>CM037020.1:21588224-22840224 GCA_020875875.1 Dioscorea alata | reverse complement strand
TTTTGTTTCATCTTTAGTTCACTCTTATACTTGTTCACGATCACTTCCACCTTGTACATTCCAACCAACCCATTACAATGTTTTTGGCATTAAAATGTTAAATTCTACTTTCAATGCTCTTTTAAGAGCTTTTGAGGTCCTTTGTTGTTTTCTTTGGCATTAAGTGAGATTGTTTAACGAGTTCTATTTCAGGGGGTACGAGATTTATATATATATATATTTATATAAAAAAATGGAGTCCATGACAGTATTCCTCTGCTAGTACAACATGAATGCGTCTATGTGGAATGTAATAAAGTAGGATGGGTGGCTCTTGTGCCTAACTAGCATGTGCATCCGTCTGAAAGATTTTTGTGCATTCTACGTTAGTAAAAAAAAAAAAGTAAAGTAAAAGAATGTATATATGTAAGTAAGGAATAAAGCATCTCGTATGTGTCCCCTGAAACCTGTTGCATGATCACTTAAGAGCCAGAGTTTTATTTAGGACCCGAAGGACTCTTAACTGAGTATTGAGGGTGTCTTTAACACTTTAATGTTGTCTTCATTGTGCGTGGGCTGAATGGTCATCCTGGGGTAATCCAGGGTGTGGAGGTCAAGGTGGGAGTTAGCACACACTCACGGGGGCACTCTACGAGAAACAGAATTAATATTACTTGACTATTCATTGAACAGCTCACTTTTTAATTTCTATCCATTATGCTCGCGGAGTTCTTTACTATTGAGCTTGAGGTCGTACATTTAGCCGTTTATCTTCTTGCCCCTGTTCTTCATGTTTGTTTGCTTGGGGACAAGCAAACGCTTAGGTGTGGGGATGTTTGATAAACGCCTAAATGTATGTATTATTCATGTATGTGTACGTATAAATAGAGTATTTTTGTATTTGTGGATGCCCGTTTTTGGTCTAAATTGGTTTATTTCGTGTTACAGGTACAAAAGTTACCATGGGGAGCTCGACAACATGGTTTAAGGAGAAATTGACAAGGAAAACATTATTTTCGAGCCCCGGTATTGTGCGATTGTAGCAACTACCGTAGCACGAACGCTTGAAGTACTGTAGCAGTTTTATTGTAGCATGTTACTGTAGCGCATTGTAGAAACTTACACGATTTTTGGGATTTCTCGGAAACTTTCTCTCCCCGCATGCGGGGCCGCATGGGAGGCCGCATAGCTCGCTGGAATTAGTTTTTAAGGGTTTCTAGGGCATCATTTTGAAAGGTCTTTGGCCACCTCCTCTCTTCTATCATCATCTAGGACATCAAGGCTACGGGAGATGGCATTTTTGAGGAGCAAATCAAAGGGAGAAGGAGATTATACTCGAGAGAGAGCAACTAGGAGCTTGCTGGCGCGGATCCGACAAGTTCTCATCACCACCTTCTAGTCTTCATTCGAGGGGAGTTGTTATGAGCTTCATATTGTGTTTCTTGTTTTATATACATACTCCTTTGTTGATGATGAACTAGACTCCCAAGGTCACTGGGCATCCGGTGAACCTTGGGATAACTTGCTTGTATGAATACTTGATATACATGTATGGTATTTGTGTGGTTTATGGTTCAAGCTTGGAGTACTTTGATGTATTGGTATGCATGAGAACTCTGTGTATCGATTTCTAGGTTATACTAGGTTGCGTGACCATCGCCTTAGTATTAGACACACCAAGTTTGGAAGGGATACATGTATGAGTACGCCGTGACCATCGTGTATTTGTATCCCTCCAACCATTAGGGTTGAGCCTAGATGTTGTGTTTGACCTTAGTTCGGGATTTCCCTAGGCTTAATGCAATCGTGTGAGGATTTGGGTTGAAGTGATTCCGTATTCGAATACTCGTACCGGATTAGGGGTTATCACCGTGACCATCGGGGTGACCTACCTTTGGACATCTCTTGGCCTAACCACCTTTGCCTGTGTAATTTGAGTATCCTTCTAGCTTTAGTAGTCCTGAGGGGATCCTCGCCCGGGGACCTCGATCTTTCATTGTTACTTGCTTCCTTAGTATGCTTATGTGGTGAGCCGTAGTCCATGTGTTTATAGTTTTCTCTTTATTATTTCTCTTATCTTGTTTTAAATCTATATTTGGTAGACTAGATAGTGTCATCTAGAGGGGAGTAATAGCAGCTCTTGGGACCCCAGGGAATACGACCCCATCGCGCGTGCGTGAGGGGTATTACTTGGCGACCCGTGCGCTTTCGGTCAAGTCATCAACTTTCCTATTGATGTTAATTGAGTCGAGGATATCCTTAAACACACGGTCCCAAACCTAAGGTCAACCGTGACTAACCCCAACACTATGTCTCGACATTAGGATTCACGTCAACCCTTCACTCTGTCACTCGCGCAACTAAGCCCCAGGGGAGTATTTCTACCTAAGCCTAACACTACGTGGGATTGCTTTAAGATTTAGGGATTCCTAGTGATAAAACCTGTTCCTATGTATAGTTCTAACCCTTTGGTCCAGGTGAAAGAACCCTAGTCTAAATTCAGCCCCAGTGCATAGGATTCACGTCAACCTTTTACTCTGTTGTTTGCGCAACTAAGCCCCAGGGGAGTTTATCAAGGAAACGGAGGTAGGGAGAAGTCACACCGGAAGGGAAAGGAGATACATTGCTACATCACAACTCTCCCTCTCAACCCTCTTCAACCTTAAGGAGTCTAACCCTATAGGAGTTGTCACACCTCCAAAGGATAACCTAGATTGCTCTCATCCTTAGTGTCACGGCTAAGGGAAAACAATAGCACAAGATAATTAAAATTGAAACTCGAATTTATTCATCAATAATTAAAAAGCATAATAACAATGTCATAGAAGCATAATAATCCTAGGGTTTACAAGTCCGAATACCCACGAGGAGATTAGCTCCTCATGGAGCTATACATATTCATCAAAATATGAAAGAAAGAATAAAGCAAAAGCATTGATGAAAACTCCCTTGCGTATGGTGTGGCCGTGGTCTTGCGTAGCGGTTGAATGTCGATGTTGATGCCGATGACGTGCTTCAATCCTCCACAAAGTCCTCTCCGAAACCCTAGCCGCACTCTCCAGAAGTTGGGGAGAAAGATAGGTCAAAAAGATATCTCAAAAGTCTCCAAATCGGGATTTTATAATGCTGAGTGCGGCTTTAAATTTTGGACTTATCGGGACTTCACACGGCCATGTGGAATTAACACACGGGCGTGTGAAGTTTCTGTCTGCTGAAGAATTAATTCACATGGCCGTGTGTTAATTCCACACGCCTGTGTGAATTGTCTGGAATTCTGAAATTCGGCCGAAAGTGAATAGTAGCTTTCTACAGTGTTTTACTACAGTAACAAGCTACAATGCTCGCCGAAACGCTCCCGAGTCCGTCACTCTTCATCGAGGCCATTGAATTGGGCACACAATCAATGGTAGATCGTGCCGATTGCTTCAAGTCTCCTTCTTGGCGAAGTTCTCCTAAGCTACACAAGTTAGACTTGTTGTGAATGTGAATGCCTTTGTGCCCCTCCAAAAGAGGTTGGCACACACTCACAAGTCTAATCTCGTGCCTTGTTCCTTGCTTGGTCCGAAAACCTCCCAACAACGGCGAACACGATCTAACTTCGTTTTTCTTCTCCAAATTAGCTCCACAAACCTACAATGCATAAGAATACACAAATGCACACTATTTAGTGATAAAATCTGATAAAAGATATGTTCATTGTAAGATAATAATGCTTCGCGTTACTATAACATAAGCACTTATCAGAAGCATTAAAGAATGGTGGAGATTGAAGCATTTAAGTTCGAGGAAATATGATGAATGGTCCAGATTTGATCATCAGGAGATAGATGTTAGTTCGATTGGAGGGCTATGATTTCATCATCAAGCAGAAATGGTTTAAGTTTGAGGCAATGTCAGGTGAATGGTTTGAATTTAATCATCAGGACATAGGTGTTAGTTCTATTGGAGGGTTGTGATTTCATCATCAAGCAAAACTGGTTTAAGTTCGAGGCAATGTAAGGTTAATGGTTCAGATTTGATTGGAGTGTTATAATTTTATCATCAAGCAAAAATGGCTTAAGTTCGAGGTAATATGGCTGAGTGGAATTTTTTAGTGGTTATATTCATTTGGGTTGTCCTTCAACTTTATTTCTTTTACTTTCAAGTTCTTGCATTGAATGAACACCGTAGTACAAGGAGGAGAGCATTGTTTTTTTTTCTGTCTTTTTTTGCATGGACATCAGTTTCTTCACCGACAACATCACAGCTCTGAATATGCTCATTGGCTGGATCCATGATAAGGTGCTCCTATATGAGTGTGTCAATAGAAAGTAAATCATCCATGATCATCATCATTATTTGAAGCTTCTTGATACCATAACCAACAGGAAAAAGCTTGGATACTTCCCAAAGTAGGCTCTCCATTTGGATGTTTCTCACTGTTTCTTCTATCTTCTGTATGTTTGTCTTGTCATCCCATGGTTTTATATCCAACAATACTAATGACTTCCCAGATTCTTTCTTCTTCACAAATGCTTTGATAGCTATTATACGTTCCTCAACTATTTTCTTCTCTTCTTCTGTTTCTTCACCAAAAAGATTCACATTATCATCATCATCATTATCACCACCAATATAACTATCATAAGTTTCAAGAGCATTAATTCCTTCATGCTCATTTGAGTCACCTTTCCTTCAGTTCAAGGCCTCCTTGATAGATAATTGAATATCTTTTTTTTTTTAACTTCTGCAAGATTTGGTTCATCATTCTTCACTTCTTCTTTTACAAAATGGAGATCATCTAAGACATCATTAATACTTTTAATCTTCTACTTGCCATCTATCTCCACTTTTTTTTTTTCATTTTCTTCTATTTCTTCTCCAAAGGATAGAACATTTAGCTTCTTTTCTGCCTTTTTCCTCAAAACTTTTCCCCATCATTAGTTTTTTTTATATGTGAGAGAGGCTTCTCAAAGACTTTCCCTATGATAATATCATCAAAAGGATTCCATAATACTTCAACAGAGGGTATAATTGGGGAATCCAATGGTCGATCATCCTTATCAGTCTCCACCTTGTCCAGCCTCATAAGGTTATATATGGAATCCCAGTGACCTTGCCAAGCATGGTTTTCTTCCTATCAATCTAATCACACCAATCCAAAGATAAAGAATGGGCTTCCGGTGAGTGTGGCAAAATAGCATTAGCACTCTCCTTGCTTAAACATTGAGATCTCCTATTGTTGCTTTAATTGGTGGAAAGTAACATCCAAGGAATTTTTCCACCAAGTCATTCCATGTCTTGATCAACCCCGGTGCAAGAGAAGTAAGCCACTATTGTGCCGAACCTCTTAAACTGAATGGGAAGAGTCGCAGTCTGATCGCATCATCTGTAATTATGCTCATCTTGAATGTCGAACAAATCTGTAAAAACTTTGAAAAATGTGCATTTGGGTCTTCATCAGCTAGGCCATCGAATTGATAGGAGTTCAAAATCATCCCAATAGTGCTAGTTTTCATTTTTAAGTTGTTAGCTACCACTGCTGGGGCTTGAACATTGAACTCTTCTCCTATAAATTAATGCCTCTCATACTCTGAAAGTGTTCTCCTTGGTTCAACCATGTTAGAAAAACCAATTTCAACACCAATGATATTAAATCAAAAATTTATCACTATAAAATATGATAAATAGTTTGGCACTGAGGAAAACAAGCTTTAAGAAGATGCTAGCAGTTTCAATGGTTGACTGATAATATTTTATATCTTACTATGACTAAACCTAGTTTTTCCTTACAAACTTTAAGACAATTTTGCCTACTGTGACTCAAATTGATCAAGCAACTTTTAAATTTGGTTTGATATTCTTGTGATGAACCCAAATCTTGATCTCTTTTAATCCAAGGATCTAGAATTACTCTATTGTTTATATAGGATTATGCATGATGGGTGTTGTGTAATGAGAGAGATAGGGAGGGTGAGTTCTCTTGTATTTTGAGAGTGGAAAGAGTGAAAGTGTAGAGGAGCTCTTATTCTTGCTTGATCTCACTAAAGCAAGGTAAGACCTTGTTTTTGAGGTAAGGTTAAGTTCATAAAGTTTAGTTATACTCTTGTTCTTTATGCTTATTTCATGTACTCTTGTACTCTTGTTATCCCCCATGATATAGTGAAGCATTGTTCTCCCATAGATGTAAGCTTGTTCTTAGCCGAACCATGTTAAATTGGTGTCTCATATTTTATTCTTGTGAGACTGATTGTATGTTGTCCTTGCATTGTCTATTAATTGTACCATTGCTAGGTATTGTGATATTTCACATCAAATGTTTGATGAATTGCCACAATAACATGTTTCCTAACATACAACAGAGGCATACCTAACATCAAGAAAATCTATAAGATATTATCTAATAATGATTGGAGGCTCATTGATATCTTGTGATAAGTGCTCGTGTTATAGTAATGCAAAGCGTTATTATCTTGCAATGGCCATTAATTTAATAAAATTTTATCACTAAAAAGTGTGCATTTGTTTACTTTTGTGCATTGCAGGGTTGTGAAGATAAAGTGAAGGAAAGGAAAGAAGTTAGATCGTGTTCGCCATTGTTGGGAAGATTCTTGGACTAAGCAAGGAGCACGGCATGAGTAGAGACTTGTGAGTGTGTGCCAACCTCCTTTGGATGGGCACAAAGTCAATCACATTCACAATAAGTCTAACTCATGCTAACAAGGAGAACTTCACCAATTAGGAGATTTGAAGCAATTGGCACGATCTACCATTGATTGTGTACCCAATTCAACGGCCTCAATGAAGAACGACGAATTTGGGAGCGTTTCGGGATAGTTAATGTAGCAAGTTACTGTAGCAAGCTACTGTTAATCTTCGGCCGAAATTCAGAATTCCAAAGAATTCACACGAGCGTGTGGAAATTCCACACGGCCGTGTGAATTAATTTTCCAGCAAGCCAGAAACTTCACACGCCCATGCGGAAATTGCACACAGCCGTGTAAAGTCCCGATAATTCTGATTTTTAAAGCCGCACTCAACAATATAAAGAGCGATTTTAGAGACTTTTAAAATATCTTTTGGCCTATCTTTCTCCCGAACTTCTTGAGAGTGCAGCTAAGGTTTTGTAGAGAATTTCGTGGAGGTTTAGAGTGCGTCATCGACATCTTCACCGACCACAGCCACACCATACGCAAGGGGGTTTTCATCGATGTCTTTACCTTGTGCTTTATTTTATATTTTGATGAACATGTATAGCTCCATGAGGAGATAAACCCCTTGTGGGTATTCGGACTTGTAAACTCCAGGGTTATTATGTTTCTTTGACATTGTTATTACACTTTTCCATTATTGATGAATAAAAATTGAGTTTCGATCTTAATTTCATCTTGTTAATGTTTTCCTTTAGACGTGACACTAGGGTTGAGAACAATCTAGGTTGTTCTTTGGAGGTGTGACAACTCCTATAGGATTAGACTATGTAAGATTGAAGAGGGTTGAGAGGGTGAGTCGTGAGGTAGAGAAGCGTCCCCTTTCCCTTCTGATATTTTTTCTCCCTACCTCCGTTTCCTTGACTTCTTAGCTGTCGGGATAGAGTAAAGTGCTGGGTAGATAAACTCCCCTAGGGCTTAGTTACGCAAGTAACAGTGTGAAGGGTTGAAGTGAATCCTATGCACTGGGGCTTAATCTAGACTATGGTTCTTCCACCTGGACCAAAGGGTTACAACTACACATAGGTACAGGTTTTACCACTAGGAGTCCCTAGAACTTAAAGCAATCCCACGTAGTGTGGGGTTTAGGTAGATATACTCCCCTGGGGCTTAGTCGTGCAAGCGACAGAGTGAAGGGTTGACGTGAATCCTAATACCAAGGCATAATGTTGGGGTTAGTCACGGTTGTCCTTTGGTTTGGGACCATGTATCTAAGGATTTCCTCGACTTAATTGACATCAATAGGAAAGTATAATAGCATCGTCTTGCACTAGAAACATAGATCGTAGAGGTAGCTTGTCCGGATACCCTATTTCATCCATTGCCAGTTTCTCTCTACTCTCTTTTACTTGCACTTTCTTATCTTCCATCTTTCTATTCGATTTCTTATCTTTTATTGTATTTGCTTCCATATTCACTCATCGATTCTAGTCTTATCTGTCCATACTCCACATAGCTTAAATAGTGAAATCTCGTATTTTAACTCCCTATTCCTTGTGGATTCGACTACCCACTCACCGAGGTAAATTTTATTACTTCGACAAACCCGTGCATTTGCGGGATACACGCAAGGGGTCGTGTCATCTTGGTAATAATAAAAAAAAAATCACTATTTTGAGGAGTTCAGTCGAAGTAGAGAATTAGATTATGTCATTTATAATGATTAAGATTGTTATTTATTGTTTGTTTGTCAAAAAAGGTTGGTGTTCAAATTGAACTTTTGGTAAAATTATTTTGTGATAGTAAATCAGCTATACAAATTGCCAATAATCCTATTTTTTATGAAAGGACAAATTATATACAGATAGATTGTTATTTTGTAAGAGAAATTTCAACAAGTTTTAGTGATGACAATTCATGTTTGTAGCAAAGTGCAACTCGAAGATTTATTTACTGCATGCTTAGGGAGATCTTAACTTAAAGTTCTTATTTTCAAGTTTGTAGTGCCAAACATTTTCCCTCTCATGGGAAGAAGAGTTCTAGTAAAGAGATTTTTTTACTTGTCTATGATATACTTAATAAAATAGCCATGTGCTTTAGCATTTAAAGGATAGTCATTAAGAGAGGTTTTGGGAAACTAAAAGATGTTTAGAAGTTTTAGGTAGGAATTAATGTGATTGACACATTCACAAAAAAATTTTGTGTCCACGACATAACAATAGTCATTTTGCTATGTTTACTACAATAATCTTTAACATAGTCAATGATATGTTAAATAACCATCTAGAGTGAGCATATAACATGTTTCATAGGAGTCATTTTTGTTTTGTAAGTTTAACAAACATATTCAATAATATATGCTTTACAGGAAAATAATGTTATACTCTTTACAAATGCTCATGTTCATTTGATTATGAGGAATGAATCTTAAGACATGCAATATTATAAGAAGAAAAATGATAACAATATTCTTCAAACATATCTAGTGCAAATATGCAATTGACAAAACATAAGTGGAGATTATTGTGTCAAATAACAAGCATTCATGATTTAGAAATTGCTATAAATGCACAAATCAAATTATAATACAAGTTATCTCTCTTGATTTACATTTCAGTATATTTGTCACAAGTGGGAATTCAGTGGCATTATGAGATTCTACCATAAAATGCAAGAAACCAAAAGGGAAGCTCAATTATGTACATGTATTATAGTGGAGCATGCAGTTTTTTTGAAAAATCAAATCAAGATCTTCTATATATAGGCACAGATAACATCATTAATGCATGTGTTCTCATCCATAAATTTGTAAGGTGACCTATGGGAAGAGCAAAATAATTCACAATTTTTTATGCAATCAAAGTGAAACTAGGATGGAAACTAGAAAAGGCATTGGCTTAAAGAAGATGTTAATTTTTGACATATGTTTGGAAGTGATACTAACTGATAATATACAAACAATTTTGGGAACAATAGGGTAAACCTTCAATGTATTTCACTAGGATTTGCACATTAAGCCAAGTTAAAGGATAGCAATTTTGTATTGATTTTGAAGGTTCAAATAATAACATCTCAAGTGTTGTCCAAATGTGAAATAGAGTATCAAACTCTTTATTTGATAATTAATAGCACCACAAGTGCTTTTTAATAAATATGAAACTCGTTACTTTCAAGTAGACAACACTAAACAACCATCGATATAAAAGAAAGTTGGTACTCGATGACCCTAAAATAATTTCAAAACAACCATAAAATACTGATAGTATTTTTGTTTATACATATTAAATTGTTAAACCAACAATCTTTATATGGATGTATGGTAAATTATAGATTAATAGGATAAAGACAAAAAAAAAGTAAGTAGTAAATGTAGAATCTACATAATGGATTGATAAGTGCTTGTGTTATAGTAACACGAAGCGTTATTATCTTACAATGAACATATCTTTTATCAGATTTTATCACTAAATTGTGTGCGTTTGAGTATTCTTATGCATTGTAGGTTTTTGGAGCTAATTTGGAGAAAAAGAACAAAGTTAGATCGTGTTCGCCGTTGTTGCGAGGTTTTCGGACCAAGCAAGGAACAAGGCATGAGCCTAGACTTGTGAGTGTGTGCCAACCTCCTTTGGAGGGGCACAAAGGCAGTCACATTCACAATAAGTCTAACTCGTGTTGCTTAGGAGAACTTCACCAAGGAGGAGACTTGAAGCAATCGACACGATCAACCATTGATTGTTGGACCAAATCAATAGCCTCGATGAAGAACAACGGATTCGGGAGCGTTTCGGCGACTCACTATACTAGCACTGTAGATTGTTACTGTAGTAAAACGATGTAGCAAGCTACTATTCACTTTCTGCCAAAATTCAGAATTCTAGAGAATTCACACGGGTGTGTGGAAATTCCACACGGCCGTGTGAATTAATTTTCCAGCAAGCCAGAAACTTCACACGCCCGTGTGGAAATTCCACACGGCCATGTGAAGTCCCGATAAGTTCAAATTTAAAGCCGCACTCAACATTATAAAAGCCCGATTTGGAGACTATCAAGACATCTTTGGAACTAACTTTCTCCCCAACTTCTGGAGAGTGCAGCTAGGGTTTTGGAGAGGCCCTACACATTCTTCCAAAAGCTAGGTTTAGGCGAACCTAGACCAACTCGGATGACACTTCAACTTGCGGATCAATCGGTAAGGCATCCGAGGGGGATTGTGGAAGATGTGTTGGTGAAGGTAGACAAGTACATCTTTCCGTTTGGACTTTGTTGTGCTTGATGTGGATGAGGATGTCGAAGTACCGCAGATTCTTGGGAGACCGTTCTTGCGCACTTCCAAGGCTTTTATAGACATGGAGGGTGGAGAGCTCACACTTGGAGTTCGAGATGACAAGCTCACCTATCGCCTCGCCAAAGCCATGAGACATTCTCTTGATTTTGATGACACTCTATATTATCTTGATGCTACTGATGAGTGTATGTATTGATGAATATGTGCAGGAAATGTTAAACCCGGATCCATATGAAGGATGGCCGGACCAAGACGTGGAGATCGAAAGAGAAGAAGTACTTTCGCTTGTTCCAGTCAAGACAAACATCAAGATGGAAAGGGAGCGTATGAAGAAGATGCTTCGGATGATGAAGAGGTCGAAAAGATGCCACAAGAAGAACCCCAACAAGAAGGGGGATGAGCATTCACGGAGTAAGGGTGTTTCACCCTTTTGTGGTAACAAATTCGACAACTCTCCCTCTACTCTACAAAGATTATGTAATGCATGCTTTCAGGTTGTAGGGAAAAGGGCAACTTCTATTCATGAATCTTCGTAAGGTAAGATCAGGTACGTCAAGCTAAGTGACGTTAAACAAGCGCTTCTTGGGAGGCAACCCAAGCTTTTACAGTTTTTCTAGGACTTAGTTTAGTTTTAGGTTGAATAAAAGTCCTACGTTTGGTGTCCTAATTTTCATGGGCTTATAATGTGTTTTTCTTGTGGATTTATGATGTTTTCGTGTGCTTAAACGATAATTGATGAAGTTTAAGCTGGTTGAGCATGTTTTCTATGGTATCTGGTCGTGTTTTGATAGTTTCACAGGCTCCAAGCATCGTATTTATGTTTCTGAATTTTTCTGTAAGTCTGTGAATTTTTCTAAGTAAACCAAAGAAAAAACATACGGCCATGTGGAATTTCCACACGGGCGTGTGTTACCAATTAGGGCTCAATCAGTGAGGGTATAGGGGCGTGTCCATGCCCCTGTGAACAATCTCAGAAGGGGCACACGGCCGTGTGGAATTTCCACACGGTCGTGTGAAATCTCGCGGAACTTAAACTCTTTTCCAGAGAGTCCACAGGGGCGTGTGGCAGCCCCTGTGAGTGCCACAGTGTTAAGGCACACGGCCGTGTGGAAATTCCACACGGCCGTGTGAAACTCTGCAGAGACAACCCTTCATCCTGAGAATACACAGGGGCGTGTGTGTGCCCCTGTGGAATAGCTTGTGAAGGCACATGGCCGTGTGGATATTTCACACGGCCGTGTGAAATATTTAAGGGTTTCTCGGGTAAGTCAGGGAGACCACAGGGGCGTGTAAGGTGCCCCTGTGGCCGGCCTTGTGTTCTTGGCCAGGTTGGGCACACAGCCGTGTGGAATTCCCACACGGCCGTGTGATATTTTTCAGAGACCTTCTGTGTTTTCCCATGAATCAAGAGGGCCGTGTACTAGCCCCTGTGGATCCCTCCTGTGAAGGCACACGGTCGTGTGGAATTCTCACATGGCCGTGTGGGGTAGTCTAGAGTGAAACCCGAGTGCGCACAGGGGCGTGTGTGAGTGACACACCCCTTGCGTGTGTACAACGCAAATGCACGGGTTGTCGAAGTAATAAAATACCCTGGTGAGTGGGTAGTCGTATCCATAGGGAATAGTGTTCAGAAACAAGTGTTAATCGCTATTTAGCTATGATGGGAATCGATAATGAGAAAAGTATATATGTATAGATGTAAAAGAAAATAAAAGAGTGCAAGAAGAATAATGAGGGTAGGAGAGGTAATCGATATAAAGATGGGGTACCCGGACAAAGCTCCCCCTAAGACTAATGCTTCTAGTGCAAGACTAGTATTATACCCTCTAATTGATGTCTAATTGAGTCGAGGATATCCTTAAACACATGGTCCCAAACCTAAGGTCAACCGTGACTAACCCCAACACTATACCCCGGCATTAGGATTCACTACGACTCTTGACTCTCGTTGACCTGTCAACTAAGCCCTAGAGGAGTATATCTACCTAAGCCTCACACTACGTGGGATTGCATTAAGTTCTAGGGACTCCTAGTGGTAAAACCTGTTCCTATGTGTAGTTCTAACCCTTTGGTCCAGGTGGAAGAACCCTCGTCTAGATTAAGCCCCAGTGCGTAGGATTCACTTCAACCCTTCACTCTGTTACTTGCGTAACTAAGCCCCAGGGGAGTTATCTACCTAGCATTTCACTCTATCTCGACCGCTAATGAATCAAGGAAACAGAGGTAGGGAGAAACCACGCCGGAGGGGAAAGGGGTACATCGCTACCTCACAACTCTCCCTCTCAACCCTCTCCAACCTTGTGTAGTCTAATCCTATAGAGGTTGTCACACCCTCAAAGGATAACCTAATAGATTCTCAACCCTAGTGTCACGGCTAAGGGAAAATCTCATACAATCGGCATGCAAGATTGGAACTCAATAATAGAACATTAAATTAAGAAAGCATAATAAAAGTCATAGAAACAATATCATCCTAGGGTTTACAAGTCCGAATACCCACTAGGGTTTAGCTCTCCATGGAGCAATACAAAATCAATAAATAGTTTAAGAACATATGCATGAAAACCATAAAGAAAACCCCCTTGTAGATCGTATCGATGGTCTTGTGTAGTCGCGTGTCTTCTCCAACGAATCCCTTGTCAAGCCTAAGGCACACCTCGACAAATCAATGCCGATGAGAGCTTCCCCAATAGCTTTCTTCCAAAGGATGTCGATGTCGATGCCGTTTAATCGCCTCCAAAGACCTCAAAGAACCTCTCCAAACCCTAGCCGAAAGCCCCCCAAAAGATATCCAAGTGATAGAAGGGGAGGGTTCCCAAATAGATATGAAAACGGGCTATTTATAGACTGAAATCGGGCTGAAATCGGACTTCTGTGAAAATCCAGAAATTCCACACGCCCGTGTGAACTCTCTGGAATTCTGAATTTCGGCAGAATGTGAACAGTAGCTGCCACAGTATTTATCTGCAGTATTTTGCTACAGTGTCTGCTACAGTATTTCTCCGAAATACTCCCGAATCCATCGTTCTTCATCGAGGCCGTTGAATTGGGCACACAATCAACGGTAGATTATGTCGATTACTTCATTTCTCTTCATTGGCGAAGTTCTCCAATGCTACACGAGTTATAGACTTTTGTGAGTGTGACTGCCCTTGTGCCCCTCCAATGGAGGTTGGCACACACCCACAAGTCTAAACTCGTGCCTTGTTCCTTGCTTGGTCCAAGAACTCGTCAACAATGGTGAACATAACCTATTCTTGCTTCATTCTTCTCCAAATTGGCTCCACAACCCTACAACGCACAAAAGTAAACAAATGCACACTTTTTAGTGATAAAATCTGATTAAATCAATGCTCATTGCAAGATAATAACACTTCGCATTACTATAACATGAGCACTTATCAAATCACCCCACACTTAAGCTTTTGCTTGTCCTCAAGCAAAATAGAACGTGAAAGTACTTGGGAAGAACAATTGAAAGTGCTCGGCCTTAGGTTCACCAAAAGCATGCAAAAGAAGCATTCTACAAGTAAGGGGAACTCAAAACATTGCATAAGGTTACCAATGCTCTAGCTAAAAACTCGAATCAAAAAGGATGAAAACTCGAAAATGTGTTAGTGTGTGCGATCTTACTCAAGAGAACCAACGAGTACTCCTCAAACTTTAGTTAGAAAGGACTTATTTATATACAAAAACAAAAAATAGTGGTGGAAGTAGTAGCTTCACACATCCTCGAAGGTAGCCCTTTCCTAGGCGGCCGCCAAAGGTGGCTTTCACTCTTTCGAGGAGGTAGCTCTTTCTACCGGGGTAGTAGCTTTCACGCATCCCATGAGATAGCTCTTTCTCTCATTAGGGCATAACTTGTATCCGACTTATGAGAATAGCTGCATACTTCATAGGCGGTAGCTCTTGCCACCCCAAATGCATAATTAAAACAAAGCTAATATTTACAAACTCATATATTTTTTTTCTCTTTTTCTCTTTTCATTTTTCCACTTTTTTTTCATATTTTTCTCTCCTTATATATGCATTTTCCAAAGTAAAACTAAGAACAACGATAAACTTGTCCTTAAAAACTTCAAGATTGAGTTTCCAAAAGATTCCAAGAGTAAGTTGTGCAATATAAGATAATCGAGCGAAAATTCCCTAAAATTCAAGTAGAAACTAGAGCATGATAGGATACAATGTTAAAAATTCTCCTAAACTATAAGAATACACCGTTGCAACTAAGGTGAACCGCCATAGGCTACATGAGCAAAAGCAATTGAACGCACAAGTAAAAGTGTGTGCAATGTGAACTCCCCCCCACATTTAAGATGTACATTGTCCTCAATGTACGCATGCAAGCACAATAAGAAGTATAACAATCAAAACATAATGTGTGAAGGTGGGCAATTGAAACAATACTCCCCTGAACTCCTGGTGGTACGTTTGATGGAGCTATGTTCATTGAGGGTTGAGTCTCAACGGGTTGTAAAGGACACACGTTCCCATGACCGTGCCTATGACTAGTACTGAAGCTCAATAAAAATAAAATAAAACAAAAGAAAAAATAAAGCTAAAAACGCCTCAAGCGTCGGTGTCGTCTGTTCTTCGATCTCCGGTGCTGCTGTCGGTGCTGATACTGGTGGATCTGGTGCTGAAAAAGAAAAGATTGACGAAGAAAAGGAGAAAATATGCTTACCGACGAAGTGAAAATCAAAAACTTCGAATATGGTCGGAAAACAACTTAAAAACTCCTTAAATGGACAAAGAGAGGGCTGGGAAAATGTGAGGAAACATCCCTTGAGTGTGGAGGCATTTAGAATTGAAAAGGCAAAAGAAGATTTTAAAATTAAAAACAACCTATCATGTTCTGTACATCCACACGGCCGTGTGGAATTTCCACACGGCCGTGTGCCTCCACTAGAAGGGTTCATAGGGGCAGTCACACCCCCCTGTGTTTCCTCTGTTTGCTTCTCAGAACATCCACACGGCCGTGTGGAAATTCCACACGGCCGTGTGCCCAACCTGGCCAACACAAGGCCGGCCACAGGGGCACCCACACGCCCCTGTGGCCTCTCTGGATATCCCAAAAATTCTAAGTGTTCCACAGGGCCGTGTGAGACATCCACACGGCCGTGTGCCTTTCACAAGCTCTCTCACAGGGGCTGCCACACGCCCCTGTGTTTTCTCGGGATGGAAGGGGACTCTCTGCAGAAGTTCACACGGCCATGTGGAAAGCCCACATGGCCGTGTGCCTTAACATATGGGCACTCACAGGGGCATCCACACACCCCTGTGGACTCTCAGGAATGAGAGTTGAAGTTCTGCAGAAGTTCACACGGCCGTGTGGAATTTCCACACGGCCGTGTGCCCTTCACTGGGTCGCTCACAGGGGCAGCTACACGGCCCTTGTGACGCTCGAGATGAACTTTGAGATGGTTCACACGGCCGTGTGGAAATTCTACACGGCCGTGTGTTTTCTCTGGATGACTTAGAAAAATCACAGGCTCTGCAGAAAATTTCAGAAACACATTCATAGCACTTAGAGCCTGTATAAACGATAAAAACACGACCATAGATCCATGAAAACACACTCAAACGACCCAAAACTTCGACAATCACAATTAGGCACACTAAAACACCAATAATCCATGAGAAAATCACAGCACATGCATAGTAAAATCAAAACACCGAAACTAGGCAATTATTCATACTAAAACTAAACTAAGCCTAGAAAAGCAATAAAAACTTGGGTTGCCTCCCAAGAAGCGCTTGTTTAACGTCACTAAGCTTGACGTACCTCTTTCTTACCTTAAGGCGGCTTGAAAAGAGTGTGTTCCTCCCGACAAGAACTTGCATAACTACTTCCTTTAAACCAAAAATCTACTTGCCGGTGTGGAGTATTCGTTGGAGGGTCCAACGATCTTTCTTTTGGCCTCCAAGGAAACAATTTGGGTTGGGAATTGCCCAAGCTTAGCATAGGTGGGTCATTGGATGGTTTAAATATCCTCCCCACATCTTTTTCCCTTCCCAAAATCTCTTTCTTGCTTTTTATGAATTGATCAATCCCAAAGAACTGTGCTTGTTCCATTACCTTAGGGTTTGCTTCTTCTTGTGTATTTTCATCTTGGGAAGAACAAGACACTAGCAAATCCCCTTGAAAATTTCCTTGCTCACAAGCACCATCTTCATTCAAGCAATCCCAATTCTCCAAATGATTTTCTTCTTTTTCCTCTTCAATTTCTACAACAACGTACTCGGTCTGCCCCGTTTCTTCATTCTCGTTCAATACCACATCATCTCTACAAGGAACTTGCGTTGCTTGCTCAAGTATTTCATTTTCCTTGGAGAGTGTGTCAAGTATCCATCCCAATTGATGCTCACGATTGTTATAGGAGGCTTCATGACACTTTCGCATGGCTTCCATACTTTGGCAAGAGGCATCAGATGCTTTAATGAAGTTATCTAGCGCTTTTTTCCACTGAGATGCATCCTCTTCAAGTACCTCATCCTTTTGAAATTGCTCTTGAGGTGCTTCCCAATGTTGTCCATTATTATTCCATGAAAAATTTGGGTAGCTCCTTTCATTTGGATGATATGTGTTATAGCATGGATTGCTTTGTTGTTGTGAAGCAATAATTCTATCAAGCCTTGTACTGAGAGCTTCAACTTTAGAATATAGCTCAATAACTCGATCAATCTCCATTTAGGCTCCTTGCAAGAAAAAGCAAGACAAAACAAAAGAAAAACAAATAAGAAGGATGGAAGAATAAGAAAGGTTGAAATAGAATGAATGATGAATAGCTAAAATAACGAAGTACAAATGTCTCCAAAACGCCTATTCCCCGGCAACGACGCCAAAAACTTGACACACCCCTTGCGTGTGTACCCCACAAGTGCACGGGTTGTCGAAGTAATAAAATACCCTGGTGAGTGGGTAGTCGTATCCACAGGGAATAGTGTTCAGAAACAAGTGTTAATCGCTATTTAGCTAAGATGGGAATCGATAATGAGAAAAGTATATATGTATAGATGTAAAAGAAAATAAAAGAGTGCAAGAAGAATAATGAGGGTAGGAGAGGTAATCGATATAAAGATGGGGTACCCGGACAAAACTCCCCCTAAGACTAATGCTTCTAGTGCAAGACTAGTATTATACCCTCTAATTGATGTCTAATTGAGTCGAGGATATCCTTAAACACACGGTCCCATACCTAAGGTCAACCGTGACTAACCCCAACACTATGCCCCGGCATTAGGATTCACTACGACTCTTGACTCTCGTTGACCTGTCAACTAAGCCCAAGAGGAGTATATCTACCTAAGCTTCACACTACGTGGGATTGCATTAAGTTCTAGGGACTCCTAGTGGTAAAACCTGTTCCTATGTGTAGTTCTAACCCTTTGGTCCAGGTGGAAGAACCCTAGTCTAGATTAAGCCCCAGTGCGTAGGATTCACTTCAACCCTTCACTCTGTTACTCGCGTAACTAAGCCCCAGGGGAGTTATCTACCTAGCACTTCACTCTATCTCGACCGCTAATGAATCAAGGAAACGGAGGTAGGGAGAAACCACGCCGGAGGGGAAAGGGGTACATCGCTACCTCACAACTCTCCCTCTCAACCCTCTCCAACCTTGTGTAGTCTAATCCTATAGAGGTTGTCACACCCTCAAAGGATAACCTAATAGATTCTCAACCCTAGTGTCACGGCTAAGGGAAAATCTCATACAATCGGCATGCAAGATTGGAACTCAATAATAGAACATTAAATTAAGAAAGCATAATAAAAGTCATAGAAACAATATCATCCTAGGGTTTACAAGTCCGAATACCCACTAGGGTTTAGCTCTCCATGGATCAATACAAAATCAATAAATAGTTTAAGAACATATGCATGAAAACCATAAAGAAAACCCCTTTGTAGATCGTATCGATGGTCTTGTGTAGTCGCGTGTCTTCTCCAACGAATCCCTTGTCAAGCCTAAGGCACACCTCGACAAATCAATGCCGATGAGAGTTTCCCCAATAGCTTTCTTCCAAAGGATGTCGATGTCGATGCCGTTTAATCGCCTCCAAAGACCTCCAAGAACCTCTCCAAACCCTAGCGGAAAGCCCCCCAAAAGAAATCCAAGTGATAGAAGGGGAGGGTTCCCAAATAGATATGAAAACGGGCTATTTATAGGCTGAAATCGGGCTGAAATCGGACTTCTGTGAAAATCCAGAAATTCCACACACCCGTGTGAACTCTCTGGAATTCTGAATTTCGGCAGAATGTGAACAGTAGCTGCCACAGTATTTATCTACAGTGTTTTGCTACAGTGTCTGCTACAGTATTTCTCCGAAATACTCCCGAATCCATCGTTCTTCATCGAGGCCGTTGAATTGGGCACACAATCAACGGTAGATTATGTCGATTACTTCATTTCTCTTCATTGGCGAAGTTCTCCAATGCTACACGAGTTATAGACTTTTGTGAGTGTGACTGCCCTTGTGCCCCTCCAATGGAGGTTGGCACACACCCACAAGTCTAAACTCGTGCCTTGTTCCTTGCTTGGTCCAAGAACTCGTCAACAATGGCGAACATAACCTATTCTTGCTTCATTCTTCTCCAAATTGGCTCCACAACCCTACAATGCACAAAAGTAAACAAATGCACACTTTTTAGTGATAAAATCTGATTAAATCAATGCTCATTGCAAGATAATAACACTTCGCATTACTATAACACGAGCACTTATCAGTGAGCCCCTGTGAACCCTAATTTCAGAGGCACATGGCCATGTGAATTCCTAGAACTTCAAAAGCCGCGCATTTTCTTTTAAAATTCACTCATGCCTTTTTCATTTTCCACTCCAAAACACTCTCCGACATTCTCTTTCACTTTGCCAATTGTTTCTGGGGTTCTTTAAGTTTTTCTTTGAAGTTTTCCGGCCGATCTCAAGGTTTTCTTCATCCACTACGTCTGTAAGAACTTCAAGCCTTTTTTCTTCGTTAATTCTTGATTTGATTCGTTCTTTTGGTTGATTTTGCTTAGATTGAATTCTTTAAGTGTATGCGAACATATTGACAATGAATTTAGAACGAATTTAGTTGTAAATTTTGGATTTTTAGCTCACGGCCGTGATTCTTTGTCCGCCAGAAGCTCCACCCGGGAGTGTGGAATTTCCACACGGCCGTGTGGATTTCTGCAAATTGTGTTTTTGAACTGATTTTTTAACCCTTTCTTTGTCAATCTCGCAGGTATATCCTCTAGGTCTAAGAAAACGGCTGGAAAGCGCCCTCGCGAGCCTACCCCACCCCCAGCAGAGATGGACTTCCCATTACCTAAGCATCGGGAATGGTTCAAGTGATTGTCGGACCTCCGTTTTGGATAGAACCGTTTCCCCGACTTGAGTATTTTATGGGACATTCAGGGGGAAGTAGACATGGTCGAGGAGGTCGAGGAACTCCTCTCAGTGGAGAGCTGGAGCAGATTGTTGTCCATTCGAGAGCCAGCGATTAGGTTACTTATGCTAGAAGTGCTTTCTTCATTTGAGTTCGACCGCGGGTATGACAGTTTCACCGCTGTTGCTACTATTTAGTTCCAGGCCCTCAATCGACACTTTACCTTGAGCATGACTGAGTTTTCAGTGCAGATGGGACTATACGACGAGGCACACACTGAGACAGAGGAGTACGCACTGCTCCCCACAGACTATCCGGGTACTTTGACCCCTCAGCGTGCGTACAGTAGGTTATGTGGCCAGGGACAGTACAAGCCAGGGATATCCACGGCCACATGTTTGACCAGGGCCTCGTATAGATACCTCTACGCTATTTTGAGCCGATCAGTGAGTGGTCGGGGAGACAGTACAGGGGTCTTAAGAAGCCAGGAGCTCCTGTACCTATATTCGATGGTGGAGAGCGAGCCACTCCACCTGGGCACATTGTAGCAGACTACATCCGCCACCAGGGCCAGTACCCCAGGGTAAACCTTATATCGCACGATTGATTATGGGATTAGGACTTCGAGACGGAGTTCGCGGGGCCGAGAGGATTTCTACACCGGCTCCATTAGGCATTAAGACCCAGAGGATGATGGGGATGGTCCGCAGATCAGGACCGGGAGTATACACTCTGATCATCCCTCACTCCGAGTCTACACAGGGGGAGCAGGCAGAGGGTTCACAGGCAACCTTAGAGCCACCCCCAGCAGATACCGAGGCACAGGCACCACCCACAGCACCGGAGCCACCTCCGGTGCGCATGTTCTCGCCCTCTCGAGGCCATGATAGACTGGAGCCCCTCGAGAGCGCCGTGGGTGTCCTTCAGACTGAGGTAGCACAACATACTGAGACGATGGCATGGCTTGATACCATTCAGCGTTTACTTGAGCAAGTCGTGTCATCACCATTTGTGGTCCAGCCTCGGGCCCCTACTCCAGCACTACCTTCTTCAGCTCCCACAGCAGCAGATCCACCAGCACCAGCACCAGCTCCAGCAGCACCAGAGGCTACTGCAGGACACCGACGCTGAGGCACCATAGTTTTAGTCTTTACTTTCTTTTGATTTTCATTTTTTGTACTTTTCATTCTATTTAGGACTTGTAGCACTCAGAAAGGATCTTCCTTCTAAGTTTATACCTTATTTTGTTTTCTCTTTTGTCTCGAGTTGTATTCATTGCTTTATATTTATATATACTCGAGTTTTTATTGATCTATACTGAACCCTTGTGTGTGTGTGTCCGAGCAGATGGTCTTGGATGAAAGGAATCTAAGGAATAGTCATTGGCACAGTCATGAGACCGTGTGTGCTTCACAACCCATTGGGACAATGTACATCTTAAGTGTGGGGGGGAGTTCACATTGCAGACATCTTTACTTGTGCGTTTAATTGCTTATGCTCATGTAGCCTATGGCGGTTCACCTTAGTTGCAACGGTTGTATTCTTAGAGTTTAGGAGAATTTTTAACATTGTATCCTATCATGCTTTAGTTTCCACTTGAATTTTTAGGGAATTTTTGCTCGATTATCTTATATTGCACAAATTACTCTTGGAATCTTTTGGAAACTCAATCTTGAAGTTTTTAAGGACAAGTTTATCATCGTTCTTAGTTTTACTTTGGAAAATGCTTATATAAAAAAAATAAAAAAAAATAAATAATAAAAAATAATAATAAATGAAAAAGATGGAAAAAATGAAAAAAATAATATGGAAAAGAGAAAAAGAAAAAATACATATGACTTTGTGAATATTTGCTTTGTTTTATGTATGCATTTGGGGTAGAAAGAGCTACCACCTATGAAGTATGTAGCTACTCTCATAAGTCGGATACAAGTTATGCCCTAATGAGATAAAGAGCTATCTCATGGGATGCGTGAAAGCTACTACCCCGGTAGAAAGAGCTACCTCCTCGAAAGAGTGAAAGCCACCTTTGGCGGCCGCCTAGGAAAGGTCTACCTTCAAGGATGTGTGAAGCTACTACTTCCTTTCCTTTTTATTTTTGTTTTTGTATATAAATAAGTCCTTTCTAACAAAAGTTTGAGGAGTACTCGTTGGTTCTCTTGAGTGAAATCGCACACACTCACACATTTTCAAGTTTTTATCCTTTTTGATTCGAGTTTTTAGCTAGAGCATTGGTAACCTTATGCAATGTTTGATTTTCCCTTACTTATAGAATGCCTCTTTTGCATATTTTGGGTGAACCTAAGGCCGAGCACTTTCAATTGTTCTTCCCAAGTACTTTCACGTTCTATTTTGCTTGAGGACAAGCAAAAGATTAAGTGTGCGGGGATTTGATAAGTGCTCCTGTTATAATAATGCGAAGCATTATTATCTTGCAATGAGCATTAATTTAATCAGATATTATCACTAAAAAGTGTGCATTTGTTTACTTTTGTGCATTGTAGGGTTGTGAAGATAAAGTGAAGCAAAGGAACGAAGTTAGATCGTGTTCGCCATTGTTGGGAAGATTCTTGCACTAAGCAAGGAGCATGGCATGAGTAGAGACTTGTGAGTGTGTGCCAACCTCCTTTGGAGGGCACAAAGGCAGTCACATTCACAATAGGTCTAACTCAAGCTAGCAAGAAGAACTTCACCAATTAGGAGATTTGAAGCAATCCGCACGATCTACCGTTGATTGAGTGCCCAATTCAACGGGCTCAATGAAGAACGACGAATAGGAGAGCGTTTTTGGACAATACTGTAGCAGCACTGTAGCAAGTTACTATTTAATGTTTGCCGAAATTGAGCATTCTAGCAACTTCACACGGGCGTGTGGAAATTCCACACAGCCGTGTGAAATCCTGATTTCTGCGATTTTAAAGCCGTGACTCAACATTATAAAAGCCCGTTTTTAAAACTATTTGGGATATCTTTTGACCTATCTTTCTCCCCAACTTCTGGAGGGCGGCTAGGGTTTTGGAGAGGACTTTGTGGAGGTTTAGAGTGCGTCATCGGCATCGTCACCGACGTACGGCGACCGCACAAGACCACGGCCACACCATACGCAAGGGGGTTTTCATTGATGTCTTTACTTTGTACTTTCTCTCATATTTTGATGAACATGTATAGCTCCATGAGGAGATAAACCCCTTGTGGGTATTCGGACTTGTAAACTCCAGGGTTATTATGCTTCTTTGACATTATTATTATGCTTTTCCATTATTGATGAATAAAAATTGAGTTTCGATCTTAATTTCATCTTGTTAATGTTTTCCTTTAGATGTGACACTAGGGTTGAGAACAACCTAGGTTTTCCTTTGGAGGTGTGACAACTCCTATAGGATTAGACTATTTAAGATTTAAGAGGGTTGAGAGGGTGAGTCGTGAGGTAGCGAGGCGTCCCCTTTCCCCTCCGATGTGGTTTCTCCCTACCTCCGTTTCCTTGATTTCTTAGCGGTCGAGATAGAGTGAAGTGCTAGGTAGATAAACTCCCCTAGGGCTTAGTTACGGGAGTAACAGAGTGGAAGCTTGAAGTGAATCCTACGCACTGGGGCTTTATCTAGATTAGGGTTCTTCCACCTGGACCAAAGGGTTAGAACTACACATAGGAATAGGTTTTACCACTAGGAGTCCCTAGAACTTAAAGCAATCACACGTAGTGTGAGGTTTAGGTAGATATACTCCCCTGGGGCTTAGTCGTGCCAGCGACAGAGTGAATGGTTGACGTGAATCCTAATACCGGGGCATAATGTTGGGGGTTAGTCACGGTTGTCCTTAGGTTTGGAACCGTGAATCTAAGGATTTTCCTGACTCAATTGACATCAATAGGAAAGTATAATAGCATCATCTTGCACTAGAAACATAGATCCTAGAGGTAGCTTGTCCGAATACCCTATTTCATCCATTGCCAGTTTCTCTCTATTCTCTTTTACTTGCACTTTCTTATCTTCCATCTTTCTACTCAATTTCTTGTCTTTTATTATATTTGCTTCCATATTCACTCATCAATTCTATTCTTATCTTTCCGTACTCCATATAGCTTAAATAGTGAAATCTCGTATTTTGACTACTTATTCCCTATGGATTCGACTACCCACTCACCGGGGTAAATTTTATTACTTTGACAAACCCGTGCACTTTCGGAGTGTGTCAATTTGGTTGTTTTCATGTGTTTTCTTGCTTACTTTGTGGTCATGAGTAACTAAACCCCAAGGTCACCGGATGTAGGTGAACCTTGGGGGTGAACTTGTGTAATTTTGGATGCTTGAGCTAGTTTATGCATTTGTTTTGGTTTGTGATCCTTGTTTGGTGTTTCTTGAATGCCTTGGTATGTATGAGAACTCTATGTATCAATTCCTAGAAAATACTAGGTTGCATGACCATTACCCTAGTATTAGGCTAACCAAGCTTGGAACGGAATACATGTACGAATACACCGTGACCATCGAGTATTTGTACCCCACCAATTGTTAGGGTTGTCCTTGATTGTGTCTCTACCCTAGCTTGAGAAATCCACCACACACAATGCGATCGTAGGAGGATTTCGGCAGAAGCAATTCCGTATTCCAATACTCGTATCTGATTAGGGACCAAACACCGTGACCATCGGGTTGGTCTAATTTAGGGTTTCTCGGTCTAAACCACCCACGTGCATTCTAGTTAGGGTATCCTTAGCACTTTAGTAACCACCGAGGGAATCCTCGTCCGTCATCATTTTCCTCTCCTTGATTTCCCTCCGTATTTGTATTCACTATTTGCATTCTTTTCACATCCATAGATTATTAGTAGTTCTATCTATCAAGTGATTGTTTAGGTTGGACAACATTGTGATAAGAAAGTAAGAATAGATTCTCGGGCCCTTGGGAATATGACCACCTCGTGCTCGCGCGAGGGGCATTACTTGGCAACCCGGTGCACTTGCGGGTGAGCGAATCAAGTTTTTGGCGCTGTTGCCGTGGATCCACGAGGAATATTCGAAAAACTTAAAGCGTGTTGATTTGACCATTTTATTTTTGTTCGTTTTCACCATTCTTGTATATATTCCGCCATTTCTTTTTTTCGATTTTATTTTCTTATTTCTCTTTCTCTCTTTAGACTATGGCGTCGACTAACACTTGGGTTTACAATTGGTATCCATAGGAACAATATTTCTCTCCTTCAAGCGCACCATTCGGGATGGTTGAGATTCATCCTAGCAATGATCAGTGGATGAGACTACCAGGGGATGCCACAACCACTTCAATTTATGAAGAACAAGGGGCTCAGGCCATGTTCAACCGATTTATGGAATCTACTGAGGAACAACCAGTAATAGAAACCTACCCACCAAATCACTAACCTGCAGCTCTCAACCGTGAGCTAAGAAGAGACGTTGTTTCCCCTACTAACTCTTTGGTGTCTATAGAATGTGTGGTAGATCAAACTTGGACTGGCAATTCGGAGGTAACTACCTATGTGCCAGAGGGTAATGCAGATGTGATTGGAAGTGTGTTTCAGTGTGTGGATGATGTGTTGGACATTGATGGTCAAGCAGTTGGGGACTACAGTGATACTGAACAGTCTAGCCTGGGGGAATTATGGGAAGCAGAAGTCATCAGTTGAGAAACCACCAGAATTAGAGTTGAAGCCTTTCCCCGAGCACCTGGAATATGCTTTCTTGGAAAAGGGGTCCAAACTTCCAGTCATTATCGCTTCAGATCTTACTGTTAGGCAGAAGGAGCAGCTTCTTAATGTACTTAAAAGACACAAAAAGGCGATTGCGTGGAAAATCTCAGATATTAAGGGGATCAGTCCATCTTTCTGCACTTATAAGATTCTCATGGAGGACGATCATCGACCTCGGGCGATCCCTCAATGGAGACTCAACCCTAACATGAAAGAGGTTGTGAGGAACGAAGTCATTAAACTTTTGGATGCAGGCATTATTTATCCCATTTCTGACAGTGCATGGGTAAGCCTAGTGCAAGTGCTACCAAAGAAAGGTGGGATGACTGTTATTGCTAATGAAAAGAATGAACTTGTTCCTACCAGGACTGTCACAGGTTGGAGGATATGCATTGACTACAGGAAACTTAATGATTCCACAAGGAAAGATCACTTTCCCTTACCCTTCATTGATCAGATGCTTGAGCGACTTGTGGGATATTCTTATTACTATTTCTTGGATGGTCTCTCCGGTTATTTTCAGATTCCCATTGCCCCAGAAGATCAGGAGAAAACCACTTTCACTTGTCCCTATGGCACATTCGCATACCGTCGTATGCTTTTCGGGTTATGCAATGCACCAACGACATTTCAGGGATGCATGATGTCAATTTTTGAAAATATGGTGTAGGATATCATGGAAGTTGATTGCTTACCCGCAAGTGCACGGGGTCGCCAAGTAATACACCTCGCGCAAGCACGAGGGGGTCGTATTCCCAAGGGCCCGAGATGCTACTCTTACTTCCTTATCACAATGTTGTCCAACCTAGTCAATCACTTGGAAGAAGAACTACAAATAATCTACTAGAGCAAAGAGCATGCAAATAGTAAGTATAAATACGGAGGGAAATATCAAGGCGAGGAAATGGTCACGGATGAGGATTCCCTCGGGGGCTACTGAACTGCTAAGGATGCCCTAACTAGCATGCACGTGGGTGGTTTGGACCGAGAAACCCTAAATTAGACCAACCCGATGGTCACGGTGTTTAGTTCCTAATCCGGTACGAGTATTGGAATACGGAATTGCTTCCGCCCAAATCCTCCTACGATTGCAATGGGTCTAGTGGATTTATCAAGTTAGGGTTAAAACACAATCAAGGACAACCATAACAATTGGAGGGGTACAAATAGCCGATGGTCATGCAACCTAGCATTATCTAGAAATTGATACATAGAGTTCTCATACATAGCAAGGCATTCAAGAATCACCAAACAAGGATCACAGACCAAGCCAAATGCATAGACTAGAGAAAAGCATCCAAATAACACAAGTTCACCCCAAGGTTCACCTACATCAGATGACCTTGGGGTTTAGTTGCTCATGATCACAAAGTAAGCAAGAAAATACATAAAAACAACCAAATGCATAATGAAAACACCCCCTCAAAAGATCAAGGCCGAATGACGCTTCCAAGGACGCCACCCAAGGAGTGGCTTCCTTGGTCAATCTTTCTCTCAAATGCAAATCGAAGGCGTGGATTCGTTGTGTCATGCTCTCCCCGTCGTCCTCTCCTCAAGAATTGCCTCCAAAACCCGGCCTCAAGCGTCCATGGAAAATGGTGAAGTGAAGCTCTCCCAAGACCTAGGTTCTCCCCTCTCTCTCTCAAAATGCACCCAAAACCCTTAAAAACAAGTTCCAGCGAGTTATGCGGCACCCCATGCGGCCCCGCATACGGGGAGAGAAAATTCCCGAGAAATCCCATAATCGCGTAAGTTGCTACAGCGCCGCTACAGTACCCCCGTATGCGGCCTACAATACGTCCGCATGGTAGCCCGCATGAACCTCCTAACCAAGCCGTTCTTCAAGTCTCCGTACTACAGTGGTTGCTACAGTGCTCCGAGCTTAGAAACAGTGTTTTCAATGCCGATTTCTTCTCTAATTCTGTTATTAAGCTCGCTGAGGCCTCATTGGTACCTGTAACATGAAAGAAACCAATTCAGACAAAAAACGGGTGTCAACTCATATAAAAATATGCAATACATACGTCCGCATACAAACATCCCCACACCTAAGCATTTTCTTGTCCCCAAGCAAACACACATGTAGAACAGGGGTACGATGATAAACGACTAAACATACGACCTCAAGCTCAACTGTAAAGTACTCCACTAGCATAGGTGGAAAGAAATCTAGAAAATGACTTGTACAGTGAGTGATCGAGTAATGGTGGAGCTGTTTTATCTAAAGTGCTTCCGTGAGTGTGTGCTGGCTCCCAACCTTAACCTCCACACCCTGGATTATCCCAGGGGTCCATTCACCCCACATATGATGAGAGTGGCATTAGACAGTTAAAGACCTCTTCAATACTCAGTTAAAAGTCTTCTGGGTTCCTAAACAAAACTCTAGCACTTAAGTAACTATGCAACAAGTTCCAGGGGACGCAGTAGAGATCCTTTTTTTTTTTCTGAGTCCGACTAACATAGACTGCACAACAAATCTTTCAGAAGGATGCACATGCTGATTAGGCACAAGAGCCACCCAACCTACTCAATTACAGTCTACATAGACGCATTCATGCTGTACTAGCAGAGGAATACTGTCATAGACTCCACATTTGTTTTTTTTTTTATCGACTGTACACACACTGTATCTCATGTCCCTTGGTAACCTGTCACAATAGTTCACTTAAGGCTACAGAAAACAAAGAAGGAACTCAAAAGCTTTTAAAAGACTATTGAAGAAAGAATTTAACAGTCTAATGCCAAAATCATCATAATGGGTTGGTAGGAGTGTACAAGGTAGAAGCAATCATGATAGAGCATGGAAAAGCACTAAAAATAAAACAGGGCATCATTCAGGCACAGTACAAGAATACAACTCACTTCTATCATTCTTTCAAGCTAGGAAGTGCTAAACACTGAAATCATAGCTATCATCGGTACTCATGCATGCAAAACAAGTAAAGTACCCCATCCCCACACCTAAAGTTGTACATTGCCCTCAATGTACGTAGATCAGCAGAGTAAGGTGCGAGATAAAAAATAAAAAACAGAAATAAAGGAGTGGGGTAAAGAAACTTCAACAGGAAACTAAAAAGTGGTGCTGCGAGTCTAGATATTTGGAGGGATCGATGGTGCGAAGCATATGGTGGCCGTGGAGGAGGTGCCGACAGATGACGATGAGCTGCGCAAATAGGATAGGATCTCGGCCATGCTACTCTCTATGCGGCTGATAAGTGCTCGTGTTATAGTAATGCGAAGTGTTATTATCTTGCAATGAGCGTTGATTTAATCAGATTTTATCACTAAAAAGTGTGCATTTGTTTACTTTTGTGCATTGTAGGGTTGTGGAGCCAATTTGGAGAAGAATGAAGCAAGAATAGGTTATGTTCGCCATTGTTGACGAGTTCTTGGACCAAGGAAGGAACAAGGCACGAGTTTAGACTTGTGGGTGTGTGCCAACCTCCATTTGAGGGGCACAAGGGCAGTCACATTCACAAAAGTCTAACTCATGTAGCATTGGAGAATTTCGTCAAAGAAGAGAAATGAAGTAATCGACATAATCTACCATTGATTGTGTGCCCAATTCAATGGCCTCGATGAATAACGATGAATTCGGGAGCATTTCGGCTAAGTACTGTAGCAAAAAATACTGTAGCGAAAGTACTGTAGCAAGCTACTGTTAACTGTTGCCGAAAAGCAGGATTTCAGAGAATTCACACGGGCGTGTGGAATTAACACACGGCCGTGTGAAATATTTTCCAGAAAGCAAGAGACTTCACACGGGCGTGTGGAAATTCCACACGGACACGTACTGTAGCAAAAACACTGTAGCAAAGTTACTGTTCACAGTGCCGAAAAATCACGATTTCAGAATTTCCACACGGCCGTGTGGAATTAAGACACGGGCGTGTGGAATTCCTGGTTTTACACAGGGCCGTGTGGAATTAACACAGGGGCGTTTGGAACTCCGATTTCAGCCTATAAATAGCCCGTTTTCAGATCTATTTGGGGACCCTTCCCTTCTATCACTTGAATATCTTTTGGGGGGCTTTCGGCTAGGGTTTGGAGAGGTTCTTGGAGGTCTTTGGAGGCGATTAAAAGGCATTGACATCGACATCCTTTGGAAGAAAGCTATTGGGGAAGCTCTCATCGGCATTGATTTGTCGAGGTGTGCCTTAGGCTTGACAAGGGATTCGTTGGAGAAGACATGCGACTACACAAGACCATCGATACGATCTACAAGGGGGTTTTCTTTATGGTTTTCATGCATATGTTCTTAAACTATTTATTGATTTTGTATTGCTCCATGGAGAGCTAAACCCTAGTGGGTATTCGGACTTGTAAACCCTAGGATGATATTGTTTCTATGACTTTTATTATGCTTTCTTAATTTAATGTTCTATTATTGAGTTCCAATCTTGCATGCCGATTGTATGAGATTTTCCCTTAGCCGTGACACTAGGGTTGAGAATCTATTAGGTTATCCTTTGAGGGTGTGACAACCTCTATAGGATTAGACTACACAAGGTTGGAGAGGGTTGAGAGGGAGAGTTGTGAGGTAGCGATGTACCCCTTTACCCTCCGGTGTGGTTTCTCCCTACCTCCATTTCCTTGATTCATTAGCGGTCGAGATAGAGTGAAGTGCTAGGTAGATAAACTCCCCTGGGGCTTAGTTACACGAGTAACAGAGTGAAGGGTTGAAGTGAATCCTACGCACTGGGCTTAATCTAGACTAGGGTTCTTCCACCTGGACCAAAGGGTTAGAACTACACATAGGAACAGGTTTTACCACTAGGAGTCCCTAGAACTTAATGCAATCCCACGTAGTGTGAGGCTTAGGTAGATATACTCCTCTAGGGCTTAGTTGACAGGTCAACGAGAGTCAAGAGTCGTAGTGAATCCTAATGCCGGGGCATAGTGTTGGGGTCAGTCACGGTTGACCTTAGGTTTGGGACCGTGTGTTTAAGGATATCCTCGACTCAATTAGACATCAATTAGAGGATATAATACTAGTCTTGCACTAGAAGCATTAGTCTTAGGGGGAGCTTTGTCCGGGTACCCCATCTTTATATCGATTACCTCTCCTACCCTCATTATTCTTCTTGCACTCTTTTATTTTCTTTTACATTTATATATATATATATATATATATATATACTTCTTTCATCATCGACTTCTTTCATAGCTAAATAGCGATAACACTTGTTTCTGAACACTATTCCATGTGGATACGACTACCCACTCACCGGGGTAACTTTTATTACTTCGACAAGGCCGTGCACTTGCGGTACGCATGCAAAAGGTCGTGTCAGCGGCTCTGTGATGTGGCCAAGTCCCTCACGATCAACGCGAATCTTGTCTTGCGGGCATCGCTCTTGAAGGTAGGCTCGCAAACGGGTGGTGGAGAGCTTCTCCTAACTCGCTTGGAGGCCACGTGTTTTGTCAGCATCCCTACAAGACAAGAGAACCTTCATCAAGCTAAGAATTTGTGGGAAAAATGCTTAATGAAGAAACAAGGCTGATTTTTGGCCAGTGCTACAGTACTTTCGGGAAAAAATTGGTAGAGTTTCTTCTTGTAAAAGTGATAATCTAAATGTACAAAGCTTTGAATTACAAGAAGCATTCACCATGATAACCACAAGGTTTTCCCACCATTTAAATCAATAAAAACCCTAGAATGAATGAGAAATGAGTTTACCTTGATCTAGGGCACCAATGAGAAGATGGAGTGAAAATCGGCTAAAAGCTTGATAAAACTTCGAAAATCTCCCAAAAACTTGTTTTCTAAGATTAGGAGAGTGTTTTGATGCCAAAAAAAATAAAAGAAAATGGTGGAGAAATGGAGGAGAAAAGAGAAGAAGAAGAGTGGAGAATGGGTGACTAGTGTCAAAATGGGGTGAAAAAGTAGAAGAAGGGGGGCTGGTGGCTTATGCGGCCACTTATGCGGCCGCATAAGGGGCCGCATAAGCCACTGCCCCTCTATGCAGCCTGCTATGCGGCCACATAGCAGGCTGCTGGATGGTTATGCGGTCTGCTATGCGGGCGCATAGCAGGCCGCATGGTCCACTGGCTGGCTCCATGTGCAAAAAATGCTCAAAAACACACTCATCAAAGCACCGTACTCATTCTAGCACACAAAAATCACATGAAAACAAAGCCGAAAACACTCAAAATCATTGAAAACATGGAAATTGAAGCACCAACACTCAAGGAAAAATACAAAGATCATGAAACCTATGGTGCAACATGAAGAAATAAATTATGGAAAACGACTAAACAACCACCACAATCGCAAAAATCAACAACACTCAAACTCACAAGCACCACAAAAAATACGAAAAACACCCAAACACAACAACAACAACAACTAAGAAGAAAAATAAGTGCAATAAATTTAAAGACTTGGGTTGCCTCCCAAGAAGCGCTTTTTTAATGTCTTTAGCTCGACATGGTTTACCTCAACTCATGGTGGGACAAAGGGGTGAGAAATACCTCCATTTTTCGATGAAGAATAGTTACCCGGAAAGTTCAATGAGAGACAGAAAAAGATCCTGAATTTCCCGCGGTCATCAAAGAATAAACGGTCAACCTCCTCGGGTGGCATCATAGAGATATTCATCTCCCGCTTTTGCTTTTCTTTTCTCTTCCTCCATAACTTCTTCAAGGTTCTTTTCTCATTGGAATGTGGTGAAGATTTAACCTCTACTTGTGCTAGTTGTTGCAATGGTGGAGGGGGAAGCTCATCATTCACAACATCATCTCTGAAATCTTCAAAGTACTCCTCCAAGGGGTTCAAAGCGAGGACTTCCTGCACACAATCAGAGATAATCACATCAGTAGTATCCGTGAAATACAAAGTATCATCGTGATCAAGTGTACGCTTCATTGCTTTGGGGAGGGTGAAGACCACTTGTTCGTCCCCAACCCTCAAAGTCATTTTTCCTCCTTTTACATCGATCAATGCCCCAGAGGTATTAAGAAATAGATGTCCGAGGATCAATGGGACCTCCACATCATCATCCACATCTAGAATTACAAAGTCAACCCTGATGATTAACTTATCAATTCGAACAAGAACATCTTCAACAATTCCTCGGGGTCTTCTCATGGAACGATCCGCAAGTTGCAAAGTCATTCGTGTGGGTCTCAAATTGTCTAACCCCAACCTCAAGAACAAGTTATATGGCATAACATTTATGCTAGCTCCCGAGTCGGCCAAGGCGCTTTCTTGCACTCCATCGCCAATCACACAAGGGATGATGAAGCTACCCGGATCATTAAGTTTCTTGGGTAATTTCTTTTGAATTACGGCTGAGCAATTTCCCGATAAAGTCACCATCTCCAAGTCTTCAAGCTTCCTCTTATTGGTGAGAGGAGGTCCTTCATGAATTTAGCGTATTTCGGCATTTGTGAGAGGGCCTCAACCAAGGGAATGTTTATGTGAAGTTGCTTAAAGATGGTCAAGAATTTCTTGAATTGAGCGTCTTCTTTATCTTGTTTGAGCCTAGAAGGATATGGTACCATAGGTTTATACTCAGGCTCCTTCTTAGTCGAGGAACTTGGAACATTTCCCTTGTGCTTCTCCTCAATCTCATCAATTGCATCATTATTCGACTTAGGGTCTTCCCGGTCGGCTACCCTATCGTTGGAGGCACTTGGACTATCCCCGGTCCTTACCTCCAACTGCTTTCCACTCCTTATTGTCACCGCCTTCAAGTGTTCCCTCGGGTTGCATTCAGTGTTGCTCGGCAAGCTACCCGAGGGACGATCTGACTGTGCCCTAGCAAGCTGTCCTACCTGGGTCACAAGAGACAGAATAGAGGCTTGGACGTTTCTCAATATAGTACCAAATTCATCAAATCTCTTATCTACATTCTGGAATTTTGCCTCTGTAGTGATCATGAATCGTGCCAATACATCCTCAGTCGAGTATTTCTTCTCTTGGACCTGCTGGGGCTGAAATTGGGGGCCCTGGGGTGGTGGAGGACTCTGTTGGAACTGGCCTTGGTTCCAAGACATGTTCCGGGGATTCCTCCACCCCGAGTTGTAGCTATTACCGTATTGATTCCCCTGTCCCCGCTGTCCTCCACCAACATAATCCACCGATTCCACGGGTGGAGAGGGAGCAATAAATATGGGGCACTGTGAAGTTGCATGCCCTGTACCGCAAGCATCACAGGACATCACTGCCTTAGGGGTAGAACTAGACCCCAGCATGAACTGATCAAATTTCTGTGTCAGTGCGCTGACTGCCGCGTTGTTATTGGTGACATTCTTCGATAAGGCCTCAACCTTCGCAGTCAATGCTGTGGTCTCATTCACCTCGAACAGGCCTGCAACCCTTGGTCCTTTCTGCCGAGTGCTCCAGTGGCACTCATTGCTTACCATGTCTCAATCAATTTCTCAGCTTCTTTAGGGAGCTTGTCACTCAAGGAGCCACCTGCCGTGGCATCTATGAGTTGCCTTGTAGCGTAATTCAAGCCATTATAGAGCATCTGTGCTAGCATCCAAGTAGGGAAGCCATGGTGAGGGCACCTACGTAACAAATCCTTGAACCGCTCGTGTGCCTCAAAAAGGGTTTCCGAATCCCCCTGTCTGAAAGAGGAGATCTCTTGCCTCAATCTTGCGGCCTTGCTTGGTGGGAAATACCGGGCCAAGAATTTCTCAACCATTTCCTTCCAGGTGGTAATGGACCCGGGAGCCAAGAAGTGAGCCATCTGTAAGCTGCTCTCCTCAAATTGAATGGAAACAATCGCAGTCTGATAGCATCATCTGACACAGAGTTGATCTTGAAAGTACAGCAAATCTGTAGGAAGCGGGATAGATGGACATGCGGGTCCTCATCAGGAAGTCCATCAAACTGAACTGAGTTTTGTAACATCGCTATTGTGCTCTCCTTGATCTCAAAGTTATTCGCTGGGATTAAGGTCTCTTACACACTGAATTCTTCCCTGGTGAACTGTGGTCTCTCAAAATTGGATAAATTTCTCCTTGGTTCGGCCATAACTGATGGTTCACTAGACTCGACCCGAACTTCCTGTTGCCTCGAACTCTCGGTAACCTCTCTCAACCGATGATGCAAAGTGCGTTTAATCTCGTCGTCGGGCTCAACTAGAGTTGCTTGTCCCATCCGTGTCATAAGATGGTTACCTCGCAAAATAACTAAAGTCAAAATGAGCAAAAGATGAAATGATGAAGTATAGACAAGAATGGTAAAAACGAACAAAAATAAAATGGTCAAATCAACACGTTATAAGTTTTCAGAATATTCCTCGTGGTTCCCCGGCAACGGCGCCAAAAACTTGATTGCTCACCCGCAAGTGCACGGGGTCGCCAATTAATACCCCTCACGCAAGCACGAGGGGGTCGTATTCCCAAGGGCCCGAGAAGCTACTCTTACTTCTTTATCACAATGTTGTCCAACCTAGTCAATCACTTGGAAGAAGAACTACAAATAATCTACTAGAGCGAATAGCATGCAAATAGTAAATATAAATACAGAGGGAAATATCAAGGCAAGGAAATGGTCACGAATGAGGATTCCCTCGGGGGCTACTGAACTGCTAAGGATGCCCTAACTAGCATGCACGTGGGTGGTTTGGACCGAGAAACCCTAAATTAGACCAACCCGATGGTCACGGTGTTTGGTCCCTAATCAGGTACGAGTATTGGAATACTGAATTGCTTCCGCCCAAATCCTTCTACGATTGCAATGGGTCTAGTGGATTTCTCAAGTTAGGGTTGAAACACAATCAAGGACAACCCTAACAATTGGAGGGGTACAAATACCCGATGGTCACGGCGTATTCGTACATGTATTCCCTTCCAAACTTGGTGAGCCTAATACTAGGGCAATGGTCATGCAACCTAGCATTATCTAGAAATTGATACATAGAGTTCTCGTACATACCAAGGCATTCAAGAATCGCCAAACAAGGATCACAAACCAAGCCAAATGCATAGACTAGAGAAAAACATCCAAATAACACAAGTTCACCCCCAAGGTTCACCTACATCTGGTGACCTTGGGGTTTAGTTGCTCATGATCACAAAGTAAGAAAGAAAATACATAAAAACAACCAAATGCATAATGAAAACACCCCCTCAAAAGATCAAGGCCGAATGACGCTTCCAAGGATGCCACCCAAGGAGTGGCTTCCTTTGTCAATCTTCCTCTCAAATGCAAATCGAAGGCGTGGATTCGTCGTGTCATGCTCTCCCCATCGTCCTCTCCTCAAGAATTGCCTCCAAAACCCGGCCTCAAGCTCCCAAGGAAAATGGTGAAGTGAAGCTCTCCTAAGACCTAGGTTCTCCCCTCTCTCTCAAAATGCACTCAAAACCCTTAAAAACAAATTCCATCGAGTTATGCAGGCCCCATGCGGCCCCGCATGCGGGGAGAGAAAATTCCCGAGAAATCGCGTAAGTTGCTACAGTGCCGCCACAGTACCTGCTGCAGTAAAACGGCTACAGTACCGTATGCGGCCTGCAATACCCCCGCATGGTAGCCAGCATAAACCTCCTGACCCAGCCGATCTTCAAGTCTCCGTGCTACAGTGGTTGCTACAATGATTGCTATAGTGCTCCCGGGTTTAGAAACAGTGTTTTCAATGCCGATTTCTTCTCCAATTCTGTTATTAAGCTCGCTGAGGTCTCATTGGTACCTGTAACATGAAAGAAACCAATTCAGACCAAAAACGAGCGTCAACTCATATAAAAATACGCAATATATACGCCCGCATACAAAGAAAATACGTATATTTAGGTGTTTATCAGAAGTATTTATGGATGATTTCTCAGTTTTCGGTGATTCATTCGAGCTATGCCTTAGAAATTTGGAACGAGTTTTGGACAGATGCGAGGAAACTAATTTGGTGCTCAGTTGGGAAAAATGTCACTTTATGGTCAAGGAAGGCATAGTACTCGGGCATAAAATCTCACAGAAGGGGATCGAGGTGGACAGGGCAAAAGTCGGTACTATCGAAAAACTTCCTCCTCCTACTTTAGTTAAAGTAATCAGAAGCTTCTTGGGGCACGCTGGGTTTTATCGAAGGTTTGTGAAGGACTTTTCATCAATTTCTTGACCTCTTACAAAACTGCTTGAAAAGGATGCCACTTTTCAGTTCAATGATGATTGTATGAATGTCTTCCTCACCCTGAAGAAGAAGCTTGTGGAAGCAACGATTATAGTCTCCCCGGACTGGAGTCTGCCGTTTTAGTTAATGTGTGATGCAAGTGACTTTGCAGTCGGGGCCGTACATGGGCAGCGACGAGACAACCATTTCCATGCAGTCTATTATGCAAGCAAAACTTTGAATGATGCCCAGGAGAATTACACCCCCACTGAGAAGGAAATGTGATAAGTGCTTGTGTTATAGTAACGTGAAGCGTTATTATCTTACAATGAGCATCTCTTTTATCAGATTTTATCACTAAATGGTGTGCATTTGTGTACTCTTATGCATTGTAGGTTTGTAGAGCTATTTTGAAGAAGAAGAATGAAGTTAGATCGTGTTTGCCATTGTTGGGGAGTTTTCGGATCAAGCAAGGAACAAGGCATGAGTTTAGACTTGTGAGTGTGTGCCAATCTCCTTTGGAGGGGCAGAAAGACAGTTACATTCACAATAAGTTTAACTAGTGTAGTTTAGGAGAACTTCACCAACAAGAAGATTTAAAGCAATCGGCACGATCTACCATTGATTGTGTGCCCAATTCAATGGCCTCGATGAAGAACAACGAATTCGGGAGCGTTTCGGTGAGCCACTGTAGCAAGTTACTGTGCACTTTCTGCCAAAGATCAGGTTTCCAGAGAGTTCACACGGGCGTGTGGAATTAACACACGGCCGTGTGAGTTAATTCCCAGCGAGCCAAAGACTTCTTACGGGTGTGTGGAAATTCCACACGGCCGTGTGTAGTAATTTTTCTAGGAAGTTAGAAACTTCACACGGGCGTGTGGAAATTCCACACGGCCGTGTGAAGCCCCGATAAGTTCAAATTTACAGCCCCACTCAGCCTATTCAAAGCCGGATTTGGAGACTTTTTGAGTATCTTTTGACCTATCTTTTTCTCGAACTTCTGGAGTGTGCGACTAGGGTTTCAGAGAGGACTTTGAGGAGGATTGGAGCGCGCCATCGGCATCGACATCGACGTTCGACGGCCGCACAAGACCACGGCCACACCATACGCGAGGAGGTTTCATTGATGTTTTTAGTTTGTGCTTTATTTTACACTTTGATGAATATGTATAGCTCTATGAGGAGCTAAACCCCTCGTGGGTATTCGGACTTGTAAAACCCTAGGATCATTATGTTTCTATGACATTGTTATTATGCTTTTCCATTATTGATGAATAAATTCGAGTTTCAGTTTTAATTATCTTATGCTATTGTTCTTTCCCTTAGCCGTGACACTAGCGTTGAGAACAATCTACGTTATCCTTTGGAGGTGTGACAACTTCTATAGGATTAGACTACTTAAGATTGAAGAGGGTTGAGAGGGAGAGTTGTGAGGTAGCAATGTACCCCTTTCCCTTCCGGTGTGATTTCTCCCTACCTCCGTTCCTTGGTTAATTAGCGGTCAAGATAGAGTTTTAGGGCTCAATCTAGACTAGGGTTCTTCCAACTGGACCAAAGGGTTAGAACTACATAGAGGAACAAGTTTTATCACTAGGAATCCCTAGAGCTTAAAGCAATCCCACGTAGTGTTAGGGTTAGGAAGATAGACTCCCCTGGGGCTTAGTTGACAGGTCAACGAGAGTCAAGAGTCGTAGTGAATCCTAATACAGGGACATAATGTTGGGGTTAGTCACGGTTGACCTTAAGTTTTGGGACCGTGAGTTTAAGGATATCCTCGACTCAATTAACATCAATAGGAAAGTATAATAGCATAGTCTTGCACTAGAAGCATAAGTCCTAGAGGTAGCTTGTCCGGATACCCTATTTCATCCATTGCTAGTCTTCTCTTTTAACTTCTACTTGCTTTTCTCTCGTCTTCCATCTCTCTATTTACTTTCTTATCTTTTATTCTAATTGATTCCATAAATTCATTCATCACTCCGATCATTATTTTTCGTACATCGCACGACTGAATAGCAAATTCTCGTATTTTAAATCCCTATTCCCTGTGGATTGGACTACCCACTCACCAGGGTAATTTTATTACTTAGACAAGCCCGTGCATTTGCGGGATACACGCAAAGGGTCGTGTCAAGTTTTTGGCGCCGTTGCCGGGGAAAAGGCGTATTTCTGATACCTGTTTTTGCTACTTTAGTTATTCACTTCGTTGTCTATTTCACATTTTCTTTATCTACCACTATTCTCACCAATTCTTTTCTCTTTAATTTCAGTTTACCGAGGGAATGTTTAACCCAAGCGAAGCTTTTGATACACTTGTGGGACTAGTTGAGGAAGTGGAGCAGAAAATGCAGTTGTTTATCGCACAACCATTCCCAAATTATATCGAGTGTGGGAAATCAGTGAGACAACCTTGTACAGAAATAGTGGATAGTACTGATCAGTTTTGCAAGGAGCAGAACATGAATTATGAATTGGGCAGTGTGTTGGACGAATTTGATAAATCAGCTCTAGCTTTTTCAAATGGTGACACAGAAGAAACCCTTGAGAAAGTTCTTGCACAGTTTGAATCAGGTTATTTTGAGTACAAACAGGAGACCTTTTGAATGGGTATTATAGACCTGATAGAGGAAGTTTGTGAATTGGGGATTAAAATGGAACACTAGGACTAACCCAATAAGTGTGATTTGGAGAAGGTTTCAGGGTACAGTAATGAACAGCAAACTACAAAATTTTAAGAGATTGGCAGATCAATTGGAGACCGAGTTCGACCATCCATCGATTAGCCACCTGATTTGTAATTGAAAACACTTCCAGAACACTTGGAATATGCATTTCTGGCAGAAGAGATGAAGCTGCCCGTGATCATAGCATCGAATCTCTCTTTGGAGCAAAAAGACAAATTGGTGAATGTGTTAAAAAAGCATAAGTCTGCCTTGGCATGGAAAATTGCAGACTTAAAAGGTATAAACCCTTCATTCTGTACGTACAAGATTTTAATGGAGGACAATTTCAAATCAGTAATCCAACCTCAAAGAAGACTAAACCCGAACATGAATGAAGTCGTAAAGGTGGAGATGGTCAGATTATTGGATGCAGGGATCATTTACCCCATTTCCGATAGTGCTTGGGTAAGCCCAACACAAGTGGTCCCGAAAAAAGGTGGGATGACAGTGATCAAGAATGAAAAGAATGAACTCATCCCAACTAGAACGGTCATAGGGTGGAGAGTTTGTGTTGATTACAGAAGACTGAATGATGCAACCCGTAAAGACCACTTCCATTTACCTTTCATTGATCAAATGTTAGAGCGATTGGCAGGGCATCAATTTTACTGCTTTCTAGATGGGATGTCAGGGTACTTTCAGATCCCTATTGCTCCGGAAGACCAAGAGAAGATAACTTTCACTTGTCCCTACGGGACTTTTGCATATAGACGAATGCCGTTTGGGTTATGCAACGCACCTGCTACATTCCAAAGATGTATGACTGCTATTTTCGATGATCTTGTCGAAGACATAATGGAAGTATTTATGGATGATTTCTCTGTGTTTGGTGATTCCTTCAACATGTGTTTGAGAAATTTGGAAAGAGTGCTGATAAGATGTAAGGAGACAAATCTTATGCTAAACTGGGAGAAATGTCATTTCATGGTTCGAGAAGGCATTGTTCTCAGACATAAGATTTCCCATTTGGGTATGGAGATGGACAAGGCAAAAATCGAAGTCATAGAGAAACTTCCTCCACCAATGAATGTCAAGGGAATTCAGAGTTTACTGGGACATGCAGGTTTCTATAGATGGTTGATCAAGGTTTCTATAGATGCTCCGTTTGATTTTGGGGAAGATTGTGCAACAGCTTTTAATGTGCTAAAAGAAAAACTAGTTCAAGCTCCCAGATGCTAGTGATTACGCTGTAGGAGCAGTTCTGGGACAAAGGAAGGGCAAGCAATTCCAACCCATCTATTATGCAAGCAAGACTCTCACAGATGCACAGGAGAATTATACTACTACAGAGAAAGAATTATTAGCAGTAGTGTTTGCTCTTGATAAGTTCAGGCCGTATCTTATCTTGTCGAAGGTCATTGTGCTTACAGATCATTCAGCTCTCCGTTACCTCATGAATAAAGTTGATGCAAAACCAAGATTGATCCGGTGGATATTACTCTTACAGGAGTTTGACATGGAGATAAAGGATAAAAAGGGAACTGAAAACGTAGTGGCGGATCATTTGTCGCGGTTAGAAGGGAGCATTGGGCAAGAGCCATCCAGTAAGGAGATTAATGACTTCTTCCCGGAAGAACACTTACATTCAGTTCAGGAATTAACATCATCAGGTGATACGCCGTGGTTCGTAGATTTTGCTAATTACTTATCAGGAAAAGTCATCAAGCCAGGGCTCACATTCCAACAAAAGAAAAAGTTCTTTAGCGATTTGAAGAACTATTTCTGGGACGACCCATTCATTTTCCGCATCTGTGCAGATCATATTGTTCGGAGATGCGTTTCTAGGGAGGGAGGATGGGATATCCTTGCTCATTGTCATTCAGGACCAGTTGGGGGCCTTTATGCATCAAGTAGAACCACGGAAAAAGTTTTGGCAGCAGGGTTCTATTGGCCAACCCTCTTTCACGATGCACACCAGTTTGTTCTTCGATGCGATAATTGTCAGAGGTCAGGGAATTTGTCTCGGCGAGATGAGATGCCTCAGAATCCTATGTAATTTTGTGAGGTATTCGATGTTTGGGGCATTGATTTCATGGGGCCGTTTCCAAGGTCTAACGGGAACAAATACATATTAGTGGCAGTTGATTATGTCTCCAAATGGGTCGAAGCACAAGCATTGCCGAGTAATGATGCTAGAACTGTGGTGAAATTCTTAAAGAGGTTGTTCACTCTGTTTGGAACTTCGCGAATCATCATTAGTGATTGAGGGACCCACTTTTGCAACGCCCAATTAGTAAAGGTATTGAAATGATACGGGGTACGTCACCGCCTTGCCACTCCATATCATCCCCAGACTAGTGGTCAAGTAGAAGTCACTAATAGAGAACTCAAGCGGATTTTGACGAAGTCTGTGGAACAAGGAAAGCGGGACTGGTCGGAATGGTTGGACGACACACTCTGGGCCCATCGCACAACATACAAGACGCCCATAGGAACTAGTCTGTATAATCTAGTTTACGGGAAGTCATGTCATTTACCCGTGGAACTTGAACATAAAGCATATTGGGCAATCAAAGCAATGAACTTCGATTTGAGAAGAGCGGGTGAACAAAGACTGCTTCATCTTAATGAGCTCGATGAATGGAGGTTGAAAGCATATGAGAATGCTAGGATTTACAAGGAGAAGATTCGAAAGTGGTATGGCAAGCATATCAAATTACCTAAAGAGTTCAAGCTCGGTGATCAAGTTCTACTATTCAATTCCCGGTTGTGACTCTTCCCCAGAAAACTAAAGACTAGATGGTTTGGCCCATACACAGTCACTCAAGCATCACCCCATGGTGCAATTGAGATTACTCATCCTGAGAAGGGCACATTCAAAGTTAATGGACACCGGCTGAAACCATACTTTGGCAGCGAGGTTTGTAATGATGATAAAGAGATATTCTTTCTTCAACCTGCATAAGGTAAAACAGGTACGTCAAGCTAAGTAACGTTAAACAAGCGCTGCTTGGGAGGCAACCCAAGAGTTTTACAGCTTTCCTAGAATCTAGTTTAGTTTTTAGCATGAATAAAAGTCTTAGTATTGGTGTCCTAAATTTTTAATGCTTAAGCTGTGATTTTATTGTAGATTATTGATGTTTTCGTGTGCCTAAATGATAATTGATGAAGTTTAAGTAGGTTGAGAATGTTTTCCTTGGTAATCTGGTCGTGTTTTGATAGTTTTTACAGGCTCTAAGTATCATATTTTAATTCCTGAATTTTTCCATAGGTCTGTGAATTTTTCTAAGTAAACCAGAGAAAACACACGGCCGTGTGGAATTAAGACACGGCCGTGTGGTACCAATTAGGGCTCAACCAGAGGAGACACAGGGGCATGACCTTGCCCCTGTGAAAAACTTCAGAAGGGGCACACGACCATGTGGATTTTTGCAGAACTTAAGCTCTAGTTCCAGAGAGTCCACAAGGGCGTGTGGGTGCCCCTGTGAGAAACCTTGTGCTACGGCACACGGCCGTGTAGAATTAAGACACAACCGTGTGAAAACTCTGTAGAAACCCGTCTTTTTACCGAAGATTCACAGGGGCATGTGGCTACCCCTGTGGGAGGGCCTGTGAAAGTCACACGGCCGTGTGGAATTAACACACGGCCGTGTGGAACGCTCTCTGACCTCCTCTTTCACTTTCCCGACCATTTCCTACATTCATTGAGGTTTCTTTTTGAGTTTTCCGACCGATTCCAAATTTTTCCCCATCTACACCATCGGTGAGAATGACAAACCCTTCTTCTTTATCAATCCGGATTTAGATCGTTCATGATAAGTATTTCGGCTATTTTACATGATTAACCTGGTTACCAATGAGTTTACAAGGGTTTTTAAGCGAATTTTTGTGTCAATATGGAGTTTTGATTCCACAACCTTGCAGCCATGTCCGCCCGATAATCCACACGGGCATGTGGAATTACCACACGGCTGTGTGAAGCTTATCAGGGTGAATTATTACACCCAAATGATTGATTTCCTTTTACAATTCTTTTCAGGAATGGCACCTAGGAAAGAAACTAATAAAAGGGCACGAAAACACTCTCAGGGCCATACATCACAAGACTTATGAAGGGGATGGGTCTTCAGGTAGCAATCAGAGGGATAGAAAAAACGGTTACTCCTTCACCAATCAATGAAATGTTGAGACAGATGGGCATGGCCAGGAGATATTACCAATACTATGTGCTGAACTGGCCCGATGCCTTTCTACACAAGGGGTCATAGCTAGCGTTAGAGCCACCCTAGTGGATACAGAGGCAGGGGCAGAGGCCGAGGCACCACCCACAGCACCGGTGCCACCTCTAGTGCGCATCTTTTCTTCATCTTGAGGCCAGGACAGATTTGAGCGCCTCGAGAGCACTGTGGGTATCATGCAGCAGGAGTTTGCAGAGATGAGGGTCGCACAGGCATCACAGTTTGCTCAGTTATCGGCACAGCTTCCCACAGTGATACAGTTGTTCGAGCGATCTGTGGTGCGACCTCGACGGGTCCCTTCACCGACTCCACCTCCGTCTCCATCAGCATCAGATCCATTACCACCGGCACCAGCACCAGCAGCAGCAGAACTAGAGGATCCACACCAGGACAACGACGTTGAGGCGTCGTAGTTTTATTTTATTTTATTTTCACTTCTATTGCACTTTTTATTTTCATATTTTGTTGGACTTATAGTACCCAGAAAGGACTCTCCTTCTGGGTTTGCTTTTATTTTTTGTTTTATTTTGTCTTGAGTTGTATTTCATGTTCATATCTTTATATACTCGAGCTATATTTTGGTTTTTCTTGAGCTATACTGAACCCTTGCGTATGTGTGCAGATGGTCTTGGATTTAAGGAATTTGAGGAATTTTCATATGCACGGTCATGGGACCGTGTGTGCTCCACAAACCCATTGAGACACAATTCTCAATGAACCTAGCTCCATCAAACGCAACACTTGGAGTTCAGGGGAGTAATGTTTCAATTGCTCACTTCCACACTAATTGTTTTTCATTGTTTTACTTTTTATAGTGCTTGCATGAGTACATTGAGGACAATGTACATCTTAAGTGTGTGGGGGGGGGGGGGGGGGGGGGGGGGGGGAGGGAATTCACATTGCACACACCTTTACTTGTGCGTTCAATTGTTCATGTTCATGTAGCCTATGGCAGTTCACCTTAGTTGCAATGGTCGTATTCTTAGAGTTTAGGAGAATTTTTAACATTACATCCTATCTTGTTCTAGTTCCACTTAAATTTTAAGGGATTTTTTCTCGATTACACTTTATTGCACTATTCACTATTAAGTTGTGAAGTTCTATGTAGCAAAAAAAAAACTACTAGCTTGTGAATATTAGTTTAAGCTTTTCATGTGGGGTGGAAAGAGCTACCTCCTATGAAGTATGAAGCTACTCTCATAAGTCGGATACAAGTTATGCCCTAATGAGAGAAAGAGCTATCTTATGGGAAGCGTGAAAGCTACCACTCCGGCAGAAAGAGCTATCTCCTCGAAAGTGTGAAAGCCATCTTTGGCGGCCGCCTAGGAAAGGGCTACCTTAGAGGTTGAGTGAAGCTACTACTTCATTGTAACAAGAGTTTGAGGAGTACTCGTTGGTTCTCTTGAGTGAATTCGCACACACTTACATGTTTGCGAGTTGTTCTCCTTTTTTATTCAAGTTTTTAGCTAGAGCAACGATAACCATATGCAATGTTTTGATTTTCCCTTACTTGTAGAATACTTCTTTTGCATACTTTTAGTGAACCTAAGGCCGAGCACTTTCAATTGTTCTTCCCAAGTACTTTCACATTTTATTTTTGCTTGAGAACAAGCAAAAGCTTAAGTGTGGAGGGATTTGATAAGTGCTTGTGTTATAGTAACGCGAAGTGTTATTCTCTTACAATGAGCATATCTTTTATCAGATTTTATCACTAAATAGTGTGCATTTGTGTATTCTTGTGCGTTGTAGGTTTGTGGAGCCAAGTTGGAAAAGAAGAACAAAGTTAGGTCGTGTTCGCCGTTGTTGGGAGGTTTTCGTACCAAGCAGTGTGTGCCAACCTCTTTTGGAGGGGCACAAAGGCAGTCAAAATCACAACAAGTCTAACTCGTGTAGCTTAGGAGAACTTCACCAAGAAGGAGACTTGAAGCAATCGGCACGATCTACCATTGATTGTGTGCCCAATTCAATGGCCTCGATGAAGAACAACGTATTCGGGAGCGTTTCGGCGAGTTATTGTAACAGCACTGTAGCTTTGTTACTGTACCAATTCATTGTAGCAAGTTACTGTGCATTTTCTGCCAAAGATCAGGTTTCCCGAGAGTTCACATGGCCGTGTGAATTAATTCCCAGCGAGCAATAGACTTCACACGGGCGTGTGGAAATTCCACACGGTCGTGTGTAGTAATTTTTCCAGGAAGCCAGAAACTTCACAAGGGCGTGTAGAAATTCCACACGGCCGTGTGAAGCCCGGATAAGTTCAAATTTAAAGCGGCACTCAGCCTATTTAAAGCCGAATTTGGAGACTTTTTGAGTATCTTTTGACCTATCTTTCTCTCGAACTTCTGGAGAGTGCGGCTAGGGTTTCGGAGAGGACTTTGTAGAGGATTGGAGCGCGGCATCGGCATCGACATCGACGTTCGACGGCCGCACAAGAACACGGCCACACCATACGCGAGGGGGTTTTCATTGATGTTTTTAGTTTATGCTTTATTTTACTCTTTGATGAATATGTATAGCTCTATGAGGAGCTAAACCCCTCGTGGGTATTCGGACTTGTAAAACCCTAGGATCATTATGTTTCTATGACATTGTTATTATGTTTTTCCATTATGGATGAATAAATTCGTGTTTCAGTTTTAATTATCTTATGCTATTGTTGTTTCTTAGCCGTGACACTAGGATTGAGAACAATCTAGGTTATCCTTTGGAGGTGTGACAACTCCAATAGGATTAGACTACTTAAGATTGAAGAGGGTTGAGAGGGAGAGTTGTGAGGTAGCAATGTACCCCTTTTCCTTCCGGTGTGATTTCTCCCTACCTCCGTTCCTTGGTTAATTAGCGTTCAAGATAGAGTTTTAGGGCTCAATCTAGACTAGGGTTCTTCCACCTGGACCAAAGTGTTAGAACTACATAGAGGAACAGGTTTTATCACTAGGAATCCCTAAAGCTTAAAGCAATCCCACGTAGTGTTAGGGTTAGGAAGATAGACTCCCCTGGGGCTTAGTTGATAGGTCAACGAGAGTCAAGGGTCGTAGTGAATCCTAATACCGGGACATAATGTTGGGGTTAGTCACACTTGACCTTAAGTTTTGGGACCGTGAGTTTAAGGATATCCTCGACTCAATTAACATCAATAGGAAAGTATAATAGCATAGTCTTGCACTAGAAGCATAAGTCCTAGAGGTAGCTTGTGCGGATATCCTATTTCATCCATTGCTAGTCTTCTCTTTTAACTTCTACTTGCTTTTCTCTCGTCTTCCATCTCTCTATTTACTTTCTTATCTTTTATTCTAATTGATTCCATAAATTCATTCATCACTCCGATCATAATTTTCATACATCGCATGACTGAATAGCAAATTCTCGTATTTTAAATCACTATTCCCTGTGGATTCGACTACCCACTCGCCAGGGTAATTTTATTAGTTCGACAAGCCCGTGCACTTGCGGGATACACGCAAGGGGTCGTGTCAAAATGCTCACAGTCATTTTCGCATTTGATAAATTCCGGTCATATTTAGCGCTATCTAAGGTGATTGTATATACTGATCATTGGGCATTGAAGTGCCTGTTGAATAAGCCTGACGCCAGGCCTCATCTAATCCGATGGGTTCTACTGTTACAAGAATTTGATTTGAAGATATGATAAGTGCTTGTGTTGTAGTACCACGAAGCGTTATTATCTTACATTGAGCATATCTTTTATCAGTTTTTATCACTAAATGGCGTGTATTTGTGTATTCTTGTGCATTGAAGGTTTGTGGAGCTAAATTGGAGAAGAAGAAAGAAATTAGGTCGTGTTCGCCGATGTTGGGAAGTTTTCGGACCAAGCACGGAACAAGGCACGAGCTTGGACTTGTGAGTGTGTGCTAACCTCATTTGGAGGGGCACAAAGGCAGTCATATTCACAACAAGTCTAACACATGTAGCTTAGGAGAACTTCACCAAGAAGGAGACTTGAAGCAATCGGCACGATCTACCATTGATTGTGTGCCCAATTCAATGGCCTCGATGAAGAACCATGGACTCGGGAGCGTTTCGGGCGAGTACTGTAGTAGCACTGTAGCTTGTTAATTCCACACGGCCGTGTGAAGCCCCCGATAAGTCAGATTTTAATGCCGCGACTCAACATTATAAAAGGCGATTTTGGAAACTTTTTGGGATATCTTTTGACCTATCTTTCTCTCTAACTTGGGGGAGTGCGGCTAGGTTTTCGGAGAGGATTTCGTGGAGGTTTAGCGCGCGTCATCGGCATCGTCACCGACGTTCGACGGCCGCACAAGACCACGGCCACACCATACGCAAGGGGGTTTTCATTGATGTCTTTACTTTGTGCTTTCTTTTCTACATTAATGAACAGGTATAGCTCCATGAGGAGCTAAACCCCTTAAGGGTATTTGGTAGAGGAATCCCGCAAGTGTACGGGGTCGCCAAGTAATACCTAGTGCAAAAGCACAAGGATCGTATTCAACGGGGCTAAGGGTCTACTATTACTCCTTCATCACCTATTTTCTAACCTAACATCTCAAGCATGATTATGGTACTCTAACAAGAACAATATGTATAAACAAATTAAAAGTCAAACAAACGGTTACAAGTGCTACAATGATGTGTGAAGGCCTATGGATGTGGATCCCCTAGAGGGGTCATCATGAAAATGGATGAACAGTAAAAAAGATAGTTCGGGTGATTTAGACCGAAGGATCTCAAGATTAGATCAACCCCAATTTCTTAGCGATTGAGCCCTAATCCCATACGAATACCTAGTGGAATTTCTTCCTAACCGGTATTCCTACGATTGCATTAAGTACAAAGAGATCCCAATATAAGGGTACACTAAACCCTAGTTTACCCTTATAGATCGGAGGGCTATTGATACCCAATTTCTCGGCAATATCAATACAAGAAACCCCTATTTGTTCATGAAAGATCTAATACACGCGAGTAGGTCATGTCTACGTGTACAACTCAATAAAGAGCTACGGATTTCTCCTTTAAGTAGCTCTAGGCATGAAATACAATGAACAAATTCATAAATCAACCCAAAGATGATATTAAGTGCAAATCATCCAAAGTACATGATGAATCCCCCAAGGTTCACCGACATCCGGTGGCCTTGGGGGTCTAGTGTGCCATCATACAAACCATAACAATAAAGTAAAGCAAATCACACAAAAAGCTCATAAATGACACTCCCTAGGTGAAATGATGAAGAAGAAGGTGGAGGTCTGGCCAAATGACGCTTCCCCTCGGCTTGGCACCTTGCTTACTTGATGGTGAAGCTCTCCCCTTGTTGATGATGCTCTTGCCTCCTTCTTTGGCTCCAAATCGTCGTCTTCTAAAAGGTATTTTCGTTCTCCTCTTTGATGTGCCGGCCAAAGGTTTTTTCTTGAGCCCTAGAACTCCCAATTTATACCCCCGAAGCATACGGGCCGTGAAGGGGGCCGTATGGATGTAGATTGGATCAAGGAAACCCCAAATCCCGAGCCTCACTGGGTAGTTAACTGGGTGGTTAACTGGGCAGTTAACTGGGTAGTGAAGGATAGGCAAAAATCTCTGGAAAGTCATTACTGGGTCGCAGACTGGGCAGTGAGGATAATGTTGAAATCTCTGGAAGTGCCTCACGGGGTAGCAGACGGGGCCGTGAGGGTCATGGAAAATTCTTATGGTTTTCTTGCCCGAAGACCCACCAGCTACTACAGTATGTATGCTACAGTTCTTCAGCTACAGTAGATCTGCTACAGTACCACGACCACGGTTTTTCTTCTCTTTTGTGCCCAAAATATGTCTTCGTGTTCTCCATGGCTTCTACATGCCCTACAAAGAAAGTAATACTCGATTAAGCATAAATCGGGCATCAAAATGTCATAAAATACATGCAAAGTGCAACAAATACGTGTACTAAAATGCATACATTTAGACACTTATCAGTATTCGGACTTGTAAACTCTAGGGTTATTATGTTTCTTTGACATTGTTATTATGCTTTTCCATTATTGATGAATAAAATTGAGTTTCAATCTTAATTTCATATTGCTATTGCTTTCTCTTAGATGTGACACTAGGATTGAGAACAATTTAGGTTGCCTTTTGGAGGTGTGACAACTCCTTAGGGTTAGACTACTTAAGATTGAAGAGGGTTGAGAGGGAGAGCTGTGAGTTAGTGATGTATCCCTTTCCCCTCCGACGTGGTATCTCCCTATCTCCGTTTCTTTGATTTCACAGCGGTCGAAATAGAGTCAAGTGCTAGGCAGATAAACTCCCCTGGGGCTTAGTTACGTAAGTAATTGAGTGAAGGGTTGAAGTGAATCCTACGCATTAGGGCTTAATCTAGACTAGGGTTCTTACACCTGGATCAAAAGGTTAGAACTACACATAGGAACAAGTTTTACCACTAGGAATCGCTAGAGCTTAAAGCAATCCCACGTAGTGTGAGGGTTAGGTAGATATACTCCCGTGGGGCTTAGTCGTGCGAGCGACAGAGTGAAGGGTGATGTGAATCCTAATACCAGGGCATTGTGTAGGAGTTAGTCACGGTTGTCCTTAGGTTTGGGACCGTGAGTCTTAGGATATCCTCGACTTAATTAAACATCAATAGGAGAGTATAATAGTATAATCCTGCACTAGAAACATAGACCCTAGAGGTAGCTTGTTCGGATGCCCTATTTCATTCATTAGTAATCCTCTCTATTCTCTTTTACTTGCACTCTCTCATCTTCCATCTTTCTATTTAATTTCTTGCTTTTCATTCTTTTTGATTATATATTCACTCATTGATCCCACTATTGCTTTTTCGCACTCCCCATAGCTTTATTAGTGAAATCTCGTATTCTAATTCCCTATTCCCTGTGGATTCGACTACCCACTCACCAAGGTAAATTTATTACTTCGACAAACCCATGCACTTGCGGGACACACGCAAGGGGTCGTGTCAAGATAAGAGATAAAAAAGGGGCAGAAAACTTAGCAGCTGATTACCTTTCGTGCCTTGAGAACCCATATGAGGGTGACCTGTAAAAAGGAGAAATAAATGACACCTTCCCTGGGGAGCAACTCTGTAGTATACGAGTGATTGAGCATGATGAGGCTCCGTGGTTCATTGACTTTGCAAACTATTTGGCAGCAAGAACCTTTCCGAAGTGGCTCACAGAAAAAAAAATTCTTCACCGATCTGAAGCACTATACATGGGAAGATCCGTTCCTGTTCAGGGATTGCTCCGATAAGATTGTGAGAAGGTATGTCTCAAAGGACGAGGGGCATGACATCTTGTTGCATTGTCACTCAGGACCTGCTCGGGGCTACTACAGTGGGACCAGAACAGCTAAGAAGGCACTTGATGCGGGGTTCTACTTGCCCACCATGTTCTAGGATGAGCAGTCATTGGTTTAGCATTGTGATAGGTGTCGGAGAGTGGGTAATTTATCAAAAAGGGATGAAATTCCTCAAGCCTGGAACCAAGCTTATGAAGTATTTGATGTGTGGGGAATCGATTTCATGGGTCCATTCCCTAGTTCCCAAGGCAACAAGTATATCTTGGTTGCAGTGGACTATGTCTCTGACACGACCATTTTGCGTGTGTACGGCAAGTGCACGGCCTTGTCGAAGTAATAAAATTACCCTGGTGAGTGGGTAGTCGAATCCACAGGGAATAGCGATTTAGAACACAAGAATTCACTATTTAGTTATGCGGTGTACGAAAAGAAATAATCGGAGTGATGAGTGAATTTATGGAAACAATTAGAATAAACGACAAGAAAGTAAATAGAGAGATGAAAGACAAGAGAAAAGCAAGTAGAAGTTAAAAGAGAAAGACTAGCAATGGGTGAGATAGGGTATCCGGACAAATTACCTCTAGGACTTATGCTTCTAGTGCAAGACTATGCTATTATACTTTCCTATTGATGTTAATTGAGTCGAGGATATCCTTAAACTCATGGTCACAAAACTTAAGGTCAACCGTGACTAACCCCAACATTATGTCCCGGTGTTAGGATTCACTACGACCCTTGACTCTTGTTGACCTGTCAACTAAGCCCCAGGGGAGTCTATCTTCCAAACCCTAACACTACGTGGGATTGCTTTAAGCTCTAGGGATTCCTAGTGATAAAACCTGTTGCTCTATGTAGTTCTATCCCTTTCGTCCAGGTGGAAGAACCCTAGTCTAAATTGAGCCCTAAAACTCTATCTTGACCGCTAATTAACCAAGCAAACAGAGGTAGGGAGAAATCACACCGGAAGGAAAAGGGGTACATTGCTATCTCACAACTCTCCCTCTCAACCCTCTTCAATCTTAAGTAGTCTAATCCTATAGGAGTTGTCACACCTCCAAAAGATAACCTAGATTGTTCTCAACCCTAGTGTCACGGCTAAGGAAGAACAATAGCAAAAGATAATTAAAACTGAAACTCGAATTTATTCATCAATAATGGAAAAGCATAATAACAATGTCATAGAAACATAATGATCCTAGGGTTTTACAAGTCCGAATACCCACAAGGGGTTTAGCTCCTCATGGAGCTATATATGTTCATCAAATTGTAAAATAAATTGCAAAATAAGAACATCAATGAAAACCCCTCGCGTGTGATGTGGCCGTGGTCTTGTGCTGCCGTCAGACGTCGTTGACGATGCCGTTGGCGTGCTTCAATCCTCCACAAAGTCCTCTCCGAAACCCTAGCCGCACCCTCTCGAAGTTGGAGAGAAAGATAGGTCCAAAGATGCTCAAAAAGTCTCCCAATCGGGCTTTAAATAGGCTGAGTGCGGCTTTAAATTTGAACTTATCAGGGCTTCACACGGCCGTGTGGAATTTCCACACGCCCGTGTGAAGTTTCTGTCTTCCTGAAAAATTACTTCACACGGCCGTGTGGAATTTCCACACACCCGTGTGAAGTCTCTGGCTTGCTGGAAAATGATTCACATGGCCGTGTGTTAATTCCACACGCCCGTGTGAATTCTTATTGTTATACTTCTTATTGTGCTTGCATGCGTACATTGAGGACAATGTACATCTTATGTGTGGGGAGGAGTTCAGGGGAGTATTGTTTCAATTGCCCACCTTCACACATTATGTTTTGATTGTTATACTTCTTATTGTGCTTGCATGCGTACATTGAGGACAATGTACATCTTATGTGTGGGGGGGAGTTCACATTGCACACACCTTTACTTGTGCGTTCAATTGCTTATGCTCATGTAGCCTATGGCGGTTCACTTTAGTTGCAACGGTTGTATTCTTATAGTTTAGGAGAATTTTTAACATTGTATCCTATCATGCTCTAGTTTCTACTTGAATTTTATGAATTTTTGCTCGATTATCTTATATTGCACAACTTACTCTTGGAATCTTTTGGAAACTCAATCTTGAAGTTTTTAAGGACAAGTTTATCGTTGTTCTTAGTTTTACTTTGGAAAATGCATATATAAGGAGAGAAAAATATTAAAAAAAAAAAAAATTTTGATGAAAATGAAAAAAAAAATGGAAAAATGAAAAAGAAAAAAAAAAAAGAGAAAAATACGAGTTTGTGAATAGTTGCTTTCTTTTATGTATGCATTTGGGGTGGAAAGAGCTACCACCTATGAAGTATGTAGCTACTCTCATAAGTCGGATACAAGTTATGCCCTAATGAGAGAAAGAGCTATCTCATGGGATGCGTGAAAGCTACTACCCCGGTAGAAAGAGCTACCTCCTCGAAAGAGTGAAAGCCACCTTTGGCGGCCGCCTAGGAAAGGGCTACCTTCAAGGATGTGTGAAGCTACTACTTCCTTCCCTATTTTTTTTGTTTTTTTTTGTTTTATATAAATAAGTCCTTTCTAACCAAAGTTTGAGGAGTACTCGTTGGTTCTCTTGAGTAAGATCGCACACACTAACACATTTTCGAGTTTTCATCCTTTTTGATTCGAGTTTTTAGCTAGAGCATTGGTAACCTTATGCAATGTTTTGATTTCCCCTTACTTGTAGAATGCTCCTTTTGCATACTTTTGGTGAACCTAAGGCCGAGCACTTTCAATTGTTCTTCCCAAGTACTTTCACGTTCTATTTTGCTTGAGGACAAGCAAAAGCTTAAGTGTGGGGGGATTTGATAAGTGCTCGTGTTATAGTAATGCGAAGCGTTATTATCTTGCAATGAGCATTAATTTAATCAGATTTTATCACTAAAAAGTGTGTATTTGTTTACTTTTGTGCATTGAAGGGTTGTGGAGAAGATCTAGAGAAAAAGAAGGAAGAATAGGTTATGTTCGCCGTTGTTGAGGAGTTCTCGGACCAAGCAAGGAACAAGGCACGAGTCTAGACTTATGGGTGTGTGCCAACCTCCATTGGAGGGGCACAAGGGCAGTCACACTCACAAAAGTCTATAACTCGTGTAGCATTGGAGAACTTCGCCAATGAAGAGAAATGAAGTAATCGACATAATCTACCGTTGATTGTGTGCCCAATTCAACGGCCTCGATGAAAAACGATGGATTCGGGAGTATTTCGGAGAAGTACTGTAGGAAGGTACTGTAGCAAAATACTGTAGATAAGTACTGTAGCAGCTGCTGTTCACATTCTGCCGAAATTCAGAATTCCAGAGAGTTCACACGGGCGTGTGGAAATTCCACACGGCCGTGTACTGTAGCAGAAACACTGTTCACATGTGCCGAGAAATCACGATTCCAGAATTTCCACACGGCCGTGTGGAATTAACACACGGGCGTGTGGAATTTCTGGATTTTCACAGAAGTCCAATTTCAGCCCGAATTCAGCCCGATTTCAGCCTATAAATAGCCCGAATTCCACAGGCCTGCTCATCATGTGATGAAAGGGCGGTTGTGAAATTTTTTTAAAAATTGTTCTCTCCGTTTGGAACTCCCAGGGCAATCATAAGTGACCGTGGGACTCATTTTTGTAACTCTTAGTTTGAAAAAGATCTTAAACGATACGGGGTATCTCACAGAACATCGACCGCCTATCACCCTCAAACAAGTGGTCAAGTTGAAGTGTCGAATAGGGAGTTGAAGCGGATCCTGGAAAAGACTGTTAACCACCACTGAAAAGATTGGGCAGACCAGCTCGAGGATGCACTTTGGGTATACAGAACTGCATTCAAGACCCCCACTGGATCAACGCCCTACCGACTAGTCTATGGAAAGGCATGTCATTTGCCAGCGGAATTAGAACCTAGAGCATATTGGACGATAAATCAACTGAACTTCGACCCCCATCTTTGTGGTTACAAAAGAAAATTTCAACTGAATGAGTTAGAGGAATGGCGAGCTTTGGCGTGCGAAACTTCAGTCCGATATAAAGAGAAGAAGAAGGAATACCACGACCGACAAATTAAGCAACCTAAGTCTTTCCAAAGTGGGGATCATGCACTTCTTTTCAATGCAAGGTTGGGGCTTTTCCCGGGGAAATTAAAGTCGTGATGGCACGGACCATATATGTCACTCAAGTTTTTCCTCATGGGGCCGTTGAGATATCCTATCCACAACATGGGACATTCAAGGTCAATGGATATCGGTTGAAACATTACTTTCTGGGTAATAACTCTTCTTTGAAAAATGGAGGTATCTCTCATCCCTTTGTCCCACCATGATTTGTGGTAAAACATGTCGAGCTAAAGACATTAAAAAAGTACTTCTTGGGAGGCAACCCAAGTCTTTCAATTCTTTGCAATTATTTTTCTTCTTAGTTCTTATTGTTGTGTTTGTTTGTTTTTCGTACTTTTGTGGTGCTTGTGAGCTTGAGTGTTGTCGTATTTTTGTGATTGTGGTGGTTGTTTAGTCGTTTCCCATAATTTATTTCATCATGTTGCACCGTAGTTTTTGAGAATTTTGTATTTTTACTTGATTGTTGGTGCTTCAATTTCCATGTTTTCAATGCCTATGAGTGTTTTCGGCTTTGCTTTAGTGAGAATTTTGAGTGCTAGGTTGAGTACGGTGTGTTTTTTGAGCCTTTCTAGTGCATGGAGTTTTCCAGGCATCCATGCGGCCTGCTATGCGGCCGCACAAGAGACTGCATGCCCCATCCAGTGGCTTGTGCAGCCTGCTATGCTTCCGCACAAGAGACCGCATGGGCACCCGACCCACTACTTCATCTCCTCCACCTCATTTCAACACTATTTACTCATTTTTCAACATTCTTCTTCTCTTTTCCCCTTCACCTCTCCACCATTTTCCTTCATTTTTTTTGCATCAAAACACTCTCCTCATCCTAGCAAACAAGTTTTTGGAAGATTTTCAAGGTTTTATCAAGCTTTTAGCCGAATTTCACTCCATCCTCCACTTGGTGCCCTAGTTCAAGGTAAATCTCATTCCTCACTCATTCTAGGGTTTTTCTTGGTTTAAATGGTGTGAAATCTTTGTTGTTGTCATGGTGAATGCTTCTTGTGATTGTTTATCTTGAATTCAAAGCTTTATACATTTACATTGCCACTTTTACAAGAAGAAACTCTACCAAAATTTTCCCGAAATTACTGTAGCACTAGACAAAAATCAGCCTTGTTTCTTCATTAAGCATTTTTATCATAAAATCTTGGCTTGATGATGATTGTATTGTCTTGTGGGGATGCCGACCAAGCATGTGGCCTCCAAGAGAGTGAGGAGAAGCTCTCCACCACCCGTTTGCAAGCCTACCTTTAATAGTGATGCCCACAAGACAAGATTCGCGTTTTTGTCGAGAAGGAAGTTCGGCACCGTTCGAATTATTGATTGCGAAGCCTTAAGGGTTTTAGGCCTCGACAGTACCGTCCGGGACTTCATCTCTCATGACGGGTTGGATAAGGTATTTGAGATTGTTGAGCCTACCTGTAGAGAGTTAACCTTGGAAATGTTGAGTACAATTGAGGTTACCGGTTATGGTCACTTTGCGTGCCAGACAAGTACTGTATCTTTTAGAGCTTTCGGTAAGAGGCATAGGATCAATCAAGACCATTTGGGTGTTTATCTTGGGTTCTACACTGATGTGGACACCCAAACTTCTGACTTCGCGGATTTGCCTCGTGATTTCCCACGCTCAGTCTCCCCTGGTTCTTTTTGGAGGTCAATTGCTTGCACATCATCGAAGTAGGCTTCTATGATCGCAGACCCCATTCACAGATACATTCAGGCTTTGCTATCCAGAAGTGTGAACGGTCGCACTGATTCTACCAGGGTGGTTACTCCTACCGACTTGCTTATGATGTACAGTATCCTTGAGCAGTACCCCATCCACATGGGCCATTTTTTTGCCGGACTTATTGCACATCAGGGGACTTCTACTCGCCTTGGAGCTATATTTGCCGGACCATACATTATGTGCATTATCAGGGGCCTAGGATTGATTGAGCTCACCTGAGGCATGAGTGTTGTGGGCCCTGTTGCACCGCTTAGTCTGTCAATCCTGCTCCATATTGGGATAGTTGAGAGGTCGGGAGACACTTATCGCCTCCTGCGCAGGAGAGGCAAGAGCGTCCATTATCCCGACACCTCTCAAGATTCTGAGACAGGATCCGATTCTGATTCGGAGTCTTCCCCTGTAGCTGACGCAGCGCCCATGGGGTGTCGACCATCACTTGAGGCTAGTTTCGCGGAGTTCCGCATCGAGGTCCGTCAGCAGTTGTAGTACCTTGGGACATCACAAGAGGCATTGATGACATCAGTTAGGGACTTGGCCACATCACAGACCCGCATAGAGAGTAGCATGGCCAAGATCCTATCATATCTGCGCAACTCATCACCATTTGTCGGCACCACCTCCACAGCTACCACGTACTTTGCACCATCACTCCCTCCAGATCTCTAGACTCAAAGCACCACTTTTTAGTTTCCTGTTGTTTGTATTTGTTTTTATTTCTATACTTGTTTGCTTGTATTGTTGTACTTTTCAGTTAGCAAGGGTCCTGACCCTCCTAAACTATACTTTCCCGTTTTTGATTCGTGCTTACTTGTCCCGCTCTCTATTTATTTCTTGGGGTGTGATATTTTTCTTTTTACTTTAAGGAGTGATCATTGTGGAAGCTTCACACCCCTTGCACCTCACAGCCTTCCCCGGTTTAGGCACATTTGGAGTTCATCTCATCGACTAATTAAGGAAGTTTCTTTACCTCATCCTTTTATTTTTATGGCATGTCTCACACCTTACTCTGTTGATCTACATACATTGACGGCAATGTAGAACTTTAGGTGTGGGGATCGGGTACTTTACTTGTAGTGCATGCATGATTACCGATGATAGCTATGATTTTAGTGTTTAGCACTTCCTATCTTTAAAGAATGATAGAAGTGAGTTGTATTTTTATACTGTGCTTCAATGATGCCCTGCTTTATCTTCAGCGCTTTTCCATGTTCTATCATGATTACTTCCACCTTATACTCTCCAACCAACCCATTATGATGATTTTGGCATTAGACTGTTAAATTCTTTCTTCAATATTCTTTAGGAGATTTTGAGTTCCTTCATTATTTTCTGTAGCCTTAAGCGAACTATTGTGACATGATACTAAGGGAGCTGAGATACAGCTTGTACAGTCAAAAAAAAAAAAGTGGAGTCTATGACAGTATTCCTCTGCTAGTATAGCATGAGTGCATCTATGTAGACTGTTATCAAGTAGAATGGGTGGCTCTTGTGCCTAGCCAGCATGTGTATCCGTCTGAAAGATTTTTGTGCACTATATGTTAGTCGGACTCAGAAAAAAAAAAAGTGGAGTCTATGACAGTATTTCTCTGCTAGTACAGCATGAATGCATTTATGTCGACTGTAATCAAGTAGGATGGGTGGCCCTTGTGCCTAGCCAGCATGTGCATCCGTCTGAAAGATTTTTGTGTAGTCTACGTTAGTCAGACTCAGAAAAAAAAAAGAGAAAATTTGTATATATATGAAAAAGGAAATAAGTATCTCTACTACCTCCCTTGGAACCCGTTGCATAGTCGTTAAGAGCTAGAGTCTTACCTAGGAACCCAAAAGACTTTTAACTGATTATTGAAGATGTCTTTAACTGTCTAATGCCACTCTCACCATATGTGGGGTGAATGGACCCCTGGAGTAATCCAGGGTGTGGAGGTTAAGGTTGGGAGCCAGCATACACTCACAGAAGCACTTTGGATAAAACAAGGCTACCATTACTCATAGTACAGCTCACTTTCTAGATTTCTTCCCACCTGTGCTAGTGGAGTACTTTATAATTGAGCTTGAGGTCATATGTTTAGTCATTTATCATCGTACCCCTGTTATGCATGTGTGTTTGCTTGGGGACAAGCAAATGCTTAGGTGTAGTGATGTTTCATAAACGCCTAAATATATGTATTTTATATATATTCGGGCATATGTATTGCATATTTTTATATGAGTTGGCGCCTGTTTTGGGTCTGAATTAGTTTCTTTCATGTTACAGGTACCAATGTAGCAATACTGTAGCACGAAGACTTGAAGAATGGCTTAGTCAGGGAGTTCATGAGGGCAGCCATGTGGGCGCAGTGGAGGCCGCATGAATACTGTAGCAGGTCTACTGTAGCAATCACTATAGCAACTTACGCGATTTTTGGGAATTCTAGGAAATCTTCTCTCCCCGCATCCCGACCGCATAAGAGGCCGCATAGCTCGCTGGAATGGGTTTTTAAGGGTTGTTTGGAGCAAATTGAATGGGAGGGTGGGTCTCTTGGGAGCTTATCTTCATCACCTTCCTTTGGGAGCTTGAGGCTGGGTTTTGGAGGAGATTCTTGAGGAGAGGACGACGGGGAGAACACGACACGACGAGTCCACGCCCTTGATCTACATTTGAGAGGAATATCGACGAAGGAAGCCACTCCTTGGGTGGCGTCCTTGGAAGCGTCATTCGGCCTTGATCTTTTGAGGGAGTACTCTCATTATGCATTTGGTTGTTTTCATGTGTTTTCTTGCTTACTTTGTGGTTATGAGTAACTAAACCCCAAGGTCACAGGATGTAGGTGAACCTTGGGGGTGAACTTGTGTAATTTTGGATGCTTGAGCTAGTTTATGCATTTGTTTTGGTTTGTGATCCTTGTTTGGTGTTTCTTGAATGCCTTGGTATGTATGAGAACTCTATGTATCAATTCCTAGAAAATACTAGGTTGCATGACCATTGCCCTAATATTAGGCTCACCAAGCTTGGAAAGGAATACATGTATGAATACACCGTGACCATCGGGTATTTGTATCCCTCCAATTGTTAGGGTTGTCCTTGATTGTGTCTCTACCCTAGCTTGAGAAATCCACCACACCCAATACGATTGTAGTAGGATTTGGGTGGAAGCAATTCCATATTCCAATACTCGTACTGGATTAGGGACCAAACACCATTGTCACGCCCCGACCCGTGGGCCCCCTGGACGCAACAACCGCCGCGGCAATCCCGAGGAGGGATGCTCCGCCACTCAACCCTCAAGATAGCGCAAAGCTAAACAACCACCTGGAATTCCATAAAATTCCACCAAAAACACAAGAGCATAAGTAACAATAACAACAATAATGACAACAGTGACGATATACAACAGTAAACAAGATCACAAGTGCACAGGGAAGCTATAACAACAATAACAAGTCTTAATACATCGGAGTTTGAAAGTTGAATAAATACAAAAAATACAACATGGTTTACTACAAACTAGTGGATCCATAAGTCAAGACTACATGTCCAAACAAAACAACATACAAGAATTGAAAGGAAGATACAGAAAGGAGAACAGCAACAAATGCCCAGCACACTACCGCCCTGCCTCACCTACTACCTGCAATAGTCTAGGAGAAGAAAGAGGGTGTGAGTTACTAGCGTTACTCAGTGAGGGGAGACTAGCACAACCTCACCAGAAACACCAATAATAAAGAATAATGATAAAGCATCAAAATAAGCATTTTACCAAAACCAAGATAAACGTTTAGAACATAAATATATACAGTAGTAAACTTAACATAGCAATATTTTTAATCACCTCAAATCCTATAAAATACTGAACATCGGTTCAATATAAAAGAATAAGTCAAACATCAACCCAAACATCAACGATAATTCCACAAAACCTAGAATAATGCGATACATCGGCAACTTGATAGGAAATGCGAATATCAAAGAAATAATGCCAAAATTAAGTTTATGGGAGTGTATGTCGAGTCAAGATCCTCCATTTCCACCTGAACTAGCCCTCATAGTAAATGTCCAGTTTGAGCTGGCCCTCGTAGTAAATGTCCAGTGTGAGCTGGCCCTTATAGTAAATGTCCAGTCTGAGCTGGCCCTCATAGTAAATTCACCAACAAAGCCAATATTATGCGCAAATCCACATGAAGTACAAAAGCCAACAAAACATCCAACAATCCAGAATACTTCCGCATTCTCACAAGGAAAAGATAGAAACACAATCAACAATCAAGCTTTAACACAAGGGGATAAGCAAATCCCAATACAAGGAAATAACATGAAAAACTTCACGAATCTCCAAAATAAGTTCGGGGCATTAGAATTCTCATAATCCCAAAGATTCACAACAAATCTTAAGTTCAACATTAACAAGGGTTTCGCAACCTCAACGAAGCGATAATCCAACACAACTCGAATATTAGCAAATCAATTAACAAATAAAACATTTAAGATCAACTCAATAGAAATTATCATTCACCAAAATGCCAACCAAATGTAAATCCATACAACTATACTCAAACCCTGATATAAGTGTATATGAATAAATATAAGTATGTGCTCATGAAATATATCTAGTTATCGGCATTCGTCCAATAAGGCAATGCATAAATATCCCACTCATAGAAATGGTGATTCATCTCCTTCGCGAGCTACTCCTCGGCCACTCCCTTGCCTCGAGCCAAAGTGTTGTCTCCTTACCAAAGCAATTACAACAACAATGTTAGCACAAGCACACAAGGAAACCTTAGGTTTCCCCGACCATCAACCCTAACCGGCTCTAGGGTTTACTCCTCTAAACCTAGAGGCTAACAAAGGGATCCTAAGGGTTAAAGCCTCACTCTCTAACCCAAAGGAACTAAGAAAACAAGGGGAGAGGGCCGGAGCTACAGTAGCTCCAAAACAAGCAAGAAGAACACTCAAGGGTGCTTGAGGTCAAAGCCTACAACCAAATCCAAAACTTCTCTCAAGACCCACAAACAATAAACAAGGATGAAAACAAGGATTAAACTCCTCTCAAGACTCCAAACAAACACTAGATTTATCATCCAAAGAAGAAGAAAGGAACAAGAAAGAAAGAAAGAAAGAAGAGTTTACCTTGATCAATCAAGGGATTGATTTGCAAGCTCCACAAACCAACCAAAAATCTCCTCCAAACCAGCCCTAAACTCTCAAGAATGGTGGAGGAAGAGAAGGGGAAGGAAAGAGGAGCGCTTGGGAGAAGAAATGAAGTAAAATGAAGCCAAAATGTGTTTTTAATAGCCCCACAACGAAGGTGTGCGGGTCATGTGCGGCCCCGCGTAGTGGCCGCACACCCCACAGCCTAGGGTGTGCGGCCTGGTGTGGGGCCCGCACACAGGCCACACACCCCTCTGCCAAGGGTGTGCGGGCTGCACAAGGGCCGCACATAGGCCGCACAAGGCCACTAAAATGCCTGTGTGGGCTGTGCACAGCCCCCACGCTCTCTGCGCGACTTGCACATGGCCCGAGCACCTCTTAAAGCCCTCAAAACTGGACCCAAAACCCTCGACAAGCCTCTCCAACTCAAAACAAAGAGGAACTTACCCAAAACATCAAACAAACAAACACCGAATGATCGAAAGACACCGATCTATACAAGAGAGAAAAACTCGAAATACTACAACCGTAACCATCGGGTTGGTCTAATTTAGGGTTTCTCGGTCCAAACCACCCACGTGCATGCTAGTTAGGGTATCCTTAGCACTTTAGTAACCCCCGAGGAAATCCTCGTCCGTGACCATTTTCCTCGCCTTGATTCCCTGCGTATTTGTATTCGCTATTTGCATGCTTTTCACATCCGTAGATTATTAGTAGTTCTATCTATCAATTGATTATTTAGGTTGGACAACATTGTGGTAAGGAAGTAAGAATAGATTCTCGGGCCCTTGGGAATACGACCCCCTCATGTTCGCACGAGGGATATTACTTGGTGACCCCGTGCACTATTGTGGAGAAATGCATAATTCTTTTATGATTTGTACATGTAGATGTGAGCTACTCACGTGTACTTATCTACGATAGATTGAAAGAGGATTCTTGTGCCGACATGCCGAAAATTCAGGTGTTACTAGCCTCTATTGCTAGGTTTAAATCGAAGAATAGTAGGTTTACTCTTATTAGATATTTCATAGAGCTCACTGCGATCATAGATGGGTTAATCGGAAGAGATTCCGATTAACACTCATATAGGATTAGGGGTTAGTCGCCAAGCTCACGAGGTCTGTAGGTCTCAATTATGGTCAATCCATCTTTAAACCATCCTAGTTTGGCTCTTAATGACAACCCCAGGTGGATTCCTTATCCAAACTCTCCCTTCTCATGCTTGACACTCCCTTGTTTATTTACATCCACGTGCTAGTTACCAGGTGATAAGTGCTTGTGTTATAGTAACGCGAACCATTATTTTCTTACAATGAGAATCTCTTTTGTGAGATTTTATCACTAAATGGTGTGCATTTGTGTACTCTTATGCATTGTTGGTTTGTGGAGCTATTTTTAAGAAGAAGAACGAAGTTAGATCGTGTTTGCCATTGTTGGGGAATTTTCGGATCAAGCAAGGAACAAGGCACGAGTTTAGACTTGTGAGTGTGTGCCAACCTCCTTTGGAGGGGTACAAAGGTAGTCACATTCACAACAAGTTTAACTCATATAGTTTAGGAGAACTTCACCAACAAGGAGATTTGAAGCAATCGGCACGATCTACCATTGATTCTGTACCCAATTCAATGGCCTCGATGAAGAACAACGAATTCAGGAGCGTTTCGGCGAGATACTGTAGCAGCACTCTAGCGAGTACTGTAGCAAAACTATGTAGCAAGCTACTGTTCAATTTCAGTCGAAATTCAGAAAACCAAAGAGTTCACACGGGCGTGTGGAAATCCCACACGGCCATGTTAAATCCCGATAAGTTCAATTTTAAAGCCGCGACTCAACGTTATAGAATCCCATTTTGGGAGACTTTTTATACATCTTTGGACCTATCTTTCTCCCCAACTTCTGGAGAGGGTGGCTAGGGTTTCGGAGAGGATTTCGTAGAGATTTGGAGTGCGTCATCGGCATCGTCATCGATATCCGGCAGCCGCACAAGACCACGGCCACACCATACACAAGGGGGTTTTCATCAATACCTTTAATTTGTGCTTTCTTTCATATTTTGATGAACATGTATATCTCCATGAGGAGCTAAACCCCTCGTGGTTATTCGGACTTATAAACCCTAGGATTATGTTTCTATGACATTGGTATTATGCTTTTTATTTATTGATGAATAATACCTCTTGCAATTGTTTTCCCTTAGCCGTGACACTAGGGTTGAGAACAATCTAGGTTATCCTTTGGAGGTGTGACAACTCCTATAGGGTTAGATTACTTAAGATTGAAGAGAATTGAGAGAGTGAGCCGTGAGGTAGCGAAGCGTCACCTTTCCCCTCCGGTGTGATTTCTCCCTACCTCCATATACCATGATTTCTTAGCGGTCGAGATAGAGTGAAGTGCTAGGAGAGGAACTCCCCTGCGGCTTAGTTGCGCGAGCAGCAGAGTGAAGGGTTGACGTGAATCCTAAGCACTGGGGCTTAATTTAGACTAGGGTTTTTCCATCTTGACCAAAGGGTTAGAACTATACATAGGAACATGTTTTATCACTAGGAATCCCTAGAGCTTAAAGCAATCCCACGTAGTGTGAGGTTTAGGAAGATAGACTCCCCTGGGGCTTAGTTGACAGGTTAACGAGAGTCAAGGGTCATAGTGAATCCTAATGCCGGGGCATAGTGTTGGTGTTAGTCACGGTTGACCTTAGGTTTGGGACCGTGTGTTTAAGGATATCCTCGACTCAATTAACATCAATAGGAAAATTATAATAGCATAGTCTTGCACTATAAGCATAAGTCCTAGAGGTAGCTTGTCCGGATACCCTATTCATCCATTGCTAGTCCTTCTCTATTTACTTCTACTTGCACTTTCTTACCTTCCATCTCTCTATTTAAATTCTCGTCTCTTTTTAATTGTTTTCATATTCACTCATCGATTCTATTCTCTCTTTTCGTACACCGCATAGCTAAATAGTGAAATCTTGTGTTTTAAGTCCCTATTCCCTATGGATTCGACTACCCACTCATTGGGGTAAATTTATTACTTCGACCATCCCGTGCACTTGCGGGATACACGCATGGGGTCGTGTCACCAGGCATAAGATTAGCTTAGGTTAGTTTGTTTGTATTATTTTCTCTCCACTTATATTGAATTGTAGGCTAGAAAATAGATAAAGAATGAGTAATAATACTTCCTTGGCCCCGTGGAATACGACTCTTGTGTCACACATAGGGTATTACTTGGCAATCCCTTACACTTGTGGGGAACCAATCATGACCAGTAAAGGGTTGATTATGAATTAACTAAAATGAAATAATTGAGAAAAATGAAATGAAAGGTGAAGACGGAAAATGTGTACAGACAATGAGTAGTGATCATGCTTCCCCGTAAGTGTACAGGATCACCAAGTAATACCTCATGTAAGAACACGAGGATTGTATTCCTTAGGTTTAAAGTTCTACTATTACTCTTTCATAGCTTACTATCTAACCTAACATCTTACGGAAGAGAGTTTACTCTACTAGATGCAATAAAATAAATACGATACAGCTATATGAATTAAATAACTAAGCAAGAGATTGTAAGAGCTACACTAAAATGCAAAGGCCTATGGATGTGGATCCCCTTGAGTGGTCATCATCATACAAGGATGTATAACAAAAGATTGTATGGGAGATTTAGACCAAAGGATCTCTAGATTAGATGAACCGTAATTTCTCGTTGATTGAATCTTAATCCATTACGAATGTTGATTGGAATTTCTTCCTAACCAACATCCATACGATTGCATTAAGTACAAGGAGATCTGAAACGACCCCTTGAGTGTATCCCGCAAGTGCACGGGCTTGTCGAAGTAATAAATTTACCTTGGTGAGTGGGTAGTCGAATCCACAGGGAATAGGGACTTAAGAAACGAGGTTTCACTAATTAGCTAAGTAATGTATGGTGGGTGTGAAAAGAATTAATGAGTGAATAGGAAAGCAATATAAAGAAACAAGAAATTAAATAGAAAGATGGAAGGCAAGAGAATGCAAGAACGAGTAAATAGAGAAAGACTAGCAATGGATGAAATAGGGTACCCGGACAAGCTACCCCTAGGACTTATACTTCTAGTGCAAGACTATGCTATTATACTTTCCTATTGATGTTAATTGAGTCGAGGATATCCTTAAACACACAGTCCCATACCTAAGTTCAACCATGACTAACCACAACACTATACCCCGGCATTAGGTTTTCACTATGATTCTTGACTCTCATTGACCTGTCAACTAAGCCTTAGAGGAGTACGTCTTCCTAAGCATCACACTACGTGGGATTACTTTAAGTTCTAGGGATTCTTAGTGATAAAACCAGTTCCTATGTGTAGTTCTAACCCTTTGGTCCAGGTGGAAGAACCCTAGTCTAAATTAAGCCCTAGCACTATGATTCACTTCAACCCTTCATGCTGTTGCTCGCACAACTAAGCCCCAGGGGAGTTCCTCTCCTAGCACTTCACTCTATCTCGACCGCTAAGAAATCATGGAACATGAAGGTAGGAAGAATCACACTGGAGGGGAAAGGGGATGTTCCGCTACCTCGCGACTCACCCTCTCAACCCTCTTCAATCTTAAGTAGTCTAACCCTATAGGAGTTGTCACACCTCCAAACGATCACCTAGATTATTCTCAACCCTAGTGTCATGGCTAAAGGAAAACAATTACAAGAGATAATTAAGATTGAAACTCGAATTTATTCATCAATAATGGAAAAGCATAATAACAATGTCATAGAAACATAATGATCCTAGGGTTTACAAGTCCGAATACCCACGAGGGGTTTAGCTCCTCATGGAGCTATACAAATTCATCAAAATATAAAAGAAAGCACAAATTGAAAGCATTAATGAAAACCCCCTTGCGTATGATGTGGCAATGGTCTTATGCAGCCGCCGGACGTCGGTAACGATGCCGATGACACACTCCAAACCTCCACGAAGTTCTCTCCGAAACCCTAGCCGCGCTCTCCAGAAGTTGGGTAGAAAGATAGGTCAAAAGATATGTAAAATGTCTCCAAAACGGGCTTTTATAACGCTGAGTCGCGGCTTTAAAATTGGACTTATCGGGATTTCAGACGGCCGTGTGGAATTTCCACACGCCTGTGTGAACTCCCTGCTTTTCTGTATTTCGGCTGAAAGTGAACAGTAACTTGCTGCAGTGCTACTACAATAACTCGCCAAAACGCTCCCAAATTCGTTGTTCTTCATCGAGGCCATTGAATTGGGCACACAATCAATGGTAGATCGTGCCGATTGCTTTAAATCTTCTTGTTGGTGAAGTTCTCCTAAACTACACTAGTTAAACTTATTGTGAATGTGACTGCCTTTGTGCCCCTCCAAAGGAGATTGGTACACACTCACAAGTCTAAACTCGTGCCTTGTTCCTTTCTTGATCCAAAAACTCCCCAATAATGGCAAACACGATCTAACTTTGTTCTTCTTCTTCAAAATAGCTCCACAAACCTACAATGCATAAGAGTACACAAATGCACACTATTTAGTGATAAAATCTGATAAAAGAGATGCTCATTGTAAGATGATAACGCTTCGCGTTACTATAACACAAGCACTTATCAAACTCCCCCACACTTAAGCTTTTGCTTGTCCTCAAGCAAAAATAAAATGTGAAAGTACTTGGGAAGAACAATTGAAAGTGTTCGGCCTTAGGTTCACCAAAAGTATGCAAAAGCAGCATTCTACATGTAAGGGAAAATCAAAACATTGCATAAGGTTACCATCGCTTTAGCCAAAAACTCGAATAAAAAAAGGTAACAACTTGAAAATGTGTAAATGTGTGCGAATTTACTCAAGACAACCCAAAGGATACTCCTCAAAGTCTTGTTAACAAGGACTTATTTACATACAAGAAGAAGGGAAGTAGTAGCTTCACACAACCTCTAAGGTAGCCCTTTCCTAGGCGGCCGCCAAAGGTGGCTTTCAGACTTTTGAGGAGGTAGCCCTTTCTACCGGGGTAGTAGCTTTCACGCATCCCATGAGATAGCTCTTTCTCTCATTAGGGCATAACTTGTATCCGACTTATGAGGGTAGCTACATACTTCATAGGTGGTAGCTCTTTCCACCCCAAATGCATAAATAAAACAAAGCAAATATTCACAAACTCATTTTTTTTATATATGCATTTTCCAAAGTAAAACTAAAAACTTACTAAGAACAATGATAAACTTGTCCTTAAAAACATCAAGCTTGAGTTTCCAAAAGATTCCAAGAGTGAGTTGTGCAAGATAAGATAATCGAGCAAAAATTCCCTAAAATTCAAGTAAAAACTAGAGCATGATAGGATACAATGTTAAAAAATTCTCCTAAACTCTAAGAATACAACCGTTGCAACTAAGGTGAACCGCCATAGGCTACATAAGCATTAGTAATTGAACGCACAAGAAAAGGTGTGTGTAAAATGAACTCCCCCCCACATTGTCCCCAATGTATGCATGTAAGCACAATGAAAAATAAAAACAAGTAACACAATTTATGTAGGGGTAGGCAACTGAAACATTACTCCCCTAAACTCCAAGTTTACATTTGATGGAGCTATGTTTATTGAGAGTTGAGTCTCAATGGTTTATGGAGCACACACAGTCCCATGACCGTGCCTATGACTATTCCTCAAATTCCTTACATCCAAGACCATCTGCACACATACGCAAGGGTTCAGTATAGCTCAAGAAGCATCAAAATAAAAGCTTGAGTTATAAAGATATAGAAATGAAATACAACTCGAGACAAATAAACAAAAAAGAAAAATAAAATATAAACTCAGAAGGTGAGTCGTTTCTGAGTGCTACAAGTCCAAAATAATACGAAAAATATGCAAAAGAAAGAAAAGCTAAAAGAAACTATGACGCCTCAGCGTCGGTGTCCTATACGGGAGCCTCTGGTGCTGCTGAAGGCTCTCAAGCTGGTGGATCAATTGATGGTGATGGAGATGGGGGTGGAGTCGAGGCTCTGGGTTATACCTCGAAAGGTGACGTCGACACAGATCGCTCAAGTAACTGCAATATGGTGGTGAGCTGTGCCGATGTATGTGAAAACTATGCTGCCTGCGTGGCCCTAACCTCGGCCAACTCTGTCTGCAGGATACCCACAGCACTCTCGAGGCGCTCGAACCTATCCTGGCCCCGAGAAGGAGAAAAGATCGGCACTGGAGGTGGCTCCGGCGCTGTGGGTGGTGCCTCAGCCTCTGTCAGCCATGGGGGTGCCTCAAATGTTACCTGTGATCCCTCGGCCTACTCCCCCTCTGTAGGCTCTGAGTGAGCGATGATCATGGTGTATACTCCTGGTCCTGATCTGCGGACTATCACCATCATCCTCAGAGTCCCTCTGCTGAGCGGAGCTGGTACAACAATCTTCTCTGCCCCGCGCACCTCTTCTCTTAGTCCCACGCCGATGGTCAGACGGGTAATGTACGGGTTTGCAAAGATGACTCTGACCCTGGGGTACTAGCCCTGATGGCGGATATACTCTGCGATGATGTGCCCCAGATGAAGTGGCTCACTCTCCACCATCGAGTACAGGTACAGGAGCTCCTGGCGGCTCAAGACCCCTGTACTGTCTCCCCGCCCGCTCACTGATTGGCTCAGAATGGCATGGAGGTACCAGTACGAAGCCCTGGTCAAGCATGTGGCCTTGGACACATCTGGCTCGTGATGTCCCTCACCACATAATCTACTGTATGCGGATAATCTGTAGGTAGCAGCGCATACTCCTCTGTCTCAGTGAAAGCCTCGTTGTAAAGGCCCATCCTGATTGAGAACTGGGTCATACTCAAAGTGAAGTGCTGACCGAGTGCACGGAACTAAATAGTATCTGTATCTATAAAGCTATCGTACCCTCGGTCGAAATCAAAGGATGAAAGAACCTCCAGTGTGAGTGATCTGATAGCTAGCTCTCGAATGGATAATAAATGGCCCCAGCTATCGACAACGAGCATCTCCTCAATCTTGTCTGCGATGCTCTGTCCCCCCTGTATTTCCCTGACTATGCTCAAATCTGGATAACGTGTCTGACCGAACCTGAGTCGCGATAGCCGCTCAAATCGCATCTGGTGCTCAATAATTCTGAACTCAGGCTGCTCAGGAGGTGGAGACTGCTCACGAGGACGTTTCCCTGCCGATTTCTTGGACCTGGAAGCCATATCTGCAAGATTGAAAAAAACTAATATGGTAAAAAATAGCTCAAAAACACAATCTGCAGAAATCCACATGGCCGTGTGAAAACTCCACACGCCCATGTGGAACTTCTAGCGGACAGAGCCCCAAGGCCGTGGGGGCAAAAATTTTCTTTTTACATTTATATTCGTTCTAATTCTACTCTAAACATATTCGCGCATACTTTAATCATTCAAAACAAGCAAAGTCATCAAAAAGAACGAATTAAATCAAGAATTGACGAAAAAAAATGGTTTGAAGTTCTTACCGACGGTGTGGATGAAGAAAACGTTGAAATCGGCCGGAAAACTCCAAATAAAACCTCTAGAAAACTCAGAGAAGATCGGGGAAGCGATAAAGAGAGTCGGAGAGTGTTTAGAGTGGAAAGGTAAAGAGGCACAAGTGAAATCCAAAAGAAAACACACGGCTTTCGAAGTTTTGGGAATCCACACTTCCACACGGCCGTGTGGAAATTCCACAAGGCCGTGTGCCTCTGAAATTAGGGTTCACAGGGGCCGGTACACGCCCCTACGTGAATTCTGGTTTCTGTCTTGACTACCCCACACGGCCGTGTGATACTCCCACATGGTCGTGTGCCTTCACAAGGGAGCTCCACAGGGGCTGGTACACGCCCCTCTAGATTCACAGGAAACACAGAAGGTCACTGGAAAATACTCACACGGCCATGTCCTCAACCTGGCCAAGCACAAGGCCAGCCACAGGGCCACCCACATGCACCTGTGGCTTCTCTGGTTTGTCCCGACAATTGTCTAAGTGTTCCACACGGTCGTGTGAACAATCCACACGGCCGTGTGCCTTTCACAAGCTCTCTCACAGGGGCAGCCACACGCCCGTGTGTATTCTCGGGATAGAAGGGAACTCTTTGCAGATTTTCACACAGCCGTGTGGGACACTGATGAGTGCATTTTATATCATGTTTCTTTCCTCCTATTATATTCTTTTCTCGGTCCTTAAGCATATTTACTGATTGGAATTGGTGTTGTTTAAGGTATTTTTATTCCTTGTGTAGGAATCTGGGGCCCGAGTCAATTTGGTGTGAAACCGAGGGTGTTTCCCACATTTGCAGTGACCAATGGTCCAGAACTGGCTGACACAAGCATGACATGCTTGTGCCCCAAGTGCTGCAAGTCCCAGCCTAGAGTGTAGAAGAGCTAAAATCCTGACACGGGAGTGTCCCAGGCAGCACACGGTCACCACACGCCCATGCCTCAAGTGCTGCAAATCTCAGGAGACGTTCTCTCATGAACGACATGGGCATGGTGCCTAGGACACGGTAGGGTGCTAGATAACACAGGGGACTGACAGGTTCCCCGAAAGTGCACGGGTTTGTCGAAGTAATAAAAGTTACACCGGTGAGAGGGTAGTCGAATCCACAGGGAATAGGGAGTTAGAGTATGAGATTTCAGTTTTAAAACTATGCGAAGTACAGAAAAGTAATAATCGATTCGTGTGTGAATTGTGAGAACAACTATACTAAAAGACAGGAAATTAAATAGAGAGAGATGGAAGATTAGAGAGTGCAAGAAAAAAAGATTAAGGAGGATTTAACAATGAATGAAGTGGGGTATCCGGACAAGTTACCTCTAGGATCTATGCTTCTAGTACAAGACTATGATATTATACTTTCCTATTGATGCTAATTGAGTCGAGGAAATCCTTAGACTCACAGTCCCAAACCAAAGGTCAACTGTGACTAACCCCAACATTATGCCCCGGTATTAGGATTCACAACAACCCTTCACTCTATCACTCGCACGATTAAGTCCCAGGGGAGTACATCTACCTAAACCTCACACTACGTGGGATTGCATTAAGTTCTAGGGATTCCTAGTGATTAAACCTGTTCCTATGTGTAGTTCTAACCCTTTGGTCCAGGAGGAAGTACCCTAGTCTAGATTAAGCCCCAGTGCATAGGATTCACTTCAACCCTTCACTCTGTTACTCGCGTAACTAAGCCCCAGGGGAGTTTATCTACCTAGCACTTCACTCTATCTTGACCGCTAATAAATCAAGGAAACGGAGGAAGTGAGAAATCACACCGGAAGGAAAAGGGGTACATTGCTACCTCACAACTCTCCCTCTCAACCCTCTTCAATCTTGAATAGTCTAATCATATAGGAGTTGTCACACATCCAAAGGAAAACCTAGATTGCTCTCAACCCTAGTGTCACATCTAAGGGAAGACAATAGCAAAATAAAATCAAGATTGAAACTCAATTCTTATTCATCAATAATGGAAAAGCATAATAACAATGTCAAAGAAACATGATAACCCTAGAATTTACAAGTCCGAATACTCACAAGGGGTTTATCTCCTCATGGAGCTATACATGTTCATCAATGTATGAAATAAAACACAAAGTAAAGATATAGATGAAAACCCCCTTGCGTATGGTGTGGCCGTGGTCTTGTGCGGCCGCCGGACGTCGGTGACGATGCCGATGACGCGCTCTAAACCTCCATGAAGTCCTCTCCAAAACCCTAGCCGCACTCCCAGAAGTTGGGGAGAAGAATAGGTCAAAAGATCTCTCAAAAAGTCTCCAAATCGGGCTTTTATAATGTGGAGTCGCGGCTTTAAATTTGCTGAAAACGGGATTTCACACGGCAGTGTGGAATTTCCACACGCCCGTGTAAAGTTTCTGCAATTCTGATTTTCGGCCGACTGTGAACAGTAACTTGTTATAGTGTTTTTGCCACAGTAATTTTGCTACAGTACTGCTACAGCGATTGTGCCGAAACGCTCCCGGATTCATCGTTCTTCATCGAGGCCGTTGAATTGGCCACACAATCAACGGTAGATCGTGCCGATTGCTTCGAATAGACTTATTGGTGAAGTTCTCATTATTGGCATGAGTTAGACTTATTGTGAATGTGACTGCCTTTGTGCCCCTCCAAAGGAGGTTGGCACACACTCACAAGTGTATGCTCACGCCTTGCTCCTTGCTTCGTCCGAAAATCTTCCCAACAATGCCAAATATGACCTAACTTCATTCATTTCCTTCATTTTATCTTCACAACCCTACAATGCACACTTTTTAGTGATAAAATCTGATTAAATTAATGCTCATTGCAAGATAATAACACTTCGCATTACTATAACACGAGCACTTATCAAATCCCCCCACACTTAAGCTTTTGCTTGTCCTCAAACAGAAATAGAACGTGAAAGTACTTAGGAAGAACAATTGAAAGTGCTCGCCTTAGGTTCACCAAAAGTATGCAACAGAAGCATTCTACAAGTAAGGGGAAATCAAAACATTGCATAAGGTTACCATTGCTCTAGCTAAAAACTCGAATCAAAAAGGATGAAAACTCGAAAATGTGTTAGTGTGTGCAATCTCACTCGAGAGAACCAACGAGTACTCCTCAAACTTTGGTTAGAAAGGACTTATTTATATACAAAAACAAAAATAGGGGAGGAAGTAGTAGCTTCACACATCCTTGAAGGTAGCCCTCTCCTAGACGGCCGCCAAAGGTGGCTTTCACACTTTCGAGGAGGTAGCTCTTTCTACCGGGGAAGTAGCTTTCACGCATCCCATGAGATAGCTCTTTCTCTCATTAGGGCATAACTTGTATCCGACTTATGAGAGTAGCTACATACTTCATAGGCGGTAGCTCTTTCCACCCCAAATGCATAATTAAATCAAAGCTAATATTTACAAACTCATATACTTTTTTTTTTATGCATTTTCAAAAGTAAAACTAAGAACGATGATAAACTTGTCCTTAAAAACTTCAAGATTGAGTTTCCAAAAGATTCCAAGAGTAAGTTGTGCAATATGAGAATATCGAGCAAAAAATTCCTAAAATTCAAGTAGAAACTAGAGCATGATAGGACACAATGTTAAAAATTCTCCTAAACTATAAGAATACAACCGTTGCAACTAAGGTGAACCGCCATAGGCTACATGAGCATAAGCAATTGAACGCACAAGTAAAGGTGTGTGCAATGTGAACTCCCCCCTACACTTAAGATGTACATTGTCTCCAATGTACGCATGCAAGCACAATTAAAAATTAAGAATTGTAAAATAATTAGTGTGGAAGTAGGCAATTGAAACATTACTCCCCTGAACTGCAAGTGCTACATTTGATGGAGCTAGGTGCATTGAGAGTTGAGTCTTAATGGGTTGTGAAGCACACACGGTCCCATGACCGTGTTTATGACTATTCCTTATATTCCTTTCATCCAAGACCATCTACGCACACATACACAAGGGTTCAGTATAGCTCAATAAAAACTCGAGTATATAAAATATGAAAATGAAATACAACCCGAGATAAAAGAAAAGCTAAATAAAAGATAAACTCAGAAGGAGAGTCCTTTCTGAGTAATACAAGTCCAAAATAAAATAGAAAATACAAGAATGAAAATCAAATAAAAATAAAATCTAAGACGCCTCAGCGTCAGTGTCCTAAATAGAAGCCTCTGGTGCTGCTGGAGGCTCTGTCCGTGATGGAGGATCTGCTGCTACTGGTGCTAGTAATGCTGGTAGTGGAGGAGTGGAAGCTCGGGGTCGGACCAAGAATAGTGAAGTCATGGCTCGCTCGAGTATCTGCTGTATGCTGTGTAATCGAGCCATGACCTCTGTGTGCTGCGCTACCTGTGTGGCCCTGACCTTAGCCATCTTTGTCTGTAGCACCCCCACTGGGCTCTCGAGGTGCTCCAGTCGATCCTGGCCTCAGGAAGGCGAGAAGATACGCACCGGAGGTGGCTCTGGCGCGGTGGGTGGTACCTCGGTCTCTGTGTTCCCTGGAGGTGGCTCCAATGCTGCCTGGGGCCCCTCTGCCTGATCTGCCTGGGGGATGATCCATGTATATGTCCCTGATCCAGCTCTGCGGATCATCCCCATCATCCTCAGTGTATCTGTGCCCAGAGGAGTCGGTACACTGGTCTTCTCAGCCCCTCGCACTCCGTCTCTGAGCCCCAATTTAATAATCAATCGTGTGATGTAGGGGCCTGCAAAGATAACTCCTACCTTGGGGTACTGGCCCTGGTGGCGGATGTACTCGGCCACAATGTGCCCCAGGTGGAGTGGCTCGCTCTCCACCATCGAGTGCAGGTATAACAGCTCCTAGCGGCTCAGCACCCCTGTACTGTCCCCTCTGCCACTCACTGATCTGCTCAGTACGGCGTGGATGTATCTGTAAGATGCCCTGATCAAGCAAGTGGCCTTGGAGACCCCAGGCTCGTACTGGCCCTGACCACATAATCGACTGTAAGCTCGCTGGGGGGTCAGGGTACCAGGGTAGTCTGTGGGGAGTAATGCGTACTCCTCTGTCTCGGTATACGCCTCGTCGTATAGCCCCATCCGCAGTGAGAACTGGGTCATGCTCAAGGTGAAATGTCGACCGAGGGCCCGGAACTGGATAGTGGTGTCGTCAGTAAAACTCTGGTACCCTCGATCAAACTCGAATGTCGAGAGGACCTCTAGAGCGAGTGGTCGGATCGCTGGGTCTCTGATCGATAGTAATCTGTCCCAGCTGCCGACCGTGAGCAGCTCACTGATCTCATCTACAATGCTATCCCTCCTTGGATAGCTCTCACTGCGCTCAAGTCTGTGTATCTCGTCTGTCCAAAGCAAAGTGTGGATAATCTATCGAATCGGGCCTAGTGTTCAGGTATACTGAATTCAGCCTCTGCAGGAGGGGGTGTGGACTCACGTGGCCTCTTCCCTACTGATTTCCTAGGCCTGGAAGACATATCTGCGAGATTGAAAAGAAAAGTAATAAAAAACAGTTAAGAAACACAATCTGCAGAAATCCACACGGCCGTGTGGAATTTCCACAAGCCCGTGTGGAGCTTCTAGCGGACAGAGCCCACAGCCGTGGGTCTCAAAATCCAAAATTTACAATCTAATTCGTTCTAATTCTTTCCTAAACATACTCGCATACTCATTAATCATTCAATATAGGCGAAATCATCAAAAATAATGAATCAAATTGAGAATTGACGACGAAAAGAGGAAGGGAGAGCTTACCGACGGTGTGAAGTGAAAACTAAGGAAATCGGCCGGAAAAACTCGTAAAAATCCTTCAAAAAGCTCGGAGAACGTCGGGGAAGGAGTAGAGCGGGTAGGAGAAGAGTTTAGAGTGGAAGAATCAAGAGGCACGAGTGAAATCTAAATGAAAATGCACGGCTTTCGAAGTTCTGGGAATTCACACGGCCGTGTGGAAATTCCACACGGCCGTGTGCCTCTGAAATTAGGGTTCACAGGGGCCAACACACGCCCCTGTGTGCACTCTGGTTGCTCTCTGAACTATCCCACATGGCCGTGTGAGCATCCCACATGACCGTGTGCCTTCATAGGGGGATCCACAGGGACACCCACACGGCCCTGTGGATTCTCGGGAAAACACAGAAGGTCTCCGAAAACTTTCACACGGGCGTGTGGAATTGCCACACGGCCATGTGCCCAACCTGTGATACGAACCTCGCCAACGATTGTGACGAAACCCGAAACAAATTTGGCACGAAGAAGAAAAGCCAAAGGATTCAAGAAAAAGGGATGGAAAACCTCGACCCAATGCTTAGCGAAGCATGAACCTCGGTATATGGATGACGCCACAAAAGGAGATGAAAATCCAATTGATAAGTCGGTTTGAACGCCACAAGGAAAACCCTTGATAAGTTCTTAAAAAGTTTCTTCAAGAAAACAAGAAGAAAACCTCACAAATACTCATAGATAAAAGTTGTGTTTTATGGCTGCTACAAGGGGCTATATATATAGCCCAAAACCCTAGAGAACTTCTAAGAAGTAAAAGTTCAAAACTACCCTTAAAGATAAAAAAAAGTAAACAACCAACTAAAGAGCAACTTTAGCCCAAAAAGCCCACAAAGCCCAACAAGACTAAGCAATTACAAAAGACTCTAGTTCACATATTAAACTCAAAAATAAATGACAACCAAATCTTCATCAAGCGTCTAAGTGGAATCGGCTTGGATGAGTAGGACCAGCTTTTGTTCACCATCAGTAGTGATCACACTCTCTTCCTGTTGTAGAATTCTCCATGCCAAGTTGCTAAGCTCCTCTTTAAGTCTTCTAGCTCGAGCTCTCGTCACTGGTCCTGTTGGGACTTGAATTGGATCCTTAGCCTTGATGTCCACATCATTCCCCCCCTCTTGAGAAGGATTTGTCCTCAAATCATCACCTACATCAAAAGGACTTAAGTCAGTCACATTGAAAGTAGCACTAACATTGTACTCACCCGGTAAATCAATGCGGTAGGCATTGTCATTGATCCACTCGAGCACTTGAAAAGGACCATCTTGCATGAGTACAACACCAATACCTACACCAGAGGCATCACATTCTATTTCAAAAGTATTAGCAAAGTTAGGTAAAGCAAGTAAGATAGCATGAGTTAGTTTATGTTTCATAAGCTGAAATGCTTCCTCTTGTGCTGCCCCCCATTTGAATGCAACGTTCTTCTTGATAACTTCAGTAAGAGGTGCCGCAATGGTACAAAAATCTTTCACGAATCTCCTATAGAAGCTAGCAAGTCCATGAAAGCTACGAACGTGATTCACACTTGATGGGGTCGGCCACTCTTGGATGGCTTTGATCTTTTCTTCATCAACCTCAATACCTGTAGCACTCACAACAAATCCTAGGAAAACAAGTTTATTGGTGCAAAAGGTACATTTCTTGAGGTTAGCATACAATTTCTCTTTCCTAAGGACACCCAAAACCAATTGCAAATGCGAAGCATGATCATGCAAATTCTTACTATAAATCAGAATATCATCAAAATAAACAACAACGAATTTTCCAATAAAAGTTCGTAAAACATGATTCATTAAACGCATGAAAGTACTAGGTGCATTAGTTAAGCCAAATGGCATGACTAACCATTCATATAAACCATGTTTAGTTTTAAATGCCGTTTTCCATTCATCGCCTTCTTTCATTCGGATTTGATGATACCCACTCTTAAGATCAATTTTTGAGAACACACAAGATCCATGCAACTCATCTAACATATCATCTAAACGAGGGATGGGGTGTCGATACTTTACCGTTATGTTGTTGATGGCTCGGCAATCAATACACATCCTCCATGTTCCATCCTTCTTAGGAACTAGAATCACCGGAACTGCGCAAGGACTCATGCTTTCTCTCACGTACCCTTTCTCCATCAACTCTTCAACTTGCCTTTGGAGTTCCTTTGTTTCCTCCGGATTGCTCCTATAGGCGGATCGGTTTGGAATTGAAGCACCGGGAACAAAGTCAATTTGGTGTTCTATTCCACGGATAGTGGGTAAGCCATGTGGTACCTCCTCAGGAAACACATCCTCGAACTCCTGCAAAATAGAAACAACAACACTAGGCAATGAAGGGTCAGGTTGGTTAGTGTTTAAAAGGGCCTCCTTGTACATAAGTACAATCATCGGCCGTTTTGCAAGAAAAGCTCGCTTAACCTCACTTGTTTTTGCATAGAAATTTCTTTTTCCCTCTAATTTTCCCTCTTTGGCTGAATTCATCTCTCTCTTTTCTCTCTCACTAGATTCAGCCTTGCTCTCTTGTTTCTCACCACTACTCATCTCTTCACTCACTCTCTTATGATCACTCAAATTTTTTTGATCTCTCACTTTCTTTTGATCACTTAGTTTTTGCATCATCACTTGATCATCATAAACCTGTTTCGGTGTCATTGGAGTTAGAGTGATGGTTCGTTGTTGGAAAGTGAAGGAGTGCTTGTTGGTGAAGCCATCATGTTGCACACGTCTATCAAATTGCCAAGGCCATCCTAAAAGGAGATGTCCCGCTTGCATGGGTACCACATCACACAACACTTCATCCTCATATTTCCCAATCCGAAATGGCACCACAACTTGCTTAGTAACCCGCACTTCACCACTATCATTCAGCCATTGCAATTTGTATGGACGGGGATGCTTGAGTGTTGGGAGCCCTAGCTTCTCAACCATGGAAGAACTAGCAACGTTAGTGCAACTACCACCATCAATAATAACACTACATACCTTGTCCTTCACATTGCAACGAGTGTAAAAGATGTTCTCCCGTTGCACTTCTTCTTCCTCCACCCTAGTGTGCAAGTTCAAGGCTCTCCGAGCAACTAATCCAAGCATCTCACCATGCTCGGCCCCAAACTCCTCTTCTCCCAAAAGATCATCCTCCAATGGTGGAATGTCATCTAGCTCACCCTCGTCTTCAGAATCTATTGTTCCATTCTCCCGAATCACCATAACCCGCTTGTTTGGGCATTGGCTAGCAATGTGACCTCTTCCCTGACATTTGAAACATTTAGTTTCACTAGAATGAGACAAAGTTGTGGGTATCTTACTTTGAGAAGCCGTGGAAGTAGTGGTTGAATTTTGCTCAGTTTTGGCCTTGGGGTTGGAGTTACTTTCATCTTTCCTTGGATAATTCGTCCTCCATGGTGTTGCACTAGGATTTTGTGGGGTGAGTCTCGGACGTGCACTTGTACTGCCCTTCTTCAGTTGCCTCTCAACCTTCATTACCATATGCACCAAGTCTTCCAACTCCACATAGTGATGTAGCTCAACCGTGTTGGCAATCTCCCTATTCAACCCATTCAAAAACCTTGCCATTGTTGCCTCCCGATCCTCCTCCACATTGGCCAGAATCATAGCCATCTCCATCTCTTTATAATATTCATCAACACTTTTGTAACCTTGTCGAAGACCTTGAAGCTTAAGGTATAGATCTCGGTAGTAATGAGATGGCACAAAACGACGCCTCATCACCCTCTTCATGTCATCCCAAGTCTCGATAGGCAAATCTCCACTTCGCCTCCTATTGACGCACAACTGATCCCACCACACAATAGCATAATCAGTAAACTCAATAGCGGCATGTTTTACCTTCTTAATTTCGGAGTAGTTGTGACAATCGAAAACCAACTCCATCTTCTTCTCCCATTCAAGGTATGCTTCGGGATCACTCTTTCCTTGAAATGCCGGAATCCTCATCTTGATGCTACCCAAGTTGTTGTCTACCCGATTCCGAGCATCTCTATCCCGACCATATCTCCTAGGACTGCCCGTTGACATCCTATCAAAGTCTTCATCGAAATTCTCCACTTCAAACGCCCCCACACCTTCAACTCCCCGTTGGGGCACCCTATTCCTCCTTGGGAGGTTTGGAACAACCGGTGGCTGTCCTCGTTGTGCTCCCTCTTCAACTCTATCCAACCTCTCATGCATTTGCTAAAGTTCCACCCTCATCATCCTTCTCATTTCCCCAATTATAGCTTGCACTTGCAAATTCGGAATAGTTGGAGGGGTACTCTCTTCGCTTGTGTTTCTCTCCGGAATTTGAGACATGATGGAAAAAACCTGCAAAGCAATGTTAGATAAAAAAATTACCCTCACCACAAAACTCACGTAGTTCACTCCAAGAAATAATTCACTCAAATTCACTCGTGTATCACTTAATTCAATTTGGCTTTTACCCTCAAATGATCTCACCTCGCTGCCTTTTTCCACTTGTTTTCTTCTTTGAGTTCTTTCAAAACTAATTAAAAACCATCATCAAAGGGTTCAAACCGAAACAAACCAAAACGGATCGAAATTTGTTTTCTTGGAAATGGGCTGAAATTTTGGCAATTCAAGAAATGGGCTGGATTTTTGGCAATTCAAGATTGGCAATTCAAAGAGAAACAAATTAAGAAATTTTGGCAACTCAAGATTGGCAATTCAAATCGAATCAAATCAAGAAATTTTGGCAATTCAAGAATGGAAACTCAAGATTGGCAATTCAAATCTATCCAAATCAAGAAATTTTGGCAATTCAAGAATGGCAACTCAAGATTGGCAATTCAAAGAGAAACAAATCAAGAAATTTTGGCAACTCAAGATTGGCAATTCAAATCGAATCAAATCAAGAAATTTTGGCAATTCAAGAATGGAAACTCAAGATTGGCAATTCAAATCTATCCAAATCAAGAAATTTTGGCAATTCAAGAATGGCAACTCAAGATTGGCAATTCAAATCTAACCAAATCAAGAATGGCAAATCAAATCGAACCAAATCAAGAATTTTTTTTTTTTCTTTCCTTTTTCTACTCTCCCTTTTTTTTTTTTTTTTTTCAGAAACTCAGTTCCACAAACTCAAATCTTCACACACTATTTTGTAATTTCGGAATTAATAAAAAGGAAACTCATAAAAGATAGAAATCCCTCTCTCAAAACAAGAACAAAATATGGGCGAAGAATCAATGAAACCCTAGATCTAGTTGCAATTTTTTTTTTTTTTTTTTGTAAGAGAAATGAACAGAAATCAATAGAAGATAGGTCGAAAGGATGAACTTAGCTCTGGTACCAACTGATACGAACCTCGCCAACGATTGTGACGAAACCCGAAACAAATTTGGCACGAAGAAGAAAAGCCAAAGGATTCAAGAAAAAGGGATGGAAAACCTCGACCCAATGCTTAGCGAAGCATGAACCTCGGTATATGGATGACGCCACAAAAGGAGATGAAAATCCAATTGATAAGTCGGTATGAACGCCACAAGGAAAACCCTTGATAAGTTCTTAAAAAGTTTCTTCAAGAAAACAAGAAGAAAACCTCACAAATACTCATAAATAAAAGTTGTGTTTTATGGCTGCTACAAGGGGCTATATATATAGCCCAAAACCCTAGAGAACTTCTAAGAAGTAAAAGTTCAAAACTACCCTTAAAGATAAAAAAAAGTAAACAACCAACTAAAGAGCAACTTTAGCCCAAAAAGCCCACAAAACCCAACAAGACTAAGCAATTACAAAAGACTCTAGTTCACATATTAAACTCAAAAATAAATGACAACCAAATCTTCATCAAGCGTCTAAGTGGAATCGGCTTGGATGAGTAGGACCAGCTTTTGTTCACCATCAGTAGTGATCACACTCTCTTCCTGTTGTAGAATTCTCCATGCCAAGTTGCTAAGCTCCTCTTTAAGTCTTCTAGCTCGAGCTCTCGTCACTGGTCCTGTTGGGACTTGAATTGGATCCTTAGCCTTGATGTCCACATCAACCTGGCCAAGAACACAAGGCCGGCCACAAGGGCACCCACACGCCCCTGTGGCCTCTCTGACTCGCCCGAGAAACGCTAAGTATTCCACACGGCCGTGTGAATCATCCACACGGCCATGTACCTTTCACAAGCTCTCCCACAGGGGCACACACACGCCCCTGTGTATTCTCGGGAAGAAGGGGTTTCTCTGCAGAGTTTCACACGACCGTGTGGAATTTCCACACGGGCGTGTGCCTTGGCACAGTGGCACTCACAGGGGCACCCACACGCCCCTATGGACTCTCTGGAAAAGAGTTGAAGTTCTGCGAGATTTCACACGGCCGTGTGGAATTTCCACACGGCCGTGTGCCCCTTCTGAGGTTGTTCACGGGGGCACACACACGCCCCTGTGCCCTCACTGGTTTGGAAACACACTGCCGTGTGGAATTTCCATACGGCCGTGTGTTTTCTCTGGTTACTCAGAAAAATTCACAGACTCTTCCAAAAATTCAGAAACTCTTTAAAACACTTAGAGCCTGTATAAACCATAAAAACATGACCAGAGACCATAGAAAACACACTCAACCGACTCAAACTTCGTCAATTGTCATTAAGGCACACGAAAATATCAATAATCCACAATGGAAATCACAGCACATGCATTGAAACTTCAAGACATCAACACTAACACTTCTATTCATCCTAAAACTAAACTAGATCCTAGGAAAACTGTAAAACCTTGGGTTGCCTCCCAAGAAGCGCTTGTTTAACGTCACTTAGCTTGACGTACCTGATCTTACCTTACGGAGGTTCATGAATAGAAGTTTCCCTCTTCTCTACAACCTGAAAGCATGCATTACATAATCTTTGTAGAGTAGAGGGAGAGTTGTCAAGTTTGTTACCACAGACGGGTGAAACACCCTTACTCCGTGAATGTTCATCCCCTTTCTTGTTGCGGTTCTTCTTGTGGCGTCTTCTCGACCTCTTCAACCTCCAAAGCATCTTCTTCATACGTTCCTTCTCCATCTTGACGTCTGTCTGAACTGGACCAAGCATAAGTACCTCTTCTTCTTCGATCTCCACATCTTGGTCCGGCCATCCTTCATATGGATCCGGGTTTAACATTTCCTGCACATATTCATCAATACACTCATCAGTAGCATCAAGATAATATAGAGTGTCATCAAAATCAAGAGAATGCCTCATGGCTTCGGCGAGGCGATAGGTGAGCTTATCATCTCTGACTCTAAGAGTGAGCTCTCCACCGTCCAAGTCTATCAAAGCCTTGGAAGTGCGCAAGAAAGGCCTCCCAAGAATCAACGGTACTTGGACATCCTCATCCACATCAAGCACGGCAAAGCCCACCGGAAAGATGTACTTGTCCACTTTTACCAAGACATCTTCCACAATTCCCCTCGGATGCCTCACCGATCGATCCGCAAGTTGAAGTGTCATCCGAGTGGGTCTAGGCTCGCCCAAGCCTAGCTTTTGGAAGAAGGTATAGGGCATGACATTGATGCTTGCCCCCGAATCGGCCAATGCCATCTCCTCACCCAAATTGCCAATGTTGCAAGGTATGATAAAACTCCCGGGATCTTTTCTCTTACTCGGCATGTTCTTTTGCAAGACGGCCGAGCAATTTCCATCAAGTACTACAGCTGCACTCTCCTCCAACTTCCTCTTATTGGTTAAGAGGTCCTTTAGGAACTTCGCGTATTTGGGCATTTGGGCTAATGCTTCCACGAATGGTATGTTGATGTGCAATTGCTTGAAGATACCCAGAAATTTCTTGTATTGTTCGTTGTCTTGGTCATTCTTTAACCTCTAAGGGTAGGGGATCCTTGGTTTGTAGGGTGGTGGTGCCATCTCCTTCCCTTTTGGAGCTTCTTTCCCTACTTCTTCTACTCCGGTTGCTTCATTTGTCTTCTCTAGAGGGAGAGTTCTCTCGACCTCTTTCCCACTCCTCAAGGTAATTGCCTTAAGTTGTTCCCTTGGGTTAGTCTCCGTATTGCTAGGCAAACTACCTTGAGGCCTTTCCGCCAATGTCTTCACAATTTGCCCTACTTGATTTTCCAAATTATGTAGGGAGGCGGTGTGATTGCGAAGAGTAGCCTCCACCGACTGAAATCTAGCATCCGATGAAGAAACGAACCGTGTGAGCACTCTCTCAAGATCGGTCATCTTTCCTTCTAGCCCGGTCACTCGGCTTTCTAAATTCGGAGCTTGTTGGCTTTGAAATCCCGGTGGTGCACTATTTTTCTGTTGTGACTGTCCTTGATTGCTCCAAGAAAAATTCGGATGGTTCTTCCACCCCGGATTTTATGTTCCACTGTACGGGTTGCCTTGTCCTTGTCCTCTATATGAATTTCCAACAAAATCGGCCTGCTCTACCGCACTAGTGCCTCCAATAGCAATAGGACAATCGCTTGAAGCATGTCCTCCCCCACAACCGTTACAAGTAGTGATGGCCGCAACTCTTGGCGAAGCGAGAGCATCTAGCTTCTTACTCAACGATTCCACTTATGCCGCCAACGATGTAACCGCATCAACCTCATGAATTCCGGCAACCTTTTTCCTATCCCTTGAGTTCCATTGATAGCTATTCATAGCCATCTCCTCTACAAGGTGCCGAGCTTCACCGGGAGTCTTGCTTCCTAGAGTTCCTCCGGCCGCCGCATCTAGGAGTTGTTTGGTACTCGGATTCAACCCGTTATAGAAGGTGTGAATGATCATCCACTCAGGGAATCCATGTTGCGGGCACTTACGAAGGAGCTCCTTGAACCTATCCCATGTCTCGAATAGAGACTCCAATTCCATCTGCACAAAGGATGATATCTCATTTCGGAGCCTTGCTGACTTTCCCGACGGAAAGTATCTAGCCAAGAATGCCTCGGCCATCTCCTCCCATGTAGTAATGGAGGCCCTCGGTAATGAGTAAAGCCAATGTCTTGCTTTTCCCTTCAATGAAAATGGGAAGGCTCTCAAACAAATTGCGTCGTCCGTCACTCCATTAATCTTCAACATGTCACACACTTCAAGGAAATTCTCTATATGACTGTTGGGATCTTCATCGGTGAACCCATTGAATTGTGCGGACTGTTGCAACATCTGAATGAACGACGACTTCAACTCAAAGTTGTTTGCCGTAATTGGGGGCCTCACAATGCTCGATTGGGTCCCCATTACTGCGGGTCTAGCATAGTCAGACAATATCCTCTGCTGTTCGTTATGTTCTGCCATTGCTTCTGACCTTTCTGTTTCAATATCGGCTTGATTGGAAGCTTCTTGCACGGGTTCTTTTCCCTTGCGATGTGCTCTTTTTCCAATGTCCGGGTCTCCTTCAACAAGAATCGAAGGGTTCCCACGGGTCATAACCTGAAACCAAAGCAAAGGAAAAAAAAGTAAGAACAATGATAGATAAAGAAAATATGGAATAGAAAGTGAAGTGAATAGCTAAAATAGTGAAAAACAAATATCTAAAACGCCTATCCCTCGGCAACGGCACCAAAAACTTTGACAGGTTCCCCGAAAGTGCACGGGTTTGTCGAAGTAATAAAAGTTACCCCGGTGAGAGGGTAGTCGAATCCACAGGGAATAGAGAGTTAGAGTATGAGATTTCACTATTAAAACTATGCAAAATACGGAAAAGTAATAATCGATTCGTGTGTGAATTGTGAGAACAACTATACTAAAAGACAGGAAATTAAATAGAGAGAGATGAAAGATTAGAGAGTGCAAGAGAAAGAGATTAAGGAGGATTTAACAATGAATGAAGTGGGGTATCCGGACAAGTTACCTCTAGGATCTATGCTTCTAGTGCAAGACTATGCTATTATACCTTCCTATTGATGCTAATTGAGTCGAGGAAATCCTTAGACTCACGGTCCCAAACCTAAGGTCAACCGTGACTAACCCCAACATTATGCCCCGGTATTAGGATTCACAACAACCCTTCACTCGATCGCTCGCACGATTAAGTCCCAGGGGAGTACATCTACCTAAACCTCACACTACATGGGATTGCATTAAGTTCTAGGGATTTCTAGTGATTAAACCTGTTCCTATGTGTAGTTCTAACCCTTTGGTCCAAGAGGAAGAACCCTAGTCTAGATTAAGCCCAGTGCATAGGATTCAATTCAACCCTTCACTCTGTTACTCGCGTAACTAAGCCCAAGGGGAGTTTATCTACCTAGCACTTCACTCTATCTTGACCGCTAATAAATCAAGGAAACGGAGGTTGGAAGAAATCACACCGGAAGGGAAAGGGGTACATTGCTACCTCACAACTCTCCCTCTCAACCCTCTTCAATCTTGAATAGTCTAATCCTATAGGAGTTGTCACACCTCCATAGGAAAACCTAGATTGCTCTCAACCCTAGTGTCACATCTAAGGGAAAACAATAGCAAAATAAAATCAAGATTGAACCTCAATTCTTATTCATCAATAATGGAAAAGCATAATAACAATGTCAAAGAAACATGATAACCCTAGAATTTACAAGTCCGAATACCCACAAGGGGTTTAGCTCCTCATGGAGCTATACATGTTCATCAATGTATGAAATAAAACACAAAGTAAAGACATAGATGAAAACCCCCTTGCGTATGGTGTGGTCGTGGTCTTGTGCGGCCGCCGGACGTCGGTGACGATGCCGATGACGCGCTCTAAACCTCCATGAAGTCCTCTCCAAAACCCTAGCCGCACTCCCAGAAGTTGGGGAGAAGAATAGGTCAAAAGAACTCTCGAAAAGTCTCCAAATTGGGCTTTTATAATGTGGAGTCGAGGCTTTAAATTTGCTGAAAACGGGATTTCACACGGCCGTGTGGAATTTCCACACGCCCGTGTGAAGTTTTTGGAATTCTGATTTTCGGCCGACTGTGAACAGTAACTTGTTACATTGTTTTTGCTACAGTAATTTGATGCATTACTGCTACAGTGATTGTGACAAACCGCTCCCGGATTCGTCGTTCTTCATCGAGGCCGTTGAATTGGCCACACAATCAACGGTAGATCGTGCCGATTGCTTCGAATCGCCTAATTGGTGAAGTTCTCATTGTTGGCATGAGTTAGACTTATTGTGAATGTGACTGCCCGTGTGCCCCTCCAAAGGAGGTTGGCACGCACTCACAAGTCTATGCTCATGCCTTGCTCCTTGCTTGATCCGAAAATCTTTCCAACAATGCCAAACACGACCTAACTTCGTTCCTTTCCTTCATTTTATCTTCACAACCCTACAATGCACAAAAGTAAACAATTACACACTTTTTAGTGATAAAATCTGATTAAATTAATGCTCATTGTAAGATAATAACAGTTCGTATTACTATAACATGAGCACTTATCAGGGACACACGCCCCTGTCCCAACTACTGTAAATCTAAGGAGTTTCACCCCAGGATTTCCTAGAAGAGTACACGGTTTGAACACATCCGTGTCCAGACCATGTCGTGCCCCAAATCAGCCTTTTAACTCCAGAAATTAGGGTTCTTACTCATCTTTTGTTCGAGGATTCATCTCTCCACTAGGAGGACGTTGATAAGATCGAAGATCAAGCTTCACCAAACTGCCTAAGGAAATCAAGGACTAGTAGGAGGCATTGCAAGAGGTGGAGTTGGTGCAAGGACACTACAAGGGAGGACATCTTGAGTATTGAAGGGGGTTCTTTCTCTCTTTCTTTGTTCTATCTTTTGCCTTACCTTGTGTACCTGCCCTTAGGGACCAACTGGCCATAGTGCCTTGCTTGTGGATAATTGTCAGACTGTATTGCTTATCAACTCATTGTATTTGGCTATGGAGTTCTAATTGATGCTTGTGTTTAATCTTGTATTGCATAACTGTAGTGTGTTTAGCGTGCATAGTTGTTAGGTTATCCTAGCAAAACTGTAGTGTATCTACGAAAACATAGATGCAATATTGCTTGTGAGCGCACACGATTGTCATTGGAATGTACCGAGGTAGTCAACTAGGACGAGATAGTGTGCACGAGTCATTGGAGACTTCCGTATTGATTTACTCTTGTGATTGTTGAATACTTAGTCCTAATCTCCTCCATTATCACCACCATTACCTTTTATTCATTATTATTATCATCACATACCTTTTCTATTTGTTTCACTAGACATCATAGGATCAACGAGTACTTTAAGTACAGTTCCCTGAGGTTTGACAACCCTACTCTTAATTGAGTACCACTTTATTACTTCTTGTGACCCGTACACTTGCGGAGAGAGAATCAAACACTCACACGGCCGTGTGCCGTAATACATGGATACTCACAGGTGCACCCACACACCCCTATGGACTCTCTGGACCGAGAGCTTAAGTTTTGCAAGATTTTACACGGCCGTGTGGAAATTCCACACGGCCGTGTGCCCGTTCTGAGTTCTTTCACAGGGGCAAGGTCACACCCCTGTGCCCTCTCTGGTTAAGCTCTAATTAGTACCACACGCCCGTGTGCAATTTCAATACGGTCGTGTGGTTTCTCTGCTTTACTTAGAAAAATTCACAGACTCTAGAACAAAATTTAGAAACAAAAACACGATACTTAGAGCCTGTGAAAACCATCAGAACATGACCAAATACCATGGAAAACATGCTCAACCGACTCAAACTTCGTCAATCATCGCTTAGGCACACGAAAGCATTAATAATCCACAAAAATTATCGCAGCACACGCATTGAAAGTTTAGGACACCAAAACTAAGACTTTTGTTCGTGCTAAAACTAAACTAGATCCTAGAAAAGCTGTAAAACCTTGGGTTGACTCCCAAGAAGCTCTTGTTTAACGTCACTTAGCTTGATGTACCTGCATTACCTTATGGAGGTTCATGAATGAAGGTTATTCTCTTCCCTACAACCTGAAAGCATGTAGTACATAACCTTTGTATAGTTGAGGGAGAGTTGTCGAATTTGTTACCACACAAGGGTGAAACACCCTTACTCCATGAATGCTCATCCCCATTGTCCTTGGGTCTCTTCTTGTGGCGTCTTTTCGACCTCTTCATCCTTCGAATCATCTTTTTCATGTGCTCCGTTTCTGGCTTGATTTCTTTCTCGATTAGAGCAAGTGAAAGTACTTCTTCTTCAATCTCCACATCTTGGTCCGGCGCAAGAATGGTCGAAAAGCCTTGGAAGTGCGCAAGAATGGTTGTCCAAGGATCAATGGCACCTCAACATCCTCATCGACGTCCAACACTATGAAGTCAACAGGAAATATGTATTTGTCAACTTTCAACAACATATCTTCCACAATCCCCCTCGGATGCCTCAACGATCGATCCGCAAGTTGAAGTGTCATCCGAGTGGGTCTAGCCTTGCCCAAGCCTAGCTTTTGGAAGAAGGTATAGGGCATGACATTGATGCTTGCCCCCGAGTCGGCCAATGCCATCTCTTCACCCAAGTTGCCAATGTTGCAAGATATGATAAAACTTCCGGGATCTTTTCCATTACTCGACATGTTCTTTTGTAAGATGGCCGAGCAATTAGCATCAAGAACTACAGCTGTACTCTCCTCCAACTTCCTCTTGTTGGTCAATAGGTCCTTCAAGAACTTCGCATACTTAGGCATTTGGGCCAATGCCTCCGTGAACGGTATGTTGATGTACAACTGTTTGAAAATACCCAGAAATTTCTTGTATTGTTCATTCTCTTGGTCATTCTTCAATCGTGAAGGATAAGGGATCCTCAATTTGTAGGGTGGGGGTGCCACCTCTTTTTCCTTTGTCACTCATTCCTCTAACTCCATGACCTCGGGTGCTTCTTTTGTCTTTTCTAGAGGGAGATTACTCTCGACCTCTTTTCCGCTTCTCACGGTAATCGTCTTCAATTGCTCCCTCGGATTGGTCTCCATATTACTAGGCAAACTACCTTGAGGTCTTTCCGCCAAAGTCTTCGCAATTTCCCCCACTTGATTCTCCAAATTGTGTAGGGAGGCGGTGTGATTGTGAAGTGTAGCTTCCACCGATTGGAATCTAGCATCCGACGAAGCAGCAAACCTTGTGAGAGCTCTCTCTAGATCGGTTATATTTCCCTGTAGCCCGGTCACTCGGCTTTCTAAGTTCGTACCTATTGAACTTGAAATCACGGTGGTGAGTTGTTCTTCTATTGTGACTGCCTTGATTATTCCATGAGAAATTCGGGTGGTTCTTCCACCCGGGTTGTATGTTCCACTGTACGGGTTGCCTTGGCCTTGTCCTATGTAAGCAATACCAACAATATCAGCCTGTTCCACCGTACTAGTGCCTCCAATAGCAATTAGACAATCACTCGAAGCATGACCTTCCCCACAACCGTTACAAGTAGATATGGCCGCAAGTCTTGGTGAAGTTAGAACATCTAGCTTCTTACTCAATGATTCTACATGTGCCGCCAACGCTGTAATTGCATCAACCTCATGAATTCCGGCTAGGTTCTTTTTGTCTCGTGTGTTCCACTGATAGCTATTCATAGCCATCTATTCAATAAGGTGCCGAGCTTCACCAGGAGTCTTGCTTCCTAGAATTCCTCCTGTTGCTGCGTCTAAAAGTTGCTTGGTACTCGGATTCAACCCGTTGTAGAAGGTATGAATGATCATCCACTCAGGGAATCCATGTTGCGGACATTTGTGAATGAGCTCCTTGAACCTATCCAATGTCTCGAAAAGAGACTCCAATTCCATTTGCATGAAGGATGAAATCTCATTTCGGAGACTCGCTGATTTTCCCGGAGGGAAATACCTAGCCAAGAATGCCTCGGCCATCTCCTCCCATGTAGTGATAGATGCTCTCGGTAATGAATGTAACCAATGTCGTGCTTTTCCCTTCAATAAAAATGGGAAGGTTCTCAAACGAATCATGTCGTCCGTTACTCCATTGATCTTCCACATGTCGCACACTTCAAGAAAGTTCTCTATATGGTTGTTGGGATCTTCATCGGCCAACCCATTAAATTGTGCTGACTGTTGCAACATTTGAATGAAGAACGGCTTCAACTCAAAATTGTTTGCCGTAATTAGCAGCCTCACAATGCTCGATTGGGTCCCCATCACCGCGGGTCTGGCAAAATCGGATAATGTCCATTGTTCTTCATTTTGTTCTTCCATTGCTTCTGACTCTTCTGAATCAATATTGGCTTGATTGGACTGTTCTTCCAAAGGTTCCTTCCCTTTACGGTGTGTTCTTCTACCAATTTCTGGGTCTCCTTAAACAAGAATCGAAGGGTTCCCGCGGGTCATAACCTGAAGCCAAAGCAAAGAAAAAGAAAAATAAGAACAATGATAGACAAAGAAGTGTGAAATAGAAAACGAAGTAAATGGCTAAAATACCAAAAACAAGTATAAAAAATACGCCTATTCCCCGGCAACGGTGCCAAAAACTTGACACAACCCCTTGCATGTATCCCGCAAGTGCACGGGCTTGTCAAAGTAATAAATTTACCCTGGTGAATAAGTAGTCGAGGACTTAAGGCACGAGGTTTTACTAATTAGATAAGTAATGTACAGTGGATGTGAAAAGAATTAATGAGTGAATAGGAAAGCAATATAAAGAAACAAGAAATTAAATGGAAGGATGGAAGGCAAGAGAATGCAAGAACGAGTAAATAGAGAATGCAATGGATGTCATAGGATACCTGGACAAACTACCCCTAGGACTTATGCTTCAAGTGCAAGGCTATGCTATTATACTTTCTTATTGATGTTAATTGAGTCAAGGATATCCTTAAACACATGGTCCCAAACATAAGGTCAACCGTGACTAACCCCAACACTATGCCCCGGCATTAGGTTTTCACTATGACTCTTGGTAAGTGTCTAAATGTATATACTTTATTATAGATATTTTATACACTTAGCATGTATTTTTTGTATGAATTGATGCCCATTTTATGCTTAATTGAGTATTATTTGCTTTGTAGAGAATGTAGTAGCCATGGAGATCGCGAGCACATATTCTGGGCAGAAAAGAGAAGAAAAACCAGGTCACGATACTGTAGCAGTTCTATTGTAGCTGGAGTATTGTAGCATGCGCATTGTAGCAGTTACTGTAGCATTGGGTGTCTTCGGGCAAGAAAATCCTGAGAATTTTGCATAAGCCTCATGGCCCCGTCTGCTACCCCGTGAGGAACGTCCAGAAGCCTTAACCTAGTTCTCACGGTCCAGTCTGCGACCCAGTGAAGACTTTCCAGAAAGTTTTGCCTAAATTTCACTACTCAGTTAACTACCCCATTAACTACCCCATGAGGCTCGGGATTTGGGGTCTTCCTTGACCTAATCTACATCCTCAGGGCCCCCCTCACGGCCCGTATGCTTTGGGGGTATAAATGGGGATTTCTATGGCGTTTGAAGATGACTTTTCTTTTGTCCCTTGAGGCCGTCGCCACCGCACCTTCCTGAGGCTTTCCGGCGACCTTTTGGCGGCGATCTTTGTGGGAAACAAGCACACATCATCACAAAAAGGGAGAAAGGCTAATCTACTCACGAGGTCTCTAGGTCTAAACTATCATCAATGCATCTTTATATCATCCTAGTTTAGGACTTAATGACAACCCTAGGTGGATTACTTGTCCAAACATGACCTTCTCATGTTTAAATTATCTTGTTTGTTTTATTTCTTTTCCACTCATATTGAATGGTAGGCTAGAAAATAGATGAAGAGTGAGTAATAGTACTTCCTTGGCCCCAGCGGAATACGACCCCTGTGTCACTCACAGGGTATTACTTGGCGATCCCGTACACTTGCGAGGAGGCAATCAACTCTTGACTCTCGTTGACCTGTCAACTAAGCACTAGAGGAGTATGTCTTCCTAAGCCTCACACTACGTGGGATTGCTTTAAGTTCTAGGGATTCATAGTGATAATACCAGTTCCTATTTGTAGTTCTAACCCTTTGGTCCAAGTGGAAGAACCCTAGTCTAAATTAAGCCCCAACACTAGGATTCACTTCAACCCTTCACTATGTTGCTCACGCAACTAAGCCCCAGTGGAGTTCCTCTCCTAACACTTCACTCTATCTCGATTGCTAAGAAATCATGTAACATGAATGTAGGAAGAATCACACCGGAGGGTAAAGGGGACGTTCCGCTACCTCACGACCCACCCTCTCAACCCTCTTGAATCTTAAGTAGTCTAACCCTATCGGAGTTGTCACACCTCTAAAGGATAACCTAGATTGTTCTCAACCCTAGTGTCACGGCTAAGGGAAAAAATTACAAGATATAATTAAGATTGAAACTCGAATTTATTCATCAATAATGGAAAAGCTTAATAACGATGTCATAGAAACATAATGATCCTAGGGTTTACAAGTCCGAATACCCACGAGGGGTTTAGCTCCTCATGGAGCTATACAAATTCATCAAAATATAAAAGAAAGCACAAATTGAAAGCATTGATGAAAACCCACTTGCGTATGATGTGGCCGTGGTCTTGTGTGGCCGCCGGACGTCGGTAACGATGCCGATGACGTGCTTCAAACCTCCATGAAGTCCTCTTCGAAACCCTAGCTGATCTCTCAGAAGTTGGGCAGAAAGATAGGTCAAAAAATATGTAAAAAGTCTCCAAAATGGGCTTTTATAACGTTGAGTCGTGGTTTTAAAATTGAACTTATCTGGATTTCACATGGCCGTGTAGAATTTCCACACGCCCGTGTGAACTCTCTAGTTTTCTGAATTTCGGCTGATAGTGAACAGTAGCTTGCTACAGTGCTGCTACAATAGCAAACACTATCAAACTTCGTTCTTCTTCTTCAAAATAGCTCCACAAACCTACAATACATAAGAGTAGATAAATGCACACCATTTAGTGATAAAATCTTATAAAAGAGATGCTTATTATAAGATAATAACGCTTCGTGTTACTGATAAGTGTTCATGTTTTAGTAATGCAAAGTGTTATTATCTTGCAATGAGCATTGAGTTAATCAGATTTTATCACAAAAAAGTGCGCATTTGTTTACTTTTGTGCATTGTAGGGTTGTGAAGGTAAATTGGAGAAAAGGAACGAAGTTAGATCATGTTTACCATTGTTGGGGAGATTTTCGGACCAAGCAAGGAACAAGGCATGAGCATAGACTTGTGAGTGTGTGCCAACCTCCTTTGGAGCAGCACAGTAGCAAGTACTATAGCAAAAGCACTGTAGCAAGTTGTTGTTCAATGTCTGCCGAAAATCAGCAAAACAGCAACTTCACACGGCTGTGGAAAATCCCAATTTCTGTAATTTAAAGCTGCGGCTCAATGTTATAAAAGCCCATTTGGGAGACTGTTTTTGGATCTTTTTGGCTCTTCTTTGCCCTAACTTCTAGAGAGGAGCGGCTAGAGTTTACAGAGGACTTCATGGAGGTTTGGAGTGCGTCATCGGTGTCGACATCAACGTCCGATGGCCACACAAGACCACGGCCACATCGCACACAAGGGGGTTTTCATCCATGCATTCAATTTGTTTTCTTATTCTTATTTTGATGGATTTGTATAGCTCCAGGAGGAGCTAAACCCCTTGTGGGTATTCGGACTTGTAAACCCTAGGATTATTATGTTTCTTTCACATCGCTATTATGCTTTTCCATTATTGATGAATAAAATTGAGTTTCTATCTTAATTTCTTCTTCATTATTCTTTTCCCTTAGCCGTGACACTAGGGTTGAGAACAACCTAGGTTATCCTTTGGAGGTGTGACAACTCCTATAGGGTTAGACTAATTAGGATTGAAGAGGGTTGAGACGGTGAGTCATGAGATAGTGGAATATCCCCTTTCTCCTCCGATGTGATTCTCCCCACCTCCATGTTCCATGATTTATTCATGGTCGAGATAGAGTTAGGTGTTAGGAGATAAACTCTCCTGAGGATTCGTTGTGCGAGCAACAAAGTGAAGGGTTGAAGTGAATCTTAGTGCTGGGACTTAATTTAGACTAGGGTTCTCTCACCTGGACCGAAAGGTTAGAACTACACATAGGAACAGGGTTATTCACTAGGAATCCCTAGAACTTAAAGAAATTCTACACAGTATGAGGCTTAGGTAGATAGACTCCCCTAGGGCTTAGTTGACAGGTCAACGAGAGTCAAGGGTCGTAGTGAAACCTAATGACCGGAACATAGTGTTGGCGTTAGTCACGGTTGACCTTAGGTTTGGGACCGTGTGTTTAAGGATCTCCTCGATTCAATTAACATCAATATGATAGTATAATAGCATTGTCTTGCACTAGAAGCATAAGTCCTAGGGGTAGCTTGTCCGGGTACCCATCTTCTCTCATTGCTTGTCCTACTCTTTTACTCCTACTTGCATTTTCTCACCTTCAACAATTCTATTTTAAGTCTAGTTTTTATTAATTTCTTTCGCACTCACTTATCGATTTCTTTCCATGCATCGCATTAGCTACATAGTGAATACTTGTATCTCAAATCCCTATTCCCTGTGGATATGACTACCCACTCACCATGGTATATTATTACTTCGACAACCCGTGCACTTTCGGGCCCCTGCCAAAGTTTTTGGCGACGTTGCCAGGGATCAGGCGTATTTTAGATATTTGTTTTTCACTATCCTAGCTATTTCACTTTGTTTTCTATTTCATACTTCTGTTATCTATCATCATTCTTACTTGATCTCTTTTCTTGGATTTTAGCTCAGAAAGGATGTTTGATACAACTGAAATGTTTGATACACTTACAGGAGCAATTAAGGAAGTGGAGCAGAAAATACAGTTATTTACGACACAATTAGCAACAACTTACTTTGAGAATGAGCAACCGGTGGACATTCCTTTTACAGAAGAAGAAATAAATGTTGAGCAACCGGTGTATTAGAAGAATTTGAGAAATCATCCTTAGCCTTTTCGAGTAGTGATTCGGAAGAAACTCTAGAGAAAGTTCTCGCTCAATTCGAATCATGTTATCGGGAACACAGGAAAGAAGTCTTTTCTGTAGGGATTGTATACCTGATGAAGGAAACTTGTGAGTCGGGAGTTGCAATAAGATTTCAAGATGAACTCGATTTGCATGGTTCAGAGAAGATTTCATACTGTGTTACTAAACAGCGAACAAATCAATTTGAAGAAATTGACAAATTAAAAGAGAATCGACTTCGACCATCCACTAAAGAACCACCTGACTTGGAGTTCAAAACATTTCCAGAACACCTCGAATATGCATTTTTGGCAGAAGAGATGAAGCTACCCGTGATTATAGCATCAGATCTTTCTGGGAATCAAAAGGCTAAATTGGTGAACATGCTGAAGTCACATAAGTCCGCCCTTGCGTGGAAAATTGAAGATTTAAAACGAATAAACCCCTTTTTTTTGTATGCATAAGATTTTGATGGAGGATAACTTCAAGTTAGTGATCCAACCTCAAAGAAGACTAAACTCGAATATGAAGGAAGTTGTCAAGGCAGAGGTGGTAAACTACTAGATGCGGGGATTTTCAATCCTATATCTGATAGTGCTTGGGTGAGCCCGACACAAGTAGTTCCAAAGAAGGGGGGATGACAGTGATAAAAAATGAAAAGAATGAACTCATCCCAACTAGCACAGTCACATGATGGAGGGTGTGTATTGATTACAGAAGTTTGAATGATGCAACCCAAAAAGATCACTTCCCGTTGCCTTTTATTGATCAAATGTTGGAGCGATTAGCAGGGCATCAGCTTTACTGCTTCCTCGATGGGATGTCAGGATGTTTTTAGATTCCTATAGCTCCGGAAGATCAATGAAAGACAACATTTGCTTGCCTCTATGGGACTTTTGCATATAGACGGATGCCATTCGGACTATTTAATGCACCTGCCATATTCTAACGCTGTATGACGGCTATCTTTAATGACCTGTTGGAGGATACAATGGAGGTGTTCATGGATGATTTCTCTGTTTTCGGTGATTCTTTTGACGTATGTTTGAAGAATTTGGAGAGAGTGTTGATGAGATGTGAGGAGGCAAACCTTATGCTAAATTGGGAAAAGTGTCACTTCATGGTTCAGGAGGGCATTGTTCTGGGGCACAAGATCTCTCGGATGGGTATGCAGTTGGACAAGGCAAAAATCAACGTCATAGATAAACTCCCTCCGCCCACCAATGTTAAAGGAATTCAGAATTTCTTGGGACATGTAGGTTTTATAGGCGGTTCATCAAAGACTTTTCGAATATTACACAACCATTGACTAAGCTCCTTGAAAAAGATGCTCTGTTTGATTTTGGAGAAGAATGTACGACAGCTTTTAATGTGCTCAAAGAAAAACTAGTTCAAGCCCCAATTTTGGTCACACCGGATTGGAATAAACCATTTGAGCTCATGTGTGATGCAAGTGACTATGCTATCAGAGCAGTTCTGGGACAGAGGAAGGACAAGCAGTTCCAACCTATTTATTATGCCAGTAAGACGCTCACAGGTGCGCAAGAAAATTGCACTACTATAGAAAAGGAGTTATTGGCAGTTGTTTTCGCCCTCGATAAATTCAGAACGTATCTTATCCTGTCGAGAGTCATTATCTTTACAGACCATTCAGCTCTCCGCTACCTCATGAGCAAGGCTGATGTAAAACCAAGATTGATCCGTTGGATATTACTATTACAGGAGTTTGACATGGAGATAAAGGATAAGAAAGGAACGGAAAACGTGGTGGCGGATTTATTTATCTCGGTTAGAGAGTAGCATTGGAGGAGAACCATCAAGTAAAGAAATCAATGATTCCTTTCCAGAGGAATACTTGTATTCAATACAGAATCTAGCATCATCAGATGATACTCCATGGTTTGCTGATTTTGCCAACTACCTATCAGGAAAGGTCTTGAAACAAGGGCTTACATTCCAGCAAAAGAAGAAATTCTTTTGTGATTTGAAGAATTATTTTTGGGATGATCCGTTCCTCTTCCCCATCTGTGCAGACCATGTAGTTCGGAGATGTGTATCGCGGGAGAAAGGATGGGATATCCTTGCCCATTATCATTCAGGACCAGTTGAAGGCCATTATGCATCAGGGAGAACCGCAGAAAAGGTCTTGGCTGGTGGTTTTATTGGCCAACCCTCTTTCAAGATGCACATCAGTTTGTTCTTCGATGTGATAATTGTCAGAGGGCAGGAAATCTATCTCGGCGAGACGAGATGCCTCAGAACCCGTTGCAATTCTGTGAGGTATTCGATGTTTGGGGTATTGACTTTATAGGGCCGTTTCCAAAGTCGAATGGGAACCAGTACATACTAGTGGCGGTTGATTATGTATCCAAATGGGTTGCAGCTCAGGCACTACCGACTAATGATGCTAGAACAGTGGTAAAATTCTCGAAGAGGTTGTTCACTCGGTTTGGAATTCCGCGAGTTATCATTAGTGATCGAGGAACTCATTTCTGTAATTACCAACTGGAAAAAGTGTTGAAGAGGTATGGGGTATGTCATCGCTTAGCTACTCTGTACCATCCTCAAACTAGTGGCCAAGTTGAGGTAACTAACAGAGAGCTCAAGAGGATCCTAACAAAGTCCGTAGAACAAGGGAAGCGAGATTGGTCTGAGCGTTTGGATGATACACTTTGGGCATATCGAACAACATACAAGACTCCTGTCGGAACTACTCCATATAATTTGGTCTATGGGAAGTCATGTCATTTACCGGTAGAGCTCGAGCATAAAGCATACCGGGCAACCAAGGCAATGAATTTTGATTCGAAAAGGGCTGGTGAACAAAGATTGCTTCATCTTAATGAACTAGATGAATGGAGGTTGAAGGCATTTGAGAGCGTGAGAATTTACAAAGAAAAGATTAGAAGATGGCATGACAAGCACATCAAGCTACCAAAAGAATTCAAAGTGGGCTATCAAGTTGGTTACTCACCCGCAAGTGCATGGGGTCGCCAAGTAATACCCCTCGCGTAAGCACGAGGGGGTCGTATTCCCAAGGGCCGAGAAACTATTCTTACTTCCTTATCACAATGTTGTCCAACCTAGTCAATCACTTGAAAAAAGAACTACAAATAATCTACTAAAGCAAAGAGCATGCAAATAGTAAGTATAAATACGGAGGGAAAAATCAAGGCGAGGGAATGGTCATGGATGAGGATTCCCTCGGGGGTTACTAAAGTGCTAAGGATGCCCTAACTAGCATGCACGTGGGTGGTTTGGACCGGGAAACCCTAAATTAGACCAACCCGATGATCACGGTGTTGGTCCCTAATCCGGTACGAGTATTGGAATACGGAATTGCTTCCGCCCAAATCCTCGTACGATCGCAACAGGTTTAGTGGATTTCCCTAAGCTAGGGTTGAGACACAATCAAGGACAACCCTAACAATTGGAGGGGTACAAATACCCGATGGTCATGGCGTATTCGTACGTGTATTCCCTTCCAAGCTTGGTGAGCCTAATACTAGGGCAATGGTCATGCAACCTAGTATTGTCTAGGAATTGATACATAGAGTTCTCATACATACCAAGGCATTCAAAAATCACCAAACAAGGATCACAAACCACACCAAATACATAAAACTAGAACAAGCATCCAAAATACACAAGTTTACCCCCAAGGTTCACCTACATCCGATGACCTTGGGGTTTAGTTGCTCATGATCACAAAATAGGCAAGAAAATTCATGAAAACAACCAAATGCATAATAAGAACACTCCCTTAAAGGATCAAGGCCGAATGACACTTCCAAGGACGCCACCCAAGGAGTGGCTTCCTTTGTCAATCTTCCTCTCAAATGCAAATCGAAGGTGTGGACTCGTCGTGTCATGCTCTCCCCGTCGTCCTCTCCTCAAGAATTGCCTCCAAAACCTGGCCTCAAGCTCCCAAGGAAAGTGGTAAAGTCAAGCTCTCCCAAGACCTAGTTTCCCTCCTCTCAAAATGCTCCAAAAACCCTTAAAAACAAATTCCAGCGAGTTATGCGGCCTCCCACGCGGCCCCGCATGTGGGGAGAGAAAGTTTTCGAGAAATCCGAAAGTCGCGTAAGTTGCTACAGTGGCGCTACAGTACCTCTGCTGTAGTAACCCTGCTACAGTACCGTATGCGGCCTGCAATGCTCCCGCATGGTAGCCCACATGAACCTCCTTTCCAAGCCTATCTTCAAGTCTTCATGCTACAGTGTTTGCTACAGTCTGGAATTTCGTACGGGCACCCATACGGGCGCTGGATTGCCCGCATACGGCTCCTGTAGCAGGGTTAATGTAGCATTTTACTGTAGCACTCACTGCAGCAACTTACACGAAACTCGGGGTGCTACAGTGCCCGTATGTCGGCCCGTATGCCAGCCCGCATGAGTTGCTAGAATTGAGTTTTTAATGGGAAAGTAGTTCATTTTTCAAGGAGAGAGCCCTAGGTCTTGAGCAAACTTGCTACCATCTTCAAATTGGAGTTAGGAGCTGCGGTCGGAGGCCATTTCCGGGGAGAGAACAACAAGGAGAGCGACATACGATGAGATCCATCTTCTTGATTCATAGTTGAGAGGAGAATCGACAAGGGAAGCCACCTATTTGGTGGCGTCTTTGGAACATCATTCGGCCTCTATCTTTTGAGGGAGTGTTCTTGTCTTTGTATTTGGTAGTTTCTATGTACTATCTTGTGTATTTTGTATTCATGGGCAACTAAACCCCAAGGTCACCGGATGTAGGTGAACCTTGGGGGTGAACTTGTGTAGGATGCTTGCTTGACTTGATTTATGCATGTTGGGACTTGTTTGTGAACTTTGTTTGGTGTATTTGAATGCTTGGTATGCATGAGAACTCCGTGTATCAATGTTTAGAAAATGCTATGAAGCATGACCATTGCCCTAGTATTAGGCTCACCAAGCTTGGTAGGGATACATGTATGAATACGCCGTGACCATCGGGTATTTATACCCCTCCAATTGTTAGGGTTGACCTAGATTGTATCTTCTCCCTAACTTGAGAAACCTTTTGCTCCCTTTGTAATCGTGTGAGGATTCGAGCGGAAGGAATTCCGTATTCGATACTTGTACTGGATTAGGGACCAATTTCCGTGACCATCGGGTTGGTCTAACTTCGAGTTTCTCGGTCCAAACTACCCATTTGCATGCTAGTTAAGGCAAACCCCACACTTTAGTAGCCCCCTTGGTAATCCTCATCAGTGACCCTCTCTTTGTATTGTTTTACCCCTCGTTTATTTCTTCCACCTTAGAGCATTTCATTTGCATGTTAATCATCTTGTTAATTTCTTTTGCACAACACTTGACTTGATCGGCCAAACAATCATACAAAGAGGAAGTAAGGGTAGATTCTCAGGCCCTTGGGAATACGACCCCCTCACGCGTGCGTGAGGGGTATTACTTGACGACACCGTGCACTTGCGGGTCGAGTCACCAATTGTTGATGATTTCGTGTGCCTAAATGATTATTAATGAAGTTTGAGTTGGTTGAGGATGTTTTTCATGGTATCTGGTCGTGTTTTGATGGTTTTCACGGGCTCTCACTATCGTATTTGTGTTTTAGAATTGTTCTGGGAGTCTGTGAAATTTTCTAAGTAAATCAGAAACAACACACTGACGTGTGGAGTTTCCACACCGGTGTGTGTTACTAAGTGGGGCTCAACCAGAGAGGGCACAGCGGTGTTTTTGGCCCAGTGAAAAACCTTAGAAGGGGCACACGGCTGTGTGGAATTTCCACACGGCCGTGTGAAATATTGCAGAACTTAAGCTCTCAGTCCAAAGAGTCCACAGGGGCGTGTGCCTACCCCTGTGAGTGCCCATGTCTTATGACACATGGCTGTGTGGAATTTCCACACGCCCGTGTGAAATTCTGCAGAGAGACCCTTTCTTTCCCGAGAAACCACAGGGGCGTGTGGATGCCCCTGTGAGAGAACTTGTGAAAGGTACACGGCCGTGTGGAGCATTCACACGGCCGTATGGAACACTTAGACAATTCTCGGGACAAACTAGAGAAGCCACAGGGGCGTGTGGGTGCCCCTGTTGCTGGTCTTGTGTTCTTGGCCAAGTTGGGCACACGGCCGTGTGAAATTTTTACAGAGACCTTCTATGGTTTCCCGATAGTTCACATAGGCATGTGGCTGTCCCTGTAAACCTCCTGTGAAGGCACACGGCCGTGTGGGAGTATCACACGGCCGTGTGGGGGTAGTTCAGAAAGTAACCAGAGTGCACACAGGGGCGTCTGGTGGCCCCTGTGAACCCTAATTTTAGAGGCCGTGTGTAATTACTACATGGCCGTGTGAAAGCCTAGAACTTCAAATATCGCGATGTTTCTTTGATTTATACTCATGCCTTTAGTTTTCTCCACTCCAAACGACTCTCCGACCCTCGCTATCGATATTCTGACCATCTCTGAGCTTTTTTGAGGTTTTATTTGAAGTTTTCTGACTGATTTCGAAGTTCTCCCCATCCACACGTTGGTAAGAATTTCAAATCCTTTTTCTTTATCAATCCGGATTTAATTCATTCTTGTTAATTATTTCGCTTGATTTTCATGGTTAAACATTTTGCGAATGTTTTTATAAAGGTTTTTAGAACGAATTTTTGTGAATATGGAGCTCTGATTCCACGACCTAGCAGCCATGACCGCCCGACAATCCACACGGGCTTGTGGAATTTCCACACGGCCGTGTGGACCAGCAGAATTGAATTGTTATGATCGATTGATTGATTTCCTTTTAAATTCTTTTCAGGAATGGCATCCAGGTCGAAGCAAGAAACCAGGAAGAGGACACGTGAACACTCTCCAGAGCAGATAAACTTCGTCACGTGTGAGCACCGAGAAAGGTAAAAAAGATTAGCGAAAGTCAAGATCGGGCAATCTCGATACTTGGATGTGGACTGTTTAAGAACAGCTGATGGGGGGCTATGATATGGCCGACGAGATTGAAGAGCTTGTCGTAGTAGGGAGTTAGAAGAGCTTGTTGTCTATTAGAGACCCAACTAACCGTTTGCTTACTTTGGAGGTGCTCTCATCTTTTGAGTTTGACAAATCAAGTAGAGATTTGATGAGTGCCAATGCTATATAGTTTCAGGCTTTTGGGCACGAGTACAGTATGTCAGTGTCATAATTTTCCATCCACATGGGGTTGTACGATGAAGCCTTCACTGAATCAGAGGAGTACGAAAGCCTTCCGACTGAATATCCCCGCAGTTTGACCCCTCAAGAAGCTTACGAAGTGTTGTGTAGAGAAAGACAATATAAGCCAGGGATATCGAAGGCTACTTGTCTATTACGGCCAGCTTATAGATACATTCACGCTATTCTGAGTAGGTCAGTGAGTGGCCTGGGTGAAGTACAGGAGTCCTTAGCCGGCAGGAGCTCCTCTACCTACATTCGATGGTACAAAGTGAACCGATCCATCTTGGTTATATTCTCGCAGAGTACATACGTCATCAAGGCCAGTACCATAGGCTTGGAGCTATCTTTTTAGGGCCATACGTTACAAGACTTATGAAGGGGATGGGCCTTCCGGCGGCAATCAGACGGATAGAGAAGACAGTCATACCGTCCCCATTCAGCTTGTAGATGTTGAGACAAATGGGCATGGCCAGGAAATATTATCGGCGTTATATACTGAACAAGCCTCCATCAGAGGAAGAGCAGGCAGCATTGGAGCTACCCCCAGGGAAGACAGAGGCTGAGGCACCACCCACAGCACCAGAGCCACCTCAAGTGCGGATCTTTTCTTCCTCTTGGGGTCAGGACAGGTTCGAGCGCCTCAGGAGTGCTGTGGGTATTCTGCAGACAGAGTTGGCCGAGGTCAGGGCTGCACACGTAGCACAGCACACAGAGATGATGGCACGGCTTAACACTATACAGCGTCTACTTGAGCAGGCCGTGACATCACCATTCGTGGTCCAGCCAGAGCCCCTACTCAACCACCGCCTCCAGCTCCATCAGCAGCAGACCCACCACTTTCAGAGCCTGCAACAACACCAAAGGCTCTACAGCAGGACACCGACTTTCATAGTTTTAGTTTTATTTGTACTTTGGTTGTACTTTTTCTTTTATATTTTGGACTTGTAGTACTCTGAAAGGATCTTCCTTCTGATTTTATCTTTATTTTGCTTTATTTTGTCACGAGTTGTATTTCATTTTCATATTTTTATATACTCGAGCTTTATTTTTGTTTTCCTTGATCTATACTGACCCCCTGTGTGTGTGTGTGCGCGCAGATGGTCTTGGATGTAAGGAATCTAAAGAATAGTCATAGGCACGGTCATGGGACCGTGCGTGCTTCACAACCCATTGAGACTAACTCTTAATGTACCCAGCTCCATCAAACGCAACACTTGGAGTTCAGGGGAGTAATGTTTCAATTGCCTACTTCCATACTAATTGTTTTACAACTTTTTATTTTTATTGTGTTTACATGCGTACATTAAGGACAATGTACGTCTTAAGTGTGGGGGGAGTTCACTTTGCACACACCTGTACTTGTGCATTCAATTGCTTATCCTCATGTAGCCTGTGGCGGTTCACCTTAGTTTCAACGGTTGTATTCTTAGAGTTTAGGAGAATTTAAAACATTGTATCCTATCATGCTTTAGTTTTAGTTGAATTTTAGGGGATTTTTGCTCAATTACCTCTTATTGCACTACTCACTCTTGAAATCTTTTGCAAACTTGAACTCAAAGTTTTAAGGACTAGTTTAGTATTACTTTAGTAAGTGTTGAAGTTCTATGTAGCTTAAAAAAAAAATTTGTGAGCTTGTGAATATTAGTTTAAGCTTTGCATGTGGGGTGGAAAGAGCTACCTCCTATGAAGTATGTAGCTACTCTCATAAGTCGGATACAAGTTATGCCGTAATGAGAGAAAGAGCTATCTCATGGGAAGAGTGAAAGCTACTACCCCGGTAGAATGAGCTACCTCCTCGAAAGTGTGAACGCCACCTTTGGTGGCCGCCTAGGAAAGGGCTACCTTAGAGGTTGGGTGAAGCTACTACTTCCTTACTTTGTGTATATAAATAAGTCATTGCAACAAGAGTTTGAGGAGTACTCATTGGTTCTCTTGAGTGAATTCACACACACTTACACATTTTCAAGTTGTTATTCTTTTTTATTCGAGTTTTTAGCTAGAGTAATGATAACCTTATGCAATGTTTTGATTTCCCCTTACTTGTAGAATGCTCTTTTTGCACACTTTTGGTGAACCTAAGGCCGAGCACCATCAATTGTTCTTCCCAAGTACTTTCACATTCTATGTTGCTTGAGGACAAGCAAAAGCTTAAGTGTGGGGGGATTTGATAAGTGTTCGTGTTATAGTAGTGCGAAGTGTTATTATCTTGCAATGAGCATTGATCTAAAAAATGTGCATTTGTTTACTTTTGTGCATTGTAGGGTTGTGAAGGTAAATTGGAGAAAAGGAACGAAGTTAGATCATGTTCACCGTTGTTGGGGAGATTTTCGGACCAAGGAAGGAACAAGGCATTAGCATAGACTTGTGAGTGTGTGCCAACCTCCTTTGGAGGGGCACAAAGGCAGTCACATTCACAATAAGTCCAGCTCGTGCTAACAAGGAGAAGTTCACCAATTAGGAGATTTGAAGCAATCGGCACGATCTACCATTTATTGTATGCCCAATTTAACGGCCTCAATGAAGAACGATGAATTCGGGAGCGCATTTCGGCATAATTACTGTAGCACAACAGTAGCAAGTTACTGTTAACTGTTTGCCGAAAATCAGCAAAACAACAACTTTACACGGGCGTGTGGAAATTCCACACGGCCGTGTGAAATCCCAATTTCTGGAATTTAAAGCCGCGGCTCAATGATATAAAAGCCCGTTTTGGAGACTGTTTTTGGATCTTTTTGGCTCTTCTTTGCCCTAACTTCTAGAGAGGAGCGGCTAGGGTTTAGAGAGAACTTCGTGGAGGTTTGGAGCGCGTCATCGGCATCGACATCAACGTCCGACAGCCGCACAAGACCACGGCCACATCGCACATAAGGGGTATTCATCCATGCATTAAATTTATTTTCTTATTCTTATTTTGATGGATTTGTATTGGTCCATGAGGAGCTAAACCCCTTGTGGATATTCGGACTTGTAAACCCTAGGATTATTATGTTTTTTTGACATCACTATTATGTTTTTCAATTATTGATGAATAAAATTGAGTTTCAATCTTAATTTCTTTTTAATTATTGTTTTTCCCTTAGCCATGACACTATGGTTGAGAACAACCTAGGTTATTCTTTGGAGGTGTGACAACTCCTATAGGGTTAGACTACTTAGGATTGAAGAGGGCTGAGAGGGTGAGTCGTGAGGTAGGGGAACGCCCCCTTTAACCTCCGATGTGATTGTTCCTACCTCCATGTTCCATGATTTATTCGCGGTCAAGATAGAGTGAGGTGTTAGGAGATAAACTAACCTGAGGCTTCGTTGTCCGAGCAAGAAAGTGAAGGGTTGAAGTGAATCTTAGTGCCGGGACTTAATTTAGACTAGGGTTCTCTCACCTGGACCAAAGGGATAGAACTATACATAGGAACAGTGTTAATCACTAGTAATCCCTAGAACTTAAAGCAATTCCACAGTGTGAGACTTAGGTAGATAGACTCCGCTAGATCTTAGTTGACAGGTCAACGAGAGTCAAGGGTCATAGTGAAACCTAATGACCGGAACATAGTGTTGGGGTTAGTCACAGTTGACCTTAGGTTTGGGACCGTGTGTTTAAGGATCTCCTCGATTCAATTAACATCAATAGGATAGTATAATAGCATTATCTTGCACTAGAAGCATAAGTCCTAGGGGTAGCTTGTCCGGGTACCCATATTCTCTCATTACTTGTCCTACTCTTTTATTCCTACTTGCACTCTCTCACCTTCCACAATTCTATTTTAAGTCTGGTTTTTATTAGTTTCTTTCGCACTCACTTATCGATTTCTTTCCATACACTGCATTAGCTACATAGTGAATACTTTTATCTGAAATCCTTATTTCCTCTGGATATGTGATGAGTTCATTTTATATCATGTTTCTAGCCTCCTATTATAGTCTTTTCTCAGTCCTTAAGCATATTTACTGATTGGAATTGGTGTTGTTTAAGGTATTTTTATTCCTTGTGAAGGAATCTGGGGCCCGTGTTAATTTGGTGTGAAACCGAGGGTGTTTCCCGCTTGTGCAGGGACCAAAGGTCAAGAACTGGCTGACACGGGCATGACACGCCTGTGCCCCAAGTGCTGCAAGTCCCAACCTGGAGTGTAGAAGAGCTAAAATCCTGACACGGGAGTGTCCTAGGCAGGACACGGTCACCACACTGCCGTGCTTCAAGTGCTACAAATCTCAGGAGACGTTCTCTCATGAACGACACGGGCATGGTGCCTAGGACACGGTCGGGTGCTAGGTAACACAGGGGACACACGCCACTGTCCCAACTGCTGTAAATCTCAGTAGTTTCACCCCAGGATTTCCTAGAAGAGTACACGGTCTGGACACGGACGTGTCCAGACCGTGTCGCACCCCGAATCAGCCTTTTTAACTCTAGAAATTAGGGTTCTTTCTCATCTTTTGTTCGGGGATTCATCTCTCCACGGGGAGGATGTTGATGAGATTGAAGATCAAGCTTCACCAAACTGCCTAAGGAGATCAAGGACTAGTAGGAGGCATTGCAAGAGGTGGAGTTGGCGCAAGGACACTACAAGGGAGGACATCTTGAGTATTGAAGGGGGTTCTTTCTCTCTTTCTTTGTTCTATCTTTTGCCTTACCTTGTGTACCTGCCCTTAGGGGCCAACTGGCCATAGTGCCTTGGTTGTGGACAATTGTCAGACTGTATTGCTTATCAACTCATTGTATTTGGCTATGGAGTTCTAATTGATGCTTGTGTTTAATCTTGAATTGCATAACTGTAGTGTGTTTGGAGTGCATAGTTGTTAGGTTATCCTAGCAAAACTACAGTGTATCTACGAACACATAGATGCAATATTGCTTGTGAGCGCACACGATTGTCATTGGAATGTACCGAGGTAGTCAACTAGGATGAGATAGTGTGCACGAGTCATTCAAGACTTCCGTAGGGATTTACTCTTGTGATTTTTGAATACTTAGTCCTAATCTCCTCCATTATCACCACCATTACCTTTTATTCATTGTTATTATGATCATATACCTTTTCTATTTGTTTCACTAGACATCAAAGGATCAACGAGTACTTTAAGTACAGTTCCCTGAGGTTTGACAACCCTACTCTTAATTGAGTACCACTTTATTACTTCTTGCGACCCGTACACTTGCGGAGAGAGCATCAATACAACTACACACTCACCAGGGTATATTTTTACTTCAACAACCGGTGCACTTTTGGGCCCCTGTCAGTTACTATAACACAAGCATTTATCAAGATCCCAAGATAAGGGTACACTCAACTTAAGTTTACCCTTATAGATCAGAGGGCTACCGACATCCAATTTCTTGGCATATCGATACAAGTAACTACTTTTAATTCAATCATGATCTAATACACATGAGTAGGTCACATTGACGTGCATAACTCAAGAAACTAGAAATACAATCATTGAATGAGAAGATTCTCATCAGCAGTTTACCCTCATTCAGTGGTAATTGGATGAGAAGATTCTCATCAGGATTTCATAAACTAGAAATACAAACAAGGCTTCGGACATACTGAAGTAGGAGTACCTAGGATGCGCCAAGAGTTCAGAGACCAATTTATATGTGCACTAGCAAGAGTTTAAGGCTGCATGCATGAGGGTTGGTGAAATAATCCATGACTATGTGAGTAGGATCCTCATAGTGGTGTTTCATAATAGAGCACTTGGTAAGGAGCTCAGTGACCAAGTAGTTGTGAGGAGAATACTGAGAAGCTTATCTCCCAAGTTCAGCTATGTGGTGTCTTCAATAATAGAAGTGAAGAATATCTCAAAACTTAATGTGGAAGAGTTGAGTGGTTCCTTGAAGGGGCACGAAGGAAGACTAGATTTGGTTATAGAGACAACAAAAGCCAATGTCTTTCATGTCAAGGCTGAGAGTGCATTACCTTTCAACTAACTAAACCCCTAAAGGAACAGAGGCTCACTGGCGTCATAGGGAGATCACAAGGAAAGGGAGAAGTAGAGGTCAATATGCAAGGAATTCAAATGAACAAACCAGTGGGTTCAAGACTAACCTAGATACCTGACCAAACAAAGCAATTGCAAAACATATGGTCATTATAAATCTTAATGCTGGTACAACAAAGTGTAGGAGAATGCTACAAACATGGTTGAATCTTGCGAGCCAAGTCATTCGCCTGGGCAGCAAAGCCATCTCTTCATGGCTATAGGAGAAGTAGTGGAAAGAGAATAAAATGTATGGTTGGCCGATAGTGGTTGTTCGAACAACATGACGTGTGATCTAAGCTGGTTTAAAGACCTTGACAAATCAATGCATCAAACCTTATGTCATGGTAATGATAAGGAGCTTAATATTTGTAGGGTCGGAATGGTTGTTTTGCATATAAGATCTGAGAATTTTGGAACTCGAAGGGATATGCAATATGTTCCTCTATTAGCTCATAACCTACTAAGTGTTGCACATATCATGAGAACTGGTTATGATGTGAATTCATCTATTGATGAGGATGAGTGCACTATCAAAGAAAAAAAACTGACACACTCCTTGCGTGAGTGTTCCACAAGTGTACGGGTTGTCACAGTAATAAAATATACCCTCGTGAGTGGGTAATCATATACCCAGGAAATATTTCTTAGAAACAAAAATCAATGGTGAGAAAGATCAATATATGATGAAAAGAAAAGTAAAAGAGAAAAGAAAACAAGAAAGAGTAAATGAGTAGACAATCAATGATAAGATGGGGCACTCGGACAATGCTCACCCTAGGACTATTGTTTCAAGTGCAAGACTAATACTATAGCTTCTAATTGATATTTAATAAGTTGTAGAAATCCAAAGACACACGGTCCCAAACCTAAGGTCAATCGTGACTAGCCATCTACACTATGCCCCCATTGAAAAGGGATACTCTCAACACCTCACACTGTGTGGGACTGCTTGGGGTTTTCGGGACTCGAAGTGATAAACCCTATTCAATAATATAGTTCTAAGCTTTTGGTTCAGGTGAAAGAATCCTAGTGACAATTAAGCCCCAACACTAATCTTTATTACAACATCTCACTATATTGCTTGTACAACTAAGCCCAGTGGAGTTCATCATTTAGTACTTCACTCTATTGTGACCGCAAAGAACTCTTGGAATGTGGAGGTAGGATAAATCACATTGGAAGGAAAATGGGACATTCTGCTACCTCTCAATTCACCCTCTCGACCCTCTTCAATCTTGCTTAGTCTAACCCTAATGAAATTGTCACACATTCAAAGGATTACCTAGATGGATTCTCAATCCTAGTGTCACATCTAAGGAAAAATCATACAACTAACATTCAATATTGAAACTCAATTAAAATCATCAATTAAGGAAGCATAATAAAGATAAATGAAACAAAGTCATCCTAGGGTTTATATGTCCAAGCACCCAATATGGGTTTAGCTCTCCATGGATGGTGCGGGTCGCGCAAGTGCACGGAGTCAAAAAGTAATACCCCTCACACACGCACGAGGGGGTCGTATTCCCAAGGGCCCGAGAATCTTCAATTACTTCCTCTTTGTATAATTGTTTGGGTGATCAATTCAAGTGTTGTGCAAAGAAAATGGAAATACAAATAAAATGCGAAAGAAATGCTCTAAGGTGGAGGCGATAATCGGAGGGTAAAATAGTGCAAGGAAAGGGTCACGGATGAGGATTCCCAAGGGGGATACTAAAGTGCGGAGATTACACTAACTAGCATGCAAATGGGGAGTTTGGATTGAGAAACCCGAAATTAGACCAACCCGATGGTCACGGAAATTGGTCCCTAATCCGGTACAAGTATTGAGTATAGAATTCCTTCCACTCAAATCTTCACACGATTGCAATGGGAAAGATGAGTTTCTCAAGTTAGGGTCAAGACACAATCAAGGTCAACAATAACAATGGAGGGGTACAAATACCCGATGGTCACGGCGTATTCGTACATGTATCCCTACCAAGCTTGGTGAGCCTAATACTAGGGCAATGGTCATGCTTCCTAGCATTGTCTAGACAATTGATACACCGAGTTCTCATTCATACTAAACATTCAAATACACCAAACAAGGTTCACAAACAAGTTCCAAAATGCATAAATCAAGTCAACAAATCATTCTACACAAGTTCACCCCCAAGGTTCACCTACATCCGGTGACCTTGGGGTTTTAGTTGCTCATGGGTATAAAATACTCAAGAGAATACATGAAAGCAATCAAATACAATGATGAGAACACTCCCTCAAAAGATAGAGGCCGAATGACGCTTCCAAAGACGCCACCCAAAGAGTGGCTTCCCTTGTCATTCTTTCTCTCAAATGCGAATCAAGAAGGTGGATCTCATCGTATGTCACTCTCCTCATCGTCCTCTCCCCAGAAATGGCCTCCAATGGCCTCTAATGGCTACTCCTAGCTTGGATTTGAAGGTGGTGGCAAGTATCCTCAAGACATAGGGCTTCCTCCCTAAAGAAAAATGAACTTTTGCCCTTAAAGAGTCATTCTCGGCCTGGCATGTGGTCAGCATACGGGCACTGTAGCATCCCCAAATTTTGTGTAAGTTACTACAGTGGAGTGCTACAGTAAAAAATGCTGGAGTACCCCTGCTATAGTAAAACTGCTACAGAACTATAAACGGTCATTCATGCTCCCGTATGAGTGCCCGCATGGATCTCCAGACTTAGCCGTTTCTCCAAGTTCTCCTGCTACAGGACTGCTACAGCATCGAGCTCGAAAATGGTATTTTCCTACTGATTTCTTCTCAAAATCACGTTGTTGAGCTCCCCACGGTATCTATTGTGCCTGTAACATGAAATAAACCAATTTAGACCGAAAACAGGCATCCACACATAAAAATACTCGATTTATATGAAAACATACACAGAAAATACATACAATTAGGCGTTTATCAAACATCCCCACACCTAAGCATTTGATTGTCCCCAAGCAAACAAACATGAAGAACGGGGGCAAGAAGATAAATAACTAAGTGTGAAACCTCAAGCTCAACAGTAGAAAACTCCATAAGCACAAGTAGAAGGAAAAACAGATAGTGAGTTATTCTATAGGCAACCGGGTAAGGATAGTCCTGATTTATCTAATGTGCACCAGTGAGTGTGTGCTGACTTCCAACCTCAACCTCCGTACCATGGATCACCCAGAGGTGTCCAATTACTCCGCACACATTGTAGTCAGCATTGAAATGTTAAAGAAATCCTCAATGGCCAGTTAAAAGTCCTTCGGGTCCTGAATAAAACTTTGGCTCTCATGTGGCTATGCAACAGGTTCCAGGGGATACAGACAAGCATATATACATACTCTTAATCTATTCTACTCTTCTTTTTTTTTTTCTTTTTTTTTTTTGAGTCCAACTAACGTAGACTGCACAAAAATCTTTCAGAAGGATGCACATGCTGATTAGGCACAAGAGCCACCCAACCTACTTAATTACAAGCTACATAGATGCATTCATGCTCAATTATCAGAAGAATACTGCCATAGACTCCACTTTTTTTTTACATATTGTAACTCGTATCCCCTACTATAAAACCTGTTAAACAAACTCACTTAAGGCCAAATCAAACAACAATGGACCTTCACACAAAATTGGAGGTAATTCAACCCAATTTGACCCACCATGATGACAAGGTAGGACACGTCGAGCTAAAGACGTTAAACAAGCGCTCCTTGGGAGCCAACCCAAGCATTTGAATTCCTTGCAAGTGTGTTTTCATATTTTTAGTTTGTGTGTTTGTGTGTTTTTCGTATTTTTGAAGTGTTTGTGCTTGTTGTTCTTTGAATTTTTAGTGTGTGGTTGTGGTTGTTTAGCTATCTTTCTCATTTCTTTTGATCATGATCTTCAATGGTTGTCATGTGTTCTTTAATTTTTGATTCATTGTGACGCATCAAATTCCATGTTTTCAATGGTTTTTAGTGATTTCAGCTTTGTTTTTAATGAGTTTTTAGGGTGTTTGGATGAGTCCTTGATGAAAAATCTGGAAAACGGCCGTTTCTTGAGCATATGCACGCCCATATACCCATCCAGAAAGTTAAGCGGGCAAGCATATGGGCATATGCATACCCATATACCCATCCAGAAAGCTAAGCAGGCAACCATATGGGCATATGACCGCTCAGCATTGCAATCGAGTAAGCTATGCGGCCAGCCATACGGGCATATGGCTGGCCGCATGGATGGCTGGTTGGTTTTAACTCAACTTCACCCCATTTTTTGCACTATTCACTCATTTTCTCATCATATTCTTCCCCTCTCCTCTTCATTTCTCCATCATTTTCCTTCATTATATTTCCACTCAAGGGCTCTCCTCATCCTAGAGAACAAGTTTTAGGAAAATTTTTGAGGTTTTATCGAGTTTTTAGCCGGATTCCACTTCATCCTCACTTTGGTGCCCTAGCTTGAAGTAAGCTCCATAACTCTCCATCTCTAGGGCTTTTCTTTGCGTTCTTGGGCTGATTTTCTTGGGAATATTGTTGTGAATGCTTCTTGTAAATGTTTGCTTTGAATTTGAAGCTTTGTAAAATTGATTTGCTACTTTTACAAGGAGAGACTCTTGCCAAATTTTCCCGGATTTACTGTAGCAACACTTAAAATTCAGCCCAATAACTCCATTAAGCATTCTTTTCATATATTTTTGGTTTGATGAAGCTTTTATGTTCTTGTGGGGATGCCGACCAAGCATGTGGCTTCCAAGTGAGCCCGGAGAAGCTCTCCACCGCCCATTAGCGAGCCAAGATTTACAAATGATGCCCACAAGACAAGATACGCCTTATTGTCGAGGAAAGGGTTTCGGCACCGTTCGAAGGCTTGATTAGGAAAGTTTGAAAGATGTGGGGCACATGGCATCATCACACACACCGAAGCCTTAGACTCACGACACGGTTTTTTATTTTTCTTTTGACGTTGTTTGTATTTTGCTTGTATGCACTTAGACTTATTTTTATGTGTGTTGTACTACTTAGTTAGTTAGGGGTTCCGACCCTACTAAACTATTTTTTATCTAGTTTGGGTCTTTGTCTATTCACTTCTCCTCATTTATTTTTTTGGAGTTGTGATGCATTTCCTGTTGTTTTAAGGACTGATCATTAAGGATGCCTCACACTCCATGGCCCTAGTGACTTACCCCAACCCACGTTCTCTTTGGATTCATAGCATCAACTATTTGGGGAAGTCTTCTTGCTTCATCTCCTTATTTTTATTGCATATCTATCACCCTATTCTACTGATTCATGTACATTAGGGACAATGTACAATTCTAGGTATGGGGATGGAGTGCTTTTCCTTTATTGCATGCTTGTTTTACCTATGATGCCAATGACACTTAGTTTAGGACTTCCTAACATGAAGGGTCGATAGTTATGAGTTGTATTTTATTATTGTGCTTAAATGATGTCCTGCTTTATCTTTAGTGCACTGACAGACTTTTGCACATTTACTTCCATCTTATACACTCCAACTAACCCATTACAATGTTTTGGCATTAAAATGTTAAAGTCTACTTTCAGTGCCTTTTTAAGATCCTTTGAGGTCCTTTGTTGTTTTCTTTGGCCTCAAGTGAGTTTGTTTAACAGGTTTTATACCGGGGGATACGAGATACAATATGTATTTATAAAAAAAAAGAAAAAAAAGGAGAGTCTATGACAATATTCCTCTGCTATTACAGCATGAATGCGTCTATTTGGACTGTAATCAAGTAGGATGGGTGGTTCTTGTGCCTGGCCAGCATGTGCATCCGCCTGAAAGATTTTTGTGCAGTCTACGTTAGTCAGACTTAGAAAAAAAAAACCTATGTATATATGTAAGTAAAGAATAAAGTATCTTGTCTGTATCCCTTGGAACCTGTTTCACAGCCACTTGAGAGCCAAAGTTTTATTCAGGACCCGAAGGACTCTTAACTGGGTATTGAGGGTGCTTTTAACAGATTAATGTCGACTGCATTGTGTGTGGAGTGATTGGACACTTTTGGGTGATCCATGGTATGGAGGTTGAGGTTGGAAGTCAGCACACACTCACCAGTGCACTTTAAATGAAACAGGACTATCGTTACCCAGTTGTCAACAGAACAACTCATTATTTGTCTTTCCTTCTATCTATGCTTGTGGGGTCCTCTACTGTTGAGCTTAAGGTCATAAAGTTAGTCTTTTATCTTCTTGCCCCTGTTCTTCATGTTTGTTTGCTTGGGGATAAGAAAACGCTCAGGTGTGGGGATGTTTGATAAACGCGTAACTGTACATATTACTTATGTATGTTTGCATATTTATCGAGTATTTTTATATGTGTGGATGCCCGTTTTCAGTCTAAATTGGTTTATTTCTTGTTACAGGCACAGAAGTTACCTTGGGGAGCTCGTCAACAAGATTTTTAGAAGAAATCAACAAGAAAATACCATTTTCGAGGCCCGGGCACTGTAGCACGAGAACTTTGGCGAAACAGCTAAGTTTGGAGATCCATACGGGCGCATGACTGACCGCATACAACACTGTAGCAGGGGGTACTGTAGTATTTTATTGTAGCACTCCACTGCAGCAACTTACACAAAATTCAGTGTGCTACAGTGCCCGTATGCGGGCCGTTTGCCAGGGCGCATGACTTGTTGGAAATGAATTTTTAAAGGGGAGAAGTTCATCTTCTAAAAAAAAAAAAGCCCTAGGTCTTGAGCACACTTGCCACCATCTTCAAATCGAAGCTAGGAGCTGCCGTTGGAGGCTAATTCTAGGGAGAGAACGACAAGGAGAGCGACATATGACGAGATCCACCTTCTTGATCCATAGTTGAGAGGAGAACCGACAATGGAAGCCACCTCTTTGGTGGCATCTTTGGAAGCGTCATTCGGCCTTTACCTTTTAAGGGAGTGTTCTTGTCTTTGTATTTGGTTGTTTCCATGTATTATCTTGAGTGTTTTGTATTCATGAGCAACTAAACCCTAAGGTCACCGGATGTAGGTGAACCTTGGGGGTGAACTTGTGTAGGATGCTTGCTTGACTTGATTTATGTATTTTGGGACTTGTTTGTGATCCTTGTTTGGTGTATTTGAATGCTTGGTATGCATGAGAACTCTGTGTATCAATGTTTAGAAAATGCTAGGAAGCATGACCATTTCCCTAGTATTAGGCTCACCAAGCTTGGTAGGGACACATGTACTTATACGCCGTGACCATCGGGTATTTGTACCCCTCCAATTGTTAGGGTTGGCCTAGGTTGTGTCTTCTCCCTAACTTGAGAAACCTACTGTGCCATTTGCAATCGTGTGAGGATTCGAGCGGAAGGAATTCCGTACTCGATACGTGTGCCGGATTAGGGACCAATTTTCATGACCATCGGGTTGGTCTAATTTAGGGTTTCTCGGTCCAAACTACCCATTTTTATGCTAGTTAAGGCAACTTCCGCACATTAGTAGCCCACTTGGGAATCCTCATCCGTGACCCTCTCTTTATATTGTTCTTACCCTCTGATCATTGTCACCACCTTAGAGTAATTCTCTTGCATGTTGATCGTCTTTTTACTTTTCTTTGCACAACATTTGTATTGATCGGCCAAACAATCATACGAAGAGGAAGTAAAGGTAGATTCTTGGGCCCTTGGGAATACGACCCCCTCAGGCGTGTGTGAGGGGTATTACCTGACGACCCCGTGCACTTGCGGGTCGATCACCAACCTCTAATGTTATTTCCTTGTAGGTGGGTTCTTCGATCTCAAAAACTTTGTCCCAACCACCTTGCGAAATGTATCCCCAAACAGTACTATCTAATCCAAAAATCTTCAAAGTCTCCCAATCAATTCTTTGAATAATGCCAAAACCTTTCCTCGACAATAGGGCGAAACGCGTCTTGTGGGCATCATTTGTGAACCTTGGCTCGTACGCGGACGGTGGAGAGCTCCTCCGGGCTCTCTTTGAAGTCACATGCTTGGTCGGCATCCCTACAAGACCATACAAGCATAATTAAACCAAAAACATATGAAAAGAATGTTCAATGAAATTAATGGGCTGAATTCTAAGTATTGCTACAGTAAATTCGGGAAAATTTGGCAAGAGTCATGACACGGCCTTTTGCGTGTGTACCGCAAGTGCACGGCCTTGTCGAAGTAATAAAATACCCTGGTGAGTGGGTAGTCGTATCCACAGGGAATAGTGTTCAGAAACAAGTGTTATCGCTATTTAGCTAGGATGGGAATCGATGACGAGAAAAGTATGTATGTATAGATATAAAAGAAAATAAAAGAGTGCAAGAAGAATAAAGAGGGTAGGAGAGGTAATCGATATAACGATGGGGTATCCGGACAAAGTTCCCCCTATGACTAATGCTTCTAGTGCAAAACTTGTATTATGCTCTACAATTGATGCCTATTGAGTCGAGAATATCCTTAAACACACGGTCCCAAACTTAAGGTCAACCGTGACTAACACCAACACTATGTCCCGGCATTAGGATTCACGTCAACCCTTCACTCTGTTGATTGCTCAACTAAGCCCCAGGGGAGTATTTCTACCTAAGCCTAACACTACGTGGAATTGCTTTAAGCTCTAGGGATTCCTAGTGATAAAACCTGTTCCTATGTGTAGTAGTTCCAACCCTTTGGTCCAGGTGGAAGAACCCTAGTCTAAATTAAGCCCCAGTGCATAGGATTCACGTCACCCCAAAGCTTTGGGGGAGTTTATCTACCTAGCACTTCACTCTATTTCGACCGCTAATAAATCAAGGAATCGGAGGTAGGGAGAAATCACACCGGAAGGGAAAGGGGTACATCGCTACCTCACAACTCTCCCTCTCAACCCTCTTCAATCTTAAGGAGTCTAACCCTATAGGAGTTGTCACACCTCCAAAGGATAACCTAGATTGCTCTCAACCTTAGTGTCACGGCTAAGGGAAAACAATAGCACAAGATAATTAAAATTGAAACTCAATTAAATTCATCAATAAAGAAAGCATAATAAAAGTCATAGAAACAATATCATCCTAGGTTTTATAAGTCCGAATACCCACTAGGGTTTAGCTCTCCATGGAGCAATACAAAATCAATAAAGAATTTAAGAAAATATGCATGAAAACCATAAAGAAAACCCCCTTGTAGATCGTATCGATGGTCTTGTGTAGTCGCGTGTCTTCTCCAACGAATCCCTTGTCAAGCCTAGGGCACACCTCGCCAAATCAATGCCGATGAGAGCTTCCCCAATAGCTTTCTTCCAAAGGATGTCGATGTCGATGCCGTTTAATCGCCTCCAAAGACCTCCAAGAACCTCTCCAAACCCTAGCCGAAAGCCCACCAAAAGATATCCAAGTGATAGAAGAGAAGGGTCCCCAAATAGATATAAAAACGGGCTATTTATAGGCTGAAATCGGACTTCTGTGAAAATCCAGAAATTCCACACGGCCGTGTGGAAATTCTGGAATCGTGATTTCTCGGCACATGTGAACAGTGTTTCTGCTACAGTATTCCTGCTACAGTTCACGGCCGTGTGGAATTTCCACACGCCCGTGTGAACTCTCTGGAATTCTGAATTTCGGCAGAATGTGAACAGTAGCAGCTACAATATTTATCTACAGTTTTTGCTACAGTACTTCTCCGAAATACTCCCGAATCCATCGTTCTTCATCGAGGCCGTTGAATTAGGCACACAATCAACGGTAGATTATGTCGATTACTTCATTTCTCTTCATTGGCGAAGTTCTCCAATGCTACATGAGTTATAGACTTTTGTGAGTGTGACTGCCCTTGTGCCCCTCCAATGGAGGTTGGCACACACCCATAAGTCTAGACTCGTGCCTTGTTCCTTGCTTGGTCCGAGAACTCCTCAACAACGGCGAACATAACCTATTCTTCCTTCTTTTTCTCTAGATCTTCTCCACAACCCTTCAATGCACAAAAGTAAACAAATACACACTTTTTAGTGATAAAATCTGATTAAATTAATGCTCATTGCAAGATAATAACGCTTCGCATTACTATAACACGAGCACTTATCAAGTCACTCCTTGTAAAAGTAGCAATCCAAGTTTACAGAGCTTTAGAATCAAGGCAAACATTCACAAGACACATTTACAACAATATTCCCAAGAATTTCAGCCCAAAAGAACCAAGAAAAACCCTAGAAATGGATAGTTAGATAGTTTACCTCAAGCTAGGGCACCCAAGTGAAAATGAAGTGAAAATCGGTTAAAAACTCGATAAAACCTTGAAAATCTTTCAGAATTTTGATTTCTAGGATGAGGAGAGCTTTTTAGTGCAAAAATAATGAAAAAAAATGGTGGAGAAATGAAGAGGAGAAGAGAAGAAGAAGATGAGAAAATGAGTGAATAGTGGAAAAATAGGGTGAAGAAGGGGTATAAGTCACTCGCCCATTGCATGGATGGCCGCATGACCTACGGGTTGGCTATCCCAAGTGGTCATACAGGCGCATGAATGCCCGCATGACCCACTGGATGGCCATCTGGGCATGCATGCGGCCGCATGCATGCCCGCATAAGTTTCTAGATTGCAATCCGGGCATGTATGTGGTCAATAAACAGCCAGAACCCCATTTTTTCAACAAATACTCATCCAAACACCTAGAAACCTCATGAAAAACAAAGCTAAAGTCACTAATAACCATTAAGAACATGAAATTTGATGCATCACAATGAATCAAAAACCAATGAACTCACGACAACCATTGAAGATCATGATCAAAAAAATTAAGAAAGATAGCTAAATAACCACAACAACACACTTGAAATCTAAAGAACAATAACCATCAAGCACTTGAAAAATATGAAAACACACAAACACACAAACTAAAAATACGAAAACACAATTGCAAGGAATTCAAATGCTTGGGTTGCCTCCCAAAGAGCGCTTGTTCAACGTCTTTAGCTCGACGTGTCTTAACTCGTCATCATGGTGGATCAAAGGAAGTTGAATTACCTCCATTCTTTTGTGAAGTGTTGTTACCCGAAAAATAATGTTTTGGTCGGTGCCCATTTACCTTGAATGTCCTTTTCTCTGGATGAGTAATTTCAACGGCCCCATGGGGGTAAACCTATGAAACCGTATATGGGCCATGCCATCTGGATTTCAACTTCCCCGGAAAAATCTTTATTTTGGAGTTGAAAAGTAATACTTGGTCACCTTTGTGGAAGCACTTAGCTTTCTTGATATGTCTATCATGGTATTCTTTAACCCTCTGCTTATAGTGCACTGAACTTTTATATGCCACGGCACGCCATTCATCTAATTCATTCAAATGAAATTTCCTCTTGTGGCCACACATATAAGGATAAAAGTTTAATTGTTTTATGTCCCAAAAAGCTTTATGTTCCAATTCCATAGGTAGATGACATGCTTTTCCATAGACCATTCTATAAGGTGTTGCTCGGATCGGTGTCTTGTAAGCTGTTATGTAGGCCCAGAGTGCGTCATCAAGTTGATCTGCCCAATCTCTTCGGTGATGCTTGACAGTTTTCTCCATACTTCGCTTCAATTCCCTATTCGAAACCTCAACTTGACCACTAGTTTGAGGGTGATAAGCTGTTGATACCCTGTGAGATACCCCATAACTTTTAAGAACTTTCTCGAATTGAGAATTGCAGAAATGAGTGCCTCGGTTACTTATGATCATCCTAGGTGTTCCAAACCTAGAAAACAATTTCTTCGAGAATTTGACTACCACTCTTGCATCACAGGATGGAAAAGCTTGTGCTTCCACCCACTTAGAGACATAATCCACCGCCACTAGGATAAATTTGTTCCCCTGGAAGCTAGGAAATGGTCCCATGAAGTCAATCCCCCAAACATCAAATACTTCACAAGCCTGATTCCAATTTTGTGGCATTTTATCTCTTTTCAAAATATTACCTGCCCTCTGGCAGCTATCACACTGCCGAACAAGATTTTGTGCATTTTGGAATATGGTCGGCCAGTAGAATCCTGGATCGAGAGCCTTCTTTGCTGTCCTATTCCCACTGTAGCAACACTGTAGCAGCCTGAAGCACGCACATTTGGAGATTTTTCTAAGTCTGGAAACCCTCACAGACAACCTCACGGCCGTGAGGTCAACCGCAAGGAATTCAGGGGGGCAGAGTACTGCAGCAAGGTTACTGTAGCATACCAATGTAGCAAATCACTTTAGCGGCTACTGTGCCAGTTTTCGCATCTTTAAAAGGGTTTCTAGGGCATCCTTTCTCTTGCCTTTGGCCACCTCTTCTCCTCCATCATCTTCTAGGACATCAAGGCTGAGGGAGAAGGCATTTCTGAGGAGCAAATCGAAGGGAGAGGGAGATCACACTCAAGGGAAAGCATCTAGGAGTTCGTTGGCTTTGATCCGCCGGATTCCCATCACCATCTTCTTCTAGTCTTCATCTTAGGGGAGTTGTTATGAGCTTTATCTTGTATTTCTTGTTTTGTATACATTCTCCTTTGTTGATGATGAACTAAGCTCCTAAGGTCACCGGGCATCCGGTGAGCCTTGGGATGAACTTGCTTGTATGGATACTTTGAGTATATTTTTGGTATTTGGTTTCGTTGTGGTCTAAGCTTTGTGTTCTTTATTGTATCAAATTGCATGAGAACTCTGTGGTTTGAATTCTAGGTTGTACTTGGTTGCGTGACCATCGATCGCCCTTGTACTAGACATGCTTGGCTTAGAAAGGATATATGTGCGAATACGCCGTGACCATCAGGTATTTCGTACCCCTCCAACCATTAGGGTTGAACCTAGATGTTGTGTTTGACCTTAATTAGAGATTTCCCTAGGCGCATTGCAATCGTGTGAGGATTTGGGCGGAAGTGATTCCGTATTCCAATACTCGTACCGGATTAGGGGTTATCACCGTGACCATCGGGGTGACCTACCTTTGGACATCTCTTGGCCTAACCACCTTTGCCTATGTTATTCGAGTATCCTTCTAGCTTTAGTAGTCCCGAGGGGATCCTCGCCCGGGGACCTCGAACTTTCATTCCTACTTGGTTCCTTAGTATGCTTATGTGGTGAGCCTTAGTCCATGTGTTTATAGTTTTCTCTTTGTTATTCTTCTTATCTTACTTTTATCATGCAATTGCTAGGTTAGGAAATAGATGAAGGGGAAGTAATAGTAGTTCCTTGGCCATTGGGAATACGACCCCCTCGTGCTTGCGCGAGGGGTATTACTTGGCGACCCGTGCGCTTGCGGTAATCATCAAGTTTTTGGCGCCGTTGCCGGGGACTCACGTGGAATACTAGGAAAACCTGTAGTCTATTGCTCTAGCCATTTTTCTCTTGTTGTACACATTATTTTAGTGTCTATTGTGTTTGTTTTGTTTTGTTTTGTTTCACTTTGTGTTTTCTTTTTCTTGTACATATTATTTTATTTTATTATCTACCTTCATTTTCTTGTTTTCCTTTGTGTCACTTTGTGTTTTCTTTTTGTACGAGGTACACTATTCTTGACAAATGCAATCTCAAAATTGCCCATCAAGTCCTAACCATGGAACATCGCAAGAGAGGAAGTACACTACCGAGGATGTGTTGGCTAAATTCATGATCAATACTGAAGCAAGGTTTCAGGATATAGAAAAAAAGTTACATGAGTTTGCCACCATACTGAGGAATGTCCATGCCTCCCTTCATTCTCTTGAGAACCAGATTGGACATCTTGCTAGGACCCAATCCGAACAATACTCGGTCCTTGATGCCAAATATGAAGCTAGATTTGAGGCCACCCATGCCACGCTTTCGGATGTGCAAGCATCTCTTCACAAGCTTGAGAGCCGGGTTGAACAACAAATTCTTGAACCAATAATGGAAGGCCCAACTACAACCTATAATGAAAAAGAAGAGAACTTTGGTATATTGGAGGTTGAAGGAGTCGAGAGAGCACCATTGATAGCACTTGAGCAAGCCATTTGCATAAAAGCTAACAAGAAAACCAAGCACAAGAAAGAATTATTTGGGACAAAAGAAATTGTGGGTTGGGGGTTGAAGCCATCCAATGACCCACCTATGCAGAGGTTAGACACGTCCCAACCAAAACTATTTCCTTGGAGGCCCAAACGATTTTTGTGGGTAATTAAAGGAAGATTAACATTGGTTGAAGAAGGAGATGTGGGTAGGAGGTTTACGCCCCCCAAGGACCCACCCATGCCGAGTTTAAAATTTTTTCTACCTTACTTATTCCCTTGGAGGCCAAAACAAGCTTTGTGAATGCTCCAAGGAAGTTCAGCCGGGACCAAAGTAGAGGCGGGAAGGTGGTTCAAGCCATCCATGGATCCGCCAAAGTTTAAATTGTGCAATGCTCAGCCCAAGCTTTTTCCATGGAGGCCAAAAGGTAACTCATGCTTGGTCTCCACTTTGACACCATCCCGGAAGGTACGCTTCACTTTTCTTGGTAGTTCTTATGCCACTTCTAGCCGGGAGGAACACACCGTCTTCAAGCCCCCTTGAGGTAAAACACGTCGAGCTAATGACGTTAAACAAGCGCTCCTTGGGAGGCAACCCAAGTTTTTAAATTTGTTGCAATTTCATTTTCATGTGTGTGAATGCTTGTCGTATTCATTTTCCGTATTCTTGGTGTGTTTGAAGTTTTAGTCTTCCTAGGTTTCTTCTTGTGTTAGTCATTTTTATCGTCATTTTTGTTTTATCATTCATGCATGTTTGTGTGTTGCCTTGAGTGATTTAATGATTAGATATCATGAGATCCATGTTTTGAGTGTTTCCATGCTTTGTTCGGCTTTGTTTCGAGTGTTTTTAGGGTTTAGAAGAGGCTAACTTGATGTAATCCTGAATTCTTGCCGTTTATGGCCCGTGAGCTCACCCGTGAGCCATCCAGAGAGTGCTCACGGGTAGGCTCACAGCTGTGAGCTCAGGCCGTGAGCTATCCCGAGAGTCCTCACGGGAAGGCTCAAGGCCTGAGCCCACCCGCATGTATGCTCGGGCTGCACTTTAAGTTTGGTACCTCTTCACCATTTTCTTCATATCTTTCTCATTTGTCATCCGTTTTCCCTCATTCTTTCACCATTTTTCTTCACTCATCTTCCTCTACACGAATCTCCTACTTCCAAGGACTTAATTTGCATGATTTATTGGGATTTTCTCCATCATCTTCACCGACTTTCCAAGGTACCCCTTTCTAAACCCTAGTTGTTGAGCATGAATGTATCTTCTTCCTTTCTCCTATTTTTCAAGTTGAATGGATGCTAATGTTGTGGGAGAAAGGTTGTTTGTTATTTTTGTGATTTTTTGGGGTAATTTGAAAGCTTTGTAAAAATGTTTATGCTCCATGTCCAAGGGAAGCTCTTGCAAATTTTTTTTTGGGAGTTACTGTAGCATTTCTTGAATTCTTTCACACTCCATCATGAGATGCCCTTGGTTTTCTTGTATGTTGGACTGATCTTGTATCATCTATGTTACCCCTTGGCAACACTTGTAATAAGAGAGAATTGGACATCATGGTATTGAATTTGCAAGGACTCACTTGGATTTGTTTTGTTTTGTCTCATTTTCAAATTGTGTCTCATTGTTTTTGTTTTGTTAGTTGTTTGTTGTGTTTGTGTTTGTGCTTGTTTCTTGTTGTATTTTCTTTTTGGTTGTATGAATGGATGCCTTGAGTTGATGTGCTTTTCTACCTTGTAGGGTGGAATTAGGACATCATGTGCGCTTTCTTCTTCATTATCAACCGGAATCTTTGGTGGTCACCCCGATCTCATGGACTTCAAGACACATTTTTTCTTTGAGACTCGGGGAAGTTCACGAAACCCTCCTACTATGTTTTTATTGTCTATATTATTGCAGTCTATTGTTTAGGCACATTGAGGGCAATGTGCATCTTAAAGTGGGGGGTGGAGTTGGATTTTCGTGAACTTTGAAAATTTTTGGTATTGCATGCTTAACTACCTATGATAGCTATGATTTTATTGTTAACGACTTCCTGGCTTGGTAGAATGATAGTTGTGCGCTGTACTTTACCTGTGCTTGCATGTAGCTCTATTTCACCTTTAGTGCACCCCTATACCTGTACACGATTACTTCTACCTTGTACACTCCAACCAACCCATCATAATGATTTTGGCATTAAATTGTTAAACTCTATTTTCAATACTCTTTTAAGAGCTTTTGTGTTCCTTTATTATTTTTTTAGCCTATTATGAACTTTTGTAGTGGGTTTAACCAGGGGATTTGAGAGTTAGTCTGTACATATATTTAAAAAAAAAAAGGAGTCCATGACAGTATTCCTCTGCTAGTATAGCATGAATGCGTCTATGTAGACTGTAATCAAGTAGGATGGGTGGCTCTTGTGCCTAGCCAGCATGTGCATCCGTCTGAAAGATTTTTTTGCAGTCTATGTTAGTCAGGGACTTAGAAAAAAAAATGAAAAGAGAAAAAGAAAAAAAAATGAAAAATAAATAAAAATAAATAGAGTGTATGTCTGTATTTATGTGAGAAGTAATAAAGTATCTTAATCCCCTGGTACTCGCTGTGTAGTCACTTAGGAGCTAAAGTTTTATCTAGGAACCGAAGGACTCTTAACTGAATATTGAGGGTGCTTTTAACACTTTAATGCCGATTTCATTGTGTGTGGGGTGATTGGGCATCTTGGGGTAATCTAGGGTGTGGAGTTCAAGGTGGGAGCTAGCACACACTCACGGGAGCACTCTGGGGGAAACAGAGCTAGTATTACTTGATTATTCATTGAACAACTTACTTCTTGATTTCTGTCCATTTATGCTCGTGGAGTTCTTCACTATTGAGCTTGATTTCTTGCCCCTGGTTTTCTTGTTTGTTTGCTTGGGGACAAGCAAACGCTTAGGTGTGGGGATGTTTGATAAACGTCTAAATGTATGTATTTTGTACATATACTTGTGTATGCTTTTCATATTTTGTTTAATGAATCAATGCCCTTTTAGGTCTAAATTGGTTTATTTCATATTTCAGGTACAAAAGATGCCTAGGTGAGCTCAACGACGCGATTTGAGGAGAAATACACGCCGTATTCGTCATTTTAGTGTCCCGGCACTGTAGCAACACTGTAGCAGCCTGAAGCACGCACATTTGGAGATTTTTCTAAGTCTGGAAACCCTCACGGGCAACCTCACGGCCGTGAGGTCAACCGCAAGGAATTCAGGGGGGCAGAGTACTGTAGCAAGGTAATGTAGTATACCACTGTAGCAGCTACTGTACCAGTTTTTGCATCTTTGCAGATTCTTTCGTCCCGCATTACAGGCTACCTCACGGGCCGTATATACACCGTGAGCTCACCCGTGAAGAGCCACGGGATCATCTTTAAAAGGGTTTCTAGGGCATCCTTTATCTTGTCTTTGGCCACCTCCTCTCCTCCATCATCTTCTAGGACATCAAGGCTGAGGGAGAAGGCATTTCTGAGGAGAAAATCGAAGGGAGAGGGAGATCACACTCAAAGGAAAGCATCTAGGAGTTCGTTGGCTTTGATCCACCGGATTCCCATCACCATCTTCTTGTAGTCTTCATCTTAGGGGAGGTGTTATGAGCTTTATCTTGTATTTCTTGTTTTGTATACATTCTTCTTTGTTGATGATGAACTAGACTCCTAAGGTCACCGGGCATCCGGTGAGCCTTGGGATGAACTTGCTTGTATGGATAATTTGAGTATATTTTTGGTATTTGGTTTGGTTGTGGTCTAAGCTTTGTGTTCTTTATTGAATCAAATTGCATGAGAACTCTGTGGTTTGAATTCTAGGTTGTACTTGGTTGCGTGACCATCGCCCTTGTACTAGACATGCTTGGCTTAGAAAGGATATATGTACGAATACGCCGTGACCATCGGGTATTTCGTACCCCTCCAACCATTAGGGTTGAACCTAGACATTGTGTTTGACCTTAATTAGAGATTTCCCCAGGCGCATTGCAATCGTGTGAGGATTTGGGCAGAAGTGATTCCGTATTCCAATACTTGTACCGGATTAGGGGTTATCACCGTGACCATCGGGGTGACCTACCTTTGGACATCTCTTGGCCTAACCACCTTTGCCTATGTTATTCGAGTATCCTTCTATCTTTAGTAGTCCTGAGGGGATCCTCGCCCGGGGACCTCGAACTTTCATTCCTACTTGCTTCCTTAGTATGCTTATGTGGTGAGCCTTAGTCCATGTGTTTATAGTTTTCTCTTTGTTATTCTTCTTATCTTACTTTTATCATGCAATTGCTAGGTTAGGAAATAGATGAAGGGGAAGTAATAGTAGTTCCTTGGCCCTTGGGAATACGACCCCCTCGTGCTTGCGCGAGGGGTATTACTTGGCGACCAGTGCGCTTGCGGTAATCATCAGCGTCGCTGCCCAAGCACAGCTCCCACTGCAAAGTCGCTTGCGTCACACATTAACTCAAATGACAAATTCAAGTCTGGGGAGACCACAATTGGCGCTTCCACAAGCTTCATCTTTAGGGTAGCGAAGGCATTCATGCAATCATCATTGAACTCAAAAGGAGCATCCTTCTCGAGTAACTTACTTAATGGTCGGGCAATTGTAGAAAAGTCTTTCACAAACCTCTTATAAAATCCGGCATGTCCCAAGAAGCTTTTGATTGCTTTCACTGATGTAGGAGGGGGAAGTTTCTCGATTGTAGAAACTTTTGCTCTGTCGACTTCGATTTCCTTCTGTGAAATTTTATGACCAAGCACAATGCCTTCCCTAACCATGAAGTGGCACTTTTCCCAGCTGAGCACCAAATTGGTTTCCTCGCACCGACAAAGGACACGCTCGAGATTTCTGAGGCATAACTCAAATGAATCACGAAAAGCCGAAAAGTCATCCATGAACACCTCCATAATATCCTCCACCATATCAACAAAAATAGCCATCATATATCTCTGAAAAGTGCCCGGTGCATTACATAGTCCAAAACGCATCCGTGTATAGGAAATTAATGTACCATAAGGGCAAGTGAAGGTGGTTTTCTCCTGATCTTCCGGGGTGATGGGAATCTGAAAGTACCCAAAGAGACCATCCAGAAAACAGTAATAAGAGTGCCCTACAAGCCTCAAGCATTTGATCAATGAAGGGAAAGGGGAAATGATCTTTCCTGGTGGCATCATTGAGTTTTCTGTAATCTATGCAAACCTCCAACCTGTGACTGTTCGGTTAGGTACAAGCTCATTCTTCTCATTGGTGATAACTGTCATACCTCTCTTCTTGGAAACAACCTGCACTAGGCTTACCCATGCGCTGTCGAAGATAGGGTAGATGATGCCTGCATCGAGTAACTTAATAACCTCATTCTTCACTACTTCTTTCATGTTGAGATTAAGCCTTTGTTTGGGCATCACTTTGGGTTGGTGATTATCTTCCATGAGAATCTTATGTGTGCAGAAAGATGGGCTAATACCTTTAATATCAGAAATTTTACAAGCAATAGCCCGTTTGTGTTTCTTCAGTACACTTAAGATCCGTTTTTTCTGCTCAGCTGTCAGCTCTGCGGCGACAATTACTGGAAGTTTGGATCCTTCTTCCAAGAAAGCATACTCCAGATGTTGAGGGAGGGGTTTTAAATCCAATTCTGGGGGGTCTTCGATCGATGACTTCTGTGTTCCATAATTTCCAAGATCAGCCTGTTCGGTGTCACTATCTTCCCCTTCTGATGAGTTGTTACTATTTGAAACATCTTCCTCATACTGAATCTCATTTTCAAGCATAACTATAGCATCCCCCAATGCATAGGCTATCTCCTCTAAATTATTCATCCAAGTTTGATCTACCTCAACAAAAGCTAGCTTTAATGATTCTACAGGGAAAGCATAATCGCTTCTTGGCTCATTTTTAAGGGCTTCAGGCTGCAAATTCGGTGGGCTAATTTCCATCGCTGGATGCCCCTCTCCAGTTTCCTTAAACTGCATGAAAATGGCTTGAGTCCCTAGATTATCAAAAGTTGCATTGGCCAAGTCATCAGTGCGCTGTTGTGCCCATTTGTTGAGATAAAACTCCCCCAACCCAAGTGATGCACTTGGGGAAATGAAATATTGATCCTGCGAATAGCAATTGTCAGCCCAAGTGTTACTCCAAGCCATAATCTTCTGAGAAAGAAAGAAGAAAATGCAGATAAGATAATGGCGAAATATATACAATGATGAAAAACACGAAACAAAACAATGTCCAAATCAACCAACTCTAAGTTTTCCGGATATTTCTCGTGGGTCACCGGCAATGGCGAAAAAAACTTGGTGCGGGTCCCGCAATTGCACGGTGTCACCAAGTAATACCCCTCACGCGTGCACGAGGGGGTCGTATTCCCAAGGGCCAGAGAATCTACCCTTACTTCCTCTTTGTATAATTGTTTGGCCGATCAATTCAAGTGTTGTGCAAAGAAAATGGAAATACAAATAAAATGCGAAAGAAATGCTCTAAGGCGGAGGCGATAATCGGAGGGTAAAACAGTACAAGGAAAGCGTCACGGATAAGGATTCCCAAGGGGGTACTAAAGTGCGAAGATTACTCTAACTAGCATGCAAATAGGGAGTTTGGACTGAGAGACCCGAAATTAGACCAACTCGATGGTCACGGAAATTGGTCCCTAATTTGGTACAAGTATCGAGTACGGAATTCCTTCTGCTCGAATCTTCACACGATTGCAATGGGAAAGATGAGTTTCTCAAGTTAGGGTCAAGACACAATCAAGGTCAACCCTAACAATGGAGGGGTACGAATACCCGATGGTCACGGCGTATTCGTACATGTATCCTTACCAAGCTTGGTGAGCTTAATACTAGGGCAATGGTCATGTTTCCTAGCATTGTCTACACAATTGATACACCAAGTTCTCATGCATACCAAACATTGAAATATACCAAACAAGGTTTAAAAACAAGTCCCAAAAATCATAAATCAAGCCAAGAAATCATTCTACATAAGTTCACCCCCAAGGTTCACCTACATCCGATGATCTTGGGGTTTTAGTTGTTCATGGGTACAAAATACTCAAGAGAATACATGAAAGCACCAAATACAATGATGAGAACACTCCCTCAAAAGATAGAGGATGAATGACGCTTCCAAAGATGCCACCCAAAGAGTGGCTTCCCTTGTCATTCTTCCTCTCAAATGCAAATCAAGAAGGTGGATCTCGTCATATGTCTCCCTCCTTGTCATCCACTCCCCGGAAATGGCCTCCAACGGCTGCTCCTAGCTCGGATTTGAGGGTGGTGCCAAGTATCCTCAAGACCTAGGGCTTTCTCCACAAAGAAAATGAACTTTTGCCCTTAAAGAGTCATTCTCGGGATACCATGCGGCCTTGCATGCGGTCAGCATACGGGCACTGTAGTACCCCGAATTTTGTGTAAGTTGCTGCAATGGAGTACTACAATAACTATGCTACACTAACCTGCTACAGTACCCCGTATGAGTGCCCGCATGGATCTCTAGACTTAGCCGTTTCTCCAAGTTCTCGTGCTACATGGCTGCTACAGTACTGCTACAAAGGAACTCGATGTCGACGACAGCTCCCTCAATAGTTCTCCTCTAAAGGAACTCGATGTCGATGCTGTAGAACTCCCCTAGCCACACTTTTCTCAAAAGATGGGCAAATGATAGCAAAAAGATCCCCAAATAAATCTTAAATAGCGGTATTTATAGGGCTGAAATCTGGTACCCATACTACCAAGTGGAATTTTCACACGCCATTGTGGATTCTCTGGAATTTGATTTTCTATGCACGGTAAAGAGTAAATTTCCACACTCCCGTATGGAATTTCATTGAGGCCAAGAAGTTGGGCACATAACTACGTGGTAAATCATGTCGCCTCTTGCTTTTAAAACATTTATGAAGCTCTTTGATGTTACACAAGTTAGACTATATGAGTGTGACTGCCTTTGTACCTCTGCACTTTGTATAATCACTTGAGTATTTTGTAAGTTTGTGACATGATTCTGAATTGCATGTGTAAAGCAAGTGCATAGGTGTAGAACTAATAATATACCCCTGTGAGTGGGTAGTCATATCCACAGGGAATAGTGTCAGAGAGGCAAGAGTTATCACTATTAAGCTTTGAAGAAAATTGACGGTGAGAGAAATCAGTGTGTGAATGCAAAGGAAAGTAAAAGAGTGTAGAAAGAGCAATAAGAGTAAAAGAGGTAATCGATAGTAAAATGGGGCACCCGGACAATGCTTACCCTAAAACTATTGTTTCAAGTGTAAAACTAGTATTATACTTCACTATTGATGTTTAATGAGTCGTGGACATCCTAAAGCACACGGTCTGAAACCTAAAGTTAACCGCAACTAGCACTCTGCATTATGCCCCGGTGGAGAGAATGGTCTCGACGCTTGACACGATTCCGAATTGCCTGTGTGTACCACAAGTGCACGAGTGTCGAACTAATAATGTACCCCGGTGAGTGGGTAGTCATATCCATAGGGAATAGTGTTAGAGATACAAGAGTTATCACTATTTAGATTTGAAGAAAATTGAAGATTAGAGGAATCAGTGTAGGAATGTAAAAGAAAGTAAAAGAATGCAGAAAGAGCAATAAGAATAAAAGAGGTAATCGATTGTAAAATAGGGAACTTGGACAATCCTCGCCCTAGGACTATCCTAAAGCACACGATCCTAAACCTAAGGTCAGCCGTAACTATCCCTCTACACTATACCCCGATGGAGAGGATGCTCTCAACGCCTCACAGTGTGTTGGACTGCTTGGGGTTTTAGGGATTCCATGTGATAAACCTTGTTCCCAAGTATAGCTCTAACCCTTTGGTCCAGGCGAAAGAACCCTAGTCTCAATTAAGCCCAAACATTAAGATTCACTATAACCATTCACTCTGTTGCTGGTGCAACGAAGCCCCAGGGGAGTTCATCTCTTAGCACTTCGCTCTACTTTGACCATAAAGAACTCTTGGAATGTGGAGGTAGGATAAATCATGTCGGAAAGGAAAGCGGACATTCCACTACCTCTCAATTCATCCTCTCGAATTTCTCCAATCTTGCGTAGTCTAATCTTATAGAAGTTGTCACACCTTCGAAGGATAACCTACATGACTCTCAACCATAGTGTCACATCTAAGGAAAAATCAATGCAATTAATATTCAAAATTGGAACTCAATTAAAAGTATCAATTAAAAAAGCATAATAAAAGTCACAGAAATAATGTCATCCTAGGGTTTACAAGTCTAAATATCCACTTGGGGTTTAGCTTTCCATGGAGCTATACAAAATCAACAGAGTGTTTGTATCAACAAGCATAGATTGGGTAAATAATTCTTGCATCCAAGAGTTTCACCACCTCTGCCTTCACATCCTCTTTCATGTTTGGATTTAGTCTTCTTTGAGGTTGGATTACCGTTTTGAAGCTATCCTCCATTAAAATCTTATGTGTGCAAAATGAGGGGTTTATTCCTTTTAGGTCTGCGATTTTCCATGCTAACGCAGACTTGTGTATTTTCAACATGTTCACCAGTTTATCTTTTTGCTCCCGAGAAAGATTCGATGCTATGATCACGGGCAACTTCATTTCTTCTGCCAAAAATGCATATTCTAAGTGTTCTGGAAGTGTTTTCAAATCTAACTCGGGTGGCTCGTCAATGGATGGTCAAAGTCGGTCCCCCTTTAGTCTATCAATTTTTTCAAATTTAGTATCTTGTGGTTTATTAACGCAACCTGATACCTTCTCTGGACCATACTCCTTGAGTTGGTCCTGGGATCCCAACTTAACCCCCAATTCACAAGCTTCCTCAATTAGGTTTGCGATTCCCATTGAAAAGACTTCTTGCTTATGTTCCCAATAACCTGATTCAAACTGTGCGAGAACCTTCTCAAGGGTTTCTTCTGTGTCACCCTTTGACGAAGCTAGGGCTGATTTATCAAATTCATCCAACACACCGCCCAATTCATAATTCATGTTCTGCTCCTTGTAGAATTGATCGATACTGTTCACTATTTCTGTGCAAGGATGCTTCACTGATTGATCATACTCAGTATAACTTGGAAATGGTTGGGCGATAAACAACTGCATTTTCTGCTTTACTTCCTCAACTAGGCCCACAAGTGTATCAAAAGCTTCGCTTGCGTTAAACATTCCCTCGGTAAAACTGCAATTAGCGAAGAAAGAATTGGTGAGAATAGTGATAGATAGAGAAAATGTGAAATAGACAGCGAAATGAATGACTAAAATAGCAAAAACAAGTATCAAAAATACGCCTATTCCCCGGCAACGGCGCCAAAAACTTGACACGACCTTTTGCGTGCGTACCGCAAGTGCACGGCCTTGTCGAAGTAATAAAAGTTACCCCGGTGAGTGGGTAGTCGAATCCACAGGGAATAGGGATTTAAAATACGAGAAGTTGCTATTGAGTCGTGTGATGTACGAAAAGAAACAATGATCGGAGTGATGAGTGAATTTATGGGAACTAGAGTAGATGCAAAGCAAATAAATCGAAAGATGAAAGAGAGAAAAGTGCAAGCAACGAGTAAAAAGAGAGAGACTAGTAATAAGTGAAAATAGGGTATCTGGACAAGTTACCTCTAGGACTTATGCTTCTAGTGCAAGACTATGCTATTATACCTTCCTATTGATGTTAATTGAGTCGAGGAAAATCCTGAAACACACGGTCCCAAATCTAAGGTCAACCGTGGCTAACCCCAACACTATGTCCCGGCAATAGGATTCACGTCAACCCTTCACTCTGTTGATTGCTCAACTAAGCCCCAGGGGAGTATTTCTACCTAAGCCTAACACTACGTGGGATTGCTTTAAGCTCTAGGGACTCCTAGTGATAAAACCTGTTCCTATGTGTGATAGTTCTAACCCTTTGGTCCAGGAGGAAGAACCATTGTCTAAATTAAGCCCCAGTGCGTAGGATTCACGTCACCCCAAAACCTTGGGGGAGTTTGTCTACCTAGCACTTCACTCTATTTCGACCTCTAATGACTCAAGGAATCGGAGGTAGGGAGAAATCACAACGGAAGGGAAAGGGGTATGGTGCTACCTCACAACTCTCCCTCTCAACCCTCTTCAATTTTAAGTAGTCTAATCCTATAGGAGTTGTCACACCTCCAAAGGATAACCAAGATTGTTCTCAATCCTTAGTGTCACGGCTAAGAGAAAACAATAGCACAAGAAATCTAAAATTGAAACTCGAATTTATTCATCAATTAATGGAAAAGCATAATAACAATGTCAAAGAAACATAATTATCCTAGAGTTTTACAAGTCCGAATACCCACGAGGGGTTTAGCTCCTCATGGAGCTATACATGTTCATCAATTTATGAAAGAAAGAACAAACTAAAGACATCAATGAAAACCTCCTCGCGTATGGTGTGGCCGTGGTCTTGTGCGGCCGTCGAACGTCGGTGACGATGCCGATGACGCGCTCCAATCCTCCACAAAGTCCTCTCCGAAACCCTAGCCGCCCTCTCCAGAAGTTGGGGAGAAAGATAGGTCAAAAGATTCTTCAAAAAGTCTCCAAATCGGCTTTTTATAGGCTGAGTGCGGCTTTAAATTTGAAGTTATCGGGAATTCACACGGCCGTGTGGAATTTCCACACGCCCGTGTGAAGTTTCTGTCTTTCCTGAAAATTACTTCACACGGCCGTGTGTTAATTCCACACGCCCGTGTGAAGTTTCTGGCTTGCTGGAAAATCAATCCACACGGCCGTGTGTTAATTCCACACGCCCGTGTGACGTCTCTGGTTTTCTGGAAAATTAGTTCACACGGCCGTGTGTTAATTCCACACGCCCGTGTGAATTCTCTGGAACCTTGATTCTTCGGCAGAAGTGCACAGTAACTAGCTACAGTGATTCGCTACAATAACAAGCTACAGTGTTGCTATAGTAACTCTCCGAAATGCTCCCGAATATGTTGTTTCTTCATCGAGGCCATTGAATTGGGCACACAATCAATGGTAGATCGTGCCTATTGCTTCGAGTCTCCTTCTTGGTGAAGTTTTCCTAAGCTACACGAGTTAGACTTGTTGTGAATGTGACTGCCTTTGTGCCCCTCCAAAGGAGGTTGGCACACACTCACAAGTCTAACCTCGTGCCTTGTTCCTTACTTGGTCTGAAAACCTCCCAACAACAGCGAACACGACCTAACTTCGTTCTTCTTTTCCAACTTAGCTCCACGAAACCTACAATGCTCAAGAATACACAAATGCACACTATTTAGTGATAAAATCTGATAAAAGTATGTTCATTTGTAAGATAATAACGCTTCGCGTTACTACAACACAAGCACTTATCAAATCCCCCCACACTTAAGCTTTTGCTTGTCCTCAAGCAAAATAGAACGTGAAAGTACTTAGGAAGAACAATTGAAACGTGCTCGGCCTTAGGTTCACCAAAAGCATGCAAAAGAAGTATTCTACAAGTAAGGAGAAATCACAACATTGCATAAGGTCACCAATGCTCTAGCTAAAAACTCGAATCAAAAAGGATAAAACTCGAAAATGTGTTAGTGTGTGCGATCTTACTCAAGAGAACCAACGAGTACTCCTCAAACTTTGGTTAGAAAGGACTTATTTATATACAAAAACAAAAAAAATAGTGGTGGAAGTAGTAGCTTCACACATCCTTGAAGGTAGCCCTTTCCTAGGCGGCCGCCAAAGGTGGCTTTCACTCTTTCGAGGAGGTAGCTCTTTCTACCGGGGTAGTAGCTTTCACGCATCCCATGAGATAGCTCTTTCTCTCATTAGGGCATAACTTGTATCCGACTTATGAGAGTAGCTGCATACTTCATAGGCGGTAGCTCTTGCCACCCCAAATGCATAATTAAAACAAAGCTAATATTTACAAACTCATATATTTTTTCTCTTTTTCTCTTTTCATTTTTCCACTTTTTTTTTTTCATTTTCATCTTTTTTTTTTTCTTATATACGCATTTTCCAAAGTAAAACTAAGAACAACGATAAACTTGTCCTTAAAAACTTCAAGATTGAGTTTCCAAAAGATTCTAAGAGTAAGTTGTGCAATATAAGATAATCGAGCAAAAATTCCCTAAAATTCAAGTAGAAACTAGAGCATGATAGGATACAATGTTAAAAATTCTCCTAAACTATAAGAATACAAATGTTGCAACTAAGGTGAACCGCCATAGGCTACATGAACATGATCAATTGACCGCACAAGTAAAGGTGTGTGTAATGTGAATTCTCCACCCCACACTTAAGATGTACATTGTCCCCAATGTACGCATGCAAGCATTATAACCAATAAAACAATGAAGAACAATTAGTGTGGAAGTTGCAATTGAAACATTACTCCCCTGAACTCCAAGTGTTGCGTTTGATGGAGCTAGGTCATTGAGAGTTGAGTCTCAATGGTTTGTGGAGCACACACGGTCCAATGACCGTGCCTATGACAATTCCTCATTTTCCTTAAATCCAAGACCATCTGCACACATACGCAAGGGTTCAGTATAGCTCAAAATAAAGCTCGAGTATATAAAGATATGATAATGAAGTACAACTCGAGACAAAACAAATAAAAACATAGCCAGAAGGAGAGTCCTTTCTGGGTACTACAAGTCCAACAAAAATAAGAAAATAAAAGTGCGATAAAAGAAAGATAAAATCTACGACGCCTCAGCGTCGGTGTCCTGATGTGTATCCTCTGGTGCTGCTGCTGCTGGTGGTGGTGGTGAATCTGATGCTGATGGAGATGGAGGCGGAGTCGGTGAGGGAACCCGTCGGGGTCGCACCACAGATCGCTCAAGCAACTGAATCACTGTGGCAAGCTGTGCTGATAAGTGAGCGAACTGTGATGCCTGAGTAGTCCTCAACTCGGCAAACCCTGATGCCTGTGCGACCCTCAGCTCAGCTAACTCCTGCTGCATGATACCTACAGCATTCTCGAGGCGCTCGAACCTGTCCTGTCCTCGAGAAGGAGAAAAGATATGCACTGGAGGTGGCTCCGGTGCTGTGGGTGGTGCCTCGGCCTCTGCCCCTGCCTCTGTGTCCACTGGTGGTGGCTCTAAGGCTGCCTGTGAGCCCTCGGCCTGCTCTGTCTGGGGAATGGTCCATGTATATACTCCTGGCCCTGTCCTGCGGATCATCCCCATCATCCTCAGTGTATCTCTGCCCAGAGGGATCGGTATACTGGTCTTCTCTGCCCCTCGTACTCCGTCTCTGAGACTCATCCCTATCAGGAGTCTCGAAATGTAGGGTCCTGCGAAGATCACTCCAACCCTAGGATACTGGCCCTGATGGCACAAATACTCTGCTAAGATGTGCCCTAAGTGGAGTGGTACCCTCTGAGCCATCGAATATAGATAAAGAAGCTCCTGGCGACTCAGAACCCCAGTGCTATCACCTCGGCCACTCACTGATCTACTAAGAATGGCATGTAAGTATCTGTAGGCCGGGTGAGACAAGCACGTGGCCTTTGAGATCCCTGGCTCATACTGGCCTTCTCCGCAGAAATCTCTGTATGCCCTCTGCGGGGTAAGACTGCCCGGGTAGTCTGTAGGAAGATCCCTGTACTCCTCGGTCTGTGTATAGGCCTCATCGTATAGTCCCAGATGGATCGAAAACTGGGTCAAGCTGAAGCTGAAATGCTGGCCTAATACCCTGAACTGAATGGTATCAGGACTGGAAAAATCCTTGTATGATCTATCAAACTCAAATGAAGCCAGGAACTCCAGTGTCACCCCTCGAATGGCTGGGTCTCTAATCCTCAATAATCTCCTCCAGCCACCCACCGAGAGTAGCTCCTCAACCTCCTCGGCAATACCGTCACCCTCCTGGATCTCTCTGATAATGCTCAGGTCGGGGTATCGTGACTGTCCGAAATAGAGTGGGGATAATCTATCAAACCTAGTCTGGTGCTCAGGTATACTGAACTCTGTCTCCTCTGGAGGGGGTGTGGGCTCACGGGGTCGCTTCCCAGCCGACTTCTTGGACCTGGAAGTCATATCTGCGAGATTGAAAAGAGAATTGATCAAAAACATTAAAATATAACAATCTGCAAAAATCCACACGCCCGTGTGTTAATTCCACACGCCCGTGTGGATCATCGGGTGGGCAGAGCATAACGGCCGCGGGGCCAAAATTCCAAAATTAACAATCTAATTCGTTCCAATTCATTCCTAAGCATACTCGCATACTCATTAATCATTCAATATAGGCGAAATCATAAAAAAGAACGAATTAAGTTGAGAATTGACGGAGAAGAAGGCTTTGAAATCCTTACCGACGGAGTGGATGAAGAAATATTAAGAACCGGCCGGAAAACTACAATAAAAGCCTTAAAAATCCTCTGAGATAGTTGGGGAACTTGTGGAGAGAGTAGAAGGAGAGTTTCGAATGAAAATGGAAGAGGCACGAGTGAAAACCAAAAGAAATCGCGCGGCTTTTGGAGTTCTGGGAATTCACACGGCCGTGTGACAATGCCAAACGGCCGTGTGACAATGCCACACGGCCGTGTGACAATGCCACACGGCCGTGTGACAATGCCACACGGCCATGTGCCTCTGAAATTAGGGTTCACAGGGGCCAACACACGCCCCTGTGTGCATTCTGTTTACTATCTGGCTACCCCACACGGCCGTGTGGAAATTCCACACGGCCGTGTGCCTTCTCAAGGATATCCACAGGGGCTGGTACACGGCCCTGTGGCTTCTCGGGAAAACACAGAAGCTCTCTAAAAAATATCACACGGCCGTGTGTTAATTCCACACGGCCGTGTGCCCAACCTGGCCAAGAACACAAGGTCGGGCACAAGGGCCAACACACGCCCCTGTGGCCTCTCTGATTTACCCGAAAAAACTAAGTGTTTCACACGGCCGTGTGTTAATTCCACACGGCCGTGTGCCAATCACAAGCTCTTCCACAGGGGCTGTCACACGCCCCTGTGTTTTCTCGGGAAGAAGGGATTTTTCTGCAGAGTTTTCACACGGCCGTGTGTTAATTCCACACGGCCGTGTGCCTTAGCACAGTGGCACTCACAGGGGCACCCACACGCCCCTGTGAACTCTCTGGAAAAGAGTTGAAGTTCTGCGAAACTCCACACGGCCGTGTGTTAATTCCACACGGCCGTGTGCCCCTTCTGAAGTTTTCACAGGGGCAAAGTCACGCCCCTGTGTCTTCTCTGGTTGAGCTCCAATTGGTAACACACGGCCGTGTGTTAATTCCACACGGCCGTGTGTTTTCTCTGATTTACTTAGAAAATTTTACAGACTCTCAGAAAAATTCAGAAACTCTTTAGAAATACTTAGAGCCTGTAAAAACCATAAAATTATGACCAGAAACCAAAGAAAACACACTCAACCAACCTAAACTTCATCAATTATCGTTAAGGCACACGAAATTCATCAAAACCCACAAGAAAATCGCAGCGTAAGCATATGAAAAATTCAGGACACCAAAACTAAGACTTTTTATTCAATCTAAAGCTAACTAGGTCCTAGAAAAACTGTAAAGCCTTGGGTTGCCTCCCAAGAAGCGCTTGTTTAACGTCACTAAGCTTGACGTAGCTGGCTTACCTCAAGGCGGTTGAAGGAAAAATATTTCTTTGTCGTTGCTGCAAACCTCTCCAACAGAGTATGGTTTCAACCGGTGTCCGTTTACCTTGAACGTGCCCTTCTCCGGATGAGTAATCTCAATTGAACCTTGGGGTGATACCTGAGTGACTGTGTACGGGCCAAACCATCTAGTCTTTAAATTTCCGGGGAAGAGTCGTAATCGGGAGTTGAATAGTAGGACTTGGTCACCGACCTTGAATTCCTTAGGTAATTTGATATGCTTGTCATGCCATTTTCGAATCTTCTCTTTGTAAATTTTGGCATTCTCATATGCTTTCAATCTCCATTCATCGAGTTCATTAAGATGAAGCAGCCTCTGTTCACCAGCTCTTCTTAAGTCGAAGTTCATTGCTTTAATTGCCCAATATGCTTTATGTTCAAGTTCCACGGGTAGATGGCATGACTTCCCGTAGACTAGATTATACGGAGTGGTGCCTATGGGTGTCTTGTACGCTGTGCGATGGGCCCATAGTGTGTCATCCAACCGTTCTGACCAGTCTCGCTTTCCTTGTTCCACAGATTTGGTCAAGATTCGCTTGAGTTCTCTATTGGTAACTTCCACTTGACCACTAGTTTGAGGATGATATGGAGTGGCAAGGCGGTGGCGTACCCCGTATCTTTTCAACACTTTTTCTAATTGAGCATTACAGAAATGGGTTCCTCGGTCACTAATGATGATTCGCGGAGTTCCAAATAGAGTGAATAACCTTTTTAAAAATTTCACCACCGTTCTAGCATCATTACTTGGCAATGCTTGTGCTTCCACCCATTTGGAGACATAGTCAACTGCTACTAGTATGTACTGGTTCCCGTTAGACTTTGGAAATGGTCCCATGAAATCAATGCCCCAGACATCGAATACTTCGCAGAATTGTATAGGATTCTGAGGCATCTCATCCCGCCGAGATAAATTTCAAGCCCTCTGACAATTGTCACATCGAAGAACGAACTGGTGTGCGTCTCGAAAGAGAGTTGGCCAATAGAATCCTGCCGCCAAGACTTTTTCGGCAGTCCTACTTGATGCATAATGGCCCCCAGCTGGCCCTGAATGACAGTGAGCAAGAATATCCCATCCTTCCTCCCTCGATACGCATCTCCGAACTATTTGATCTGCACAAATACGGAAGAGGAACTGGATCGTCCCAGAAATAATTCTTTAAATCACTAAAGAATTTCTTCTTTTGCTGGAATGTGAGCCCTTGTTTGAGCACCTTCCCTGACAAATAGTTAGCAAAATCCTGCAAACCATGGAGTGTCACCTGATGAAGTCATTTTCTGAATTGAATACAAGTGCTCCTCCGGGAAGAAGTCATTAATTTCCTTGCTTGATGGCTCTTGTCCAATGCTACCCTCTAGCCGTGACAAGTGATCCGCCACAACATTTTCGGTTCCCTTCTTATCTTTTATCTCCATATCAAACTCCTGTAAGAGCAGTATCCAGCGGATTAATCTTGGTTTTGCATCAACTTTGTTCATGAGGTAGCGGAGAGCTGAATGGTCTGTGAATACAATAACTCTAGATAAAATGAGATATGATCTGAACTTATCGAGTGCAAATACCACCGCTAATAATTCCTTCTCTGTTGTAGTGTAATTTTCTTGGGCATCTGTGAGAGTCTTGCTTGCGTAATAGATGGGTTGGAATTGCTTACCTCTCCTTTGCCCCAAGACTGCTCCAACTGCATAATCACTAGCATCGCACATCAGCTCAAATGGTTCATCCCAATTCGGGGTGATTAGAATCGGAGCTTGAACCAGTTTTTCTTTTAAGACCTTGAAAGCTACTGCACAATCTTCCCCAAAGTCAAATGGAGCATCTTTTTCGAGAAGCTTGGTCAACGGCTGAGTGATCTTTGAAAAATCCTTAATAAACCACCTGTAAAAACCTGCATGCCCCAGAAAACTTCGGATTCCTTTGATGTTTATTGGCGGAGAGAGTTTATCTATGACCTCTATTTTTGCTTTATCCACCTCCATACCCACACTAGAAATTTTGTGACCGAGAACGATACCTTCTTGAAACATGAAGTGACACTTTTCCCAGTTTAACATGAGATTTGTCTCCTCACATCTTTTCAGCACTCGTTCCAAGTTTCTTAAGCATATATCAAAGGAGTCACCAAACACAGAGAAATCATCCATGAATACCTCTATTATGTCTTCGATGAGATCATCAAAAATAGCAGTCATACAGCGTTGAAATGTAGTAGGTGCATTACATAGCCTGAACGGCATTCGTCTGTATGCAAACGTTCCATATGGACAAGTAAAAGTCGTTTTCTCCTGATCTTCCAGAGCAATAGGAATCTGAAAGTATCCTGACATTCCGTCTAGAAAACAGTAAAACTGATGCCCTGCTAATCGTTCCAGCATTTGATCAATAAACGGCAACGGAATATGATCCTTTTGGGTTGCATCATTCAACCTTCTGTAATCAATGCAAACTCTCCATCCCGTAACTGTCCTGGTTAGGATGAGCTCATTCTTCTCATTCTTAATTACTGTCATCCCACCTTTTTTCGGAACCACTTGAGTTGGGCTTACCCAAGCACTATCGGAGATTGGGTAAATAATTCTTGCATCCAAGAGTTTTACCACCTCTGCCTTCACAACCTCTTTCATGTTTGGATTTAGTCTTCTTTGAGGTTGGATTACCGTTTTGAAGCTATCCTCCATTAAAATCTTATGTGTGCAAAATGAGGGGTTTATTCCTTTTAGGTCTGCGATTTTCCATGCTAACGCAGACTTGTGTATTTTCAACATGTTCACCAGTTTATCTTTTTGCTCCCGAGAAATATTCGATGCTATGATCACGGGCAACTTCATTTCTTCTGCCAAAAATGCATATTCTAAGTGTTCTGGAAGTGTTTTCAAATCTAACTCGGGTGGCTCGTCAATGGATGGTCGAAGTCGGTCCCCCTTTAGTCTATCAATTTCTTCAAATTTAGTATCTTGTGGTTTATTAACGCAACCTGATACTTTCTCTGGACCATACTCCTTGAGTTGGTCCTGAGATCCCAACTTAACCCCCAATTCACAAGCTTCCTCAATTAGGTTTGCGATTCCCATTGAAAAGACTTCTTGCTTATGTTCCCAATAACCTGATTCAAACTGTGCGAGAACCTTCTCAAGGGTTTCTTCTGTGTCACCCTTTGACGAAGCTAGGGCTGATTTATCAAATTCATCCAACACACCGCCCAATTCATGATTCATGTTCTGCTCCTTGTAGAATTGATCGATATTGTTCACTATTTCTGTGCAAGGATGCTTCACTGATTGATCATACTCAGTATAACTTGGAAATGGTTGGGTGATAAACAACTGCATTTTCTGCTTTACTTCCTCAACTAGGCCCACAAGTGTATCAAAAGCTTCGCTTGCATTAAACATTCCCTCGGTAAAACTGCAATTAGCGAAGAAAGAATTGGTGAGAATAGTGATAGATAGAGAAAATGTGAAATAGATAGCGAAATGAATGACTAAAATAGCAAAAACAAGTATCAAAAATACGCCTATTCCCATGCAACGGCGCCAAAAACTTGACACGACCTTTTGCGTGCGTACCGCAAGTGCACGGCCTTATCGAAGTAATAAAAGTTACCCCGGTGAGTGGGTAGTCGAATCCACAGGGAATAGGGATTTAAAATACGAGAAGTTGCTATTGAGTCGTGTGATGTACGAAAAGAAACAATGATCGGAGTGATGAGTGAATTTATGGGAACTAGAGTAGATGCAAAGCAAATAAATCGAAAGATGAAAGAGAGAAAAGTGCAAGCAACGAGTAAAAAGAGAGAGACTAGTAATAAGTGAAAATAGGGTATCCGAACAAGTTACCTCTAGGACTTATGCTTCTAGTGCAAGACTATGCTATTATACCTTCCTATTGATGTTAATTGAGTCGAGGAAAATCCTGAAACACACGGTCCCAAATCTAAGGTCAACCGTGGCTAACCCCAACACTATGTCCCGGCAATAGGATTCACGTCAACCCTTCACTCTGTTGATTGCTCAACTAAGCCCCAGGGGAGTATTTCTACCTAAGCCTAACACTACGTGGGATTGCTTTAAGCTCTAGGGACTCCTAGTGATAAAACCTGTTCCTATGTGTGATAGTTCTAACCCTTTGGTCCAGGAGGAAGAACCATTGTCTAAATTAAGCCCCAGTGCGTAGGATTCACGTCACCCCAAAACCTTGGGAGAGTTTGTCTACCTAGCACTTCACTCTATTTCGACCTCTAATGACTCAAGGAATCGGAGGTAGGGAGAAATCACAACGGAAGGGAAAGGGGTATAGTGCTACCTCACAACTCTCCCTCTCAACCCTCTTCAATTTTAAGTAGTCTAATCCTATAGGAGTTGTCACACCTCCAAAGGATAACCTAGATTGTTCTCAATCCTTAGTGTCACGGCTAAGAGAAAACAATAGCACAAGAAATCTAAAATTGAAACTCGAATTTATTCATCAATTAATGGAAAAGCATAATAACAATGTCAAAGAAACATAATTATCCTAGAGTTTTACAAGTCCGAATACCCACGAGGGGTTTAGCTCCTCATGGAGCTATACATGTTCATCAATTTATGAAAGAAAGAACAAACTAAAGACATCAATGAAAACCCCCTCGCGTATGGTGTGGCCGTGGTCTTGTGCGGCCGTCGAACGTCGGTGACGATGCCGATGACGCACTCCAATCCTCCACAAAGTCCTCTCCGAAACCCTAGCCGCCCTCTCCAGAAGTTGGGGAGAAAGATAGGTCAAAAGATTCTTCAAAAAGTCTCCAAATCGGCTTTTTATAGGCTGAGTGCGGCTTTAAATTTGAAGTTATCGGGATTTTCACACGGCCGTGTGGAATTTCCACACGCCCGTGTGAAGTTTCTGTCTTTCCTGAAAATTACTTCACACGGCCGTGTGTTAATTCCACACGCCCGTGTGAAGTTTCTGGCTTGCTGGAAAATCAATCCACACGGCCGTGTGTTAATTCCACACGCCCGTGTGACGTCTCTGGTTTGCTGGAAAATTAGTTCACACAGCTGTGTGTTAATTCCACACGCCCGTGTGAATTCTCTGGAACCTTGATTTTTCGGCAGAAGTGCATAGTAACTTGCTATAGTGATTCGCTACAGTAACAATCTACAGTGTTGCTATAGTAACTCTCCGAAATGCTCCCGAATATGTTGTTTCTTCATCGAGGCCATTGAATTGGGCACACAATCAATGGTAGATCGTGCCTATTGCTTCGAGTCTCCTTCTTGGTGAAGTTTTCCTAAGCTACACGAGTTAGACTTGTTGTGAATGTGACTGCCTTTGTGCCCCTCCAAAGGAGGTTGGCACACACTCACAAGTCTAACCTCGTGCCTTGTTCCTTGCTTGGTCTGAAAACCTCCCAACAACGGCGAACACGACCTAACTTCGTTCTTCTTTTCCAACTTAGCTCCACGAAACCTACAATGCTCAAGAATACACAAATGCACACTATTTAGTGATAAAATCTGATAAAAGTATGTTCATTTGTAAGATAATAACGCTTCGCGTTACTACAACACAAGCACTTATCAAGTACTATCCCCAAAGTTGCTTCCAACTTCATTTTTTTCATCCAGGCCACTAGGTTTGGTACACAACCATGCGGTAGATTATGTTGTTTTTTCTTTTCCCTGCATTGATGAAGTTCTTTAATGTTACATGAGTTAGACTTTATGAGTGTGACTGGTGATAAGTGCTCGTGTTATAGTGATACGAAGTATTATTATCTTACATTGAGCATTACTTTTATCAGATTTTATCATTAATTTGTGTGCATTTGTGTGCTTTTGTGCATTGTAGGGTTGTGGAGTCAATTTGGAGAAGAAAGAAGCAAGAATAGGTTATGTTAGTCATTATTGAGGAATTCTCGGACCAAGCAAGGAACAAGGCGCACACCTTTACTTGCGCTTTCAATTGCCCACTTCCACACTAATTGTTTTCCATTGTTTTCTTTTTTATTGTGCTTGCATGCATACATTGGGGACAATGTACATCTTAAGTGTGGGGGAGGGGGAATCACATTACACACACCTTTCAATTGCTCATGCTCATGTAGCCTATGGCGGTTCACCTTAGTTGCAACGGTTGTATTCTTAGAGTTTAGGAGAATTTTTAACATTGTATCCTATCATGCTCTAGTTTTTACTTTTAGGGAATTTTGACTCGATTACCTTATGTTGCGCAACTTACTCTTGGAATCTTTTGGAAACTCAATCTTGAAGTTTTTAAGGACAAGTTTATCGTCGTTCTTAGTTTTACTTTGGACAATGCATATATATAAAAACAAAAAAAAGAAAAAAAGAGAAAAATATGGAAAATGAGAAATATATATATATATATGAGTTTGTGAATATGTGCTTTGTTTTATTTATGCATTTGGGGTTGAAAGAGCTACCACCTATGAAGTATGTAGCTACTCTCATAAGTCAGATACAGGTTATGTCCTACTGAGAGAAAGAGCTATCTCATGGGATGCGTGAAAGCTACTACCCAGGTAGAAAGAGCTACCTCCTCGAAAGGGTGAAAGCTACCTTTGGCGGCCCGCCTAGGAAAGGGCTATCTTCGAGGTTGTGTGAAGCTACTACTTCCTTTCTTGCTTTTTGTATATAAATAAGTCCTTGTTAACAAAAGTTTGAGGAGTACTCATTGGGTTGTCTTGAGTGAGTTCACACACACTTACACATTTTCGAGTTGATTGACCCTTTTTATTCATGTTTTTCGCTATAGCATTGGTAATCTTATGCAATGTTTTGATTTCCCCTTACTTATAGAATGCTTCTTTTGCATACTTTTGGTGAACCTAAGGCCGAGCACTTTCAATTGTTCTTCCCAAGTACTTTCACATTTTATTTTTGCTTGAGGACAAGCAAAAGCTTAAGTCTGGGGGAGTTTGATAAGTGCTCGTGTTATAGTGATACGAAGTATTATTATCTTACATTGAGCATTAATTTTATCAGATTTTATCATTAATTTGTGTGCATTTGTGTGCTTTTGTGCATTGTAGGGTTGTGGAGGCAATTCGGAGAAGAAAGAAGCAAGAATAGGTTATGTTCGAAATTGTTGAGGAGTTCTCGGATCAAGCAAAGAACAAGGCACGAGTCTAGACTTTTGGGTGTGTGCCAACCTCCATTGGAGGGGCACAAGGGCAGTCACATTCACAAAAGTCTATAACTCATGTAGCATTGAAGAGCTTCGCCAATGAAGAGAAATGAAGTAATCGACATGATCTACCGTTGATTGTGTGTCCAATTCAATGGCCTCGATGAAGAATGACGGACTCGGGAGCGTTTCGGCGAGTTACTGTAGCAGCACTATTTACTTTCTGCCGAATTTCAGAATTCCAAAGAATTCACACGGGCGTCTGGAATTAAGACACGGCCTTGTGAAGCAATTTTTCAGTAGACAAAAACTTCACACGCCCGTGTGTTAATTCCACACGGCCGTGTGAAGTCCCGATAAGTCCAAAATTTAAAGCCGCACTCAGTATTATAAAAGCCCATTTTCGATACTTTTTGAAATATCTTTTGACCTATTTTTCTCCCCAACTTCTGGAGAGTGCGGCTAGGGTTTCGGAGAGGACTTCGTGGAGGTTTGGAGCGCGTCATCGGCATCGTCACCGATGTCCGGCGGCCGCACAAGACCACGGCCACATCTTACGCGAGAGGGTTTTCATCAATAATTTTTATTTATACTTTCTTTTATATTTTGATGAACATGTATAGCTCCATGAGGAGCTAAACCCCTCATGGGTATTTGGACTTGTAAAACCCTAGGATTCTTATATTTCTATGACATTGCTATTTGTGCTTTTCCATTATTGATAAATAAATCGAGTTTCAATTTTAATTATCTTGTGCTATTTTTTTCCCTTAACCGTGACACTAAGGTTGAGAGCAATCTAGGTTATCCTTTGGAGGTGTGACAACTCCTATAGGGTTAAACTCCTTAAGATTGAAGAGGGTTGAGAGGGAGAGTTGTGAGGTAGAGATGTACCCCTTTCCCCTCCGGTGTGATTTCTCCCTACCTCTGTTTCCTTTGTTAATTAGTTGTCAAGATAGAGTGTTAGGGCTCTATCTAGACTAGGGTTCTTCCACCTGGACCAAAGGGTTAGAACTACATAGAGGAACAGGTTTTATCACTAGGAATCCCTAGAGCTTAAAGCAATCCGACATAGTGTTAGGGTTAGGAAGATAGACTCCCCTAGGGCTTAGTTGACAGGTCAAAAAGAGTCAAGGGTCGTAGTGAATCCTAATGCCGGGACATAATGATGGGGTTAGTCATGGTTGACCTTATGTTTTGGGACCGTGAGTTTAAGGATATCCTCGACTCAATTAAACGTCAATAGGAAAGCATAATAGTATAGTCTTGCATTAGAAGCATAAGTCCTAGAGGTAGCATGTCCAGATACCGTATTTCACTCATTGCTAGTCTTTCATAACTCCTACTTGCTTTTCTCTTGTCTTCCATCTCTCTGTTTAAATTCTTGTCTTTTAGTATAATTGATTTCGTAATCTACTCACCAATTCGATTATCACTTCTCGTATATCGCACAACTAAATAGCAAATTCTTGGGTTTTAAATCTCTATTCCCTGTGGATTTGACTACCCACTCACCAGGGTAATTTTATTACTTCGACAAGCCCGTGCACTTATGGGACATGCGCAAGGGGTCGTGTCAACTGCCTTTGTGCCCCTCCAAATTATAGAATGATTTGAGCACATTAGAGGTGGGCACACACCTACAAATCTATAACCCACGCCTTGATCCTTGCTTGGTTCAAGAAACTCCTCAACAATCACGGACATGACCCAATTTTGCTCCTTTCTCTTGAACTCTTCTCCACAACCCTACATGCACAAAAGCATACAAATACACACGAATTAATGATAAAACCTGAGAAAAGTAATGCTCAATGTAAGAGAAGAATACTTCGTATTACTTATACACGAGCACTTATCAAACTCCTACACACTTAAGCTTTTTCTTGCCCTCAAGCAAAAAATAAACATGAAAGTACTTGGGAAGAACAATTGAAAGTGGTCAGCCTTAGGTCCACCAAAAGCATGCAAAAGAAACATTCTACAAGTAAGGGAAAATTCAAACATTGCATGACGAGATGTTTATCCGCAAGCGCACGGGTCATCAAGTAATACCCCTCACGTAAGCACGAGAAGGTCATATTACCAAGGGCCTGAGAATCTACTCTTACTTCCTTATCACAGTGTTGGTCAACGTACACACTTGATTGATAGAGACAAATACGAGTAACCTACGAATACAAATACCATGCAGATAGTGATGGCAAATATGGAAGGGAAAGTCAAGGCAAAGAAGTGGTCATGGATGAGGGTCTCCTCGGGGGCTAATACTGAGCGAAGGATGATAACCCTAATATGCAAGTGGTTATTTGGACCAAGAAAACCCTAGATTAGGCCAACCCGATGGTCACGGAAATTGGCCCCTAATCTGGTACAAATATTGGATACAGAATCTCTTCCGCCCAATTCCTTTTACAATTGCAATGTGAGAGATGGTTTTCTCAAGCTAGAGTTGAAACACAACCTAATGCTTCACCCTAAATGGTCACTGATAAATGCCTAAACATACGTATTTCCTATGTATTCGGGCGTATGTATTGCATATTTTTATATGAGTTGACGCCCATTTTTGGTCTGAATTGGTTTCTTTCATGTTACAGGTACCAATGAGACCCCTTTGAGCTCGTTGATAGAATTTGAGAAGAAATCAGCATCGAAAACACTGTTTCTGAGCCGGGGGGGGGGGGGGGGTACTATAGCAACACTATAGCATGAAGACTTGAAGAACAACTTGGTCAGGAGATTCATGCGGGCGCAGAAGAGGACGCATACGGTACTGTAGCAGTTCTGTTGCAGCAATTTTACTATAGCGACACTATAGCAACTTACGCGATTTTGGGATTTCTCGGGAATTTTCTCTCCCCTCATGCGGGGCCGCATAACTCGCTGGAACTTGTTTTTAAGGGTTTTGAGGGAATTTTGAGGGAAAAGGAACCTAGGTCTTCGGAGAGCTTGACTTCACCACTTTCTTTGGGAGCTTGAGGCCGGGTTTTGGAGGCAATTCTTGAGGAGAGGACGACGGGGAGAGCACGACACGACGAATCCATGCCTTCGATTTGCATTCGAGAGAAAGATTGACAAAGGAAGCCACTCCTTGGGTGGCATCCTTGGAAGTGTCATTCGGCCTTGATCTTTTCAGGGGGTGTTTTCATTATGCATTTGGTTGTTTCTATGTATTTTCTTGCTTACTTTGTGATCATGAGCAACTAAACCCCAAGGTCACCGGATGTAGGTGAACCTTGGGGGTGAACTTGTGTTATTTGGATGCTTCTTTCTAGTTTATGCATTTGGGTTGGTTTGTGATCCTTGTTTGGTGGTTATTGATTGCCTTGAAATGTATGAGAACTCTATGTATCAATTCCTAGACAATGCTAGGATGCATGACCATTGCCCTAGTATTAGGCTCACCAAGCTTGGAAGGGAATACATGTACGAATACGCCATGACCATCGGGTATTTGTACCCCTCCAATTGTTAGGGTTGTCCTTGATTGTGTTTCTACCCTAACTTGAGAAATCCACTAGACCCATTGCAATCGTAGGAGGATTTGGGCGGAAGCAATTCCGTATTCCAATACTCGTACCGGATTAGGGACCAAACATCGTGACCATCGGGTTGGTCTAATTTAGGTATTCTCGGTCTAAACCATCCACGTGCATGCTAGTTAGGGCATCCTTAGCACTCTAGTAGCCCCCGAGGGAATCCTCATCCGTGACCATTCCCTCGCCTTGATTTCCCTCCGTATTTGTATTTACTATTTGCATGCTTTTTAGATCCGTAGATTATTTGTAGTTATCTCTATCAAGTAATTTCTAGGTTGGACAACATTGTGATAAGGAAGTAAGAATAGATTCTCGGGCCCTTGGGAATACGACCCCCTTGTGCTCGCGCGAGGGTATTACTTGGCGACCCCGTGCACTTGCGGGTGAGCGAATCAAACGCACACCAAGTTTTTGGCGCCGTTGCCAAGGACCCACGAGGAATATTCTGAAAACTTATAGCGTGTTGATTTGACCATTTTATTTTCTTTGTGTTACCTTTCTTGTATTTATTCCGTTATTTCTTTGTTTGCATTATATTTTATTATTTCTCTTCCTCTCTTTAAATTATGGACTCGACTAATACTTGGGGTTACAATTACTATCCACAGGAACCATACTTCTATCCTCCTTGCACACCATTCACGTCGGATGTGATTCGCCCTAGTAACGATCAGTGGATGGGACTGCCAGTGAATGCCACAACTGTTTCAATTTACGAAGAACAAGGGGTTCTGGCCATGTTCATCTGATTTATGGAATCTACTGAGGAACAACCAGTAACAGAAACCGGCCCACCAAATCACCAACCTGTAGCTGTTAATCGTGAGCTATGGAGAGACGTTGTTCCTCTTACTGATTCTTTGGTGCCTATTGAATGTGTGGTAGATCAATCTTGGACTGTCAATCTCGAGGCAACTACCTATGTGCCAGTGGGTAATGCAGATGTGATTAAAAGTGTGTTCCAGTGTGAGGACGATGTGTTAGTCGCTGGTAGCCCAGCAGTCGGGGACTGCAGTGACACTGAACAGTATAGCTTGGGGAATTATGCGAAGCAGAAGTCATCAATCAAGGAGCCCCAAGAATTAGAGTTGAAGCCTTTCCCCGAGCATCTAGAATATGCTATCATGGAAAAGGGGTCCAAGCTTCGAGTCATTATTGCCTCAGATCTTACTGTTAGGCAGAAGGAGCAGCTTCTTGATGTGCTTAAAAGACATAAAAGGGCGATTGCGTGGAAAATCTCAGATATTAAGGGAATCAGTCCATCCTTCTGCACTCATAAGATCCTCATGGAGGACAACCATCGACCTCGGGAAATTCCCCAACAGAGACTCAACCCTAACATGAAAGAGGATGTGAGGAACGAAGTCATTAAACTTTTGGATGCAGGCATTATTTATCCCATTTCCGACAATGCATGGGTAAGCCCAGTGCAAGTGGTACCAAAGAAAGAAGGGGTGACAGTTATTGCTAATGAAAAGAATGAACTTGTTCCTACTAGGACTATCATAGGTTGGAGGGTATGCATTGACTACAGGAAACTTAATGATGCCACGAGGAAAGATCACTTTCCCTTACCCTTCATTGATCAGATGCTTGAGCGACTAGTGGAACATTCTTACTACTGTTTCTTGGATGGTCTCTCTGGGTATTTTCAGATTCCCATTACCCCAGAAGATCAGGAGAAAACAACTTTCACTTGTCCCTATGGCACATTCGCATACCGTCGTATGCCTTTCGGGTTATGCAATGCACCAGCGACATTTCAGAGATGCATGATGGCAATTTTCGAAGATATGGTAGAAGACATCATGGAAGTTTTTATGGATGGTTTCTCGGTCTTCGGTGATTCATCCAAACTATGCCTTAGAAATCTGGAACGAATTTTGGACAGATGCGAAGAAACTAATTTGGTGCTCAGTTGGGAAAAATGTCACTTTATGGTCAAGGAAGGTATAGTGCTCGGGCATAAAATCTCACAAAATGGGATCGAGGTGGATAGGGCAAAAGTTGCAACTATCGAAAAACTTCCTCCTCCTACTTCAGTTAAAGCAATTAGAAGTTTTTTGGGGCACGCTGGGTTTTATCGAAGGTTTGTGAAAGACTTTTCATCAATTGCTCGACAGCTTACAAAACTTCTTGAGAAGGATGCCCTTTTTGAGTTCAATGACGATTGTATGAACGCCTTCCTCACCCTGAAGAAGAAGCTTGTGGAAGCACCGATCATGGTCTCCCTGGACTGGAGTCTGCCATTTGAGTTAATGTGTGATACAAGTGACTTCACAGTGGGGGCCGTACTTGGGCAGTGACGAGACAACCATTTCCATCCTATCTATTATGCAAGCAAAACTTTGAACGATGCTCAGGAAAATTACACCACCACTGAGAAGGAAATGCTCACGGTTGTTTTCGCATTTTACAAATTCCGGTCATATTTAGTGCTTTCCAAGGTGACTGTGTATACTGATCATTCAGCATTGAAGTACCTATTGAGTACACCCGACACCTCTCAAGATTCTGAGACAGGATCTGAGTCTGATTCAGAGTCTTCCCCCATACCTGACGCAGCACCCAGCGGGAGTCAATCATCACTGGAGGCCAGTTTCGCGGAGTTCTACATCGAGGTCCATCAGCAGTTGCAGACCCTTGGGACATCATAGGAGGCGCTGGCGACATCAGTGAGGGACTTGGCCACATCACAGAGCCGCATAGAGAGTAGCATGGCCGAGATACTATCCTATTTGCGCAGCTCATCGTCATCTGTCGGCACCTCCTCCACGGCCACCACATGCTTCGCACCATCGATCCCTCCAGATCTCTAGACTCGCAGCACCACTTTTTAGTTTCCTGTTGTTTGTGTTTGTTTTTATTTGCAGACTTGTTGGTTTATATTGTGGTACTTTTCAGTTAGCAAGGGTCCTGACCCTCCTAAACTGTACTTCCCCATTTTTGATTTGTGCTTACTCGTCCGGCTCTCTATTTATTTCTTGGGGTGTGATGTGTCTTCTTTTTACTTTCAGGACTGATCATTGTAGAAGGTTCACACCCCTTGTGCCTCACAACTTTCCCCGATTCATGCACATTTGGAGCTCATCTCATCGACCAATTGGGGAAGTTTCTTTACCCCATTCCTTTATTTCTGTTTTTATTTTTTATCTCGCACCTTACTCTACTGATCTACGTACATTGAGGGCAATGTACAACTTTAGTTGTGGGGATGGGGTACTTTACTTGTTTTGCATGCATGAGTACTGATGATAGCTATGATTTTAGTGTTTAGCACTTCCTAGCTTGAAAGAATGATAGAAGTGAGTTGTATTCTTGTACTGTGCCTGAATGATGCCCTGTTTTATTTTTAGTGCTTTCCATGCTCTATCATGATTGCTTCTACCTTGTATACTCCAACCAACACATTATGATGATTTTGGCATTAGACTGTTAAATTCTTTCTTCAATAGTCTTTTAAGAGCTTTTGAGTTCCTTCTTTGTTTTCTGTAGCCTTAAGTGAACTATTATGACAGGTTACCAAGGGACATGAGATACAATGTGTACAGTCAAAAAAAAATGTGGAGTCTATGACAGTATTCCTCTGCTAGTACAGCATGAATGCGTCTATGTAGACTGTAATTGAGTAGGTTGGGTGGCTCTTGTGCCTAATCAGCATGTGCATCCTTCTGAAAGATTTGTTGTGCAGTCTATGTTAGTCGGTCTCAGAAAAAAAAATTTGTATATTTGTGAAAAAAGAAATAAGTATCTCTACTGCGTCACCTAGAACTTGTTGCACAGTCACTTAAGTGCTAGAGTTTTGTTTAGGAACCCAAAAAACTTTTAACTGAGTATTGAAGAGGTCTTTAATTGTCTAATGCCACTCTCACCATATGTGGAGTGAATGGACCCCTGGGATAATCCAGGGTGTGAAGGTTAAGGTTGGGAGCCAGCACACACTCACGGAAGCACTTTAGATAAAACAGGGCCACCATTACTCGATCACTCACTGTACAGCTCACTTTCTAGATTTCTTTCCACTTGTGCTAGTGGAGTACTTTACAGTTGAGCTTGAGGTCGTATGTTTAGTCATTTATCATCGTGCCCCTGCTCTTCATGTGTGTTTGCTTGGGGACAAGCAAATGCTTAGGTGTGGGGGATGTTTGATAAATGCCTAAACATACGTATTTCCTATGTATTTGGGCGTATGTATTGCGTATTTTTATATGAGTTGACGCCCATTTTTGGTCTGAATTGGTTTCTTTCATATTACAGGTGCCAATGAGACCCCTTCGAGCACGTTGACAGAATTTGAGAAGAAATCAGCATCGAAAAACTGGTTCTGAGACGGGGGGTATTGTAGCAACCACTGTAGCATGAAGACTTGAAGAACAACTTGGTCAGGAGATTCATGCGTGCTACCATGTGAGCGCAGTAGAGGACGTGCACAGCACTGTAGCATTTCCACTGTAGCGCAATGTAGCAACTTACGCGATTTCGGGATTTCTCGGGAATTTTCTCTCCCGCATGCGGGGCAGCATAGGGGGCCACATAACTCACTGGAACTTGTTTTTAAGGGTTTTGAGGGCATTTTGAGGGAGGAGGAACCTAGGTCTTCAGAGAGCTTGACTTCATCACTTTCTTTAGAAGCTTGAGGCCGTGTTTTGGAGGCAATTCTTGAGGAGAGGACGACGGGGAGAGCACGACACGACGAATCCACGTCTTCGATTTGCATTAGAGAGGAAGATTAACAAAGGAAGCCACTCCTTGGGTGGCGTCCTTGGAAGCGTCATTCGGCCTTGATCTTTTCAGGGGGTGTTTTCATTATGCATTTGGTTGTTTCTATGTATTTTCTTGCTTACTTTGTGATCATGAGCAACTAAACCCCAAGGTCACCGGATGTAGGTGAACCTTGGGGGTGAACTTGTGTTATTTGGATGCTTCTTTCAAGTTTATGCATTTGGTTTGGTTTGTGATCCTTGTTTGGTGGTTCTTGATTGCCTTGATATATATGAGAACTCTATGTATCAATTCCTAGACAATGCTAGGTTGCATGACCATTGCCCTAGTATTAGGCTCACCAAGCTTGGAAGGGAATACATGTACGAATATGCCGTGACCATCGGGTATTTGTACCCCTCCAATTGTTAGGGTTGTCCTTGATTGTGTTTCAACCCTAACTTGAGAAATCCACTAGACCCATTGCAATCGTAGGAGGATTTGGGCGGAAGCAATTCCGTATTCCAATACTCGTACCGGATTAAGGACCAAACACCGTGACCATCGGGTTGGTCTAATTTAGGGTTTCTCGGTCTAAACCACCCACGTGCATGCTAGTTAGGGCATCCTTAGCACTCTAGTAGCCCCCGAGGGAATCCTCATCCGTGACCATTCCCTCGCCTTGATTTCCCTCCGTATTTGTATTTACTATTTGCATGCTTTTTATATCCGTAGATTATTTGTAGTTATCTCTATCAAGTAATTTCTAGGTTGGACAACATTGTGATAAGGAAGTAAGAATAGATTCTCGGGCCCTTGGGAATAGACCCCGTTGTGCTCGCGTGAGGGGTATTACTTGGTGACCCCGTGCACTTGCGGGTGAGCGAATCAAACGCACACTTGTCACGATATATGTATATTTATTTTCATTCCAAGTTTGGTTAGTCTAACACTAGGACAATGGTTATGCAACCTATTATTTCCTAAGAATTGATACATAGAGTTCTCATACATACCAAAGCATTCACATACACAAAACATGGATCACAAACAAGCCAATATGCATTAATTAAGACAAATCATCCAAGCATCATAAGTTCACCCCCAAGGTTCACCTACATCCGCTGACCTTGGGATATAGTTGTTCATGGTCAACAAATACATCAAAGAAATCATGCAAACAACCAAAGAAACCATAAGAAAGACTCCGTCAAAGATGAAGTCAAAAAAAAGTCCAAGAACGCCACTCTAAGGTGTGGCTTCTCGTCATCTTCAACCTTCTCCAAACAAGCTCTAGGAGTAGATCTTGCTCCAAATAGCACTCTCCTCACCAAATCCACCGTGGAAATGTGCTCAAGACCTTCCTTCTACCTCATATCGTCAATGGTGGTGATGAGCTTAAAAAAGAAAGGCTTCCCCGTTCAAGAAAGATACCCTATAATCACTTAAAAGGCTGACTCCGGGGCTGCTTATGGGTGGCCTCAAGGTCAATAAACAGGTCGTGAGGTCATCTAGGAAATGCCGAAAATTTCGTTAAGTTGCTACATTACTGCTACAGTAAAGTGCTACAGCAGTGCTGCTCTCTGAATTGCTCGCAGTTGACTTCACAGCCGTGAGGTTGCCCGTAAGGATTTCCAGACTTAGATTTTTCTCTGAATCTTCATGCTTCAGGCTACTACAGTGTTGCTACAATACCGGGGACTCAAAAACGCCGTATTCGGTACCGATTTCCTCTTGGATCGCATTGTCAAGCACACCAAAGCTTCTTTTGTACCTGAAACACGAAATGTACCAATTCAGACCGAAAAGGGTATCCATTCATCAAGAAAATACAATAGGTATGTGCACATATACATATAAATATGTACATTTAGACGTTTATGATTGCATAAAAAGAATCATTGCTCTAGCTAAAAACATGAATCAAAAAGGACAATAACTTGATAATGTGTAAGTGTGTGTAAACTCACTCAAGTCATCCGAAAAAGTACTCCTTAAAACTCTTATTAGAAGGACTTATTTATACACAATAAAAGAGGTAGTAGCTTCACACATCCTCTAAGGTAGCCATTTCCTAGGCAGCCGCCAAAGGTGGCTTTCACACTTTCGAGGTGGTAGCTCTTTCTACCGGGGGTGGTAGTTTTCAAGCATCCCATGAGATAGCTCTTTGTCTCATTAAGGCATAATTGATATCCGACTTATGAGAGTAGCTACATATTTCAAAGGTGGTAGCTCTTTCAACCTCAAATGCACAAATAAAACCTAAACAAATATTTACAAGTTCACAACCATTTTGTTTTTAAAAAAATGAAAACTCAACTAAAACAATGATAAACTAGTCCTCAAAACATTGAGCTCGAGTTTCCAAAAGATTTCAAGAGTGAGTAGTGCAAACTAGAGCATGATTGTATACAATGTTAAAAATTCTTCTAAACTTAAGAATACAACCATTGCAATTAAGGTCAACTACCACGGGTTACATGAGCATAAACAATTGAACGCACAAGTATAAGCATGTGAAATCCGCCCCACACTTAAGATATACATTGTCCTCAATGTACTCATGCAAGCACAATAAACAGTATAGCAATCAAAGCAAAAATATGTGGAAGTGGGCAATTGAAACAATACTCCCCTGAACTACTAGTGTTGCATTCGATGGAGCTATGTTCACTGAGAGTTGAGTCTCAACGGGTTGTGAAGCCCACACGGTCAACATGACCATGCCATTGACTATTCCTTAGTTCCCTTACTCATAAGACCATCAACACATATACACAAGGGGGTTCATTGAAGCTCAATAAAAGCAAAATAAAATAGATCCTATAAAAATATGAAAATGAAATACAACTTGAGAAAAATAAATGAAACAAAATATAAAGACAAGCTCAGAAGGACAATCCTTTCTGAGTGCTGCAAGTCCACAAAATATGACATAAAATGACAAATAAAACAAATAAACGAAAACTAGACGCCTTTAGCATCATTGTCCTGCTCTGTGGCATTGATGGTACTGGCCTTGATGGTCTATAAACTCAGCAAGAATGTGCCCCATGTGGAGTGGCTCACTCTGTACCATCGAATACAAGTAGAGCAGCTCCTAACGGCTTAGGACTTCGGTGCTATCGCCTTGGACATTCACTGATCTGCTTAAGATGACATGAATGTATCTATATGCTGGTCAAGAGAGGCATGTCACCTTGGAGACTCCCGGCTCATACTGCCATTTTCATATAGCGCCTTGTACACTTGCTATGGCATCAAGCTCCTCGGATAATCATTAGGGAGCTTCTCGTACTCTTCTATCTTAGTGTAAGCCTCCTTATATAGTCCCAGTCGGACTACAAACTATGTTATACTCAAGCTAAAGCTCTGGCTGAACGCAAGGAACTGAATAGTGCTGACATATGTGAAGCTACTATACCCTCTATCAAACACAAATGAGCTAGAACCTCGAGTGTAAGTGAATGAATAACCGGCTCTCTGATCGACAATAAACAGTGCCAACCACCCACAGAAAGTAGCTCGCCAACCTCGTTAGCCATCTCATCTCCCAACTGTATCCCTCTCAAAGCACTTATATATGGGGAATGAGTGATAAGTGCTTATGTTATAGTAATACGAAGTATTATTATCTTACATTGAGCATTACTTTTCTCAGATTTAATCACTAATTAGTGTGTATTTGTGTTCTTTTATGCATTGTAGGGTTGTGGAGAAGATTTAGAGAAAAAGAAGCAAGAATAGGTTATGTTCGCCATTGTTGAGGAGTTCTCGGACAAAGCAAGGAACAAGGCACGAGTTTAGACTTGTGGGTGTGTGCCAACCTCCATTGGAGGGGCACAAGGGCAGTCACATTCACAAAAGTCTATAACTCGTGTGGCATTGGAGAACTTCGCCAATGAATAGAAATGAAGTAATCGACATAATCTACCGTTGATTGTGTGTTCAATTCAACGGCCTCGATGAAGAACGATGAATTCGGGAGCATTTTGGCTAAGTACTGTAGCAGTTACTGTGAATGTGACTGCCTTTGTGCCGAAACGCTACAGTAAACGCTACATTTTGGCTAAGAACGATGAAGAACGATGAATTCGGGAGCATTTTTGCTACAGTACTGCTACAGTATTTGTGCCGAAACGCTCCCGAATTCGTCGTTCTTCATCGAGGCCGTTGAATTGGGCACACAATCAACGGTAGATCGTGTCGATTGCTTCGAATCGCCTAATTGGTGAAGTTTTCCTTATTGGCATGAGTTAGATTTATTGTGAACGTGACTGCCTTTGTGCCCCTCCAAAGGAGGTTGGCACACACCCACAAGTCTATGCTCACGCCTTACTCCTTGCTTAGTCCGAAAATCTTCCCAACAACGCCAAACACAACCTAACTTCGTTCCTTTCCTTCATTTTATCTTCACAACCCTACAATACACAAAAGTAAACAATTGCACACTTTTTAGTGATAAAATCTGATTAAATTAATGCTCATTGCAAGATAATAACACTTCGCATTACTATAACACGAGCACTTATCAATGAGTCTGCACAAATCTTAGCTTCGACAATCGCTCAAATCTAGCTTAATGTTCAGGATTAGCAAAACCTAGCTTAATGTTCGATCAAGAAGCCATTCCTGCAAAGATTGAAAAGAGATTAATCAAATCACAATTAAAAATTATTCTACAAGAATCCACACAGCAGTGTGGAAATTCCACACGCACATGTGGATCTTCAGGCAGTGACAGAGACACGGCCGTGCACTTCAATAAGCTAAAAATACACAAAAATTACTTTTAAAATCCTTCTAAAAGCATTCACCAAAAATTAATCATACAAATCATGTGAAATTGACCATAATAAACAAAAGAAACAAATATTGATGAAGGGAAAAGAAAAATGAAGCCTATCGACGAAATGAGAATCAAACCTTGGAGAAAAGATGGAATACAACTCTAAAACCTCACAAATAACAGAAGAGAAGATTGGGGATGTGAATGGGGATGTTCTTTGACTATTTGGATGTTTCATAATGAAGGGGAGTGACTGAAATATAAAGAAAGGTTGTGGCCTTTTGAGTTCTGCGCCTCTACTGAGAGGGTTCACAGCGGTAGTAACACACCCCTATGTTTTCTCTATTTACCTTTGAACACCCCCACGCGGATGTGTGGAAATTATACATGCCAGTGTGCCTTTAGTGGTAGTCACATGCCCCTGTGTGCTCTCGGGATAGCACTCATGCCTTTAAATGCATAAACACGGCCATATAGAAATTCCACACGGCCATGTGCCCAACTTGGCCAATACACAAGGCCAGCCATAGGGGCACCCACACGCCCTTGTGGCCTCTCTGGAATTTCTGAAAATCTCCTAAGTGTTCCACACGGTCGTGTGCTTTGCACATGGGCACTCATAGGGGTATTCACACACCCCTGAGTATTCTCTGGATGGAGAACTTCGGCTCTGCAGAGATCCACATGGCTGTGTGGAAATTCCACATGGCCGTGTGCCCTTCTCAAGGTGGTTCACATGGGCATTCACATGCTCCCGTCTTTTTTGTGGATGCGCTTTTAATGGAGACACACAGCCATGTGGAAATTCCACTTGGCTGTGTATTTTCTTTGGATAACTCAGAAAAAATTACAGACTTTGTAAAAAAATTTCAACGCATTCATGCTATGTACAAAGCCTACAAACATGAGAAAATTTCAACTAGAGATCCTTGAAAACACGCTCAAACAACCTTAAACTTTGTCAATCACTATTAAAGCACTCAATAAACTCCAAATATCCATGAGAAAATCACAACACATGCGTATAAAACCAAAACACCGAAACTATGACTTTTATACATCCTAAAACTAAACTAAGTCCTAGAAAAACAGTAAAAGTTTGGGTTGCGTTCGAAGAAGCTCTTGTTTAACATCACTTAGCTTGATATACCTGATCTTACCTCACTAGGGTTCGTGAAGAAAAGAATACCCCCTTATCGTCGTTACAAATCTCAGTACCAAAATATGGTTTTAGCCGATGCCCGTTCACCTTAAATGCTCCCTTTTCATGATGAGAGATCTCAACGGCCCCATGCGGTGCTACTTGAGTTACACTATATGGCCCAAACCATCTAGACTTTAGCTTACCTGGAAATAGCCGCAGAAGAGAGTTGAAGGGTAACACTTGATCACCTACTTTGAACTCCTTTGGTAGCTTGATATGCTTGTCATGTCACTTTCAAATCCTTTCTTTGTAAATCTTTGCATTCTCATAAGCTTTCAACCTCCATGTATCCAACTCATTAAGATGAAACATTCTTTGTTTCCCTGCTTTACTCAAATCAAAATTCATTGCCTTGATTACCCAATATGCTTTGTATTCAAGCTCGATAGGTAAATGGCACGACTTTCCATAGACTAAATTATAGGGAATGGTCCCTATTGGAGTCTTGTATGCTGTCTGATGAGCCCAAAGTGTGTCATCCAAACGCTCTGGACAATCCCTCTTTCCTTGTTCCATTGATTTTGTCAAAATCCTCTTGAGCTCTCTGTTAGTGACCTGTACCTGACCACTAGTCTGCGAGTGATAAAGAGTAGCAAGTAGGTGATGCACCCCATACCTCTTTAATACTTTTTCAAGCTGAGCATTACAGAAATGAGTTCCTCGATCACTAATAATAATCCAAAGCATGATATTTCTCTTTTCACATCTCATCAATGCTCTTTCCAATTTTTTAAAACACATGTCAAAAGAATCACCAAAAACGATAAATCATCCATTAACACCTCCATGATATCCTCTGATAAATGTCTAAATGTACGTATTTTATACATACATGTGCGCATAGTTCTCATATTTTATTGATGTAATGATGCCCTTTTTGGTCTAAATTGGTTTATTTTGTGTTTCATATATAAAAGAAGCCCAGGTGAGCTCAACGACGCAATTTGAGAAGAAATCAACCCAGAAAATGTCATTTTAGGGGTCTTCGTACTGTAGAGTAGTTACTATAACGATTTTACTCTAGCGGTTTTAGTGTAGCAACTTATTTAGATTTTTGGCCCATTTTTCGGGCAACCTCACAGCCCGTATATTGACCGTGAAGCCACCCGTAAGCCATCCCGGATCATCTTGAAAAAGGGTTCTAGGGCATTCTTTTGGGGGTCTTTGGCCACCTCTTCTCCTCTACCACCATCTAGGGTTCGATCTGGGCTGGAGAAGGCATTTCTTGGAGCAAATCAACGGGAGAAGAAGATCACACTCAAGGGAGAGCATCTAGGAGTTCGTCAGCACCGATCCAGGGATTCCCATCACCATCTTCTAGTCTTCATCTTAGGGGAGTTGTTATGAGCTTTATCTTGTATTTCTTGTTATGTATACATTCTCCTTTGTTGATGATGAACTAGACTCCCAAGGTCACCGAGCATTTGGTGAACCTTGTGATGAACTTGCTTGTTTGGTTGCTTTGACGTATTTGGTTTGGTTGTGGTCTAAGCTTTGCGTTCTTTGTTGTATCAAATTGCATGAGAAATTTGTCGTTTGAATTCTAGGTTGTACTTGGTTGCTTAACCATCGCCCTTGTGCTAGACATACTTGGCTTAGAAGGGATACATGTACGAATACACCGTGACCATCGGGTATTGGTACCCCTCCACCCATTAGGAACGAACCTAAATATTGAGTTTGACCATACCTAGAGATTTCCCTAAGTGTAATGCAATTGTAGGAGGATTTGGGCTGAAGTGATTCCATGTTCCTATACTCATACCAGATTAACAGTTATTACTGTGACCATCGTGGTGACCTACCTTTGGACGTCTCTTGGCCTAACCACCATTAACTTTGTTACTTTAGCATCCTTCTAGCTTTAGTAGTTCCGAGGGGATCCTTGTCCGGGGACCCCGCACTTTTATTGCTAATTGTTTCCTTAATGTGCTATTGTAGTGTGCCTTAGTCCACTTGTTTATAGCTTTCTCTTTTGTTAGTGTTCTTATTTTGCTTTAATCCTATTTTTTGTAGATTAGATAGTGTCTTCTAAGAAGAAGTAATAATAGCTCTTGGGACCCTTCCAGGGAATACGACCCCGTCATGCTTGCGTGAGGGGTATTACTTGGCGACCTCATACACTTGCTGGTTCTCATCAAGTTTTTGGCGCCGTTGCTTGGGAATTCCAAGAATGCTAGAAAACCTTTAGCTCACTACTTGATGACTTGACCGCAAGCGCACGGGTCGCCAAGTAATACCCCTCACGCACGCACGAGGGGGTCGTATTCCCTGGTGTCCCAAGAGCTGATATTACTCCCCTCTAGATGACACTGTCTAGTCTACCAAATATAGATTTGAAACAAGATAAGAAAGATAAAAAAAGAGAAAACTATAAACAAGTAGACTAAGGCTCACCACATAAGCATACTAAGGAAGCAAGTAATAATGAAAGTTCGAGGTCCCTGGGCGAGGATCCCCTCGGGACTACTAAAGCTAGAAGGATACTCGAATTACACAAGTAAAGGTGGTTAGGCAATGAGATGTCCAAAGGTAGGTCACCCCGATGGTCACGGTGATAACCCCTGATCCGGTATGAGTATCAGAATACGGAATCACTTCCACCCAAATCCTCACACGATTGCATTAAGCCTAAGGAAATCCCGAATTAAGGTCAAACACAACATCTAGTCTTAACCCTAATGGTTGAAGGGGTACAAATAACCGATGGTCACGGCGTATTCGTACATGTATCCCTTCAAAACTTGGTGTGTCTAATACTAAGGCGATGGTCACGCAACCGAGTATAACCTATAAATCGATACACAGAGTTTTCATGCATACCAATACATCAAAGTGCACCAAGCTTGAACCATAAACCACACAAATACCATACATGTAAATCAAGTATTCATACAAGCAAGTTCATCCCAAGGTTCACCGGATGCCCGGTGACCTTGGGAGTCTAGTTCATCATCAACAATGGAGAGAGTATATAAAACAAGAAATACAACAAAAAGCTCATAAAACTTCCCCTAAGATGAAGACTAGGAGGTGGTGATGAGAATCCGACGGATCGACGCCGACGAACTCCTAGATGTGCTCCATGAAAGATCCCTCTTCTCCCCTTGATTTGCCCTTCAGATCTGCCTTCTCCAGCCCCTTGAAGCCTAGGAAGATTATGGTGGAGAAATGGTGGCCAAATACAACAAGAAGAATGCCCAAAAGGCCTTTAAAACCTAATTTCGGGATGCTATGTGGCCTCCCATGTGGCCCCGCATGCGGGGAGAGAAAGTTTCCGAGAAATCCCGAAAATCGCGCAAGTTGCTACAGTGCACGCTACAATAAACCTTCTACATTGGGTATGCTGCAGTAGAATTGCTACAGTAATGTATGCGGCCTCCACTGCACCGCATGGTTGCTCGCATGATTTTCCTGACTAGGCCATTCTTCAAGTCTTCGTGCTACAGTGCACCCGGGCTCCGAAACAGTGTTTTTTATTCCGATTCTTCTCCAATTCTGTCATCGAGCTCGCCGGGGCCTCATTGGTACCTATAACATGAAAAAAACTAATTCAGACCAAAAACGTGCATCAACTCATATAAAAATACGCAATACATATGCCCGAATATGTAGAAAATACGTATATTTAGGCGTTTATCAAACATCCCCACACCTAAGCATTTGCTTGTCCCCAAGCAAACACACATCAAGAATAGGGGCATGATGATAAACGACTAAACATACAACCTCAAGCTCAATTGTAAAGGACCCCACAAGCGTAGATAGAAGGAAAGACAGATAATGAGTTGTTCTATTGGCAACTGGGTAAGGATAGTCCTGTTTCATCTAAAGTGCACCTATGAGTGTTTGCTGACTTCCAACCTCAACCTCCATACCATGGATCACCCGAAGGTGTCCAATCACTCCACACACAATGAAGTCGGCATTAATATGTTAAAAACACCCTCAATACCCAGTGAAGAGTCCTTCGGGTCCTGAATAAAACTTTGGCTCTCAAGTGGCTATGCAACAGGCTCCAAGGGATACAGACAAGATACATTATTCTTTACTTACATATATACATAGTTTTTTTTTTCCTGAGTCTGACTAACGTAGACTGCACAAAAATCTTTGAGACGGATGCACATGCTGGCCAGGCACAAGAGCCACCCATCCTACTTGATTACAGTCCACATAGACACATTCATGCTGTAATAGCAGAGGAATACTGTCATAGACTCCACTTTTTTTTTATTATTATTATTTTTTTATGTATTAATTATATCTCGTATCCACCGGTATAAAACCTATTAAACAAACTCACTTGAGGCCAAAGAAAACAACAAAGGACCTCAAAAGCTCTTAAAAAGGCATTGAAAGTAGACTTCAACAAATTAATGCCGAAAACATTGTAATGGGTTAGTTGGAGTGTATGAGGTGGAAGTACATGTGTAAAATTCTATCAGTGCACTAAAGATAAAGCAAGACATCATTTAGGCACAATAATGAAATATAACTCATAACTGTCAACCTTTCATGCTAGGAAGTCCTAAACTAGGTATCATTGCTATCATAGGTAGAACAAGCATGCAATTGCAAAGAAATTTTCAAAGTTCACGAGAAAAACCAAATCCACCCCCTACTGAAAGATACACATTGCCCTCAATGTGCCTAAGCAAAGAAATGCAACAATATAGACAATAAAAACATAGTAGGAGGGTTTCGTGAACTTCCTCGAGTCTCAACACATTAGTCTTGAAGTCCATGAGATCGGGGTGACCGCCAAAGCTTCATGGTAGATATAGGAGACGGGAAGTGTGCTTGATGTCCAAATTCCACCCTAAAAGGTAGAAAAGAACATCAACTCAAGGCATCCATCACTTACCCAAAAAAAAAAAGATGCAACAAGAAACAAGAACACACACAAACACGCCAGCAAACAACTAACATAACAAAAACAATTAAACAAGAGATAATCCAAGCAAGTTCTTCGTGCAATCAAGATCATGAAGTCCAATTCCTTTTATTGCAAGTGTTGTAGGAAGTTTACAATGATGCTACAAATGAACAAATAAATTCAAGAGAAATTTCAGCCCAAAGTTACTGTAGCAGAGTCTTAAAAGAGGTAGAGTTTCCCCTTGTTTTTTAAGCCCAAAAATTTACAAATAATGTTTCAAAATACAAGTAAATCAATGATTTCACATTCATACAATATTCCCCAAAGTTTGAAGCAAGATAAGCATGAAAATCAAGAAAAAGAAACAAGATTGCTTCAAAACACAAGTTAGGGCTTCAAAGCTTGAATCGGCAAAGATCGGTGAAGATGACTGCAAAACTCCCAATAAATCATGCAAATTAAGTCCTTGCATGTAGGAGATCCGTGTAGAGGAAGAAAAATGGATAAAAACGGTGAAAGAATGAGGGAAAACGGATGAGAAATGAGAAAGTTATGAAGGAAATGGTGAAGGGGTACCCATTATAAAGTTCAGCCCAAGAGTCCATGCGGGCACTTGTGCGGCCGCACAAGGGGCCGCATCACTCTCTGGATGTCTATGTGGCCTGCTATGCGGCCGCATAGCAGGCCACACCACTCTCTGGATGCATATACGGGCTCATGTACGGCCAATAAACGGGCGGTTTCCAGTTTTTGCATCAAATACTCATCCAAACACCCCAAAATCACATAAAACAATGCCGAATTCACCCACAACATCCAAAACATGATAATTGATGCATGAAGATGAATGATAACACAAAGAACTCACAAGTACCATGAACAAACACAAGTAAACAAATTATGAAAAATGACTAACTAACCACAATCACACACTTGAAAACAAAGAACATTGAAGCAACCAAACACACCAAAATATGAAAAACACACATGCAATGAATTTTTATGCTTGGGTTGCCTCCCAAGAAGCTCTTGTTTAACATCATTAGCTCGACATATTTTACCTCAAGGGGGCTTGAAGACGGTGTGTTCCTCCCGGCTAGAAGTGGCATAAGAACTACCAAGAAAAGTGAAGCGTACCTTCCGGGATGGTGTCAAAGTGGAGACCAAGCATGAGTTACCTTTTGGCCTCCATGGAAAAAGCTTGGGCCGGGCATTGCATAATTTAAACCTTGGCGGATCCTTGGATGGCTTGAACCTCCTCTCCGCCTCTACTTTGGTCCCGGCTGAATTTCCTAGGAGCATCCATAAAGCATGTTTTGGCCTCCAAGGGAGTAAGTAAGGTTGAAAAAATTTCAAACTCGACATGGGTGGTTCCTTGGGGGGTGTAAACCAATGTCAATCTTCCTTTAATTACCCACAAGAATCGTTTGGGCCTCCAAGGAAATAGTTTTGGTTGGGACGTGTCTAACCTCAGCATAGGTGGGTCATTGGATGGCTTCAACCCCCAACCCACAATTTCTTTTGTCCCAAGTGGTTCTTTCTTGTGCTTGGTTTTCTTGTTAGATTTTATGCAAACGGCTTGCTTAAGTGCTATCAATGGTGCTCTTTTGACTCCTTCAACCTCCAATATACCAAAGTTCTCTTCCTTTTCATTATGGGTTATAGTTGGGCCTTCCATTACTGGTTCACGAATTTGTTGTTCAACCCGGCTCTCTAGCTTGTGGAGAGATGCTTGCGCAGCCGAAAGTGCGGCATGAACGACCTAAAATCTAGCTTCATATTCGGCATCAAGGACCGAGTGTTGTTCAGATTGGGCCCTAGCAAGATGTCCAACCTGGCTCTCAAGAGAATGAATAGAGGCTTGGACATTCCTTATAATTGTGCTGAATTCATAAAACCTTTTTTCTATCATCTCAAACTTTGCCTCCGTGGTGATCATGAATCGTGCCAAGACCTCCTCAACAGTATATCTCTTTTCTTGCGATAATCCATGGTTAGGACTTGGAGGGCAATTTTGAGCTTGCATTTGTCAAGAATAGTGTACCTCGCACAAAAAAGAAAGAAAACACAAAGTGAAACGAAGCAAAACTAAACAAAAAATATATATAATAAAATAATATGTACAACAAGAGAAAAGTAGCTAGAGCAATAGACTACATAAACTACATAGACTGAAGGAAACATGCAAAGACCAAAATTTACGAAAGGAAATAAAAAATGACTAAATCAGTGAACTAAAGGTTTTCCTAGCATCCTTGGAAGTTCCCCGGTAACGGCGCCAAAAACTTGATGACTTGACCGCAAGCGCACGGGTCGCCAAGTAATACCCCTCACGCAAGCGCGAGGGGGTCGTATTCCCTGGGGTCCCAAGAGCTGCTATTACTCCCCTCTAGATGACACTGTCTAGTCTACCAAATATAGATTTGAAACAAGATAAGAAAGATAACAAAAGAGAAAACTATAAACAAGTGGACTAAGGCTCACCACATAAGCATACTAAGGAAGCAAGTAACAATGAAAGTTCGAGGTCCCCGGGCGAGGATCCCCTCGGGACTACTAAAGCTAGAAGGATACTCGAATTACACAGGTAAAGGTGGTTAGGCCAAGAGATGTCCAAAGGTAGGTCACCCGATGGTCACGGTGATAACCCCTAATCCGGTATGAGTATTGGAATACGGAATCACTTCCGCCCAAATCCTCACACGATTGCATTAAGCCTAGGGAAATCCCGAATTAAGGTCAAACACAACATCTAGGCTCAACCCTAATGGTTGGAGGGGTACAAATACCCGATGGTCACGGCGTATTCGTACATGTATCCCTTCCAAACTTGGTGTGTTTAATACTAAGGCGATGGTCACGCAACCTAGTATAACCTAGAAATTGATACACAGAGTTCTCATGCATACCAATACATCAAAGTGCACCAAGCTTGAACCATAAACCACACAAATACCATACTTGTAAATCAAGTATTCATACAAGCAAGTTTATCCCAAGGTTCACCGGATGCCCGGTGACCTTGGGAGTCTAGTTCATCATCAACAATGGAGAGAGTATAGAAAACAAGAAATACAACAAAAAGCTCATAAAACTTCCCCTAAGATGAAGACTAGGAGGTGGTGATGAGAATCCGACGGATAGACGCCGACGAACTCCTAGATATGCTCCTTGAAAGATCCCTCTTCTCCCCTTGATTTGCCCTTTAGATCTGCCTTCTCCAACCCCTTGAAGCCTAGGAAGATGATGTTGGAGAAATGGTGGCCAAAGACAACAAGAAGAATGCCCAAAAGACCTTTCAAACCTAATTTCGGGATGCTATGCGGCCTCCCATGCGGCCCCGCATGCGGGGAGAGAGTTTCAGAGAAATCCCGAAAATCGCGCAAGTTGCTACAGTGCACGCTACAGTAAAACTGCTGCATTATTTATACTGCAGTAGAATTGCTACAGTAATGCATGCAACCTCCACTGCGCCCGCATGGTTGCCCGCATGATTTTCCTGACTAAGCCATTCTTCAAGTCTTCGTGCTACAGTGGTTGCTACAGTGCACCATGGCTTCGAAACAGTGTTTTTGATGCTGATTCTTCTCCAATTCTGTCATTGAGCTCGCCGGGGCCTCATTGGTACCTGTAACATGAAAGAAACCAATTCAGACCAAAAGCAGGCGTCAACTAATATAAAAATACGCAATACATATGCCCGAATACATAGAAAATACGTATATTTAGGCGTTTATCACTACTCTAGTAATTTATCATTTTTGTTGTAAATATCTGTCTTTATATGTGTATTTTACAATTTTATGCATATTTATTTACTTTACTTCTTTCTTGTTTTCTTTGATAGCTTATTGATAAGTGCTCGTGTTATAATAATGTGAAGTATTATTATCTTATATTGAGCATTACTTTTATCAAATTTTATCACTAAATTGTGTGCATTTGTGTGCTTTTGTGTATTGTAGGTTTGTGGAGTGATATGTGCTCGTGGTATAGTAATACGAAGCGTTATTATCTTACAATGAGCATTAATTTAATCAAATTTTATCACTAAAAAGTGTGCATTTGTTTACTTTTGTGCATTGTAGGGTTATGAAGATAAAGTGAAGGAAAGGAACGAAGTTAGATCGTGTTCGCCATTGTTGGGAAGATTCTTAAGGAGCAAGGCATGAATAGAGACTTGTTAGTGTGTGCCAACCTCCTTTGGAGGGGCACAAAGGCAGTCACATTCACAATAAGTCTAACTCATGCTAGCAAGGAGAACTTCACCAATAAGGAGATTTGAAGCAATCGGCATGATCTACCATTGATTGTGTGCCCAATTCAACGGCCTCAATGAAGAACGACGATTTCGGAAGAGTTTCGGAACAATACTGTAGCAGCAATGTAGCAAGTTACTGTTCACTGTTTGCAAGTTACTGTTCACTGTTTGCTGAAATTCAGCATTCCAGCAACTTCACACGGGCGTGTGGAAATTCCACACGGCCGTGTGAAATCCCAATTTCTGCGATTTTAAAGCCACGACTCAACAATATAAAAGCGCGTTTTGGAGACTATTTGGGATATCTTTTGACCTATCTTTCTCTCCAACTTCTGGAGGGCGGCTAGGGTTTTGGAGAGGACTTCATGGAGGTTTAGAGCGCGTCATCGGCATCGTTACTGACGTCCGGTGGCCGCATAAGACCACGGCCACACCATACGCAAGGGGGTTTTCATTGATGTCTTTACTTTGTGCTTTCTCTCATATTTTGATGAACATGTATAGCTCCATGAGGAGCTAAACCCCTTGTGAGTATTCAGACTTGTAAATTCTAGGGTTATTATGTTTCTTTGACATTGTTATTATGCTTTTCCATTATTGATGAATAAAAATTGAGTTTTGATCTTAATTTCATCTTGTTAATGTTTTCCTTTAGACGTGACACTAGGGTTGAGAACAATCTAGGTTGTCCTTGGGAGGTGTGACAACTCCTATAGGATTAGACTATTTGAGATTGAAGAGGGTTGAGAGGGTGAGTCGTGAGATAGCGAAGCGTCCCCTTTCCCTTCCGATGTGGTTTCTCCCTACCTCCGTTTCCTTGATTTCTTAGCGGTCGATATAGAGTGAAGTGCTAGGTAGATAAACTCCCCTGGGACTTAGTTACGCAAGTAACAGACTAAAGGGTTGAAGTGAATCCTACACACTGGGGCTTAATCTAGACTAGGGTTCTTTCACCTGGACCAAAGGGTTAAAACTACACATAAGAACAGGTTTTACCACTAGGAGTCCCTGGAACTTAAAGCAATCCCACGTAGTGTGAGGTTTAGGTAGATATACTCCCTGGGGCTTAGTCGTGCCAGCAACAGAGCAAAGGGTTAACGTGAATCCTAATACCGTAGCATAATGTTGGGGTTAGTCACGGTTGTCCTTAGGTTTGGGACCGTGTATCTAAGGATTTCCTCGACTCAATTGACATCAATAGGAAAGTATAATAGCATCGTCTTGTACTAGAAGCATAGATCCTAGAGGTAGCTTGTCCGGATACCCTATTTCATCCATTGCCAGTTTCTCTCTATTCTCTTTTACTTGCACTTTCTTATCTTCCATCTTTCTATTCAATTTCTTGTCTTTTATTATATTTGCTTCCATATTCACTCATCGATTCTATTCTTATCTTCCCATACTCCACATAGCTTAAATAGTGAAATCTTGTATTTTAACTCCTTATTCCCTGTGGATTCGACTACCCACTCACCGGGGTAAATTTTATTACTTCGACAAACCCGTGCACTTTCGGGGCGTGTCATGGAGCTAGTTTGGAGAAGAAGAACAAAATTAGATCGTCTTCGCCATTGTTAGGGAGTGATTCCGTGTTCCTATACTCATACTGGATTAACAAAGTTAGATACGAGTCTAGACTTGTGGGTGTGTGCCAACGTCCTTTACTGGGGCACAAAGGCAGTCACATTCACAATAAGTTTAACTAGTGTAGCATAGGAGAACTTCGCCAATGAGGGGAATTGAAGGAATCGGAATGTTCTACCGTTGATTGTGTGCCCAAATCAACTGCCTTGATGAAGAACGATGAATTCTGGAGCGTTTCGACAAAAGCACTATAGCAGCAAGTCAATGCAGCAAAATATTGTAGCAAGTTACTATTTACTATTTGCTGAAATTCAGCAAAACAGAGACTTCACAAGGGCGTGTGGAAATTCCACACGGCGTGTGAAATCCCAATTTAGCCGATTTGATGCCGCAACTCAACAGTATTTTAAGGCCCTTTTAATACTCTTTTTGGATTTTCTTTTTGGCCAATCTTTTTCCATGGTTTCTGGAGGGTTGTGGCTACGGTTTGGAGAGGACCTTGTGGCGTATCGAAGCGCGTCATCGGCATCGACATCGACGTCCAACGGCTGCACAAGACCACGGCCGCACTATACGCAACGGGGTTTTCATCTATGCTTTTGATTTGTGTTTATTCTTGTAGTTTGATGGATTTGTATAGCTCCATGAGGCTTAGTTGCGCGAGCAACATAGTGAAGGGTTGTAGTGAATCCTAGTGCTGGGGCTTAATTTAGAGTAGGGTTCTTTCACCTGCACCAAAGGGATAGAGGTTTACATAGGAACAAGGTTTATCACTAGGAATCCATAGAACTTAAAGCAATTCCACGTAGTATGAGGCATAGGAAGATGAACTCCCCTAGGGCTTAGTTGACAGGTCAACAAGAGTCCAGGGTCATAGTGAAACCTAATGCCGGGCATAGTGTTGGGGTTAGTCACGGTTGACCTTAGGTTTGGGACCATGTGTTTAAGGATATCCTAGATTTAGTTATCATCAATAGGAGAGTATAACAGCATTGTCTTGCACTAAAGCATAAATCATAGGGATAGCTTGTCCGGGTACCCTATTACACTCATTGATTGTCCTTCTCTTATTATTCTTACTTGGGCTCTCCTACCTTCCATATTTCTCTTTTACTTCTAGTTTAATTTAATTGCTTTGCAACCACACATTGATTCTATTCTCACTTTTCGTACACCGCACTAGCTAAATAGCAAACACTTGTGTCTTTGATCCCTACTCCCTGAGGATTTAACTACCCTCTCACCAAATACTATTATTACTTCGACAACCCGTGCACTTGCGGTACACACACGCAAGGGGTGTGTCAAGCTTTTGGCGCCGTTGCCGAGGAGTAGGCGTATTTTAGATATTTGTTTTTTCTATTTTAGCTATTCACTTCACTTTCTATTTCACACTTTCTTTGTCTATCATTGTTCTCACTTGTTTTCTTTTTCTTTGATTTCAGCTTCTGAAGGGATGTTTGACACAACTGAGATTTTTTATACACTTACAGGAATAGTGAAGGATGTGGAACAGAAAATGTATTTGTTCACTGTACAGTCAGTTACAAGTTGCATTGAGTATGAGCAACCAGTGAGCATTCCTTTTGGAGAAGAAGAGGCCACTATTGATCATTCTTGTATAAAATAGATCATGAGTTATGAACTGGGCAGTGTGCTAGACGAATTTGAGAAATCAGCCATAGCCGCTTCAAGTGGTGATACAGAAGAAAGTCTAGAGAGGGTCCTTTCTCAATTTGAAACATGTTATCGGGAACACAGGCAAGAAGTCTTTTCGGTGGGGACTATAGATTTGACTGAGGAAGCTTTTTAGGTAGGAGCAATAGTAGGATCTCAGGATCATCTCAACAGTCATGTTTTGGAGAACAATTCAGATAGTGTTATTGAACAGGGATCGACTCAGTTTGAAGAAATTGATAGATTAAAGGAGAGTCGATTGCGACCATCTATTGAGGAACCACTTGATTTGGAGTTGAAAACACTATCAAAACACTTGGAATATGCATTTTTAGCAGAAGAGATGAAGCTTCCTGAGATTATAGCATCGGATCTATCTTCGGATCAGAAGGCTAAGTTGGTGAACATGCTGAAGAAACACAAGTATGCCCTTGCTTGGAAACTTTCAGATTTGAAAGGCATAAATCCATCTTTTTGTACACATAAAATTTTAATGGAGGATAACTTTGAGTCAGTAATCCAACCTCAAGGAAGACTGAACCCGAATATGAAGGAGGTTGTCAAGGCAGAGGTGGTGAAATTATTGGATGCAGGGATTATTTATCACATTTCTGTCAGTGCTTGAGTGAGCCCAACACAAGTGGTTCTGAAGAAAGAGGGAATGACAGTGATCAAGAATGAAAAGAATGAACTCATTCCAACTAGAACAGTCAAAGGATGGAGGGTGTGTATTGATTACAGAAGATTGAATGATGCAACTCAGAAGGATCACTTCCCATTACCTTTTATTGATCAAATGTTGGAGCGATTGCCTGGGCATTAGTTTTACTGTTTCCTAGATGGGATGTCAGGATCCTTTCAGATTCCTATTGCTCCAGAAGATCAAGAGAAGACAGTATTTACTTGTCCTTACAAGACATTTGCATACAGACGAATGTCATTTGGGCTATGCAATGCACCCGCCACATTCCAACGATGTATGATTGCCATTTTTTATGACCTTTTGGAGGATATCATGGAGGTGTTCATGGATGATTTCTCTGCGTTCGGTGGTTCCTTTGATATATGTTTGAAAAACTTGGAGAGAGTTTTGATGAGATGTGAGGACACAAACATTGTGCTGAATTGGGAGAAGTGCCACTTTATGGTTCAAGAAGGCATCGTTCTAGGGCACAAGATCTCTTGAATGGGCATGGAGGTAGATAAAGCCAAGATAGAAGTCATAGATAAACTTCCCCCACTAGCAAATGTTAACGAAGTTTGCAGCTTCTTGGGGCATACAGGGTTCTATAGGTGGTTCATCAAGGATTTTTCAAAAATTACACAACCACTGACTAAACTCCTCGAAAAGGATGCTCCTTTTGATTTTGGGAATGAATGTAAGCCGCATTTAATATCTTAAAAGAGAAGCTAGTTCAAGCCCCAATTTTGATCACACCAGATTGGAATGAACCTTTCGAGCCTATGTGCAATGCAAGTGACTATGCGATTGGAGCAGTTTTGGGGCAAAGAAAGGGCAAGCAGTTCCAACTGATATATTATGCCAGTAAGACTCTCTCAGGTGCTCAAGAAAATTATACCACTACAGAGAAGGAGTTACTAGTAGTTGCGTTCATCCTTGATAAATTCAGGCCGTATCTCATTTTGTCAAGAGTCATTGTGTTTACTGATCACTCAGCCTCCGTTACCTCATGAACAAGGCTGATGCAAAACCAAGATTGATCCAGTGGATATTACTCCTACTGGGCATCAGTTTTACTATTTCATAGATGGGATGTCAGGATACTTTCAGATTCCTATTGCTCCGGAAGATCAAGAGAAGACAATATTTACTTGTCCTTATGAGACCTTTGCATACAGACGAATGTCGTTTGGGCTATGCAATGCACCCGCCACATTGCAACGATGTATGACTGCCATTTTTGATGACCTTTTAGAGGATATCATGGAGGTGTTCATGGATGATTTCTCTGTGTTCGGTGATTCCTTTGATATATGTTTGAAAAACTTGGAGAGAGGGATGATGAGATATGAGGAGACAAACCTTGTGATGAATTAGGAGAAGTGCCACTTCATGGTTCGAGAAGGCATCATTCTAGGGCACAAGATCTCTCGAATAGGCATGGAGGTAGATAAAGCTAAGATTGAAGTCATAGATAAACTTCCTCCACCAGAAAATGTTAAGGGAGTTTGCAGTTTCTTGGGGCATGCATAGTTTTATAGGTGGTTCATCAAGGATTTTTCAAAAATTACACAACCGCTGACTAAACTCCTCGAAAAAGATGCTCCTTTTGATTTTGGGGATGAATGTAAGACAACATTTAATATCTTAAAAGGGAAGCTAGTTCAAGCCCCAATTTTGATCAACACCGGATTGGAATAAACCTTTTGAGCTTATGCGCAATGCAACTGACTTTACGATTGGAGCAGTTTTGGGGCAAAGAAAGGGCAAGCAGTTCCAAACGATTTATTATGCCAGTAAGACTCTCACAGGTGCTCAAGAAAATTATACCACTACAGAGAAGGAGTTACCAGCAGTTGTGTTCATCCTCGATAAATTCAGGTTGTATCTCATTTTGTCAAGAGTCATTGTGTTTACTGATCACTCAGCCCTCCGTTACCTCATGAACAAAGCTGATGCGAAACCAAGATTGATCCGGTGGATATTACTCCTGCAAGAGTTTGATATGGAGATAAAGGGCAAGAAAGGGACTGAAAACGTAGTGGCGGATCATTTGTCTCCGTTTGAGGAAAGTGTGGGACAAGAGCCATCAAGTAAGGAAATTAATGATTCCTTCTCGGAGGAGCACTTGTACTGGATCCAGGGTTCAACATCAACAAGTGACTTTTCCAAAGGATCTGCTCTTCAAACTTTCCCACCAAATCCGAGCTCGTCCCTCAAGTAGTTTGGTAGCAACCCTGAGTCTCATCTCATATGCTAGATTCATATCCTCAAATGTAGCAGTCACCCTCTTGATCCACTCTTTAGCAATCATGGCATCACTAATGACATCAAAAGAACCACATCCAAGCTGTTGGGCTTCCTTTAAAAGCTTGAACAAGACTAGGATTTGATTGGATCCACCGACCTCTACTAGTGCATGCTGAACTGCTCAAGCCTGTGGCGGTGCTGGTGCTTGATAACTGCTTGAGTATACATGTTTTACCCACTTGTTTTACATGCATTGAGCATCATTTTACCATGGATTATGTCTCATAAACTATATTTTGGTGTTCTTTTATGCAATTAGGTTGTGAAAGTGTTAAAGGAGGAAAAGGAAGCAAAGATAGGTTATAAACTGTAGCAAAACACTGCTCATTTTATTGTAGCAGTACTGTAGCAGAAATCACTGTTCACGCGACCGCGTGGGATCTCACGTGGTCGCGTGAAGACACGTGACAGGCGCGTTTCCAAAGTTATAAATACCCCGTTTTGCCGATTTTTAAAGGACTTTTTGCGCACGTTTGAAGGCATGAGCGGCTAGGGTTTCAAGGACGAGGTCTTTGGCGATATTGGGAGTCGTTCTTCACCAACTTCGATAGATCTTTCGACGAGATAGCATCGGGAGCCATTGGCGACCTAGCTTCGAAGAAGGTTCCTTCGAGATGTTGAACGATTCATCAAGGCCATCATCACGAATTCGAGGGGGTTTATTTTCATGGATTACATTGCTTTTTATTTCATTATCTTTTGCTTTGTAATAAGCCCCATGGAAGGCTAAACCCTAGTAGATACTTGGGCATGTGAACCCTAGGTTTCGATTCATGTATTAACTTTCTTTATGCTTTCTTTTAATTCCGAGTTAATTTGAGTTTTAATCTTGTTTAATCATTGCTTGCATGCCTTATTGAATCGTATGGTTGTTTGGTATGCTTGAATTGTTTCCTTGGTGAGAGAGAGGTCTCCATTAGGGATTAGAACATACAAGGTTAAAGAGGGTTGAGAGGGTGAGTCTTGAGATAGAGGAGTGTCCCCTTTCCCTTCCGATTGAGTGTTTCCTATCTCCGTATTCCCTAAGTTTTATGCAATCATATGGGGTGTGAGGCGTGAGATTGATAGATTTCTCCACCAGGACCTTTGTAAGGGGTTAGAGATCTTTCACCTAGAAGTAGGGTTAGATCTAATTTTAGGAATCGGTTTCACTCCTAGGTATCCCTAAAGTTCATTGCGGTCATATGGGGTTTGAGGTGTTGAGATTGAGCGATTTCTCCGCCGGGACCTTGTAGGGGATTAGTATCGATGGCCTGGAGGCAAGGACCGATTATTCTTGGATTGCCTCGACTCATAAAACTAGGTTTAGAAGCATTTAGTAAGTCTTGCACTTCATGATAGAGCCTAGGGGGAGCATTGCCCGGGTATCTCATCTTCATTGATAGATATCTCCTTTACCTTTTCTTTTACTTGCTTGCTTGTTATTTTCTTATTTTACGTATTACATCCATTGCTTCATATTATTGATTCGACTAGATAATTGAGAATTAGTCATTACTAGTACTTCCGTTCCCTATGGATTTGACTACCCACTCACCAGGGTAATTATTACTTCGATAACACGTGCACTTGCGGTACACACACGCAAGGGGTGTGTCAGTGCTGGTGCTGGGGAAATCTGAGGCTTTCCCCCAAAATTCCTCCAGTAATCAAGGAAATCCTGATACTCCTAATAGGTAGGTTGCCATCCCTTGGTAGCCCAATGAGTCCTGAAGGCTTATAGTGCTTCTGGAGTTGGAATAGATCCAGGTACTAGAGCAGTTCCCTGAACCTCAGGGGCATGCACTGAAGCTGCCACGGCAGGATAATGCCCTGAACTGGCATCCTGCCTAGGTGGCGATGAAGAGGAGAACGGGGATGGCTCTCCTCACCTCCCACCCATCTGGTCTCTCGATGTAGCAACAGCAGGGGGAATAACTCTCCCACGGGGAGTGTGTGAACATTGTGCTGGCATTCTACTAAAAAGAAAACACAAGACAACCTTTAGAAACAATTCCTACATGCAACAATGCTATATGTAAACTCTACTGGGATCCACTAAGTACAAAGACAAGGAATCACACTCCTAACCCAAATCAAGGAACTGACACTGAAACTGGATTATACTGTCAATCCTAAACCTAAATCTAAACCAGGGCTCTGATACCACTAAAGTATGTCACGCCCCGACACGCGTGTCCGAAGCACGACATACCGCCACGACAACCTAGGGGAGTCCTACACTGCCTCAACCCTAGGTAGCCGTAAGGCTAACCTCTTCCCTGTACATTGCAACTATAACAACAAGAAATGTTTCAACCAACCATAATACTCAAGTGTTCCTACACATACCCATCCAATAATATGAGGTTTAACACACTGAAAACTATAACAAGAAGTTCATAAGGAAGACGATAACAATCACTCCAAATAGAGGATACACTCCTCATACAAACATAGACTAGACTGGCATACAAAATGTTCAAGTATGGAAAGACATGAAAGGGTTCAACAATACATAGTAGATCCCTAATAATCCAGGCAAAGACATAAATAACATACGCCACTCAAAATGAGAAGACAGTGACGACCCTAGCCAAGCACTTCAGGTCTTCACCCCTGCGCTGTGCTATCACCTGGGATGAGGAAAGAGGGGGTGAGTAACTATGTTACTCAGTGAGGGGTTAGATAGGTCTATAGCTCAAGCATGATCAAATATACATAAAACATCATAAAAATATTTGATTTCAAAACAAGAATGATAATACTTTGAATAACATTATCACATAAGAATACCATCTTTCCCAAAGAAGTACAAATAGAATTTCATGGAAATCATAGAGAAAACACATGCCATCCTGGACCTAGCATAAGCACGATTCTTATCGATAGATTCAAATATCAAGATGCTTAGAAATAATTAACTCATCAATCATAAATCAACAATAATGTCCAGAATGGCCTCAAAAACTCTCCGTCGCTACCCATGGCCTTGGTTAGGTCTGGAGCTACCAAGATGCGCATATCTTGCCATTGGTTGCTGGGAAGTTTGTGTGGTGACTCTGAACAACCCAACTATACCCATGTCAGGAATCTACGCTCCCACCTGACATGGTATAACCGTTTTGACAGTATTCCACGCCACCTCTAAATAGGTCGGCCCGTGGAAACCATCCACTTCTTACTGCAGCAAGTTCTGGAGCTCGGCTCCCATTTCACCAACAAAGATTTTAAACAATAACTCATCCCGTAGGCTCAATACATACATCATGATAGCATAATTCTCAATAAGAGGCAATAAGTGTTCACAACGGCAATTCTCACTCCAAGAGTGATAAAATTTGATCATAACATTAATAATGAAACCATTTTCATCAAAAGTATCATATAAATGTATCTTTCAAAATACACTTTGAGCATTGCATTAATACCATGAAAATCAACTTGTTTTCACATGCCTTTTGTTCATCATAATGAGAACATCAAATCTCTTGAAAATACGTAGTTTGAAACATATATCTCGAACATAGGGTTCCAAACCATAAACAATATGAATACTGATAAACGTCTAAATGTACGTATTTTATACATACACTTGCGCATGCTTCTCATATTTTGTTGATGAATCGATGCACTTTTAGGTCTAAATTGGTTTATTTTGTGTTTCAGGTACAAAAGAAGCCTAGGTGAGCTCAACGACGCAATTTGAGAAGAAATTGACACCGAAATCGTCGTTTTGGGTTCCCCGGCACTGTAGCAAACACTGTAGCAGCCTGAAGCACGAAGATTTGAAGAAAATTCTAAGTCTGGGAATCCTCACGGGCAAGCCCACGGCCGTGAGGTCATCCGCGAGCAGTTCACTGTAGCACTTTACTGTAGTAGTTACTGTGCGAAAATCACATCTTTGCGGTTTCTTCCAGCCCGTATTACAGGCTCCCTCACGGGCCGTATATGGACCATGAGGCCACCCGTGAGCTTGCCCGAACTCATCATTTAAAGGGGCTATACTTGGGTTTTGAAAGGGGAGCTTGGAGTTCTTCTTAGGGCCTCTCTCCACCACCTTCGAATTGAGGAAGAAGAAGCTCTTGGAGGGCGATCTAGGCAAGGATTTGGCGAGGAGAGCAAGGTTTTGGGAAGATCCTTCATCCTAGGGCTTTCATTTGGAGGTTGAAGACTAGGGAAGCCACCCCTTGGCGTGGCGTCTTTGGAACTTCACCGGCCTTCATCCTTTGAGGGAGTCCTTCTCATGCCTTTGTCGTTTGTTTCCATGCATTTATTGTTGTATTTAGTAAACATGAGCACTTAAACCCCAAGGTCACCGGATGTAGGTGAACCTTGGGGGTGAACTTGTGATGTTTTGGATGATCTTGTTCTATACATTGTTTGTGGCTTGTTTGTGATCCATTGTTTGGTGTTTTACATGCTTGGTATGTATGAGAACTCTCTGTATCAAAAGACTTAGGAAATGCTAGGTTGCATGACCATTGCCCTAGTGTTAGACTCACCAAACTTGGAAGGGACATACGTATAAATACGCCGTGACCATCGGGTATTTGTACCCCTCCACTCCTAGGGTTGAGTACTCTTTTGTATTGTAGCCCTAGTTTGAGAAAACCACTTCACCCTTTGCAATCTTAGGGGAAATCTTGGGCGGTATACGTACCGTATCCAATACCCGTACCGGATTAGGGGTCGACTTTCGTGACCATCGGGTTGACCTAGTCTAGGGTTTTCTCGGTCCAATTAGCCACTTGCATGTTAGTCCAAGCCTTCCTACTCACTTTAGTAGCCCCTAAGGGAATCCTCATCCGTGACCACTCCTAGCCCTATTTCTACCCCGTATCTTACCCTCGTATGTTTGCTTTGGTTATTTACTTGTTTAACTTCTTTGCATCATATTCACTCTTTTGAATCATATCGGTCAAACAATATTGTAATAAGGAAGTAAGGGTAGCTTCTCGGGCCCCAGGGAATACGACCCCTGTGTCAAGCACAGGGTATTACTTGACGACCCGTGCACTTGCGGGATCACACTTCATCAAGTTTTTGGCGCCGTTGCCGGGGACCCACGAGAAATATCCGGAAAACTTTGCGCATGTTGATTTGACCATTTTCTTGTTTTGCATTTATCATCCTTTGTATATATTCCATTATCTATCGTTTTGCATTTCTATTTTTTTTACCTCTCGTCGATTGCTAATTCTTGACTCCGGTTTTGCAAGGTACCTATTTTATGACACGTTCGAGTCAAGCAAACCTAGTTGAACCCGACAACGAAGTAGAGAGAACTTTGCATCAAAGGTTGAGAGAGTTGGGTGAGAGTTCAAGACAACGAGGACAAGAGTTTGTTGTGGAATCAAGTGAACCTACCGTTATGGCCGAACCAAGGAGGACCCTGTCTGATTATGAGCGGCCTCAATTCACCGGTGAAGAATTCAGTGTTGAGGCACCGGCGGTTCCGGCTAACAATTTTGAAATCAAGGCGAGCACGATTGGAATGATTCAGAACTCGGTTCAGTTTGACGGGTTGGCAGATGAAGACCCGCACGCTCATCAATCTCGCGTCTTGCAAATATGTTCAACCTTCAAGATAAACTCGGTCTCTGATGATGCTATTCGGCTAAGACTTTTTCCATTCAATTTAAGGGGAGCAGCTTATAGGTGGCTCACATCCTTGGCTCCCGGCTCCATCACCACTTGGAAGGATATGGTGGAAAAATTCTTGGCCCGATACTTTCCTCCTAGCAAAGCAGCGAGGTTGAGGCAAGAAATATCATCCTTCAGGCAGGGAGATTCGGAGACACTCTTTGAAGCACATGAAAGGTTTAAAGACTTGTTGCGCAAGTGCCCTCACCATGGATTTCAGTCTTGGATTAGAGTGCAAATGTTCTGCAATGGGCTGAATTATTCAACAAGGCAACTGATTGATGCCACAGCAGGTGGATCCTTGAGTAGCAAACTGCCTGAAGAAGCTGAAGCTTTGATTGAAAACATGGCCAGTAATGAATGCCACTGGAGTACTAGGCAAAAGGCACCAAAGGCCACAGGGCTTTATGAAGTGAATGAAAACACAGCATTGACGGCTAAAGTTGAGGCCTTGACAAAGAATCTCTCAGACAACAATGCCTTGGTCAGTTCATTGGCACAGAAAGTTGAGCAACTGATGTTGGGGTCCAATTCTACCCCTAAGGCCGTGATGTCTTGTGACACATGTGGAGCAGGGCATGCAACGTCACAGTGTCCTATATTCATTGCCCCTTCTACACCTATGGAGTCTGTTGATTATGTTGGAGGTGGACCTAGAGGACCGGGAAATCAATATGGTAACACATACAATCAAGGTTGGAGGAACCCCCCGAACATGCCCTGGGGTCAAGGCCAAGTACAACAGAGGCCCCCTCCATCTCAAGCAAGCCATTACCCAGCAGCACCACAACAAGAAAGAAAGTTTACCACGGAAGATGTTTTGGCCAAATTTATGATTAATACCGAGACACGGTTTCAGGGTATTGAGAAAAGAATGGATGAGTTCGGCACTGTGTTGAGGAATGTTCAGGCATCTATGCAATCTCTTGAGAACCAAGTGGGACAGCTTGCTCGAGCGCATTCTGATCGTCCTTCGGGGAGCTTACCAAGCAACACTGAAAGCAGCCCGAGGGAACACTTGAAGGCTGTTACACTAAGGAGCGGAAAGCAATTGGAAGCAAGGGCCGAGACGAGCCCAAGTGCTTCTAATGATAGGGTAACCGATTTGGAAGACCCTCATTTGAACTTGAGAGAATGCAAGGATGATAAGGGGAAATGTAGTAATGATGTCCACGAATCCCCGGTCCCAAAGGTGAACGAGTACAAGCCCGTGGTACCTTACCCAACAAGGTTGAAAAAAGACAAGGAGGATGCTCAATTTAAAAGATTTTTGAATATATTCAAGCAACTCCACATTAACATTCCTTTGGTTGAGGCCCTCTCACAAATGCCCAAGTATGCCAAGTTCATGAAAGACCTCATCACAAACAAAAGAAAACTAGAAGAGGTGGACTCGGTGACACTATCGGGGAATTGCTCCGCTTTAATTCAAAAGAAGTTGCCTAAGAAACTCAATGATCCCGGTAGTTTCATCATCCCTTGCACCCTTGGTGAAGGAATACAAGAGAGTGCTTTGGCCGACTCGGGTGCGAGTATTAATGTGATGCCTTACAAGTTGTTTTTGAAATTGGGACTGGAAGATCTAAGGCCTACACGAATGACTCTACAACTTGCCGATCGTTCTTTGCGGTGACCAAGGGGTATTGTTGAAGATGTCCTTGTGAGGGTTGACAAACTCATCATTCCTGTGGATTTTGTGATTTTAGATGTGGATGATGATGTTGAGGTCCCCATCATTCTCGGCCGTCCATTCCTAAACACTTCTGGAGCATTGATTGATGTCAAGGGTGGAAAGATGACATTAAGAGTTGGTGATGAACAAGTGGTCTTCACCCTTCCCGCTGCAATGCGGCACACACTTGACCATGATGATAGTCTTTATTTCATGGATAAAACTGATGCAATTATTTCTGATTGTGTGCAGGAAATTTTCGCTCTGAACCCACTTGATGAAATTTTGGATGAGCTAGAGGAGGAAAAGATAGAAGAATTTGATGCCCCCCCTCCACCATTGCGACAATCTACTCAAGTGGTGTTTGACCCCCCACTACATAACAAGGAGAAGAAACCCACAAAAAAGGTGTGGAGAAAAACAAAGGAACCAAAGAAGGTTGCAAAGGTTTCAACGACATCACCCGAGGAAGTAGATGACATACTCATGGAGAACCAAGGGGAGTTCAGAATTTTTTCATGCCTCTCCATGAACTTTTCGGGTAACAATACATCATCAAAGGTTGGAGGTAAATTCCCTCCTTTTGTCCCACCATGATTGTTGAGGTAACACACGTCAAGCTAACGACGTTAACCAAGCGCTTCTTGGGAGGAAACCCAAGTTTAATTTCATTGCAATTTCATTCTTTTGTTGTTTTGAGTGTTTGTGTTTCTCTTTTTCGTATTTTTGTTGTGTGTTAGCATATTAGCACCCTAGGGTTTGTTCTTGTGTGCTCTTATCGCTCATCATTTTGTCTAATTCATAGTTGCATGCTTGTATGTTGTTGTGAATTGTTTAATGATTAGTTTTCATGAGATTCATGTTCTGATTGCTTTCATGCCTTATTCGGCCTTTCTTTGAGTGGTTTTAAGCTTTAGAGGAGTGTTCTTCATTTCTAAATCGAGTTGAGAGCTAAGTTTTGTACATGATTGTGCCCTTAGGCAAGGGAAAGAACCCTTGCGGGCAAGCTCACGGCCGTGAGCTTGCCCGCAAGCAAAACAGAGGGCTCTCACGGCCAAGCTCACGGGCGTGAGCTTGGCCGTGCGGTAAACCGAGAGCTCTCACGGGTGAGCTCACGCCCGTGAGCTCACCCGTGAGGCTTTTCGGGACTTGATCAAATTGGCTTCATTTGGCCATTCCTTCTATTCATCATCCTCTCCACTTAACACTCTCACTTCCCTCTCATTTCTCCTCCATTTTCTTTCATTTTTCTTGCTTTAAATTGCTCTCACTCTCCTCTAAAAACATTTGGTGCTTAAGATTTGAAGAATAACCACTCTTTTGGCCGGATTCAACTCAAGTTTCACTCCAAAAACCCTAGGTTTTAAGGTGAATTTTTTTGTTCTCATGATCTTGATGTTTCTATGGTTGTAGGGGCCTATTTTCTCATGGTTTGTTCTCTCCTTGGCTTCTACAAGCTTGTATCAAGGTTTTGTAATGGTTGTATTTTGAGATCTTCAAGTTTTCAAACAAAGTTCTTGAAAAAATTTTCGGAATTACTGTAGCACTGAGAAATTTTCATGATTCTTTCATTTTTCAAGATTTTTGTTGCTTGTAACTTGTCTAATTGAGCTTCCATTCACTTTGTAGGATGAGAACCAAGAAGGTTGCTTACAAGAGAGCCCGAAATGACCCTCCTCCGCCTCATGAACAACCCAAGTTTAAGAAGGAAGAACACAAGAATCATTTTGCGCTTCTTTCGCGCAAGAACTTTGGGACGATAAAGAAAATTGATTGGGATGTCCTCAAAACCCTGAGTTTGGATGAAATAATATTGGAACTCATCACACATGACGGTTGGGACACATTGTTCTCCATTGACGAACCCACATACAAGGAGTTAACTCTTGAAGTGTTAAGCACCTTTGAAATCTATCACTTCAACCCTTTCTCTCGCCAACCCGGATATGTGTCATTCCGTGCCTTCGGGAAGAGCCACAGGATCACTCAAGACCAATTGGGCATTTACATGGGATTCTACACCGAAGCATTCACCCAAAGGCCGGAATTCAAGGAATTAGGTAGGGACTTCCCTTACCCCGTGACCAATGCTACATATTGGAATACCATTGCTCACCGGTCACGCACCAAGAAAGCGTCCCAGTTGAAAGACCCCGCTCACAGATACATTCACGCCTTACTGACTAGGAGCATTGGGGGCCGACTGGATTCTACCGGGGTAGTATCGCGCACGGACTTATTGATGCTGTATAGCATTATACAGCGGTACCCCCTCCACATGGGTCATTTGTTCGCCGATGTTTTTGCCCACCAAGGCAAGTTTGTCCGCCTGGGATCCATTTACGCTGGGCCCTACATCACACGCATGATCAAGGGTATGGATCTTCTTGAGGGAACCCAGGGCATGACAGTTGTGGGTGCAGTCGTCCCACTTAGCATGCAGACTTTGGTATGTATTGGTATGGTTGAGCGGCGGGGCACTACACACAGGGTAGTACGACGCCAGTCAGACCCCGGCCCATCTCATGACACCGAGTCTGAGTCTCGATCAGAGTCTGAGTCGGACGATGTTGCTGTACCCCGGGCACCTCAGCATTCATTGGAGGAGAGGTTTGACACGTTCTGAGCAGAGGTCTGCGAGCAGCTGCAGATGCTGACTGCTTCGGTGAGCCGCCTTGAGACCGCTACCGCCGACATTTTAGCGTTCCTGCGCAGTTCGTCATCATCAGTCGGCACCACCTCGGCGGCCACCACTTGTGCAGCTCCGTCATTCCCTTCTGGCCCCTGACTCGCGTTGCATGCTTGCTATGATACTTTGTTTCCACTGCATTTTCTTTTTCATGTTGTACTCTGTACTTTTGAGTTAGCTAGGGCTTCGCCCTGCTAAACTTTTCATGGTTGTTTTGAGACTTTTGTAATTTTGCTCTCTTTTATATTTTTCATTTCTGGAGTTGTGATCTATACTTCTTATGCTTTCAGGAGAATTGTTACTGAGTTTCACACTCCGCGCCCTCAGTATTCTTTCACTCCACCAACATTGAGGACCACATACCATTCTTCATCAGTTGTTGGGGAAGTTTCATTTACTCCATTTACTTGTGCTTAAAATGTTTGTCCCACCCTGTTCTGCTGACTTATGTACATTGGGGACAATGTACAGCTTTAGGTGTGGGGATGGATTTTTGGAGTATACTTGTATTTTGTGCATGCTTTGATTACCTATGATAGCTATGATTCACATGTTTAGAATTTCCTGGCTTGGTAGAATGATAGTTGTGAGCTGTACTTTTACATGCGCTTGAATGTAGTTCTATTTCACCTTTAGCTCCCCTTATGCCTGTACACGATTACTTCCGCCTTGTACACTCCAACCAACCCATTATAATGATTTTGGCATTAAGTTGTTAAATTCTATTTTCAATACTCGTTTAAGAGCTTTTGTATTCCTTTATTGTTTTCTTTAGCTTTTTGTGAACTACTGTAGTGGGTTTAGCCAGGGGATTTGAGAGATAGTCTATACATGTAAAAAAAAAAAAAAAAAAAAAAGGAGTCTATGACAGTATTCCTCTGCTAGTACAGCATGAATGCGTCTATGTTGACTGTAATCAAGTAGGATGGGTGGCTCTTGTGCCTGGCAAGCATGTGCATCCGTCTGAAAGATTTTTGTGCAGTCTACGTTAGTCGGACTCAGAGAAAGTTTGTGCATATGTGAGAGTAATAAAATGTCTTGATCCCCTGGAGCGTACTGCATAGTCACTTTTGAGCTAAAGTTTTATCTAGGAACCGAAAGACTATTATCTGAGTATTGAGGATGTTTTTAGCATTCTAATGTCACTTTCATTATACGTGGGGTGAATGGTCATCCTGGGGTAATCCAGGGTGTGGAGGTCAAGGTGGAAGTTAGCACACACTCACGGGGCACTCTAGGAGAAATGGAACTAGTATTACTTGACTAGTCATTGATCAGCTCACTTCTTGATTTCTGTCCATTCGTGCTTGTGGAGTTCTTTACTTTTGAGCTTGAGGTCGTACATTTAGCCGTTTATCTCCTTGCCCCTGTTCTTCATGTTTGTTTGCTTGGGGACAAGCAAACGCTTAGGAGTGGGGATGTTTGATAAACGTCTAAATGTACGTATTTTATACGTACACTTGCGTATGCTTCTCATATTTTGTTGATGAATCGATGCCCTTTTAGGTCTAAATTGGTTTATTTTGTGTTTCAGGTACAAAAGAAGCCTAGGTGAGCTCAACGACGCAATTTGAGAAGAAATTGACACCGAAATCATCGTTTTGGGTTCCCTGGCACTGTAGCAAACACTGTAGCAGCCTGAAGCACGAAGATTTGAAGAAAACTCTAAGTCTGGGAATCCTCATGGGCAAGGCCACGGCCGTGAGGTCATCCGCGAGCAGTTCACTGTAGCGCTATAATGCAGCAGTTACTGTAGTAGTTACTATGCGAAAATCACATCTTTGCGGTTTCTTGCAGCCCGTATTATAGGCTCCCTCACGGGCCGTATATGGACCGTGAGGCCACCCGTGAGCTTGCCCGAACTCATCATTTAAAGGGGCTATACTTGGGTTTTGAAAGGGGAGCTTGGAGTTCTTCTTAGGGCCTCTCACCACCACCTTCGAATTGAGGAAGAAGAAGCTCTTGGAGGGCGATCTAGGCAAGGATTTGGCGAGGAGAGCAAGGTTTTGGGAAGATCCTTCATCCTAGGGCTTTCATTTGGAGGTTGAAGACTAGGGAAGCCACCCCTTGGCGTGGCGTCTTTGGAACTTCACCGGCCTTCATCCTTTGAGGGAGTCCTTCTCATGCCTTTGTCGTTTGTTTCCATGCATTTATTGTTGTATTTAGTGAACATGAGCACTTAAACCCCAAGGTCACCGGATGTAGGTGAACCTTGGGGGTGAACTTGTGATGTTTTGGATGATCTTGTTCTATACATTGTTTGTGGCTTGTTTGTGATCCATTGTTTGGTGCTTTACATGCTTGGTATGTATGAGAACTCTATGTATCAAAAGACTTAGGAAATGCTAGGTTGCATGACCATTGCCCTAGTGTTAGACTGCCCAAACTTGGAAGGGAAATACGTATAAATACGCCGTGACCATCGGGTATTTGTACCCCTCCACTCCTAGGGTTGAGTACTCTTTTGTATTGTAACCCTAGTTTGAGAAAACCACTTCACCCTTTGCAATCGTAGGGGAAATCTTGGGCGGTATACGTACCGTATCCAATACCCGTACCAGATTAGGAGTCGACTTCCGTGACCATCGGGTTGACCTAGTCTAGGGTTTTCTCGGTCCAATTAGCCACTTGCATGTTAGTCCAAGCCTTCCTACTCACTTTAGTAGCCCCTAAGGGAATCCTCATCCGTGACCACTCCTAGCCCTATTTCTACCCCGTATCTTGCCGTCGTATGTTTGCTTTGGTTATTTACTTCTTTAACTTCTTTGCATCATATTCACTCTTTTGAATCATATCGGTCAAACAATATTGTAATAAGGAAGTAAGGGTAGCTTCTCGGGCCTCAGGGAATACGACCCCTGTGTCACGCACAGGGTATTACTTGACGACCCGTGCACTTGCGGGATCACACTTCACCAAATACTTTGCAAATAGTCATGAAATAAGCCAACTCACAAGTCATCATGATTCTAAACATCAATTTAGGTTTTTGAAGAAGTTTAGCAATAAGGATTTTTATAATTCAAAACAAGAAACTCAATATCAAGAAATATCATGCATGAATCATAGTCCAACTTTGGTAATTTCTCACTCACAAACTCGGGCGAACAAAATGCCTCGAAGTCACTTCCCACCGCTTCTTTGCCCTTACTCGAAGCCTCACCTCCTAAAAGCAATCAAGCAACCAAGACAAGCAACCAAACATCAACAACACTTGATTAACTAGAATGAAGGAAAATGCTCAGAAATGGGGAATGGTTGCTTCTAGGGTTTGTTAAACACCATCACAAAAATTTATAGCAAGGAGAAGACCTCTCACAACTCCTAAAACCAAGAAAGAAAGCAAGAATGACCTAGTTCTGGTCGGTCCTACAATAATTCCGGGATTAGGGTTATGAAGGTTCAAGGATTTCATGAAGTTAAAGTCATACAACTCAATAAAATCAATCCTCACAAGATCGGCCATCAAAGAGGAATAAAAAGAGATAACATTCATGCTCTCATAAGGGTTCACATTCAACCCTAACCATCTTCATTAAAGAACCAAGAAGAAGGAACAAATAGATGAAAGCATACCTTGATCTTAAGAATGAGCAACTTGATGAACCAAGTTTCAAGCTCTAAAACTTCTTCTAAATCATCCTTAGAATCTCATGAGATGATGAAGGAAGAGAGGAGAATGAGATAGAGGAGTTTGGGAGAAGAGAAATGAAGTAAAGAAGCCAAAACTTGGGTTTTATAACCAAAATCGGGCCGGTGTGTGGGCTATGTGCGGCCCTGCACACCAGCAGCACACACCATCTGCCTCGGGTGTGCAGCCTCTGTACGGCTTGTGCACAGCCCACACCCTCTCTAAACTCCTCCAAAACACTAACAAATACCCGACAAACAACCCCAAAGACTCGAGAAGGAAACTCAAAGAAAACTCAACTGGAAAATGACCACAACACCTAAGACAATCAAAACAACAAACATGGGTAAAGAGACCGAAATATCACAAACCTAGCTCCATCAAATGCAACACTTAGAGTTCAGGGGAGTAATGTTTCAATTGCCTACCCCTGCATTAATTGTGTTAATTATTATACTTTTCATTGTGCTTGCATGCATACATTGGGTACAATGTACGTCATAAGTGTGGGGAGGGGGGGGGAGAGTTCACATTGCACACACCTTTACTTGTGTGTTTAATTGCTTATGCTCATGTAGCCCGTGGCAGTTCACCTTAGTTGTAATGGTTATATTCTTAGAGTTTAGGAGAATTTTTAACATTGTATCTGATAAGTGCTTGTGTTATAGTAACGCGAAGCGTTATTATCTTGCAATAAACATATCTTTTATCAGATTTTATCACTAAATAGTGTGCATTTGTGTATTCTTATGCATTGTAGATTTGTGGAGCTAATTTGGAGAAGAAGAATGAAGTTAGATCATGTTCGCCATTGTTGGGAGGTTTTCGGACAAAGCAAGGAACAAGGCACGAGTGTAGACTTGTGAGTGTGTGCCAACCTCCTTTGGAGGGGTACAAAGGCAGTCACATTCACAACAAGTCTAACTTGTGTAGCTTAGGAGAACTTCGCTAAGATGGAGACTTGAAGCAATCGGCACGATCTACCATTGACTGTGTGCCCAATTCACTGGCCTCGATGAAGAACGATGGACTCGGGAGCGTTTCGGTAAGTACTGTAGCAGCACTGTAGCTTGTTACTGTCGCGAAAACACTTTAGTAAGCTACTATTCACTTTCGGCCGAATTTCAGAATTCCAGAGAATTCACACGGGCGTGTGGAATTAACACACGGCCGTGTGAATCAATTTTTCAGCAGACAGAAACTTCACACTCCCGTGTGTTAATTCCACACGGCCATGTGAAGTCCCGATAAGTCCAAAATTTAAAGCCACACTCAGCATTATAAAAGCCCGATTTGGAGACTTTTAAAAATCTCTTTTAACCCATCTTTCTCCCCAACTTCTGGAAGTGCGACTAGAGTTTCAGAGAGGACTTCGTGGAGGTTTGAAGCCCGTCATCGGCATAGTCACCGACGTTCGGCGGCCGCACAAGACCACGGCCACATCTTACGCGAGGGGGTTTTCATCAATGATTTTTATTTATACTTTCTTTTATATTTTGATGAACATGTATAGCTCCATGAGGATCTATACCCCTCGTGGGTATTCAGACTTGTAAAACCCTAGGATTCTTATGTTTCTATGACATTGCTATTGTGCTTTTCCATTATTGATAAATAAATCGAGTTTCAATTTTAATTATCTTGTGCTATTGTTTTTCCTTTAGCCGTGACACTAAGGTTGAGAGCAATCTAGGTTATCCTTTGGAGCTGTGACAACTCTTATAGGGTTAGACTCCTTAAGATTGAAGAGGGTTGAGAGGGAGAGTTGTGAGGTAGCGATGTACCCCTTTCCCCTCCGGTGTGATTTCTCCTTACCTCCGTTTCCTTGGTTAATTAGCGGTCAAGATAGAATGTTAGGGCTCCATCTAGACTAGGGTTCTTCCACCTGGACAAAAGGGTTAGAACTACATAGAGGAACAGGTTTTATCACTAGAAATCCCTAGAGGTTAAAGCAATCCCACATAGTGTTAGGGTTAGGAAGATAGACTCCCCTGGGGCTTAGTTGATAGGTCAACAAGAGTCAAGGGTCGTAGTGAATCCTAATGCTGGGACATAATGATGGGGTTAGTCACGGTTGACCTTAAGTTTTGGGACCGTGAGTTTAAGGATATCCCTGACTCAATTAAACGTCAATAGAAAAGCATAATAGCATAGTCTTACACTAGAAGCATAAGTCCTAGAGGTAGCTTGTCCGGATACCCTATTTCACCCATTGCTAGTCTTTCTTTCATAACTCCTACTTGCTTCTCTCTTGTCTTCCATCTCTCTTTTTAAATTCCTGTCGTTTAGTATAATTGATTTCGTAATCTACTCACCAATTCGATTATCGCTTCTAGTATATCGCACAACTAAATAGCAAATTCTTATGTTTTAAATCCCTATTCCTTATGGATTCGACTACCCACTCACCAGGATAATTTTATTACTTCGACAAGCCCGTGCACTTGCGGGACACACGCAAGAGGTCGTGTCAGTATCTCATCATGCTCTAGTTTCTACTTGAATTTTAGTGAATGTTTGCTCGATTATCTTATATTGCACAACTCACTCTTGGAATCTTTTGGAAACTCAAGCTTGATGTTTTTAAGGACTAGTTTATCATCGTTTTAGTAAGTTCTTAGTTTTGTATTGAGAAATACATGAAAAAAACATGAAACAAATGAGAAAGAGAAAAAGTAAGTGAATTTGTGAATATTTGTTTGGTTTATTTGTGCATTTGCAAGGTGAGCTCCCCACCGTCCATGTCAATCAAGGCCTTAGAAGTGCGCAAGAACAGTCTTCCAAGGATCAATGGAACCTCGACATCCTCATCGACATCCAACACCACGAAGTCAACAGGAAATATGTATTTGTCGACTTTTACTAAAACGTCTTCCACAATTCCCCTAGGATGCCTCACGGATTGGTCCGCGAGTTGAAGTGTCATCCGCGTGGGTCTAGGCTCACCCAAGCCTAGCTTTTGGAAGAACGTGTAGTGCATGACATTGATACTTGCCCCCGAGTCGGCTAATGCCATCTCTTCACCCAAGTTGCCAATGTTGCATGGTATTATGAAACTCCCGGGATCTTTTCTTTTGCTCGGCATGTTCTTTTGCAATACAGCCGAGCAACTGGCATCAAGGATTACCGACGCGCTCTCCTCCAATTTACTCTTGTTGGTCAAGAGGTCCTTCAAGAACTTTGCGTACTTAGGCATTTGGGCCAATGCCTCCGCGAATGGTATGTTGATGTGCAATTGCTTGAAAATTCCCAGAAATTTCTTGTATTATTCGTTCTCTTGGTCATTCTTCAATCATGAAGGATAGGGGATCCTTGGCTTGTAGGGTGGGGATGCCACCTCTTTTTCCTTTATCGCTCCTTCCTCTACCTACACTACCTCGGGTGTCTCTTGGGTCTTCTCTAGAGGGAGATTTCTCTCGACCTCTTTTCCACTCCTCAAGGTGATTGCCTTCAATTATTCCCTCAGATTGGTCTCTGTATTACTAGGCAAACTCCCTTGAGGTCTTTCCGCCAATGTCTTCGCAATTTGCCCCATTTGATTCTCCAAATTGTGTAAGGAGGCGGTGTGATTGCGAAGTGTACCTTCCACCGATTGGAACCTAGCATCCGATGAAGAAATAAACCGTGTGAGAGCTCTCTCTAGATCGGTCATCTTCCCTTCTAGCCCGGTCACTCGGCTTTCTAAATTCTGTGCTTGTTGACCCTGAAATCTCGGTGGTGTGTTGTTCTTTTGTTGTGAGTGTCCTTGGTTGCTCCATGAGAAATTTGGGTGGTTCCTCCACTCCGAATTATAAGTGCCGCTATACGGGTTGCCTTGGCCTTGTCCTCTATAGTTATTTCCCACAAAATCAGCCTGCTCCACCATACTAGCGCCTCCAATAGCAATCGGACAATCACTTGAAGCATGACCTCCCCCACAACCGTTACAAGTAGTGATGGCCGCAACTCTTGGTGAAGTTAGAACATCCAACTTCTTACTCAATGATTCTACTTGTGCCGCCAAAGATGTAACTGCATCAACCTCATGAATTCTGACTACCTTCTTTCGGTCCCTTGTGTTCCATTGATAGCTATTCATTGCCATCTCTTCAATAAGGTGTCGGGCTTCATCGGGAGTCTTACTTCCTAGAGTCCCTCCTGCCGTAGCATCTAAAAGTTACTTGGTGCTTGGATTCAACCCGTTGTAGAAGGTATGGATGATCATCCACTCGGGGAATCCATGTTGCGGGCACTTTCAGAGGAGCTCCTTGAACCTATCCCATGTCTCGAATAGAGACTCCAATTCCACTTGCATGAAGGATGATATTTCATTCCAAAGCCTCACTGATTTTCCCAGGGAAAAATACCTAGCCAAGATAGCCTCGGCCATCTCCTCCCATGTAGTAATAGATGCTCTCGATAATAAATGTAACCAATGTCTCGCTTTTCCCTTCAACGAAAAATGGGAAGGCTCTCAATCTGATTGCGTCGTCCGTTACTCCATTGATCTTCAACATGTCGCACACTTCAAGAAAGTTCTCGAGATGGTTGTTGGGATCTTCGTCGGCCAACCCATTAAACTGTGCGCACTGTTGCAACATTTGAATGAACGACGGCTTCAACTCAAAGTTGTTCGCGGTGATTAGGGGCCTCACAATGCTTGATTGGGTCCCCATTACTGTGGGTCTAGCAAAGTCGGACAATGTCCTTTGTTGTTTGTTCTGTTCTGCCATAGCTTCCGACCCTTCTGAATCTATGCTGGCTTGCTTGGATTGTTCTTCTACAGGCTATTTCCCTTTACGGTGCGTTCTTCTACCAATGTCCGGGTCTCCTTCAACAAGAATCGAAGGGTTCCCGCGGGTCATAACCTGAAGCCAACACAAAGAAAAGAAAAATAAGAATGATGATAGTCAAAGAAAGTGTGAAATAGACAACGAAGTGAATAACTAAAGTAGCAAAAACAAGTATCAAAAATACGCCTATTCCCGGGCAACGGCGCCAAAAACTTGATACGACCCCTTGCGTGTATCCCGCAAGTGCACGGGCTTGTCGAAGTAATAAAATTACCCTGGTGAGTGGGTAGTCGAATCCACAGGGAATAGGGATTTAAAATACTCGAATTTGCTATTCAGTCGTGCGATGTACGAAAAATAATGATCGGAGTGATGAATGAATTTATGGAATCAATTAGAATAAAAGATAAGAAAGTAAATAGAGAGATGGAAGACGAGAGAAAAGCAAGTAGAAGTTAAAAGAGAAGACTAGCAATGGATGAAATAGGGTATCCGGACAAGCTACCTCTATGACTTATGCTTCTAGTGCAAGACTATGCTATTATACTTTCCTATTGATGTTAATTAAGTCGATGATATCCTTAAACTCACGTTCCCAAAACTTAAGGTCAACCGTGACTAATTCCAACATTATGTCCCGGTATTAGGATTCACTACGACCCTTGACTCTCGTTGACCTGTCAACTAAGCCCTAGGGGAGTCTATCTTCCTAACCCTAACACTATGTGGGATTGCTTTAAGCTCTAGGGATTCCTAGTGATAAAACCTGTTCCTCTATGTAGTTCTAACCCTTTGGTCCAGGTGGAAGAACCCTAGTCTAGATCGATCCCTAAAACTCTATCTCGACCACTAATTAACTAAGGAAACGGAGGCAGGGAGAAATCACACCGGAAGGGAAAGGGGTACATTGCTACCTCACAACTCTCCCTCTCAACCCTCTTCAATCTTAAGTAGTCTAATCCTATAGGAGTTGTCACACCTCCAAAGGATAACCTAGATTGTTCTCAACCCTAGTGTCACGGCTAAGGAAGAATAATAGCAAAAGATAATTAAAACTGAAACTCGAATTTATTCATCAATAATGGAAAAGCATAATAACAATGTCATAGAGACATAATGATCCTAGGGTTTTACAAGTCCGAATACCCACGAGGGGTTTAGCTCCTCATGGAGCTATACATGTTCATTAAAGTGTAAAATAAAGCACAAACTAAAATCATCAATGAAAACCCCCTCGTGTATGGTGTGGCCGTGGTCTTGTGTGACCGTCGAACATCGATGTCGATGCCGATGGCACGCTCCAATCCTCCACAAAGTCCTCTCCGAAACCCTAGCCATACTCTCCAGAAGTTGGGGAGAAAGATAGGTCAAAAGATGCTCAAAAAGTCTCCAAATCGGGCTTTAAATAGGCTGAGTGCGGCTTTAAATTTGAACTTATCGGGGCTTCACACGGCCATGTGGAATTTCCACACGCCCGTGTGACGTTTTTGGCTTCCTAGAAAATTACTACACACTGCCGTGTGGAATTTCCACACACCCGTGTGAAGTCTCTGGCTCGCTGGGAATTAATTCACACGGCTGTGTGTTAATTCCACACGCCCGTGTGAACTCTCTGGAAACCTGATCTTTGGAAGAAAATGCACAGTAACTTGCTACAGTGAATTGCTACAGTAACTCACCGAAACGCTCCCGAATACGTTGTTCTTCATCGAGGCCATTGAATTGGGCACACAATCAATGGTAGATCGTGCTAATTGCTTCAAGTCTTCTACTTGGTGAAGTTCTCCTAAGCTACACGAGTTAGACTTGTTGTGAATGTGACTGTCTTTGTGCCCCTCCAAAGGAGGTTGGCATACAGTCACAAGTCTAAGTTCGTGCCTTGTTCCTTGCTTAGTCCGAAAACCTCCCAACAACGGCGAACATGACCTAACTTTGTTCTTCTTTTCCAACTCGGCTCCACAAACCTACAATGCACAAGAATACACAAATGCACACTATTTAGTGATAAAATCTGATAAAAGATATGCTCATTTTAAGATAATTACGCTTCGCGTTACTATAACACAAGCACTTATCATGTTACATGGTGAGGACTTGGAGGGCAATTGTGAACTTGCATTTGTCAAGAAAAGTGTACCTCGCACAAAAAGAAAACACAAAGTGAAACAAAGCAAAACAAAACAAACACAATAGATACTAAAATAATATGTACAACAAGAGAAAAATGGCTAGACCAATAGACTACAGGTTTTCCTAGTATTCCCTGAAGTCCGCGGCAACGACACCAAAAACTTGATACGCGTGTCCGCAAGCGCACGGGTCGCCAAGTAATACCCCTCGAGTAAGCATGAAGGTGTCGTATTCCCAAGGGCTAAGGAACTACTATTACTTCCCTTTCATCTATTTCCTAACCCATCAATTCGATTGTCAAGCAATAATTACAAAATGGAGAAAGAAATAACTATAATGAAATCCGGGCTACTACTACACACATTTAGCAAACAAGGGAGAATCAAACATGAGAAGGCGTGATTTGGACAACGAATCCCCCTAGGGTTGTCATTAAGCCCTGAATTTAGGATGAAATGTTATAATGGTAGTTGGGCCAAGAGATTCCTAAACTAGGTCACCCCGATGGTCACGGTGATAACCCCTAATCCGGTACGAGTATTGGAATACGGAATCACTTCCGCCCAAATCCTCACACGATTGCCTTACGCCTAGGGAAATCTCAAATTAGGGTCAAACACAAAATCTAGGTTTAACCCTAATGGTTGGAGGGGTACAAATACCCGATGGTCACGGCGTATTCATACATGTGTCCCTTCCAATCCTAGTGTGTCTAGTACAAGGGCGATGGTCACACAACCGAGTACAACCTAGAAGTTGAAATACAGAGTTCTCATGCAAATCAACACATCAAAGTACACAAGGCTTGAACCACAAACTACAAGATTCCATAAAAGAAATACAACATCAAACAATACATCAATGAAGATGATCATCCAAATTACAAACAAACAACCCCAAAGTTCATCGTGTCCAAATCACAAATAAGTTAGTTTCTCATGAAAGAGGAAAACTCATACAACTCCAAGGAATAACAAAACAAGAAATGAAGCAAGAAATACTCCCCTCCAGCATTGGAATCCTTTATAGGGATGAAGACCTTGAAAGTATGCCTTGATGTCTTGGATCTTCCCTCCTATCTCCTCCTCCGGTGTTGCCTCCCTCTTGGTGAAGCTTTGTGCCGTAGATCGCCGGAAATCGCCGCCAAAAAAGGGTGGGGCGGCGTCCCAAGAGTCTCCAAAAATGATTCCCCTCGAAAGAATGCCCTAATGAAGCTTATAAAGGATAACCTCGGGGTGCCTCACGGTCTATCTCATGGTCCATAAACGGGCCATGAGGTTGCCCAGGAAACGGGCCGAAAATCTGAATAAGTTGCTACAGTACTACTACAGTAAATCTGCTGCAGTAAAATCTCTACAGTACTCCCACTGCAGTAAATCTGCTATAGTACCATTTGCGCTCTGATTTGCTTGCGGTTGACCTCACGGCCGTGAGGTTGCCTGTGAGGGTTTCCAGACTTAAAAAATTCTTCAAGTGTTCATGCTTCAGGCCGCTATAGTGTTGCTATAGTGCCGGGACCCTAAAACAATGATTTCAGTGTGGATTTCTGATAAGTGCTTATGTTATATTAATACGAAGTATTATTATCTTACATTGCACATTACGTTTCTCATATTTAATCACTAATTAGTCTGTATTTGTGTTCTTTTGTGCATTGAAGGGTTGGGGAGAAGATTTATAGAAAAAGAAGCAAGAATAGGTTATGCTCGCCATTGTTGAGGAGTTCTCGGACCAAGCAAGGAACAAGGCACGAGTCTAAACTTGTGGGTGTGTGCCAACCTCCATTGGAGGGGCACAAGGGCAGTCACACTCACAAAAGTCTATAACTCGTGTAGCATTGGAGAACTTTGCCAATGAAGAGAAATGAAATAATCGACATAATCTAACGTTGATTGTGTGCCCAATTCAATGGCCTCTATGAAGAACGATGAATTCGGGAGCATTTTCGCGAGTATTGTAGCAGCACTGTATCTTGTGTACTGTAGCCAAATCACTGTAGTAAGCTACTGTTCACTTTCTGCAGAAAATCAGGATTTCAGAGAGTTCACACGGGCGTGTGGAAATTCCACACGGCCGTGTGAATTAATTTTCTAGCAAGCCAGAAATTTCACACGGGCGTGTGGAAATTCCACACGGCCGGCGTACTGTTCACAGCCCGCCGAAAATCAGCAAAACAGAATTGCCACATGGCCGTGTGGAATTAACACACGGGCATGTGGAAATTCTGCAGCCCGTGTGGAACATCCATAGGGGCGTGTGGAACTCCGATTTCAGCCCGATTTCAGCCTATAAATAGCCCGTTTTTAGATCTATTCTGGGACCCCCTTCTATCTCTCGCCTATCTTTTAGGGGGCTTTCAGCTAGGGTTTGGAGAGGTTCTTGGTGGTCTTTGGAGGTGATTATACGGCATCGGCATCGACATCTATTGGAAGATAGCTATTGGGGGACCTTTCGTCAGCATCGATTCGGCGAGGTGTGCCCTAGGCTTGAAAAGGGATTCGTTGGAGAAGACGTGCGACTCCACAAGACCATCGATACGATCGACAAGGGGGTTTTCTTTATGGTTTTATTGCATATGTTCTTAATCTCTTTATTGCTTTTGTATTGCTCCATGGAGAGCTAAACCCTAGTGGGTATTCGGACTTGTAAACCCTAGGATGATATTGTTTCAATAACTTTTATAATGCTTTCTTTATTGATGAATTTAATTGAGTTTCAATTTTAATTATCTTTTGCTATTGTTTTCCCCTAACCGTGGCACTAGGGTTGAGAGCAATTTAGGTTATCCTTTGGAGGTGTGACAACTCCTATAGGGTTAGACTACTTGAGATTGAAGAGGGTTGAGAGGGAGAGTTGTGAGGTAGCGATGTAACCTTTTCCCTTCCGGTGTGATTTCTCCCTATCTCTGATTCCTTGATTTATTAGCGGTCGAAATAGAGTGAAGTGGTAGGTAGATAAACTCCCCCAAGGCTTTGGGGTGACGTGAATCCTATGCACTGGGGCTTAATTTAAACTAGGGTTCTTCCACCTGGACCAAAGGGTTAGAACTACTACACATAGGAACAGGTTTTATCACTAGGAATCCCTAGAGCTTAAAGCAATTCCACGTAGTGTTAGGCTTAGGTAGATATACTCCCCTGGGGCTTAGTTACGCAAGTAACAGAGTGTAGGGTTGAAGTGAATCCTATTGCCGGGATATAGTGTTGGGGTTAGTCACGGTTGACCTTAGGTTTGGGACCGTGTGTTTAAGGATATCCTCGACTCAATATGCATCAATTGTAGAGCATAATACAAGTTTTGCACTAGAAGCATTAATCCTAGGGGGAGTGGTGAAACACGCATGAATCGCTCACCCACAAGTGCACGGGGTCGCCAAGTAATACCCCTCTCGCGAACACGAGGGGGTCGTATCCCCAAGGGCCCGAGAAGCTATTCTTACTTCCTTATCACAATGTTGTTTGACCTAATCGATCACTTGGAATAAGAACTACCAATAATCTACTAAAACAAAGAGCATGCAAATAGCAAATATAAATACGGAGGGGAAAAATCAAGGTGAAGGAATGGCCACGGATGAGGATTCCCTCAGGGGCTACTAAAGTGCCAAGGATGCCCTAACTAGCATGCACGTGGGTGGTTTGGACCGGGAAACCCTAGATTAGACCAACCCGATGGTCACGGCGTTGGTCCCTAATCCAATACAAGTATTGGAATACGGAATTGCTTCCGCCCAAATCCTTGTACGATTGCAAAGGGTTTAGTGGATTTCCCCAAGCTAGGGTTGAAACACAATCAAGGACAATCCTAACAATTGGAGGGGTACAAATACCCGATGGTCACGGCGTATTCGTACATATATTCCCTTCCAAGCTTGGTGAGCCTAATACTAGGGCAATGGTCATGCAACCTAGCATTGTCTAGGAATTGACATATAGAGCTCTCATACATATCAAGGCATTCAAGAACCACCAAACAAGGATCACAAGCCAAACCAAATACATAAACTAGAAAGTAGCATCCAAAATACACAAGTTCACCCCCAAGGTTCACCTACATCCGGTGACCTTGGGGTTAGTTGTTCATGATCACAAAGTAAGCAAGCAAATACATAAAAACAACCAAAAGCATAATGAAAACACCCCCTGAAAAGATCAAGGCCGAATGACGCTTCCAAGGACGCCACCCAAGGAGTGGCTTCCTTTGTCAAACTTCCTCTCAAATGCAAATCGAAGGCGTGGATTCGACGTCTCGTGCTCTCCTCGTCGTCCTCTCCTCAAGAAATGCCTCCTAAAGCCGGTCTCAAGCTCCTAAAGAAGATGGTGAAGTGTAGTTTTTCTCAAGACCTAGCCTCCTCTCCTCCAAATGAACTCAAAACCCTTAAAAACCTTTTCCAGTGGGTTATGCAGCCCCTATGCGGCCCCGCATGCGGGGAGAGAAAATTCCCGAGAAAATCACGAAATCGCGTAAGTTGCTACAGTGCCGCTACAGTCGTATGCGGCCTCTGCAGTGCCCGCATGACAGACCGCATGAACCTCCAGACTTAGTCATTTCGCCCAAGGGTTAGTGCTATAGTATCTGCTACAGTAGTCGCTACAGTGCCCCCCGCTCAGAAATAGTGTTTTCACCGCTGATTTCTTCTCAAATTCTATCAACGAGCACGAAGCGGTCACATCAGTACCTGTAACACGAAAGGAACCAATTCAGACCAAAAACGGGCGTCAACTCATAGAAAAATACATAGTACATACACCCGAATACATGGAAAATACGTATGTTTAGGCGTTTATCAAACATCCCCACACCTAAGCATTTGCTTGTCCCCAAGCAAACACACATGAATAACAGGGGCACAATGATAAACGACTAGACATACGACCTCAAGCTCAACGGTAAAGCACTCGACTAGCACGGGTGAAAAGAAATCTAGAAAGTGAGCTGTACAGTGAGTGATCGAGTAATGGTAGCCCTGTTTTATTCAAAGTGCTTCCGTGAGTGTGTGCTGGCTCCCAACCTTAACCTCTACACCCTGGATTACCCTAGGGGTCCATTCACCCCACATATGGTGAGAGTGGTATTAGGAAGTTAAAGACCTCTTCAATACTCAGTTAAAAGTCTTTTGAGTTCCTAAATAAGACTCTAGCACTTAAGCGACTGTGTAACAAGTGCCAGGGGGCACAACAGATTTACTTATTTACCTATTCACAAATATACAAAATATTTCTTTCTTTTTTTCTTTTTTTTTTTTTCCTGAGTCCGGCTAACATAGACTGCACAGGAAATCTTTCAGAAGGATGCACATGCTGATTAGGCACAAGAGCCATCCAACCTACTCAATTACAGCCTACATAGACGCATTCATGCTGTGCCAGCAGAGGAATACTGCCATAGACTCCACTTTTTTTTTTTTCGACTGTACACACTGTATCTCAGTCCCTTGGAAACCTGTCACACAAGTTCACTTAAGGCTACAGAAAACAAAAAAAAGGAACTCAAAAGCTCTTAAAAGAATATTGAAGAAAGAATTTAACAGTCCAATACCAAACTCATCATAATGGGTTGGTTAGAGTGTTCAAGGTAGGAGCAATCATGATAAAACATGAAAAAGCACTAAAAATAAAACAGGGCATCATTCAAGCACAGTATAAGAATACAGCTCACTTCTATAATGCTTTCAAGCTAGGAAGTGCTAAACACTAAAATCATAGCTATCATCGGTGTTCATGCATGCAAAACAAGTAAAGTACCCCATCCCCACACCTAAAGTTGTACATTGCCCTCAATGTACATAAATCAGCAGAGTAAGGTGCGAGACATGCTAGAAAAAATAAAGGAATGAGGTAAAGAAACTTCCCCAAATGGTTGATGAAAGGAACATCCAAATGTGCACGAACTGGGGAAAGCCGAGGGGTGCAAGGGCGTGGAGCTTCTACAGTGATCAGTCCTGAAAAGAGAGAGAAAGCAAATCACACCCCAAGGAACAAATAGAAAGCAGGACAAGTAAGCACGAATCAAAAACGGGAAAGTACAGTTTAGGAGGGTGAGGACCCTCACTAACTGAAAAGTACAACAATACAAACCAACAAGTCTAGAAATAAAAACCAGTACAAACAACAGAAAAAACTAAAGTGGTGCTGCGAGTCTAGGAATCTGGCAGGGAGTGATGGCGCAAGGCACGTGGTAGCTGTGGAGGAGGTGCCGACAGAAGATGAAGCGCCGCGCATGTATGATAAGATCTCGGCCATGCTGCTCTCGATGCGGCCCTGTGATGTGGCTAAATCACGCACTGTGCCAAACCTCCTCTTCGACAAGAAAGCGAACCTTGCCTTGTGGGCATCGTTCTTGAATGTAGGCTCGCAAACGGGTGGTGGAGAGCTTCTCCTAACTCGCTTAGAAGCCACGTGTTTGATCAGCATCCCTACAAGACAAGAGAACCATCATCAAGCCAAAAAAACTTGAGAAAATTGGTTAATGAAGAACAAAGGCTGATTTTTGGCTAGTGCTACAGTAATTTCGGGGAAATTTTGGTAGAGTTTCTTCTTGTAAAAGTGATGATCTAAATGTACAAAGCTTGGAATTCAAGAGAAATAATTACAAGAAGCATTCACCATGTAAAACATCATGTATTCCCACCATTTCAATCATCAAAATCCATAGAATGAGTGATAAGAAAACAAACCTTGAACTAGGGCACCAATGAGAAGATGAAGTGAAAATCGGCTTAATCCTTGATAAAACCTTGAAAAACTTACAAAAAGTTGCTTGCTAGGATGAAGAGAGTGTTTGGATGCAAAAAGAATGAAGAAAAATGGTGGAGATAAGAAGGAGAAAAGAAGAGAAGTTTGATGAAAATTGAGTGAATAGTGAGGGGGTGGAGTGAAGAGAGGTAGAAGAAGAAATCGGGTGACCATACGGCCCCCTATGCGGCCGCATGGTACCCCGCAGAGCTCTCGGGAAATTTCATGCGGCCTGCTATGCGGCCGCATAGCAGGCCGCACAAGCCTCGGGAAATTTTGTGCGGCCCCTTGTGCGGCCGCATGACAGGCCGCACAAGGCCCAGGAATTTTTCAGCTCAAGAACTCAACCTAGCACTCAAAAATCACATGAAAACAAAGCCGAAAACACTCAAAAATCATTGAAAACATGGAGAATGAGGCACCAACACTCAAGGAAAAATACAAAGATCATGAAATCTATGGTGCAACAAGATGAAATAAATTATGGAATTCGGCTAAACAACAACCACAAGCACAAAAATCCACAAGACTCAAACTCATAAGCACCACCACAAAAAAAAATACGAAAAACACCCAAACACACAAGCAAAGAATAAAAAGAAAGAATGATTGCAATGAATTGAAAGACTTGGGTTGCCTCCCAAGAAGCGTTTTTTTAATGTCTTTAGCTCGACATGACTTACCTTAATTCAAGGTGGGACAAAGGGGTGAGAAGTACCTCCAATTTTCGATGAAGAATTGTTACCCGGAAAGTAATGTTTCAACCGGTGTCCATTGACTTTAAATGTCCCGTGTTGTGGATGAGATATCTCGACGGCGCCATGAGGGAATACTTGCGTGACCGTATATGGCCCGTGCCATCGCGATTTTAATTTCCCCGGGAAAAGTCTCAACCTCGCATTGAAAAGAAGGACCTGATCCCCACTCTGGAAGCACTTAGGTTGCTTTATGTGTCTGTCGTGGTATTCCTTCATCTTTTCTTTGTACCGGACTGAAGTTTCGTATGCCAAAGCTCGCCACTCCTCTAACTCGTTTAGTTGAAATTTTCTCTTGTGACCAGAAAGGTGGGGGTCGAAATTGAGTTGCTTTATCGCCCAATATGCTCTGTGCTCAAGTTCCACCAGCAAATGACATGCTTTTCCATAGACCAGTCGGTAGGGCGTTGATCCAGTAGGGGTCTTGAATGCAGTTCTGTACGCCCAAAACGCATCCTCGAGCTGCTCTGCCCAATCTTTCCGATGGTGACTGACAGTCTTCTCCAGAATCCGCTTTAACTCCCTGTTTGACACTTTAACCTGACCACTTGTTTGAGGGTGATAGGCGGTCGATGTTCTGTGAGATACCACGTATCATTTAAAGGCTTTTTCGAATTGAGAATTGCAAAAATGTGTTCCCCTGTCACTTATGATTGCCCTTGGGGTTCCAAACCGAGAGAACAATTTTTTTAAAAATTTCACAACCACCCTTGCATCACAAGACAAGCAGGCCTGGGCCTCCACCCACTAGGAGACATAGTCCACTGCGACCAAGATATACTTGTTGCCCTGGGAACTAGGGAACGGACCCATGAAATCTATTCCCCACACATCAAAGACTTCGCAAGCTTGGTTCCAAGTTTGAGGCATTTCATCATGTTTTGATAAATTACCTACTCTCTGACACCGATCACAATGCTGCACCAAAGACTGCGCATCTTGGAACATGGTGGGCCAGTAGAACCCTGCATCAAGTGCCTTCTTAGCTGTTCTGGTCCCACTGTAATGGCCCCCGGCAGGACCTGAATGACAATGTAACAGGATATCATGCCCCTCGTCCTTTGAGACGCACCTTCTCACAATTTGATCGGAGCAAGTCCTGAATAGGAATGGATCCTCCCAAGTATAATGTTTCAGATCGGCGAAAAAATTTTTTCGTTGTTGAGGTGTGAGCCACTTTAGGAAGGCTCTTGCCGCCAAATAGTTCACGAAGTCAGCGAACCACGGAGTCTTATCCTGCTCAATCACACTTATGCTGCAGAGCTGCTCCCCAGGGAAGGTGTCATTTATTTCTCCTTTTTGCAAAACACCCTCATATGGGTTCTCAAGGCGCGAGAGGTGATCAACTGCTAAATTCTCTGCCCCTTTTTTATCTTTTATTTCCAAATCAAATTCTTGTAACAGTAGAACCCAACGGATTAGACGAGGCTTAGCGTCGGGCTTACTCAACAGGTACTTCAATGCCGAATGATCAGTATACACAATCACCTTGGACAGTACTAAATATGACCGGAATTTGTCAAATGCGAAAACGACCGTGAGCATTTCCTTCTCAGTGGTGGTGTAATTTTCCTGAGCATCATTCAAAGTTTTGCTTGCATAATAAACAGGATGGAAATGGCTATCTCGTCGCTGTCCAAGTACGGCCCCCACTGCGAAGTCACTTGCATCACACATTAACTCAAACGGCAGATTCCAGTCCTGGGAGACCATAATCAGTGCTTCCACAAGCTTCTTCTTCAGGGTGAGGAAGGCATTCATACAGTCATCATTGAATTCAAAAGGGGCATCCTTCTCAAGCAGTTTTGTAAGCGGTCGCGCAATTGATGAAAAGTCTTTCACAAACCTTCGATAAAACCCAGCGTGCCCTAAAAAACTTCTGATTGCTTTAACTGAAGTGGGAGGAGGAAGTTTTTCGATGGTTGCAACTTTTGCTTTATCCACCTCAATCACTTTTTGTGAGATTTTATGCCCGAGCACTATGCCTTCCTTAACCATAAAGTGACATTTTTCCCAACTGAGCACCAAATTAGTTTCTTCGCATCTGTCCAAAACTCGTTCCAAATTTCGAAGGCATAGCTCGAATGAGTCACCAAAGACCGAGAAATCATCCATAAACACTTCCATGATATCCTCCACCATATCTTCGAAAATTGCCATCATGCATCTCTGAAATGTCGCCGGTGCATTGCATAACCCGAAAGGCATACGACGGTATGCGAATGTGCCATAGGGACAAGTGAAGGTTGTTTTCTCCTGATCTTCAGGGGCAATGGGAATCTGAAAATAACCGGAGAGACCATCCAGGAAACAGTAATAAGAATGTCCTGCTAGTCGCTCAAGCATCTGATCAATGAAGGGTAAGGGAAAGTGATCTTTTCTCGTGGCATCATTGAGTTTCCTGTAGTCAATGCATACCCTCCAACCTGTGACAGTCCTGGTAGGAACAAGTTCATTCTTTTCATTAGCAATAACCGTCATTCCTCCTTTCTTTGGTACCACCTGCACTGGGCTTACCCATGCACTGTCAGAGATGGGATAAATAATGCCTGCATCCAAAAGTTTAATGACTTCGTTCCTTACAACCTCTTTCATGTTAGGGTTGAGTCTCCGTTGGGGAATTGCCCGAGGCTTATGGTTGTCCTCGATGAGGATCTTATGAGTGCAGAAAGATGGACTAATTCCCTTAATATCCGAGATTTTCCACGCAATAGCCGTTTTGTGTCTCTTAAGCACCTCAAGAAGCTGCTCCTTCTGCCTAACAGTGAGATCTGAGGCAATAATAACTGGAAGCTTGGACCCCTTTTCCAAGAAAGCATATTCCAAATGTTCGGGGAGAGGCTTCAACTCTAATTCTGGGGATTCCTCGATTGATGACTTCTGCTTCCCATAATTCCCGACATCAAACTGTTCGGCGTCACTGTAGTCCCCCGCATTTGGGACAACAACGCCTAACACTTCTTCCACACATTGAAGCGCATTTTCAATCACACCTGCATTATCCTCTGGCACATGGGGATTTCCCTCAGAATTTCCAGTTCGAGTTTGATCTGGCACACCCTCAAAAGGCATCAAAGCAGGATACTCAACATCTCTTCTTAGCTCACGATTAAAGGATTCCGATTGGTGGTTTGGTGAGCAGGCTTCAGTTACCAGTCGTTCCCCAATAGATTCCAAATATTTGCCAAATACAGACTGAGCCCCATTTTCCTTAACAAATGTAGCGGCCTTGGCATCATCCGCCATTTTTATCCACTGTTCAGTGTTGGGGCACAACTCATCCAACCTATATGGTGCATTCGAATAAGGGAAAAATGGTTCCTGTGGATAATGATTGTAGACCCAAGTGTTAGTCGAAGCCATGGTTTAAAGAGAGAAACAAAATAAACAAGAATGAAGGAGAGACTAGAAAATAAAATGCAAACAAAGAAATGATGGAATATACACAGGAATGGTAAAACAAACAAAATGAAATGATCAAATCAACACGTTTTAAGTTTTCCGAATATTCCTCGTGGGTCCCCGGCAGCGGCGCCAAAAATTTGGTGAAACGTGCTTGAATCGCTCACACGCAAGTGCACGAGGTCGCCAAGTAATACCCCTCGCGCGAACACGAGGGGGTCGTATCCCCAAGGGCCCGAGAAGCTATTCTTACTTCCTTATCACAATGTTGTTTGACCTAATCGATCACTTGGAATAAGAACTACCAATAATCTACTAAAACAAAGAGCATGCAAATAGCAAATATAAATATGGAGGGGAAAAATCAAGGTGAGGGAATGGCCACGGATGAGGATTCCCTCGGGGGATACTAAAGTGCCAAGGATGCCCTAACTAGCATACACGTGGGTGGTTTGGACCGGGAAACCCTAGATTAGACCAACCCGATGGTCACGGCGTTGGTCCCTAATCCAATACAAGTATTGGAATACGGAATTGCTTCCGCCCAAATCCTTGTACGATTGCAAAGGGTTTAGTGGATTTCCCCAAGCTAGGGTTGAAACACAATCAAGGACAACCCTAACAATTGGAGGGGTACAAATACCCGATGGTCACGGCATATTCGTACATATATTCCCTTCCAAGCTTGGTGAGCCTAATACTAGGGCAATGGTCATGCAACCTAGCATTGTCTAGGAATTGACATATAGAGCTCTCATACATATCAAGGCATTCAAGAACCACCAAACAAGGATCACAAGCCAAACCAAATACATAAACTAGAAAGTAGCATCCAAAATACACAAGTTCACCCCCAAGGTTCACCTACATCCGGTGACCTTGGGGTTAGTTGTTCATGATCACAAAGTAAGCAAGCAAATACATAAAAACAACCAAAAGCATAATGAAAACACCCCCTGAAAAGATCAAGGCCGAATGACGCTTCCAAGGACGCCACCCAAGGAGTGGCTTCCTTTGTCAAACTTCCTCTCAAATGCAAATTGAAGGCGTGGATTCATCGTCTCGTGCTCTCCCCGTCGTCCTCTCCTCAAGAAATGCCTCCTAAAGCCGGCCTCAAGCTCCCAAAAAAGATGGTGAAGTGTATTTTTTCTCAAGACCTAGCCTCCTCTCCTCCAAATGAACTCAAAACCCTTAAAAACCTTTTCCAGTGGGTTATGCGGCCCCCTATGCGGCCCCGCATGCGGGGAGAGAAAATTCCCGAGAAAATCCCGAAATCGCGTAAGTTGCTACAGTGCCGCTACAGTAAACCTGCTACAGTCGTATGCAGCCTCTGCAGTGCCCGCATGACAGACCGCATGAACCTCCAGACTTAGTCATTTCGCCCAAGGGTTCGTGCTACAGTATCTGCTACAGTAGTCGCTATAGTACCCCGCTCAGGAATAGTGTTTTCACCGCCGATTTCTTCTCAAATTCTATCAACGAGCACGAAAGGGTCACATCAGTACCTGTAACACGAAAGGAACCAATTCAGACCAAAAACGGGCGTCAACTCATAGAAAAATACGTAGTACATACACCCGAATACATGGAAAATACGTATGTTTAGGCGTTTATCAGGCAGCTTAATCCGGGTACCCCATCGTTATATCAATTACCTCTCCTACCCTCATTATTTTTCTTGCACTCTTTTATTTTCTTTTACATCTATACATATATACTTTTCTCATCATCGATTCCCATCATAGCTAAATAGCGATAACACTTGTTTCTGAACACTATTCCCCGTGAATACGACTACCCACTCACCAGGGTATTTTATTACTTCGACAACCCGTGCACTTGCGGGATACACGCAAGGGGTCATGTCAATTTCTTCTCAAATCACGTCGTTGAGCTCACCTAGGCTTCTTTTGTACCTGAAACACGAAATAAACCAATTTAGACCACAAAGGGTATCTATTCATCAACAAAATATGAAAAAGGCATGCGCAAGTATATGTATAAAATACGTACATTTAGACGTTTATCAAGGAGCTAAACCCCTTGTGGGTATTCAGACTTGTAAACCCTAGGATGATTATGTTTTTATGACATGTTATTATGCTTTTCTTTATTGATGAATAAAATTAAGTTTCAATCTTAATTACATCTTGTACTGATTTTCTCTTAGCCATGACACTAGGGTTGAGAATCATCTAGGTTATCCTTTGGAGGTGTGATAAACTCCTATAGGGTTAGACTACTTGAGATTGGAGAGGGTTGAGAGGGTGAGCCGTGAGGTAGCGAAACGTCCCCTTTTCCCTCCAGTGTGATTTTCCCTACCTCCATGTTCCACAAGTTCTTAGCAGTCAAAATAGAGCGAAGTGTTAGGAGATGAATTCCCCTGGGGCTTAGTTGCGTGAGCAATAGGGTGAAGGATTGTAGTGAATCCTAGTGCTAGGGCATAATTGAGACTAGGGTTCTTTCATCTAGACCAAAGGGTTAGTGCTATTCATAGGAAAAGGGCTAATCACTAGGAATCCCTAAAACTTAAAGCAATCCCGCATAATGTGAGGTTTAGGAAGATGGACTCCCCTGGGACTTAGTTGACAGGTCAACAAGAGTTAAGCATCGTAGTGAAACCTAATGCCGGGGCATAATGATTTGGATTAGTCATAGTTGACCTTAGGTTTGGGACCGTGTATTTAAGGATATCCTCAACTCATTAAACATCAATAGGAGAGTGTAATAGCATTGTCTTGCACTAGAAGCATAAATCCTAGGGGTAGCTTGTCCGGGTACCCTATTTCACTCATTGATTGTCTTTCTCTTATCACTCTTGCTTGCTTTCTCTTACCTTCCATATTTCTCTTTATTTTCTTCTTGTTTTCGATTATCTTTGCACACACACAATTGACCTTGCTCTCATTTTCCGTATTTCGCATTAGTTAAATAGTAATTGCTTGTATCTTTAATCCCTACTCCCTGTGGATTCGACTACCCTCCCACCAAGGTACTGTTATTACTTCGACAAGCCCGTGCACTTGCGGTACACACACGCAAGGGGTGTGTCAAGTTGCTGGCGTCGTTGCCGGGGAGTAGGCGTATTTTAGATATTTGTTTTTGCTATTTTAGCTATTCACTTCGCTTTCTATTTCCTACTTTCTTTTCCTATCATTGTTCTTATTTGTTTTCTTTTCTTTGTTTTTGGCTCTAGGTTATGACCCACGGGAACCCTTCGATTCTTGTTGAAGGAGACCCAGACATTAGAAGAAAAACACATCAAAAAGGGAAAGAACCTGTACAAGGATCTTCAAATCAAGCCGATATAGAAACAAAAGGGTCAGAAGGAATGGCAGAGCAGAATGAATAGCAGAGGACCTTGTCTGATTTTGTTATACCAGTAGTCTTGGGGAACCAATCAAGCATAGTGAGGCCCCCAATCACAGCTCAGAATTTTAAGCTAAAGCCAGGTTTCATCCAAATGTTGCAGCAGACCACACAGTTTAATCGGTTGGCCGATGAAGATCCAAACAACCATATCAAGAACTTCTTGGAGATGTGTGACATTCTGAAAATCAACGGAGTAACGGATGATGCCATCAGACTTAGAGTTTTCCCATTTTTCCCGAAGGGAAGAGTGAAGCAATGGTTGCACTCACTACCTAGGGCATCGATTACCACATGGAAGGAGATGGTTGAAGCATTCTTGGCCCGATATTTTCCTCCCGATAAATCAACAAAGCTTCGGAATGAGATCTCTTCCTTCACGCAGACGAAATTGGAGTCTCTATTTGAGATATGGGATATGTTCAAGGAGCTCCTGCGGAAGTGCCCACAACACGGATTTCCCGATTGGATGATCATTCATACCTTCTACAATAGGTTGAATCCAAGCACCAAATAGTTGCTAGATGCGGTGACAGGGGGTACCTTAGGAGGCAAGACTCCTGGTGAGTCCCGACAACTTATAGCGGAGATGGCTTTGAATAGCTATCAATGGAATTCAAGGGACAGAAAGAAGGTTGCCAGTCTTCATGAGATTGACGTGGTTACATCGTTGGCGGCACAGGTGGAATCATTGAGTAAGAATCTAGACGCTCTAGCTTCACCAAGAGTTGCGACCATCACTACTTGTACGTGTTGTGGGGGAAGTCACGCTTCGAGAAATTGCCCTATTGCTATTGGGGGCACTAGTGCGGTGGAACAGGTTGATTTTGTTGGTAATGCATACAGAGAACAAGGACAAGGCAACCCGTACAGTGGAACCTACAACCCAGGGTGGAAGAACCACCCGAACTTCTCATGGAGCAACCAAGGGCAGCCACAACAAAAGAGCAATGCACCACCGGGATTTCAAAATCAACAAGCACCGAACTTAGAGAGCCGAGTGACCGGGCTAAAGGGAAAGATGACCTATCTTGAGAGAGCCCTCATAAGGTTTGTTTCTTCATCGGATGCTAGATTTCAATCAGTGGAAGCTACACTTCGCAACCACACCGACTCACTACACAACTTGGAGAATCAAGTGGGGGAAATTGTGAAGACATTGACCGAGAGACCCCAAGGTAGTTTGCCTAGTAATACGGATGCTAGATACAAGCAAATTGCTTATATCTTTGATCCCTACTCCTTGTGGATTCGACTACCCTCTCACCAGGGTACTATTATTACTTTGACAAGCCCGTGCACTTGTGGTACACACACGCAAGGGGTGTGTTAGACTCCCCTGGGGATTAGTTGAGAGATCGACAAAGTGAATGGTTGTAGTGAAACCTAATGTTGAGGCATAGTATTGGAACTAGTCACGGTTGAACTTAGGTTTGGGACAGTGTGCTTAAGGATTTTCATGACTCATTAAACATCAATAAAGTAGTATAATACTAGTCTTGCACTAGAAATATTAGTCCTAGTGGGAGCTTGTCCAGGTACCACATAATTGCATTGATCATTTCCTCTCTACCTTTGCACTCTCTTGTCTTTCATCTTTCTCTTTCATTTTATTGTATATACACTATGCATTCGACTACCCTCTCTCACCACCATTATTTCGCACTAGCTAAGTAGCAATTCCTCTTGTCTTTAATCACTACTCCCTGTGGATTCAACTACCCTCTCACCGGGGTACTTTATTACTTCGACAACCTGTGCACTTTTAGGCCCTTGTCAATGAACACTCCCTTAAAAGGTAGAGGCCGAATGACACTTCCAATGATGCCACCCAAGGAGTGGCTCCCTTCATAGATCTTCCTCTAAAAATGTGAATCAAGGGGGTATATCTCGTCGTATCTCACTCTCCACATCATTATCTCCCCAACAATGGCCTCCAACATTCTATCCAAGCTTAAATTTGAAGATGGTGGCAAGAAGTTCCAAGAGGCTAGGATTCTCCCCAAAGATGAACACTAAAAACCCTTAAAAAGACCACTTGGCATGCGGGCAGTATACGGGTCTTGTAGCTCTCCGAATTTTGCGTAAGTTGCCACAGTAAAGTGCTACAGTAGCTTTCTATAGTAACTCTGCTACAGTACTTCATGCGCTTTTTATGCGCCCGCATGAAATTCCAGACTTCGCGTTTTCACCAAGTCTTTATTCTACAGTTCTGCTACATTACCCGAGGCTCTAAAATGGTGTTTTCCTTGCCTATTTCTCCTTAAATCTTGTTGTTGAGCTTTCCAAGGCTTCTTTTGTACCTATAACATGAAAAGAAATTATTTAGACCGAAAATGGGCATCGATTAATAAAAAAAATACGTGAATCATACACACAAGTACATGAATAATACATACATTTAGGCATTTACCATAGGCCTTTGAATTCTCCTAGTTCAAACCTAGAACATGATTGGTACTTAACGTCTATCATAATTGATAATCAAGATAACTTTCGTACATACTCCCAACTCCTTCTAAGTGTGCTTAACATCATCTCCAATTGTATTGTTTAATAGTATTGTATAAGTAAAACTAAAGAAAGAGTTTAAACGATTAGACTATTGATTAAGTGAAAAGGACTTAATAGGAGCCGCTCACCATTCCTGGGGAAATACGATCCTCGTGCTCATCCATGAGGTATCACTTGATGACCCATACACTTGCGATATAACAGACCAATAGTTGTATTAAGTGCATACTTGCATGCTTATAAATTTGCATAATTTAAAAACCAATAATGCTTCTGATAAACGTCTAAATGTATGTATTTTATACATATACTTATGCATGATTTTCATATTTTATTGATGAATCGATGCACTTTTTGGTCTAAATTGGTTTATTTCGTGTTTCAGGTGCAAAAGATGCTTAGGTGAGCTCAACGACGATATTTGAGAAGAAATCCAAGCCTAAATCGTCATTTTTTAGTTTTGAGCACTGTAGCATTAATGTAGCGGCCTGAAGCACGAAGATTTGAAGAATTTTCTAAGTCTGGAAACCGTCACAGGCAACCTCACGGCCATGAAATCATCCGCAAGCAATTCAGAGAGCAACAGTATTGTAGCAGTTTACTGTAGTAGTTTTACTGTCGCAATTTAGTGGATTTTTTGACCTATTTTCCAGGCAACCTCATGACTCGTATATTGGCCGTGAGACCACCCGTGAGCTGCCCCAAATTCATCCTTTTTAAGGGTTTCTTGGGTTTCTTTTGGGCATCTTTGGTCCTTCTTCTTGGAGCTCATCAGCACCATCATTCATCCAAGCTAAAGGAAGAGGCTTGAGGGCATTTCCACGGAGGATTGGGCGAGGAGAGCGTGAATTTGGGCAAGATCCATCCTTAGGGCTTGTTGTGAAAAGGTAGAAGGCAAAGGAAGCCACCGCTTAGAGTGGCGTCGTTGGAAGTTCATCTCAAGTGGATCCAAGCGCCATTCGGCATCTAGCTTTTGAGGGAGCTTTCTTATGCTTTGTTTTGTTGTCTCCATGCTTTTGATTGTGTATTTTGTGACAATGAGCAACTAAAACCCCAAGGTCACCAGATGTAGGTGAACCTTGGGGGTGAACTTGTGTTATTTGGATGTTTTGATCTAATTTGTGCATGTTGGCTTGTTTGTGATTCATGTTTGGTGTTTTTAAATGCTTGATATGTATAAGAACTCTATGTATCATGACTTAGAAAATGCTAGGTTTCATGACCATTGCCTCAGTGTTAGACTCACCAAACTTGGAAGGGAGATATGTATAAATACGCCGTGACCATTGGGTATTTGGGCCCCTCCAATTCTAGGGTTAAGTACTCACTTGTATTTCGACCCTAGTTCGAGAGAAGCACTTTACCTATTGCAATCGTAGGAGGATTTGGGGTAGTATAAATACTGTATCCAATATCATATTTCGACACTAGTCTTGCACACTTTAGTAACCCCCGAGGGGATCTTCATCTGTGACCACTCTTAACCTTGATTTCTCCCCGTATTTTGCCTTCATTCATGCATATTCATTGTCCATTGATTTAGTTTCTTTGCATTTCATTTCATTAATCAAGATTTTTCGGTTAAACAACATTGTAATAAGGAAGTAAGGATAGATTCTCGGGTCCCAGGGAATACGACCCCTATGTCACTCACAGGGTACTACTTGACGACCTCGTGCACCTGCGGGACAATCGCACACCAGCATCCGTTAAGCAAACTCGCTGTCATCACTGTCACTTCCTACTTCTACAACTGACTTTTTCCTTAGCTTTCTCAACAATGTCAGTGTTCTCTCAACCTCATTATCTCTTTCTACTATATCTATGGTTTACTCTACCTCCACATTCCAAGAGCTCTTAGCAATCATATGTGGTGTGAGCTGTTGAGAGAATTCTCCATCAGGACCTCCTATATGTCTAGGGATCTATTGCCCAGATCAAAGAGACCTCATATAGGTCTAGGGATCTTTTGCCCGGATCAAAGAGTTAGATCTACATCTAGGAATAGGGTTTATTGATAAATGTATATATGTATATATTTTATTTTACATATTTTATATGCTTAGCATGTATTTCGCTAAGAATTGATGTCCATTTAATGATTAATCGAGTAGGGCTTTCTTTGTAGGGCATGGAGAAGCCACGGAGAACATGAGGATACAATTAGGGTAGAAAAAAGAAGAAAACCAGATAATAGTACTATAGCGTATTTACTATAGCTAGAGTACTGTAGCATATTCATGTGAAAATAGATGAAGAGTGACTAATAGTACTTCCTTGGCCCCGTGGAATACGATCCTTGCGTCTTCACATGAGGTATTACTTGGTGATCCTGTGCACTTATAGGGAGTGCACCATTTACCATTTGGAATCCTTAGAACTTTAGACAGTCATATGTGGTGGTGTGAGGTGTCGAGAGAATTATCCGCCGGGACCTTGTAGGCAACTAGTCACCAGTTGACCTTAGGTTTGGGATCGGTGTGATTTTGGATTTCCATAACTTAATTACTCTTAATTAGGGAACATGATATTAATTTTGTACATGTAAACATCGTAGGGTGAGCATTTTCTGAGTACCCCATTTCTTTTGATTGGTTTCTCCTCAATTTCCTTTGTGCTTGTTTATTTCTTACTGACACACCCCTTGCGTGCCGCAAGCGCACGGGCTTCTCGAAGTAATAATAGTACCCTAGTAAGAGAGTAGTCGAATCCACAGGGGATACGGATCAAACATACAAGTAATTGCTATTTAACTAATGCGGAATGCGGAAAAGTGAGAATAGGATCAATATGTGGTTGTAAGTAATTAAACGAACATGAAATAGAAGAAATATGGAACATAAGAAAGTGCAAGTAAGAGTAACAAGAGAAGGACAATCAATGGATAGAGTAGGGTACCCGGAGAAGCTACCCCTAGGATTTATGCTTCTAGTGCAAGATGATGCTATTATACTCTCCTATTGATGTTAAATGAGTCGAGGATATCCTTAAACACACAGTCCCAAACCTAAGGTCAACCGTGACTAACCCCAACACTATGTCCCCGGCGTTAGGTTTCACTACGACCCTTGACTTTTGTTGACCTGTCAACTAAGCCCTAGGGAGTTCATCTTCCTAAGCCTCACACTATGTGGAATTACTTTAAGTTCTAGGAATTCCTAGTGATAAACCTTGTTCCTATGTATAGTTCTAACCTTTTGGTCCAGGTGAAAGAACCCTAGTCTAAATTAAGCCCCAATACTAGGATTCACTTCAACCCTTCACTCTGTTGCTCACGCAACTAAGCCCCAGGGGAATTCATCTCCTAGCACTTTGCTCTATCTCGACCACTAAGAAATCTTGGAACACGGAGATAGGGAGAATCACACCGGAGGGTAAAGGGGACGTTTCGCTACCTCACGACTCACCCTCTCAACCATCTCCAATCTTAAGTAGTGTAACCCTATAGGAGTTGTCACAGCTGAAAAGGATAACCAAGATTGTTCTCAACCCTAGTGTCACGGCTAAGGGAAAATAATTCAACATACAATTAAGATCGAAACTCAATTTTATTCATCAATAATGGAAAGCATAATAACAATGTCATAAAAACATAATTATCCTAGGGTTTACAAGGCTGAATACCCACAAGGAGTTTAGCTCCTCGTGGAGCTATACAAATCCATCAAAATAAGAAAGTAGACACAAATTGAAAGCATAGATGAAAACCCCCTTGCGTACATTGTGGTCATGGTCTTGAGCGACCACTGCACGTCGATGACGCGCTTCGATCCTTCACAAAGTCCTCTCTGAAACCCTAGCCGCAACCCTCGAGAAGCTAGGGAGAAAGATTGGCAAAAAGATGTAGAAAAAGTCACCAAGACGGGCTTTTATAACGTTGAGTCGTGGCTTCAAATCGGCTGAATCGGGATTTCACATGGCCGTGTGGAATTTCCACACGCCCGTGTGAAGTCTCTGTTTTGCTGAATTTCGGCAGATAGTGAACAGTAACTTGCTACAATGCTCTTGCCGAAACACTCCCAAATTCATCATTCTTCATAGAGGCCATTGAATTGGGCACACAATCAATAGTATATCATGCGGATTGCTTCAATTCTCCTTATTGGTGAAGTTCTCCAATGCTACACGAGTTAGACTTACTGTGAATGTGACTGCCTTTGTGCCTCTCCAAAAGAGGTTGGCACACACCCACAAGTCTAGACTCGTGCCTTGTTCCTTGCTTAGTCCGGAAAACTCTCCAACAATGGCAAATACGATCTAACTTTGTTCTTCTTCTCCAAAGTAGCTCCACAAACCTACAATACACAAAAGCGCACAAATGCACACAATTTAGTGATAAAATCTGATGAAAGTAATGCTCATTGTAAGATAATAATGCTTCACGTTACTATAACACAAACACTTATCACTTACTCATCTACTTATTTGTAAATTAATCTCTTCACACTCATTGATTGATTTTGGCTATTTTGTGAAGTTTGGTTATTACTAGTATTACTATTACTTATGGATATGATTAATTGACCATTGGAAACTTTATTACTAGATGACACGTTCACTTGCAGATGCATGCAAGGAGGTTATCAAATGTTTAGAGGCTCATATTACTTCCTTTTCACTTAATTAATAGCCTAAATGGTTATGTAGTTTGATAAGTGCTCATGTATAGGTGATACAAAGTATATTTTTCTTGCACTAAGCATGACTTTTCTCATATTTAACACTCATTCATGTGTATTTGTGTTTTTTTTCGCATTTAGGGTTGTGGAGATGAGTTGGAAGAAAAGAAATAAAAATAGGTCATGGACGTAATGGTTGAGAAGACTCTTAGACTAAGCAAGGACCAAGGCACAAGTTGTAGACATGTGAGTATGTGCCAACCTCCAAAGTGCTCAAGTGATTATACAAATTGGAGGGCACAAAGGTAGTCACACTCATATAATCCAACTTGTGTAATATTGAAGAGTTTCATCAATGTATTGAAAGGAAGAGGCGACATGATCTACCGCGTAGTTGTGTGCCCAACTTGGTGGCCTTAATGGAGAAAATGAAGTCGGGAGCAATTTTGGAGTGAGTACTGCAGCAGTTTATTATAGCAAAATACTATAGTGATTCGCTGTAGTAAGTTACTGTTTACAGCACACAAGAAATACAATTCCAGAGAATCCACACGGGCGTGTGGAAATTCCACACGGCCCTGTGGAAGCCCGATTTTAGTAATATAAATACCACGATTTGAGATTTATTGGGGGATCTTCTTCCTATCTTTCGCACATCTTTCGAGGAGAGTGTGGCTAGGGTTTGGAGAGGTTTTTGCAAGGCTTTTGGAGTGTTTCTACAGCTTCGATATCGAGTTCATTTGGAGGAGAACTATTGGGAGAGTTTTCATCGGCATCGATTCGGTGAGGTGTGCCCTAGGTTTGACAAGGGAATCTTTAGAGAAGATGAAGTGCCTCCTCAAGACCATAGACACGAACGATAAGGGGGTTATCTTTATGGTTTACATGCATATGATTTTGATTTCATTGTTGAACTTATATTGCTCAATAGAGAGCTAAACCCCTAGTGGGTGCTTGGACTTGTAGACCCTAGGATGAATTTGTTTCATTGACTTTTATTGTACTTCTTTAATTGATGATTTAATTGAGTTTCAATCTTGAATGATTATTGTGTTGATTTTCCCTTAGATGTGACACTAGGGTTGAGAATCCATCTAGGTAATCCATTGAAGGTGCGACAACTGATAAGTGTCTAAATGTTCATATTTTAGTATATGTATTTTATACACTTAGCATATATTTTTATAGGAATGGATGCGTGTTTTGTGCTTAATTGAGTATTATTTGCTTTTTAGGGCATAGAGGAGCCACGGAGAACACGAGGAGATGATTAGGGCAAAAAAGGAAGCAAATTCACTATAGCAGTCACTCTAGCACCTGGGAATTTTTTAGGCAGAAAGTTGGTTTGAGTCTTACGGCCTCAATGATGCCTATAATTGAGGTCGTTTACCCTATCCAGAGAGTTTGGCCTACTTCATATTGCCTCAATGATGCCCGATATTGACCCCATTATTAACCCCGGCAATGACCCTGGTATGCCTCAAGTTTTGAAGGTTTTGAGCTCTTTTTCATTCCTATACGGCCCCCATATGGCCCATATGCCTATAGGGTATAAAAACACATTTCTAGTGCTTGATCGTCAAGAGGAGAGCTTCATCATCAAAAGGGAGGAAGGATCATGGACCGAGAAGAAACCTTCAGCTAAGGGAAGCATCATTCGGCACTTCTTCGACTAGGAAGCATCATTTGGCCGAATCTCCACCTTTTTCTTTATCATTTCACCTAGGGCGTGTCACTTATGAACTCTACTTGTGTTTTTCTTTACTTTTTTGTTCTTAGTTGCATGATAGTGCACAATACCCCCAAGGCCACCGGATGTTGGTTAACCTGGTAAGATTCATCATGTACTTTATATGATTTTTACTTAGTTGTAAAGCTTGGTTTGATTTATGATTTAGTTCATTGTGTTTCATGCCTAGAACTACTCAATTGGAGAGATCCATAGTTCTTTCTTGAGTTATACACATTGATGTGAACTACTCACGTGTATTAAATCGTTAGTGAACTAAAAGGGGTTGCTTTTATTGGCATGCCAAGAAATTGGATGTCAGTACCACTCCGACATATAAGGATAGTCTAGGGTTTAGTATATCCTTATCTTGGGATCTCCTTCTACTTAATGCAATCGTAGGAATATTGGTTAGGAAAAAATTCCAACTAACATTCTTATAGGATTAGGGTTCAATCGCTGAGAAATTGGTGTTGATCTAATCTTGAGATCTTTCAGTCTAAATCAACCATGCTATCTTTTGTCATTCATACATGTATCATGATGACCCCTTAAGGGGATCCATATCCATAGGCCTGTGCACTTTACTGTAGCTCTTGCAATCATCTTGCTTGTTATTAAATTTGCATGACCATATCTTATTTATTTTATTGCATCTATTAGAGTGGACTTTCATGGTTAAGATGTTAGGTTAGATAGTAAGCAATGAAGAAGTAATAGTAGATCCTTAGCCCCGAGGAATACGTTCCTTGTTTCTTCACATAAGGTATTACTTGGCAACCCTTTACACTTGTGGGTAGCATATCAACAACTTCATTAGGGTTAGACTAAGCATATCCTTAACCCCATTTTCTCATCAATTACCTCTCTTTACTTTCATTGCTCTCTTTGCATTCTTTTAATTTTCTTGCATCGATATATTGATTTCATTCCCAATCAATTTTCATCTTAGCTAAGTAGCGATAGCTCTTGTTTCTAAGCACTATTCCCTGTGGATGCCACTGCCCACTAGCCAGGGTATATTTTATTACTATGCCGACCTGTGCACTTGTAGAACACTCACACAAGGGGTGTGTCAAAAGTTTTTGGCACCGTTGCCGGGGAATAAGCATTTTAGAGACATTTGCACTTTGATATTTTAGCTATTCATCACTTATTCTATTTCACACTTTCTTATTCTTTCATCGTTCTTATTTGTTTTTTCTTTCTTTGATTTCAACTCCAAGTTATAACCCGTGGCAACCCTTCGACTTTAGTTGAAGGTGATTGAAAAATTAGAAGAAGAACTCATAGACGGGGAAAGTAACCTATACAAGAACAGTCCAATGAACCTGAGATGAAAACTAAAAGGTTTGACACTATGGCAGAACAATATGAGGAGTAGAGAACACTCTCTGATTTTGTAAGACCCGCAGTTTTGGGCACGCAGTCAAGTATTGTGAGGGGACCGATTAGTGCTCAAAATTTTAAGCTCAAGCCAACATTCATCCAAATGCTACAGCAGTCCGCAAAGTTTAATAGGTTGGCCGATGAGGATCTGAACAACTATATTGAGAACTTTCTGGAGGTGTGTGATATACTCAAGATTAATGGGGTTACTGATGATGCCATAAGATTAAGGGCCTTCCCATTTTCCTTGAAAGGGAAAGCAAGACATTGGTTACACTCTTTGCCTAGGACATAGATCACTACTTGGGAGAAGATGGTAGAAACATTCTTGGCCCGATATTTCCTTTCCATAAAATCTATGAACCTTGGAATGAGATATTTTCCTTCGTTCAGACAAAATTGGAGTCTTTATTTGAGGCATGGGATAGGTTTAAGGATCTCCTGCAGAGATGTCCACAGCATGGATTCCCCAAGTGGATGATTATCCACACATTCTACAATGGGTTGAATCCGAGTACAAAGTAATTACTTGATGCTGCAGCAGGAGGTACCTTATGAAGCATGACCCCGAAGAAGCCCGACACCTCATTAAAGAGATGGCTATGAATAGTTATCAGTGGAACACACAAGATTGAAAGAAAGTGTCTGGACTTTATAAGATATATGTAGTTACTTCATTGCCGGCCCAAGTTGAGTCATTGAGTAAGACATTAGATGCACTAACTTCTCCTAGAGTGGCGGCCGTTATGAGTTGTACAGGATGCGGAGGAGGACATGCTTCAGTGATTGTCTATTGCTATTGGTGCCATTATTTCAGTAGAGCAAGTGGATTTTGTAAGTAATGCAATGAGAGGTCAAGGAAATCCGTATAGTGGCACCTACAATCCTAGGTGGAGGAATCACCCATACTTGTCATGGAGCAATCAAGGGCAACAACAGAGGACTAATACACCACCGGGTTTTTAACAACAACAAGCCTCGAGTTTGGAGAACAGAGTGTCAGGTTTGGAGAACAAGATAACAGATTTAGAGAAGGCACTAACGAGATTTGTTCAGTGATAAGATACTCAATTTTAGTCAGTTGAGGCCACACTTCGCAAGCACACCACATCGTTACAAAACTTGGAGAATCAAGTTGGTAAAATTGCGAAGTCTCTATTCGAAAGACCTTTGGGGAGTTTGCCTAGTAACACAGAGACAAATCTTAGAGAACAGGTGAAGGAGATCACTTTGAGAAGTGGTTGTGAAGTTGAGGGTAGGCTCCCTAGTGAAAAGACAAGGAATGAATCACCCAAGGAAGTGGAGGTTGACGAGATACCTAAAGAGAAGGAGGCGGCACACCCACCTTACAAGCCAAGAATCCCTTATCCTTTAAGGTTGAAGAATCTGTGATCTTAGATGCTACTTGCTGGGCAGTGTTGCAAAAGAATATGCCGAGCAAGAAGAAAGATCCCGGAAGCTTCATCATTCCTTGCATTATTGGTGATGTAGGTGAAAAAAAGGCATTGGTAGACTTAGGAGCAAGCATCAACATCATGCCTTACACATTCTTTCGAAAGCTAGGCTTCGAAGAGCCTAGACCCACTCAGATGACACTACAACTAGCCAACCAATCAATTACACATCCAAGGGGTATCATTGAAGATGTTCTCGTAAAGGTTGATAAGTACATCTTTCCTATGGACTTTGTAGTGTTGGATGTGGATGAAGATGTCGAAGTTCCATTGGTACTTGGGAGGTCGTTCTTGCACACTTCCAAAGTACTTATTGACATGGATGGTGGGGAATTAACTTTAAGAGTTGGACACGATAAGCTTACCTACCACCTCGCTGAAGTCATGACATTCTCTTGATTTCAATGATATTTTATATATTCTTAATACTACTGATGAGTTAATTGATGAATATGTGCAGGAATTGATGTGTTCGGACCCGTACGAGGGTTGGCTAGACCAAGACACAGAGAATGAAGACATTTCATCAATTGGTCTAGTGGAGGAAGTAAAGCCTACCCCAGGTGTCATAAAGATGATGATTCAAAAGCTTAAGAGAGCAAAGAGATGCCACAAGAAACACCCCAATACTAATGGGGATGAGCATTCACGAAGTAAGGCTGACAAACCCTTGTGTGGTAACAAACTCAATCTTCCCCCTCTTACTTGCAAAGATTATGTTCGGCATGCTTTCAAGTTAGGTAAAATGGCAACTTTCATTCATGAACCCTTGTGAGGTAAGAGCAGGTATGTCAAGCTTAGTAACGTTAAACAAGCGCTTCTTGGTTGACAACCCAAGCTTATACTAGTTTTCTAGGTCTTAGTTTAGCTTTAGCATGAATAAGAGTCTTAGTGTCAGTGTTTTGTATGTTTTTATATGTGTGCGGTGATTTTCTCATGGATGATTGGTGTTTTTTGTGTAACTTATTGTGATTAACTAAGTTTTAGGTCATTTGAGTGTGTTTTCATGGATCTCTGGTTGTAATTTTATCATATATGCAGCCTTTGTACTTAGTATAGTTGTTGCTGAAATTTTCTGCAAATTTGTTATATTTTTTAGTCATCTAGAGAAAACACACAACCGTGTGGAATTTCCACACGGTCATGTGGATCCTTTCAAAGCTCAACTTCTACATCCCGAGAATACACAGGGGCGTGTGAGTGCGCCTATGAGCGACCTTGTGAAGGGCACACATGGAACCACATGGCCGTGTGGATTCCTGCAGATTGAGTTTTGTGTTTGATTTGATCGATTTCTTTTCATTTTTTGCAGAAATGCCACCTAAAATGAAGTAAGCGGCCGGCAAATGTCCCCAAGAACCCTCTCTGAAATAGTTGGAGAAGTTTTTGAGCAACATGGTCATGTCTTTGTCGCGCCCCATGGAACCACACGGTCATGTGGATTCCTGCAGATTGAGTTTTGTGTTTGATTTGATCGATTTCTTTTCATTTTTTGCAAAAATGGCACCTAGAATGAAGTAAGCGACTGGCAAATGTCCCCGAGAACCTTCTCCAAAACAGTTGGAGTTCACCATACCCAAGCACTAGGCTAAATTTGAGCGGTTGGCAAAACTTAAGTTGGAACAGTCACGTTATCTGGACTTGCGCGGGTTGAAGACGGCTCAGTGGAGCGACGAGATCACCGATGAGGTTAAGGAGCTTCTTGCAGTGGGTAGTTAGCGGTGACTACTTTCCATCCAAGAGCCGGCTATCCGTATATCAACCCTTGAGGTACTCTCCTCATTCAAGCTCGATCGATCATATAGAGACTTCTCCAGCGTCGACGCTATTCATTTTTGAGCTTTTAAACACTGTTACAGTATAAGCGTAACGTAGTTTTCTATCTATTTGGGTCTGTACGACGAGGCATATATAGACATAAGGAGTACGAGCAGCTCCCGACCGATTTTCCTGGTCATTTGACTCCTCAGACAGCATATAGAGTACTTTGTGGCCAAGGGTAGTATGAGCCAGGGGTTTCTAAGGCCACATGAATCTCCCGACCAGCATACTAATGCATCCACGCTATTTTGAGCAGATCAGTGAACGACCGTGGTGACAGCACAGTAGTTCTGAGCACACAGGAGTTACTGTATTTATACTCCATGCTAAAGAGCGAGCCACTCCATCTGTGTCGTATTGTGACGGAGTACTTGCACCACTAGGGCCAGTATGCCAAAGTTGCGGTGATCTTCTCAAGCCCATACATAACGAGACTTCTCATAAGGATGGGTCTCTTGGACGGTATTAGAGGGGTCGAGAAGACCATTGTACCGTCTTCCCTCGGCCTAGAGATGATGAGATAGATGGGCATGGCTAGGAGGCACAGGGACGGAGTATATCTGATGATCGTACCTCAGCCAGAGGCAGCCGAGGAGGAGGATAATGAGGCTGAGGGTTCGTAACCAACTCTACAGCCACCGCCAGAGCAGACAAAGACCGAGGCACCACCCGCAGCACAGGAGCCACCTCAAGTACGTATTTTCTCTTCTTCTTGAGGCCATTACTAGTTAGAGTGGCTCAAGATTGCTATGGGGGTATTACAGACGGACTTGGCTGATGTTCACGCTACACAAGCTGAGAGCCATACGGAGGTGATGGCATGTCTCAACATCTTACAGCAGATTCTCGAGCGAGAAGAGACTTCACCCCTTATTATGAGGACTCACTCCAGTATTACCATGAGATCCACCAGTACCATCAACAACAATAGTAATACCTGAGTTACCCACTGAGCAAGATACCGACGCTTAAGGTGTTTTTATTTGTCTTTGTTTTTCGTCTTTGTTAGTTTATTTCTGCATTTCATTTTGGACTTGTTTCACTCAGAAAGGATCTTCCTTCTGAGTTCATCTTATTTTTTTTCGTTTGTATCGAGTTGTATTTCATTTCATTATCTTTATAGACTAGATTTTATTTGTTTTTATTAAGCTTTACTGAACCCCCTTGTGTATATGTGCAGATGGTCTTGTGAGTAAGGGAATTGAGGAATAGTCATTGGCATGGTCACGTGGTGTTCTATATGGGCGTGTGTGCTTCACAACCCATTGGAACTCAACTCTCAATAAATATAGCTCCATCAAACATATCACTAGGAGTTCAGGGGAGCATTGTTTCGATTACCCACCTTCACATATTATGCTTTGATTGTTATATTCTTTATTTGCTTTGATAAACGTCTAACTGTACGTATTATTTATGTATGTTCACGTATTTTTTGAGTATTTTTATATGAGTGGATGCCCGTTTTCGGTCTAAATTGGTTTATTTCGTGTTACAGGTACAAAAGATACCGTGGGGAGCTCGACAACCAAATTTTAGAAGAAATCGGCAAAGAAAACACCATTTTCGAGTCCCTGGTACTGTAGCGACTGTAGCAACACTGTAGCACGAGGGGGCACTGTAGCATTTTACTGTAACACTCACTGCAGCAACTTACACGAAACTCGGGGTGCTGCAGCGCCCGTTTGTCGGCCCGTATGCCAGCCCGCATAACTTTTTGGAATTAGTTTTTAAAGGCCTTTAGGGCATCATTTCTCTTGTCTTTTTGCCACCACTTCTCCTCCACCACCATCTAGGGTTTCAAGAGCTTCAAGGCTGCGGGAGAAGGCTGATCTAGGGTGCAAATCGAAGGGGAGAAAAGGAGCGCGATCAAGGAGAAGATCTAGGTGCTTGTTGGCGTGGATCCATCAAGTTCTCATCACCACCTCTAGTCTTCATCTTAGGGGAGTTTGTTTGAGCTTTGCTTTGTATTTCTCATCTTTTACTCTTGCTCCTTTGTTGATGATGAACTAGACTCCCAAGGTCACCGGGCATCCGGTGGACCTTGGGATGAATTTGCTTGTATAAATACTTGATTTACTTGTATGGTATTTGTGTGGTTTGTGGTTTAAGTTTGGTGTTTTTGATTGCTTTGGTATGCATGAGAACTCTGTGTATCAATATTTAGGTAATACTAGGTTGCATGACCATTGCCCTAGTGTTAGACTCACCAAGCTTAGAAGGGATACATGTACGAATACGCCGTGACCATCGGGTATTTCGTACCCCTCCAACCATTAGGGTTGAGCCTAGATGTTGTGTTTGACCTTAATTAGGGATTTCCCTTGGCCCATTGCAATCGTGTGAGGATTTGGGCGGTAGAAATACCGTAGCGGTGGACATACCGTATTCCAATACCCGTACCGGATTAGGGGTTATCACCGTGACCATCGGGGTGACCTACCTTTGGACATCTCTTGGCCTAGCCACCTCTACCTGTGTAATTCGAGTATCCTTCTAGCTTTAGTAGTCCCGAGGGGATCCTCGCCCGAGGACCTCGCACTTTCATTGTTACTTGCTTCCTTAGTATGCTTAAGTGGTGAGCCTTAGTCCACTTGTTCATAGTTTTCTCTTTATTATTCTTCTTATCTTACTTTTATCATGTAATTGCTAGGTTAGGAAATAGATGAAGGGGAAGTAATAGTAGTTCCTTGGCCCTTGGGAATACGACCCCCTCGTGCTTGCGCGAGGGGTACTTGGCAACCCGTGCGCTTGCGGTAATCATCATGCTTACATGCGTACATTTCACATTACACATGCTTTATACTTATGCATTCAATTGTTCATGCACATGTAGCCAATGGCGGTTCACCTTAGTTGCAACGGTTGTATTTTTCAGTTTAGGAGAATTTTTAACATTGTATTCCATCATGCTCTAGTTTTTACTTGAATTTTAGGGAATTTTTGCCCGATTATCTCTTGTTGCACTACTCACTCATGAAATCTTTTGGAAACTCAAGTTCAACATTTAAAGGACTAGTTTAGTATTAGTTGGTTTTGAATTTTAGCATTGATTTAGTTTACAAAAAAAACTTTTGTGGACATTATTGATTTTATCAGTGCATTGGAGGTGGAAAGAGTTACCACCTATGAAGTATGAAGCTACCCCCATAAGTTGGATACTAGCTATGCCTTAATGTGAAAAAGTGCTATCTCATGGGATGAGTGAAAGCTACTACCCCGGTAGAAAAAGCTACCGCCTCAAAAGTGTGAAAGCCACCTTTGCCAGCTGTCTAGGAAAGGACTATCTTAGAAGATGTGTGAAGCTACTACCTTTTTCTTTTTGTGTATAAATAAGTCCTTTCAAATAAGAGCTTTAAGAAGTACTTTTTGGGTTGACTTGAGTGAGTTTACACACACTTACACAATATCAGGTTTGTTGTCCTTTTTTATTCAAGTTTTTAGCTAAAGCAATGATTCCTTTTATGCAATGTTTTAATTTTCCCTTGCTTGAAGAATACTTCTTTTGCATGCTTTTGGTGAACCTAAGGCTGAGCACTTTCAATTGTTCTTCCTAAATGCTTTAATGCTTTATTTTTGCTTGAGGACAAACAAAAGCTTAAGTGTGGGGAAGTTTGATAAGTGCTCATGTATAAGTGATACAAAGTATACTTTTCTTGCATTGAGCATCACTTTTCTTAGATTTTATTGCTCATTCGTGTGTATTTATGTTCTTTTGTGCATTTAGGGTTGTAGAGACAAGTTGGAAGAAAAAAAGCAAAAATATGTCATGGATGTAATGGTTGAGAAGACTCTTGGACTCAGCAAAGACCAAGGCACAAGTTGTAGACATGTGAGTGTGTGCCAACCTCCAAAGTGCTCAAGTGATTATTGATGTGATTCCCGCAAGTGTACGGGATCGCCAAGTAATACCTCATGCAAAGACACGAGGATCGTATTCCATGGGGCTAAGGATCTACTATTACTCCTCCGTCGCCTACTGTCTAACCCAACATCTTAATCATGGCAAGTTACTCAATTAATTCCAATAAGACAAATATGGGATAGAAATACAAATTCAAGAATAAGTGAGATTGTTGCAAGTGCTACGGTAATGTGTGAAAGCCTATGGATGTGGATCCCCTTGAGGGTTCATCATGATACATGGATGAACAATAAAAAGATAGCTTGGGTGATTTAGACCGAAGGATCTCAAGATTAGATCAACCCCAATTTCTCGACAATTGAACCCTAATCCCATACGAATATCGATTGGAATTTCTTCCTAACCAACATCCCTACGATTGCATTAAGTACAAGGAGATCCCAAGATAAGGGTACACTAAACCCTAGTTTACCCTTAATGATCGGAGGGCTATTAATATCCTATTTCTCGGCATATCAATACATGAAACCCCTTTTAGTTCATTAAAGATCTAATACACGAGAGTAGATCACATCTACATGTACAACTCAAGAAAGAACTACGGATTTCTCCTTTAAGTGGTTCTAGACATGAAGCCCGTTTTCATGTATGTGTGCGTATAAATAGATTATTTTTGTATGTGTGGATGCCCATTTTCAGACTAAATTGGTTTATTTCATGTTATAGGTACAAAAGAAGCCTTAGTGAGCTTGACAACGAGATTTTAGAAATCGGCAGGAAAAAGACCACTTTCGAGCCTCGACTGTAGCAATACTGCAGCATGAAAACTTGAATAAATGGCTAAGTCTAGAATTCCATGCGGGCATTCATAAGGGCGCATAAACGGTCACATGGAATACTATAGCAGTGGCCTCCATTGTAGCAACTTATACGAAATTCGGGGAGCTACAGTGCCTGTATATTGCCCGCATACCAGGCCGCATGGTATCCCGAGAACACCTTTTAAAAAGAGTTAGGACACTTTTGTTTGGTGTCTTTTGGCCACCTCTTCTCCTCCACCACTATCTAGGGTTTCAAGGGCTTCAAGGGGCTGGAGAAGGCACTTTTAAGGAGCAAATCGAAGGGAGAAGAAGATCACACACAAGAAAGAGCATCTAGGAGTTCGTCGGCACCGATCCGCGGATTCCCATCACCATCTTCTTCTAGTCAACACTAAGGGGGTTTTCTTTGGTTTTGATCATGCTTGTTATGTATTTTGAGATCTCTTCCTTATTTATGTTGGACTAGACTCCCAAGGTCGGCGGGCATCCGGTGAACCTTGGGATGAACTTGCTTGTATGGATGCTTAATTTACATGTATTGTATTTGGTGTGTTTTGTGGTTTAAGTTTGGTGTACATGAGAACTATGTGTATCAATTTCTAGGTTATACTAGGTTGCGTGACCATCGCCTTAGTATTAGACACACCAAGCTTAGAGGGGATACATGTACAAATACACCGTGACCATCGGGTATTTTGTACCCCTCCGGTATTAGGGTTGTACCTAGTTTGTGTTTCAACTCTAATTTGATAATCCCATACTTGTAATGCAATCGTAGGAGGATTTGGTCGGAAGGGAATTCCGTATAAATACTCATACCAGACTAGGGGTCAATTACCGTGACCACCAAGTTGGCCTAAATTTGGATTCTCTTGGTCCAAACCACCATTGCCTGTGTAGTTATAGCATCCTTCTAGCTTTAGTAGTCCCGAGGGGATCCTCACCCGGGGACCTCGTTCTTTCATTGTTAACTGTTTCCTTTAATGTGTTCATGTGGTGTGCCTTAGTCCACGTGTTTATAGCTTTTTCTTTTGCTTGTTTTCTCATCTTGTTCTAAATCTATACTTGTTAGATTAGACAATGTTGTCTAGAGGAAAGTAATAACAGCTCTTGGGACCCCAGGGAATACGACCCCCTCGTGCTGGCATGAGGGGTATTACTTGATGATCTGTGCGCTTGCAGATCACTTATCACTGGTCAAAAGTCCCCAAAACAAGCCCTAAAATTGTGTTTTTATACCCCTTAAGCATACGGGTCGTATAGGTAGGCAAAGGGACATAAACCCTCAAAAACCCGAGGCATGCGGCCTTAATGAGGGGGTCATAGAGGCCGTATAAACTAGCAAAAATTCTCTGAATGGGGGGGCAGACGGCCTTAATCAGGAGCACTATTCAAGTCGTATGACTCCAACCAACATTCTGTCCTGAAAATTCCCCATGTGCTACAGTGACTGCTATAGTGAATATACTACAGTACCCTCCCCCCATTCCTATAAAAGTACATGCAAAATGTATAAAATACATATACTAAAATACATACATTTAGACACTTATCAATTATATAAATTGGAGGCGCACAAAGGCAGTCAAACTCATATTATCCAACTTGTGTAATATCGAAGAGCTTCATCAATGTGTTGAAAGCAAGAGGTGACATGATCTACCACGTAGTTGTGTGCCCAACTTTGCAGCCTCAATATAGAAAATGACGTCGAGAGCAATTTTGGTGTGAGTAATGCAGCAGTTTAATGTAACAAAACACTGTAGTAATTTACTGTAGCAGTTAATGTTCACAGCGCACAGGAAATTCAATTCCCGAGAATCCACATGAGCGTGTGGAAATTCCACATGGCCATGTGGATCCCCGATTTCAGCCCTATAAATATCGGGATTTGAGATTTATTTAGGAATCTTCTTCATATCTTTGGTCCATCTTTCGGGGAGAGCGCGGCTAGGGTTTGGAGAGGTTTTTGCAAGGCCTTTGGAGTGGTTCTATAACATCAATATCGAGTTCCTTTAGAGGAGAACTATTGGGGGAGGTTTCATCTGCATGGATTCGGCGAGATGTACCCTAGGTTTGACAAGGGAACCTTTAGAGCAAACGAAGTGGCTCCTCAAGAACACGGATGATAAGGGGGTATCTTTATGGTTTACATGCATATGATTTTGATTTCATTGTTGACCTCGTATTGCTCCGTGGAGAGCTAAACCCAAGTGGGTATTTGGACTTGTAGACCCTGTGATGACTTTGTTTCATTAACTTTTATTATGCTTCTTTAATTGATGATTTAATTGAGTTTCAATCTTGAATGGTTATTGTGTTGATTTTCCCTTAGATGTAACACTAGGGTTGAGAACCCATCAAGGGAATCCATTGAAAGTGTGATAACTTCATTAGGGTTAGACTAAGCAAGATTGAAGAAGGCCAAGAGGGTGAGTCGAGAGGTAGTGAAGTACTAAGAGATGAACTCTTCTGGGGCTTAACTGCTCGAGCAACAGAGTGAAGTGTTGTAGTGAATCTTAGTGTTGGGGCTTAATTGTGACTAGGGGCCTTTCGCTTGGACTAAAGGGTTAGGTCTATGTTAAGGAATAGTATTTATCACTTGGAGTCCCTAGAACCCCAAGCAATCCCACATAGTGTGAGGTGTTGAGAGTACTCCTTTTTGCCGAGGTATAATGTAAAGGGCTAGTCACGGTTTACCTTAGGTTTGGGACCATGTGTTTTTGGATTTCCATGACTCATTAAATATCATTTAGGAGGCATAATATTAGTCTTGCACTTGAAATGATAGTCTTTGTGTGAGCCTTGTCCGGGGGCCCCATTTACTCATCGATTATCTCTCTTTACTTTTATTGCTCTCTTTGCATTTGTTTAATTTTCTTGCATCAATATATTGATTTCATTCCCAATCGATTTTCATCTTAGCTAAGTAGCGATATCTCTTGTTTCTAAGCACTATTCCTTATGGATACAACTGCCCACTCACCAAGGTATATTTTATTATTGTGATGACTCGTGCACTTGCGGAACACTCACGCAAGGGGTGTGTCATTGTTTCTTTACTCTACTTTGATAAATTATTAAACAATACAATGGAGAATCATTAAATACAATTGGAAGGAGTTGGGTAGTTGTATGACAGTTTTCTTGATTGTTACTTATGGTATGTTTTGAAAATGACAATCGTATTCTAGTATTAGACTGGGGGAATTCGAAGGCCTACTGGTCCTAATCTCTTGGTATGCAGGTCTAAATCACTAGGAACTTAAGATGGAATATCTTCCTATCCCAGCATCCTATGTTTGCCTTGAGTACAAGAATTCCTCTATAAGGGACAAATCAAACCCTAAACCTAAGGGCAATCGATCTCTAATCTAGAAACCTAGATATGCCTAATCTTTTAGAGTATGCATAGATCTAATATAGCATGTGTGTTCTAATGTAGGGGCATATCTTCTTCACCACATTAATAGAATAAAAATTCAAGAAGTATGAAATGAATCTGTGGGCTCCTTTCTTTCTCACCCAACCTTTAATTAGGATTGACCAAGTGAAAAAGACAGAATCACAAATCAAATTTTAATATTTTCTAGACTTCCAGGGATTGTGGGTTCATGACTTCCATTAGAAGCAAGCCCCTAATGTTAATTACCTTAGACATTATCGCAGGAACCTCCGATTAAGAAATAAGTGTGAACAAGGAAACAAGTTGTGATAATTAATTTCATTTATTTCAATAAATATAAATTCATAGACTTCATTGAGAGTACAAGGGGTTTGAAATTTGACACAGCATTGGTTGTAGCATTTCATTTCCTTCTGACTGTTTCGGTGAAAGCACACTTTGACTTTTGTTGACTTTTGGTCTTCGTCAAATTTTACATCTTGAACATGATTTGAAAAATTCGCTATTTTGTGCTTGTGAAGCTTTCTGCAACTTGTGAACTCTTCACCCCTTTAGCCATAAGGTTATTGAGCTCATTTATTGATTCAATTGAAACTGGTGTTTTAGACATTTGAATTTACATCTTGGACTTGATTTGGATTTTAAGTTGTGGAATCTTTATGTTGATGTATCACAAACTTGATATAACTTTTCATAAGTTTCAGCTCTCATGCTTGTGAAACTTTCTGCAACTTGTGAACTATTGTGAGGTTGTTGAGCTCATTTGTTGATTCATTTGAAATTTGCATCTTGAATTTTGATTTGGATTTCAAGTTGTGTATTCTCTATGTTGATGAATCATAAACTTATTTTGTTTTCATAAGCTTCGGTCGTCATGCTTGTGAAGATTTTTTTGCAACTTGTGAACTATTCAATGCTTTAACTTTGATGTTTTGAGCTTATTTGTTAATTTGTTTGAAACATGACTCTTGGATATTTTAATTTTGCATCTTGGATTTAATTGGGCATTGAGTTGTGGATTCTCTGTGCTGAGGAATCACCAACTCAGTTATATATGATTTGACTTTCCATAAGCTTTGGTTTTCATGCTTGTGAAACATTTTGCAACTTATGAAATATTAAACTCTTTAGCCTTGTGGCTGTTGAGTTAATTTTTTTATTCATTGGAAACTTGGACATTTGATTTTGCATCTTCGATTTTGATTTGGATTTTAAGTTGTGAATTCTCTATGTTGATGGATCATAAACTTAACTTGACTTTCCATAAGCTTTGGCTGTCATGCTTGTGAAGCTTTTTTTACAACTTGTGAACTCTTCAACACTTTAGCTTTAATGTCTTGAGCTCATTTGTTGATTTGTTTGAAACTTGGACATTTGATTTTGCATCTTGGATTTGATTTGTACTTCAAGATGTGGATTCTCTATATTGATGAACCACAAACTTGACTTTTACATGATTTTACTTCTGAAAAGCTTCAGCTTTTATGCTTCTGAAGCTCTCTTCAGTTCTTAACTTTTGTAACTCTTTGAGTCTTTGACTTCTGATGCCATGAGATAGTTAAGTTTAATTGTCGATTCGTTTGATTTTTTTCTTCTCGACTTGTGAAACTCTTTGAATCTTGAATTCTAACGTCTTGAGGCTGCTGAGTTCAATTATCGCTTCATTTGTTTTTTTTTTAGGTCTTGACTTGTAAAACCCTTTGAATCTTTAACTTCTGATGTCTTCAGACTGCTGAGTTCAATTGTCACATTTTTCTTTAGGTCTTGACTTGTGAAACTCTTTGAGTCTTCCTTATTATGTCTTGAGATGATAAGTACTCATGTATAAGTGATACGAAGTATATTTTCTTGCACTGAGCATTACTTTTCTCATATTTTATCACTCATTCATGTGTATTTGTGTTCTTTTGCGCATTTAGGGTTGTGGAGATGAGTTGGAAAAAAAGAAACAAAAATAGGTCATGGACGCAATGGTTGAGAAGACTCTTGGACTAAGCAAGGACCAAAGCACAAGTTGTAGACATGTGAGTGTGTGCCAACCTCCAAAGTGCTCAAGTGATTATACAAATTGGAGGGCACAAAGGCAGTTACACTCATATAATCCAACTTATGTAATATCGAAGAGCTTCAACAATGTGTTGAAAGCAAAAGGTGGCGCGATCTACCGCGTAGTTGTGTACCCAACTTGGCGACCTTAATGGAGAAAACGAAGTCGAGAACAATTTTGGCGGGAGTACTCCAGCAGTTTATTTTAGCAAAACACTGTAGCAATTCGCTGCAGCAGTTACTGTTCACAGCGCATAGGAAATCCAATTCCAGAAAATCCACACGTGTGTGTAGAAATTCTACACGGCCATGTGGATGCCCGATTTCAGCCCTATAAATAATGTGATTTGAGATTTATTTGGAGATGTTTTTCCTATCTTTTGCCCATCTTTCAAAGAGAGCACGGCTAGGGTTTGAGGAGGTTTTTACAAGGCTTTTGGAGTGGTTCTATGGCATCGACATTGAGTTCCTTTTGAGGAGAACTATTGGGGGAGCTTTCGTCGGTATCAATTCGGCAAGGTGTGCCCTAGGTTTGACAAGGAAACCTTTGGAGAAGACAAAGCGACTCCACAAGACCATCTATACAAACTACGAGGGGGTTAACTTTATGGTTTACATGCATATGATTTCGATTTCATTGATGATTTTATATTCCTCCATGGAGAGCTAAACCCCTAGTGGGTGCTTGGACTTGTAAACCCTAGGATAATTTTGTTTCATTGACTTTTATTATGCTTCTTTAATTGATCATTTAATTGAGCTTCAATCTTCAATTATTATTGTGTTGATTTCCCTTAGATGTGACACTAGGTTTGAGAATCCATCTAGGTAATCCATTGAAGGTGTGACAGCTTCATTAGGGTTAGACTAACCAAGATTGAAGAGGATCGAGAGGGTGAGCCAAGAGGCAGCAGAACGTCCATTTTCCCTTCCAACATGATTTATTCTATCTTCAAGTTCCAAGAGTTCTTTGTAGTCACAATAGAGTAAAGTTCTAAAAGATGAACTCCACTGGGGCTTAGTTGCGCGAGTAACAGAGTGAAGTGTTGTAGTAAATCTTAGTGCTGGGGCTTAATTGTGACCAGGGGCCTTTCGCCTGGACCAAAGGGTTAGGTCTATGTTAGGGAAAAAGATTTATCACTTGGAGTCCCTAGAACCCCAAGTAGTCCAACATAGTGTGAGGTGTTGAGAGTACTCCTTTCTGCTAGGTCATATTGTAAAGGGCTAGTCACGGTTGATCTTATTCTATCTCCATATTCCCTATGTTCTAAGCAACCATATGTGGTGCGAGGTGTTGAGATTGAGGGATTTCTTTGCCAGAACCTCATAGGGTCTTAGGGGCCTTTCACCTAGAAGTAGGGCTAGGTCTATTCCTAGGAATTGGGTACATCCTATAGAATTCTTAGAGTGTTATGCAGTCATATATGTTGTGAGGTACTGAGATTGAGAGATTTCTCCGCCGGGACCTCGTAGGGGACTAGTATCGGTGATTTCGAAGTAGGGATAGATTATATTTGGATTTCCACGACTTAACAAACTCGGTTTAGGAACACTTTGTGAATCTTGCGCTTAATGTTTGAATCCTAGGGAAGCATTGCCCAAATACCTCATTTTTCATTGATTAAGACATCCTTTAATTTTACTCTTGCTTACTTATTCGTGACATTCATTTTCTCGTGCATTAGTTCATTACATCATCTTTTGATCATTTGAATAGATAACTTAGAAGTAGTCATTACTAATACTCTTGTTCCCTGTAGATTCCACTACCCGACCCATTTGGTACACTTTATTACTTAAGCAACCCGTGCACTTTCAGGCACATGCAAGGGGTGTGTCAATCAACCTCTTGGTTGGTTTTATCAACTTGTATAATGCCCGCAAGCTTCTAGGAAGAGTTTAACCCAAACTGCTTTAAGTAATGTTCTGCTCTCCATTGAGCATTGACATGCCTTATGCTATGATCTCTAATACACTCATGCTTCAAAATCCCAGCTTTTATTTAGATAGTGCTCTTATCTTTGAATATTGGTGAGACCCATAAGTAAAAAGGACAACCTTTCTTGCAATATACCTTAAATCTCTTCTTATTATTAGGTGTGAAATTTATAACACACATATTCTTAATGCTATAGTTCCTAACTGCCTCTTTAAACTATTTGAAACTACTAAACTTCATCCTATGTTGAATTAGGTGTTCTTCATGTCAATTTGTTCCTTAAATTCAAGATACTTATGTCTAGCAGGATCTAACTCATCCTAATTTGTTTATGAACATGTTGTCAAATTCATCAAACACAACATATTCAAATTCAACAATATTTTCATCATCATTATCTTGTCTTCTAATTTCAGACTGTATAGTTATCTCAGGCCTAGGTTTAGCAATGTCACCTTTTCACCTTCTCTTTCCTCTTGGTCACTATTGGAGCAATACTGAAAATCATATAATTGACTGCCTTCTTCTTCTTCTTCCTCATCTTCATGTTTCACATCCTTTTCTATATTTTCTATAAGAGTAACATTCCCTTGTCCTAAACCCACCATCTGTACCAACATTTCTTAAGACAACTGATAAGTGCTCGTGTTATAATAATGTGAAATGTTATTATCTTACAATGAGCATTACTTTCATCAGATTTTATCACTAAATTGTGTGCATTTGTGTGCTTTTGTACATTGTAGGTTTGTGGAGCTAGTTTGGAGAAAAAGAACAAAGTTAGATCGTGTTTGCCGTTGTTAGGAAGTTTTCTGACCGAGCAAGGAACAAGGCACGACCCTAAACTTGTGAGTGTGTGCCAACCTCCTTTGGAGGAGCACAAAGACAGTCACATTCACAATAAGTCTAACTCATGTAGCATAGGAGAACTTCACCAATAAGGAGAATTGAAGCAATCGGCACGATCTACCATTGATTGTGTGCCCAATTCAACCGCCTCGATGAAGAACGATGAATTCGGGAGCGTTTCGGCAAAAGCACTGTAGCAAAGTATTGTAGCAAGTTACTGTTCACTGTCTGTCGAAATTCAACAAAATAGAGACTTCACATGGGCGTGTGGAAATTCCACATGGCCGTGTGAAATCTCAATTTCAGCATTTTAAAGCCACGACTCAACATTATAAAAGCATTTTGGAGACTTTTTCTATATCTTTTTGCCAATCTTTTCTCCTACCTTCTGGAGGGTCACGGCTAGGGTTTCGGAGAGGACTTTGTGGAGGTTTGGAGCGCGTCATCGGCATCGTCATCGACGTCCAACAGCCGCATAAAACCACAGCCACACTATACGCAAGGGGGTTTTCATCTATGCTTTTGATTTGTGTTTGTTCTCATATTTTGATGGATTTGTATAGCTCCATGAGGAGCTAAACCCCTTGTGGGTATTCGGACTTGTAAACCCTAGGGATGATTATGTTTCTTTGACTTGTTATTATGCTTTTCATTATTGATGAATAAAATTGAGTTTCAATCTTAATTGCATCTTGTATCGATTTTCCTTTAGCTGTGACACTAGGGTTGAAAATTGTCTAGGTTATCCTTTAGAGGTGTGACAACTCCTATAGGGTTAGACTACTTAAGATTGAAGAGGGTTGAGAAGGTGAGTCGTGAGGTAGCGAAACGTCCCCTTTCTCCTCCGGTGTGATTTTCCCTACCTCCATGTTCCAAGAGTTATTAAGGGTTAAAATAGAGCGAAGTGCTAGGAGATGAACTCCCCTGGGGCTTAGTTGCGCAAGTAACAGAGTGAAGGGTTGAAGTGAATCCTAGTGCTGGGGCTTAATTGAGACTAGGGTTCTTTCACCTAGACCAAAGGGTTAGAACTATACATAGGAACAGGGTTTATCACTAGGAATCCCTAGAACTTAAAGCAATCCCACGTAGTGTGAGACTTAGGAAGATGAACTCCCCTAAGGCTTAGTTGACAGGTCAACAAGAGTCAAGGGTCATAGTGAAACCTAATACCGGGGCATAGTATTGGGATTAGTTACGGTTGACCTTAGATTTGGGACCGTGTGTTTAAAGATATCCTCGACTCATTTAACATCAATAGAAGAGTATAATAGCATTGTCTTGCACTAGAAGCATAAATCCTAGGGGTAGCTTGTCCGGGTACACTATTTATTTCATTGATTGTCCTTCTCTTATTACTCTTACTTGCACTCTCCTATCTCCCATATTTCTCTTTTATTTCTTATTTCATTTAATTGCTTTGCAACTACACATTGATTCTATTCTCACTATTCGTACACCGCACTAGCTAAATAGCGAACACTTGTATCTTTAATCCCTATTCCCTGTGGATTCGACTACCCTCTCAGCAGGGTACTATTATTACTTCGACAAGCCCGTGCACTTGCGGTACACACACGTAAGGGGTGTGTCAACAACAACACTATTACTTATAACATTCTCCTTGGTCACCTTAGCATATAAGTTTGTAACCCTACTCTCACCCACAACCAAGTCCATTGCCAATGCATCCAAATCATCTTTTATTTCAGACATTCCCATCCTTTCACTATTATTGTCCTTAAACAAAAAAGTGCACCTTATACATTTTCATTCACCTTCTACATCCCTATCCCTTAGTCACATCTACATCCCCAAATTTTGGCATATAGGCAGCAGTACAATAATCAACAAATCTTGCAAAACTATAATCACTCTAATTCTCTACATCACCGAGTCCATAATACCCTTGCAGTGTGAAATATTCAATAATAGGCACTAAAAGATACAAAAATGGGAAGATAGTGATACATTAAAATGGGGTTGATACTAATTTAGGTAGAATGTGAACACTTTCATAGTAAAACATTGCATAATAATGAACCTACATTCAATATAGAACCACATGAACAAATAAAAAACAATACCCATAAAGCAAACTCCATAAAAAGCATACATACATAAAACAAAACACATAAAGGCACTGTTAAACAAACACACTCATGCGAGTGGAAAGTTGCTCATCTACTTATCATAAGGAATAGTGTGCAATATTTTGTATGACATTTCTTCACAAAGATTTTATGGGTATAATACTTAAGGAAGCAGAAAACCTTTCTGAATTGGTCCCATATGAGTACTACCCAAGTTTGAATTTCAAGCTAGCATATGATTGTTGATATCGTTAAACAAGCAGACACCAATCCACATGGTCAAAGTAAACATTCTAAACAAATACTATTTGAATTTCTTAGACAAAAATCTTCAATTTTTCAGTCATCAACTTAAAAATCCACATTCAATGCTAATAACAAAAATCTTCAAACATCAACAAACATGATCAAGTAAAATGGCTTAAACATCAAATGCTTCAATTTCTCAGTCATCAACTTAAATTGCACAAGAAAAAAAAAGAGTCATCAAAACACATAGTTAACAAGAAACAACTAAAACATGAACTTATTTTAGTCACTTAAGCATAAGCCTTAAACTACAACATAAACTATGGGTATTATTTGTGTCCATTGATTTACATGGACATAATGATCCAATAATGGGTAGTGTATTTACATGGTAGTGTTAGACTCCTCATACAAAAAATAGAATTATGGAGGGCATACATGCATCATACAACCATTAAACGAAAGTAGCTAGATAATATAATCTTCTACATTGTGTGTGAAAACCAAATGATCAAAATTTTGATAATAAAGTTCACGAGTATGAGAACAATATTCAAAACCACAACTACTAGGTTAAATATGTGGATTGAGGATTAGTGAGGAGTAAAAGTACAAGTTTTGAAGAAGTCGACTTTGTGCATACACATATCAAAATTGTGCCCACAAGAATAACCAAATTCTAAGGAAATACCAAAATAAAAAAAAAGTTGAATACTTTCAAGAAAACAACTGCATTGCATCAGTTTGTTCTAGCTAAAACAAATAACTCAAGAAAGATGGCATAATCACAAATACAACAACTCAAAGGAAATATACAGACCACTAAACACTTGAAAATGTGGCATATAACTTAATTATAACAAAACATAAGTTGACAGTTATAACTTAATTATAACTCAAAGACAATTATAACTTAATTATAACCAAAGACAATTATAACTATGGCTATAACTCAAAGACAATTATAACTCAATTATTGGAACCGTTGATAAAAAAAGATGGCATAAGAGAACATAAACTGACAAATTATAAGAAAACCCATGTAAAACCATGGGAAATCAAACACAAACTATATATAACGGCAGAAGATCAATGAAAGCAACAAACATGATTATTAAGAAGAATTAAGATAATTGCACATTAACACAATATGCATCCACAAAGTAGAAAACTTTAACCTAGTTTAATCCTTAAAAAAAAAAAAAAAAAGGATTTCATATAGTTACTTCGAGGGCTGAACCATTGCCAAATCCTAATTACATTTCCTTTTAAAACATCACAGATGTAGTACATTTCACATTTGACAACAATGGGGGATGAGATAATAAAAAGGCTTACATAAACTTGGTGCTTTGTCATCTGTCGATCTTATTCGCCAAGTGTCCGTTGTATGCTTGCACTAGTTTTGGCTCACTTAGGTTTTTGCTTTCGCGGCTGTTAGGTTCCTGGACCTTGCTTACTTGGTAATGGAGATCTTTCATTACTCTCTCAGCTGAGGTAATCGAGAGATAAAGAAAAGGGTTTTGCAAAGGGATTGAAGAGTATGGAAGGGCTCTTGACATAGAGTGCACATGTGGTTAAAGAAGATGTCTAGTCGGCTAAAATCAAGCGTGTCAGATCCGTCTCGGCTTAGTAAGGTCTAGATCAATAGTTCATGTGTCACTACTACTACCATAATGGATTAAATTGGCTGAAAACCCATCAGTACTCCTGAATGAAATGGAATTGGTTCTAGGTGACCAAAAAGATACAAATCAGAATCTAGTACCTAAAGTGAAAAGTTTGTAATAGTATGATGACTTACTCAAATTTTTACCTAAAGAAAAGGAGTTTATCTAAAATGAGCTGGTAGTTTATTACATTTGGCCAGTCAACTGGTATGAAATTTAGCTGTTCTATAAATTCATAAACATATATACCAATTTAAGCCAATTCTTATCAATAACAACCATGATATTATATTACATTATATTTTTTATTTAATGCAATTTTTAAAAAAAAATCTAATGATTCAAGACATAAATTCATTAAATTAAATAATAATTGATACTAATCCTTATCAATAAGAACCATGATACTCTATTATATTTTTTTAATTTTTTTATTTCAAACCATATGTTATACATATAAATATTTCGTGGGTGGGTACTTCACTGGACGAAAAGATCATTGTCGCCCTTGCACCTACTACTGAAGTGGTGATCCCATAGACTCGGTTCCGTGGGATTTAAAATGGAACCGAGACGTAGGATCATCGGGTCCGCACAATCTCTTGATCTACAATGATATTAATTTTATATTAAATATTGTTTAGGGTAAATGAGATATTTTAACCCTCAAAACACTTCTCCCTTATCCACACACTCATCCAGGTCTTCGCCCTAAAACAATAGAAGTCCTTGGTAATGAATCACCACCGTGACCTCATTGGCGTCACTCTTTGACCACCTGAATCCATCCTCCTTCTCCTCTCTATCCTCCTTCTTGAATAGGAATGAACAACTCCTGAATCGTATCTATAGTAAAAAAGCCTTTCTCTTTTTATTTCAAAATATGATTAATGGTAATTTGATTTGTATCTACAATAAGTACAAGCTCCAATAACAAAAGGAGGTGGTTCTTTGCTTGAGTGAGTTGTACATTTTGATTCATCGGAGATTGAGACCTTGGCGCTATTGAATAAAGAGAAGGACGAATGGCGAAGACCCCTGAATGCACTCTCTTCTTCTCCAAACTCCATCTCTCTCTTGGCGCTATTCAAGGTTTTCTTTTTTTTTTATTTAGTAAATAAAAAAATGTACAAATAGCAAGGAGAGGGCAAGGCCCATTATCATTCAGAAGAATGATCAGAGTAGGATGGCAAAGAAACCCGACTACCTTTGTCTCTTTTGTCTTGTAAATGATTTCCTCTAGTTCTGAGACCACTTTCTTCATTTCCGGCACAGCCTCCACCTCCACGTCCATCCCCAGCCGGTCAACACCTCGTCAATCGAATCCTTAAGCTCTCAAGGAGGTAAACAAGGATTGGAATAACACTATTGAATCAAGAGAAGGAATGGCAAAGACGCCCAAACCCATTCTCTTCTTCTCCAATCCCCCCTACTCTCTCTCTCTCTCTCTCTCTAGAACGGTTGTGCTCCCAATTGCTCTGAGTAGCATATGGTTTTGATGGACCGGTTGGGGTTTCGAGACGCAAGAGCTTACCAGTCGGAGAGTGAGTTTCTGGAGGATCACATCAACGCCCATGAAGAAGATGCTGACCTCACGACCGTCCGAGCTCTGAGTTGCTCCCAGTTCTTTCTTTTCTGTTTTGATGAATTTAGAAGCAGAGAATTGAATAAAAACCGTGGATTCAAGTGGTCGGAGAACGATGCTGGCATGGTCACAGTGGTGATTCCCAAGGACTTTTGTCGTTTTAGGGCGAAGGCATAGATGAGATAGAAGTGTTTTGAGGGTAAAATACCTCATTTACTTTTAACAATATTTTGAAATAAAAATTAATATCACTGTAGATCAAGAGATTGTGCAGACTAGATCTCACGTCTCCATTTTAAATCTTACATAACCGAGTCCATAAAATCACCACTTCTACCAAATGACCATCCCTAATTTTGAAACTCCATTATATTGAGGGCATCTGCTGTTCGAAGAACGCTGCGGCAAAGACGAGAAGCTCCATGGCCTCATCGGCGCCCTACCATTGGGGGGAAACGGTTTCCTCAGCTGTGCATTCGCTCTACAAAGCGCTTCCCAAGAAGGGGAAACCTCAGGGCCGGGAAACTACTGTTCTCGCGGCTTTCCTCCTCTCCTCCCCCATTCATGGTCGAACCTAAGCCCTTCCAGCCCCCTGTACCCTAAATCAATCCTAAATCTCTCCGATTTTCATCTCAGATGTCGAAGTCGTGGCTCTCGGCACTGGGACCAAATGCATCGGTGGATCCCTTCTTAGCCCTCGTGGGGATGTTGTCAATGATTCTCACGCCGAGATCATTGCAAGGCGAGCCCTCTTGAGGTTTGTTTTATCCCCTTTCAAATCTTATGTGTTTTTTTGTATGAAAGACGAGATTATTCTATGATTTTTTCTTTCTTTTTTCCTTTTGGGTTGGGCAGGTTCTTTTATTCAGAAATTCTGCGGATTGATCAGAAAGAGCGTAATGGCGAACAGAAAATGGCTTTTCTTTTCGATGCTGAGCAAGGGAAGTATGTGATGAACCCTGGTTGGAGATTGCATTTATATGTCACCCAAATTCCATGTATGCCCTGGTCTTGCAGTTTCTATGGATGTTTTTGTTGTTCTTTAGGATACTGCTGCCTGTTTTTTTTTTTTTTTTTTTTTTTTTTGGCTTCACTTTTTGTTCGTAATCTTTTGTTTGATGTTTCCCATTGTAGGTGGGGTTATTTCTATGGCTTTATCTCAAGCATTGCATATGCAGAGTTCTTGTATTGATGGTGATTCATCATGTACAGGGAAAACGAAAGACTCCACTGGTTTGTTCACTGTCATATTTTCTCAATTGTGCATATTTTGACTTTGTTTTGTTTGGGCACCTGAATGGATTGTTTGTTCTACAATGGGGAGTCTTTTTTCTAACCTAGATGAAAAGTTCGGAAAGAAGTAATTGATGATATCACTGCATTGTTTGCGGAAACACATTTATTTGCATGAAACACATTTTCTAATTGAATTTTTCATTGAGATGATGAACGTACAGATGCATCAGTGCCTCCAGTGAATGGCTGCCCTGAATTTGTTCAGATGGTCCAAAAGAAGCCTGGACGCGGTGACACAACTTTGTCAATGAGTTGCTTTGATAAGATAACACGGTGGACTGTTGTTGGACTTCAAGGTTTGGTTGGTTCTCAAAGATCTCTCTGTGTAATGTCTTTTTATCCAAGTTATTGCCAATTATGTCTTTTTTAGAGAATCTCATGGATATTCAGGGCCACTATATGCTTAGATTATGTCATATCACTCCGATTTAGTGCTTGAGGAGGTTTTTATGAAGTTATCTATATTGCTTTTAGTGGGAGCACTGATTGCAGGTTTTATGAAAATGTTATTATATTTCAGGTGCAATGGTGCAATGTAAAAATTAATTTCCTTTCAAACTTTTGGTGAAGATAATACTTGTTCTGTAGGTGCTCACTCACCTTGTGCGTGTCTTGAAACAAAGTAAGAATTATATGTGACTAGACAAATAAATGCATCTAGATTCAACACATAATGGCTTATCCCTTTCATGCAGTGATGACTTGATCAGACTTTACTTATGTTCTCTGAACCTTGAACCCTTTATTATTGTGTTCTTAATGAGTTATTTATTATTAAATCTGCAGCTGTTATCTTACATAATTCATGACTTAAAAAAGGACTAATGTTGACAGTACAAATGCATGTATCAAGTTTAACATTAAATGCATGCTGATTACCCAATCAATTTTTAACTTATTCCTGCTTGTTGTTCTTCCCCTCAAAAGTTAAGAAATTATTTCTTACATTCGGACTGGATGTTAATGAACTCTTGTTTGGTCTGCTTCAGGAGCTTTACTTTCTCACTTGTTGCAACCTGTCTATCTATCTACTATTACGGTGGGCAATTCTTCTTGTGATGCTTGCAGAGAATTTTACTTTGAACATCTAGAAAAGGCATTTTGTAGTCGAATGGCTACTCTACCCAAGAAAGTTTCAAGCTCCTTTGAAGTGCTAAAGGTGGTTTGCTTTGCTTAATAGTAGTAGGATATATCCCCAAAAACTTTTACCTTACGAGAGCAAATTTGTGTTCAACAGCCTTGTTTCTATTGGTCTTCTGTCCCTTTGAAAGAGTTCCAACAACCTCATGGTGACGATCCCAATTTAACATGCGGGTAGCAGATGGTTCTCATTTTCCCTGCAGTATGCATTGATAAATGAATATTTTGCAACTTATTGCAGGCATGCTAGCTCATCAAGTAAATCACTATGTTTTTTTACCCTACTTGTAGGTATTCAATATGTTGGAATAGATCTGGTCTGCATGAGGTTATCTTGGGAACAACAGGGAGGAAGCAAGGCACATCTACTAAAGGGGCATTGTCCCGATCAACGGAGTCATCACTATGCAAGTATGGAAAATACATTCCGTGCAGTGTTTCATAAGTCAACTTTTCATTTTCTTTTACGATTGATCTATAGTTTGGGTAATTTCGGGGCAGATCTTTCTTTTGTTTGAAATGACTTGTGAGACTAGATTGTTTATTAATGCACTACTGCACTGAAACTGGTATGTGCCTACATCTTTTCTGATCCCAGGAGAAGGTTGCTGGAAGTATTCATGAGTTTGAAGCACAAATTGCCTTTTGGGTCTCAAGCTGAAGAAATTCTTTATAGTGAACTGAAGGTGATTATTTTATCTGATAATCTATGAAAAGGTGAACAACACTGCCAACGCAAGCATTCACAAAATATATTTGTCAAGCAAAAAGTTAATATCCAGAAAAATCACTTGTTATCGAATCCATAATATAATTAATAAAACGGCATTTTGTTGCAAAACTGGGTAATTGCTATTATACCTCTTTAAAAAACCATTTGTGCTTATATACTGCTGCATATCATTATTGTTTGCTTATGTGCCCCTATAATGAAAGTCCATTAAAAGACATTTATAAAAGGACCAAAGTGACCCTCACTTTGTTCTCTTCATCCAGAATGGGAGAGGGGAAAGAGATTATAACGTTCAATGGTAAATATGTTTTTATAGGATTTTTAAGATGCCTTTTATCCATAGGGCCAGCAAACTGCTGATGCCTGTTCTTGTAAAATTTTGAACAACTCTGTTTTTGTAAGCTGTTGTGACAAATTTGTTTCCACTTGCAGGGCATGGCTTATGAGTACCAATCTGCTCTCAAGGTCTTAAAAGAGAGCCCACCCTTCATCACTTGGCATCCAAAGGTTTCAGACCTCGAGGCTTTTTCTTCTGGAAAACATCCTTAGTCTAGGTAAAAAATAACGTGCCAATGTTGTCATTACATCAGAGGTTCTTTCAGTCCAGGTGTGTTCATCGATCCGCCCTGTAACGAGGAATATTCTTGATTGATTACATTATGGAGGACAAGTGTCAACATCATAGAGGTGGTGTATATTGATGATGTAGTTTTTAAGTCTTTCCCTGTAGAGGGTCATTTGTCTAATTTCAAGACAGTGTTTGATGAACCCGTAAAAATGTGCGTGATCTTCATTTTCATTAAATTAAGAACTGTATTTTGATGCTCCAAGTAGAGGTGAAATCATCATATGATGAACCTGAAGGCAGATTGAGCAGCTTGAAGAGTATTTTCCACTCCAGTGCCTGTGAGGTTACTATTGTGAACTCTTGCGGGAGACTTGAAGGAATACTCTGTCGATATGGTGAGTATTTGTAAATTTTATTTAACATCTGTTGCTGACTTAGTTCTTGTCACTTGTCATAGCTTTAATTGATTAAGTTGGAACAGCCATTTTGAGGTGCTATCATGTTTTGGTGATTTGTCCTAATATGGTTGTTGTATTGTCTGATCTGCCTAAAGTCTTAAAAAAAAGCTAATTCTTTTCAAGTGCTCTCACACCTGACATAAAAATGCAAGATGATGTGGCTGGCAACTATAGCTATCATAATGCTGTCATTATGATTTTATTGACTGCAGGCATGATGCCACCAATGAGAAATAAAGAATTCCAATTTGTAGTCTGGTGGCTTTCTTGATCACTGATTAAAATTTATTTCATGCTGAGAATGCAATGAGTCACAGAACATGCGTGCCCGCTGCAAATATGCTAGTTGCCTCACGTCTTTTCGCATACAGGTATACAGATATTACTACGATTTAAGATTTATCTTGCAAAACATCCACACTTCTACCTTTAACTACTTTTTTTCCACTTTCTTGTCATCCTTTTTTTCATCCTTTTTCTCCTCTTTCTTGTCATCCTTTTTTTCATCCTTTTTCTCCTCTTTCTTCTCTTCTTTTTTCTCTTCTTTTGCAGGTCCGACTGTTACTATATCGATCTTCCCGATTTTCTTCAGCTTTTTAGCAATGGCAACTGTATCCATCTCTCCGATGATTGTCATCTTCTGCTCTTTCAGATCAATTGAGATCGAGTTTATCCCTGTTACGTTGAACACACACATCCAGATGTTAGTCCACAATCAAAGAAACTCAAAACTCAAAAATATGAACGCAAATGTTGATGTATGCATACCATAGATATCTGCAACAGCTTCCATGGCTTTCTGTTTGGTTTTCTCATCGTTCATGGCCAAAATTTTGAGCACCACCTTTTGCTGAACAAAATACAGACCATTAGCGTTTTTGTTTTGGGTATAGAAACATGGAAAGAAAACCAACAAAGAAGAGAATGAAATGAATGACTTACTTCCACCATCTTGAGCTGGGAAGATGAACCAAACCAACAAGCCAGAGAGATGTCAGACAGCAGAACCTGGCCCTTATTATTGAGCATGTTTGGTTATAATACACCCCAGCCAACTCGTAGTTATCATAGGACTCTTGATAAGAATGATGTAAAATGTTTGGTGCTGTTTCCTATTAAGATATCTTGCCTGTTTAAAATGTTCTGCAGGATAAGTAAAACAAAATGTTCTCGTGCATTTGGTTTGAGATGTCACAAATGTTTTAGTCAGAGAGCAGCCGGCCAAATGTTTGGACTTGGGCGGCCTAGTACAGTTCTTTAAAATAATTCCTTTTTCAAGCTGGAGCCCGTGAAGGATTAGTTGCTGTCAGAGCAACCAGTGTGAAAATGTTTGTCATGTTTCCAGTTTATTGGAGATGTCATACTAAAAAATATTGTGTAAATTATCGGTTCCAATGTTTGATCTTGATGAACTGCATTTGTATGACAGTAGTCCCTATAAAATTAAAATTAGAAAATTAGAAAAATAATATTATTACTTGGATGACCTGTTCTCCCATTAATTTAAGCTTTTAGAATGTAATATTTCGTGTCAAATAAAAAAAAAGCTTATTAAATATGATGTTCATAATCTCTTATCATGATATTATTAAACAAATACCAATTTTGCTATCTGTTTCAATGAAATTCTCTTGATGAAATTTTGTTCTTATTATGCTTATTATTTCTATTTAATATTTTTCTACAATTTGGTGATAGGCCACCTTGAGCTTATTTAGAGAACATTCATGGTGGGACCATCTGCAAGCTTACCAATCTGGATAATCTTTGGGAATATATAATCATATTCTTTAGAATTCCATTCATAGTCTAATGCGTATAGAACTGAATCACATAACGTTTAAAGAAAACCGGTTCATGACCACAAGCAATTAGAAGCTACTAAAATAAGTGAAGCTAGTAAGAATAAAAGATGTTCTTGATTATTGTTTCATTGCGGGCAATTTCTTCAATTTGGGATTTCCTTTTCAGCGATCAAGGACTTTCTTCATGTAATTATGACAATAAATATGTCTAATATCAGATCATGTTGTTGTAAAATTTGTTGTGAAATTATGGAACTGGGTAGAGTAGAGTCACCGCTAAAGCACTTGAAAAATAACAGATATAAAGATAGACACAAAATTTACGTGGAAAAACCCCAAAATAAATTAGGGTAAAAAACCACGGACAAGGTAGAAGAATTTTACTATAGTGAAGAATATGAGCTACAAGCTTTCTATTAACAAAGAGAACACTAACTTATTCTCTCCTGTAACAGAAGCAACACAAACACTCTAATTTTTCTTCCCACTATTTTCTCCAACTTTCTCTCTCACCCTCACTCTTCTTCTTAGAAAATGGTACGAAAGAAATATTCTTCATTTCCCCTATTTATAGTAGAAAGCAATGAGGATTTGCTCACCTAATCCTTGGATTAGATGAGAATTAGGGATAGTGTGAAAATGAGGTGAAAAACTATATACTCACATGTGCAGCAGCCCATAATATTTTAACATCACATGTGCAGCAACCCATAATATTTTAACATCACATGTGCAGCAACCCATAATATTTTAACATTTCTCCCACTTGAAGATTTGATTGAAGTTAATCAGATCTTTACACCATTCTTTCTACCTTGTCATTCGATGTTGCTTACGTCTTTGCCAGGCTACATGAGGATCAACACCATATAAATTTATCGTTGTTGATTGCTTTTGTCAGAAAATCTGCTAGGTTATTCTTTGTGTGAATTTTCTGCATATCCACTGTTCCTTCTTCCACTTTCTCCCAGACAAAGTGGTATTCAACTCTGATATGTTTTGTCTTCAAATGAAACACCGGATTTTCTTGAAATATGTAAAGCACTCTGGTTATCACAATATAGAGAAATGTTTTCTCACTTGTGCCCGAGTTCTTCTAGCACCATCTTCAACCACACTACTTCTTTACTGGCTTGCGTAGCTGTCAAATACTCTGCTTCTGTCTTTGATGTAGCCACGACTGACTGAAGTTTTGAAACCCAGCTCACAACTCCTCCTACTAGTTTGAACACATAACCTGTAGTGGATTTGCTTTTATCAAGATCACTTGCATAATCAACATTAACATATCCATTGATAGTAAACTCAGATCCTTCATAACATAATGCAACATCTGAGGTTCCCTTTACATATCTGAGAATCCTCTTGATAGTATTCCAATGCTCTCGATCAGGATTCGCCATGTATCAACTTATCACTCCCACTGCATGTGCAATGTCTGGTCTTGTACAGATCATGGCAAACATTAGGCTTCCCACTGCTGATGCATATAGTACTCGAGACATCTCCATCCTCTCTTCTTCACCGCTAGGACACATACTTGAGGATAACTTGAAATTAATAGGAAGTAGGGTAGAAATTGGCTTACAGTCTTGCATGTTGAAGCGCCGCAAGATCTTCTTCAGATAATTCTTCTTAGAAAGCCAAATCTTCCTATTATTTCTGTCTCGGTAAATTTGCATCCCTAGAATCTTGTTTGCAGGTCCCAAGTCCTTCATTTCAAATTCCCTAGCTAACTATGCCTTCAATTGCTTGATACGATCATTGTTAGGGCCTACTACAGACATGTTGTCAACATACAGCAATAAGAAAACAAAATCTTCCTCTTCAAACCTCTTGACATATGCACAAGGGTCTGTATTGAATCTGCTGTATCCAAGGCTCATGATGAAGGAATCAAATCTCTTATACCAACATCTTGGCGCCTGTTTTAGACCATACAAAGATTTGTTTAACCTTCAAACCAAGTTCTCTTTACCTTTTTCTTCAAATCCTTCTGGTTAGAGCATATAAATTTCTTCTTCAAGATCTCCATGAACAAATGCAGTTTTGACATCTAACTGCTCAAGCTGCAAGTTAAATGTAGCACACATGGCCAGGACTACTCGAACTATTGTGAGTCGAACCACAGGTGAAAATATTTCATTGAAATCAATTCCTTCCTTTTGAGCATATCCTTTTACCACCAATCTAGCACGATAACTGTCTACTTGATCTTCACTATTGTGTTTGATCTTGTAGACCCATTTGTTGCCAATGGGCTTTCGCCCTTGTAGTAGTGACACCAGTTCCCATGTTCTATTTTTATGAAGAGCTTCAATTTCTTCTTCCATTACTATCATCCACTGAGATGCATCTGAATTGCTCAGTGCTTCTTGAAGAGTTAATGGCTCTCCATCCTCAGTTAGAAGACAATATGCAATGTTACCCTCCATAATATAGTCAGAATGCCAACTTGGTGTCTTTCTTGTATGAGTTGATCGCCGAACTTCTAGGACTTCAGATTCAACTAGCTCTTGTACCTCGTGCTCTGGTGTGGCTTCAGCTTCCTTTTCTTCTTCTACCTATACTGTTGTAGTCTCTGTGCTTTCTTTTAAAGTGTTTCCACCATCTGCTTGCTCTTGTTCTTTGTCTTCTATGAAGATAACATCCTTGCTGATTACAACCTTGTGGGCAGTGGGATCCCACAGACGGTATCCCTTAACTCCATCAGCATAACCTAAGAATATACATTTTCTGGATTTTGGATCCAGCTTTGTAGTTTCTTGTGTATTATACATTACATAGACAGAACTTCCAAATATATGAAGGTTAGAATAATCAACTGGCTTACCAGTTCACATCTCGATCGGTGTCTTCAACTCGATTGCAGTTGATAGAGCCCGATTTACTACATAATAGGCGGTGCTGACTGCTTCTGCCCAAAACTTCTTGTCTAGTCCTGCATCTCCCATCATAGCTCTTGTTCTTTCCAACAGAGTCCTATTCATCCACTCTGCCACTCCATTTTGTTGAGGAGTGTATGCTGTAGTGAATTGCCTTTTGATGCCTTCTTGCTTACAGAATTCATCAAATTTTTTGCCAGTATATTCTCCTTCATTATCAATTCTCAAGCACTTGATCTTCTTGCCAGATTCAAGTTCCACTCGTGCTTTGTAAAATTTGAAGACTTGAAACACATCTGCCTTTTTTTTTATAGGATACACCCAATATCTCTTGGAATAGTCATCTATGAATGATACAAAGTAATTTGCTCCTCCTAAGGATGTGATTGGTGCTTGCCACACATCAGAGTGAATCAATTCTAGAATTGCTTTGCTTCTAGAATTTGATGTGTTGAACTTTAGTCGATGTTGCTTACTCACAATGCAATACTCACAAAAGGGTAGTGTTACTTTTGTGAAACCTTGAAGTAGATTTCTTTCAGCAAGAATCTCCATTCCTTGCTCCGACATGTGTCCAAGTTTCCTGTGCCATGTCATTGTGCATCTTTTACTTGGACAACTTGTGGCAACTGAAGCTTCTCCTTCTTGCAAAGTTTCTCCCTTCAGCATGTATAAATTTGCAGCTATTTTATCTCCCTTCATACATACAAGCGCTCCTTGAATTATCTTCATTACCTTGTTCTGGACTTCGATTTTGTAACCAAGATCATCAAGTTGTCCAATAGACAACAAGTTCTTAGTTAGTCCCTCCACATGTCGGACTTCTTGAATAGTCCGATTTGTTCCGTAATACATCTTTAGTTTGATAGTGCCAATACCAACGATCCTTAGAGCTTAATCGTTACAACTGTACACAAAACCTCCAGAGATAGGTTCGTAGTGATAGAACCATTCTTTTCTAGGAGTCATATGAAAGGTTACAGCTGAGTCTAGAAGCCAAACATCAACAAACCTTTTCTCTATGTTTGTTGCTACTTCACATACCATGGCATTTCCATCTTCTAAATTATTTGCAACATTTCCTTGAGGATTGGAATCTTTTTTTATTTAGACTCCAACAATCTTTCTTCAAGTGACCTTTCTTGCCACAGTGATAGCACTTGAAAGTCTTCTTACTCCTTGATTTTGATCTACCATGACCATAGCTCCCACTAGGGCCATGTTCTATTGGTCTTCCTCTCGTTACCATCAAGGTCTCTGCTTGTTGTGAATTTGCCAACCTGTCTTCCTTGTTCTTGCGCCGACTCTCTTCCTCCAGAATAGTAGCTGCAATGTGGTCGAAGACTAGAATGTCCTTGGTGAAATTATTTGTTAAGTTGATGACGAGTTGATCATAAGAATCTAGTAAACTTTGGAGTAGAATTTCCGCACGTTAACTTGACTCTATTGTATGTCCCAATGATGCAAGTTGGGAAAATATAGTGTTCAGTGTGTTCATGTGCTCTGTCACTGAAATAGATTCCACCATACGCAAGGTATAGAGTCTTCTCTTAAGGAAAATCTTGTTGTAGAGTGACTTGGCCTCATACAGCTTTATGAGGTGATCCCAAATCTCCTTTGCCATCTTCTTGTCTGTTATACTTGATAGAACTCCATCAGCAAGTGCGAGATAAAGATTTGCAACGACATTACCGTTGATTTCATTCCACTTGTCATCTTTAACTTCAGCTGGATTATTAGTAATAGCCGCTAAGCAATTATCCTTCCTCAGGATAGCCATTATCTTTATCTTCCACAATGAGAAATTACTCCCATTGAATTTTTTCAAAATCATACTTTGCTGTCATTGCTTCTGTCACGAACTGCTTTAAGGGCAGTAACCAGTTCCTACAAAGGGTGAATAATAATCTAACTTATTTTCTGATGTGGAGGATGCACTATTAGTGGCAGCCACAGAGCATACAATAAGTAGATATATATACACACCCTAAGTATGGCTCTGATACCATTTGTTGTAAAATTTGTTGTGAAATTATGGAACTGGGTAGAGCAGGGTCACAGCAAAAGTACTTGTTATTTAATAAAGATAGACACAAAATTTACGCGGAAAAATCACAAAATAAATTAGGGTAAAAAACCAAGGACAAGGTAGAAGAATTTTACTATAGTGAAGAATAGGAGCTACAAGCTTTCTATTAACAAGGAGAACACCAACTTATTCTCTCTTGTAACAGAAGCAACACAAACACTCTAATTTTTCTTCCCACTATTTTCTCCCACTTTCTCTCTCACCCTCACTCTTCTTCTCAGAAAATGATACAAAAGAAATATTCTTCATTCCCCCCCATATGGTATGGTAGAAAGCAATGAGGATTAGATGAAAAACTATTTACTCACATGTGCAGCAACCCATAATATTTTAACACATGTTAAATCAAAAACTATGGCATGTGTGAATCATTCATCATTACATTTGATATTGCGTTCTGACTAAACAAGTTTGAAAAACTAATATAATTCAAATTCTATAGCTTTATCCATAAATAATTAGAATCTTTTAATTTACTAATTTGGATTAACATGAGTTTAATTTTAAAGAAAGCTAGATAGATTAATACATTTTATTTATAATTACCAATTAAAATTATATAATAAAAAATATTATTGCATGGTAAATATTCTCATTTTGATGTCATAAGACAGGTGAGACAAACCAGTTAATGTAAATAGCTAAGAATCTACATAGAAAAATATAAGAGGGGAGCAACACAATCTAATCAATAGCGTAAGGAAATCTGAACAACAATTGTCAAAATGTAATTATTTATTTATGTATATTCAAGCAAGTTATACTAAAATCTAAGCGTCAGTGAAAAAAAATCTAAGCTTTAAGTACGGGACACTAACTATCTTCAGAGATAAATCTAAGAAGGTCAAAGTCCAATAGCTATGTAAGCAAATTCGAATAGTAAGTATGAGACTTAAAGTACTTACATAGATAGCTTTGAGAAGTGCCTTGCTTTTCTCAACTGTTTATCAAGATCCAATTAGTAATGCATGAAGTAGAGCCGTTGGGTAATAAATCATTGAATGAGAAGAGTTAAGTGAATGAATGCACTAATAATAGTGTATGACTTCCTTCTCATATTTTTCTAAGGAGTATTGCAGATACATGCCTATTTTTGTACATACTTATGAAGCATGATTGATTAAAAGGGCCACTTAAATCGTGGTAATGATTAAGGACCATGATTAGATTTTGTTAATGAGACATTAACTCATTGTAATTAACTTAATTTCTAAATCATCCCTAGTTAATAGATCGTTATGAGTTGTTAATGATGTTGTGAAGGCTAGTACATTTTGTACAAACATGTCCAAGGGGATGATTGATCTCATGATCGTTTGTGTGATACACTAATACAGGAATGTGTTTCTCATCAAGAAGGATGACTTCATGGACTCATCGATATTAAGAATGATCATTGAAACCTTACATGTTTTTCGGTGATTCATTCTCAGATGTAGGGAAACAAATAGACATTTACCAGTGATCATCATGCATATTGTCATGGGTGTAATCTCCGTCGATCGGCCCATGCAGCACTTGCCCGATGCAAGTCACCCTCAACAAAGGTTAGGCCAAGGAAAAGCTAAGCAAAGAAAATAAGAGAATAAAAGGACACTAAAGTAAAGAGAGAAAATTTAACTCTCTAAGTGTGAAGAAGGTTTACAACCAGCCTTCGGGTCAAAACCAACTTGCCCATTTGGTAGTGCAAAGCATCCCTTTTATAGGCTAGGGGAATAACCTTTCTCGGCCATAATGGCAAGTGGCAGCCATAGCGCATTATATCGGCCATGCTGCGCCCACTCCCTGTGCCTGTCCAGGTCTCTACAGGCCATACCGTAACACCTCGTTCCATGCTAAGCACACTGACGAGCCATATTGCGCCTCACCGCCCCGTGCCATACTGTGTGCCTTACCAGGCTAACGTTGCACCTTGCCTGCGCTTGGGCAGCCATTCTGCCCTATTACAACCTATACCTCACCATGCTCGTGTTAGCCTATCTCCCTCGGTATGGGGCTCGATCAGTCGTGCCCATGCCTTTGCTCCGTCACAGCCATATTCTCTCAGTAATGTCATGCCTTAGAATATTATTAGACTCTCCTGACCTAATGCTGCATAGTATCTGACATACCCCTTGTGTGTGTGTACCGCAAATGTACAGGATGTCAAAGTAATAATAGTACCCTGGTGAGAGGGTAGTCGAATCCTCAGGGAGTAGGGATTAAAGACACAAGTGTTTGCTATTTAGCTAGTGCGGTGTACGGAAAGTGGGAATAGAATCAATGTGTGGTTACAAAGCAATTAATTTGAACAAGAAGTAAAAGAGAAATATGGAAGACAGGAGAGTGCAAGTAAGAGCAATAAGAGAAGGACAATTAATGACTGGAATAGGGTACCCGGACAAGCTACCCCTAAGATTTATGCTTCTAGTGTAAGACAATGCTGTTATACTCTCCTATTGATGATAACTAAGTCGAGGATATCCTTAAACACACGGTCCCAAATCTAAGGTCAACCGTGACTAACCAAAACACTATGCCCCGGCATTAAGTTTCACTACGATCCTTGACTCTTGTTGACCTGTCAACTAAGCCCTAGGGGAGTTCATCTTCCTAAGCCTTGCACTACGTGTGGAATTGCTTTAAGTTCTAGGGATTCTTAGTGATAAACCCTGTTCCTATGTATAACTCTAACCCTTTGGTCCAGGTGAAAGAACCCTAGTCTAAATTAAGCCCCAGCACTATGATTCACTACAACCCTTCACTCTATTGCTCGCGCAACTAAGCCCCAGGGGAGTTCATCTCCTAACACTTCACTCTATCTCGACCGCTAAGAACTCTTGGAACACGGAGGTAGGGAGAATCACACCGGAAGGGAAAGGGGATGTTTTGCTACCTCATGACTCACCTTCTCGACCCTCTTCAATCTTAAGTAGTCTAACCCTATAGGAGTTGTCACACCTCCAAAGGATAACCTAGATGATTCTCAACCCTAGTGTCATGGCTAAGAGAAAATAGATACAAGTTTCAATTAAGATTGAAACTCAATTTTATTCATCAATAAAGAAAAGTATAATAACAAGTCATAGAAACATAATCATCATAGAGTTTACAAGTCCGAATACCCACAAAGGGTTTAGCTCCTCATGGAGCTATACAAATCCATCCAACTATAAGAATAAACACAAATCAAAAGCATAGATGAAAACCCCCTTGCGTAGAGTGTGGCTGTGGTCTTGTGCGGCCGCCGGACATCGATGTCGATGCTGATGACGCACTTCGATCCTCCACAAGGTCCTCTCCAAACCCTAGCCGCAACCCTCTAGAAACTAGGGAAAAAGATTGCAAAAATATCGAGAAAAAGTCTCAAAAGGACCTTTAAATACTGTTGAGTCCCGGCTTCAAATCAGCTGAATCAGGATTTCACACGGCCGTGTGGAATTTCCACACGCCCGTGTGAAATCTCTGTTTTGCTGAATTTCGGCAAATAGTGAACAGCAACTTGCTACAGTGCTTTTGCCGAAACGCTCCCGAATTTATCGTTCTTCATCGATGCCATTGATTTGGGCACACAATCAACAGTAGATCGTACCGATTGCTTCAATTCTCCTCATTGGCCAAGTTCTCCTATACTACACAAGTTAAACTTATTGTGAATGTGACTGCCTCTGTGTCCCTCCAAAGGAGGTTGGCACACACCCATAAGTCTAGACTCGTGCCTTGTTCCTTGCTCGGTCCGAAAATCTCCCCAACAACGACGAACACGATCTAATTTTGTTCTTCTTCTCCAAACTAGCTCCACAAACCTACAATGCACAAAAGCACACAAATGCACGCAATTTAGTGATAAAATCTGATAAAAGTAATGCTCATTGTAAGATAATAACACTTCGCGTTACTATAACATAAGTACTTATCAGTATCCCCACGCCCACCATGGCTTCACCATGGCTCACAATGAGTGTGGTAGCATGAACCCACCGGTAGCGACATAGAAGCCACAACGGCCTTACTAAGGCCATTGTGAAAACCATCACGAGCATTATCAAGACATATAACGCCCAAAGGACTGTACCAAAGGCCTTTGTGAAAACCACAACTTACTCACCACGGGTATCACAACACCCATGGTGAGAGCGTGGTAGAACCCATCTCTATACAAACCCTAGGTTTCTCTTGAATCAGGGAGATTCTTCTGCCAAATAAGATGAGACGACCGTATTTCTGGAGATTTGAGCAGTGGGAGACAGGTTTTCTTCCATATTCCAGCTGATTCTGGTGAATTTCTCAAGAGTACGTCAACGAGCATCATCTAAGAAGATTGCGCATGATTGGCATCTTTAAGGAAAAGAAGTTGAAGCTTAGAAATTTGGATAACTAACTTCTTTTCCTTCGCTCTCCCATCGTTGAAGTTGAGTTCTTGCTTCTTTTGTGATGCTATCATGCCCAGATGATATTCTTCAACCCATCCCGTTTCAAATTCTATCACAGCTGATGAGTGCATTTCATATAGATATTTTTATATCCTTTTCATGCATTCATCTTGTATTTAAGTACTTATATTTTGTGATTTGATGCTACTATAGGTATTATTGTGTAATTGTGCAATAAAACAAGTTCTTGTGCAAAAGAATACGATTTGGCACAAAAACAGTGTGAAAAGAGGTCAAAACACAGTGTTACAAGTGAAGCACGATGTAAGCACGGTCTAAGCACGAGCGTGCTCCCTCCCCATAAAAATCTCTGGAATTCCGCATTAGACGAAGCATTGACACGGTAGCAATTCACTATAGCACACATTGTAGGAAAAACACGGTTTTGGTGCCCAAATCACTAGCATGCTTGTGGGAGCACATGCTAAGCATGCCCGTGCTCTCTATTGTGCTATTGCTAGCACTACTACATAACTATACTTATGCAATAGTTACCTTGAAGTGGTTATAAAACTGCTACAATAGGCTATCTATTATAACAGTTTTATAATGATTTCATATAGTTGCAAGTAATTTTCCAAGTAAAGATTACACTTGACTCAATCCGCTACAAAAACCGTTGTATATTAAGATAGATATGCAGTGGTTTATACAATTGCTACAAATGATTAAAAAAGCAACGGTTTATAACCGCTACATACGCATCAGTTGCTACAAATGATTATAGATGAACGGCTTATAACCGCAACGGTTTATAACCGCTACATACGGTTTATAACGGCTTATTTATTATAACCGCTACAAAAACTGTATATAATTGCTACAAATGATTATGATATGCAACGGTTTTTTATAACCGTTGTGTATGTGTTATGATATGCATCAGTTTTTTTAAAACCATTGCATATTTGAAAATAATGCATAAGTTTAATAAAATTTATACTTATAGATGAAAAATCAATAAATATAATAAATAAGAAAAAAACATCATTTATTTAAAATAAATGATAAAAATAAATAAATTAGGAAAGAATATTTTTACTTGTGCGAGTATACCTTGAAAGTAATTTGTTTTTTAGTATCATCCACGTCTCCTTAGTCAACAATTAGTTAATTTAAAAAATTAAAAAAATTAATCAATAAAGAAAAAAGAATACACATCTCTCCTTAATCAACAGTCAATTAATTAATAAATATCATTGGATATATATGGATTACACGAAATTAATATAATATTCTGTTTATGACAAATATATGCAACACATAATAACAAATTTAATATATAATATGAATCAATGTAAATTATTATTAAATAGATAAAATACGAGAGCAACCACTAATATTCATACTTTGTTTAAATATTATTATATATTATAAAAAAATATGTTTCTAATTCGTGTATAATAAAAAGGAACGAGAAACGAATTGCCACACTCGTTCCACACTTCCTCACATGCAACAATTAGTGTCTCATAGGAGTTATTTGTGTATGGTTTTATGTTAAATTAAATTATCAAACTCCAGACTCCATTTTTCATTATTTATATGTAAGTGGCAATGGAATGTTCAAATTGTTTGGATTTGGCGGCACAAAGTCGACTTTCATTTTCTCATTTTCATTTTACCGTTGTTATTTAGCTTTGTTCATTTTAGATCTTGATGTTTTCATGTAGAATGTGCTGGCTAAAGAGCTTCTGAGATGGTTTTGTGGAGATACTAATAGACGGCTTATCATGGCAGCACAATGCATAGTTAGTTTAGTATGGTGTAACAAAATTATGACATGTGAGATATTATACATAGTTTTGTTGAAAAATTAAAATAAATTAACAAATAAACTAGAACATTTTACAATAAAAGTAACAATTTATATATGTGTTTTACATTTTACATAGGAAAGTACACCTTGAAAAATGAGGTTATAATATCCATATATATATATATATATATATATATATATATATATATATATATATATATATATATATATATATATATATAGCATATGTTACAAATAAATCATATTAACATATCAAAATAGGAGCGTCTAATTGTTAAGCCACTTAGAAGTCAGAACACCAATTTGTATATAATAAGAAAAACAACTAAAGAAAGATAATATTGGAATTAATTACAAGATCATAGCAGATTGAACTTGTTGAGAATTTGCAATGAATTTGTAACAAAATTTGAGATTGCCATGGGAAAAATGCCATGAAAAAAATAGCGGGTAATTTGAAATAGATTTGCAACCAATTTTGCGACAAATTGGTAACGGATTGGCAACAACACCAATTTTCAAAAAAAAAAAAATAGAGGGAAAGACGTGTGAGAGCTTTTGTAACGGATTTTGTAACATACTTGTTTTAGTTATTTTGCAACAAATTTTGTAACGGACCAGTTTTTAGTAATTGTGCAACGGATTTTACAATCAAACTAGGTTTTAGTAATTGTGCAACTGATTGTTGCTAAGGCCCGTTATAAAATTTGTAACAGAATTGTCATAAATTGTGATTGATTTGCCACCAAAAATTTTGTAACAAAAAAAAATGGATGAACTTTTTTTATATAATTTTTTTCAAAATAATTACATTTATTGTTTATATAGTTGTATATAAAAAATGTATCTAGAAAAAAGTCATTCAATCTTTATCTTCCTAGAGTCCTTAGTCCTTTTGCGTTTTTTGTTGGTTCTATTTTATTCCCCCACAGAGTAGAATGTATTAAATTTGAAACTTTTTTTTTTCTTGCATAAGTGCAAATCAGTTGGCCCTCCATCTTTCACTGACTATCTTCCGCTCGTTAGGTGAGTTTTTTTTTTAATTTTATGTTTTTATATTATATATGTAATTTTTAAATTTTTAAATTTTTTTTATTTTTACTTAATTATGTGGGACTTAATATTTTGTTTATATTATTTGATTTTCAGTGCTATGATAAAAACTTTATATACTTCCAATTTTAGATAGTTTAGTTTCTTCAAATAATTTTATATACTTTAGTTAAGTTTAATTATTATTTTGGTGAAATTTCATTAAACATATTAAATCAATTAATTTATTGGAATACATTAACGCATTGATTGGCAATCATATCTGCTAATTGATTATTTGAAGATATGTTTAGTATTTGATTATTGATTAGTGATTATAGATGAATATTAATATTTTGTCTTGTTTATGCCTGTTGGAAAATATAGTCCCATATCAGTTGTGTGATAGAAGTGTAATGGGTTTATATATAAGTATAGGGGTTGAGCCACTAAGTCTTGAGACTTTTTGGTGTATGACCCCTAAGCTTATGTATAAGCCCATATAGGACATGGTTTTAGAGAAATATAGTGGGGCCCATTAAAAAAAAGACCTTTGAGACACAAGTGATGTATAAATCCATGTGAGTAGAACTTCTGAGACACAAGTAATGTACAAGTCCATGTGTGTAGGACCTCTGAGACACAAAGTAGTGTACAAGTCCATGTGTGTAGGACCCCTCTAAGACACAAAGTAGTGTACAAGTCCTGGTAAAACAGACCTCTGGTGTACAAGTCTGAGCAAGTTCAAACTTGGAAAATAAATGACCTAGTTGAACTTGAGGGAAGGTGTTGTAAAATATAGTCCCACATTGGTTGTGTGATAGAAGTGCAATGGGTTTATATATAAGTATAGGGGTTGAGCCGCTAATACAAATATAGAATCTAACAATGCTTTTATATTACATTTAAAAGTTGTTTTCACAAACAAATCACATATAAATAATCTTAATATCTTCAAAGTAATCTACATAACAATTTTTCACAAAAATATAAAAATTTAATTAAAACAGATAATTTAGTTAATTAAAATTATAATACATTTTTAATATATAAATTTAAGTTTTTATATATAAAAATATATATCCGAATATAATCTAAATTGTTATCGAGACGTTAAAAAATACTAAGCATTCCATAACAAAACTTGGTATATATGCATTTTATTTACTAAATCTTTATTAGAAAATCATTCTCTGATCCCCGAATGAGCTCTCCATCTTTGATTGAGCTCTCTATCGCCCTCCTCACTAATTGGTGTATATTTTCGTGTCAAATTTGATGTGTGTTTCACGAACAAGTTTGAAAGGTATGGAGTTCTTCTTACAAGTTTGGATGTGTCACCCTAGGCCATCCCATCTCCTTTGCCAATGTGAATCTCTTAGGATTTTAAGGTTTTGTTTGTTCGATTTGTCTTGTTGTTTGGTGGTCTGTGTGGTTTTGAAGTGCTTTTGTTTATCATTTGTTTGATTGGATTGAGAAAATTAGTTAGAGAAGTGAAGACAAGGAAATGTGCTGATAAATTTGTTGAGAGGGGAAGAAGAAGAAAAAATAATTTTTTTTAATAGGGTTCTCGTTAATTTTCTATTTGGTATGTTTCTCTTGTGCTTATGTTGCATCAATTCCCATCCTTTGATTGCCTTTGGAGAAATTTACTTTGCTTTTCTTCTCTAATTTTTCCCAGTCCAAATTATGCTATCTAAATTGTCAAGTACCTTTACCTGACACTTGTTTGTTTTTTATCAAGTGTATTCCCATTCACATGGTTGGATGAAGCTTATACAATTGATAAGAAGCATTTTAACTATTAACAATGCAGTTTGTTTGCCATTAAAGTATTCTTTGTCGAGTTATGAGATGTTTTGATTTGTTTATATTATCATCGGACACTTGCAGGATCTCCTTCCTTAATATAAGAGCCTCCTAACAAGAAATTACATGCATTGAGTAAAGTGTACCCATGCTTATGTTATTCAGAAGAATCCATCTTCCATTTCATCTTGCTAAAACCATGCACCACCATATCATCACAATTTTTTCCTTGCCAAACATTCATCATTAAATCTCAAGAATGCTATTGGTCAACATTGACTCATGGCATGCTATCAAACAAGTACCGATGATAACCTTGGGCTTATGCATTTTTGGGTTAATTCAAGTGGGGCAATTGTCTTTGATTTGCTGGTTCATGTCAGCAAGCTTCACCTAGCCATTATCATCAAGATCACTACATCCCTCTAAGACTCCAAAAGAAATATCTATGTGATGGTGAATACATGGACATAGTTGCTTGGGACAATGAAGAGAAAAGCTTTCAAAACAAAAGAAGACTTGTTGCTTCATCACTAATAGGATAGGGCATATAATATGGAGAAAAGCAAGATCTACAAGGAATATATTGTTGTGTAATATAACAAGAAATTCTCTAATTAACAAGTAACAGCCAAAATACACAACAAAAACTCCTCAGATCCATAGTCTCCATTATATTAAGCAACACAATCTCCAAAATCAATAGCATTCAAAGGAAAATAAGTTCCAATTCATCACACAGACAACAGAAATGAGTAGATCGGAAGAAAATACAGTAAAAAGCAGTAATATAACTTGGGAAAGGATTCCTTCCGTCGCCGATCACCGGAGTACTCGCCGGAGAACCAGAGAACAGACCTAAGCCTCTTTCTTCTTCTTGCTTGCCCCCCTTTTGCCCTATCCTTTCTTTTTTTATCTTCTCTTTCTCCAGCTTAGCCACCACCAACTCATGTCACGTGCCTCACCCATGGGCACTTTGTTACTTAGCAACGAACCCAACCAAACGTGTGCTCGCCCGACGCTCGCGCCCACTTCTTCTTTTCCCAATCAGCTCATCATCTTTTTTCTATAAAATTCCTGGACACGTGCGCTGCGCGTGAGGCTTTGATGCCATCTTCACCTTCTGGCCAACATTCATAACATATATCCAGAGAAATACTATGCACACATGTCAACACATGAAGAGCTAGCTATGAACATGGAAGCAATATACTTAACCCACTGCATGTATGGAGAAGAAAAAAAAAACATGCATTAAATGACAAGCGAGATGGGTTTTCATGCACTCATATCTGAATCATGCATGTCTTTCATTTAATTGTATGTTTTTTTTTCTTTATAACCAGAGAACATCATGCATGTACACATGTATGCCGATAATATTTTTTTTCGAAAAAAAAATTCTAGGCCGTACCCTTTCTTGATGGTAACCGGATGCTTTCTTCTTCCCTTACTCAAGCCTTGTCTTCCTTCTTAATCTTGGTCTTCAGCTCTTTTCCTTTTTCTCTCTCTTTTTTTTTTTTCTCACTTTTTTTTTCTTTTCCTCCTCTATTCAATTTTCTATCAATCTTGTTATGATTTCCTCTTTTTTAATTGGAAATGCTATAATTACTTTTTTATTTTTTGGTTTGATGTAACTTAAGGGATACAATGACCATGCAAATGGAATGATAAGATTACCTCATTATTTATAATTAATACTAGTTATTTAATATTTTTTATAAATACTTTAATTATGTAATATGCTTTAATTTTATGCTTAAAATTAATTATTTAATTTAACTTTCACTATTTATCATTAGTGTCAACGTTAATGTATAAAAATAAATCATTAATTAATTTAACGGTCATTTATTAAATTTAAAAATGTAATATCCTTTAATTTCATGCTTAAAATTAATTAATTGATTTAAACTTCACTATTTATCATTAGTGTCAACACTAATGTAAAAAAGTAATTAATTAATTAATTTGATGATCATTTATTAAATTAAAAATATGTAATATTCTTTAATTTTATGGCTAAAAATATTTTTTAATTAAAATTAAATAAAAATTGATATTTTAAATTACAATATCAAATTAAATAAAACATAAATAAATATATGTTTAATTATGTTAACAATGGATCACCATGTGAGCTTCCTCTAGGGTGATTTTAACTCAAATATCTTGTTGCATTTTAACTTACAACAAAATTTTACTGTAAGTTGAAATGCTATAAAAGTACACTAAACTGTAAAACTTTTTACAAGTAATACTCATTTCACAACAAACCGAATAGCATTTTACATGTAAAGCAAATTACGTTATAGCTATTTATAAGTAACCAAACAACCCTCAAGATACAATGTGGTAATTTTTTTTTTATTTTATATGCCCTTTAGAAAACAATTGATTTTCATAATTGTATGAAAACCATCAAATGTCTTACATGCCTTTTAATAAATTGAACTTTTTTTATTTTTATATATACTCATTGATTAAAATAATATTTTATGATAAAGATTACGGTAAATTATTTAAATAGTCACCCAACTATTTGGTCACTCTTATATGAGTCATCTGATTATAAAAATTTTCAATTGGGTACCATACCTTTAGATTCACGTTCAATTAGGTGACCCAAGCTAAACCTGTTAGTGGCGTTTTAACGTGACATGCCACGACATGCCCCCTTGCCATATTAGCATGCCAAGTGGACAAAAAACCAAATTAAATAAGGGAATTGATGCAACCTATTTGAATAAAAAATAAAAAATTTTGAAATCAAATTACGTTCTATTTATCTGACATATGAAGAACATGGTTTTAATCTATATGGCATGCTGATGTGGCGAGGGCATGATGTGGCATGCCATGTTAGCACACTTTTAACAAATTTAGCGAGGGTGACCCAATTGAACATGTATCTAAAGTTAAGACGGCCAATTAAAACTTTTTATAATTCAATGACTAAAATTGTAGTGACTTTGGAGTTGAGTGATTATTTAGATAATTTACCAAAAAATTTCTTCTTGCTTTGCAAGTAAAAAAATACTTCAAGGTCCCTGGACAAATTGCAAAAGGCCACTAAGGGCCTTCAATTTTTTTTTTTAAGTCATTCCTAATAATGTTGGTAGGCAATAAAGACAACTGCAAATTTGTCTTTCTAAGAAAGTGGTTTATTGGGTTTTCAAAATTTTATCAAATACCAGGCTTGCTTTTTCACATCTCCTTCATGTTTATCTTGTACTTTTCACTTTTCATGGGTTGTGATTTAGCTATCATTAGGATTGATTTAGTTATTTCCATTATTTATTTATTTATTTATATAATCATTTTACTTAAGTTTGGAAAGAGCTCGTATTTTGAATTAATTTTTATATTTTATTTCTAATTATTTATTTATTTTCTCTTAAGTGATATCTTGACATTTATTAGTATTTATGAGTTTATATGAACTTAAGGAATTTAGAAATTTTTGAACTCATACTCTACAAATATTGTGTATCTAAATGTTTTGTCTCCAAAATGAGTGATATGTAACCCTATCAATGGGGGGTTTAAATCTTGACTTTGTCGACAAGAAATTTTGGAAAAATGAGACAGCAGTTTCATACTGTGTCCGTTGGGTGAAATAATTAATGGCGATATGATATTCTATCTCGGGTCACCGAGGATAAATAAATGACCTCTGCTATTCTGGCTCAGGTCACCGAGGCTTCTAGTATCTATAGTGAATTTGGAGACATACACTAGAATCTGTTACGTTTTGCTTCGTCTTTTGACTTGATTTTCTGAAAAAACAAACTTTTTGTCCTGCCTTGAAATTTCTGTAGTTCTGAGATCGCATTTCTAGGTTTCAAATTTTAGTGAATTACATATTTTGAAATATTCTTTTATTAGAATATTTTACTCAGCATTTTTTGTTTAAATTATGATTTTAGAAACTGGTATTATTATGGAAATCCAATATATTTTTGGGGTGGAGTTGGCTAACGTGGAAAGTTTTTGCTTACGTGGGCTGCAAAAAAAAACGTGGGCATGCCACATCAGGTATTCAAGTCAGCACAGAGCCGCTGATTGGAATTTTCCGGGCGCCACATCAGCTTATGGGGGCCGTAATTCGTAGAGTAACTGCCCGGTGAAAGGAAAACATAATTGGGTGACCGTTTTTATGCGTTTTGTAGTTGGGTGACCGAATTGAAAACAAAGCAAACTTTGGTGACATTCTGAAAATTTTACCCATATTTATCCATTCTACTATTAATTAATTGGTTATATAGTTATATTAATACAATCAGCCATTCATCCATCCATTTTACTTAAATTCTGATTATTTGTACATTGGTTATCTATAAGTTAATTTTCCAACCGATTTTGGAGATATAATTGGTTTAATTATTTATTTTAAAAATTATTATTATTTTTCTAAAGTGAAGGCTTTTAGCTTAAAATTTGGGTATTTTTACTTACATGCATACTTGGGAAATTTGGATATGATTATGAGTTTTATTTGAGGACTTCTCTCTCCAAGTGATTCATACTTAACCTTGTAAAGTGGAGATTAAACACTGACCTTGTTAACAAGAATTTCTGTGAAAATGAGACTGCAATTTTACACTGCCTCGTCGTTGAAATAATAATGGCCTCTGATACTCAGTCTTGGGTTACTGAGGGTAAATAAATGACCTTTGTTATTCTGGCTCTACTCACCAAGGGTAAACAAATGACTTCTGACATCTATAGTGAATTTGGAGACAGATTCTGTTATTTGGAAGTCTGTTACTTTCTGTCTTGCATTTAATTTTTGATTTTTCCTTGATTGTTATAACTGTGGGTTATTGATTACCATGTGCTATTGAGCTGAAGTAACACATGGCATACATGACCTTAAAAAAAAGGGTACCTACACTCGTAACCAATAATAAAAATATTCCTACTTCTTCCAAGCCTAGGACACCCAGAATAACCTCAAAGGGTTGTGGGTTTTTATTGGGTTTGAGCTTCCTATTTATAGAAAAAAAAAATCTTCTATATTAAAATAAGATAAGATATTTATCGATTTTAAAACTATATTATTTTTAAAAATTGAATCATAGAAATATATAAAGAAATTAATTTTAATATATATCATGAGATAAATTAACAAATTTTGATATTTTTAAAAGCATTACAATAATTTATTCCTAAAATAACTTAATTTAATATACTGATATGTGTCATGCATATTTTCTATATATATATATATATATATATATATGGTTCGTGATGATACTAAGATTCATGGTAAACGATATACGAAAATTATATTATATTTCCTGAAATTAAACAATAATTTTGAATCTAATGGAGTTAAGATGGTAGAAAATTAACACAAATAATGTCACCCTATGATTTACTAAAAAATATAATGATAAGTATACAAACAAATACATCTTTGGATTATCTTTATTTTTGGCAAAGAAGAAAATAAGCCTCTAGCAAGTGAATGATTTGCTGTAAAATGAGATACTTTATCATTCCCTTGCTAAAAAAATATACCAAATATGGTTTGTGGGATGAGAATGAAATTAGTGCAAAGGACAAAAAATAAACAAATGATTTTAAATGCATATTTTACAATATGTAAAATTTAAAACTAGAATTAGTTTAAAAAAAATCTCAATTTTATGAATTTTGCATGGTATTTATCTTATATATTTCATAAATTATTAATTTATATTTTCATTGAGCCCAAAATTTTTTTTTTAAAAAAACTATTATTTATGTATTTAGCAAAATAGTAATTTAGCAAGTTGGGCCGGGTCAGGATAGGGAAAAAAAATTATTTAATGGAGATTATTAATTTATTAAATATTAATTTATCAAGATTTTACCATACTTGGATATTTCACATTTAATACCATTTCATTGAAAGATTTGTTTAAGAAAATAATTAGAAAAAGTTCGATTGTCCTTTTCCTTTTTTTTTCTTCTACCATAAAAGATTTAAAATCACATGAAACTTTTAATTTATATATTTAAATATAAGTGGCAATCTAAAGTTGAGGGAATGCTATAAGTTTGCCACCAAATTCTAAATAATTATTTGCAACACAATTTTTAGTTTTTTATAATTGTCATTTCGTATATGAAAATGTTTTATTTCTTATTAATGTTATAATTATAATAACTCAAAATGTACAAACTATACTGTTTGAAAAAAATGATATAGACAGATTATATTAAACTATCTTTCTGTTATCACTTTTTGAAATTTAAGAACTATTTAGTTATATATCAAATTTTAAAGGCATATTAACAATTAAAATATTTTTTAAAAGAAGATTACCACCATTTCATTTTTTTCATTATTGGCACATAGTTGTAGTTAAGAATTAATAAAAATATGCATTAAATTACAATGCATCTGGTTGGTTTGGCTTAGCTAAACCTTTTTTGATAATTTAATTTAATTTTTATATATTAAAATTAAGGCTGTCAACCATGATTGATCTGTATGAACTTTGGAAAATTTATTTAAATATTGGCTTGATATCTTTGGGATATGATTTGGTCATTGGGATGAAGCCAAATCATGATATCTTTTAATCAAACTATCTAGATTACTCTATTGTTTATATAGGTTTATATTTGTTGGATATTGTATAATGAGAGGCAGAAAGAGAGAGTGAGTTCTCTTTGTATGTAGAGAGTGAAAAGAAAAAGTGAAGCGGGTATAAAGGATAGCTCTTGTTCTTACTTGATCTCATTAAAGCAAGATATGATCATCGTTTTTGAGATGAGGTTAAGTTCTTATAATTTGATAATCTTCTTGTTGCTTTATGCTTATTTCTTGTACTCTTGTGCTCTCCTTATTCCCCATGATATAGTGAAACATTCTCCTACCATGGATGCAGGCTTGTTTATAGTAGAGTTGCAATAAATTTGTTATCTTGTTTTGTTCTTGTACGAAATTTTATAACTATCATAATAAATCAAGCATTTACTGACACCTATTTTTCCGTTGGTATAAATATTGCTATATATTAATTATTATCTATACTGATGGTCAAATTGTATAACTACAAATGGTTTATACTAATGAAATTTTTATAACTTTCATAATAAATTGGACAATTGTTGATAAAATATATGTAATTATATTAAAATATATATTATTAAAATATATGAAAATAAACATTTTCATTTGTATTTATGTTTTAATTGTTATTTTACTAATAATATTAATATTAATTATTATAAAATTATGTTTTAAATAATATATATTATATTTTTTTTTAAAAAATGAATCTTTTACATGTACAATTCTTTTAATAATTCATTAATAAATTATTAATCTTTTACTGGTTTAACATATTAAAAAATTCTAAATAATTCTTCAATGACTCACCCTTCACTCTCTTCCTCTCAACGGCTCACCCTTCACTCTCTTTCTCTCAACGGCTCTTCCATCCATCACCGGAACCCTTCCATCCATTGCACCATCCATCTCAACGCTTCCATTGATCGTACCATACCGTCGGAATCAAGCGCTTGTGAACGAAGGTCTCCGGAAAACTCCGTCACCGGCGCACAATCAAAATCTAGGTATGAATCTATTAACATCTCCATTAGCTAAAGCATTTCTATCCGGCGAGAGTAGTGGTTTGGGACAGTGAAGATGGAGATGAGGAGGCCGGGTTTTCAGGGAAGCATGCCGACTTGGAGGGGATTCCGACGAGGTCGACGAGTTGGGAGCGCACACGGCGTTGCTGGAGGAGTTGGAGGAGGAGTTAGGGTTTTCGAGGATGATGAGGGTGATGGTGGTTTGTAGGGTGGTGGCGGGGAGGGTGGCGTATGGCGGTGCCAGCGAGGAGGAGGAGGAGGAGGGGAAAGGAGGGTATGATTCAGTGGTGGTGGTGGTGGGGCCAGAAAAGGAGAGTGGGGCTCGTTCGGAATGAAGAAGAGGATGGACTCTTGGTTTTCAATGCATGGGCACTGCTTCCTTGTTTTTTAATCATATATAACTTTTGACTCATCAAGACTTTGATTCACTTCATGTTGTTGTGTTGATCTTAATTTTTGTTTTTGGACTCTCTCTGTTTCTTTCACTATTGTTGATGTGTGTGTTCGTGCATGTGTATAAACATTATGGTTTCCATGTTCTTAATTTCTCTTTTTTGTTTTCTTAATCTTTCTCTGATCTTGGAATGATGGTGTTGATGGTTGTGCATTTTTTTTTCTTGAAAATTTTCATTATATGACTTAATTTGTGCTGGTGGCTTTATGTTACAAGAAGTTTACTAATGGAGCACCAGCATTTTTTTTCTTATTGTATAGGTGATTAAAAAAAAATTATCGAGGTTAATTTTCCCAATCTCTCGAGGTTACTGATTTCTATCAAGCTATCCAGTGATTTGAAGAATATGGTAAGGATTATGACCAATTCGTTAATTGACTTTTTGCTTATATGGTAATGATATGTTGATTTTCTTAGATTTATTCCCTTCTTCTTTATTTTCTTAGACTAAAATCTTGATGATTTCTCTAATTCATGATACATAAAAAATGAAAACCTTTTTTGTTTGTATGTTTCTCAAATCTTGTGTTTATCTTCAGTAAGTTTTAACTGATACAGCATTTTATAAATAAAAATATGTTGGTTTTCTTTATTCACCGACAGGGCATCATATATATGGCAATTAATATGAATGGATATAAATTTCTGCCTTGATATCTAAGGTTTTAACTGATACAGCATTTTCGCATCACTGAATTCTTCTGTTTGAATCAGAATTGGGTTCCCTTGCATGCTTTTATTATAATTAAACAAGGTAGGCTGACTGATTTCTGTTTCTGCAAAACTGTGTTTATATGCTGGTTTTCATATTGTGAACAATGTGAAGTTCTCGTCGATCTATTTGTTCGTACATCGAATCCTGCTGCAGGGGTTATTGCATCTTGTGTAGTTTGTCATGCTTGATCACTGTGCAATATGTCAGAATTTTTCTTATAATTTGGGGGACAAACCATAAGAATTGTTCCATGTATCAAATTTTGAGTGTATTATTTATAGGTTTGTTCTTGTTAGAGTAAGATATATGGTGGTAACTTAATGTTGTGACTCTGGATCTTTTCCTCTTTAGAGCTTTCTGGTTTTCTAAATGTCTAAATAAACATAAAATTGCAATAGCAAAGTTTCTGAATTTACTTTACTTTAGGGCATTACGGCTTGAGAAGTGAGCTCGGTTACTGGAGTTCTTCGTTTTTAAACTCTAACACTTGTTTATCCATTCAGTCTTTGGAAAAAGAAAAAACAAAAAATGAATAAGGAAAGTGATCACTTGTTGCTTATATTCAAAACGTCCTTCTTGTAAATTTTATTTGTTGAATTTTGATGTGTTTTAGCCAAACTGGTTTGACATCATCAAAAGATATATTTAAAAGCAAATTATGATAATGGACAGCTATCACACCAGGCAGACTAAAGCACACACCTTTAACCCTTGGTCCTTGAATGGTTTATACGAACATGAGAGCACCCAGAAAACTTATCTAAGCTGAAAGCATCAACTGCTTTTGACCATCTCAGATTAAGAAATTAATGCTTTACCTGGATGAAATTAGCTGCATTCTTATGTTTTTCAATTTTAAATGTAATGACCATTAGTTTTTTCTGTATTGATTCCTCAAATTTCAGAATTACATTTCAGGTTGGCAGTATCAAGAATCACCACCTATCATTCAGTGCATCATAGAAAGGGCATTGACTTGTATCACAAAGCTTGAACGCAAGGAGCTTTCTTTAGTTGGTGCAAGCAGGACTGATAGTGGTGTTCATGCCTGGGGTCAGGTCAGACTTCGTTCTGGTGTTTAAGAATGTCATAGCATGATCACATTTTGTTATTGTTTGTTTGAGAGATATAAGTGAGCAATTGCTTCAGGATTCCATCAGATGTTCTTGTGAAATCTAGCTAACTTTCCAGTTTTCTTCTTTAAAAATCCTATGATCTTCAAAAGCTTTCAAATTTAATGATATTCTAATCGCCGTGTTTTTTATTTCCTCGTCTTTCCTCTTCTCCTCGGCTCCAATTCCCGGCTCTCCTCGCCGTCATTTAATCGCCGATTCTCCTCCCAATTAGGTATTCTTTCCCGCCATTTCTCCATGAATCTCTTTTAGATCTAGAGAATGAGAATGAGTTTTTCCAGGCCAAATGCCCAAAACCGAGATAAAAAAGTCCTGTTTATCTTGTTATTTTCTTTGCTATTTATCTTCTTTTTGGCTAATTTTCTCTATATGTCTTGATTCATTGTCTGTTAATACATTGAGCTAACTTCTTCTGCAATGAATTTGATGTATCATAGCTTTTTCAGAGATTGCATTTGAGCTGCATTTCATATTTCTAGTTTCATTACATGTATTTTTTTTTTTTTTTGATGAAAACATTACATGTATCTATTGATTGATCTTCTGCAATGAATTATGATCCTTTTCTTATTATTCGGATCTTAATTGCTTGTAAATATTTATTGATATTTATCATAAATACAGTAAAAAAAATAAAGAAAAATGTGTGTTTTGTGGATTTTTACTGTTGCTTACGTTGGCTTATAATTACTTTCACTCTGTCACTTTCATTCTTTTGAAAACTTAAAAATAGTACATCAGTCTTCAGTTGTTGCCAGAGTAGGTTGTCTATGAGAATTAATTAATGTATAAATTAAGCCAATTATAAATACTAAATAGAGTGAGTGACATGGGGGTGATGGCTTACAAAAGCTTCACTAATTGATTAATTATTAGCCAAGTTGTATAATAAAACATATGAATGTAATTTTTTGATGTCAGTTGAAATCATTAGTCATCATCTGTGAGCAATAAATATCAGTTTTCTTTATAGCAAATAATACAAGACTAAGATGCCCTGGTTATTTTAAATGTGGTACATGCTTGCTTGTTTGTTAATAATTTCTTTTTAATAATATAGTTTGTTATGTAGTCAAAACAATATATTTAATATAATAATGTAATTTTTAATATAGATGAGTATTTTTTTAAAATCTTGGTAATATGTTCTTGACATTTAATAAATATTAGAGCAAATTAATGTTCTATCTCATTCAGATACAGTGTTGAAACTATTTTTTTTCTATATATATAAATTAAGCATGCGTGATTACTCCAATCATAATTGAGCTCAAAATTATAAAACAAAATTAGTTTATTTGATTAAACTTGATTGTTCTAGTCACTAGCTAATAGCTATCTTATCTTGATACTATAATTTAATTTTTCCGGCGGTCTTTACCTGTGTCTCTGGAAGCTTAAATTTCGTTCTTGTGATCTTCTCAAATAAGAAAATATACCTGGCATGAATGAATTGCAAAGAATCAATTTTTGCAGATTTAATTGGTTCTTGATATACATCAACAAACGCATTATGATAAACAGATGGAATGAAAGATGACTAAGAGTTGAGGATGCTAACAGAGTCCTGTTTTTAAAAGCCCAGCATTTGGAGATGATTCAAGTAACAGTGTAATGAAACTTGGTAAGAGCTTCATATCTACATAGAATAACCAATTCCTTTGAAAATCTAATTGATGATGCAATGCAATCCCAGAATGTCATAAGCTTTCATTAATTGGCTTGACAACAAGAACAATGTGTAAATTAGGGACAGTTTTATCTGGAATGATGTACATGTTTTCCTTATAAAATAGTCTTATCTATGGGGATGTTCTTCAACTAAAACAGTTTAGACAAAGTTTGTCTCAAATTCTTTCATAACTTGAGTGGGGAAAGTGAGCTTGTAAATATAATTGTCCTGGAAAGTGGAGTACCATACTCCTAAAGAAACAGGAAAACTAATTGTATGAATAAGCGGACAAGAGCTTTTACTGTTTGAGTATTATAGTTTTCGTAAAAGTTTTTACCTAGGAAGGAAATATCCATCATGACCCAAATCCTTCAGCATGGTATGACATGATAGGCTTGTTTGAGCACACCACCTTCAATCTCTTGTATGACATGATATAATTCACTCAACCAAGCCATAATTCAAATCTACTAAGAAGCAAGAACTTTTTTTAATCTATGTATGACACCCTGTCCTAACCAATTCCCTTTAATTGAGAGCTCTAATTGAAACTTGATGTAATTTGCTAGCAGGTTAATACAATGAGAAAGCCTCACCACAATGAGACCAGTTAGGGTCATGTGGAGTTGATTTCCTAGTTGGGTTCACCTGAATGTGTATCAACTTCGAAAATCATTTTCATTTTTGGTGCTAATGCTCTTTCTCACTTTCATTACTATAGAATTAGTAAATTATCAGGGAAACGGCTTGTTTGCCATGCATACTCTTGTAAAACCTTACCTGCAAAAAATCACTGCAAAATGCATATGTGCTTGTTGTAGTTGAAAATAAAATAAAATAAAAAATTCAACAGGTATACATACAAGCATCCTAAAGAAGTTGTTATAATTTTTACAATTATAGCGATAATAATACTTTTAGTATTAGTTTTCTAGTGATGACTTACGGAAACCCAACCCAAGGTTGCAAAACTACATGTGTTTTCTAGGAGCATCTATATAAGTATAAACATCAAAAAGTGTTTTAGCATGTTAGTCATCGTAAAAGGTTATGCATGCATTATACGAAAACAGACAGAAAATTATTATATTGATATGGGAATGCCCATTATGCTTAAGGAACACATAGCTTGGAAAGATTGCAGACTTGTAGTATCATCCAAGTAGATATACACCTACTTCTTCTTCTTCCCTTTTTTTTCTTTTTGTGTGTGTGTATCTTCTTTTTTTGCTTTATCTCAAACCTTCAGTACTTAGTCTAGCATACTTACTAGTGTGGTATTCAGAATTTGTTCAATTAATTATGATTTCTCACATGGTGGTTATTCATGTCCTTTACTGAACTCTTGTTACTTTTCCATTGGTTCTCAAGTGATCGCTGTAGACATCATTGTCTTTGCATGCCAGTTAACCATTGAACTTTACATGGTCAAACATTTTGTATGCAACATAAATTATCTATGAAAAACAGCTAAGCTTCTCAATTTATCCATGCCTACATTTTATTCACCTTTTGAGCAAGTTCTCTTTGTCTACCTGGCCACAAATTACAACATCACCCCCAAACCTTTTTGGACCAATTATGAGTTTTCTGCTAGGCTGATATTTTCATTAAATGTGTGAGCTTTTTGGTGTGCAGGTTATCTCTCTGTTCTTGTTGTCATCGTATTATGCATTGCTGAAAGATTTGCCCTTAGTGGTTGTAGTTGCGTCATTGCTATATGTTAGTTGTTATCAGGTAAGCTCTCTATTTAGCTTTTTGATTGTATTGTCGATAATTTTTAATGGTTTTTGATATTTATTATTGTTTTTAATCTCTACAAGTTTACTACTAGCTTGCAAGTCCTTTTAGCTATTGTTGCGTAAACAATTTTAACTTCTAGTTTATATAATTTGTAGGTACCTGATGCTTCTAGTGCTCAACAAATGCCGCGTGGGAATAATCATTCTTATGAATCAAGTCATCAAGCAAATCCAAATGCATCGAGTAAGCTCTTATTGTCTCCAAATGAAAAGAAGGCATGGCATGTTGTATATTATTTTACTTATGGTTTTTTTCTATATTATTCAGCTTCTTATTTTAATTTTTTATATTAGTGTTTTATTGTTGCATACATCTTATTAATTTTAATTTTTTAAAATGGTTCTTGTAGGTGATGCCATTTAGAAGATGACATCGGTTCTAGGGAAAATTCTTGTCGCATTATTTGGTTGTTAGACATTAAATGAAAGTAGTTATCTTTGTGTTAGATTTGGAATTGAGGCAAGAACTCTTTGTTGTCAAGATTGAATGGTAGTTTATTTTTGGACATGTACCTTATATGTTTGTGGTGATGCAATAGTTTTTCTTTTTTATTTTTAGTGGAATGTTTTTGTGTTTTTAAATGGCATTGATTGTTTTAATTCATTGTAAATTAATTTAATTTTGTATGAGTTATTAAACTATTCATAATATATTTCAAGGGTAATAATAATAGTTTTATTAACAGATTAATTATTAATATAATAATTTTTAGCGACGGTATAGTCATTTCTATAGCTAAATATGTGTTTTTGAATATACATCTATAGCAACGGATGTTGTAGTCATTGATAAATTAAAATAACTGTTGGTAAATCCCATGAACCTTTTCCAATAGAACCTATAACCGTTGGTATAGATGTATGTGCACAAGACTTCTACTAATGGTAAAAAAATTGTTGAAATAAGTGTTTTTATTGTTGGTATAGTGTAAGCAATCTGACGGTGCTATCTCAACAGTATGACCAATAGTTACAATCATATTCCGTTGGTAAAACTAATAAATCTATTCCAACAAACGCTATATCCGTTGGTATAAGTCTATACCTACAAGGCTTTTACCTACGGTAAAATTAGTGTTGGAATAGGTATTTTTACCGTCGGTATAGGGTTTTGGGACCTTTACCAACGGTTTTTTGACTTTTACCAATGCATTTTATACCATCACTATATGGCAATTTTTTTGTAGTGACGATTGGTTGGGTTCGCCAAGGGGGAAGGAAGACGAATGACATCTTAGCACTCTTCCACCCTTTCTTTAAAGTAAAGTACTTTCCGTTTAGTCAATGTTCCAGTTGAGTCAAGGGGGTGGCTAGGTGATGTGTAATTGTGGCCCAATATATTGTTGTAACTACAAATTTTCATTTGTTGTGAAGAAATTGTCCTAACTAATATTGTCACAAAAGTTAAATTGCTTTACTATATTTTTGTCTATTTAATATCTATCATAATTATGCATCTCATCTTTTTGTCAATAAATTTGGATTAAAAAAATTTAAAAAATACTGTTTGTTCCTTGCCCATTTAAACAATTTTTAGATCCAAGAGAAAAAAATTTAAGCACATGTTCCTTCCATTAGCTTTTTTAAGATAGATGTGAAAGTAGGAATAAACTTATTATCATTAGATTAGTTGAGATTTATGAAACAATATTTTTATGATTTTAGTTGACATAATTGAAAAATAAAATAAAATAAAGCCCAAGAATAAATTGTTTGAATAAATCTTGCTAAAAAATAGTGGGATTTGAAGATCACTATTAACAGGGGCAGAGAGACAAGGGGACGGTCACCCTCTTGTCAAAGGTGGTGTCAATGGATCCTTTCCTGTCCCCCGTCCCTCACCCTCCTATGCCCTCTTCCCCTGCCCGGCCATTCTCCCTCCTCCTTCCCTCGGATTCCTCCGTGGCTTCCAACCCTGTCTGTCCCTCCCAAGTAATCCCTATTCCTTGTTCTTCTGCCACTTTGAGGGGTCATCGTGTATGGGAGGTGAGAGGTTTGGTCGGCATTGAAGGTTTAGAGGAAAAAGTTGATTAAATTAATTTATTAAAAATGTAAAAAGAAAAGTTATATAATTTGAAGGATGATAATATTAATTTTTTGGATATTCCATGAAAATAAAAGAAGCTTGGGTGTTACATGTTAAACCCTAAAAACATAAGTAATATATATATATATATATATATATATATATATATTAAAATTAAAAATTTCCTTTTATTCGTATATATTAAAATTAAAAATTTCCTTTTAAAAATTTATGAATAAACCTTGTTTATGACAAAATAAATTTATGAGTTGATGATGTATGGGCTTATTTGATATTTTCATCATAATGAATAAGATGGTGCCACAGAGCGATAGAGGCTTTACATACCCTTTGTTGCCGTGTATCAGGATTGTGTTTGATTCAGATGGACCCATCACCTTTCTTACACATGGACACATAGAGTTGTTGCATGCAAAAAAATGGATCTTCGAATATTAACTGTAGACTCGTAGTAATATACTTACATATTATTGAACAAGACTTTAATACATTAAATATATTTCTAAATTGTTTAGTATTAATTTTGTGGTATTTTTATTTTGTACTTTAAAGATTATGCCTATTATTTTATTTTGAATTTTTAATTAATAAAAATAATTAATTTTTTTTATTTTATAGTTCACTCTCCGCTCTTTGCAACTTGTGGTTCTGCCCTGACTATCAGGATATAAACGAAATGAAAAATGCTTAAAAATTTTCTCATCAAAAGCTCAAAATATATCTAATTTAATCGCAAGCTATGATTATGACTTATGTAATCAATTTATAATAAAAATAAATAAACAAACTTATTATAAGAAAGAGCTGGTGAAGCTAACTGCTCCACCTTATTAGTTATTTATCTAATTGATCATTCCTACTAGTCCTTGATATACTACTTTATGTCCACAACCAGAACGCACCTCATCAAATATAATTTAAGATAATAAATAGATTTTTAAGTAGAAATACAATTTCACTAACAATCAATTTTTTTATTTTAAAAAGTAAATCAATATAAATTTTTAATATTATCAGTTTATAAAGTAATACGCCCAATAGTGTTTTCAACCTAATTCAGAAATTGAATAGTATTTTCAACTAATTATGATTTGCTTAAATTAATTGCAATAAAATTTTAAAAAACATTAATGATTATATATTGATATTTATCATTGAATATATTTCTCCAACACCAAGTGTTGTTTTTGGGGCACAAATTAGAGGAGAATATAAAGAGGATATGTACCAATTCTCTTCCAATAATAATTTGAGACAATAAATGGATTTCTAAGAGAAATACAATTCCACTAACAATCATGTTTATTTTTTAAAATTTCGAAATTCAAATAAATAATTTTTTAATGTTATCAATTACATCTTACTAAAACATTTTTATTTAAAAAATAAGCATATTTATTCAACACAAATTAAATACGAAGTATTAATTATTTTATTTTAAAGATCATGTCATGTACTTCTGAGAAATCATGAAGGCTTTACAATGCCATTACCAATTAAATTTTATGCTATTAAATTGGAAAAGCTAATATAAAAAAAATGTTTTTTTTTAAGTTATCACTTAAACAACTAATTTTAATCATCTTAATAAATAAATATAATTATTATGCACCAAAGAGTAAAATGACAAAACTAAATAATAAAAAGCAATCCCAGTCGCAGATCATGTGAAATGTTGGATAACGTGATCTCCTCTTTTATCTTTGCCTTCAGAAATATATTATTTTCTTTCCAAAAAATATAAATATATTTACCCAAGACAAGGTCTTAAAATTAAATTTTAAATTTTATAAATCATGTGTGAGCTTTCTTTGTAATTAAGTATCCAATTTAAAAAAAATAAAAATAAAAGCCATATATTTTATAATATATTTACCCAATACAAAAGGTATTAAATATTAACTTTAAATTTCAAAAATCATGTGAGCTTTCTTCGTAAGTATCCAATTTTTTTTAAAATAAAATCCATATCATTTATAATATACTTACCCAATATAAGGTCTTAAATATCAACTTTTAAATTTTAAAAATCATTTGTGAGTTTTTTTCGTAATTAAATAACCATTTTTTTAAAATTAAATCCATATCTTTTTAATTTACCTTTTTTTTTTTAATAAATATCCAATAAGATGATACAATTCTTTTAATTTAGCCCAATTTTTCTGCATGGCATGATCTTTTAGTTCTTTCACTAATTCCTTTCTTGTTTTCTCTCTCTCACGGATTCCTATCTTTGATAATCACCTTTTCCTTAGTTAATAAAAATGTCAGAAGATGGGGATTCAAGAGTTGCTTCCATTGCAAAAGTCCATTATGGCTCCGATTGTCACAGAGGTGCTATGGGATCATATTGTCACAGAGGTGCTATGGGATCATATTGTCGCTGTTATTACCTATTTGTGGCTCCACAAGATGCTTTCTCTTGTAGCATAGAGCTTTGCAAGGGAATCTTCATCTCCAGGTATTTGATCTACTTGATTCTTATATTTTTTTTAGTTGTTATTTTTTTATTTTATTATTTTTGCTATAACATCCTGATGATGAAATAAATTTAAATAGACATTAATTTTTTTTTGTTTGATTTATGAAGGGAACCAATGTTGGTTGAAATTTATTTACTTTTTATTTTTATCTATATCTTATTTTTCTTAGAAGTCTATTGCAATTGAAACCTAATGATGTACACACTTGGATAGAGAGAAATAAAAAGCAATTATGTTTAATGAAGACTAAACTATTGAACTTTTCCTTCACTTCTCCCGGTTCCATTTACTTTCTTTCAAGATGATAAATATATATACTAGTGTGCATGCCGGCACTAATGTGGCCTTGTAAAATTTTTAAATTTTTATTTTTTTTAATCAAGAGGGCCAATAAATATATACTAATATATATTATGTAGAATATAAACATAGGTTATTATATGTTAATAATACACCATATATAACAATGGGTTATTATAATATATCATTAACATGTAATGTTATATGGTTAATAACTTTATCATGAAAAAGTCCACTAATATTATTAATTTTGTTTGATGCTGATTGGTTGGATTTGTTTTATATGTATATACATTATATACCATATTATAATACTATATATATATAGTTATCAACCGTATATGTTATATGCTCATATTTTATAAAATTTATTAATTATATATTTAATAGTAAGTGTATGTATAATATACTAAATTTATCATATTTATTTATTAGCATAAGCATTAGTATTACTAAATAATATATAATAGTTTAGTTAACTTTATACTATTAATATTTATATGTGTTTTATAAATCAATCTTAAAAAGTTTAATGGAATGCATAGAGATAATAAGGTTTGAAAAGGGGGGTTTTTTGAGAATAAGATTAAAATATAGTATATATATGTATGTATATAAATAGTCTTAGGGTCAAAGTTTTTATGCCCGATAACGAGAGTCTACACATGCTTTACTATTGGTTACTTGAGTGCAAATTATTTTTTTTTTAAATATTTCTATTATTAAAATCTTAGATTTGTTACTTGAATTAAAATTGGGGATAATTTTTTTATAATTTTTTGTCTCTATTAAATATTATAATACTTGAAAATTTTGAAAAATTTTCCAATATTTTCTAAATTAGTATTAGAAATTAACATGATAATTCAAATTATTATTATTATTATTATTATTATTATTATTATTATTATTATTATTATTGGCATTATTATTGTGGTTTTAACTTATTAATGTCTCAAAATTAAATGACGTATTTTAGTATTTATTATCAATAATGAACATCAACTAGTCTTCTATTATATTGATTTTTCATTGGTGCTATATTTAATTAAGTTTGAATTTATGATTAGAGCTGATAATTGATGAATAGTAATTGATAGTTGGTAATTTTTCAATATTTTGTGGGCCCTATACCTATCTAGAATGTTACATATTTTCTTTAACAATATGGTATATTTTTGATGGATGGAAAGAATCTTAACTTTAACAATTTATATGCTTTTATTTAATAGGATTTTTTCTTTTATAAAATTTTCAAGCATCTTGATTATAAATGCATAGAGTCAATCTATTACGTAACCATGGTGTCAAACTTCTTCTTATATTTGATAGGGCCTCCTTTACGATGAAGATTGATGAAGAAACCAAATGTGGCAGGCTTGTGACAATAGATTCTCTTAATCTTAACATGCACTATTAGGAAAATATTTAAACTAACAGTTCTTAAGAAGGTAGTCGTTTGTTTGAATTTATTTATTTATTTATTTATTTTGAGCCAATTTTATAATATGATATTTTCACCTAAATTAAGCATTTTACCTTTGCATAACTAACAGTAGTTAGAGAGGTAGTTGTCATAGCAACTTTAACAATGCAGTGTAAGGAAAGAAAACCTTGAATGGCCACTTAAGCATGAGGTTGCCCGAAATTCTTCTACTACTCATGAGTGCTTTCAAATGACTATTGATATCTCACCATCAATTGCTTGGGAGCTAATACATTTAATAATTAAAAATTGATTTGAATAAACAATTTCTATTATAAGATGAAAACTATATTGTTCTCCTTCTATCTTCATACTAACTAAAGATAATTAGTAAAACCTTAGTTTTAAATATATTGGTTAACTCAAAAGCTAAACATATAGATGATAATTTAGGTTTATCCTTAATTTTCTTTTGCCCTTATATGTGTTTCCATTCATAATTTATATTTGAGCTACTATTAAAATACTAACATTAATTCAGGTTTTGAAGAAGGAAAACATTGCTTATTTTGTGGCACCCTACAAGGCTGATGCGCAAATGATGTTTTTGTCCATTAATAAGCTTGTTGATGCAGTCATTACTGAGGACTCACACTTAATAACTTTTTGGGTGTCATAGAGTAAATTATATATAATTTTTTATTCATTCATTAAACTCAATTTTTCTTAATTTATATATAATGCTCTTGTCACCAATTAATCATTAGCCTATTTCTCATATTGTTTTCTTCCCTTGTAAAATTCTAATTCTTGGAACATTTCTTTTCAGATTATTTTCAAGATAGATAAATTAGGGCAAGGCGTTGAATTTAAATGTTCAATGTTAGAAAATCAAGTGTCCCAAATAGTCATGTGAGTAAACAAAGTTATAAAATTTTGAATAGTTATTAGTAATTCTTACAATTATCATTATATTATTATAGATGTTAGCCTGTTTTAAAATCATATTACTTTACAAACTAATTGATTATTTTGTTTTGGTTTGTTTTGTAGAAATCAAAGGCATGGTGGAGTACTTCATCTTCAAATTTACCTTAGAATGTAGTTTAAAATTACTATAAATTTTATAATAATGTTTGGGTATTTTAGTATAATTTCATATATTCAAAAATTTGTACATTGGAATGATTTTTATTTTTATATTATATTAAAGATTTAGTTTGCTAGTGTGACAATATTGTGCCACATAAAATATACATTTTCGTGATGAAATTGTTGTGTTAGCATATGAGTTTAATATTTTTGATAAAATCTACTACACGATATGGTCATTAATGCAAATTTAATTGCTGAACTGTTGATGTTATTCATGACTAATAAAAATAACACTTTGATAAAAAATTGTCACTATTTTCAAGTATTTTATTGTCAACATTGTTGTCACAATAAAATACGAGAGCTTATTCATCACTATTGTGAAGGCATATTTGTCACTATTCTGTATTCTTCTATGTCAAAAATATTATCACAATTAAATGGACTATTGTGATGGCTTATTCGTAACTATTTCATACTTTTTTATGCCAACAAAATTGTCACAATTGAATGAACTATTATGAGCACTTTGTCATTTTTAAGATTTTTTTTGTGTCAAAAATTTGGCATAAAGAAATAATGTTATTGTTGTCACATCACTTTGTGACAAATACTTAATTTTTTAGTGTTGTGAAATTGGCCACAAAAATATAGAGTAATTGTGACCATTTGTCTAAAATAGTCACTCTTATATTAGCATCGGAGGTATTTATGATGGGAGGTGACGACTTCTAAAATTTACTAGTTTTACTAATTATGACTAAAATTATTGTTTTTAGTAATAACTTATGTTATAAATAAAAATATAATATATTGTAGCCACATCATTTTTATCACAAATATTAAATTTTTTAGTGTCACGAAATTGGTCACAAAATTATGGAGTAATTGTGACCATTTGCCTAAAATGGTCACTCTTGTATAAACATCGGAGGTATTTGGGACTAGAGGTGACGAATTCTAAAATTTACTGCTATTACTAATTATGATTAAAATACTACTTTTAGTGATAACTTTTGTTATCACTAAAAATAGAATTTGTTGTAATGTGGAGTTGGTGGGGCTTGGATACATAGGATGGTTTGTTTGCCGCTATCTATTATTCAAGGTAACTATCATTAGATCATTGACAATGAATGTATAGCCTCATGCTTGTTATGTAGTTTACTTAATGAGTAATTTATCTTGTTCAATCTTTAGTTGTTTGTTTGTTTGACTATAGCTAGTGAGATCATGATAGTTTGTTTTTGAAATTCCATTGAATTGGATGTTGAATTCTTACTTATGTTGCATTCTTAATTATGCTTCTCTTTGATCGAAACAATAACCACATCTTATTTTGAGACACTTTGTGAGACAATCTATTGGTTTGGAAATGTTTACTAGTATAGCTAATGCATATGATTGAATTGATTTTTTTAAGCTAGTTTTATTTATGAATTTATATAAATGGAGAATGTGATTGAATTACATCCAGAAACTACAGATTACTATGTTATGGTGTCCAACTTTTATGATTTGATGGGCATGTGGACAAAAGCTGATAATGTGAGGACATTGATGAAAAGTAGAAGATTGAACAAGTCACCTGGATTGAGTTATAAGTTTGGATAATTTGAGTTCATTCTTATGGAAACCGAAGTAGAGATGTACAGTTTCCCTTTAGCTGATTTTTTATCACAATCGAAAATGCATTTTCGTGTAATATATTTAGTGAAATTAATTTTCTTCACATGAAATGGTTTAGCAAAAGATTTATATATCTCCTAATTGTTCTAGGGTTGATGGTTTAGCTTGTTGGTCTAGGGCTTCTAATTGATCTCCTAATTATTTCACCAAAATTTCACCAAAATTCTAGCGAAAGACTTTATGTGCTAAAAGCTTAGGAAAATGATATGTTTCACCAAAATTTCATATATTCCATCTCTAAGAATTTTTGTGGCCATAATACTCACACACACACACATTGCAGGATTACACTGATATTTTTCTTTTTCTTTTTCTAGTAACAATAGCTAAAAAAGCACGCCGCCATTCTTGTACCACGTCTACAACATTTATCCAACACATATTACAAGTGGCCAAGTCATTAGGAAACAGGTATGTAACAAACTCATCTACAAGTGATGGATTAAATTATTTTATTTTAGTTTCCAATGGAATCAAAAAATGATATTTATAGCTGATAATAGAAAGAGAGAAGTGAATGTTCAACCTTTTATTGTGTTTATTTTGTTTGTCGATGCACTTTTTAGGACGTTTTGATTTCACAATTTTTTGCTATGTTTAATTTAATTTAATTATTTATTATTTAATTTCAAATAGTCATGATGAAAAGAGAAGATAATAAAATAACTTACCTATAATTATGTAGCACTTGAGAAAGGCATGATAACTTTGCATTTGTGTGAATATTTCTTATAGCAGTGTGAATAATAAAACATTATTATTGGGTGTGGGATCCTTTATTCTTAGGTCATTAATTAGGGTTGACTAGTTATAAAAGAATGATCACAAATTAATTTTTAATTATTTTTTTAGACTTCAAGGCAGTGTGGGTTCATGACTTCCATTAGGGGCAAGGTCCTAATTTTAAGCAACCCATACTAAGTCATGGGAACCTCTGAATAAGAACAAGTACGAATGAGGAGCAACAAATACAGGAGAAATTAATTTTATTAATTTCAAAAGGGAAGAAGAAAGAAATACATAAATTTGATCAAGAATACGAGAATTAGAATTAGAACACTCTAACTCTCATAATTCTACTTTCCTAATCTTCCTCTAACTTTACATAATTTGAGTCTATTTTGAATTTGTTTTATCCTAAATTTCTACTGAAGATTGCGCTGACGATGTCTCCTTTGACTTTGTTGACTTTGGTCTTGTTTTTCTTGCTTGTATCTTGTGAATATCAACTAGATTTCAAGTTATGATTTCTTTATGTTTGTGTGAGAATAGGGAAAATAATTTAGATATCTCATTAGTAAAAGAGTACAAGGATATATATAGAGAAATATTAGGGTTTTGTGGTATGGGCCCAATATGGCCCATTAACTAAATATAAACCATAATATAACTCTAACACTCCCCCTCAAGCTGGAGCATATATATCGAGCATGCCCAGCTTGTTACATAAATTACTAAAGACTTTAACATTTAAACCCTTGGTGAAGATATCCACTAGTTGCTCAGATGACTGGGTATATGGCTTAGAGATGACTCCTTTTAATACCATATCACGTACATAGTGACAATCAACCTCCACATGCTTGGTACGCTCATGGAATGTTGGATTATTTGCAATGAAGATGGCGGCCTAGTTATCACAGAACATATGCATAGGTATTGTGATGGGAAATCCCAACTCAGATAGAAGAGACTGTACCCAAACCATCTCACAAGCTGTCTGTGCCATTGATCTATACTCTGCTTCTGCACTCAATCTTGAAACCACATTCTGTTTCTTGCTTCACCAAGTAACCAAGTTTCCACCAACATACGTACAGAAGCCTGACATAGACTTTTTGTCTCCTCTATCGCCAGCATAACCCGAGTTTGAATAGGCTGCAACTTCCAGGTGACCATGATTCTTGTAGAGAAAACCTTTGCCAGGAGGTCCTTTAACATATGCAAGAACCCTCAGAGCACCCTGCCAGTGAATTTCTCGTGGCTCATGCATAAACTGACTAAGGAGTCCAACTGCGTAACATATATCAGGACGAGTAACTGTCAAATAAATGAGTTTGCCAATCAAACACCTGTATTGGCCCGGATCTTTGAGAAATTGGGAAGATGTCTTCCAGAAGGGTGGTGACTGCTCAATAGGTGTACTCTCTGGTTCAGAACCCAATAAACCAGTCTCTTCAAGTAAGTCCAACACATACTTCCGCTGTAAGAGCGTCATCTTTCCTTTGGCATATGTAAACTCAATACCAAGGAAGTATCTGGGTCGTCCTATGTCTCGTGTAACAAAATGCTTCATTAAATGCTCCTTAGTTCTCTGAATGCCTTGACAATCGCTACCAGTCAACAAGATGTCATCAACATATACCGCAAGTACAACACATCCAGATGAAGTGTTCTTATAGAACACAGAATGATCCACATTGCACCTGCGAAAACCATCTGCAACTGCAATTACACTAAACTTATCAAACCATGCACGAGGACTTTGTTTCAAACCATATATCCCTTTTGTTAGCTTGCAGACTAGATTCTCCCCCTAAGCTACATGCCCCCGGAGGTTGCTCCATAAACACAGTCTCAACTAAATCTCCAAAGAGAAAGGCATTCTTCATATCAAGTTGACAGAGGGCCCATGATTGATTTATAGCTATTGATAGTAGAATGCGAATGGAATTCAGACGAGCAACCGGTGAAAAAGTCTCAGCATAATCAACACCATAAGTCTGAGTAAAACCACAGGCCACCAACCGGGCTTTGTAGCGATCAACTGTACCATCAGCTTTGTGCTTGACAGAGAAGACCCATCGGCAAGTGACAACGCTGGCATCAGCAGAGCGAGGTACGAGCTCCCATGTACCATGAGATCTCAAGGCTTCCATTTCCTCATCCATTGCCATTTGCCATTGTGGAAGCAGACGTGCATCCTGGTAGTTCCTGGGGATTGACTCAGCAGACAAGGAAAGAGCAAAGGTACGGAAAGACGGGTGAAGATTATCATAAGAAACAAAAAGTGAAATGGGATGTTTGGTACAAGAATGGATACCTTTGGGAAAAGCAATCGGAAGATCAAGAGATGGGTTTGCATCATTCGGGGAGACGATCGGAGGAGTCGAATCTGGCGGTGGTACATGTTGGCGATGATGATTAACCTGTCCAAAACGACCATCATTTGGATCTACTGGAGGAGGCATCACATTAGGTATAGGCACAGGCGGAGTGACAGAAACAGGAATGGGAAGAACAATATCAGACGACGTAGACAACAAATCGTGAGAATCCAAGTCAGAAAAAAAGGATTGAGACTCAAAAAATGTGACATCCATGGACACATAATATTTCTGACTAGTCGGGTGGTACAAACGATATCCATGTTGGGTGCGGGAATATCCGACAAAGACACATTTAAGTGCACGCGGGCACAACTTATCCAAACCAGGAGTTAAATCCTGAACAAAACTAACACAACCGAAAACATGAGGAGACAAGCGAAACAACTCAGTATCAGGAAAAAGACGACGTAGAGGGACCTCTCCTCCTAGGGGTGCAGAAGGCATACGATTAATAAGATATACTGCAGTTAAAATAGCATCAGACCACAAATACCTAGAGACATTACGCTCCACTAAGAGAGTGCGTGCAACATCTAAGATGTGACAATGCTTTCTTTCAGCAACCCCATTTTGCTGAGAGGTGTGTGGACAGGTGGTTTGATGAATAATCCCATAGGACGCACACAAAGAATTCACAGCAGAAGATACAAATTCTAAAGCATTATCAGTACGAAGACATTTGACAACAGTGGAAAACTGATTTTGTACATCCAAAATAAATTTTTTAAGGACATCAACAATCGACTGACGGTCTTTTAACAAATAGACTCATGATGCTCGGGAAAAATCATCAACAAACACTATATAGTAACGATGACCAGAAATAGACGCGACTCTAAAACATCCCAAACATCACAATGAACAAGATCAAATGGCGATCGACTGGACACTAGAGTAGAACATTTAAAAGTAGCACGATGATGCTTACCCAATTGACACGACTCACATTGAAATGATTCGACCCTAATCCAAGGCAAAGCTTGTTGAAGACGACTAAGAGAAGGATGACCCAATCTACAGTGCCATATGAGTGATGACTCGTTGTCCGAAATAGAAGCTACCAAACTACAAGGAACATCATCACACACCAACGTATACACGCCATCACCACGATTACGCCCCAAACCAATCCTCTTCACCATCCACGGATCCTGAAAAGTGCAGTGAAAAGGGAAAAAGGTAACACTACAATTCAACTGTTTAGTGATCGCAGAAACAGATAGCAAGTTGACAGGAAATTTAGGTACGAAAAGAACATCAGTTAGCTTAAGCTGAGAGGAAGCCTGCACAACTCCTTCTCCGGACACTAAGGAAGATCGTCCACCGACAATTGCCACATAACGAAAAGCAGATAGAGAAATATTTTGAAAAAAATATTTTGTACTTGTCATGTGAGAGGAGGCCCCGGAGTCAATAATCTAGGAACTGTCCCTGGAAGCAAGAAAGGCATTACCTGAGGAAATAGGAGAAGAGACTATGGCATGAGAAACTGTGCCTTGTAGCTGCTGGAACCGCGCAAAGTCAGCCTGAGAGATAGTGACTAACTGTTCAGCACCAGAAGTAGGTGACGGATGGCCAACTCTGTACTAGCATTGACCACTACCTGACGACCATGTTTATCCCAACAACGATTCTCAGTGTGGCTCGTCCATCGACAAAAGATGCACACAAACCTACCCCGAGAATCACCATAGTCGGCTCCTCGACCACCAAGAGAGGAGCGTTTACCATGCTGACAACAACCCCGAAAGTGCACGGATTTGTCGAAGTAATAAAATTTACCCCGGTGAGTGGGTAGTCGAATCCACAGGGAATAGGGAGTTAAAATACGAGATTTCACTATTTAGGCTATGTGGAGTATGGAAAGATAAGAATAGAATCGATGAGTGAATATGGAAGCAAATACAATAAAAGACAAGAAATCGAATAGAAAGATGGAAGATAAGAAAGTGCAAGTAAAAGAGAATAGAGAGAAACTGGCAATGGATGAAATAGGGTATCCGGACAAGCTACCTCTAGGATCTATGCTTCTAGTGCAAGACGATACTATTATACTTCCTATTTATATCAATTAAGTCGAGGAAATCCTTAGATACACGGTCCCAAACCTAAGGACAACCGTGACTAACCCCAACATTATGCCCCGATATTAGGATTCACATCAACCCTTCACTCTGTCGCTAGCACGGCTAAGCCCCAGAGGAGTATATCTACCTAAATCTCACACTATGTAGGATTGCTTTAAGTTCTAGGGACTCCCAGTGGTAAAACCTGTTCCTATGTGTAGTTCTAACCCTTTGGTCCAGGTGGAAGAATCCTAGTCTAGATTAAGCCCCAGTGCGTAGGATTCACTTCAACCCTTCACTCTGTTACTTGCGTAACTAAGCCCCAGGGGAGTTTATCTACCTAGCACTTCACTCTATCTCGACCGCTAAGAAATCAAGGAAACAGAGGTAGGGAGAAACCACATCGGAAGGGAAAGGAGACGCTTCGCTACCTCACGACTCACCCTCTCAACCCTCTTCAATCTTAAATAGTCTAATCCTATAGGAGTTGTCACACCTCCAAAGAACAACCTAGATTGTTCTCAACCCTAGTGTCACGTCTAAAGGAAAACATTAACAAGATGAAATTAATATCGAAACTCAATTTTTATCCATCAATAATGGAAAAGCATAATAACAATGTCAAAGAAACATAATAACCCTAGAGTTTACAAGTCCGAATACCCACAATTTTTTGCTCCTCATGGAGCTATACATGTTCATCAAATTATAAAAGAAAGCACAAGGTAAAGACATCGATGAAAACCCTCTTGCGTATGGTGTGGCCGTGGTCTTGTGAGGCCGCCAGGCGTTGGTGACGATGCCGATGATGCGCTCTAAACCTCCACGAAAATCCTCTCCAAAACCCTAGCCGCACTCTCCAGAAGTTGGGGAGAAAGATAGGTCAAAAGATATTTTAAAAGTCTCCAAAATCTCTCTTTATATTGTTGAGTGCAGCTTTAAAAATCAGACTTATCGGGACTTCACATGGCCGTGTGGAATTTCTACACGGGCGTGTGAAGTTTCTGGCTTGCTGGAAAATTAATTCACACGGCCGTGTGGAATTTTCACACGCCCGTGTGAATTCTCTGGAATTCTGAATTTCGGCCGAAGATGAACAGTAGCTTCAAATCTCCTAATTGGTGAAGTTGTCCTTGTGGAATGAGTTAGCATGAGTTAGACTTATTGTGAATGTGACTGCCTTTGTACCCCTCCATAGGAGGTTGGCACACACTCACAAGTCTCTACTCATGCCGTGCTCTTTGCTTAGTCCAAGAATCTTCCCAACAATGGTGAACACGATCTAACTTCGTTCCTTTCCTTTAGTTTATCTTCACAACCCTGCAATGCACAAAAGTAAACAAATGCACACTTTTTAGTGATAAAATCTGATTAAATTAATGCTCATTGCAAGATAATAACGCTTTGCATTACTATAACATGAGCACTTATCACATGCCCACGAGACGAAGACATGACAACGAAAAGACAAATCCTTCAGCAACGAGACAAGGGCATCACTTGTGATGGCTGAGGAACATCACCAGGTGCCCGTAGAACAACGGGAATGGCGAGAGATGAACGGTGGCTAGCGGTAAAAGTGGCAGCGGCGGCGGTGGCAGATTGAAGGCTAAGGTTTGGTGTGGCGGTGGCGACGGTGGCCTCTAGGGTCTAACCCAGTGCTCTGGTACCATGTGAGAATAGGAAAAATAATTTAGATATCTCATTAGTAAAAGAGTACAAGGATATATATAGAGAAATATTAGGGTTTTGTGGTATGGGCCCAATATGGCCCATTAACTAAATATAAACCATAATATAACTCTAACAGTTTGTGAATCACAAACTTTATTTCATTTGATTTAGACTTTTGAAAACCCCGGCATTTCACGCTTATGAAGCTTTCAATCTTGGACTCATGAAGCTCTTTGACTCTTTAACTTTTGATGTCTCGAGATTCTTGAACTCATTTGCCTTATCATTTGAACTTTTCAAGCTTCAACTGTGCGGCCCCTCACAATGGCCGCACACATGCTCAGTGTAAGCTGTGTTTACACGACCCTTGGTGCCTGGAGCATATAAAAACTTCCTTTCTTCTTCATTTTTCTCCGGAGCGACTCAAATATGTATCTTCCTTGCGAAAGTGGCCCTCAAAACCCTAAAACAAAATAAATATATCAAATGCACCAAATGTCATTGAAAACTAATACAAGTTGCATGAAAGTATATAAATTTTATAACTAAAACATGATGTATTTAGGTATTTATCAAATACCCCCCACTTGAGCATTTGCTTGAACCCAAGTAAACAGACATGAAGAGCAAGAAGGACTAATAAGTGACTAAACACACAACCTCAGGCTAAAAGATAGTGTATCATAGTAGGGTAAGACTCAAGACACTAAGCAAGGACCATTCTAGGTGTTTCATGCATTCAACGGCTGTATCATGATGCATATGTGTGCTCCCCTATTTCGAGACCTTGTAATCCAAGCAAGGTAGACAGAACCCCGAGAACGACATCTAGGAGCAGGTCACGCCACTTTATGGAATTTGGCCTTGAAGTGGTAGAGATGTCCCTAGTAGGCCCCTAAAGATCTTTCCTCTTTTGTTCGAACAAACACGGTCATAAACTTTGTTTTGCTGTACACAAACATTTTTTTTTTGAGACTAACATGAACTGCAAATCCACATTACCTGGAGCTTTGCACATTCATATATACGTGCTCATGCCTTTATAGCTTTTGGCGAGAGGAACATTCTGGTTAGGAGCAAGAACCCCAGGTTACTTTGCTAGTAGGGCAGAGGAGCACTATCCCTTTTATTTATTAGATTTCCCACTTTTTTTTTTTTTTTGATTGTGTTAAGAAAAAAACATAAAGGAAAGTCGCTAAGAGTCTATTAGGAGAAATATCTAACACTTCAAGGCGCGAAACCCCTCGAGTGGGTTAGCAACAAGAGGGCTACGAGAGTCACTATTCTTCCTTACCTTGGTGTCCAGGGTTCTACATAGGGGGTCAGTGAGAGAAATGCTGAGAATGACATGAAATGCTTGAGAGTGCAGGGTCACAAGTAGCTTAGTGTCTATCATGACCTACACTATAATTCACTAACAATTAAGCATGCCATCCTTGGTTAAACAATCATGAAAAAAAACTAACTACACCAATTATGTTCACAAAATTTAAAATCATGCAAGAAAACACACCCCACCCCCGCTTAGAGTAGTACATTGCCCTCAATGTACCTAAATCAGCAGTGGATAAAGAATGAACAAGAAACATAAGGAAGGTGGGTTGTGAACTTCCCCGAAACATGTGGTGCGATTCATGTGGATCACGAGTCCGGGTTGATCTTGCATAAGCATCATAAAGGTTGGAAAGAAGGGATCATGTGACGTCTAATTCAACCTGCAAGGAGAATAGACGTTGTATCAAGCATCCATCATTCCCAAGAAAATATGGAATTGAAAAACATTAACACAAGTTTGCAAAAAAAAAAAAAAGTGATACAACACAAGTGGTAGGTATAAGCCCAAACCCACTAGACTACGACAACAAGCAAACAATAATAAAAGGCACAACAAAGACAAGAAAAGAAACACTAAAGGAAATTGAGCTCTCAATCCCAGTCGTCCCAATTGTCGGTGGAAGCAGGTTGTGCCGAGGTATTTTCTTTGAAATGAAATTTTGATGAAGTTCCTATTTTAACTCTCTCATGTTTTCTCCAAGCATTTTGATCTGCATTTTTCCTACATCCACAAAGACAAAGATCAAGCAACGGCAAAATATTGTAATTGTACAATAGCGCGACACAAGGAACAAGTTTGTAAGAATGAGTGGGGCATAGAATAATAGAATTATGAATCATTATAACACATTTCTACAACTTTCACAAGGCCCACTAAACTTCAAATTGGGCAAGAAGCGAAAGACCAAAATAACACACCTCGAAAGCTTGAAGAAAATCTGAGTTCTCAAGAGTTGAATGATGTCATGGGAGGTGATAAGATCAAGTTATGGGTTTTACAATGGAGAAAAATGGGCAAGAAGCAAGTCCCAGCCACGTTTTAAAGAATGGTGTGCGGTTGGTGTGCGGGGCCGCACACCAACCGCATACCGCTCTGGCGAGGAGTGTGCGAGTGGTATGCGGGCCGCACACCGCTCTGGCAAGGGTGTGCGGCCACTGTGCGGGCCCGCACAGTGGCCGCACATAGCTCTGATGTTGCGCAAAAACCAGTTTTCCAGTCCCCAATACAAGTAAACAATTATATAAATGCATCTCAAGCTCAACTTGGCATAGAATACACATTTTTAATCACAAAACACGAAGGGATTTACCAAAATGATGATGAAACGATAACACACAAATAAGGCACAAATAGAAAGAATGAGAGAAAGAGCTCATAATCCAACAATAACACACGAACAACAAAAATATGGAAAATGACTATGAAAATGTAAAAAAAAAAAAAACTTGGGTTGCCTCCCAAGAGAACTTATTTAACGTCGCAAGCTTGACGTTCAAGTCTTGCAGAATTAAGGTGGTTCAAAGGAAGAAATTTTACTTGAAGCAATCATGGGTGCAAATGATGACCCGGCCTGTAAATTCAATGAAAGGAGAGAATCGATGCTATGCATACCTAGGTTGATGAAGCATGCCATTTGTACCTTGTTGTTAGAGTTTTTGCTCGCTTTGTTGACATTAGGGCTTACTTTTTTCCATGCTCGTTTCCATAATCTTTCCCCTTTGATTTTTCTTTGCATCTTGTCTGGTGGTATTAGAGGAGGAACCTCTTGTGATTGCATCAGTGCATCTTCCCCCTCGACATCAATTTCTTGCAAGTATTCATCAAAAGGGCTCATCATAAGCACCTCTTGCACACAATCTTCAACTTGTAACTCTGTGTCATCGAGTGCATCGAAAGTGTCATCGAGCTCTTTGGGGTGCTTCATGGCATCGGGAATTTTGAAAGTGGCTTCATCGCTCCTGGCACGCAAAGTCATCTTCCCGTCTTGATTATCCAAAAGAGCTCGGGAAGTTGCAAGGAATGGTCGCCCGAGGATGATGGAAACCTTAGTGTCTTCATCCACATCTAAAATGACAAAGTCGGCCGGAAAGACTAACCCACCCACCTTGACAATAACATCACTGATGACCCCACGTGGGCATCGAACGGTTTGATCGATAAGTTGGATGGTGATTCGTGTAGGTTCCAAGTCTTGAAGGCCAAATTTAAGGAAGGGCTTGTAGGGCATTACATTGATGCTAGCACCGGAGTCGGCGAGGGCCTTCTCTACAAGCGAATCCCCGAAGTGGCATTCTACAATTAGACCACCTGGGTCCTTGATCTTCTTGGGCAACTTGCTTTGAATAATTGCCGAGAAACTCTCTCCTAGAGACACCGTGGAAGCTTCCTCAAATTTCTTACGATTTGTAATCAACTCCTTCATGATTTTTGCATATTTTGGCATTTGCGCAAAAGCTTCGACTAGTGGAAGATTGATGTGAAGTTACTTAATCATTTCCAAGAATTTCTTGAATTGTGTGTCCTTCTTATCTCTTTTGAGTCTCGCCGGGTATGGGACTTTCGGTTGGTGCTCTTGCAATTGCTTCTCTTTGTCATGAGGTTCACTCATTTTATCATGGTTGTCATTAGCTTCCTTCCCATCAATGGAGGTATTGCCTCTCACCATGTTCTTCACCTTATCCTCACTTGGCCTAGTGTTTGGCCAAACCTCAACCTCTTTACCACTCCGTAGAGTGATAGCTTGCAAATGTTCTCGTAGGTTAGTCTTGGTATTGCTAGGGAGGCTACCTTGTGCTCTCTTCGCCAATGATGCCGCAATTTGTCCCACATGTTTCTCAATACTCTGAATTGAAGCTTCCATGTTTCTCACTATCGTCTCTAATGTGTTCAATCTGGCGTCAGTGATTTGCATGTATTTTGCTAAGACATCCTCAGTGGTGAACTTATGTTTTATTGGGAATGCATGTTGTTGTTGTGTCTGAAACCCCGGTGGTTATAAGAATTTTTATTGGCCTTGATTAACCCAGTTAAAATTTGTATGATTTCTCCACCTAGGGTTGTATGTCTCACTATAAGGATTTCCTTGGAATTTCTGTCCTTGATTCAAATAGTCAACATGTTCAACTGGGGCGATGTCAGGCACTGAAATTGGGTAATTAACGACATTGTGCCCTCCTCCACAAGTTTCACAGCTGAAGACTTGTTTGGTACTCGAGCATGACTGTTCAGCTCTATTGGACATGAGTAGACTTACTTACTTTGCTAGTGCTTCAAGCTTGGCATCCTGAGTCGTTTTACTATCTACTTCATGAACCCCTCGAGGTTGAGTCATCTTCGCCCTGGAACCCCAATGAGACTCATTCCTCACCATATTTTCAATCAACTCTTCTGCATCCTCAGGTTATTTACTACTCAAGGAGCCACCAGCTGTAGCATCAGTAAGTTGATGGTTCTGGTAACTCAACCCATTATATAATATCTGCACTCGCATCCATGCTTCGAATCAATGATGTGGGCATCTTCGCAGGAGATCTTTAAATCTCTCATGAGCTTCAAAGAGTGTTTTAGACTCTCTTTAACTAAATGCTAAGATCTATTGCCTTAGTCTTGCAGCCTTACTTGGGGGGAAGTATCTGCCCAGAAACTTACTCACCATGTCTTCCCAAGTCTTGACGAACCTCGGGGCAGGTGTTGTAAGCTATGTATAAGCGGTGCCCCACAAAATGAATGGTGAAGTATTTCTGCATCATCAGATAACCCATTGACCTTGAAAGTCGAGCACATTTGAAGAAACCGGGATAAGTGCTCATTTGGGTCCTCATCGGCCAAACAATAAAACTGTACTGTATTCTATATCATGCCTATTGGTCTAGCCAAATTGAAATTTCCCGCGCTGACAACTGGTGCATGCACACTAAACTCTCCCCCGGTAAACTGTGGTCTCTCATAGTCTGACATGGTTCTCCTTTCTTCAGCCATTCCAACAAAAATATCCTCCGGCGCTTCAACTAATCTTGATGGTGATCCCACTTGGGCTTCTCTCAACCTTTAATGTATGCCCCGGCATTAGCCTTCACTACAACCCTTCACTCTGTTGATCTCTCAACTAAACCCCAGGGGAGTCCATCATCCTAAGCCTCAAACTACGTGAAACTGCTTTACGTTCTAGGGATTCCAAGTGATAGACCCTGTCCGTAAGTATAGTTCTAACCCTTTGGTCCAGGTGAAAGAACCCTAGTCTTAGTTAAGTCCCCAGCACTAGGATTCACTACAACCTTTCACTCTATTGCTCGCGCTACTAAGCCCCAGGGGAGTTCATCTCATAGCACTTCGCTCTACTTCGACCGCTAATAACTCTCAGAACACAGAGGTAGGAAAAATCACACTAGAGGGAAAAGGGGATGTTTCACTACCTCACGACTCACCCTCTCGACCCTCTCCAATCTCGAGTAGTCTAATCCTATAGAAGTTGTTACACCTTCAAAAGATAACCTACATGATTCTCAACCCTAGTGTCACGGCAAAAGGAAAATCAATTACAATTAACATGCAAGATTGGAACTCAAATAAAATCATCAATTAAGAAAACATAATAAAAATCATAGAAATAATGTCATCGTAGGGTTTACAAGTCCGAATACCCACAAGAGGTTTAGCTCTCCATGGAGCTATACAAAATCATCAATCTATATGATTAAACAAGAATAGAAAACATAGATGAAACCCCCTTGTGATGCATGGCAATGGTATTGTGAGGTCGCTCCGTCCTCTAGACCAAGCCCCTCGTCAAGCCTAGGCACACCTCTCTGGATCGGTACCGACGAAAGCTCCCCCAATAGCAATCTCCCAACGGACTTCGATGTCGATGCCGAAGCCTCGCTCCAAACCTCCAAAAAATCCTCTCCAAACTCTAGACGTGAACCCTTAATAAGTTGCGAAAAAAGATCCTTCAAAAAGTCCGAAAAAGTCCCTTAAATGGTGATGAGTCACGGCTTCAAATCGGCTAAAATCAGGCATCCACACGGCCGTGTGGAAGTTCCACACGCCTGTGTGGATTCTCTGAAATTGATTTTCTAGCACGCAGTAAACAGTAAACTTCTACGGTGACTGCTTCATTACTTGCGCACAAAATATTCCCAATTTCATATTCTTCATCGAGGCCGTTGAATTGGGCACATAATCAACGGTAGATCATGTCAATTGCTTCTATTCTCCTAATTGACGAAGTTCTTCAATATTACACGGGTTAGACTTTTATGAGTGTGACTGTCTTTGTGCCCCTTCAATGGAGGTTGGCACACACTTACAAGTCTAGAACCCGTGCCTTGTTCCTTGCATGGTCTAAGAACTCCTCAACAACGGCGAACATGACCTAATTTTGCTCTTTCTTCTCTAAGTTCACTCCACAACCCTACATGCACAAAAGAACACAAATACACACCAATCAATGATAAAATCTGAGAAAATTAATACTCAATGTAAGAAAATAATACTTCGTATTACTTTAACATGAGCACTTATCAGTCACAAGCACAATGTTTACTCAAGTAATCCAAATTCTCAACATGATGTTCATTATCTTTATCATTAATTTCAACATCATTATACTAGTTTTGCCTTTCTTCTTCATTGTCGTCCACTACAACATCACTTCTATAAGGAACTTGCGTTGCTTGCTCAAATACTTCCTGTTCCTTGGAGAGTGTGTCAAGTATCCATCCTAATTGATGCTCAAGGTTTTTAAAGGTGACTTCATGGCATTTTAGTGTGGCCTTAATATTTTGGCAATGGGTATCAGATGCTTCAATAAAGTTAGCTAGTACTTTTTCCAACTGAGGTGCATCCTCTTCAAGTATCTCATCCTTTTGAAATTGCACTCGAGGTTCTTCCCAATGTTGTGCATCATTATTTCATAGGAGATTTGGGTAGCCCCTTTCAATTGGATGATATGTGTTGTAACATGGATTATTCTGTTGTTGTGAAGTAATAATTCTATCAACTTTTTCACTGAAGACTTTAACTTGACAATATAGAGCAATGACTGGATCAATCATCATTTAGGCTCCTGCAAGAAAAAGTAAGTCAAGACAAAAGAAAACAAATGAGAATGATGGGAGAATAGAATATATGGAATATAATAAGTAGTAAATAGCTAAAATAGCAAAGTGCAAATGTTTCTAAAAACGCCTACTCCCCGACAACGGCTCCAAAAACTTATACACGATTCTGAATTGCGCGTGTATACCGCAAGTGTACGGGTGTCGAAGTAATAATATACCCCAGTGAGTGGGTAGTCGTATCCACAGGGAATAGTGTTTAGAGATAAGAGTTACCACTATTTAGCTTTGAAGAAAATCGATGGTGAAAGAAATCAGTGTATGAATGCGAATGAAAATAAAAGAATGTAGGAAGAGCAATAAGAATAAGAGAGGTAATCGATAGTAAAATGTGGTACCCGGACAATGTTCACCCTAGGACTATTGTTTCAGGTGCAAGACAAGTATTATACTTCCTAATTGATGTTTAATGAGTCGTGGACATCCTAAAGCATACGATCCCAAACCTAAGGTCAACCGCAACTAGACGTCTATACTATGCCCCGGCGGAGAGAATGCTCTCGATGCCTCACACTGTGTTGGACTGTTTGGGCTTCTAGGAAGTCTAAGTGATAAACCATGTTCCTAAGTATAGCTCTAATCCTTTGGTCTAGGCAAAATAACCCTAGTCGTAATTAAGCCCTAGCACTAAGATTCACTACAACCCTTCACTCTGTTGCTTATGCAACTAAGCCCTAGGGAAGTTCATCTCTTATCACTTTACTCTACTTCGACCGCAAAGAACTCTTGGAACGTGGAGGTAGGATAAATCACGTTAGAAAGGAAAGGGGACGTTCTGCTACCTCTCTACTCATCCTTTCAACTCTCTCCAATCTTGTATAGTGTAATCCTAAAGAAGTTGTCACACCTTTGAAGGATATCCTAGGTGACTCTCAACACTAGTGTCACGTCTAAGGGAAAATCAATGCAATTAACATTCAAGATTAGAACTCAATTAAAAACATCAATTAAGAAAGCATAATAAAAGTCAAAGAAACAAATTCATCCTAGGGTTTACAAGTCCAAGCACCCACTAGGGGTTTAGCTCTCCATGGAGCAATACAATTTCAATAATGAAATCAAAATCATATGCATGTAAACCATAAAGAAAACCCCCTTGTAGTCCGTGTCGATGGTCTTCAAGAGCCGCCTTAGCTTTTCCAAAGAATCCCTTGTCAAGCCTAGGGCACACCTTGCCGAATCGATGCCGATGAAAGCTCCCCTAATAGCTATCTTCCAAAGGATGTCGATGTTGATGCCATAAAAATGCCCCCAAAGCCTCGGAAAAACCACTTCAAACCCTAGCCGCGATCCGCCTAAAAGATAGGCAAAAGATAGTCCGGGGGGTTCCCAAATAAGACCCAAAACGCAGTATTTATAGGCTGAATCAGGATTTCACACGTTCCTATGGATTCTCTATTTTCTTGATTTTTTTCGCGCTATGAATAGTAATTGCTACAGTGTTTTGCTATAGTACTTCGCCAAAATGCTCCTGAATTCATCTTCTTCATCGAGACTGCCAAGTTGGGCACACAACCATGAGGTAGATCATGTTGCTTCTTGCTTTCAACACATTGATGAAGCACTTCAATGTTACACAAGTTGGACTACATGAGTGCGATTACCTTCGTGCCCCTCCAAATTGTATAATCCCTAAGTACTTTGGAGGTTGGCACACACCCATGTGTCTACAACTTGTGTCTTGGTCCTTTCTTAGTTCAAGAATCTTCTGAACTAGTGCGGCCATGACCTATTCTTATTTCTTTTTCTTCTACATCTTCTTCACAACCCTAAATGTGCAAAAGAACACAAACACACACATATAAGAGATAAAATATGAATAAAGCAATGCTCAATGTAAGAAAAGTATACTTCGTATAGCTTATACACAAGCACTTATAAATTATCCAGTCAAAACCATTACTCAGTTACCTCACTAAGATCAATGGTAAATGACAATTCCTCGAATTACAACAAGTTTACAATATTTGCCATACATCGAGCTCAAGCCTTAACCAAAACAAGGGTTTAACAAATATCCTTGCCATACAAGGACCAAATTGCAATAGTATAGTAATCGCCTTGAAGATCACCAAGTATCCACTAAATTAATTATTTTTTTTTAATTTTCCCCAAGAAATTGTGCTAAACTTACACATCAATGACTGCATAAGATTAATCATATCAACTTGAACATCATGGCATGAATCCTCTCATAATCAAGATGAAACATTGTAGTAATAAAGCTCATTTTCCTTTCATAAGGTGATTTTCCAATGATTATTAATTTTTAATTGAATACATTGCAACAACATGCCATTCAAAATTATTCTCAGTATCATGGGGAGTAAGAACATCATCAAACTATAACAAATGTTGTTCCTCAAAATTTCTAAAGCATATCTTGCCAGCCAAAGCTCAAATTAATACTCCAACAATTTAAGCAAGGGCCAAGGACAACCACAAATTAACTTTGGAACTATTTGGTATCCAGAGATGTCAATGAAACACACTTGACTATAAAAAGAGTGTACTAGAGGAAACCTTCTAGAATTTAGAACATTGAAGAAAAATGGATCTAAATGTACAAATGATGTCCATAAGAAGATAACATTGTATGACAACCCAATGTGATATCAGTAAGTAGCAAAATGAATAATTAAAAAGGTGGTAATGAACCAATTGCATAGCATAAGAGCAATGTCAAGTACAAGGATCAGAATAGCAAGCTAAGGGAGTTTCTAAAATAGAGATTCTACTCACATCATTTGACTTGGCACTAGACTTTATTACAAAAAGAAAGCATCTCCTTCTCAAAGAATCAAATAATCCATAAGATTCTCCCTTAAAGTTAGAAAATTTACACAGACAAGTAATTAATGCTCATGCTACTCAATCACGAGCGATGTAGATGACTAAAAGATTTTTTTCACTAAATAGAATAGCACAAAGGGATTACTCATAAAAAGTCAAAAATCAAAGTAATCATCGATAACATAAGGTGAATTAAAGCTATAGGATCTTGCATATAAATCAAAGCTATACAAGGCGAAGAAACTAGACCGAGAATCAAGATACTCTGATCGAGACAAACTTGGTAAGTGAGGAGAGAATATAGAATTAATAAAAGATCATAAATTACTTCTAATGTCATTGAATCCATCTGGATTCAAATTCTAATTCTAAATAACACTTTGGGTTTAACACTCTATCTAATGCACTAAGATCAATAAGACAAAATTTGACTAAATCTCTCTAATACCACTTTATTTGTTACGCCTTGAATCGCCCCAGCAGGACACAGTGGGTGCCTGCAGACCCATAGCGTATGAACAACATAAGCCTGCAAGACCTCAGGAACTGATTCAGAACAAACAAAAAAGTGACAAACCAGCTGAGTTATAGGATAACAAACTTTACAGAGTATACAATGCAGGGATACAAGAAGTCCAAAATACAAAATACAAGGATACAGGGACATACAAAGACAAAAACTCAAAGCTTATAACAGAACAAGGCAACACCTACCTACAGTCTTTCAAGGTCTACACCGGTCTACCACTCTTGATCTGAAAAGGATTTAACACAAATCCATAAGCTCACTAGCCCAGTAAGCAATACAAAAATTGTTTAAAAATAACATGGTTTATAAATCTTGATCTCATATATTAAGAATAATTCAAAGTTTAAGCAGTGTTTAAACAAATATAAAATAAATAATTAACACAGGTATAGTTCCAAAGTAATACCATTATCCAAAAATATTGTAATCCAAAGAATATCATATTTCAAAACTGCGAATCAAAATATAATAAATCACCAAAAAATGAGGATGGATCTCCCAAACATAATTATTTTCCAAATAGATTAAACCAGAAAATTCAGAAGTGTAATTCAAAAATAAATTAGATTTCCATAATAATACCAATCTATAAATAATAATTTAAACAAAATGCTGAGTAAAATATTCTAAGAAAAGAATATCCAAATATGTAATTCACTAAAATTTGAAACCTAGAAATGCGATTTCAGACCTACAGGTTCTTCAAGGTAGGACAAAAAGTTTGTTTTTGCAGAAAATCAAGTCAAAAGACCAAAGCAAAAAAGTAACCGATTCTAAAGTATGTCTCCAAATTCACTGTAGGATGTAAAAGTCATTAGTTTACCCTTAGTGACTTGAGCCAGAATAACAGAGGTCATTTATTTATCCTCAATTACCCAAGATAGAATATTAGATGGCCATTAATTATTTCACCCAACGAACACAGTGTGAAACTGCTATCTCATTTTTCCAAAATTTCTTGTCAACAAGGTCAGGATTTAACCGCCCATTGATAGGGTTGCATATCGCTCATTTGGCACTACAACATTATGGTGTTTTAGCGGCATTTTTTTAGCGGTATTTTTAATAAACACCGGCATAAATATGGCATTTTCATCGTAAAACGCCACGAAAGGTCTATCTGGGATGAATGAATAGAACCCTAGCGGCGTTCTATGTAAGAAACGCCGGTGTTGTTTTTCCATTGGTGGCGTTTACCTGTTAAACGCTGGTAATGTGCACTCGCGCGTTGAGTGGAAAAAGATGGCGCGAAGAATTTGAGAACATCAACGGGGTTTTCTGTAAAACGCCAGGACAGTTGCCGAGAAATCTTTCGTTTTAGCGGCATTTTACACTTGAAATGCCGGGAATATATTGGCTTTTGCGGGGCTTTTTGTAAACACCGGGAAAATTTGATTTTAATAATTTTAATTTAAAACGGATCCTTTGATATGGCGGCGTTTGTTTGTATAAAATGCCGGGGAGGTTTTTATTTTTCTCGCTCCTTGCCCTAGCTAGCTAGTTGTCTTCAAGCTCCATTGCCCTGGGTTAAGTTCTCGATCTCCTGCAAATCTATATCCATCGTCGTCCTCCAAATCCCCATCCTCCCCTTCTAAATCTCCTCTTCTGCGCACTTCCTCTTGTTAGTTCACCGGCCCTTGCTGCTCAATCCCTAAGTATCTCTATAGTCCAAATTAAAGCTATCAATCTTGTTTTCCTCGTATTGCGATCTCTAACAAGTTTCATGTATTAATGTTTTTGCCTGTGGATCCGAGTTTTTTAGGAATTTCTGTGTGATCAATCTCGATTTCATTGCCGGAACGCTCGGATTGCTCTCGGATTGCAGGTGTTCAGCCCTTCAAGTACTAATTTTTTTATATTTTTCTTGGATTGTTTATCTTGTTGGATGTTTTTTTTATTTTTTTTATTTTTTAAATCTCTCTTTTTCATGAATGGTCATTTAGTGTTCATGCTATTATTATAACAATGAATTAAAATGAGTAACAAGAGTGGAGAATTCCTCAAATCCCTATTGGCAATTAGAAGCTGTAGGTGAAAAAAGATCATAGTTTAGTCACTGCCGGTAGGAAATTGCTTTCAGTTAAATAATGAGTGAAACATAATTAAAGTGAAAATAAATTAAATCTTAGCTTCCTAAATTCAGTCTTTAAATTCAGTATATTATACTGAATTTAAAGACTATTAGCTGACAAATGGTTGATTGATTGTGTGTTGTTTGTTGAAAAAATCTGCTTTTCTTGAATCTTTGGAGAATTATGCTATGTTATGAATGTCACTACAAGAAAAAAACCCTTCGGCCACGAAACCTAGTTTCGTCTCTAAAGGATAGTTTAGCCATGAAAATTACTTCGTCTCTAACATGGCCGTGGCTAATCAAGATGCATCTCATCTGCGCGACCCCTTAAATCCTTAGCGACAAATTATTTCATGGCTGTTGCATCCTCATTTCGTAGCAAACTGTTTTAGGGCCCAAAATGTGGCGCCAAAATTTGCATACTAAAATTTAACCAAAATTATTTGGTTTTGCTAAAATTTACAAACTAAAATTTAAATTTCACACACACACATAAATATGTATATATATATATATATATATATATATATATATATATATAAATTTCTAATATTTTAAATCCTAAAAAATATTAATATAATTTTAAAAAATTAAGAGATAAAATTTAATAAATATATTTCATAATTTTTGAAAAATATTTGAAGTGTTTTACAAAATATCATGCAAGTAAAAAAAAATCCTAACACTTCATTATAAATAATGTTTTTTGGAAAATAAATTTTGTTAATACTTTAAAAATTTAAATAACTAATTTTTAAATTCATAAAAACTTTTTTTTTAAATAATGTAGGTAAACAACACTTTATTATAAATAATTTCTTTTGGAATTTAAATATTTTAAATATTTTAAAACTTTAAACAATTAATTTTTTTTAATTCATAAAAAATAATATATATTAAAAACCATCTCCATTGTGTGTATTATAATTTTTTTAAAATATATTAAAACCCCCACAAATTAAAAAAAAAACCCTCTCTCCATTCACTCACTCACACTCACCCTCAACCTCACAGACACCCTATCACCCTCTCTCTCTCTCTCTCTCTCTCTCTCTCTCTCACCCCTCACAGCCACCCTAACAGACGCCTCTCTCTCTCTCGCACGATCTTCACCGCACCACCGCACCGACGATCGCCTCCACTGATTACTCGTGCTATAGTATAGTCAGGTGATGGGATTCACGCGTTCTTGATCTATCCTTCTGATGTCTTTAGATGTTTCTTTTTGTTTGTTTTTTATTGGATGAATATTTTTGGGTTTTTTGGTTGTCGATGTTCTTTTGTATTTATGAATGTTTTTATTGTGTTAACTGTGCTCGTGGATCTGATTTGATGCTAAAGGTTGTTGATTTGGGATTTCCGGATCAAATTGGGGTTTTGATTGTTTGTGTATATACGAGATGGATAGTTTCAGATGTTTGATAGAGAAAATTTGTGGGAAAATTTAGTTTGGGAGAGATCTCAAACGAATTGTTGAGATGGATAGTTTCAGATTACTTGAAGAGTAAAATTTACTAAGAGCCACCTCAACTTGGGAAATGCCTTCAGTTGATAGGAATGGCCTTAACCTTGATTTTTTTTTTGTTTTTCGTACCTCTTTGATCCTTTTCAAAAGATAGGAAATGCCTTTAGTTGTCAGCCTTCTGATAGTGCCACTAAATGTCACGGACTCTGGGATAACATTGTGTGCTTCTCCAGCCCTTATGAAACTCACTGATATATACCACCTGCAGATAAATCATAGGGTTTAATGCATTATATACTAAGCAACTCATTGATGAAACTTAAAAAATGCAAAAATTTCCCTTCATGATTCCTGCAAAGTACATTCTACGATGTTCTCCTGCTCTATTTTCTACTGAATATATCTTTGAGATATCTTCGCCTTATATAAAATAGAACATTATGCATGTCTCTCAAAGATTACTTGAAGAGTAAAATGTACTAAGAACCACCTCAACCTGGGGAAATGCCTTCAGTTGATAGGAATGGCCTTAACCTTGATTTTTTTTTTCTGTTTTTCGTACCTCTTTGATCCTTTTCAAAAGATAGGAAATGCCTTTAGTTGTCAGCCTTCTGATAGTGCCACCAAATGTCACAGACTCTGGGATAACATTGTGTGCTTCTCAAGCCCTTATGAAACTCACTGATATATACCACCTACAGATAAATCATAGAGTTTGATGCATTATATACTAAGCAACTCATTGATGAAACTTAAAAAATGCGAAAATTTCCCTTCATGATTCTTGCAAAGTACATTCTACGGTTTTCTCCTATTCTATTTTCTACTGAATATATCTTTGAGATATCTTCGCCTTATATAAAATAGAACATGATGCATGTCTCTCAAAGATTACTTGAAAAGTAAAATTTACTAAGAACCACCTCAACCTAGGGGCCCTTTCTTATACCAAATGTTGCAACTTAGATGTTAATATCTTCTAAAATTATAAAAAGATTTTTATGTCTATTATATTATTTTTTTGACATAGTTTATTTGTTTAAAAAGGCAGATTTTATGATTTCAGAATTTTATAATTTGCTGATTTTTATATTATCAAATGCCGTACAAAATAAGAAACATTTGGTTCACCTATATATTGGAGTTTCATATAGTGATTTAGAAGAAAATAGTGTCCATAGTGATGACTATAGTGATTTAGATTGATAACTTGTTCTGCTTGTACCTTAGTTTCTAATGTTTCAATATCTTTTAAATATTGGAGTTTGATCTATTTACAACTTCAATGATGTCATGATATGTATATATTTATTTTTGAAGATATATATTTGTTCAATTTTGTAATGGGCAGGATGGTGAGGGAAGCATTTGGCCTGGGAAAGAGTAAGAAGAAACAGGCATGTTCAAGCCAAACACAACCACAACAATCTCCATATCGGCAAGCACCACCATCACCTATAACAAGGTCACAATCACGGCAGCAGCAGCAGCCGCATCCACAACCACAGCTACAGCCGCAGCCGCAGCCATAGCCGCCGCCATCACCTTTGACACGGTCACGGTCACGGCAGCAGCAGCAGCAGCCGCAACCACAACCGCATCCCCAGCCCCAGCCCTAGCAGCAACCACAGGATCCAATCCATGAGCAGGCCTCAACCTCATCCCAAGGTTCTCGTGCAGATGGTAAGTTGTAGACATGTATAAAGTAATAGATAAAGACACTAAACTTGCTAGAAGACTAACACTTGTATTTAAGCACAAAATCAACTGAAATTATTGTAACATTCTAATTCTCTGTAACTGCATATACATGGTTCAGACTGCTTAATTGCATTTCTTATACTTTATTGCCCTGAATGTCGTGCAGGTTCTACCAATTCCCAGAGAGTTCTTGGCCCATCTGTAGGCCTAGCCAATTGTGATAGAGCTCGATCTGGATTGATTCCTATTCAGTGGGACTAAGAACAAAAGGTGATTGCAACTATTGAGGCAACCAAGGCATTCACCAATGAAATTGGGTGTGTTACTCCAAGCGGAGCCCCATTAATTGGTCTCGATAGTGTTGGAGCCAAGTTAATCAGGCCGTGAAGTGGGATATTGCTGATGCGTTCAAGGTTAGTTATTTATTATTTGAATGATCTCATAAATTTTGGTTCTTAACCATTTATTAAAGTTCTTATGTTTCTTTGCCCTGCTTTGTGTATGTCTAATCATATTAGTTCAAGTTTGCTGTGGATTTAAATGATGAGAACATTTGGTGTTGGGTCGATGACAAAATGGGAAAGCTATATAAAGGGTGGCGAGCAAAACTCCACAAGCATTACAAGAAATTAGCTCCTCAAGATCTTATGGTTGCACGTGCCACTCCCCCACCTCCACAATTGTTCGGGGAAGAAAGAAAATTTGAAGAGTGGTATTACCTAGTTGACATTGTGTACACTAATGAGCGATATAAGGTATTTTAATTGTATTTCCATGATATTTGTTAGTATTAGCAATATTCTCACTATGTTGACCTTGTAGAAAGCATGCACAGCTAATGCAGCAAACAAGTAGAAGGTTATGGTTCCTCACTGTGGAGGATCCCGCTCACTAATCAAACATGTGGAACATGGCAAGGTACTTGATTAGTTAAAGTTTAAATTGGGTCATTTCTATATATATTGATGATACTAATGTCTATCACTCACTTTATATTTTTTCTTTGTCAAATAAAAATTAGGGTAATCTTATTGAGGCTTGGGATAAGATGCACTATTCTAAGCGTAAAGGCACTTACATCACTCCTGAGGCGGAGAGAAGGGCGGTGAGAATAATAATAACCTCTGATTCTATTTGGTTGATTTACAATTTAAAATGAACAATAATGAAAATTTCATTATTGTTAACATATTTTTTAATGTCCTTCAAGCTTAATTAGAACTATCCATATCATAGGCGAATCTTTAATTTATATGTGTTGGATCACTGTTCTTTCTCGTTTTTCTCATAAAACATCTTGTTAATTTCTAGATATTATTATTTACAAAATTTTAAGTAAATTTTTGCTTGTCATGAATAAATTACCCTCTTGTATTCTCTATTTCTTCCTCCAATGTTAGAGTGCTATTTTCATGTTATCTTCTTAGCCGCTGTGGTTTAATCTTTTCCATTGTTTTTAATTTTGATATATTTGAAAGAAGAACAGATGTCTATCTCTCTCCAACCTCATCCATCTCTATCATCCTATCTTAGTATTTATTAGTAATTCAATCCCTATTTTAAGGTAATCAAGTGAAGGGGATTTTCCTAGTTATAGCCTGGTAATCAAAATATATTGTAGATGTGTTGGGTCTTCAATTTTTGATATATTTTGTTTCCATGAATGAGGGATGAGTTCTTGCTATGATTCAAATAGATTCTCATTGAAACTGCTATCTGGGCTGAAGGCTGTAGTCGTATTATTACCTTGTTGATCAGTTCTTGTTGATGATTTTCATTTCTTATAATGAATAGAGGTATTGAAATATTTCTGAAACTTGGTTAGGATACTTATGACAGCTAATTATCTTTTTTGTTTAATTCTTGTAGAAACATTACAAGGAAGAGTTATTGAAGATCAAGCAGAAATTAGCTGAGGCATCAGGGACTTCACTAGAAGATATTCAAGTCCCTCTTACAGTTCAGATGAGTATCTTCATAGATAAGAAGAAGAAACATGGGGGCCTTGGTTGCTCCTTGAATGTAGGGAGTTCCTCACATGCTACATCTATTGGTGCATCCGGGGAAGAAGTGCATATGCTTCGAGGACAAGTGAATCAAATCCAAGCGATGGTCAATAAACTTCTACGATCTGTTAACAGGACAACAGCTCGATGTGCAGCTAATTTTCCTCCTCCTGATGATGATGATGATGATGATAGTGATTGACATGACCCCTTGCATGTATCCCGCAAGTGCACGGGCTTGTCGAAGTAATAAATTTACCCTGATGAGTGGGTAGTCGAATCCACAGGGAATAGGGACTTAAGACACGAGGTTTCACTAATTAGCTAAGTAATGTATAGTGGGTGTGAAAAGAATTAATGAGTGAATAGGAAAGCAATATAAAGAAACAAGAAATTAAATAGAAAGATGGAAGGCAAGAGAATGCAAGAACGAGTAAATAGAGAAAGACTTGCAATGGTTGAAATAGGGTACCCGGACAAGCTACCCCTAGGACTTATGCTTCTAGTGCAAGACTATGCTATTATACTTTCCTATTGATGTTAATTGAGTCGAGGATATCCTTAAACACACAGTCCCAAACCTAAGGTCAACCATGACTAACCACAATACTATACCCCGGCATTAGGTTTTTCACTACGATTCTTGACTCTCATTGACCTGTCAACTAAGCCTTAGAGGAGTACGTCTTCCTAAGCATCTTAGTGATAAAACCAGTTCCTATGTGTAGTTCTAACCTCTTTGGTCCAGGTGGAAGAACCCTAGTCTAAATTAAGCCCTAGCACTACGATTCACTTCAACCCTTCATGCTGTTGCTCGCGCAACTAAGCCCCAGGAGAGTTCCTCTCCAAGCACTTCACTCTATCTCAACCACTAAGAAATCATAGAACATGAAGGTAGGAAGAATCACACCGGAGGGGAAAGGGGACGTTCCGCTACCTCATGACTCACCCTCTCAATCCTCTTCAATCTTAAGTAGTCTAACCCTATAGGAGTTGTCACACCTCCAAAGGATAACCTAGATTATTCTCAACCCTAGTGTCACGGCTAAGGGAAAACAATTACAAGAGATAATTAAGATTGAAACTCGAATTTATTCATCAATAATGGAAAAGCATAATAACAATGTCATAGAAACATAATGATCCTAGGGTTTATAAGTCTGAATACCCACGAGGGGTTTAGCTCCTCATGGAGCTATACAAATTCATCAAAATATAAAAGAAAGCACAAATTGAAAGCATTGATGAAAACCCTCTTGCGTATGATGTGGTCGTGGTCATGTGCGGCCGCCAGACATTGGTAATGATGCTGATGACGCGCTCCAGAAGTTGGGGAGAAAGATAGGTCAGAAGATGTGTAAAAAAGTCTCCAAATCGGGCTTTTATAATGTTGAGTCGCGGCTCTAAAATTGAACTTATCGGGATTTCAAATGGCCGTGTGGAATTTCCACACGCCCATGCGAACTCTCTGGTTTTTTGAATTTTGGCTGAAAGTGAACAGTAGCTTGTTACAGTGTTTTGCTACAGTAACTTGCTGCATGGATGCTACAGTGCTTGTTAAACCGCTCCCGAATTCGTTGTTTTTGATCGAGGCCATTGAATTGGGTATACAATCAATGGTAGATCATGCCGATTGCTTCAAATCTCCTCATTGGCGAAGTTCTCCTTGTTAACACGAGCTAGACTTATTGTGAATGTGACTGCCTTTGTGCCCCTCCAAAGGAGGTTGGCACACACTCACAAGTCTATGCTAATGCCTTGTTCCTTGATTAGTCCGAAAACTTCCCAACAACGGCGAACACGATCTAACTTTGTTCCTTTGTTCCAAATTAGCTCCACAAACCTACAATGCACAAAAGCACACAAATGCACACAATTTAGTGATAAAATCTGATAAAAGATATGCTCATTGTAAGATAATAGCGCTTCGCGGTATTATAATACAAGCACTTATCAGTGATGATGGTGATGCTGATAATGTTGATGGTGATGATTTTTATGAGGATGATATATGTAGGGCAGCTTTGATATTGGAGTATCAAGACTTAACATATTATGAGGACTTTATGATAGATAGGTACATCTTAGATATTGGAATATCAAGACTAACATATTTTGTTATGTAAGTATTTGGGAATAGTTATATATTTTGAAATGTTATTTTGTAAAACTGGTGTATTTATAAGTTTTAATATAATTTTTTTATGAAATTGAATTTATGGTAGAAACACACTGCTAGAATTGAAATGAAATTATATATGCAAACAAAAAATAATTTTGAAAAAATAGTTTTTTTATTTAACGACAACATATTTCATCACAAAAGCACCTCTTTTCCGTCATAGAAATTGAAACTGCTGTAACGCCTGATATCTTTAGTGACGAAACTTGTTCGTCGCCTAAAGTTTTTGCAACGAAATTTGGCGCGAAATTGTTTAAGCGCGAAGCCATGAAACTGTCAGCAATGAACTTAGCGATGAATGATGATTGTCGCCCCTCCAAAATTTCAGCGATGAAGTCAATTTTCGTCGCGGTATGTAGGTTAGCGACGAGCCTATTGCGGCAAACTGTGGCGACGCAAATTTTCGTCGCTAATTGGTTTCAGTGACGAAAAAGGAACTTTCGGAGATGAAATTGGTTCGTGGCGAAAGGATTTTTTTTTAGTGTGTGTTCGATAAGAGTAATTTCATTGTTGTGTCATAGTTTTGCAGCTTTGTATTGGTTTGAAAGATTGTTGATGATTGTTTGTTGTTCCACCAAAACTTTGGAAAAAGTTGGGGATTTTTGATTTTCAGAGAAAACTGTGAAATGTTTAACTTTGGTGCACAATCATTGGCATATAGTTTTACATCAATGTGACAAGTTGTTAATGGTCATATGCTTTGTGGTCAGAGATTAGGAAAAGTTTGTGGTTTTTCTTGACCTTAGAGAGTTGGACTATTAGTATATAAGATTCTGTGAACTAAACCGCTCAAAGGTCTTATTCTTTTTCCTTATATATACAATCTCATTCATGGATGGCGAGAATGATCAATGCCCATCCAAATTAAGTCTCATTAACTATTTTATTTAATGCACTCATTAAGACTTCAGGTGACATGGGAGTAGTATGCCTGAGTGCTTTGGCAGAAACCTTGGTAACACTCAAGTTTTAGTCTCTTATATACATCTTCTTATTGCTTACAGTACTACTGATGCATTGGGACCAAGATTTGTAATCCAAAATATTGAATGGCAGGTGGTGGGGGACCCCCCTCCCTTAATTTGTGTTCACAGTATCAACCCCTGGAAGTGAAGATGGAGAGGATATATTATCATATGGTCACCATCTCCTGCTGCACAACAAGCTTGTGGCCAAGGCCAAGAAGGCCATGGGGACCAAATAGAATTAAGTGCTCCTGTCCTAACTATAAACAAGTTGACCTGCTCTCTACTACATTCAACTTGGCCTACAGGTCTAGCTGTCCTTGTGTTAGACCCATATATCCTTGACTTCTTGGCTAGCTCTCTCATTCACCAATTGTGTTTTTTTTTGCATTTTTTAGGTTCTTATCACTGTCATTGAAACTGTGTGTTTCTGTGTGTTATTAATTACATGAGAATTTGTTTAATAAATTAATCTATTTTTTGTTATTATAAAGCAATGTATATGACTCTCAGATTATAGTAAAAGGAGACAAGGCATTGAAGGTCACAAAGTCCAAGGGTGTGCATCTACACTGGCACCTTAATTGGCTTTCAGACAATAGTATTTTTTTTTTATATATATACATAAATATGATCTTGATGATGACTTGTTTAATCAGTAACATTTCTGTTCTTCAATTCAAAGACCACCATGTTTGAAATCAGACCTTAATATGTCTTGGGGATTGTTTCTTTAATAATAATACTCCAATAATAATTGATGTGCCAAGCTCCTTTCTCATTTTATACTGAATTAAGTGAATTTAAAACTAGAATTAAAGAAACTTGGTAGCTTTCTTGATCTTAAACAAGTAAAGCAACCTTAAGTGCATGAGATTCCTTTTAGGGTTCATCAAAGACAAATTAAATCTTGGAAATCAAAGTCTCAACATATAAATAGAGCTTCAAACAGGGACGGAACCAGGATTAATTGATAGGGGGGGCTGAGGGAAAAATGTAAAAAAAAAAATTTAGTCTACATAACAATTGTTTTCGATATAAAATAGTGCGACATTGTGACATTTAATTAAAACAATTACAAAAAACATAAAACGTTTATCTATGCACACTAGAGCTAGAATTTCCATCTGCGCGACGCATACTACTCAGAGGAGGCAACTGAATACGACGAGTTTGCATTTTTTGAAAACACTGTAGAATTGTCTCATTGTCGATAGTTGCAAAAACCTCTTTCTCAATATACACAATCATGCTATCGTTCATCCACTCGTCTCCCATTTTGTTGCGCAAGTCAGTTTTCACAACATTCATTACCGAAAATGCCCTCTCAACACTAGCTGTCGCAACTGGCAAAACCAATGCTAACTTAATAAGGTGATAAACGAGTGGAAAAATAGCACATTTACCGGTATCAACCATCTTCATAGCAAAACCTCCCAAGTCCCCGATATTTGCAAAATCATCATCATGTCTCACATCATAAATGAAAGTAGCAAGTTGATCCTCAAGCATCATACATTCAGTCACCGAGAAGTCTTCAGGATACATCTCTGCAAGTTGGAGTAGCTCATGGATGTTGAATTTAGAAAATGAGTCCCTTGGATCAAGACATGATATCAAAAAAAGTAACTCCGTACTAGCTTCAGGAAAGCGGTTGTGCATTTCTTGAGAAATCAAATCAATAACCTAACATTGAAATAGATAGAAAATATTAATAAAAATAATAAATTAATGAGATTTATTATAAATACAAAAAATAATTACCCACAAAAAATCTGTACACGATAATGGTGAAAATGAGTAATGAATTGTCCTTCCCGCCTAGAACGACCACGAATTGGCATATTATCCTCCATATTAGGCACATCGATTGAGTTCTCCTTACAAAAAGAGTTAACCTCTCCCAAAAATTCCTCCCAACCTGTCTCCCTAAAGTGTTGAAGTCGAGCTTTTACCGCTTCAATCAATCATATGGCGTGAACAATATTTTGATCCTTTTGTTGTAAGGAAAGTGACAACTCATTTGTCATCCCCAATAAACGCCTTATCAAGTACATCACAAATACAAACTTGTAATTCTCCATTTTGTCAATTAAACTTGCTACTATGCCTCTATTATCACTAGAAGCCCCATCATCATGCACATTTTGGAGTACCTCTAAAATTGAGGTCCACATACAAATTAGCCGGAGAATGGTAGTGTAATGCGATCCCCAACGAGTATCCCCTGGTCTTGCTAAACTTGATTCTTGATTTTTGCCTTTGCCACTGACTATCTCTACTTTCTCCAATTGCTCAACCAATCTATCATGATGATGTTGCCGAAGTTGATCTCTCCTTTTACATGATGCTCCGGTGGCATTAACAATCATATTAACATATTGAAAAAAATCACTCACAATTCGATTGTCTTTAGCAACGACAACAATTACTAATTGTAGTTGGTGAGCAAAACAATGTACGTATCTTGTATATGGATTTTCTCTTAAAATAAGTGCTTTCAAACCATTGAATTCACCTCGCATATTTGAAGCCCCGTCATATCCTTGCCCTCTTAACCTTGAAAGAGACAACTTATGTTTAGCAAACAAACAATCAATGGCATTCTTTAAAGAAATAGCAGAGGTATCAGGGACATGAACCAATGCAAGGAATCGCTCAATCACATGCCCATTCTTATTAACATATCGCAAAACAACTCCCATTTGTTGTTTTACTGAGGCATCTCGGGCTTCATCAATCATAAGAGAGAAATAACTATCCCCAATATCATCAATAATAACATGTTCAATCTCTGTTGCATAAGCATTTGCCAACTCCTTTTGAATTTTCGGGGAAGTCAATTGATTGTTTCCAGGGGCATTTTGATTGACTGTCTTCCAAACCTCTTCATTTCGTAGGCTATACCACTCAAGCAACTCAAGAAAATTGCCTTTGTTTAGTGAGTTTGAAGATTCATCATTTCCACGGAAAGGTAAACCTTGCTTTAATAGAAAACGGGTCACATCCAAAACCGCCGTCAAACGAATACGATATGCAACCTCCATCTCATGTGAATGCATAGCCAATAGGTGTGATACACTTTGTCTTTGACTTTGGAACCCTTGAAATTTTACTCTCGCATCATTATGCAAACTATTTACGGCACCAATATGTTTAACGAATTTTTCCAATGCTTTTTTCCAATTATTGAATCCCATTTTGGTGAATGCATCTTCTCCCATTCGGCTTCCTTTACTTGGCTTGAAAAGATAACACCAAAAACAAAATGCCGCATCTTTTGTTATACTATACTCCAACCATGGATGTTGTTTAAACCAAGCATCTTGAAAACTTCTCTTTTGTTTACCATAATCTTTTTGTGGAAATTTGTGGCCAGTTGGTTGACATGGGCCTCTAGTCAAATACTCTCTTCTAACTTGGTCTCTAATCCCATTATCAAAGTCTTCAATTGGTTTTCGTAATCCGGGGTCACTAACAATGTCGTTGAAATTAAAATTTGTATTAATGTTCTCCTCGCTTGATTTAGAGTCCAATGGAACTTTTGGAGTATTTGATGACTCTTCACTCCTTGGTCGTTTGATCAAAAATTTGTCCATGATCTATAAAAAAATAAGTAAAAAAAACTTTAATTATAGACTACAAAAAATAACAAGCAAAATATTATAGGTGCTAACTTGCTAACATTACATTGCTATCATGACACAACCAAGATCATTAGAACTTAGAAGAATCTAGCACACAAAATTGTTTGTATCATTAATCATTTGGTAATTGCCTAATTGGTATAGTCATATTGAATCCAATTTTATTATGTGTTGATGAATATGAAACCTTTGGTAAAACTAGTCTTATTGAAACCTATTTTGTTATGCATTTTGCTATATAAACTTAACACTAAACATTATTTAGTTATGCATATATTAATATATACATTATGATACATATTAATATTTGATATTTGATATTTGCAACATTTTAACTCATTAAGGCATTTCATCAAACACATTGTAGGCATATTTATAAAAATAAAGTTTAGCATTCATGTTCTATTTATTTCACCCAAAAATTTTATACATTCATTCTCATTTTCATTAAAAAGTAATACATGATCCTTTGATCTAACAATTAACAAAAATAAATAATAATAATCTAATATACTCACTAGTTATTATTATCTTCTAGACTCCCAACTCCCAAGTTTCCAACCAAAAACAACCAATTGTTTTGAAATCAATAACATAATATATACAACCAGTGGGCTGGCCCATAAGCCACAGGCCCACAACCCATACAAGTATACAACCCACAATTGCACACATGACACAACTCAGGTTTGCAATTTGTTTTTTTTTTTTTAAATTATTTCATTCCTAAATAATCCATACCAAGAGTCAAGTTAATATGAAAAAGTTCAAATTCAATTAATGTAATATGCCAAACTCCTTTCCCAGGCGGGCCAGTCCCAAACAATTTAAAAGAAAAAAAATTCTCATTGTCATTGTCACATTGACTTAGTCAATGGTTTTTTTAATAAATTTCCAAAGTTTCCTGGCAACCTTGAAGGCTTGAACGGTTGAACCTCCGCGTGACGTCTTGACGAGACTCGTGACCACATGATGTCATGATCCACTGTCCACATCCCATCTTCATTCAAGGCATTAGGCATAGAAACTCATCTCACTATCTCAGTAACCCGACGATGACGATGAGAACTTGAGAGTTGAGAAGGAGGCTAGCCGGCTAGGAGTAGGAGTCGAGCGAGGCTTTGAGCAGTCGAACAAAGGAGAGAGCGGCGGAACGCCGGTGCCGAGGGGGGCTGAAGCCCCTGCTAGCCCCCCCTTGGTTCCGTCCCTGGCTTCAAATATATATGATCTTTTAGATTGATTGCACATACTTTCCACTGATCCTCCCTAATTCTAAAGTTGCAGTAAAATCGAAATAAATAAAAAGGTACACTTCAACCATATAATATAATATGATTAAGTTGACAATGATCCATCTCTTTCAATATTCTTTTCACTGATATATGCCATGACATGAAGGACTAAAATGCACTTTTGCTGACTTTTCTTTGTGCCCAGTGCATGCATTGTATATTGTATATAGTTGATTTTGATTTTTATTTTCAGCTTGGAAACTACAAGTCTTTTAAAGGGGTTCTTTACTGCAGGCCTCACTTTGATCAGCTCTTCAAGAGAACTGGTAGTCTGGACAAGAGTTTTGAAGGTAAATTTTATAAGTCATTCGATCAACATTCAAAATTTTAGCTTAAGTACATGAAATATATAAATATAATTTACTGATGTGTGTAATGTTTCAGGCACACCGAAAGTAGTTAACTGACCTGAATCACAATTGAGGGGTCTATCTGGTTCACTAGGTTTGATACTTAGGATCATTTTGATACTTAGGTCTATCTGGTGACATGAGGGTTCTTGCCATTCTTCTCATCAATGCTTCTTTTGTAGGGATTAGTTCTAAGGAACTGGAACAGGGTCAGCAGACAGAGAGGATTGCATGTGAGGTTTTTTTTTTTAGTGTTGTATTTGCTGATAAATTGTTTGTTTATGATTGCTTTTGGTTTGGATCCCACTTTAAGTAAAGTTTTGTTCTTTAATTGGTGCTTGGTATTTGTTGTGCTGAAAGTTGGGATCTTTGATGCTATTGTATGATTGCAAGTTGTGTTTGATTTCTATGTACAATGAGGATCATTTATTGCTGCAATACATCACATTATATGTTGGAGTACCAGTTTTTCTTTTTCTTTGTTTTTTTTCTTGTTATTGCTTTGAGTGATGGTTCATGATTTATAGGTTCTGATTACTAAAGCTGGCTTATGTTTGGTTGATATTCATTTTTTTTATCCAAATGAATCACAAATTGCTTGATGAGTTTCATTCATTCATAATTGGTTTTTGTGGGTTAATTTACTGAGAAATATACAGACTCTATGAGTTATTTTTATTCTTTCAATGCTTGTAATTATGATAGAATTCTTGATATTAAGAATTCACTGGTAAAGTCTGTTGTTAAATAATTGCGCATACATAAATTTATTTCTAGATTATTCTGCCGAGTTCAAAAGAATTTGTTTTTAATATATATTATTATATTGCCACTTGCTGATTTTCACTAGAAGAAGTGGTTGAGCTAATTAATTAACAACTTATGCTTGTTTTGGTGGTTCTTACTTAATCGGCTAATGAAGTTAGATTACCAACAATAATTTATTTAGTTATTAATTTTGTTATAAGTTATGGATGGAAAATTTTAATCAGTGCTTTGTTTAGGCATTAAGTTATGTTCTGAAATTATTTATGTTTTTTTTTAACAGGTTATTTTACTTCTATAGTAACTATATATAACAGGTTATTTTACTTCTATAGTAACTATATATAACAAGTCATTTTACATCTATAGTTATTTTACATCTATAGTATCACCTAGAGTCAGATGTTAAGAAGTAGGAAATGTTTTACTTGATGAAAATCAATACTAGAAAATAGAAACTAGTAAAAATTTATGGATTTTAAGCAGCAGGAAGAGGTAAAAGTGTATCCAACAACTGTTGATTTTGGTGAACTTTTCCCCATCTAGTTTTGCTCCATTTTTTGATAAGATCTCTATCTTTTCAACTAAAAAAATGAAAATTTTCTTGTGCACTGTTTGTATTAGATGCTGCTTGCCAATATCTTTGTGGTTTTGGGGAACACATGGTTAGTGTGTGTCTTTTTCAATAGTCTTCACAACTTGATTGCATTATTGATTGGTTTATGATCTAATATTTAGTATTGCTTGCTTATTAGCTTCTAAACAGACATGCCAATTGTTATTCAGTACTTTGAAAGGAATGAAACAAGGCATGACATTTTAGCTTTTTGTCCTTTTTTGGTATAGCTTCATGTCAAAGCCAATACCATGTCTAGTTTATTTATAACATACAGAAGAATAAATTTAAATTTTAGGGAAATACAAAAATCCATATAGTCTTATATGTGGAAAACACCTATGCAACAACATATAATTTATACTAGAAAACAAAAAAATAAAAAAGAAAGACAAAAAAAAAACAATAAATTACAACCTATATCATAGCTGTGATGCACTAACACAAAGACAAAACTCTTTGACACTTCAATAAAACATGAGTTCTTTCTTCTCTTTTATTATTATACCATAAGAATCTCAATGAAATAGAACCATTCCAAAAGTCATCAAAGCCAACCTGTCTCAGTAGTAGCCCATCATTCCCAGCTGTCTCCCAACTCTGAAAAACTTAGCCATCTTTCTCAAGTCTCAACTAGAGATGGGCACGGGTCGGTTAACTGGCCCGACAAGGTCCGACCCGCCGAGTTGTGATTCACAGGCCTCCAGACCCGGACCAGGCCCAGCATGGGTGTAGAACTCGCCAGGGCCGGGTTGACCAGTCAGACCCAGCGAGTCCGGATCACAGGAGGCCAGGCCCGGAACCGGCCCGGCTTCACTGTTGAACCGTCGGGCCGGGCTGGTTTGCCCGCTCAAAAATTAAAAAATAAAATCAAAAATTTCAGAAATTAGAAAATAATAAAAAAAATTTCAGAAAAATAGAAAATAAAAAAATTCAGAAAATTCAAAAAAACTAGAAAAAAATTCAGAAAATAAATTACATTAATTAACAAATATTTAGAAAATTTTAAAACACCCTAAATTAAAAAATGAATGGCTTGCACTTAATTCGTTTACCTATCGAATTAAGTTGCCTACGTATCCTTCTGGCGAGAGGAATCAAAGCCAACGTAGTTCTCTTACATTGTATAACTGTTGTCACCCACTTACCTATTCGTTATTATCTGGCTCTTGGTCGGACTCATTGGCTGTTGTCCCGCCAGGTGTGTTCATCATGTTATCTGTGTAGAAAAATTCACTGCCATCTGGACTTTGTCATTCTGCTTCTTGTTGTCGAAGTTGAGCATGTTTCCAATCATCCGTGCAAACTTGAATTTCAATATTTTGTGGGGTCAACTGCGAACGTGTCGTGTCCAACATGTTCCCACACGCACTAATGCTTTGTTTGGTTGGTGGTTTTAGAAGGTTTTGTAAAGTAAGGTAAAGTAAAATAATGGAAGGTAAAAGGAGGTTTTGAAACCTTCCTTGTTTGGGGCAAGGTAAGGTAAATGAAGGTTTTAAAACCTTGTTGTGTTTGGTTTGAAAGTAATTGGAGGTAAAGTTTATAGTAATATTACCAAATTACCCCTATGTTGAAAGGCAAAAGTTGTAATTTTATTTATAATTACATGAAATTTACATAATTTTCTCATTGTTTATATAAACATCTCCTTTGATTATTGCTATATTAATTAAAAAAATAAACATATTAATTAATATTAATATTAATTAATATGTTTATTTTTTTAATTAATTAATAATATTAATTAATATAATAATATATTATTAAAATAAATATATTATTATAATATTAATCTTAATTAATATAACATTAATTTTAAAAAATAAACATATTAATATAATATAATATTTATATAATTAATATTATACTATTATATTAATATAATATTAATTAATTATATTAATATTATATCAATATTATATTAATGATATAATATTAATATAATTAATTAATATAATAATATTACTTAATAATATTATGTTGGAATTCTTGTAAATGGCCAAGGGCATTTTGGTCAACAAAAAAAAGTTACTATTGAAAACCTTCCAAACCCTCCAATTTGGAGGGTTGGAAAGTGGGGGTTAGATGGAGGTTTTAAAACCTCCATCTAACCCTCTAAACCCTTACCTCCATCTTTACCCTCTCCCCCAAACATGGTTATACCCAAAACTTTACTTTACCCTACCTCCCAAAACCCCCAACCAAACAAAGCATAAAGGTCTGTTCGCATGCTACTGTAGACATAGGGCACGCAAAAATATCTTTTACCATTAGTGAAAGTATAGGGTATGGGTTTCCACTACCTTGCCACCACTGTAGGACGTTGAAGGTCATGTCTGTGTTGATTTCTTCAGAGAACCGGAATGTTGTGTTCAAGTACAAGTCGAGCTCTATATATTGTGATCCCCTTGGCTTCTTCTTTGCTTGTCTCTGCCGGAATGAGTCCCCTCCACTGCTGCTAGATTGTCCTATTGGCTCTTGTGTAACCTGTGGGACTACATGGCTATATCTAATACAATAGTTATCATATAATTCAATAAGTTGATTCTTAGTATCAGCAACAATTTCATTGACATCCACAATGCTATCTGGATCTGGTTCGTAATCTTGGGTATCCACTTTTGCTCATGGGCAAGCTCATAGCAAACGGTTGGGAATCTTGTCCTCCATTGAACCCTAAAAATTTGTAATATGATTCCAAATATGCTTGCAAACCTTCTAGCTTCTGCCTTGGATCAAGAACAAATGCAACTAAAGCAATCGGAGGTATATCCTTGTAATAAAGCAACCATTTAATCCTTATAGGGATTAGTGCCATAAACAATTGTGGATCATATGTATACTTCCAAAACTGTTCAGCCACATCACCAATACCATATAAAAATAAATGGGAAGTAGGAAAATAAACTTGCGAAAACAAATTAGTACATGTGTTAAAAATCGAAAGAGAATCAATAATACGAGCAATAATCACCCATTGATACTCGTATAGATGGAAACCAACCAACGAATCATTAACAAAATTAGTCAACAATGTCCTATAGGGAAATGTTGCACTAAGAAGTCGATAAGTGGAGTTCCATCTTGTTTTTACATCTTTAGGGAAATTTTTTAACCCTCATATTGTGTGCTTTACAATAGCGAGCTCATTGTTTCATGAGGGTCATGTTTTTTCTCAAATAAGCTACGACTTCCCTAACAGGAAGTACGTATTCTTTAAGCTCTTGCAAACCAGTTTGGACACATAAGTTCAACACATGACAAACGCATCTTATATGGAAATATTTGCCACCACATGAAGGCCTCAAAAAATCTTCTAGAGGTCTAATTGAGGCCATATTAGCGAAGGAATTATCAAAAGAAATCGAAAAAATTTTGAACATTAAACCAAAATCTTCGATAACTCCACGAATAAGTCTATAAATATTTTCGGCAGTATGAGACTCGTTGAACACCCTAAAAGCAAGAACACGCTTTTGGATATTCCACTTGTCATCGACCCAATGCGTCGTAATACCCATAAAAGAATTTTCATGGAAAACATCGGTCCATACATCGGAACATAAAGAAATTGATGAATTAAAAGTTCAAAAATACTCACAAAGTTGTTCTCTACCATTCTTATATTGTTTAAAAATTGTTCTTTGAATTGTCCTTCGTGAAACCTTCTTGCATGCCGGTTGCAATGTTTCATTGATGCATTCTTGCACTTGACACCGTTCAGCGAAGCTGAATGGCAAGCTCTCGACGGATATTGTCTCTACAATTTTATCCCTGTATTTTGCTTGTGAAAATGTAAATAGTGATGAGTGAGAACCAGTACCTTCGTCGGTAGTGAAACTAATTTGGGACTGTGATCGATTATGTCCAAGTTTGTCCCGGTGCTTCTTCTCCATATGTCTGTTGAATGTGCCGTATCCTCCACCCTTACAATGCTTAAACTCCAAACCACAATAATTACATTTACCATGTGTTACAATGCCATCATTATTATTACAAACTTTGGTAAAATGAATTTTTAAAATGTTAAATTTGAGGGCGGTTTCAGTGGAGTTGTTTGCTTGTCCGGTTTGTGATGGTGCACTAACCGATACCGATTGTTGAAATGGACTCTCACTATCCTGAAATGGATTGCTCTCTTTAGTAGGTACAGAAGTGGAGACTGAACCAACAATGCTTTTTCCTCTCGAGCTTCCACCATGTGAAGCCATTTTTCGATGTCTAAAAATACAAATATTAATTTTGTGTAATTTATTTAAAAATACAAGTATTAATGTTATACAAGTATTTGAAATACAATAATTAAATAAAAAACAAGTGCACAAGTCTTGTGATATGAATTTCATGCATTTCTAAAAAAACAAGTTCTAACTCCACAAATAAATACTATCACAACAATTATGCTAATAATTTCATGAAAAATAAAATAAATAAAAAAACAAGTTCACAAGTCTTGTGATATCAATTTCATGCATTTTTAAATAAAAAAACAAGTTCTAACTCCACAAATAAATACTATCACAACAATTATGCTAATAATTTCATGAAAAATAAAATACATAAAAAACAAGTTCACAAGTCTTGTGATATCAATTTCATGCATTTTTAAATAAAAAAACAAGTTCTAACTCCACAAATAAATACTATCACAACAATTATGCTAATAATTTCATGAAAAATAAAACAAATAAAAAACAAGTTCACAAGTCTTGTGATATCCATTTCATGCATTTAAAAAAAACAAACAAGTTCTAACTCCACAAATAAATACTATCACAACAATTATGCTAATAATTTCATGAAAACTAAAATACATAAAAAACAAGTTCACAAGTCTTGTGATATCAATTTCATGCATTTAAAAAAAAAAAAACAAGTTCTAACTCCACAAATAAATACTATCACAACAATTATGCTAATATTTTCATGAAAAATAAAATAAATAAAAAAAAAGTGCACAAGTCTTGTGATATCAATTTCGTGCATTTAAAAAAAAAAACAAGTTCTAACTCCACAAATAAATACTATCACAACAATTATGCTAATATTTTCATGAAAAATAAAATAAATAAAAAACAAGTGCACAAGTCTTGTGATATCAATTTCGTGCATTTAAAAAAAAAAAAACAAGTTCTAACTCCACAAATAAATACTATCACAACAATTATGCTAATAATTTCATGAAAAATAAAATAAATAAAAAAAGTAAAAAAAAAGGTGAAGTTTATATTTTAAAAAAATTAAATAAGAAAATATATATTTGAAAATAAATAAGAATTTATATTTGAAAGTAAAAAAATTAAATAAGAATGCAATGTTTGGTTGGATAGATATAATGAAAGTAAATTTGATTGAATTGATTCAATTTATAAAAGAAATTAAAATATGAAAATGTATATGAGAAAAAAAATTTATATTTGAAAGTAAAAATTTGTAAATATATGAAAATATAGTAAAATAAATAACATTACCAACTAGTTAAAATAATGGCATAATTTACATCTATTATTAATTAATATGAAAGCCCATTTATCACTTGTCACAATCAAACCAAGTTGTGTGTGAATTGATAGTCAACAATACACCATCTCCAAGAATTGGATAGGTCCTCTAAATTGTTTTTATTTTTATTTTTACAAATGTGACACCCGTAATTAATTATAAATGAGTGGACAAGTCAAAAATTGATTACGTAATCTACACATACTAAACAATGATACAGATTTAGACTCACAATTTGAACCTATAATAAAAAATTTGTTACCACAAGTATATTCTATGGACTAAAACTTATAGCATTTAAAAGTTCTATACCACACTTTTAATAGTGGGACCAATACCACGCAGTTATCAAGCTTTAGACTTAAAATTAATCTTACATAAAAAAAATGTTTTCAAAGTTATTTGTGAAATAAAGTACCAATCATAGATAATGTAACCCAAAGGCTATTTTGGAGCATCATATACAGAAGATTGGTCTTCACTATGAGACTTGGCATAAAGTGCCGAAAACATTGAAGGACGAATTATTAAACTTCATAGAGGTATACTTTTATGCTTAAATTAGTGTTATGCGGAAGATGCTTTTTATTTACAAAACAATCTTATTAAGGTCATAATATTTGGTTTTGCGTTATTTTTGGTTGTCAAATAGATGCCCTTTGTTCTTGAAATCCCAAAAGACTATGTGCTTAAGTCTTTATGAAAGAAATGGAAGGACTACAAACATGATTTTAAGAAAAAATATTTCAAAAGAGAAGATGGGTTGCAAGCAAATAAAGAGAAGCATCCAGAAGGGACCATTAACTGGCAATGGGAAGAATTAGTTGACTTTTGGTACTCGAGGAAAATGGAGGTTGGAATAATATATTGTTTATTTTAAATGTAATAATCATGTTATCTTATATGTGTAATATAATGTTCATGTTATTATGCAGGAATCAGAACAAGTTGGGGTTTCCTCGAGAAAGCAACAAAAGTACACACACACTTCTGGTTCAAAAAGTTTCACAAGAAAAGAAAATGAAATGGTAACAAATTGCTAAATATTTCAAGATTCAATACTTGGTTATTGATAAGTGCTTGTGTTATAGTAACGCGAAGCGTTATTATCTTACGATGAACATATCTTTTATCAGATTTTATCACTAAATAGTGTGCATTTGTGTATTCTTATGCATTATAAGTTTGTGGAGCTAATTTAGAGAAGAAGAATGAAGTTAGATCGTGTTCACCGTTGTTGGGAAGTTTTCGGGCCAAGCAAGGAACAAGGCACGAGCCTAGACTTGTGAGTGTGTGCCAACCTTCTTTGGAGGGCCACAAAGGCAGTCACATTCACAACAAGTCTAACTCGTGTAGGTTAGGAGAACTTTACCAAGAAGGAGACTTGAAGCAATAGGGCATGATCTACCATTGATTGTGTACCCAACTCAATGGCCTCGATGAAGAACAACGGATTCGGGAGCATTTCGGCGAGTCACTGTAGCAGTACTGTAGTAAAACACTGTAGCAAGCTACTGTTCACTTTCTGCCGAAAATCAGGATTCCAGAGAATTCACACAGGCGTGTGGAAATTCCACACGACCATGTGAATTAATTTTCAGCAAGCCAGAAACTTCACACGGGCGTATGGAAATTCCACACGGCCGTGTGAAGTCTCGATAAGTCCGAATTTAAAGCCACATTCAACATTATAAAAGCCCGATTTGGAGACTTTTTGAGGGATCTTTTGACCTAACTTTCTCCCTAACTTCTGGAGAGTGCGGCTAGGGTTTCGGAGAGAACTTCGTGGAGGTTTAGAGCGTGTCATCAGCATCATCATCGACGTTCGACGGCCGCACAAGACCACGGTCACACCATACGCAAGGGGGTTTTCATCAATGCCTTTACTTTGTGCTTTCTTTCATATTTTGATGAACATGTATAGCTCCATGAGGAGCTAAACCCCTTGTGGTTATTCGGACGTGTAAACCCTAGGATTATTATGTTTCTATGACATTGCTATTATGCTTTTCCATTATTGATGAATAAATTTGAGTTTCAGTTTTAATTATCTTTTGCAATTGTTTTCTCTTAGCCGTGACACTAGGGTTGAAAATAATCTAGGTTATCCTTTGGAGGTGTGACAACTCCTATAGGATTAGACTAGGGTTGAGAGGGTGAGTCGTGAGGTAGCGATGCGTCCCCTTTCCTCTCCGGTGTGATTTCTCCCCACCTCCATTTTCCTTAATTTCTTAGCGGTCTGACACGACCTTTTGCGTGCGTACCGCAAGTGCACGGCCTTGTCGAAGTAATAAAAGTTACCCCGGTGAGTGGGTAGTCGAATCCACAGGGAATAGGGATTTAAAATACGAGAAGTTGCTATTGAGTCGTGTGATGTACGAAAAGAAACAATGATCGGAGTGATGAGTGAATTTATGGGAACTAGAGTAGATGCAGAGCAAATAAATCGAAAGATGAAAGAGAGAAAAGTGCAAGCAACGAGTAAAAAGAGAGAGACTAGTAATAAGTGAAAATAGGGTATCCGGATAAGTTACCTCTATGACTTATGCTTCTAGTGCAAGACTATGCTATTATACCTTCCTATTGATGTTAATTGAGTCGAGGAAAATCCTGAAACACACGGTCCCAAATCTAAGGTCAACCGTGGCTAACCTCAACACTATGTCCCGGCAATAGGATTCACGTCAACCCTTCACTCTGTTGATTGCTCAACTAAGCCCCAGGGGAGTATTTCTACCTAAGCCTAACACTACGTGAGATTGCTTTAAGCTCTAGGGACTCCTAGTGATAAAACCTGTTCCTATATGTGATAGACCTAACCCTTTGGTCCAGGAGGAAGAACCATTGTCTAAATTAAGCCCCAGTGCGTAGGATTCACGTCACCCCAAAACCTTGGGGGAGTTTGTCTACCTAGCACTTCACTCTATTTCGACCTCTAATGTCTCAAGGAATCGGAGGTAGGGAGAAATCACAACGGAAGGGAAAGGGGTACGGTGCTACCTCACAACTCTCCCTCTCAACCCTCTTCAATTTTAAGTAGTCTAATCCTATAGGAGTTGTCACACCTCCAAAGGATAACCTAGATTGTTCTCAATCCTTAGTGTCACGGCTAAGAGAAAACAATAGCACAAGAAATCTAAAATTGAAACTCGAATTTATTCATCAATTAATGGAAAAGCATAATAACAATGTCAAAGAAACATAATTATCCTAGAGTTTTACAAGTCCGAATACCCACGAGGGGTTTAGCTCCTCATGGAGCTATACATGTTCATCAATTTATGAAAGAAAGAACAAACTAAAGACATCAATGAAAACCCCATCGCGTATGGTGTGGCCGTCGTCTTGTGCGGCCGTCGAACGTCGGTGACGATGCTGATGACGCGCTCCAATCCTCCACAAAGTCCTCTCCGAAACCCTAGCCGCCCTCTCCAGAAGTTAGGGAGAAAGATAGGTCAAAAGATTCTTCAAAAAGTCTCCAAATCGGCTTTAAATAGGCTGAGTGCGGCTTTAAATTTGAAGTTATCGGGAATTCACACGGCCGTGTGGAATTTCCACACGCCCGTGTGAAGTTTCTGTCTTTCCTGAAAATTACTTCACACGGCCGTGTGTTAATTCCACACGCCCGTGTGAAGTTTCTGGCTTGCTGAAAAATCAATCCACACGGCCGTATGTTAATTCCACACGCCCGTGTGACGTCTCTGGTTTGCTGGAAAATTAGTTCACACGGCCGTGTGTTAAGTCCACACGCCCGTGTGAATTATCTGGAACCTTGACTCTTCGGCAGAAGTGCACAGTGATTTGCTACAGTGACAAACTGCAGTGTTGCTGCAGTACCGCAAGTGCACGGCCTTAGGTTCACCAAAAGTATGCAAAAGAAGCATTCTACAAGTAAGGGGAAATCAAAACATTGCATAAGGTTATCATTGCTCTAGCTAAAAACTCGAATCAAAAAGGAAGAAGAACTCGAAAATGTGTAGTGTGTGTGAACTCACTCAAGACAACCAACGAGTACTCCTCAAACTTTTGTTAACAAGGACTTATTTATATACGAAAAGCAAGAGAGGAAGTAGTAGCTTCACACAACCTTGAAGGTAGCCCTTTCCTAGGCGGCCGCCAAAGGTGGCTTTCACACTTTCGAGGAGGTAGCTCTTTCTACCGGGGTAGTAGCTTTCACGCATCCCATGAGATAGCTCTTTCTCTCATTAGGGCATAACTTGTATCCGACTTATGAGAGTAGCTACATACTTCATAGGTGGTAGCTCTTTCCACCCCAAATGCATAAAACAAAGCAAATATTCACAAAGTCATATATATATATATATATATATATATATATATATATATATATATTTTTTTTTTTTCTTTTCTTTTTCTCTTTTCCATATATATATTTTATGAATTTTCCAAAGTAAAACTAAGAACAACGATAAACTTGTCCTTAAAAACTTCAAGATTGAGTTTCCAAAAGATTCCAAGAGTAAGTTGTGCAATATAAGATAATCGAGCAAAAATTCCCTAAAATTCAAGTAGAAACTAGAGCATGATAGGATACAATGTTAAAAATTCTCCTAAACTATAAGAATACAACCGTTGCAACTAAGGTGAACCGCCATAGGCTACATGAACATGATCAATTAACTGCACAAGTAAAGGTGTGTGTAATGTGAATTCTCCCCCCCACACTTAAGATGTACATTGTCCCCAATGTACGCATGCAAGCATTATAACCAATAAAACAATGAAGAACAATTAGTGTGGAAGTTGCAATTGAAACATTACTCCCCTGAACTCCAAGTGTTGCGTTTGATGGAGCTAGGTCATTGAGAGTTGAGTCTCAATGGTTTGTGGAGCACACACGGTCCAATGACCGTGCCTATGACAATTCCTCAATTTCCTTAAATCCAAGACCATCTGCACACATACGCAAGGGTTCAGTATAGCTCAAAATAAAGCTCGAGTATATAAAGATATGATAATGAAGTACAACTCGAGACAAAGCAAATAAAAACATACCCAGAAGGAGAGTCCTTTCTGGGTACTACAAGTCCAACAAAAATAAGAAAATAAAAGTGCGATAAAAGAAAGATAAAATCTACGACGCCTCAGCGTCGGTGTCCTGATGTGTATCCTCTGGTGCTGCTGCTGCTGCTGATGGTGGGTCTGATGCTGATGGAGATGGAGGTGGAGTCGGTGAGGGGACCTGTCGGGGTCGCACCACAGATCGCTCAAACAACTGGATCACTGTAGCAAGCTGTGCCGACAAGTGAGCGAACTGTGATGCCTGAGTAGTCCTCAACTCGGCAAACCCTGCTGCCTGAGCGACCCTCAGCTCTGCTAACTCCTGCTGCATGATACCCACAGCACTCTCGAGGTGCTCGAATCTGTCCTGTCCTCGAGATGGAGAAAAGATACGCACTGGAGGTGGCTCCGGTGCTGTGGGTGGTACCTCGGCCTCTGCCCCTGCCTCTGTGTCCACTGGTGGTGGCTCTAAGGCTGCCTGTGAGCCCTCGGCCTGCTCTGTCTGGGGAATGGTCCATGTATATACTCCTGGCCCTGTGCTGCGGATCATCCCCATCATCCTCAGTGTATCTGTGCCCAGAGGGATCGGTATACTGGTCTTCTCTGCCCCTCGTACTCCGTCTCTGAGACTCATCCCTATCAGGAGTCTCGAAATGTAGGGTCCTGCGAAGATCACTCCAACCCTAGGGTACTGGCCCTGATGGCGCAAATACTCTGCTAAGATGTGCCCTAAGTGGAGTGGTACCCTCTGAGCCATCGAATATAGATAAAGAAGCTCCTGGCGACTCAGAACCCCAGTGCTATCACCTCGGCCACTCACTGATCTACTAAGAATGGCATGTAAGTATCTGTAGGCCGGGTGAGACAAGCACGTGGCCTTTGAGATCCCTGGCTCATACTGGCCTTCTCCGCACAAATCTCTGTATGCCCTCTGCGGGGTAAGACTGCCCGGGTAGTCTGTAGGAAGATCCCTGTACTCCTCGGTCTGTGTATAGGCCTCATCGTATAGTCCCAGATGGATCGAAAACTGGGTCAAGCTGAAGCTGAAATGCTGGCCTAATACCCTGAACTGAATGGTATCAGGAGTGGAAAAATCCCTGTATGATCTGTCAAACTCAAATGAAGCCAGGAACTCCAGTGTCACCCCTCGAATGGCTGGGTCTCTAATCCTCAATAATCTCCTCCAGCCACCCACCGAGAGTAGCTCCTCAACCTCCTCGGCAATCCCTGTCACTCCCCCTGGATCTCTCTGATAATGCTCAGGTCGGGGTATCGTGACTGTCCGAAACGGAGTGTGGATAATCTATCAAACCTGGTCTGGTGCTCAGGTATACGGAACTCTGTCTCCTCTGGAGGGGGTGTGGGCTCACGGGGTCGCTTCCCAGCCGACTTCTTGGACCTGGAAGTCATATCTGCGAGATTGAAAAGAGAATTGATCAAAAACATTAAAATATAACAATCTGCAGAAATCCACACGGCCGTGTGTTAATTCCACACGCCCGTGTGGATCATCGGGCGGACAGAGCATAACGGCCGCGGGGCCAAAATTCCAAAATTAACAATCTAATTCGTTCCAATTCATTCCTAAGCATACTCGCATACTCATTAATCATTCAATATAGGCGAAATCATCAAAAAGAATGAATTAAGTTGAGAATTGACGGAGAAGAAGGCTTTGAAGTCCTTACCGACGGAGTGGATGAAGAAATATTAAGAACCGGCCGGAAAACTCCAATAAAAGCCTCAAAAATCCTCTGAGATGGTTGGGGAACTAGTGGAGAGAGTAGAAGGAGAGTTTAGAATGAAAATGGAAGAGGCACGAGTGAAAACCAAAAGAAATCGCGCGGCTTTTGGAGTTCTGGGAATTCACACGGCCGTGTGACAATGCCACATGGCCGTGTGCCTCTGAAATTAGGGTTCACAGGGGCCAACACACGCCCCTGTGTGCATTCTGTTTACTCTCTGGCTACCCCACACGGCCGTGTGGAAATTCCACACGGTCGTGTGCCTTCACAAGGATGTCCACAGGGGCTGGTACAAGGCCCTGTGGCTTCTCGGGAAAACACAGAAGCTCTCTGAAAAATATCACACGGCCGTGTGTTAATTCCACACGGCCGTGTGCCCAACCTGGCCAAGAACACAAGGCCGGTCACAGGGGCCAACACACGCCCCTGTGGCCTCTCTGATTTACCCGAAAAATCTAAGTGTTTCACACGGCCGTGTGTTAATTCCACACGGCCGTGTGCCAATCACAAGCTCTTCCACAGGGGCTGTCACACGCCCTTGTGTTTTCTCGGGAAGAAGGGATTTTTCTGCAGAGTTTTCACACGGCCGTGTGTTAATTCCACACGGCCGTGTGCCTTAGCACAGTGGCACTCACAGGGGCACCCACACGCCCCTGTGAACTCTCTGGAAAAGAGTTGAAGTTCTGCGAAAATTCACACGGCCGTGTGTTAATTCCACACGGCCGTGTGCCCCTTCTGAAGTTTTTCACAGGGGCAAAGTCACGCCCTGTGTCTTCTCTGGTTGAGCTCCAATTGGTAACACACGGCCGTGTGTTAATTCCACACGGCCGTGTGTTTTCTCTGGTTTACTTAGAAAATTTTACAGACTCTCAGAAAAATTCAGAAACTCTTTAAAAATACTTAGAGCCTGTAAAAACCATAAAATTACGACCAGAAACTAAAGAAAACACACTCAACCAACCTAAACTTCATCAATTATCGTTAAGGCACACGAAATTCATCAAAAACCCACAAGAAAATCGCAGCGTAAGCACATGAAAAATTCAGGACACCAAAACTAAGACTTTTTATTCAATCTAAAGCTAACTAGGTCCTAGAAAAACTGTAAAGCCTTGGGTTGCCTCCCAAGAAGCGCTTGTTTAACGTCACTAAGCTTGACGTACCTGGCTTACCTCAAGGCGGTTGAAGGAAAAATATTTCTTTGTCGTTGCGGCAAACCTCTCCACCAAAGTATGGTTTCAACCGGTGTCCGTTTACCTTGAACGTGCCCTTCTCCGAATGAGTAATCTCAATTGAACCTTGGGGTGATACCTGAGTGACTGTGTACGGGCCAAACCATCTAGTCTTTAACTTTCCGGGGAAAAGTCGTAATCGGGAGTTGAATAATAGGACTTGGTCACCGACCTTGAATTCCTTAGGTAATTTGATATGCTTGTCATGCCATTTTCGAATCTTCTCTTTGTAAATTTTGGCATTCTCATATGCTTTCAATCTCCATTCATCGAGTTCATTAAGATGAAGCAGCCTCTGTTCACCAGCTCTTCTTAAGTCGAAGTTCATTGCTTTAATTGCCCAATATGCTTTATGTTCAAGTTCCACGGGTAGATGGCATGACTTCCCATAGACTAGATTATACGGAGTGGTGCCTATGGGTGTCTTGTACGCTGTGCGATGGGCCCATAGTGTGTCATCCAACCGTTCTGACCAGTCTCGCTTTCCTTGTTCCACAGATTTGGTCAAGATTCGCTTGAGTTCTCTATTGGTGACTTCCACTTGACCACTAGTTTGAGGATGATATGGAGTGGCAAGGCGGTGGCGTACCCCGTATCTTTTCAACACTTTTTCTAATTGAGCATTACAGAAATGGGTTCCTCGGTCACTAATGATGATTCGCGGAGTTCCAAATCGAGTGAATAACCTTTTTAAAAATTTCACCACCGTTCTAGCATCATTACTTGGCAATGCTTGTGCTTCCACCCATTTGGAGACATAGTCAACTGCTACTAGTATGTACTGGTTCCCGTTAGACTTTGGAAATGGTCCCATGAAATCAATGCCCCAGACATCGAATACTTCGCAGAATTGTATAGGATTCTGAGGCATCTCATCCAGCCGAGATAAATTTCCAGCCCTCTGACAATTGTCACATCGAAGAATGAACTGGTGTGCATCTCGAAAGAGAGTTGGCCAATAGAATCCTGCTGCCAAGACTTTTTCGGCAGTCCTACTTGATGCATAATGGCCCCCAACTGGCCCTGAATGACAGTGAGCAAGAATATCCCATCCTTCCTTCCTCGATACGCATCTCCGAACTATTTGATCTGCACAAATACGGAAGAGGAACGGATCGTCCCAGAAATAATTCTTTAAATCAATAAAGAATTTCTTCTTTTGCTGGAATGTGAGCCCTTGTTTGAGCACCTTCCCTGACAAATAGTTAGCAAAATCCGCAAACCATGGAGTGTCACCTGATGAAGTCATTTTCTGAATTGAATACAAGTGCTCCTCCGGGAAGAAGTCATTAATTTCCTTGCTTGATGGCTCTTGTCCAATGCTACCCTCTAGCCATGACAAGTGATTCGCCACAACATTTTCGGTTCCCTTCTTATCTTTTATCTCCATATCAAACTCCTGTAAGAGCAGTATCCAGCGGATTAATCTCGGTTTTGCATCAACTTTGTTCATGAGGTAGCGGAGAGCTGAATGGTCTGTGAATACAATAACTCTAGATAAAATGAGATATGATCTGAACTTATCGAGTGCAAATACCACCGCTAATAATTCCTTCTCTGTTGTAGTGTAATTTTCTTGGGCATCTGTGAGAGTCTTGCTTGTGTAATAGATGGGTTGGAATTGCTAACCTCTCCTTTGCCCCAAGACTGCTCCAACTGCATAATCACTAGCATCGCACATTAGCTCAAATGGTTCATCCCAATTCGGGGTGATTAGAATCGGAGCTTGAACCAGTTTTTCTTTTAAGACCTTGAAAGCTACTGCACAATCTTCCCCAAAGTCAAATGGAGCATCTTTTTCGAGAAGCTTGGTCAACGGCTGAGTGATCTTTGAAAAATCCTTAATAAACCGCCTGTAAAAACCTGCATGCCCCAGAAAACTTCGGATTCCTTTGACGTTTATTGGCGGAGGAAGTTTATCTATGACCTCTATTTTTGCTTTATCCACCTCCATACCCACACTAGAAATTTTGTAACCGAGAACGATACCTTCTTGAACCATGAAGTGACACTTTTCCCAGTTTAACATGAGATTTGTCTCCTCACATCTTTTCAGCACTCGTTCCAAGTTTCTTAAGCATATATCAAAGGAGTCACCAAACACAGAGAAATCATCCATGAATACCTCCATTATGTCTTCGATGAGATCATCAAAAATAGCAGTCATACAGCGTTGAAATGTAGCAGGTGCATTACATAGAACGAACGGCATTCGTCTGTATGCAAACGTTCCATATGGACAAGTAAAAGTCGTTTTCTCCTGATCTTCCGGAGCAATAGGAATCTGAAAGTATCCTGACATTCCGTCTAGAAAACAGTAAAACTGATGCCCTGCTAATCGTTCCAGCATTTGATCAATAAACGGCAACGGAAAATGATCCTTTCGGGTTGCATCATTCAACCTTCTGTAATCAATGCAAACTCTCCATCCCGTAACTGTCCTAGTTGGGATGAGCTCATTCTTCTCATTCTTAATTACTGTCATCCCACCTTTTTTCGGAACCACTTGAGTTGGGCTTACCCAAGCACTATCGGAGATTGGGTAAATAATTCCTGCATCCAAGAGTTTCACCACCTCTGCCTTCACAACCTCTTTCATGTTTGGATTTAGTCTTCTTTGAGGTTGGATTACCGTTTTGAAGCTATCCTCCATTAAAATCTTATGTGTGCAAAATGAGGGGTTTATTCCTTTTAGGTCTGCGATTTTCCATGCTAACGCAGACTTGTGTATTTTCAACATGTTCACCAGTTTATCTTTTTGCTCCCGAGAAAGATTCGATGCTATGATCACGGGAAACTTCATTTCTTCTGCCAAAAATGCATATTCTAAGTGTTCTGGAAGTGTTTTCAACTCTAACTCGGGTGGCTCATCAATGGATGGTCAAACTCGGTCCCCCTTTGGTCTATCAATTTCTTCAAATTTAGTATCTTATGGTTTATTAACGCAACCTGATACCTTCTCTGGACCATACTCCTTGAGTTGGTCCTGGGATCCCAACTTAACCCCCAATTCACAAGCTTCCTCAATTAGGTTTGTGATTCCCATTGAAAAGACTTCTTGCTTATGTTCCCAATAACCTGATTCAAACTGTGCGAGAACCTTCTCAAGGGTTTCTTCTGTGTCACCCTTTGACGAAGCTAGGGCTGATTTATCAAATTCATCCAACACACCGCCCAATTCATAATTCATGTTCTGCTCCTTGTAGAATTGATCGATACTGTTCACTATTTCTGTGCAAGGATGCTTCACTGATTGATCATACTCAGTATAACTTGGAAATGGTTGGGCGATAAACAATGCATTTTCTGCTTTACTTCCTCAACTAGGCCCACAAGTGTATCAAAAGCTTCGCTTGCGTTAAACATTCCCTCGGTAAAACTGCAATTAGCGAAGAAAGAATTGGTGAGAATAGTGATAGATAGAGAAAATGTGAAATAGACAGCGAAATGAATGACTAAAATAGCAAAAACAAGTATCAAAAATACGCCTATTCCCCGGCAACGGCGCCAAAAACTTGACACGACCTTTTGCGTGCGTACTGCAAGTGCACGGCCTTGTCGAAGTAATAAAAGTTACCCCGGTGAGTGGGTAGTCGAATCCACAGGGAATAGGGATTTAAAATACGAGAAGTTGCTATTGAGTCGTGTGATGTACGAAAAGAAACAATGATCGGAGTAATGAGTGAATTTATGGGAACTAGAGTAGATGCAGAGCAAATAAATCGAAAGATGAAAGAGAGAAAAGTGCAAGCAACGAGTAAAAAGAGAGAGACTAGTAATAAGTGAAAATAGGGTATCCGGACAAGTTACCTCTAGGACTTATGCTTCTAGTGCAAGACTATGCTATTATACCTTCCTATTGATGTTAATTGAGTCGAGGAAAATCCTGAAACACACGGTCCCAAATCTAAGGTCAACCGTGGCTAACCTCAACACTATGTCCCGGCAATAGGATTCACGTCAACCCTTCACTCTGTTGATTGCTCAACTAAGCCCCAGGGGAGTATTTCTACCTAAGCCTAACACTACGTGAGATTGCTTTAAGCTCTAGGGACTCCTAGTGATAAAACCTGTTCCTATGTGTGATAGTCCTAACCCTTTGGTCCAGGAGGAAGAACCATTGTCTAAATTAAGCCCCAGTGCGTAGGATTCACGTCACCCCAAAACCTTGGGGGAGTTTGTCTACCTAGCACTTCACTCTATTTCGACCTCTAACGTCTCAAGGAATCGGAGGTAGGGAGAAATCACAACGGAAGGGAAAGGGGTACGGTGCTACCTCACAACTCTCCCTCTCAACCCTCTTCAATTTTAAGTAGTCTAATCCTATAGGAGTTGTCACACCTCCAAAGGATAACCTAGATTGTTCTCAATCCTTAGTGTCACGGCTAAGAGAAAACAATAGCACAAGAAATCTAAAATTGAAACTCGAATTTATTCATCAATTAATGGAAAAGCATAACAACAATGTCAAAGAAACATAATTATCCTAGAGTTTTACAAGTCCGAATACCCACGAGGGGTTTAGCTCCTCATGGAGCTATACATGTTCATCAATTTATGAAAGAAAGAACAAACTAAAGACATCAATGAAAACCCCCTCGCGTATGGTGTGGCCGTGGTCTTGTGCGGCCGTCAAACGTCGGTGACGATGCCGATGACGCGCTCCAATCCTCCACAAAGTCCTCTCCGAAACCCTAGCCACCCTCTCCAGAAGTTCGGGAGAAAGATAGGTCAAAAGATTCTTCAAAAAGCCTCCAAATCGGCTTTAAATAGGCTGAGTGCGGCTTTAAATTTGAAGATATCGGGAATTCACACGGCCGTGTGGAATTTCCACACGCCCGTGTGAAGTTTCTGTCTTTCCTGAAAATTACTTCACACGGCCGTGTGTTAATTCCACACGCCCGTGTGAAGTTTCTGGCTTGCTGAAAAATCAATCCACACGGCCGTGTGTTAATTCCACACGCCCGTGTGAATTCTCTGGAACCTTGACTCTTCGGCAGAAGTGCACAGTAACTTGCTACAGTGATTCACTACAGTAACAAGCTACAGTGTTGCTGCAGTAACTCTCCGAAATACTCCCGAATATGTTGTTTCTTCATCGAGGCCATTGAATTGGGCACACAATCAATGGTAGATCGTGCATATTGCTTCGAGTCTCCTTCTTGGTGAAGTTTTCCTAAGCTACACGAGTTAGACTTGTTGTGAATGTGACTGACTTTGTGCCCCTCCAAAGGAGGTTGGCACACACTCACAAGTCTAACCTCGTGCCTTGTTCCTTGCTTGGTCTGAAAGCCTCCCAACAACGGCCAACACGACCTAACTTCGTTCTTCTTTTCCAACTTAGCTCCACGAAACCTACAATGCTCAAGAATACACAAATGCACACTATTTAGTGATAAAATCTGATAAAAGTATGTTCATTTGTAAGATAATAACGCTTCACGTTACTACAACACAAGCACTTATCACGGTCGAAATAGAGCAAAGTGTTAGGTAGATAAACTCCCCTAGGGCTTAGTTACGCAAGCAACTGAGTGAAGGGTTGACGTGAATCCTAAGCACTAGGGCTTAATCTAGACTAGGGTTCTTCCACCTGGACCAAAGGGTTAGAACTACACTTAGGAACAGGTTTTAACACCAGGAATCCCTAGAGCTTAAAGCAATCCCACGTAGTGTTAGGCTTAGGTAGAAATACTCCCCTGGGGCTTAGTTGTGTGAGCGACAGAGTGAAGGGTTCACGTGAATCCTAATGCCGGGACATAGTGTTGGGGTTAGTCACAGTTGACCTTAGGTTTGGGACCATGAGTTTAAGGATATCCTTGTCTCAATTAAACATCAATAGGAAGGTATAATAGCATAGTCTTGCACTAGAAGCATAAGTCCTAGAGGTAGCTTGTCCGGATACCCTATTTCATCCATTGCTAGTCTTTCTCTAATCCACTTCTACTTGCACTTTCTTGCCTTCCATATCTCTATTCAAATTTCTTGTTCCTTTTATTCTAATTGCTTCCATAAATCACTCATCAATTTTATTATCACTTTTCGTACAACGCACAACTAAATAGCGAGATCTTGTGTTTTTAATCCCTATTCCCTGTGGATTCGACTACCCACTCACCAGGGTAATTTTATTACTTCGACAAGCCCGTGCACTTGCTAGATACACGCAAGGGGTTGTGTCAGTTATATATGATTTTTGCCAAAGAGTATGCTTTGCTGTTAACATTGCTAATCTATGTTTTCATCATTTAGGAGCTTAGAAGTGGAAAGAAAATAGGACGTTTTGAGTTTTTCAAAGCGACCCATACTAAAAAAGATGGATCATATTTGAATAAAGAGACAGAAGACATTATGGTATTAAGTTTTTGGGCATTTTCCTTTCTTTTATTACTTTCTTCACAAATGACATTTGTTAAAAGACTTTTACATAAATGTAGGAAAAGGCAAATGAAAACTAGCTGAATGTGACTCAATAGATCAGGATGAGGGAATGGTTGAAATAGAGATTTTGACTCAGGTGATTGGGAAAGAGCGACATGGCCGAGTTAGAGGGCTTGGATTGGGTCCTATGCCCACACAGTATTATGGTCATTCAGGTAGTCGTCGTCCGGAACATGTGGTGGTCATTCATCTGAGTGCATAGAACTTCGCCAACAGATGGATGAAAAGTTCCAAAAGATGGAAGATGAGCTTGGCCAAGAACGTGCTAATTACAATGCACTTTATACATTCTTGCAACAACAATTCCCAGGAGCCATTATCCCCCTGCCTACCATAGGTGGATCATCTTCCCAATCACAGGTATTTCAAACTTGAATTGCAATTTCTAATGAAAAGTTCTATTTTTCTAGGTTTTTGATGAGATTTATTCTTATTTGATCTAATTTAGTATGTAGTTCTTGTTCATTGAATGGTAGTGTACATAATATTCTATCATTTAGAGGTACAGTATCACACGTGTCGATGATTGGAAGTAGACAAGAGAAACAACTAAACCAGTGTATTTATGTGATCTCCTTCTTCTATTTTTAAGACATGGCCATGTGCTCTTGCTCCAATTCACTAGACTAATTCTTGTCCTGGACTCTCTCTATTTCTATATATATTTATCTTGTATCTTTCAATAACATCTTATAGCAAGCTTTTATTACTGTATTATTATTTTCATTTAAATATTTTAACCATGTAATTGTAATTATTGCAGAATCAATGCACTGGATCTCAGACCCCTAAGGCTAACACAACAGGGTCTAGTGTGCATGTTCAGGTATATATATATATATATATATATAATGTTGTGTTTATGAATAGTATCTAATTCTCTACATGTATTCTTGCAGAATCAGGATTCTCCAAAACATTAATGCACTCTTAGGAGGTTTGTTGATCAAGACAGATGAATGTTCTGGTATTTGTTCATCTTAGATTTCTTAGTTGTGCTTTAACTTAAGCCAAACTAAGGAAGATAATTGAAAAGGAAGTGTTCTCATTAATGTTGAAAGCTTCATGTCTTTTCCAAATTCCACTTTGCATGTACCTTTTAGAATAAAAATGGTAGGTGGAAATGGAACATTAGCATGCAAACTTTGATAACCAAATTAAGAATATATTGTGGCCAACTATATTTGTGCATGGGGAATCATATTCACAAGAATATTATTTGGTTTATTTGGTGAAGAGCTTTTTCTCTTCTGTGATTCCTGTAGGAATTTTAAACTTAAAACAAAAATTAAGAGCAAGGTTCAATGCTTTCATTAAAATGACTATACTTGGAAAAGTTTGGCTTTAGTTTTTAGCATTTAGCTATAATGTGATCTTTCTGCTTGTTGCCAAGAAATAACCACCTACGCAACTCCAAAACCTTCCTAAAAAGTTAAATCAAGAAAAACAAGCTAATTGATTGATTTCTCCATGGAGATTTATCTTCAACAAGCTGAGTATGTATCCTTTGGAGATTTGCTTAGTAATAGATAGCATCAATTGTGAGATAAGCATATCATAAATTCAAGCAAATACAAGTCCAAATCTTTTGAGGGGGGAAAAACTCCAAATTCTTGTAGAAAACAATAAATGAATCTCCTGGGCATCACCCTCTCTAGAATGAACTTTGGTCCCTGCACACAAAGATTGACTAATATCAAAACCTCCTCCACCTCCTGAATCCAAAACCTAGCCATGTGAACTATTAGGATTAATACATCACCTCTTGTTGCAATGTAGTTACTGATAAATGACTGGCAGCTGCATAAATGAGAACTAGTAAGAATACACCTCAAGAATATTTCTGTACATTAAAAGACATGGGATCACTGGGAAAAATGCTTCTTTTCCTCTGTTTCCTATGTCAAGTTATGATAACAAGAGCAAGTGTTTATTAACCATAGGAAGCATGATAAGCATGGGCAGAAAAATGAAGGCACACATCAAGCTTGAAAGAAGGACAGATAGAAGTAGATTTATTAAGAATACCTTGCAATTGTGTGATTGTGACCTTTAGGCAATAATAATGAAGAACATATTCACAAGTATGACACCCAGCATCACATTTGCTAACTGAGCAAACTGAGCTAATTAATATTTGGTAGTGAAACTCTTTTGATGCATTCTAATTGTAGATATCCGACACCTTGCTCACACAAATTAATTGCCAAGTTTGTGAGAGATCGGATCTAAGATTATGCTTTTATGAAAGTAAATTTATTTTCATTCTTGTTTGCAATCATAAATGAAAAGTAATTCAATCGTGTTATTGTGTCGGAAAGGAATTTATAAAACACAAGATTAATGAAGTCTAGAAGCTTGCTTTCATGGATTCCCCTCTCTAGTTCTTTAATATCAATCACTAAGGAAGTTAATTATCTCTTTTATGGTAAAGCATATCTACCAGAGCATGTTGTTAATTCACTGTGCTTATTTAGTTTATTTTGTTTATTACAGGTGGGTGTGCATTTCAATCAGAGACTAAAGTATGCTGATGAGACATTGAATGAGAACCAAGTCGTGATTCATGAAAATCTTGCATTTTCCATCAAGGCAACTACTTTTGATTTGTTTCTAAAAACTACTCATGTCCAGGAATTCAGGTCTGGTTGTAACATTAGCGCATCTTATTCAGAATATTTGGCTTGAACATATATCTATCATTTTCCAATGTTACTTTGATAATTGTCTGTTCCTTCAATAGTCAGCCAAAATATCAAATCTTGTCTATTGTCATTAAACCACTTATATATATCTTTTTCTGTGTTTGCAAGCATCTTTTTGTCTGTTTCTCTCTTTCTTTCTTTTTTGGTTCAAATTATGAAGCAATGTGAATATTCAATTACAGTAAAATGCTTGTTCTGGAGCTTTTATGTTAGAAATTTTGTGATTTTGTATGATATACAGGCTTTTGTAATATGATGGGTGCTGAAATTCAAATTGTATTGTATTATACAAAATAAGTTTGCCGGCGTTTATGACCAAAAAAGCAGGAACCTTGGTGGCGTTTTATTTATTAGAATGCCACCAATAAAACAAAAACTGTATCTTATACAAAATTAGTTTGTCGTCGTTTATGATCAAAAACGCCGGAACCTTGGTGGCGTTTTATTTATTAAAATGGCGCCAGTAAAATAGAAACTGAATCTTATACAAAATTAGTTTGTCGGCATTTATGACCAAAAAACAACGGAACCTTGGTGGCGTTCTATCTATTAAAACGCCACCAATAAAACAGAAACTATATCTTATAAAAAATTATGTTGCCGGCGTTTACTACCAAAAATGCCGGTAAAGCTGTAAATTAATCAGAAATGTGGTTACAACATTGACGGCGTTTATTTGATCAAACGCCGCAAATGGGTGACGTTTGATCCAAAAACGCCACTCCTTCAGTGACGTTAGAATTTCCGGCGTTTGGTCAGGCGTTTCCCATAGTCGCCACTTAGTGATTTGGTGGCGTTTATAAACGCTGGTAAATGTCAATAAAAACGCCGGGGAAGACCTTATATGTTGTAGTGTGGAGACCAAACCATTCATATACAAAATATTTGTAGAGTACAAGTTCAAAAATTTCTAAATTCCTTAAGTTCATATAAACTCAAAAATACTATAAATGGCAAGATATCACTTTAGAGAAAATAAATAAATAACTAGAAATGAAATATAAAAATTTATTCAAAATACCAGCTCTTTCCAAACTTAAGTAAAATGATTATATAAATAAATAAATAATGGAAATAACTAAATCAATCTGAATGATAGCTAAATCACCAACCCGCGGCTACAAACAAACAAACGAATTTTAAAAATGTTCAAGTAATCATTTGAATGCAATCACACATTTAGTATAAATAATAAATCAATAACCAAGTTAAAATGAATAGCAATCATTAATTAACATCACACCAAGGTAGTTTTACTAAGTCAAAAACTAAATAAAAACAACTAATTAAAGAAAATACCTCAAAATTCATATTCAAGATAAATAATTTCAATATTAACAAAAATAATAGATATTCAAAATAAAATAACAAAATACTAGATTAATATTTTACCAAATAATATAATTTCTCAAAGCACTTATCAGCGGATTACTTACCTTGAAAATACTCTACTCCAAGACGCAACGCGAAGACCCAAAGTCACTTCTCAAATGGTCCTATAATCCAAAGGAAGAACACAACTAAGATATGAATACTTAAGCATGGAAGAGTTCATGCACAAAGGCTAAGGATGAGTTAGCCTAAATACCAACAACTCTACAACCAAGGCATGGACCTTTCTATCAACAATTTACCAACTCCTGGCTTCAAAATGAGCAGCAATGGGGGTGCATTAATAGCTATATATATATATTCACATGCACGGACTACAATCAATCAAGGGATCATGCAAACCCATTGAGGAAGTATTCTAACACATACATGGATGCATATTCTATAAATATAACCATCTATATGTAAGTATATGCATGTGAAACCATCTACAAAAATGCATGATATCCATGTGAAACCATCTACAAAAATGCATGGTTTCACGCAGCCTTGGGTTTCATGCATAAATATATGGTTTGATACATGTGTTTGTGTGTGTGTGTGTGTGTGTGTGTATATATATATATATATATATATATATATATATATTAACCATGAGGTAGAAGCTTGGGTTTCATGCAAGGATAAGCCCATATAATCATTCAAAAAGGGGTGCAACTTTTCATGCAACATAAGCCAACAAGTTCCCAAGCAATAATGCCATGAATGGAGAGTTATACTTTAGATCAAGGTGGACAATCATCGTCCACTACCTCTAGGTTTGCCGACAAGTTGGAGACAATGAGCTCATCTCTGGCTTGATCATTGACGCTACAATGCTCCAGCAATATTCCTCAACCTTGAAGCTCCAAGTGGAGAAGCAAAGGAAACCAAGGAGAGAAGAAAGAGGCAAATGTAGGAGGGGAGCACAAATGGAGAAGATGGAGAAGAAAGATCGTTACTTGGCCAAGTGGGAGACAAGAATGTGATGGAACAAGAATTTCCTCCGAGAATCCATCCTTTCAACAAAGTTCTCAAAACAAAATGACAAGGAGAAAGGGGTTTAAGGGAGAAAATAATGGCTTAGCATCCTAAACATGCTTTAATACATGGGCGGGGTCCACATGAATAAAAATAGAAAATTCTTTCTTCTGTAACCAATAGCTCATTTCTCTCTAGTCTTATTATTCATCTAGCTAATCTCATCCCTATTTCTTTCTTTTCTCATCCTCTATATCATCTTAACTTGAAATTTCCGCTAAAAATTATCTCTGTTGGAGGACTCGCTTGTTCTTTTACTTAAAAAGAAAAGTATCATTGGAATTTATCTATATTGTCAAACCCTTTCTCTGAAAATAATTGGTTACTAGCCAAATCATTCATACACATCATGGTGCTGCTAAGAGAAACTTCTCATTAGTCTTCTCTTTGGTTCACTCCTTTAAGGTGTCATATTTCTTGCTGTAGGTTGCTCCACTTCTAAAGATGTGTGGGACTCCTGACACAATCTTTTGCATCTGATAAGAGCCTAAATGTATGTATTTATACATAGATTTTATATATGTTTGGGCACAATTTAGTATGAATCGATGCCCATTTTTCACCTAAATTGGTTATTTCCTTGTTGCAGGCCTCAAAGAAGCTAGAATGAGCTCGAGAACGCAATTTGGAGTGAAATCGGCATAAAAAATTGCGTTTTTGAATCAAGGATACTGTAGCGGTACTACAGTAAGGAAGCCGGGTCTTAAATGAAGCAAGCTGTGAACTACGTGGGCACTGCGTGCCCACGTAACCCACTGAAGATTTTCAGAGCCAGTAGTGTAGACAATATAGTAGCTGGTTATTGTAGCAAATCACTGTAGCACAGACTCGGTTTTTGCGAGAAAAGACAATGAGCTGCGCGCCCACGCACCACCAACGCGACTCAGGGCTAATATGTTTTAAAGGAAATTAGGGCTACTTTTTGAAAAATTCTTCTTCCTTTCTTGAGCTTCCGGCGGAGTCGACTTTACCAGACCTTGTTGACGCCGAATCCACTCATTTGGAGGAAAATCAAGGGGAGAGCGTCATTAGGCAAGAGCTTCATCGATTCCATCTTTGGAGAACATAGGTGATGACGAGGGAATCCGCCCCTTCACGGCGTTTGTGGAAGACATCCGCACCTTCCTTCTTCTTCTTGTATTCTCATTGTTTAAGGGAGTTTTTTATATGCATTTACTAGTTGTTTTCATGGACTTATTTGGTGTGAATCCTTGTATGGACGGCTAAACCCCAAGGTCACGCTATGTTGTTGATTGGTTTGGATTGTTTAATGCATGTAGTTGGTTTCATGGTTTAAGCTTGGTGAGCTTTGATGTGTTAATTTGCATGAGAACTCTGTATCTTAACTTCTAGGTTGTACCCGGCGCGTGACCATCGCCCTTGTACTAGACACAACTTGCTTAATGGGGATTCATGTGTGAACACGCTATGACCATCGGGTGTTTCATTCCCCTCCAACTATTAGGGTTGGACCTAGGTTAAGTATCGGCCCTAGTTAGATAATTCCCTGCTTGTACTGCAATCGTAGGATGATTTGGCCGAAGAGGTTCTGAACCAATACTCGTATGGGATTAGGGATTATCACCGTGACCATCGGGATAATCTATCTTTGGATTTCTCTTGGCCTGAACCGCTGCATGCTTAGCAATTCTAGCATTCTTCTAACCCTTAGAAGCCCCAGGCATTTGTGTGCTTTTCTGCATTGTAGGGTTGTGAAGATAATTTGGAGAAAAGGAGCTAAGTTTAGGGCCGTTGTTGGGGAGTTTTCGGACCAAACAAGTATAAATATAATACCCAGTACTCACCCAGTAACTCACCCAGCATAAAGTGGTCTAAAAGCATCCCTTAGCCTTCACCGTGGCCATGGCTAGGTTTAGGGCCGTCAAGGTACTCATGCCCTTGACATTGACCGACCGGTATAATGGTTGGTAACTCCAGCTTCCCGGTGAGTATCCAATCTGGGTTCTTCGCTCCCTCCTGAACTGGCCCTCGTAATAATTAATTTAGTCTACCATGCCACCTCAATAGGCTGGCCATGGGGACCTCCTACCGTAGTAGGGCATCACCACATAAACCCAACAATAAACACAACTCCACACGAAACACAATAGCCAACAAATACCCAACAATCAATAACACCTCCACATTTTCACGAGGAAATGATAAAACAACACAAATGAAGCTTAAGCTTCTAAACACAAAGTGGTAAACAAATCCCAGTACAAGAAACAACATGGAAAACCTCTTAACCATTCAAAATGGGGTTTTAAGCCTTAAATTCCACAAAACCAAACATTTCACAACAAACCCCAAGTTTCACACAAAACATGGATTTCAAACTCATTGAAGCGTTTTAATAACAAATCGGGTGATAACAACATTAAATATCACATAAAACATTCCAGATCTTTCTCACTACTAACTATCATTCATCAACATTCCAAACAAGTATAAATCAATAAAACCATACTCAAAACATGATATAAGTGTAGATAGATGTATATGTGTGTGTGTATGTGTGTTTATATCTTGCTATCGGCATTCTTCCAATAAAACCATGCATAATGATCCCATTCATAGAATTGGCAATTCTTCTCCCTCGCAAGCTACTCCTCGGCTAATCCGTTGCCTCGAGCCAAAGCATCTTCTCCTTGCCAAAGCACCACAAACAACAATGTTAGCACAAGTCACACAAGGAAACCTTAGGTTTCCCCTACCAACAACCCTAATCAGCTCTAGGGTTTGCTCCACTAACCCTAGAGGCTACCAAAGAGATCCTAAGGGTTTTAAGCTTCTCTCTAACCCAAGAAAACAAAGAAAACAAGAAAATCCCACCGGAGCTACAGCAGCTCCAAAAACAAGGAAGAAGACCACTCAAGGATTACTTGAGATTAAAGCCAAACAATCCAAGCAAAAAGCTTCTCTCAAGATTCACAAACAATAAACAAGAATGAAAACAAGGATTAAACTCCAACTCAAGGTTACAAACTAACCCTAGACTCATCATCCAAGGAAGAAGAAAGGATGGAGAGTAGAAGAGCTCACCTTGAACAACCAATGGGTTAATTTACAAGCTCCACAAACAAGCCCAAAACTCCTCCAAAACCAGCCTTAAACTCTGATGGAGGAAGAGAGGGGGAAGGGTTGAGGGGGTTTTGGGAGAAGAAATGAAGGGAAAAGGGCTTAAAACGAGTTTAAAAAGGCAAAAGAACGAGCATGTGCAGTTGGTGTGCGGCCCGCGCAATGGCCGCACACCCCACAGCCTGGGGTGTGCGGGCATCACAGTGGCTACACACGAGGCCTCACAGGCCACAGAAAAGCCTGTGCGGGTTGTGTACAGCATACACACCCTCTGTGCAACTTGTACACGGCCAGAGAACCTCTTAAAGTCCTCAAAACTCAACCTAAAACCCCCGGCAAGTGGCAACAACTCAAAAGAAAGGAGAACTCAACTAAAACGACAAACAAACAAACAAGGAACGATTGAAAAACACCGATCTACACAAGAAGGAAAAACCTAAATACTATAGTTACTTTCTGTCTTGCATTTAATTTTTTATTTTTCCTTGATTGTTATAATTTTGGGTTATTGATTACAATGTGCTATTGAGCTGAAGTAACACATGGCATACATGACCTTAAAAAAAAGGGTACCTACACTCATAACCAATAATAAACATATTCCTACTTCTTCCATGCCCAGGACACCCAGAATAACCTCAAAGGGTTGTGGGTTTTTATTGGGTTTGAGCTTCCAATTTATAGAAAAAAAAATCTTCTATATTAAAATAAGATAAAATTTTTATCAATTTTAAAACTATATTATTCTTAAAAATTGAATCATAGAAATATATAAAGAAATTAATTTTAATATATATCATGAGATAAATTTACAAATTTTGATATTTTTAAAAGCATTACAGTAATTTATTCCAAAAATAACTTAATTTAATATACTGATACGTATATATATATAATACTAATATTCATGGTAAATAATATACATAAATTATATTATATTTCCTGAAATTAAACGATAATCTTGAATCTAATGGAGTTAAGATGATAGAAAATTAACACAAATAATGTCACACTATGAATTACTTAAAAAATATAATGATAAATATACAAACAAATACATCTTTGGATTATCTTTATTTTTGGCAAAGAAGAAAATAAACCTCTAGCAAGTGAATGATTTGCTGTAAAATGAGATACTTTATCATTCTCTTGCTAAAAAATATACCAAATATTGTTTGTGGGATGAGAATGAAATTAGTGCAAATGACAAAAAATAAACAAATGATTTTAAATGCATATTTTACAATATCTAAAATTTAAAACTAGAATTAGTTTAAAAAAAATCTCAATTTTATGAATTTTACATGATATTTATCTTATATATTTCGTACATTATTAATTTATATTTTCATTGAACACTAAAGATTTTTAATAATAATTATTATTTATGTATTTAGAAAACTACTAATTTAGAAAGTTGGGCTGGGTCGGGATAGGAAAAAAATATTATTTAATGGATATTTTTAATTTATTAAATATTAATTTATCAAGGTTTTACCGTGCTTGGATATTTCACATTTAATAACAGTTCATTGAAAAGATTTGTTTAAGAAAATAATAAGAAAAAGTTCGATTGCCATTTTCCTTTTTTTTCTTCTACTGTGAAAGATTTAAAATCACGTGAAACTTTTAATTTATATATTTAAATATAAGTGGCAATCTAAAGTTGAGGGCATGCTATAAGTTTGCCACCAAATTCTAAATAATTATTTCCAACACATTTTTTAGTTTTTTATAATTGTGATTTCGTATATGAAAATGTTTTATTTCTTATTAATGTTATAATTATAATAACTCAAAATTTACAAACTATACTGTTAGAAAAAAATGCAATACACAAATTATATTAAACTATCTCTCTGTTATCACTTATTGAAATTTAAGAACTATTTATTTATTTTAAAGACATATTAACAATTAAAATATTTTTTAAAAGAAGATTACCACCATTTCATTTTTTTTCATTATTGGCACATAGTTTTAGTTAAGAATTAATAAAATATGCATTAAATAACGGTGCACCTGGTTGGTTCGGCTTAGCTAACGCTTTTTTAATAATTTAATTTAATTTTTATATATTAAAATTAAGGTTGTCAACCAAGATTGATCTGTATGAACTTTGGAAAATTTTATTTAAATATTGGCTTGATATCTTTGGAATGTGATTTGGTCATTGGGATGAAGCCAAATCATGATATCTTTTAATCAAACTGTGCCATGGATGCAAGCTTGTTTATAGTTGAGCCACATTAAATTTGGTATCTTTTTTTGTTCTTGTATGATGCTTGTATATTGTTTTTGCATTGTCTATCCGTTATGCTATTGCTAGCACTACTACATAACTATACTTATGCAATAGTTACCTTGAAGTGGTTATAAAACTGCTACAATAGGCAATCTATTGTAGCGGTTTTATAGCGATTTCATATAATTGCAAGCAATTTTCCAAGTAAGGATTACACTTGAGACAATCCACTACAATAACCGATTTATATTAAGATAGACATACAATTGTTTATACAATTGCTACAAATGTTAAAGAAAGCAACGATTTATAATTGCTACATATGCATTGTAATGCAACAGTTCTCAATAACCGTTGCTTATGCACTACACTAAAAAAGAGTTATAGAGGTGGTTTTCAACACCTATAGAGGCGGTTATAACCGCCTCTATAGCTTTAGTGGTGAATTTTTCACCCGCCTCTAAACTGGCTCGTATCAAGCCGGCTCTAGAGTTTAGAGCCGGTTTGGTACAACCGTTGGGGTAAAATAATAGCTAAGGAAGCGGTTTTTAGAGACGGTTATAACCGCCTTGAAAAATATTTTACCTATAGAAGCGGTTATAACCACCTCTATAATTAAAATTTTAAAACTCTAGTTATAGTTGTAGAGGCGGTTATAACCGCCTCTACAATTAAAATTTCAAAACTTTGGTAATTGTTTTAGAGGTGGATATAACTGCCTCTAAAATTAAAATTTTAAAACTCTAGTTAAAGTTATAGAGGCGGTTATAACCGCCTCTACAATTAAAATTTTGAAACCTAGTTATAGTTTTAGAGGCGGTTATTACCGCCTCTACAATTAAAATTTAACATAATTTTAGAGGCGATTGTAACCACCTCTATAGTTAATTATTTCAATCCTCAATAGTTTTAGAGGCGGTTATAACCGCCTCTATAGTTAATAATTTTTTTAAATGATATACTTTTAGAGGCGGTTATAACCACCTGTAAATTTGTTTATTAATTGAAATAAATTAAATATTGATTTATTTTTCTATTAAAAATAAATAAATTTGTTTAACCTGTAAATCAAAAGCATTAATCTTTCAATACATTAAAAAAATGCTAAAATCAATGTCATTGACTTTAATTGAGAAGCTAAGAACTAAATTGCAATGTATTTTGATTAATAATAAAATTTTCAAACCAAGCAACAATATGCAAGGAGGATTCCCATATTTGAGAAGAATTATACACAAGAGTCGTCTCTATTGGTAATATATGAGAAATTTTGTTAACAAAAAAATTCTCCTTTTGGCTTTGTAACTCCCTCTCATGTTCAAGAAGACTGGCTCTGCAATAAAAATAATGAACAAATATTAGGTACTGAACAAAAGCACTACAAATCATAGTTCAAAAAAATTGACAATCAGTTCCCCTCGCCCTTATATAATGCATCATTGTCCGAGTCATGACACTTTAAAACCCTAATTATTTTTTTTTAAAGAGTATTGACTTGAAACTTCAATTAGAGACGCTCAAAGAAATGGTATGGCTACGGTAGCAGCACCCCATAGACTCATCCAATAAAATATTTTAGCAGTTCTTTTAAAACAATTTGGTCCAACCTACTCATTAGCAATTCTGTTATCGAATGTATAATATTATGTCACTTTGACCTAAACTTCCTAACATGGTATAGTAAGCTATTATTGTTTGAATAAGTACACAATGTTCACCAACATAAACACAATAAATATGGAGTTCAATTGAGATTGTCTGAATATGCATGCTACAAATGATTAACACTGTACTCTATTTTTTTTATCACTTAAATCAATGGCTTAAAAGTTCTTAGAATCAAACAATAATGAGAAAAGAGTACCAGTTAAAGATTACAAACTTTTGTGAAGTTTCATTATCATTACATAGTACAAGGCACTGACACAAATGTCCATATTATGTCTCAAGCATCATATTATCCTAAGCTCTGTGTTCTGATGAACTAACACATAATGTCCACTTGTTCATTTGTTATTCAAAACAAACTTAAAATGATTGCTGTCTATAATGATGGAAAAATCCATCAGAAAATGTCTGGCATAAGATCAATATGAGTAAAAGCTTGGAAAAAGTAAGTTGAAAGCTTATATTACTATTTTGCCCAAAATAAGCACATTTAATATCCCATCAGCATGAAAAACTTGAAATTTACCAGTATCAACATTAATTTGAGGATTATAGCTTGGAAGAACCACAATAGAAGAGAAGATATTTCACCCTGAACAAATGATCAGAACAGACATTTACATGTTTACATGAGTCAAGCATGGTAATATTTGCAAATGTGCTTACTTGAAAGAAAAGGCAGGCCTTGATCTGAAATCACAAGATGGCCCAAATTAAGTGACTTAAGGGATGTCAAAGGAGATAATGTTGTTGAACTGTTTTTATCGACTGAAGTGCAAGACAGATTGAGATTCTCCAAATTGTGCAAACCTGAGAAAAATGAAAACTGTCATGATAATCACAAGTACAAGTAAGTAAAGTATATGGTTCAGAATGAAGGAGCATTTAATTACATAATAAGACAATAAATGACATGTATTTTGATATAATAAAGAATATATGCAGCACGTTCTGCACAAAACAAATCAATCAGGCCAAAAGCAAAAATGTCAAAAACAACATTTGGAGACCTCTCTTCAGGTTTTTCAGGAAGGAAAGGCAAAATGAACCAACAACCAAACTCCTTTCAAGCAATTAGTTTGTTTTTACTTGCCGGAGATTTTCCATCGTATTTGGCAACCTGTTGAAGTGCATGGACAATACAAAATGGTGGGTGTGCAATGTTGTCATCCTCTATTGACCCTAATTTCCCAATGTGATGATGTCTTTTTGAAAATGACTAGTCAAAATGTCTTTTCCTCATTGCTATTGAGCAGATACATCATTTATTTTTCAGAAAAATAGAATACAATAATGAAACTAGGAGCATGAATTGCCTACTGGATTGATGACTTAAGTAGCTAACACAAAGTATTATTCAAGCAAGCAATAGAACTAATGACTCACAACATAATATTGGAAGTTTAATTTTTCACAAATGGCGGCATGAAGTAATAATATCAAATAATGCAATATTTCCACAAAAGTAAGTATAATTGCGCAAAATATACATCACAATTCACATTTGTTAAATGATATATATATATATAATAAACCATAACAAAACAAAATTTCTAAAAACATCATCTTCTTTAAAAACATACATGGATATTAAAACAAGATTCATAGCATAACTAAAAAATATATTGAAACTTGTATCTCCTAAGTTACTGTTACTGCACCTTCCAGCTCTTAATAATAATAAAAACAAGAAAATAATGAAAAAACACAAGGTACTCGAGGTTCTAGCCATTTATTTCCAAAGTTATCATCCATACCAAATTCTTCATAAAGGAGACATCTTATAACCGCCCCTTTATCTTAGTCAACCAATAAAAGGGTCAGCCTTAGCCTTAGTTATAATGACCATCTATTCCAATATGAATGCACCAAGTTCAAGATTTACTAGAATATAATTTAGTTCTCATTCATTTGGGAATCATCAAAGCAAACCTTCACCAATCCCTCCTGTTGCTAAGGGCCTGCATTACTTTTAGTATTTGGTATAATGAATTCTTGACTGGAGTAACTGTGGTAACTGTACAGGGCAGAATTTGGTTTTTTATTTTTTCTAATAATTAATCATTTACTTGGCTGGAGTCTAAATTATTATTATTATTATTTATTTATTTATTTTGTAGCCTTTAAGTTTCACATTTTGATGTCTGGGTAGTTATCACAAAGTAAGCAAGATTAAAAAGCTTTAAGATTCTAAACATGAAGGTTATGAAGCTAGCCCTCATATCCTAAAACCACTGTCGATGGCAATACATAAACACATCATCCTCCCTTGTCGCATTGGACAATCAACTTGAAGTGGGCTAATGAGGCTTACCAAGGTATCTATGTTAGTTCAAAAACATTAAATAGATATTTATGTTTACATCAAAAAAAATATTCTGAAATCATCTGTCAATATTATCAATATATTTTCTGCTCATCCTCCCTCATGGCATTGAACAATCAACTTTAATTGAGGTAATGTTGTTTAATGAGGCATCTATAGTAATCTCAAAAACTTCAGATAGATATTAATGAATACATATGAACTATATTCATTGGCAGGGAGTATTGGAGTAACTCTATAAAGATTCAATATTAAGTTAGGCATACATCACATGTGATAGCATCATATATGGTGTCAAATTTTGATGACAAAATAATGGCATAAAGAAATAGCATAACTTGAAAACAGAGGAAGAACAATACCGGATCCACCAGCAACCAAAAATGCCAGACCTTGGCCTGACAGCTTTTGTTTCAAAAGTATCTCTAACAGCACATAAAGGTCATATAAAAGGGTGCAAGACCAGAACATGTTGAAGTAAAATCTAATAAGGGAGATTTTAATACAAACAGTGACACATGTACATCAAAATACCACAGGATCAAGGGTACATGGTTAAATGGAAATCAGAACATCCAACTAGGTCATACCTCTGTACCAAACACAACATTACGCGGCCTCTGTTCCGAGATGCTGGTGACAGTGACATCATTAACAGAACAAAGAAACGCATCTGGCTAAAGGATCAAAATCAAAAGCAATCATTATCACTACTATACATATTTGCATGCTATATATTCACATTAAAAAAATGATAATAAAGTGAAAGAACTTGGAAGAGTTCTCAGAGGTGTTTTAAAAGGTGTCCCAACTATATATTCACATATTTGCTGGTCACATTAGATGTTTTTATGACCGTAAACTGTTTGTACATAAATTAGGCTATGAATGACAAGAATTAGTAATTTGATATCAAGAATAGCTCAACTTTCATATCACTTATTAGGATGACAGAAATAACACTTCAATCATAATACTTATGCATGTAACCAAAAAGGATCAGTACTATTGTGAGTTGACTTCCTGTTACTCTTGCTTCTATTTTACCATTTCATAAACTCTCCCAAATAATTTGGCTTGTCCACTATATCATATAAATATATAAAAAAAAACAATTCAATCCACTTGCTGAACAATTCAATTCAGCAAGAAGTTCAATCAAATGCAAAGTCTCACCCTGAATCTGATCAAGGTGAAGTTCAGCAAACTCCTCAACCAGTTCAAGCAATTACTTCCACTGAATCACAAACGAGTAGCAAGGTCGATACTTTTAAGCCAGATCAAACACCGAAGTCCACCGAACCTGAATCAAAACCAGAACAAAAGGATGCAAAAGTAAGCACTGAACCTGCACCAAAACCAGAGCAAAGGGATGCAAAAGTACAGCAAATTACTATTTATTTCTTATGTTCTATCAGTCCTAGTTTTATGGATTTTTATATAGATTCTTTTGCAAAGAAAAAAAAGGAAATTATATATATACCCTTGTAATGTTTTTTATTTCATATATATTCCTGAAAAACTAAGACTCTTTCAAAACAAGGGAACAACCCTAATTAAATTCCTGCAGAAGAATTAGCGAATTATACCAAGATAGGGATAATTATGTGGAGTTCATCTCATAATTTTACAAATCAAAAGAAATAAAACAAGCTCATGCAGATTAATACGGAATTTGTTGAAGTTGTTGCTTTTAGGTACTGCTATCTTTTTTTTTTCAATTGTCTATTGCTTTTTATGCATTGAAGATTATGCATTTCAGACCAACCTTTACCCATTTCTTGAATCTAATGCCAAGTACCTATTTACTATCTTGAATATGTTATAATCTATTTAACATGCTTGGTATCTGTTTACTATTTCTCCTTGCTTGTTAAAGAACTTGATTAATTTTTCCGGGGTTTTTCCCAAAATTGATGCAAAAGAGATGATCATCAATCCAGACCTTCAAGTAAATAGAATTTAGCACTAGGTGAAGAATCTAGAAGCTGGCCATTACATTTCTGATCCAGTTGTCAGATACACAGATTACCCATTTCTTGAATCTAATGTTTAGTGCCGATTTACTGCTTACCGTCTTGAAAATGATTAGATTTTTTTTAACATAGTTTGTCTCTGTTTACTATTTCATCAGGCATGCAGACTAGGTTGCTTTTGAAAAGTACTACTTTGAATGGCTTTTCATTAGGCATGCACACCAGGTTGCTTTTGAAAAGTCTGATTTGCTCTTTATCTGTTTCTTGAGACCTTTGTCAAACAAAATTGAAGTGGATGGACTGGAAATACAAGCTGCTAAGGTATTACAATAGTAGTATTTAAGTAGTCTTCATTAATTGTTAACTAAATGTAACTGTCATTGAGGGTTGGAAAGGCACTTTCAAGATCACTAGTTTGTTATCAAAATTAAATGTTTCTTTTCCATGCTGCGTTGCAATGGATACCTCTTGCTGAATTCATTGAGCAGCCTTGCATTCAAGATGACAATATGTCTTCATCTTATAACATGTAATACAAAGATCTGCACAAGGAAAATGAGTATCATAATTTAAAAATGGACTCATAAACATTGCATTTCTCACCAATTGCCTAAAATCCATTAGTGGATATAAACCAACACTAGGCGTATACTTATAAATGCATCAACTCATACATGCTTCAATTACACTCAGAAAAAGTTCAAAACTTCAACATAAGATGATCAAGAAGAAGAATAGCTCACCAATGTGGATCATCTTCAGAAGAAATTCCTAAACATGTGCCAATTTGAGATGGTGTTCCCAATGAACCTGTATATTTTGTTGGAGAAACCTACAACAGAATAAGAAGCTTAAGATAAAAATGAACAAAATTTGTTTATATAAACCCAACGTCTACCAGACCACATACCAAGAGGAGCATTCCAACAATGGTTTCATCTCTTTTGTAAATCCATGTATTGAAAGATAAACAGAATCTCCACTATTTTGTGGTTTCACAGAACATGACCCAAATATAAAAGCCAAAAAATTTAAAAAAAAAAAGACTACTTTTTACATTTCTCACACAAGCATTAAAAGGTTGGGTTAACAAGTAGAATGATCATCAAAACCCTAAATTAACAACAAAACATCCTCTTTTGAGAACGAACAAGCAATGTAAATTAACAACAGCATGAAAACATCATCCATCAACCATGCGGCATGCGCTCTCTAAAATCAATCAATCATAGAACAATACTAAATAACCAATAAATAAGAGTTCAATCAAAGTAATCATGATGATGACACCGGGGAGACTCCGATCTATCATCATCACTACAGACATCCTCCTCCTCAACAAACAGATCAAAGTAATATCTATACAAAGAGTTCAAATACATATGCTAAATATCTAATTAACATTAAAATTAATTAAAATCAAAATAAAACAGAATCCACCTTTACCACAAAATCTTTTTAACCATTCACTAATACTGTAGAACCCCATCAAAGGAACCAAGATTTAATGCCTAACCCTCATCAAAATCAAATCTAAAAACCAATGTAAACACTCACACAGCTCAAAATTTTAAATTTAGCAAACCATATATGATGCTATCACATGTGATGTATGCCTAACTTAATATTGAATCTTTATAGAGTTACTCCAATACTCCCTGCCAATGAATATAGTTCATATGTATTCATTAATATCTATCTGAAGTTTTTGAGCTTACTATAGATGCCTCATTAAACAACATTACCTCAATTAAAGTTGATTGTTCAATGCCATGAGGGAGGATGAGCAGAAAATATATTGATAATATTGACAGATGATTTCAGAATATTTTTTTTTGAAATATGTAAACATAAATATCTATTTAATGTTTTTGAACTAACATAGATACCTTGGTAAGCCTCATTAGCCCACTTCAAGTTGATTGTCCAATGCGACAAGGGAGGATGATGTGTTTATGTATTGCCATCGACAGTGGTTTTAGGATATGAGGGCTAGCTTCATAGCCTTCATGTTTAGAATCTTAAAGCTTTTTAGTCTTGCTTACTTTGTGATAACTACCCAGACATCAAAATGTGAAACTTAAAGGCTACAAAATAAATAAATAAATAATAATAATAATAATTTAGACTCCAGCCAAGTAAATGATTAATTATTAGAAAAAATAAAAACCAAATTCTGCCCTGTACAGTTACCACAATTACTCCAGTCAAGAATTCATTATACCAAATACTAAAAGTAATGCAGGCCCTTAGCAACAGGAGGGATTGGTGAAGGTTTGCTTTGATGATTCCCAAATGAATGAGAGCTAAATTATATTCTAGTAAATCTTGAACTTGGTGCATTCATATTGGAATAGATGGTCATTATAACTAAGGCTAAGGCTGACCCTTTTATTGGTTGACTAAGATAAAGGGGCGGTTATAAGATGTCTCCTTTATGAAGAATTTGGTATGGATGATAACTTTGGAAATAAATGGCTAGAACCTCGAGTACCTTGTGTTTTTTCATTATTTTCTTGTTTTTATTATTATTAAGAGCTGGAAGGTGCAGTAACAGTAACTTAGGAGATACAAGTTTCAATATATTTTTTAGTTATGCTATGAATCTTGTTTTAATATCCATGTATGTTTTTAAAGAAGATGATATTTTTAGAAATTTTGTTTTGTTATGGTTTATTATATATATATATATCATTTAACAAATGTGAATTGTGATGTATATTTTGCGCAATTATACTTACTTTTGTGGAAATATTGCATTATTTGATATTATTACTTCATGCCGCCATTTGTGAAAAATTAAACTTCCAGTATTATGTTGTGAGTCATTAGTTCTGTTGCTTGCTTGAATAATACTTTGTGTTAGCTACTTAAGTCATCAATCCAGTAGGCAATTCATGCTCCTAGTTTCATTATTGTATTCTATTTTTTTGAAAAATAAATGATGTATCTGCTCAATAGCAATGAGGAAAAGACATTTTGACTAGTCATTTCCAAAAAGACATCATCACATTGGGAAATTAGGGTCAATAGAGGATGACAACATTGCACACCCACCATTTTGTATTGTCCATGCACTTCAACAGGTTGCCAAATACGATGGAAAATCTCCGGCAAGTAAAAACAAACTAATTGCTTGAAAGGAGTTTGGTTGTTGGTTCATTTTGCCTTTCCTTCCTGAAAAACCTGAAGAGCGGTCTCCAAATGTTGTTTTTGACAATTTTGCTTTTGGCCTGATTGATTTGTTTTGTGCAGAACGTGTTGCATATATTCTTTATTATATCAAAATACATGTCATTTATTGTCTTATTATGTAATTAAATGCTCCTTCATTCTGAACCATATACTTTACTTACTTGTGCTTGTGATTATCATGACAGTTTTCATTTTTCTCAGGTTTGCACAATTTGGAGAATCTCAATCTGTCTTGCACTTCAGTCGATAAAAACAGTTCAACAACATTATCTCCTTTGACATCCCTTAAGTCACTTAATCTGGGCCATCTTGTGATTTCAGATCAAGGCCTGCCTTTTCTTTCAAGTAAGCACATTTGCAAATATTACCATGCTTGACTCATGTAAACATGTAAATGTCTGTTCTGATTATTTGTTCAGGGTGAAATATCTTCTCTTCTATTGTGGTTCTTCCAAGCTATAATCCTCAAATTAATGTTGATACTGGTAAATTTCAAGTTTTTCATGCTGATGGGATATTAAATGTGCTTATTTTGGGCAAAATAGTAATATAAGCTTTCAACTTACTTTTTCCAAGCTTTTACTCATATTGATCTTAAGCCAGACATTTTCTGATGGATTTTTCCATCATTATAGACAGCAATCATTTTAAGTTTGTTTTGAATAACAAATGAACAAGTGGACATTATGTGTTAGTTCATCAGAACACAGAGCTTAGGATAATATGATGCTTGAGACATAATATGGACATTTGTGTCAGTGCCTTGTACTATGTAATGATAATGAAACTTCACAAAAGTTTGTAATCTTTAACTGGTACTCTTTTCTCATTATTGTTTGATTCTAAGAACTTTTAAGCCATTGATTTAAGTGATAAAAAAAATAGAGTACAGTGTTAATCATTTGTAGCATGCATATTCAGACAATCTCAATTGAACTCCATATTTATTGTGTTTATGTTGGTGAACATTGTGTACTTATTCAAACAATAATAGCTTACTATACCATGTTAGGAAGTTTAGGTCAAAGTGACATAATATTATACATTCGATAACATAATTGCTAATGAGTAGGTTGGACCAAATTGTTTTAAAAGAACTGCTAAAATATTTTATTGGATGAGTCTATGGGCTGCTGCTACCGTAGCCATACCATTTCTTTGAGCGTCTCTAATTGAAGTTTCAAGTTAATACTCTTTAAAAAAAAATAATTAGGGTTTTAAAGTGTCATGACTCGGACAATGATGCATTATATAAGGGCGAGGGGAACTGATTGTCAATTTTTTTGAACTATGATTTGTAGTGCTTTTGTTCAGTACCTAATATTTGTTCATTATTTTTATTGCAGAGCCAGTCTTCTTAAACATGAGATGGAGTTACAAAGCCAAAAGGAGAATTTTTTTGTTAACAAAATTTCTCATATATTACCAATAGAGACGACTCTTGTGTATAATTCTTCTCAAATATGGGAATCCTCCTTGCATGTTGTTGCTTGGTTTGAAAATTTTATTATTAATCAAAATACATTGCAATTTAGTTCTTAGCTTCTCAATTAAAGTCGATGACATTGATTTTAGCATTTTTTTAATGTATTGAAAGATTAATGCTTTTGATTTACAGGTTAAACAAATTTATTTATTATTAATAGAAAAATAAATCAATATTTAATTTAATTTAATTAATAAACAAATTTACAGGTGGTTATAACCGCCTCTAAAAGTATATCATTTAAAAAAATTATTAACTATAGAGGCGGTTATATTAGAGGCGGTTATAACCACCTCTAAAACAATTACCAAAGTTTTGAAATTTTAATTGTAGAGGCGGTTATAACCGCCTCTACAACTATAACTAGAGTTTTAAAATTTTAATTATAGAGGTGGTTATAACCGCCTCTATAGGTAAAATATTTTTCAAGGCGGTTATAACCGCCTCTAAAAACCGCTTCCTTAGCTATTATTTTACCCCAACGGTTGTACCAAACTGGCTCTAAACTCTAGAGCCGGCTTGATACGAGCCGGTTTAGAGGCGGGTGAAAAATTCACCACTAAAGCTATAGAAGCAGTTATAACCGCCTCTATAGGTGTTGAAAACCACCTCTATAACTCTTTTTTAGTGTAGTGAACAATTAGTGTCTCATAGGAGTTTTTTGTGTATGGTTTTATGTTAAACATAATTATCAAACTCCAAACTCCATTTTTCATTATTTATATGTAAGTGGCAATGGATTGTTCAAATTGTTTGCATTTGGCGGCACAAAGTCGACTTTCTTTTCCTCATTTTTATTTTACTGTTGTTATTTAGCTTTGTTCATTTTAGATCTTGATGTTTTCATGTAGAATGTGCTGGCTAAAGAGCTTCTGAGATGGTTTTGTGGAGACACTAATAGACGGCTTATCGTGGCAGCACATTGCATAGTTAGTTTAGTATAGTGTAACAAAATTATGAAATGTGAGATATTATACATAGTTTAGTTGAAAAATTCAAATAAATTAACAAATAAACTAGAACATTTTACAATGCAAATTTGCAATGAACTTTGCGATGGGAAAAATGCCTTGAAAAAGATAGTGGGTAATTTTAAACTGATTTTCAACCAATTTTGCGACAAATTATTAACAAATTAGTAACACCACCAATTTTCAAAGAAAAAAAAATAGAGAGAAAGACGTGTGAGAGTTTTTGCAACGGATTTTGTAACATACTTGTTTTAGTTATTTTGCAACAAATTTTGTAGAAGACTAGTTTTTAGTAATTGTGCAACGGATTTTACAATCAAACTAGGTTTTAGTAATTGTGCAACTGATTGTTGCTAAGGCCCATTGTAAAATTTGTAACCGAATTGTCATAGATTTGTGATTGATTTGCCACTAAAAAATTTGTAACAAAAATGGATGAACTTTTTTTATATATTTTTTTTCAAAATAATTTCATTTATTGTTTATTTAGCTTTATATAAAAAATGTAACTAGAAAAAAGTCATTCAATCTTTATCTTCCTAGAGTCCTTAGTCCTTTTGCGTTTTTTTGTTGGTTTTATTTTTTTTCCCCACAGAGTAGAATGTATTAAATTTGGAAATTTTTTTTTTTTTTTGCATAAGTGCAAATCAATTGGCTCTCCATCTTTCACTGACTATCATCTGGTCGTTAGGTGAGTTTTTTTTTTATGTTTTTATTTTTTATATGTAATTTTTAATTTTTTTTTATTTTTACTTAATTAGGTAGGACTTAATATTTGTTTATACTATTTGATTTTTAGTGCTATGACATATACTTTATATACTTCCAATTTTTGATAGTTTAGTTTCTTCAAATAAGTTTATATACTTTAGTTAAGTTTAATTATTACTTTGGTGAAATTTCATTAAATATATTAAATCAATTAATTTATTGGAATACATTAACGCATTGAGTGGCAATCTTATCTGCTAATTGATTATTTGAAGATATGTTTAGTATTTGATTATTGATTAGTATTATAGATGAATATTAATATTTTGTCATGTTTATGCTTTTATATTACATTTAAAAGTTGTTTTAACAAACAAATCACATATAAATAATCTTAATATCTTCGAAGTAATCTACATAAAAAATTTTCACAAAAATATAAAATTTTAATTATTTCAGATAATTTAGTTAATTAAAATTATAATACATTTTTAATATAAAATTTAAGTTTTTATATATAAAAATATATATCCGAATATAATCTACATTGTTATCGAGACGTTAAAAAATACTAAGCATTCCATAACAAAAGCTTGCTATGTATGCATTTTATTTACTAAATCTTTATTAAAAAATCATTCTCTGATCCCCGAATGAGCTCTCCATCGCCGTCCTCACTAATTGGTGTATATTTTCGTGTCAAATTGGATGTCTTTCACGAACAAATTTGAAAGGTATGGAGTTCTTCTTACAAGTTTGGATGTGTCGCCCTAGGCCATCCCATCTCAATGTGAATCTCTTAGGATTTTAAGGTTTTGTTTGTTCAATTTGTCTTGTTATTTGGTGGTCTCTGTGGGTTTTGAAGTGCTTTTGTTTATCATTTGTTTGATTGGATTGAGAAAATTAGTTAGAGAAGTGAAGACAAGGAAATGTGCTGATAAATTTGTTGAAAGGGGAAGACGAAGAAAAAAGGATTTTTTTTTTTAATAGGGTTCTCGTTAATTTTCTATTTGGTATGTTTCTCTTGTGCTTATGTTGCATCAATTCCCATCCTTTCATTGCCTTTGGAGAAATTTACTTTGCTTTTCTTCTCTAATTTTTCCCAGTTCAAATTATACTATCTAAATTGTCAAGTACCTTTACCTGACAATTGTTTGTTTCTTATCAAGTGTATTCCCATTCAAATGGTTGGATGAAGCTTATACAATTGATAAGAAGCATCTTAACTATTAACAATGCAGTTTGTTTGCCATTAAAGTATTCTTTGTTGAGTTGTGCGACGTTTTGATTTGTTTATATTATCATCAGACACTTGCAGGATCTCCTTCCTTAATATAAGAGCCTCCTCATATGAGTTTTCTAGCTCCATTCAAACTGATGAGCTACCGGGTGATTTGAAGAAGAAGGTAAAGGAATTCGTTCTTCATTGGAACCAATTTTTACCATATTTCTTTATAAAGTCCACTAAACTTTATCGATATTATATAGTGTTTCCAATGGGATGGTCTCAAGAACCAGTCTGTTGTTTTCATCTACGGAGGTGGTGCAATAGTTGCTATTTGGTTGTCCTCTATTCTTGTTGGTGCTAGTGATCACTTAATTTCTACTATTTTTCTACTCTTGCTAAATATTTCATTTACAGTGATATATATACACACATATATTAATTTTTTTTGGGTTTCTTGTTGGTGAACAACTACCAGAGTTAAGACTTTTAGTGACAACATTTTTGTGTCTCTATGTTATTTTGCCACAAATATTAGGGTTTTTGTGTTAAAAAAAAAATTAAGTGGCACAATTATTTATATTAATTGTAATAACTTATATTTTCATCACTATTACACTAATAACTATGACAATTTAGTACGTGTCACAATTAACATATTAATAATGTCAATTTTTCTTTTGTGTCAAGTGTTTGTCACTGCCTATGAAATTTGACATTGAAAATCTCTAGATGAGAATGACGTGCAATTATGACCAAACTTATTGTTGCCATCATAAAAGTCAACACTTTTAGTGGCAATTTTTTTGTGTCTCTCTATTATTTTAAAGCAAATATTAATTTTTTGGTGCTAAAAGATTAAGTGACACTATTATTTTTAATAATCATGATAACTTATGTTTTCATCACTATTACACTAATAATTGTGACAATTTAGTACGTGTCACAATTAAGTCATCACAATTAATGTATTAATGTATACTTATGAGAAATCATGAAGGCTTTACAATGCCATTACCAATTAAATTTTATGCTATTAAATTGGAAAAGCTAATATAAAAAATGTTTTTTTTTAAGTTATCACTCAAACAAATAATTTTAATCATCTAAATAAATAAATTTAATTATTATGCACCAAAAAGTAAAATGACAAAACTAAATAATAAAAAGCAATCCCAGTCAATCCCAGTCACAGATCATGTGAAATATGTTGGATAACGTGATCTCCTCTTTTCTCTTTGCCTTCAGAAATATATTTATTTCTCTTCAAAAAATATATATATATATATTCACCCAAGACAAGGTCTTTAAATTAAATTTTAAATTTTATAAATCATGTGTGAGCTTTCTTTGTAATTAAGTATCCAATTTTTAAAAAATAAAAGCCATATATTTTATAATATATTTACCCAATACAAAAAGTATTAAATATTAACTTTAAATTTCAAAAATCATGTGAGCTTTCTTCATAAGTATCCAATTTTTTTTAAAATAAAATCCATAACTTTTATAATATACTTACCCAATATAAGGTCTTAAATATCAACTTTTAAATTTAAAAATCATGTGTGAGCTTTGTTCGTAATTAAATATCCATTTTTTAAAATTAAATCCATATTTTTTAATTTATCTTTTTTTAATAAATATTAAATAAGATGACAAAATTCTTTTAATTTAGCCCAATTTTTCTGCATGGCATCATCTTCTGGTTCTCTCACTAATTCCTTTTTTGTTCTCTCTCTCCCACGGTTTCCTATCTTTGATAATCACCTTTTCCTTAGTTAATAAGAATATTCGAAGATGGGGATTCAAGAGTTGCTTCCATTGTTGAAGTCACGCAACGGACTCTCCACCTCCAGGTATTTGATCTACTTGATTCTTATATTTTTTTTTAGTTGTATTTTTTTTTATTTATTATTTTTGCTATAATATCCTGATGATGAAATAAATTTAAATAGACATTAAATTTTTTTGTTTGATTTATGAAGGAAACCAATGTTGGTTGAAATTTATTTACTTTTTATTGTTATCTATATCTTATTTTTCTTAGAAGTCTATTGCTATTGAAACCTAATTATGTACACACTTGGGAGATAGAGAGAAATAAAAAGCAATTATGTTTGATGAAGACTAAACTATTGAACTTTTGCTTCACTTCATCCGGTTCCATTTACTTTCTTCCTTGAAAGATGATAAATTTATGTGCATGCCGGCACTAATGTTGTGGCCTTATAAAATTTTTAAATTTTTATTTTTGCTTTAATCAACAAGGCCAATAAATATATACTAATATATATTATGTAAAATATAAACATAGGTTATTATATGTTAATAATACACCATATATAACAATGGGTTATTATAATATATCATTAACATGTAATGTTATATGGTTAATAACTTCATCGTGATAAAATCCACTAATATTATTAATTTTGTTGGATGCTGATTGGTTGGATTTGTGTTATATGTATATACATTATCACTACACCATTTTATGTTTTTAGAGGCAGCCACGTAGAGGGGTTTTTAAATAACCGGATCTACATGAGAAAGGGGAAATTTTCTTCTCTCTTTCAGAACCGGTTTTGTTAAACCGGCTCAAGCTCAATAAAATATTAATAATAACACCCTCCCCCTCCCCCCCTCCCCCCCACCCCAAAATAAAAGCACTTCAACGCCTTATTCATTCTCTATTTCTCTCTCTCGCACACTGTGGCTGATGATGACGAGTGGGGGAGGGATGAGCCAGACTCGAACATCGCCATGGCAGAGGTCAACACTGAGGTTGTCGAGTTGAAGGATCTACTCTACGGTACCGATCGAGGGCTCAAGGCGTCGAGCGAGACCAGGGCTGAGATCATGGAGCTCATCACCCAGCTTGATGCCAAGAATCCCACCTTAGCTTTCTCAACGGCAAGTGGATCCTCGCGTATGTACCAAATCTGATCGATTTAGGGGTTTTTTTGGATTGGTTGTGCTTGAATTTTTGGTGATTTGTAGGTATACTTCGTTCTCGCAGTTATTTCCGTTGTTGGGATCGGGGATGTTGCCGGAGCTGGTGAAGGTGGAGGAGATATCGCAAACCATCGATTCGGAGGCGTTCATGGTGCAAAACTTGGTGAAGTTTGCTGGGCTGCTTGCTAGTATTTCCGTCACCACCAATGCTAAGTTCAAAGTCCGCAGCCCTAAGCGCGTTCAGGTACTTCTATTGCTACTTCTTTCTTTCTCTGATGTTTCCTGTAAAACTAGTGAAAGCTCTTGGATTTGCCCATGTGCTGTAAGGAAGGTCTAGAAAACAGCTAGAGTATTTGGTTTTAGGTATTAGAATTGCTGGTATTAACAAGGGGCTGATCATGACCTAATAGAAAATCCATTTCTCAGTTTGTGCATGACAGTGGTCAATTTCTTTTTAATATTTGATAGGAAGAATGGCCATTCTTGTAGAGCCGTAAAGGAACATGGTTTTATGTTTGTCCTGGAATAGTTTTTTTTCCTTGTTTTATTGTGCACAAAAAAAAAAAAAGAACGCACTATCTGTTTCTTTGCATTGAAAATTCGAATGATCTCATGCAGGGGATGGCAGTGGCTAGTGAGTGAAAGCAGGTTTTCTTTATTCGAAGAAAATTTGCAGGAAAAACTACAGTTCGATAGCCTATGTTTCATTTAGTTCTTCACTAGTTCTGAAGTTGAAATTTTGGGATACAATCTGAATTTTTACCTATTATTTGTGTCAATTAAATTTTTACCTAAATCCTAAAGTTATGCCTATGATGATGCTACCAATACCTTCACTTGCTTGAATGGAGATTACATTATCACCTTCTGCCCTGTTTTCACTCTCCCAACATATCATCTTTATTCCAATCCTAAATATTCTTTTTAATTTGCTTGTTTTAATTGTGATTTGACTGTGTTTTTAATTCAATGTTTTATTATCTTAATTCCTCTCAAACTATGAAGAGATTGATGGATTTGTTTCTTGTTTTCTTAAGAAAGTTGGGATTCATTCAATGTTAATGTTTCGAGTATTGAGTTTTCTCTTCACAATTAAAGAAGAGGAAAGGAAAAGACAAAAAGAAGGCATTGTTTTACTTCGCTTTTGCTCTTCTTTAACTTTCTCTCCCATTGACTATATTCTTTTTTTCTTTTTTTGTGCAACATGAATGGTGCTTATTATACCTTCTTGGTTGGCCATATTCCAATGCAATTAGTTGATAACCACCACATCCTAGAAGTGCTAAATAGTGAACACTATTTTAATTTTAAGAAGCAATGCCTTTGAGTGCTCTTGTTCATTTTATTACAAATGGCTATTTTTTTCTTCATGCCTTGTCTCCTGCTTTTCTCATCTATTTTTTTTATATCTTTTTAATCATTTTGCATCTAATCCTTCATTGTTTGCTTTATCATCATGTTCAACAAAACATAATCATAGCACCTCAGTGAATGTATATTATGAGCACCTTAGTGAATGTATATTATGAATAACTAGACATCCTAGATATGAATTATTATATTGTTTTGAGGTTTCATCAATAGCACTGCATATTCTTTCAATTTAGTTGGAGAGACAAAGGGACAAGAAGTTGATACTTGATAGTGAGGAACTAGTAAGTAAGAGTTCTATTTTGGTGTTTCTTAAATCATCACATTCCCTTTGGTCCTTTCCACTATTTTTATTTTCCTTAAATTATCAAGCTCTCTTCTTTTTATGTGGTCTTGGAGGCACCAATGGTGTCTTGGGAGACTCTTCTAAATATTTCTTGTTGGAAAGCATGCATTGCAAGCACTTTTCATGATAAAAAGGGATTCAAAAATATCACAACTTGTCTCTTTCTTACTTCTATTCATTTTTCTTTTATTTTTTGATGCTTGACTATTTATGCTCATACTAGACTTTTAATTTTTGCTCATATTAGACTTTTAATTGTGGGCACCAAGGCATCATACTAGACTTTTTGAATAAAATATGTGTATCTATGATCTATTTCCTACCTTTATGTCCTACTGCATGATTGTCCTGGTGGCTCAGTGAGCATGCCATCACTGTGCATTCTGCGTGATCTTTTTATACTGCTAGTGTGATAGTCCAATTATTTCTTACCAAGAACCCGCTGAGCATAATCAGTAAGTCCATATTAGTTGTGCTTGTTGTTTATCTAGGGCAGATGCTATGGCTGGAATAGGTTAGATGTTAGTATTTTTTTTTGTCCTTGCTGCTTAAGATAATATGAATATGTTCCCTTTCTGAGGGTCTTTTGACTGGAAATAGTTACAATCATTATAGGCGTGATTGAAAATCATTGCCTTTCGCATCTCACTTTCAAAAATAACCTGGCAATATGAACTTTTTCTTTTGCAAGTACTTGAATGATCTACATGTTTATGATCTTGATCAATTTAAGGTGAGCCAGATTGCTTCTCTGTTGATATGTTCACTAGTTGGCATATCTGTATTTGTTGTTTGGTGCATTTTATATGGTAGATTAACACACTTTTTGTATCTCATTAGATCATGTGTTAAACTATCTTTAATTTAATTAATACCTACCATACATTCCTTTTATTGTAGTGGCAAGAAATAAAACCCCGACCTAGAGCCATGTGGCTAAGCCCAATGAGTGGTTTTTAGCTAGCTGTTTTCTAGGATGATGTAAGTAAGGTCAAATCTGATTATTCTATTTCATATTTTATCACTGTAATTTTACTTGAGTAGTTTTATTTTTCCTCTTTTTTGCTATATATTTCATCTATGGCATCTCTGTGCAACACTTAAATGTTGACTTGTCCTTCTATTTTAGCACTAGTTTGTTCTCTTTCTTATTTCATTACTTTAATGTTTCTTGAATAGCTTTACTTTCCTCTCTCTTGCTATAAATTTAACTGTGGCATCTCTATGCAACGCTTGAGCATTGGCTTGGTGGAGTATCCTCAGTTGGTCCTTATGTTAGTGCATTCACTTGTTGGACAGCTAGGGAGTTCCTTTATTGCGACCTTTGGTCTTATTGTGTTTTTATATTGATTTAAAATAATTTTTAGTACAATGTTTTTTTCCAGCTTATTTGCACTAGACAAATAAAGCACTTTATTTGGTTTTTTAACAGCTATGCAATTATTAGATTAATGTTTTTAGTACATTGTAACAGCCTGCTCTGATGGAGTAATACGGATTTGGACCTTACATGCTGACCTAGTCGTGGAGTCCAATGAACTTGAATCATATGAAATCGAATTCTCTCAATACAAGAGCAGTAGGTATGAGATAGTTATTGATTATAAATGCCAGTCTACTGATACTGGAAGTATTTGAAGTTCGGCTAATATCTAAAATTTGTAACATACATGAATATCTTAGTCCTTCTTAGTTCTCTATTGGATTGCTTTCTTTCTTAACTTTGAAAAATCTGAATGAAATGCCTTTACCTTATACCTACTTTTCATCGAGTTTGGGAAAATACATACTTTTTTTTGCCAGTGATGATTAAAGTTTATATATAATTATCCTGTTTGAGTAAATTCATCTTTCGCTTAAGATGTATGTCAGTCAGATGACTTTAGCTTTTGTTGAACCTTATCATTTGCTGACATAATTCATCTAAGATATCCTAGTAGATGGTTATATTGATTTACCATATTGCCTTTTATTTATAGTATTTTATTCATTTTTTGTAAAGCTGCTTCCTTTATGTTCTCTTGTTTTGTGATCCTTCAATTATTTAGGTTGAGGGTTGGGTTATTTACCATATTCTTCTGGAGGTAAAGTTTGCTTGTCAAGATAATGACAAGTTGTAAATAGGGCTCAATCTTCTCCTGGAGAAGTTTGCTCCATCATTGACTCAATTTAGTGAGAAGATTTGTGAGATAGATATGCATTTCATTTGGTTTCAATAATCCAAATTGATTAATAATATATCCCTTTTTTTTACATGATATGTCAGGAAAAAAGTCGGTGGACTAAAGCTGGCAGACCTTCCTGGCTTAGAGGCTTTGCAGATTCCTGGTGTGTATTCTTTCCTATGGGTTGTTATGGTTTAACATATAGTTATATTTTTCTTGATGATAGTTATATATATATATTTCTATCAAGAACTAGTGACGGGCAAACAAAACTTATTAGGGAAGGTGATAATGGTGTCGCATACTCATGGAATTCCTGGGATCATCAGTGGGAAAAAGTATGCTCTACTTATGTATTTTATGGTTTCAATTAAATTTGTTGCTCATCAGACTATGCCCTGGGTAGTTTTACTAATTTGTCAAGCTTGATTTGTCGCATATCGATAAAATATACTCTAATATCTATGCTTTCTTGTCCAATTCTTGATTATGGAATATGATAATCTGTGGAGCTTATTTAAGTCCTTTCTTTATGCATCAAGAGTATGTAAAGCCCAAACTCTAGTGCTTGCTTCTTTGAATGGATTCATACTTGATTGCTTAACCTAACAAGGGTAATGTTGTCTATTATGATGTGATTCTAGAGCTTAATTAAATTGGATGTTGATAACATTGATCATTGCTTGTTCGGTTGTCCTTATGTATGCCAGTGGCAACATTGGTGATCCCATGGTCATTACTTCACCAACGTCTTTTGGTTGGACTAGTAGCAAGGAAAACACTAACAATTGATGAATGACAAGGTTGACTTGTGAGTTTTCATGATGATCTTCTGTGTTACCATTGCCCCCTAATATTCCTAGGCGTAAATTTGTTAAGGCAACGGTGGTTGTTGGCTTCACTTAACTAATAGTATGATGATTAACTGTGTATATATATTCTACATTCCTTTAGAAAATCTTGGCTGAGGTGCATTTAATATATTATTCTCTGGTGATATTTATTATTTAGCAAGTATACTTTTGTATCTTCATCTCTGCTATGCCATGTACCTCATTTCAATAGAGAGCTATGCGAAAATTTTGACTTCACATGGTTGTAATTCTTCTACATGAAAGGAGTTCAATTTAATTCTACCATACATATTTGGTGATTGATTAATTTTGTCATATTTCATCTGAAAATTTTCTAGTTATGTTATTGTTTTAAATTCTTCATCTAATATGCTTGTCTTCTCTATTAAGTTATTCTTGGGTCTGTGTTCTCAAACGTCTACAGAAATTTAAATTAACATAAATAAATTACATGTTTAGAGCTTGCTGTTAGAGCTGCTCATTATAATATTGGATCTAAACACTAAATTGTCTATTTAGAAACTAGAACAAATAGCAACTATTGGTTTCTAAACTGTGCAGGTGAATGGAGTGAAAACTGATCTGTCACAAATTGGATTTGATATCGAATCAATTCAAAAGATGGTGTTAGGACTGTTTAGTTTCAAATAATTGTCCTTCATTCCAATTTTGTAATATATGGTACTTAATCTGATAAAGCATATTTTAGTGTTACTGCTAATTTCTTTCAGGTTCAAAGTTCATTATATTTTTTCTATGAAACTCTCTTATGATTTGCATGCTCAATTTACATTGAAAAACCTATATTTGATTATGGCAGGAGGCAGAGGCAAAACTTCCACCTGCTCAATCATCTTTGACTTTCTCCGAAGACAAGTCCCCGATGGTAATTTTTGACTTTCTAGTTCTAGATTGTTTATTTGTTCTTGTTTCACAATGAACTTCACTGTGAATCTAACATGAATCCTATTATTGCATCAAAACACAAAATTACAACATTTGCTTTTCATTCACCATTTTCTCATTATAATCCTACAAAAAACTTGGTCATCTTCAGGTATATTCATAGTTTCCGGTATACTCGATGCTTTCATATACCACAGCGAAAGAGCAATCAAGAAGATGGATTTAGGCAAATTAATTTGAAGTCCCTCCATTACAAAACTTATTGATGGAGGTTTAATTGCAGAAGAAACAGAACATGAGAAGGGATCCCTCTTCACCACTCCTGTGAATTAAATCTTTCTTACCAAATTAAAAATTTAACAGGGTTAGTTTGATCATTAATTTTGTGTTCCTCTTCTGTATTGCATTCCACTGTTGTGTTAAGATTAAAATATATGAAATATCAAAAAGGAGCTGGGTGAAATGGCCATCTTGGAGAGTACTTTGTAGTTCATTTGGCACATATAAACATGTTGACTTAACTTTCATTTCATTAGTTTGGTCTCCCATCTTAGGCAGGAGTTTTGTGCTCTCTTGTTTGTACAATTTATAGTTTGTTTTGTTAAAAAAAACCAAAATTTATGTGTATTTCACTATTGTTTTTTGTAAAATAAATAAAATGTGAGTTTCTAATTGAATAAAAGCAGGTTTTTAATTGATTAAATTATATATTTTTAATTAAAAAATTATTTATTAGGTATAAGGGGTTATAACCATCTCTAAAATAATAATTAGAAATTTAAAATTTAAATGGTAGAGGCTGTTATAACCGCCTATGAGTGTTGTTTTAAATTTTAATTGTACAGGCGGTTATAACCGCTTCTAAAACTATTAGTATAATTTTAAAATTTTAATTGTAGAAGCAGTTATAATTGCCTCTAAAACTATTTTGAAAATTTAATTGTAGAGGCGGTTATAACCGCCTCTATAGATAAAATATTTTTCGAGGCGGTTATAACCGCCTCTAAAAACCACTTTATTAGTTATTAATTTACCCCAACGGTTGTATTAAACCGGCTCTAAACGCTAGAGCCGGCTTAATACGAGCCGGTTTAGAGGCGGGTGAAAAATTTACAGCTAAAGCTATAGAGGCGGTTTTAACAGCCTCTAAAGGTCTTGAAAACCGCCTCTATAGCTCTATTTTTACTGTAGTGTATATATATATATATATATATATATATATATATACTACAATCAGCTCTAGATATTTGATAGATTTGATGTTCTATAATGAATGAAGCTAATGTTATTCCTTGTGTTACAGTGGTATCCTAGAGATGCACTCTTTTCACCCATTTCAAGCGCAATATACTCTTGTGATGGTGCTTTAGTGTATGCTGGTTTCTGTGATGGTGCAGTTGGGATCTTTGATGCAGATAGTCTGAGACTTCGGTGCAGGATCGCTCCTTCCGCCTACTTATCTCCTGTCTCTTCCAAGTACCATCAATATTCACTCTCACAAATTTGCTTCTCAAAATATGTTTCATGTGGTATTCTGATGGACATCATACATCTAACTCATTTTTCTTGTCATTCAGATCTGAGAGACAATTATAATGCAGAAGATATATAATGGGAAGGACTATTTTCATCATGTTTTTAAAAGTTGCAGCTAATGGTAGATAGTATTGATCCAAGACCTTTTTATCATGTTTGCAGTTATGTTAAATATTGGAGGTGGCTTTGGGCGTTTGTGACAGAACAGAAATTGCTGCCACACAGCCATTGATGCTAAAAGGGGACATGCCTGTTTCAGCTTAGTTGCAGTCTGTAAGTTTTTGTTTAGAGCACCATCAAACTGTATTGTATCCTTCATTGTATTGGAAACCAAAATGGCTTCTTAGCATGTATTTAGTTCTCTAATTAAAAACTTAGTATGGCTAGATGAAATCCCACCAAGAATATATCCATGTATACATCCTAGGAATTAATATGGTTTTATGTTGCATTCATCAGTACGACTTGTGGTAACATCATTTGCTAAACCTGACAAAATAAAAAAATAATTTGAAATCTTTTTTAACAACCTTGTGCTATAAGCAAACCGCCACAAGTAGTAACATAGAAAATCAGCTGTGGAGGCTTTTTATTCATTATTCACTTGTTTAACATATTACTCACACTTACAATTCCAATTAATGCTTATAAAAATCAATGATTGTATTATATTTACCTTTCACATTTTCTAAATGAAACCTCCTTAATGAACCCATTCTTTTCCAAATTTCCTAATCAATCACTTCTCTAGCAAATTACTCATACATTTTTCAATTCTGATAAAATTTAAGAGGCTTGAAAATCATAAATGCTAATAAAGACCCAATGGCACATTATATCACCTGCTATAATTTTGATGGATGGGAAATAAATAAATATAGTTGATAACCCTTTCTATGATTTCCAAATCTTGAAGGTACAGTCCTCTCCATATGTATCAGGCAAATTCTCCTACACATATGAAATAGATGAAATAACCAAAAGAGTTGTTCTTCCTTTTTTTTTTTTTTAAGATTAGCAAGGCAATTGACAAAAATATATAAAAAATAAGATGATCTCATAAGGTTTATGTTCAATCTTTCCCGTGCACTAACCATTCTGAAAGACAAATTGTCCATCATTCTAAAAAAGTATTAGCAACCATATATAGTGTTGCAAGAGCCAAAATTACACATGAAAAGTCGCTTTGTCACAAAATAAAAGCATCAGATATTGCATTATATCATAAAATTTCAGAAAAGTGCAGAAAAATTCAGAAAAATTACTCAAGGAAAACATCACCAAATGAGTTTAGAAAAAATTCAAACAAGGAAGTTGCTTCGCTGCATAATGATGGTTTTCTCTACTGTAATGTTCAGTACTAGATCTATAAAAATACTCAATAGTCCAATCTATAAAAATATTAACTCTACAGACAACCACCCAACACCCAATCAACATATTCTTTCTTGCATTGTTTCGGGAGTGAGAAAAAAATATGACACTTTACTTGAGTCAGCTACAATCAACCCACCAAGTCTGATTCTTTCCCCTTGAGACAAGTCTTCAATTTTAACTAGTTCAACAAAAACCTTCTTCTTTGCCTCTGTATATTCAGCAAGAAATTGGAAGCAATTAGCAAGTCTTGAAATATGCTCTCCAGAACTTTCCACCATCGTCTTAATTGACCCAATGGTATTTGTGAACTCATCAAAGCCACCATCTTGGTTGAAAGATCGTCTACGTTTACCTTTCTTAGGAGGTGCATATGATGAGCCTGGTTGTAAAGTGTTTGCGGTAGTGTTGTTAGTATTGCCATCTACATTGTATGCATGAGTCGGGCTCCGAGGTGCACTTGAATTTTCTTCTCTATCCATCGTATTTGTGTCAAATTCAAAATCATAAAAGTTTGCTCCTATAGGGAGTTCAATAAGTGCCATATGCTCCTCACGTTCAATTTTTTCAACAGCATTGCCTAGAGCTTCAGCACCTTCTCCTGTATCTCGGTCTTTTCCAAAGACTTGGCTTAACTCCTCTAAGAATGGAAAAAGTTTATTCCTTAAACCAACAAACCCTGGGTGACTCTGGAAACATTCAAACAAATAATTTTTAGCCTACATGGTCAACATAAATGGTAAATATTGGCATAAAATAAAATTACCTTTACCCAATCATTGAACACTGCAGCATCACAAGTAATGCGTTTATCATTATCATTCCAACCAAACCCACTTGCATTTGGGCATAACATTTCTTGAATGGCATGGTATTGCCTTTTCCACAATTTCACTCTTGACTCAATGTCATGTGAGCCCTTGATATTATAATCGTGTAATTTCTCATGCATCCATTTCTCCAACTGAGTCAAATAACCTGCCCGAAATTGACCATTATCAGCTTTCCATTGCCTACTCTCAGCAAGCCTAACCAAGCACTCAATTAAACATGCATCTTTTTGTGCAGTCCAAACATGTTTGCTGCTTGATTTTATTTGTCTTTTTCCTCTTCTTTCAGATGTCTCAATCCCATGCATATTCTCATTTTCAGCCATCCTATATCTAACAAATTGTATGAGGACAATAAAGATAACACTGTTTTTGATTCTAGTCCCAAATAAAGAAATCAGGAATAGTTTACATCATTCAAGAAACTGATTTTGTTGAAAAGAAAGTATGCATACATCACCTTTTGATTTTTTAAAAATCATATGTAAGGTTAATCCCAATAGAAACAAAGCGTGCATTGCCAATAAGGAAAAAACATACATACATGCTTCTTACATATGTGTTCCATTTTAACATATAGGCAAATACATAATTGTTGCCATAATAAACCACCTTAAAACAAAATGACACCAATAGTTACATAACAAACATAATTAATTTTACTAGGTTTGTTGGCCCCTACTCCGCTTACGCTGATTAACGTATCACTAGCCAAATTAGCGCGCCATGTTGTCCAATAATAAGTTGTCTCAACAAAAGTAATCCTCTCACCATCCAAATCTTCTTCTATAGTGTCTTCTGGGATGGTTTCATCTAAAGGATCGATAGCCATTTCTCTCCTAACATGATTGTGTAGTAATGCACAAGCAAAAATAATCATAGATTGTGTCTTCACTGGATAGTACGACCTTCCCCTCAAGATGGCCCACCTTCCCTTTAAAAGGCCAAAACATCGCTCAATGATATTTATAGCAGAAGAGTGCTTGTAATTGAAGAACTCCTCAAGTGTGGTTGGTTGACTCCCTTGCCTCCAATCATTTAAATGATATCTTTGCCCCATAAAAGGTGTAAGAAATCCCTCTCCATTCGGGTAACCGGCGTCACATAAATAGTAATAACCTAAATCAAGATTAACGGTCAATGATTACGCATCATAACCAATTTTGAAAGCTAACTATATTAGCCTTTTATACCTTGGGGAACCCTTAACCCATTTCTCCTAGAAATCGCATCATGTAACACCCTAGGATCAGGTGCTGAACCCTCCCACCCTCGTAGAATGTAAATAAATTGCATGTCTTGGGAGCATACCCCCAAGACATTGGTGGCAATCTCATTTTTTCTAGTCCGATACCTAGGCTTGCCAATTTCAAGGACATTTACTTTGACATATGTTCCGTCTAAAGCTCCAAGAAAATTCTATAAAATAAATTAATGTTAGTATAGGAAACTTTGATCCATGCGAGTACTCTGTATGCAAGCTAGGTCACTTTCAAAAACTCGCCTATGTACATTCACATCTCTGATTAATTTCCTACTATCTCCATCAGAGGCAATCCATCGTTTCTTTTTTCTATGACTATGCTCCAAGGCAATGACATACAGTAATATAACTAGGTCATTCATCATCTCAACATACAAACAAGCTATTGTGGCAAGCAAACCCAAATTTTCTTCAGAGAAAAGATCCATAAATCTATACATAGAATAAAACAAATGAAATGAATTAGACAACAAGTATTGATCGAGTAATGAATATGTTTATATGGGGAACAAACAAGCTATTAGGGTTTTGTAATAAATACAATGAGAAAATATTGTATTTTTAAGGACTTATATATTAAATTTTGACATTGGATGAATGCAAGAATTGGAACTAGAGATCAAAAGGACACATGATGCTAAATGGAGCTTTATTCACGCCATCCGGTGTTGGTGCATCATCTAGTTATGCAAAGGCATCTAGTCTAGGAGCTAGACCTTCTTCTCTTGTGGCCTCTATAACGGTGTCTAGAATCAATTGTTCTTTCATAAGAAGAGTTCAATTTACTAGCCGCACTATCATAATAAAATTTTAATTGAATGACAATCAGTGATTTTTTGAAATATTACGAATCTTGAACATTTGATTTAGTTGATAACAAAATTATTAAAATAAAAGAAAATTGTGACGTGTCTAAATATTCTAATTTTATAATATTGGTTGATTTATTACCATAATTAAAACCAAGCAAAAATATTAAAATATAAAATTTTGTGATTTATCAAAGTGTTTTAATCTTATAATACTTTTGTATTTGTCACCGTCACAATAACTAAACAAAAAGATATTTGTCTCCCATATAAAAGATCAAAAGTTTGATTTTCTCTATACAAATAGTTTAGCTATAATATTAAAAAAAAGTGTGTGTAATGTGGCGTGTTGGTATTGTAAATAATAATAATAATAATAATAATAATAATAATAATAATAATAATCATCTTTTGTTTTCATAGTGAAAACGATGCTCTCGTCTCATCATGCTTTGTTTTTGGAGTTTTGCGGTGTGTAATTATTCATTAATTTCTCTTTTATGTGTTTGTTGTTGGATCTTATGATAAACAACAATATAAATAATAATAAACAAATCAACAATCAAATAATTCAATAAACAACTTGACATTCAAAATAAATGTTAGAGTTATATTATGGTTAATATTTAGTTAATGGGCCATATTGGGCCCATACCACAAAACCCTAATATTTCTCTATATATATCCTTGTACTCTTTTACTAATGATATATCCAAATTATTTTTCCTATTCTCACATGGTACCAGAGCACTGGGTTAGATCCAAGAGGCCACCCAAAACCCTAGCCGCCGCCGCCACTCCAAACCCTAGCCTTCAATCAGCCGCCGCCACCGCTCATCTCTCACCGTTCCCGTTGTTCTACGGGCACCTGGTGATGTTCCTCAGCCATCACCAGTAATGCCCTTGTCTCATTGCTGAAGGATTTGTCTTTTCGTCGTAATGTCTTCGTCTCATGGGCGTGGTAAACACTTCTCTCATGGTGGTCGAGGAGCCACATTGAGAATCGTTGTTGGGATAAACATGGTCGTCCAGTAGTGGCCAATGCTAGTACAGAGTTGGCCGATCCAGCAGCTATAAGGCACAGTTTCTCATGCCATAGTCTCTTCTCCAATTTCCTCAGGTAATGCCTTTCTTGCTTCCAGAGACAGTTCCTAGATTATTGACTCCGGGGCCTCCTCTCACATGACAGGTACAAAATCTTTTTTTCAAAATCTTTATCTATCTGCTTTTTATTCTGTGACAATTGCCGATGGACGATCTTGCTTAGTGTCCGGAGAAAGAGTTGTGCAGGCTTTCTCTCAGCTTAAATGATAAGTGCTTGTGTTATAGTATCGCGAAGCGCTATTATCTTACATTAAGCATACCTTTTATCAGATTTTATCACTAAATGTGTGCATTTGTGTTCTCTTGTGCATTGAAGGTATTGTGGAGCCTAATTGGAGAAGAAGAATGAAATTAGGTCGCGTTCGCCAATGTTGGGATGTTCTCAGACCAAGCAAGGAACGAAGCACGTATTTGGACTTGTGGATGTGTGCCAACCTCTTTTGGAGGGGCACAAAGGCAGTCACATTCACAACAAGTCCAATCCGTGTTACTTAGGAGAATCCCGCGAAAGAAGAAGACTTGAAGCAATCGGCGCGACCTACCGTTGCTTGTGTGCCCAAGTAATGGCCTCGATGAAGAACAATGGACCCGGGAGGCGTTTCGGCAAGTTACCAAGCCTGTTCAGCTGAAGATTAGTGTTCCAGAGAAGTCACACGGGCGTGTGGAAATTCCACACGGCCGTATGAGCCATTTTCCAGCCAGACAGAGAAGTCACACGGGCGTGTGAAAATTCCACACGGCCGTGTGTTTTGCAATTTCAGCCATCCAGTGAAGACACACGGGCGTGTGGAAATTCCACACGGCCGTGTGAAATTAATTTTTCAGCCGAGACAGAAGCTTCACACGGGCGTGTGGAAATTCCACACGGCCGTGTGAAGCCCCCGATAAGTCCAATTTTAAAGCCGCGATTCAACAATATAAAAGGGGATTTTTGCAACCTTTTGAGGCATCTTTCGACCTATCTTTTCCCCAACTTTCTGGAGCGCGGCTAGGGTTTCGGAGAGGATTTCGTGGAGGTTCTAGCGCGTCATCGGCATCGATTTCGAGGTTCGACGTTTGCACAAGACCACGGCCACACCAATTCGAGGGGGTTTTTCATTGATGTCTATGTTTTATGCTTTATTTCTCACATTGATAAACATGTATAGCTCTATGAGGAGCTAAACCCCTCGTGGGGTATTCGGACTTGTAAACTTTAGGGTTTCTTATGTTTCTTTGACATTGATTATTATGCTTTCCATCGTTGATGAATAAAATTGAGTTTTTTAATCTTGATTATCCTTTCATATTGTTTTCCCTTAAACGTGACATTAGGGTTGAGAGCAATCTAGGCTTTCCTTTGGAGGTGTGACAACTACTATAGGATTAGACTACTCAAGATTAAAGAGGGTTGAGAGGGAGAGTTGTGAGGTAGCAATGTACCCCTTTCCCCTTCGATGTGATTTCTCCCTACCTCCGATTCCTTGATCTAATAGCGGTCGAAATAGAGTGAAGCAATAGGTAGATAAACTCCCCTAGGGCTTAGTTACGCAAGTAATAGAGTGGAGGGTTGTAGTGAATCCTATTTGCTGGGGCTCAATCTAGACTAGTGTTCTTCCACCTGGACCAAAGGGTTAGAATTACGTATAGGAACAGGTTTAATCACTAGGAATCCCTAGAGCATAATGCAACTCCACATAGTGTGAGGTTTAGGCAGATGGACTCCCCTGGGGCTTAGTCATCTAGGTGACAGAGTGAAGGGTGTTGTGAATCCTAACACCGGGCATAGTATTGGAGTTAGTCACGGTTGTCCTTAGGTTTGGGACCGTGAGTCTTAGGATATCCTCGACTCAATTGACATCAATAGGAGAGTATAATATCATAGTCTTGCACTTGAAACATAGACCCTAGAGGTAGTTTGTCCGGATACCCCCCTTTACTCATTGTTAGTCCTTCTCGATTTTCCTACTTGCACTTCTTTCTTCCATCTCTCTATTTAGTTTATTGCTTTGCATTATTTTCACTCATCAATCTTATTATCGTTCTCCGTATTCTGCGTAGCTTAATTAGTGAAACCTTATATTCTATCTCCCTATTCCCTGTGGATTCGACTACCTTCTCACCAAGGTAAATTTATTACTTCGACAAACCCGTGCACTTGCGGGATACACGCAAGGGGTCGTGTCAAGTTTTTGGCGCCGTTGCCGGGGAATAGGCGTTTTAGATATTTGTTTTTTCACTATTTTAGCTATTCACTTCGCATTCTATTTCATATTTTCCTTATCTACCATTGTTCTTAGTGGTTTGCACTGACTTGATCTTAAGTACAGAAAAGAAGGGATGCTTTATGCAACTGAAATGATCGATACACTTACAAGATTTGTAGAAGAGGTGGAATAGAAATTTCAGTCATTCACAGTACAAGCAGTTATGAGTGGTATTGAGTATGAGCAAATAATTCTCACTCCTTTCGTTGAAGAAGACACCAAGGTTTATCAGTCTTGCATGGAACAGCACATAGGATGTGAATTGTATGGGGTATTGGATGAATTTGAAAGGTCTGCAACCGCTTCAAGGGAAGAGTCAGGAGAGACTCTAGAGAGAGTTCTCTCCCAGTTTGAATCATATTGTCAAGAACGGAAATAGGAGGTCTTTTCAGTAGAAACAATTGATTTAACCCGTAAAGCATGTAGTATAGAGGTTGCAGTGGAACCCCAAGATCATCTCAATAGCCAAGTTTTACAGAACAACACGGAAAGTGTAGAAGAACAAGAATCATGTCAGTTTGAAGAGATTGATCGATTGAGAGAGAACCGTTTGCGGCCGTCCATTGAAGAACCACCTGATTTGGAGTTAAAAACATTACCGCAGCATCTGGAGTATGCATATCTAGCAGACGGAATGAAACTCCCTGTTATCATAGCCTCTGATCTTTCATTAGAACAGAAAGAGAAGTTGGTGAACATGTTAAAGAAGCACAGGCCTGCTATTGCTTGGAAGATTTCAGATTTGAAGGGAATAAATCCTTCGTTTTGCACACATAAGATTCTAATGGAGGATAATTTCAAGTCAGTAATTCAGCCCCAGAGAAGACTGAACCCAAACATGAAAGAGGTTGTCAAGGCAGAGGTGGTGAAGTTGTTGGATGCAGGAATTATTTATCCCATCTCTGACAGTGCTTGGGTCAGTCCAACGCAAGTGGTTCCAAAGAAAGGTGGAATGACAGTGATCAAGAATGAAAAGAATGAACTTATTCCAACCAGAACGGTCACAGGATGGAGGGTGTGTATTGACTACAGAAGGTTGAACGATGCAACCCGAAAGGATCATTTTCCATTGCCTTTCATAGATCAAATGTTAGAGCAGTTAGCCGGGCATGAGTTTTACTGTTTCCTCGACGGGATGTCAGGGTATTTTCAGATCCCTATAGCCCCGGAAGATCAAGAGAAGACTACCTTCACTTGCCCCTATGGTACGTTTGCATATAGACGAATGCCGTTCGGACTTTGCAACGCACCCGCAACGTTTCAACGATGTATGACTGCTATCTTTGATGACCTTTTGGAAGATATAATGGAGGTGTTCATGGATGACTTCTCGGTGTTTGGTGACTCCTTTGATCTGTGTTTAAAAAATTTGGAGAGAGTGCTAACAAGGTGTGAAGAAACAAACCTTGTTCTCAATTGGGAGAAGTGTCATTTCATGGTACGAGAAGGTATTGTTTTAGGACATAAGATCTCTCGGAAGGGTATAGAGGTAGACAAAGCCAAGATTGAAGTTATAGACAAGCTTCCTCCACCAGCAAATGTAAAGGGCATTCGAAGCTTCTTGGGTCATGCAGGGTTTTATAGACGATTTATTAAGGATTTCTCAAAAATCACACAACCACTAACTAAACTTCTTGAAAAAGATGCTCCATTTGATTTTGGGGAAGAATGTAAGACGGCATTCAATGTGTTAAGGGACAAATTGGTGCAAGCTCCAATTTTGATCACACCTGATTGGAATGAGCCTTTTGAGATCATGTGTGACGCAAGTGATTATGCTGTTGGAGCAGTTTTGGGGCAAAGGAAAGAAAAACAGTTTCAGCCCATTTATTACGCTAGCAAGACTCTCACAGGTGCACAAGAGAATTACACCACCACAGAAAAAGAACTGTTAGCAGTAGTGTTCGCCCTAGACAAATTCAGATCGTATCTTATCTTGTCAAGGGTGATTGTTTTTTCAGATCATTCAGCTCTCCGTTACCTCATGAACAAAGCCGATGCAAAGCCAAGGTTAATTAGGTGGATATTACTGCTGCAGGAATTTGATATGGAAATAAAGGACAAGAAGGGGACTGAAAATGTGGTAGCAGATCATTTGTCTAGGCTAGAAGGGAGTTTTGTTCAAGAGCCATTGAGTAAGGAAATTAATGATTCCTTCCCGGAAGAACATCTATACTCAATCAAAGACCTAGACTCACCATCAGATGATGCGCCATGGTTCGCAGACTTTGCCAATTACCTATCCGGAAAGATACTCAAGCAAGGGCTTACATTCCAACAAAAGAAGAAATTCTTTAGCGACCTGAAGCATTACTTCTGGGATGATCCATTCCTTTTCCGTATTTGTGCGGATCAGGTTGTTCGGAGATGTGTCTCAAGAGAAGAAGGATGGGATATTCTTGCTCATTGCCATTCCGGTCCGGTTGGAGGCCATTATGCCTCGAGTAGAACTGCCGAAAAGGTTTTATCCGCAGGATTCTATTGGCCGACTCTATTCCAAGATGCACACCAGTTTGTTCTTCGATGTGATAGCTGCCAAAGGGCAGGGAATCTATCGCGAAGAGACGAGATGCCTCAGAATCCTATGCAATTCTGCGAAGTTTTTGATGTATGGGGCATTGACTTCATGGGACCATTTCCGAAATCTAACAGGAATCAATATATACTGGTGGCAGTAGACTACGTCTCTAAATGGGTCGAAGCTCAAGCTTTGCCAACAAATGATGCAAGGATAGTGGTAAAATTCTTAAAGCGGTTGTTCACTAGGTTCGGCACTCCACGAGTGATTATCAGTGATCGTGGAACACATTTCTGTAATATCCAATTAGATAAGGTATTGAAAAGATACAGAGTACACCATCGCCTTGCAACCCCGTATCATCCACAAACAAGTGGACAAGTTGAGGTGACCAACAGAGAGCTTAAGAGGATCCTAACAAAATCTGTAGAGCAAGGGAAGCGAGACTGGTCTGAAAGGTTAGATGACACACTATGGGCCCATCGGACAGCATACAAGACTCCTGTAGGGACTACTCCATACAATTTGGTTTATGGGAAGTCATGTCATTTACCGGTGGAGCTTGAACACAAGGCATATTGGGCAATCAAGACAATGAACTTTGATTTGAAAAAAGCCGGTGAGCAGAGGTTGCTTCATCTTAATGAACTTGACGAGTGGAGATTGAGAGCATATGAGAATGCTAGAATCTATAAGGAGAAGATCAAAAAGTGGCATGATAAACACATTAAATCACAAAAAGAATTCAAAGTGGGCGATAAAGTGTTGTTATTCAACTCGCGATTGCGGCTCTTCCCCGGAAAACTCAAATCAAGATGGTTTGGCCCGTATACTGTTACGCAAGTATTCACCCAGGGGGCAGTGGAGATCACTCACCCGGAGAAGGGTACATTTAAAGTGAATGGGCATCGGTTGAAGCCCTATTTCAGTGGAGAAGTGTGCAATGATGAAAAGGAGGTATTCTTTCTCAAACCTCCGTAAGGTAAGACAGGTACGTCAAGCTAAGTGACGTTAAACAAGCGCTTCTTGGGAGGCAACCCAAGCGTTTTGCAGTTTTTTCGAGGACTTAGTTTAGTTTTAGGATTGAATAAAAGTCTTATCAATGGTGTCCAAATTTTCATGTGCATATGCTGAGTTTTCATGTGGATTTTCGATTATTTACGTGTGCCTTAACGTTAATTGACGAAGTTTCAGTCGGTTGAGTGTGTTTTCGATAGTCTCTGGTCGTGTTTTTATGGTTTATACAGGCTCTAAGTGTTTTAAAAGAGTTTCTGAATTTTTCTGAGAGTCTGTACAATTTTCTAAGTAAACCAGAGAAAACACACGGCCGTGTGGAATTAACACACGGCCATGTGTTACCAATTGGAGCTCAACCAGAGAAGACACAGGGGCGTGACTTTGCCCCTGTGAAAAACTTCAGAAGGGGCACACGGCCGTGTGGAATTAACACACGGCCGTGTGAAATTTCGCAGAACTTCAACTCTTTTCCAGAGAGTCCACAGGGGCGTGTGGATGCCCTTGTGAGTGCCACTGTGCTAAGGCACACGGCCGTGTGAGATTTCCACACGGCCGTGTGAAAATTCTGCAGGAATTCCCTTTCATCCCGAGAAACCACAGGGGCGTGTGTGAGCCCCTGTGGGAGAGCTTGTCAAGGCACACGGCCGTGTGGATTATTCACACGGCCGTGTGAAACATTTATTGTTTCTCGGGCGAGTCAGAGAAGCCACAGGGGCGTGTGAGGTGCCCCTGTGGACGGCCTTGTGTTCTTGGCCAAGTTGGGCACACGACCGTGTGGATGTTTCACATGGCCGTGTGAAAATTTTTCAGAGAGCGTCTGTGTTTTCCCGAGAGTCCACAGGCCCGTGTGGGTGGCCCTGTGTAGACCCCTGTGGAGGCACACGGCCGTGTGGAATTAACACACGGCCGTGTGAGGTAGTTCAGAGAATGATCAGAGTGCGCACAGGGGCGTGTGTTGGCCCCTGTGAACCCTAATTTCTGAGGCACACGGCCGTGTGGTTACTTCACACGGCCGTGTGAATTCCCAGAACTTCAAAAGAGGCCGAAGGTTTTTCTTTTGGAATTCACTCGTGTCTCTTTCACTTTCACTCCAAAACACTCTCCGACCTCTTTTTGCTGCTTTCCCGACCAATATCTTCGGTCATTAAGGTTTCCTCTCGAGCCCTCCGACCAAACTCCGAATTTTTCTTCATCCCCACCGTCGGTGAGAACAACAAGCCCTTCCTCTTTACTAAATTCCGGATTTTGATCGTTTGTGATAAGAATTTCATTTGTTTTGCATGGTTTACCTGGCTACTAATGAGTTTACAAGGGTTCCTATGAAAAATTTTGTGTGACTTTGGAGTTCTGCTTCTCAACCTTGCATCAGTGTCCGCCTGATACTCCACACGGGCGTGTGGAATTTCCACACGGCCGTGTGAATCTTCATTATACCAAAATGACTAATTTTCTTTCAAAACCACTTTGCAGGAATGGCACCTAGGAAAGGCACCAACAAAAGAGCACGAGAACACTCTCCAGAGCCGATCAACGACATCCCATCTGAACACCAAGAAACATATAGACGATTGCCGAAACTCAAAATTGGACAATCTCGATACCTGGACGTAGAATATGTAAAACCAGCTGATTGGGGTATTGAAATGGCGGATGAGATTGAAGAGCTTGTTGCGGTAGGAAGTTGGAAGAGCTTGCTATCAATTCGAGATCCAGCGAACCGTTTGCTTACCTTAGAGGTGCTCTCATCATTCAAATTCGACAAAGCAAGTAGAGAGTCGATGAGCGCCAACTCTATACAGTTTCGGGCATGCGGGTATGAGTACAATTTGTCGGTGACACAGTTTTCCATTTACATGGGGTTGTACGACGAGGCATTCACTGAAACGGAGGAGTACGAGAACCTACCAACTGACTACCCCGGAAATTTGACCCCTCAAAGAGCTTACAAAGTGTTATGTGGACGAGGGAACTATGAGCCAGGTGTATCAAAAGCTACTTGTCTATTACGACCGGCTTATAGATACATTCATGCCATTCTGAGTAGGTCAATAAACGGCCGGGGCGATAGTACAGGAGTTCTTAGTCGGCAGGAACTCCTTTATTTATATTCAATGGTACTGAAGGAGCCACTCCATATTGGGTATATACTCGCCGAGTCCATGCGTCATCAAAGTCAATATCCCAGGCTTGGGACGATTTTTGCAGGACCATACATCACAAGACTTATGAAGGGAATGGGTCTTCGGGCTGCAATCAGAGGGATGGAAAAGACAGTCACACCTTCCCCAATCGACTTGGAGATGCTGAGACAGATGGGCATGGCCTGGAGACATTACCAGCGTTACACGCTATACTGGCCCGAGGCATTCCCCAGCGAGGGATTCCAGGCAGCATTAGAGCCACCACCAGTGGACACAGAGGCAGGAGCAGAGGCCGAGGTACCCCCCACCGTGCCGGATCCACCTCCGGTGCGGATGTTTTCACCGTCTCGAGGCCAGGACAGACTGGAGCGCCTCGAGAGCGCAGTGGGGATCCTACAGACCGAGGTGGCCGAGGTTAGGGCCACACAGATTTCACAGCACCAGGAGGTGATGGCGCAGTTCCAGAGCTTGCGACAGATCTTCGAGCAGATTGTCGCCTCCTCCTCCTTCGTGGTCCGACCTCGGGTGTCCACTCCACCACCTCCATCTCCCTCAGCACCAGCAGCTCCAGCAGCACCAGCAGATCCAGAGCCTCCAGCAGCACCAGAGGCCACCACTCAGGACACCGACGCTGAGGCGTCTTAGATTTTAGATTCTTTTCTTTTATTTGTCATTTCTGTATATCTTTATTTTATTTTGGACTTGTAGTACTCAGAAAGGATTCTCCTTCTGAGTATAGCTTTTATTTTGCTTTTTCTTTTTATCTCGAGTTGTATTCATTGCTTTACATTTTATATACTCGAGTTTTATTGAGCTTTACTGAACCCTCGTTTATGTGTGCGCAGATGGTCTTGGATGTAAGGATTTTGAGGAATAGTCATTGACACGGTCATGGAATCGTGTGTGCTCCACGAACCATTGAGACTCAACTCTCAATGACCTAGCTTCATCAAACGCAACACTTGGAGTTCAGGGGAGTAATGTTTCAATTGCCACTTCCACACTAATTGCTTTTATCGTTTTCACTTATTATTGTGCTTATATGCGTACATTGAGGACAATGTACATCTTAAGTGTGGGGGGGAGTTCACATTGCACACACCTTTACTTGTGCGTTCAATTGCTTATGCTAATGTAGCCTATGGCGGTTCACCTCAGTTGCAACGGTTGTATTCTTATAGTTTAGGAGATTTTTCAACATTGTATCCTATCATACTCTAGTTTTCACTTGAATTTTAGGGAATTTTTGCTCGAATCATCTTAGTACATAACTTACTCTTGGAATCTTTTGGAAACTCAATCTTGAAGTTTTTAAGGACAAGTTTATCGTTGTTCTTAGTTTTACTTTGGAAAATGCATATATAAAAAAAAAAAAAAAAAGTGGAAAAATGAAAAGAGAAAAAGAAAAAAAAAAAAAAATATATATATATATATATATATATATGAGTTTCTAAATATTAGCTTTGTTTTAATTATGCATTTGGGGTGGCAAGAGCTACCGCCTATGAAGTATGCAGCTACTCTCATAAGTCGGATACAAGTTATGCCCTAATGAGAGAAAGAGCTATCTCATGGGATGCGTGAAAGCTACTACCCCGGTAGAAAGAGCTACCTCCTCGAAAGAGTGAAAGCCACCTTTGGCGGCCGCCTAGGAAAGGGCTACCTTCAAGGATGTGTGAAGCTACTACTTCCATCACTATTTTTTTTGTTTTTGTATATAAATAAGTCCTTTCTAACCAAAGTTTGAGGAGTACTTGTTGGTTCTCTTGAGTAAGATCGCACACACTAACACATTTTCGAGTTTTCATCCTTTTTGATTCGAGTTTTTAGCTAGAGCATTGGTAACCTTATGCAATGTTTTGAGTTCCCCTTACTTGTAGAATGCTTCTTTTGCATACTTTTGGTGAACCTAAGGCCAAGCACTTTCAATTGTTCTTCCCAAGTACTTTCACGTTCTATTTTGCTTGAGGACAAGCAAAAGCTTAAGTGTGGGGGGGTTTGATAAGTGCTTGTGTTATAGTATCACGAAGCGCTATTATCTTACATTAAGCATACCTTTTATCAGATTTTATCACTAAATGTGTGCATTTGTGTTCTCTTGTGCATTGAAGGTATTGTGGAGCCTAATTGGAGAAGAAGAATGAAATTAGGTCGCGTTCGCCAATGTTGGGATGTTCTCGGACCAAGCAAGGAACGAAGCACGTATTTGGACTTGTGGATGTGTGCCAACCTCTTTTGGAGGGGCACAAAGGCAGTCACATTCACAACAAGTCCAATCCGTGTTACTTAGGAGAATCCCGCGAAAGAAGAAGACTTGAAGCAATCGGCGCGACCTACCGTTGCTTGTGTGCCCAAGTAATGGCCTCGATGAAGAACAATGGACCCGGGAGGCGTTTCGGCAAGTTACCAAGCCTGTTCAGCTGAAGATTAGTGTTCCAGAGAAGTCACACGGGCGTGTGGAAATTCCACACGGCCGTGTGAGCCATTTTCCAGCCAGACAGAGAAGTCACACGGGCGTGTGGAAATTCCACACGGCCGTGTGTTTTGCAATTTCAGCCATCCAGTGAAGACACACGGGCGTGTGGAAATTCCACACGGCCGTGTGAAATTAATTTTTCAGCCGAGACAGAAGCTTCACACGGGCGTGTGGAAATTCCACACGGCCGTGTGAAGCCCCCGATAAGTCCAATTTTAAAGCCGCGATTCAACAATATAAAAGGGGATTTTTGCAACCTTTTGAGGCATCTTTCGACCTATCTTTTCCCCAACTTTCTGGAGCGCGGCTAGGGTTTCGGAGAGGATTTCGTGGAGGTTCTAGCGCGTCATCGGCATCGATTTCGAGGTTCGACGTTTGCACAAGACCACGGCCACACCAATTCGAGGGGGTTTTTCATTGATGTCTATGTTTTATGCTTTATTTCTCACATTGATGAACATGTATAGCTCTATGAGGAGCTAAACCCCTCGTGGGGTATTCGGACTTGTAAACTTTAGGGTTTCTTATGTTTCTTTGACATTGATTATTATGCTTTCCATCGTTGATGAATAAAATTGAGTTTTTTAATCTTGATTATCCTTTCATATTGTTTTCCCTTAAACGTGACATTAGGGTTGAGAGCAATCTAGGCTTTCCTTTGGAGGTGTGACAACTCCTATAGGATTAGACTACTCAAGATTAAAGAGGGTTGAGAGGGAGAGTTGTGAGGTAGCAATGTACCCCTTTCCCCTTCGATGTGATTTCTCCCTACCTCCGATTCCTTGATCTAATAGCGGTCGAAATAGAGTGAAGCAATAGGTAGATAAACTCCCCTAGGGCTTAGTTACGCAAGTAATAGAGTGGAGGGTTGTAGTGAATCCTATTTGCTGGGGCTCAATCTAGACTAGGGTTCTTCCACTTGGACCAAAGGGTTAGAATTACGTATAGGAACAGGTTTAATCACTAGGAATCCCTAGAGCATAATGCAACTCCACATAGTGTGAGGTTTAGGCAGATGGACTCCCCTGGGGCTTAGTCATCTAGGTGACAGAGTGAAGGGTGTTGTGAATCCTAACACCGGGCATAGTATTGGAGTTAGTCACGGTTGTCCTTAGGTTTGGGACCGTGAGTCTTAGGATATCCTCAACTCAATTGACATCAATAGGAGAGTATAATATCATAGTCTTGCACTTGAAACATAGACCCTAGAGGTAGTTTGTCCGGATACCCCCCTTTACTCATTGTTAGTCCTTCTCGATTTTCCTACTTGCACTTCTTTCTTCCATCTCTCTATTTAGTTTATTGCTTTGCATTATTTTCACTCATCAATCTTATTATCGTTCTCCGTATTCTGCGTAGCTTAATTAGTGAAACCTTATATTCTATCTCCCTATTCCCTGTGGATTCGACTACCTTCTCACCAAGGTAAATTTATTACTTCGACAAACCCGTGCACTTGCGGGATACACGCAAGGGGTCGTGTCATTAAACTAAATGATGTTCTTTTCGTACCTGAATTTCCTGTCAACTTGCTATCTGTTTCTGCGATCACTAAATAGTTGAATTGTAGTGTTACCTTTTGCTCTTTTCACTGCAGTTTTTAGGATCTGCGGACGGGGAAGAGGATTGGTTTGCGGTGTAATCGTGGTGATGGAGTGTATATGTTGATGCGTGATGATATTCCTTGTGGTTTGGAGGCTTCTATTTCAGAGACCGAGTCATCACTCATATGGCACTATAGATTGGGTCATCCTTCTCTTAGTCGTCTTCAACATGCTTTGCCTTTGATTTGGGTCGAGTCATTTCAATGTGAGTCATGTCAATTGGGTAAGCATCATCGTGCTACTTTTAAACGTTCTACTCTAGTGTCTAGTCGATCGCCATTTGATCTTGTTTATTGTGATGTTTGGGGACCTTCTAGAGTCGCGTCTTTTTCTGGTCATCGTTACTATATTGTGTTTGTTGATTATTTTTCCCGAGTATCATGGGTATATTTGTTAAAAGACCGTCAGTCGATTGTTGATGTCCTTAAAACATTTATTTTGGAAGTACAAAATCAATTTTCCATTGTTGTCAAATGTCTTCGTACTGATAATGCTTAAGAATTTGTATCTTCTGCTATGAATTCTTTGTGTGCATCCTATGGGATTATTCATCAAACCACCTGTCCACATATCTCTCAGCAGAATGAGGTTGCTGAAAGAAAGCATCGTCACATCTTACATGTTGCACACACTCTCTTAGTGGAGCGTAATGTCCCTAGGTATTTGTGGTCTGATGCTATCTTAACTGCAGTATATCTTATTAATCGTATGCCTTCTACACCCCTAGGAGGAGAGGTCCCTCTACATCGTCTTCTTCTCGATACTGAGTGGTTTCATTTATCTCCTCGTGTTTTCGGTTGTGTTGGTTTTGTTCAGGATTTAACTCCTTGTTTGGATAAGTTGTGTCCGCGTGCACTTAAATGTGTCTTTGTCGGATATTCCCGCACCCAACGTGGATATCGTTTGTATCACCCGACTGGTCGGAAATATTATATGTCCATGGATGTCACGTTTTTTCAGTCTCAATCCTTTTTTTTGGACTCATGTTCTCACGATTTGTTGACTACGTTGTATGATATTGTTTTTCCCATTCTGTTTCTGTCACTCCACCTGTGCTTATACCTCCTTTATTAGTTCTAGATGATGGTCATTTTGGACAGGTTTATCATCGTCGCCAACATGTACCACCGCCAGATTCAGCCCCTCCGATCGTCTCCCTGAACAATGCAGACCCTTCTCTTAATCTTCCCATTGCTTTTTGCAAAGGTATCAATTCTTGTACCAAACATCCTATTTCACTTTTTTTTTCTTATGATAATCTTCACCCGTCTTTCCGTACCTTTGCTCTTTCCTTGTCTGCTGAGTAAATCCCTAGGAACTACCAGGATGCACGTCTGCTTCCACAATGGCAGATGGCAATGGATGAGGAAATGGAAGCCTTGAGATCTTGTGGTACATGGGAGCTCATGCCTCGCCCTGCTGATGCCAGTGTTGTCACTTGCCGATGGGTCGTCTCTGTCAAGCACAAAGCTGATGGTACAGTTGATCGCTACAAAGCCCAGTTGGTGGCCCGTTGTTTTACTCAGACTTATGGTCTTGATTATGCTGAGACTTTTTCACTGGTTGCTCATCTGAATTCCATTCGCATTCTACTGTCAATAACTATAAATCATTCATGGGCCCTCTGTCAACTCGATGTGAAGAATGCCTTTCTCTATGAAGATTTAGTTGAGACTGTGTTTATGGAGCAACCTCCGGGGTATGTTGCTCAGGGAGAGAATCTAGTCTGCAAGCTCAAAAAAGCGATCTATGGTTTGAAACAAAGTCCTCGTGCATGGTTTGATAACTTTAGTGTAATTGCAATTGCAGATGGTTTTCGCAGGTGCAATGTGGATCATTCTGTGTTCTATAAGAACACTTCATCTGGATGTGTTGTACTTGCGGTATATTTTGATGACATCTTGTTGACAGTAAGTGATCGTCAGGGCATTCAGAGAAGTAAGGAGCATTTAATGAAGCATTTTGTTACACGAGACATGGGACGACCCAGATACTTCCTTGGTATTGAGTTTGCATATGCCAAACGAAAGATGACGCTCTCACAGCAGAAGTATGTGTTGGACTTACTTGAAGAGACTAGTTTATTGGGTTGTAAACCAGAGAGTACACCTATTGAGTAGTCACCACCTTTTTGGTAGACATCTTCCCCATTTCTCAATGATCCGGGCCAATACAGGCATCTGATTGGCAAACTCATTTATTTGACAGTTAGTCGTCCTGATATATGTTACGCAGTTGGACTCCTGAATAAGTTTATGCATGAGCCACGAGAAGTTCACTGGCAGGGTGCTCTGAGGGTTCTTGCATATGTTAAAGGAGCTCCTGGCAAAGGTCTTCTCTACAAGAATCATGGTCACCTGGATGTTGCAGCCTATTCTGACTCAGGTTATGCTGGCGATAGAGGAGATAGAAAGTCTACGTTAGGCTTATGTATGTATGTTGGTGGAAACTTGGTTACTTGGCGAAGCAAGAAATAGAATGTAGTTTCAAGATTGAGTGCAAAAGCAGAGTACGGATCGATGGCACAGACAGCTTGTGAGATGGTTTGGGTACAGTCTTTTCTATCTGAGTTGGGATTCCCCATCACAATACCTATGCACATGTTCTGTGATAACCAGGCTGCCATCTTTATTGCAAATAATCCAACATTTTATGAGCGTACCAAGCATGTAGAGGTTGATTGTCACTATGTACGTGATATGGTACTTAAAGGAGTCATCTCCACGCCATATACCCAGTCATCCGAGCAACTAGCGGATATCTTCACCAAGGGTTTAAATGTTAAAGTCTTTAGTAATTTATGTAATAAGCTGGGCATGCTTGATATATATGCTCTAGCTTGAGGTTGAGTGTTAGAGTTATATTATGGTTTATATTTAGTTAATGGGTCATATTGGGCTCATACTACAAAACCCTAATATTTCTCTATATATATCCTTGTATTCTTTTACTAATGATATATCCAAATTATTTTTTCTATTCTAACAATAAATAATCTAACGAAACAATAATGGAATGCAGAGGATCTGAGTTTTAAGATCATGCCTCATGAAGGAGAACTTAATGACACTGATACACACACACACACACACACACTATAGTGATGAGCTTTTACTCTAATATAGGACAAAATGAGTGGTAGTAAATTAAAATTAAAACAACTTCTGAGCTAACAAACACAAAGATGTTTTTGGAAATTTTTTTTTAAAAAAATTCAACGTCACAGTAAATGGTTTGAAAAAAACTTTTCTAAAAAGGAAGATGATTTAGAAAGTTAGAAACATTTGAGGACTAATAGATAATATTCTAATTTATATTAATTTATAATCAATAATTTTGTAAACTATGTATATATAATAATTTAATAATGCAAATTGTATATTTATATGACAAGCTGGCAACAAAGATCTGGAAGGTAAACATCTAATAAAGGGTTGTGAGACTGCATGACATGACTTTTGTCCTCTGTTTTTGTTATCATATTTTTTATATTTTCTTGACCATTAACTTATTATTTTTTTCTTTTTTGGGGGTGGCGTCGAAAAAATAAATTTTAAAAATAAAAAATAGGGAAAAATGAAAGGATTGATGATGTGATGGATGATGTTAAAACAATGGAGAAAAATCAAAATTTAAGTAGAAACTTGTCCTTTATATGCTTATCCACTAGAAAAGCAATTTACATGAGTTTTCTTCTAAATGAGTTAAAAAAAAAAAAATCAAGTAACTCCGTGTTTAATCACCTAAAAAGCAAAATTTTCACATTAAATTTCATAGCTAATCAAACAGAATAGTTTCAAATCCAGAATCAAAACTTACTAAGAAGATAAACAATGATCCAATCACCGAGTTAGGCAACATTAACACGAAAAATCAAAAACCAAACAAGATCAAGTGGTTATATCATGAAAAGATGAAAGGGCTATATTTTATCTCCATCAATCAAACCCTATCTACACAAATAACACAAGACATAACACCATGCTTATAAGGAATCAGCAAACAACAAAAAAAAAATACAATGAAGCAAGAATCAAATCGAATAATCATGCGATGATGGGTATTTGGGAACAAACTTGGATTGAATGGAGATAAGATTGTTGAAATTGGATTGCTGCTTCCGAGGGAGACCTGAAACGCTCCAGAAACCCTATCGGGAGAACAAAAGGACAAATTTCACATATTACACCCTGTAATACGTTTAAAATTATTTTTTTAAAGTAAGGGTATATTTGACCCAAAAAAATTATTAGATTACCATTAACTTGGTAATCTCCGATAGCCACCTAATTTGGTGGTAATGAGATTACCAAGTTTCTTGGTAATATTCTAATCTTGGTAATCTTAGATTACTATCTATATTACCATTGTCCTATATCCAAACGTGGTAATCTTGTTAGATTACCATGTAACAGGCAGCAATGTTTTCACATTACCGCCAAATGTTACATATTTTCTTTAACAATATGGTATATGTTTTATGGATGGAAAGAATCTTAACTTTAACAATTTATATGCTTTTCTTTAATAGGATTTTTTCTTTTATAAAATTTTCAAGCATGTTGATTTTTGAATGCATAGAATCAATCTATTACGTAACCATGGTGTCAAACGTCTTCTTATATTTGATAGGGGCTCCTTTCCGATGAAGATTGATGAAGAAACCAAATGTGGCAGGTTTGTGACAATAGATTCTCTTAATTTTAACATTCACTGTTAAGGAAATAGTTAAACTAATAGTTCTTAAGAAGGTAGTTGTTTGTTTGGATTTATTTATTTATTTATTTTGGTCCAATTTTATAATATGATACTTTCACCTAAATTAAGCATTATACCTTTGCATAACTAACAGTAGTTAGAGAGGTGGTTGTCTTAGCAACTTTAACAATGCAGGGTAAGGAAAGAAAACCTTAAATGGCCACTTAAGCATGAGGTTGCCAGAAATTCTTCTACATCTCATGAGTGCTTTCAAATGACTATTGCTATCTCACCGTCAATTGCTTGGGAGTTAATACATGTAATAATTAATAATTGAATAAACAATTTCTATTATAGGATGAAACCTATATTGTTCTTCTTCTGTCTTCGTACTGACTACACATAATTAGTAAAACCTTAGTCTTAAATATATTGGTTAACTCAAAAGCTAAACATATAGATGATAGTTTAGGTTTATCCTTAATTTTCTTTTGCCCTTATATGTGTTTCCATTCATAATTTATATTTAAACTACTACTAAAAAACTAACATTAATTCAGGTTTCGAAGAAGGAAAACATTGATTATTTTGTGGCACCCTACAAGGCTGATGCGCAAATGACGTTTATGTCCATTAATAAGCTTGTTGATGCAGTCATTACTGAGGACTCACACATAATAACTTTTTGGGTGTCATAGAGTAAGTTATATATAGTTTTTTATTCATTCATTAAACTCAACTTTTCTTAGTTTATATATAATGCTCTTGTCACCAATTAACCATTAGCCTTTTTTCTCATATTTTTTTCTTCCTTTGTAAAATTCTAATTCTTGGAACATATCTTTTCAGATTATTTTCAAGATAGATAAATTTGGGCAAGGCGTTGAATTTAAATGTTCAATGTTAGAAAATCAAGTGTCCGAACTAGTCATATGAGTAAACAAAGTTATAAAATTCTGAATAGTTATTAGTAATTCTTACAACTATCATTATATTATTATAGATGTTAGCCTATTTTAAAATCATATTACTTTACAAACTAATTGATTATTTTGTTTTTGTTTGTTTTGTAGAAATCAAAGGCATGGTGGAGTACTTCATCTTCAAATTTACCTTAGAATGTAGTTTAAAATTACTATAAATTTTATAATAATGTCTGGGTATTTTAGTATAATTTCATATATTCAAAAATTTGTACATTGGAATGATTTTTATTTTTATATTATGTTAAAGATTTAGTTTGCTAGTGTGACAATATTGTGCCACGTAAAATATACATTTCGTGATGAAATTGTTGTGTTAGCATATGAGTTTAATATTTTTGATAAAATCTACTACACGATATGGTCACTAATGCAAATTTAATTGCTGAACTGTTGATGTTATTCATGGCTAATAAAAATAACACTTTGATGAAAAATTGTCACTATTTTCAAGTATTTTAGTGTCAACGTTGTTGTCACAATAAAATACGAGAACTTATTAATCACTATTGTGTATTTTTCTATGTCAACTATATTGTCACTATAAAATGGACTATTATGACGGCATATTTGTCACTATTCTGTATTCTTCTGTGTCAAAAATATTATCACAATTAAATGGACTATTGTGATGGCTTATTCATTACTATTTAACATTTTCTAGTGTCAATAATATTGTCGCAATAAAATGGACCATTGCGATCGCTTATTTGTTTTTATTTAACATTTTTTTGTGACAACAAAGTAGTTACAATAAAATGGACAATTGTATCATGTATTCATTACTATTTCATATTTTTTTATGTCAACAAAATTGTCACAATTGAATGAACTATTATGACCACTTTGTTTGTCACTCCTAAGATTTTTTGTGTCAAAAAATTTGGCATAAATAAATAATGTTATTGTTGCCACATCGCTTTGTCACAAATACTTAATTTTTTAGTGTTGTGAAATTGGCCACAAAAATATAGAGTAATTATGACCATTTGTCTAAAATAGTCACTCTTATATTAGCATTGGAGGTATTTGTGACGACAGGTGACGACTTCTAAAATTTGCTAGTTTTACTAATTATGACTAAAATTATTGTTTTTAGTGATAACTTATATTATCAATAAAAATATAATGCATTGTAGCCACATCATTTTTATCACAAATATTACATTTTTTAGTGTCATGAAATTGGTCACAAAATTATGGAGTAATTGCGACCATTTGTTTACAATGGTCACTCTTGTATAAGCATCGGAGGTATTTGTGACGAGAGGTGACGAATTCTAAAATTTACTACTATTACTAAATATGATTAAAATTACTAGTTTAAGTGATAACTTTTGTTATCACTAAAAATAGAATTTGTTGTAGTGTGGAGTTGGTGGGGCTTGGATACATAGGATGGTTTGTTTGCCGTTATCTATTATTCAAGGTAACTATCATTAGATCATTGACAAATGAATGTACAACCTCATGCTTGTTATGTAGTTTACTTAATGAGTGATTTATCTTGTTCAACCTTTAGTTGTTTGTTTGTTTGACTATAGCTAGTGAGATCATGATATTTTGTATTTGAGGATTGAACTTTCTACTTTGTTTCTTGAAATTCCATTGAATTGGATGTTTAATTCTTAATTGTGCTTCTCTTTGATCGAAACAATAACCACATCTTATTTTGAGACACATTGTGAAACAATCTATTGGTCTGGAAATGTTTACTAGTATAGCTAATGCATATGATTGCACTGATTTTTTTAAGCTATTTTTATTTATGAATTTATATAAATGGAGAATGTTATTGAATTACATCGAAAAATTGAAGATTACTATGTTATGGTGTCCAACTTTTATGCTTTGATGGGCATGTGGACAAAAGCTAATAATGTGACGACATTGATGAAAAGTAGAAGATTGAACAAGTCACCTGGATTGAGTTATAAGTTTGGATAATTTGAGTTCATTCTCATGGAAACCGAAGTAGAGATGTATAGTTTCCCTTTAGCTGATTGTTTATCACAATCGAAAATGAATTTTCGTGTAATATATTCAGTGAAATTAATTTTCTTCACATGAAATGGTTTAGCAAAAGACTTATATATCTCCTAATTGTTCTATGGCTGATGGTTTAGCTTGTTGGTCTAGGGCTTTCGATATATCTCCTAATTGTTTCACCAAAATTTCACCAAAATTCTAGCAAAAGACTTTATTTGCTAAAAGCTTAGGAAAATGATATGTTTCACCAAAATCTCATATATTCCATTTCTAAGAATTTCGGTGGCCATAATGTATATACATACACACACACTCACACACATGGTAGGATTACATTGATATATTTCTTTTTCTTTTCCTAGTAAAAATAGCTAAAATAGCACGCCGCCATTCTTGTACCACGTCTACAGCATATATCTAACACATATTATAGGTGGCAAAGTCATTAGGAAACAGGTATGTAAAAAACTCATCTACAAGTGATGGATTAAATTATTTTATTTTAGTTTCCAATGGAATCAAAAATGATATTTATAGCTTATAATAGAAAGAGAGAAGTGAATGTTCAACCTTTTGTTGTGTTTAATTTGTTTGTAGATGCACTTTTTAGGACGTTTTGATTTCACAATTTTTTGCTATGTTTAATTTAATTATATGACTAGTGCAATTTATTCATCCATTATTCATTATTTAATTTCAAACAGTCATCTTGAAAAGAGAAGATAATAAAATAACTTAGCTATAATTATGTAGCACTTGAGAAAGGCATGATAACTGTTAGAGTTATATTATGGTTTATATTTAGTTAATGCTTCATATTGGGCCCATACCACAAAACCTAATATTTCTCTATATATATCCTTGTACTCTTTTACTAATGAGATATCTAAATTATTTTTCTTATTTTCACATGGTATCATAGCACTGGGTTAGACCTTAGCGGCCACCCAAATCCCTAGCCGCCGTCGCCGCCACTCCAAACCCTAGCCTTCAACCCACCGCCGCTATCTTTACTGCTAGCCACCGCCCATCTCTCGCCATTCTCGTTGTTCTATGGGCACCTGGTGGTGTTCCTCAGCCATCACCAGTGATGCCCTTGTCTCATTGCTGAAGGATTTGTCTTTTTGTTGTCATGTCTTCTTCTCGTGGGCATGGTAAAGGCTTCTGTCATGGTGGTCGAGGAGCTGGCTGCGCTGATTCTTGGGGTAGGTTTATGTGCACCTATTGTTAACAGATGGGCCACACTGAGAATTGTTGTTGGGATAAACATGGTCGTCCGGTAATGGTCAATGCTAGTATAAAGTTGGTCGAACCGTTACCTACTTCTGGTACTGAACAGTTAGTCACTATCTCTCAGGCTGACTTTGCGCGGTTCCAGCAGCTACAGGGCATAGTTTATCATGCCATAGTCTCTTTTCATATTTCCTCAGCTAATGTCTTTCTTATGTCCAGGGATAGTTCCTGGATTATTGACTCCGGGGTCTCCTCTCCCATGACAAGTACAAAATATTTTTTTCAAAATCTCTCTCGATCTATTTTTTGTTCTGTGGCAATTGCTGATGGACGATCTTACTTAGTGTCCAGAGAAGGAGTTGTGCAGGTTTCCTTTCAGCTTAAACTAACTAATGTTCTTTTGGTACCTGAATTTTCTGTCAACTTGTTATCTATTTCTGGGATCACTATACAGTTGAATTATAGTGTTACCTTTTTCCCTTTTCACTGCACTTTTCAGGATCTGCAGACGGGGAAGAGGATTGGTTTAGGGCATAATCGTGTTAATGGCGTGTATACGTTGGTGCGTGATGATATCTTGTGGTTTGGCAGCTTCTATTTCTGACACCGAGTCATCACTTATATGGCACTGTAGATTGGGCCATCCTTCTCTTAGTCATCTTCAACAAGCTTTGCCTTAGATTCGGGACGAGTCATTTCAATGTGAGTCGTGTCAGTAGGGTAAGCATCATCGTGCTACTTTTAAATGTTCTACTCTAGTGTCCAGTCGATCGTCGTTTGATCTTGTTCATTGTGATGTTTGGGGACCTTCTAAATTCACGTCTATTTCTGATCATCGTTACTATGTTGTGTTTGTTGATGATTTTTCTCGAGTATCATGCGTATATTGGTTAAAAGACCATCAGTCTATTGTTGATGTCCTTAAAACATTTATTTTGAAAGTACAAAATTAGTTTTCCACTGTTGTCAAATGTCTTCATACTGATAATGCTTTAGAATTTGTATCTTCTGTTGTAATTTCTTTGTGTGCGTCCTTTGGGATTATTCATCAAACCACCTGTCCCCACACCTCTTAGCAGAATGGGGTTGCTGAAAGAAAGCATCGTCATATCTTAAATGTTGCATGCACTCTCTTAGTGGAGCATAATGTCCCTAGGTATTTGTAGTCTGATACTATCTTAACTGCAGTATATCTTATTAATTGTATACCTTCTGTACCCCTAGGAGGAGAGGTCCCTCTACATCGTCTTCTTTCTGATACTGAGTTGTTTCGATTGTCTCCTCATGTTTTTGGTTGTGTTGGTTTTGTTCAGGATTTAACTCTTGGTTTGGATAAGTTGTACCCACGAACTCTTAAATGTGTCTTTGTCGGATATTCCCGCACCCAACGTGGATATCGTTTGTACTACCAGACTAGTCAGAAATATTATGTGTCTATGGATGTCACGTTTTTTGAGTCTCAATCATATTCTTTGACTCGGGTTCTCACGATTGTTGACTACATCGTCTGATATTGTTCTTCCCATTCCTGTTTTGGTCACTCCGCCTGTGCCTATACCTAGTATGATGCCTCCTTCAGTAGATCTAGATAATGGTCATTTTAGACAGGTTTATCATCGTCGCCAACATGTACCACCGCTAGATTCGCCCTCTCTCATTGTCTCCCCGAACGATGCAGACCCGTCTCTTGATCTTCCCATTGCTTTTCGCAAAGGTATTCGATCTTGTACAAAACATCCCATTTCACTTTTTGTTTCTTATGATAATTTTCACCCGTCTTTCCGTACCTTTGCTCTTTACTTGTCTGCTGAGTCAATCCCTAGGAACTACAAGATGCAAGTCTTATTCCACAATGGCAGATGACAATGGATGAGGAAATGGAAGCCTTAAGATCTCGTGGTACATGGGAGCTCGCGCCTCGCCCTACTGATGCTAGCGTCATCACTTACCGATGGATCTTCTCTATTAAGCACAAAGCTGATGGTACAGTTGATCGCTACAAAGCTCGGTTGGTGGCCTGTGGTTTTACTCTAACTTATGGTGTTGATTATGCTGAGACTTTTTCACCGGTTGCCTGTCTGAATTCCATTCGCATTCTACTGTCGGTAGCTATAAATCAATCATGGGTCCTCTGTCAACTCGATGTGAAGAATGCCTTTCTTTAAGGAGATTTAGTTGAGACTGTGTTTATGGAGCAACCTATGGGGTATGTTGCTCAGGGGGAGAATCTAGTCTGTAAGCTCAAAAAAGCGATCTATGGTCTAAAACAAAGTCCTCGTGCATGGTTTGACAAGTTTAGTGTAATTACAGTTACAGATGGTTTTCGTAGGTGCAATGTGGATCATTCTGTGTTCTATAAGAACACTTCATCTAGATGTGTTATACTTGCAGTATATGTTGATGACATCTTCTTGATGGGTAGCAATCGTCAGGGCATCATTCAGAGAACGAAGGAGCATTTAATGAAGCATTTCATTACACGAGACATGGGACGACTAGATACTTCCTTGGTATTGAGTTTGCATATGCCAAAGGAAAAATGACGCTCTCACAGTGGAAGTATGTATTGGACTTACTTGTAAAGACTGGTTTATTTGGCTGTAAACCAAAGAGTACATTTATTGAGTAGTCATCAACCTTCTAGGAGACATTTTCCCCATTTCTCAAAGATCCGGGCCAATACAGGTGTATGATTGCCAAGCTCATTTATCTGACAATTACTCATCCTGATATATGTTATGCAGTTGGACTGTTGAGTCAATTTATGCATGAGTCACGAGAAGTTCACCGACAGGGTGCTTTGAGGATTCTTGCACATGTTAAAGAAGCTCCTGGCAAAGGTCTTCTCTACAAGAATCATGGTCACCTGGACTTTGCAGGCTATTCCGACTCGGGTTATGCTTGTGATAGAGGAGACAGAAAGTCTACATCAGGCTCCTGTACGTATGTTGGTGGAAACTTGGTTGCTTGGCGAAGCAAGGAAACAGAATGTGGTTTCAAGATCAAGTACAGAAGCAGAGTACAGATCGATGGCGCAGATAGCTTGTGAGATGGTTTGGGTGCAGTCTCTTCTATCTGAGTTAGGATTCCCCATCACAATACCTATGCATATGTTTTGTGATAACCAGGCCGCCATCTTCATTGCAAATAATCCAACATTCCATGAGCGTACCAAGCATGTGGAGGTTGATTGCCACTATGTACGTGATATGGTACTGAAAGGAGTCATCTCTACGCCATATACCCAGTCGTCTGAGCAACTAGCAGATATCTTCACTAAGGATTTAAATGTTAAAGTCTTTAGCAATTTATATAACAAGCTGGGAATGCTTGATATATATGCTCCAACTTGAGGGGAGTGTTAGAGTTATATTATAGTTTATATTTAGTTAATGGGCCATATTGGGCCTATACCACAAAACTCTAATATTTATATATATATATATATATATATATATATATATATATATATATATATATATATATATATCCTTGTACTCTTTTACAAATGAGATATCCAAATTATTTTTTCTATTCTCACAATAACTTTGCATCTGTGTGAATATTTCTTATAGCAGTGTGAATAATAAAACAATATTATTGGGTGTAGGGTCCTTTATTCTTACCCGATCTTTTGTTATGGTTGACTAGTTAAAAAAGACTTACCACAAATTAAATTTTAATTATTTTTTTATACTTCAAGGTAGTGTGGGTTCATGACTTCCATTAGGGGCAAGGACTAAGTCATGGGAGCCTCCGAATAAGAACAAGTACGAATGAGAAGCAAAAAATATGGCAGAACTTAATTTTTTAATTTCAAAAGGGAAGAAGAAAGAATTACATAAATTTGATCAAGAATACTAGAATAAGAATTAGAAGACTCTAACTCTCATAATTCTACTTTCTTAATCTTCCTCTAACTTTACATAATTTGAGTCTATTTTGACTTTATTTTATCCTAAATTTTTGCCGAAGATTGCATTAAGGATGTCTCCTTTGACTTTGTTGACTTTGGTCTTATTTTTCTTGCTTGTATCTTGAATATCAACTAGATATTTCAAGTTGTGATTTCTCTATGTTTGTGAATCACAAACTTGATTTCATTTGATTTAGACTTTTGAAAACTCCGGCATTTCACTTGTGAAGCTTTCAGTCTTAGACTCATGAAGCTCTTTGACTCTTTGACGTTTGATGTCTCAAAATTCCTAAACTCATTTGTCCTATCATTTGAACTTTTCAAGCTTCAACTCGCTTATGCTTCTGAGCCTTAGTTTATGCATCTCTAAGTCATGACCATTCACATGATTCGATCACTAATTTTATTGTTTTAACTTCTTTGTTTTTTTTAAGAATATTTTGTGGATTTTGGGTGGTGATCCCATTTGTTTATGAATCAGAAACTTGATTTCTTTTAGTTTTGGTGTTTGAAGGCTCGGTGTCTCACACTTGTGAAGCCTCTTTCTTTTATTATTATCAAGGAAGCAATTTTTTTTTTTTGTCAATTCACTTGAAACATTTTTCTTCTTCCGCTCAAAGTTATTTTTACTCTGAGAATCATTTTTTTAGATATCAATTAGGGAACTTTTTTTCACTAGTTGAGCTTTTTTAGTCAATTTGAGAGAGCTCTTATTCCTCTTTATTTTTTTTATTTTTATTTTTTTGACATGTGAGGTGTGAGCATCATTCAATATTTTTTCTTGCTCGGGAAAGACCACTATTTTGCCATGTGGATCTTAAGAGATTTTTACTTAAGAAGGTTTTTTTTCACTCACTCAAATATTTTCCACTTCATTGAGAGGGTCTTAAGAGCTAATGAGGAAACTACATTGGACCTCAACATGAGTTAATGTTCTTTAACATAGTTTTCACTCAATTCAAGAGAGTCTCAAGAGCTAATGGAGAAACTCTCACAATGAGGGTTCTTTACCACCACATTGGACCTCAATATGAGTTGGTGGTCTTCAACATATTTTCCACTTAACTCAAGAAAGTCTCATGAGGTAATAAGGAAACTCCCAAAAAGAGAGTCCTTTACCATTACATTGGACTTCAACATGAGTGGGCGGTATTCAAGAGACTTTCCACTTAACTCAAGAGGTAATGAAGAAACTCTTAGAAGGAGAGCTCTCTACCATTATATTTGACTTCAACATGAGTGATTGGTCTTCAAGAGACTTTCTACTTAACTCAAGAGAATCTCAAGAGGTAATGAGGAAACTCCCACAAGGAAAGCTCTCTACCACTACATTGGACTTCAACACGAGAAGAATAGTCTTCAAAATGTTTTCCACTCAACTCAAGAGAATCTCAAGAGGTAATGAGGAAACTCTTACAAAGAAAGCTCTCTACCACTACATTGGACTCAACAAGAGTTTGTTGTCTACAAAACATTCCACTCACTCAAGAGAGTCTGAAGAGGTAATGAGGAAACTCTTACAAGAAGAGCTCTCTACCAATACATTAGACTTAGCACGAGTTTGTGGTCTTCAAAATGTTATACTCACTTAAGAGAGACTTAAGTGGTAATGAGAATACTATTACAAGGAGAGCTCTCTACCATTACATTCGACTTAGCATTAGTTTGTGGTCTTCAAAATATTTTCCACTCACTCAAAAGAGTCTCAAGAGGTAATGATGAAACTCTCACAAGGAGAGCTCTCTACAACCACATTGGACTCGGGAAAAGTTTGTGGTCTTCAAAATATTTTCCACTCTCTCAAGAGAGTCTCAGGAGGTAATGAGGAAACTCTCACAAGGAGTGCTCTCTACCACTACATTGGATTTACCAAGAGTTTGGTCTTCAAAATATTCCACTAAATCAAGATAGTCTCAAGATGAAATAAAGAAACTTTCATAATGAGAGCTCTTTACCACTACATTGAACTCACCATAAGACTTGTGGTCTTCAACATATTCCACTCACTCAAGAGAGTCTCAAGAGGTACTGAGAAAACTCTCACAAGAAGAACTCTCTACCACTACATTTGTCTTAGAATGAGTTTGTGGAAGTGGGCCAGCAAATTTGTAATAATACCCTCAATTTTCACTAAAATCCTATTTTTCTGTTATTTTTTTTTTCATTTTAACCCCTCCCATGACATTTTTGCACATTTAAGGATTTATGCATCTAGGCCCTCTAACTTTGTATTTCAAAATAAAACACCCAAATTTTTCATTTTCAACATTTTTTTTATTTTGAACATGAGTCCTTAAATTTTTCATATATATATTGGTGAATAACCCTCGAACTTCTCCCTATCAATTCTGTATATTAGCCCTAATCCTTGTCAGTCTCACCATTTTCCTAGCGTTTCTTATTTAGACATACCTTTATCCAGCATTCCTTTTTCCTTAGTTTAGGAAAAGTTTTTTTTTTCTTTTTTTTTTTACTATAATCATTAGCATGAATCTCATAGTCCTATCATAACCTATCATAGTCCAGGACAGAATTGGACGGACACCATGCCTATAGCAATGAAAAGGCTATTTGTTTTCAATGATCAGATTATTGAATTGAAGAACTAGTTAAGTAGGGGATGATTTTTTTGAACTACTAACATATGATAGTATAACAAGAAATTACATGCATTCAGTAAAGTGTACCCATGCTTATGTTATTCAGAAGAATCCATCTTCCGTTTCATCTTGCTAAAGCCATGCACCACCATATCATCACAATTTTTTCCTTGACAAACATTCATCATTAAATCTCAAGAATGCTACTGTTGACCATTGACTCATAGCATGCTATCAAACAAGTACCTATGACATCCTTGGGCTTATACATTTTTGGGTTAATTTAAGTGGGGCAATTTTCTTTGGTTTGCTGGTTCATGTCAGCAAGCTCCACCTAGCCATTATCATCAAGATCACTACATCCCTCTAAGACTCCAAAAGAAATATCTATGTAATGCTGGATACATGGACATAGTTGCTTGGGATGGTGGAGTGACAATGAAGAGAAAAGCTTTCAAAACAAAAAAAGACTTGTTGCTTCATCACTAATAGGATAGGGCATAGAATATGGAGAAAAGCAAGGTCTACAAGGAATATATCCAGAGGAACACCATGCACACATGTTAACACATGAAGAGCTAGCTATGAACATGGAAGCAATATACTCAACCCACTACATGTATGGAGAAGAAAAAAAAAAACATGGATTAAATGAAAATTCTAGGTCGTACCCTTTCTTTATAACTAGAGAACATCATGCATGTACACATGTATGCCGATAATATATTTTTTTCAAAAAGAAAATTCTAGGCCGTACCCTTTCTTGATGGTAACCGGATGCTTTCTTCTTCCCTTCCTCAAGCCTTGTCTTCCTTCTTAATCATGGTCTTCGGCTCATTTTCTTTTTATCTCTTTCTTTTCTTGTTTTTTTTTGTCTCACTTTTTTTTGTCTTTTCCTCCTCTATTCAGTTTTCTGTCAATCCTTGTTATGATTTCCTTTCTTTTAATTGGAAATGCTGTAATTACTTTATCATTTTTTGGTTTGATGTAACTTGAGAAATACAATCACCATGCAAATGTACCCATTATTTATCATTAGCACTAGTTATTTAATATTTTTCATAAATACTTTAATTTTATGCTTAAAATTAATTATTAAATTTAACTTTCACTAATTATCGTTAGTGTCAACACTAATGTAAAAAAATAAATCATTAATTAATTTAACGGTCATTTATTAAATTTAAAAAAAATGTAATATCCTTTAATTTCTTGCTTAAAATTAGTTAATTGATTTAAATTTCACTATTTATCATTAGTGTCAACACTAATGTAAAAAAGTAATTAATTAATTCATTTGATGATCATTTATTAAATTAAAAATATGTAATATAATTTTATGGCTAAAAATGTTTTTGTAATTCAAATTAAATAAAAATTGATATTTTAAATTACAATATTAAATTAAATAAAACATAAATAAACATATGCTTAATTATGTTAACAATGGATCACCATGCAAGCTTCGGGTAGAAAGTACAGAAGGGTGATTTTAACTCAAATATCTTGTTGCATTTCAACTTACAACAAAATTTTACTGTAAGTTGAAATGCTATAAAAGTACACTAAACTGTAAAATTTTTTACAAGTAATACTCATTTCACAACAAACCGAATAGCATTTTACATGTAAAACAAATTACGTCATAGATATTTATAAGTAACCAAACAACCTTCAAGATACAATGTGGTAATTTATTTTTTTATTTTATATGCCCTTCAGAAAACAGTTGATTTTCATAACTGTATGGAAACCATCAAATGTCTTACATGCCTTTTAACAAATTGAACCTTTTTATTTTATATATAATCATTGATTAAAATAATATTTTATGATAAAGATTAGGATAAATTATTTAAATAATCACCCAACTATTTGGTCACTCTTATATGAGTCATCAAATTATAAAAATTTTCAATTAGGTACCCTACCTTTAGACTCACATTCAATTGGGTGACCCAAGCTAAGCCTGTTAATGGCGTGTTAATGTGGCATGCCACGACATGACCCCTTGCCATATTAGCATCCCAAGTGGACAAAAAACCAAATTAAATTAGGGACATTAATGCAACCTATCTGACTAAAAAATAAAAAAAAAATTAAAATCCAATTACCTTCTATTTATCTGACATGAAGAATAGGATCTTTATCTACATGGCATGTTGATGTGGTGAGGGCATGATGTGGCATGCCATGTTAGCACACTATTAACAAATTTAGCGAGGGTGACCTAATTGAACATGTATCTAAAATTAAGACGCCCAATTAAAACTTTTTATAATTCAATGACTAAAAGTGAAGTGATTGTGGAGTTGAGTGATTAGTTAGATGATTTAATAAAAAAATTCTTTCTATGAAAGTAAAAAAAAGACCTCAAGGTCCTTGGACAAATTGTGAAAGGCCACTAACGGTCTTCAATTTTACTTGTGGCCATTTTTTTTTTTAATTCGTTCCTAATAATGTTGGTAGGCAATAAAGACAACTGCAAATTTGTCTTTCTAAGAAAGTGATTTATTGGGTTTTCAAATTTTTACAAATACCAGGCTCGCTTTTTCACATCTTCTTCATGTTTATCTTGTACTTTTCACTATATATATCTCCAATTTTTGCTAGTTTCTTTTTCTCTTATTTGCCTTTTGTACCATATTAAGTTTTCCCCTTATTTTTACATTAGCAAAGCTTAACATCTCCTTCTATTTCTTGCCTATGATCTTCTTATTATCTTCTCTGATTCCTCACTCTAAATATTGAGATTATAGAAACCTAAGCAAGTCGAGTGAAGAAGTAATAATATTTGAAAGATTTAAATAGTAAGATGCAAGAATCGAAATAGTTAAGTTGTTAGTTATTATGTCAAATAACAGTTAACACAATAAGGATGACTTAATTAGTCAATATTGTTAGCAATGTTAGGTAAATATATCTTACATTTGTAGATGCATTATTGCTTCTTTTATATAATTCTATCGATATATACAAAAAAATCTATGTATTAATAAAATTAGTTGAGAAATAATTCTTTACATGCCTTATCTTCACTTCATACTAGGGACAAATAAAAAACAAAAGAAATAAAAGATATAAATGAATTGTCACGGCTCGAACCTGGCTAGGCTAGACTCAGTGCGCAGACAAACGACTGTAGACCCACAGGGGGTGAACCTCATAGGCCCGCAATGCCTCAAGACCTGATTCAGAATAGACAAAAAGTGATAAACCACCTGAGTTACAAGATTAAATACTCTACGGAGTATATAATACGGAGATACAAGTAGTCCAAAATACAAAATACAGGGATATAAGGAAAGACAAGGACAAGAACTCAAATCTTACAACAAAATAAGACAACACCTACCGACAGTCTTTCAAGGTCCACACTAGTCTACTACTCTTAATCTTAAAAGGATTTAAAACAAATCCATGAGCTCACTAGCCCAATAAGTAAACTAAAAATTGTTTAAAAACAACAAGGTTTATAAATCTCGATCTCAAATATTGAGAATATTTCAAATTTTAAATAGAGTTTAAACAAATATAAAATAAATAATTCAACAAAGGTATAGTTCCAAAGTAATACCATTATCCAAAAATATTTTAATCAAAAGAATATCATATTTCAAAACTGCGAATTAGAATATAATAATTCGCCAGAAATGAGCATAGGTCTCCAAAACACAATTATTTTCCAAATAGACTAAACAAAAAAATTCAAAAGTGTGATTCAAAAACATACCGGATTTCCATAATAATACCAATATCCAAAATCATAATTTAAACAAAATGATGAGTAAAATATTCTAATAAAAAAATATTTCCAAATATGTTATTCACCAAAATTTGAAACCTAAAAATGCGATCTCAGAACTACGGAAACTTCAAGGCAAGACAAAAATTTTGTGTCTTTGTAGAAAATCAAACTCAATAAAGCAAAGCAAAAAGTAACAAATTTCAATGTATGTCTCTAAATTCACTATACATGCTAGAGGTCATTTGTTTACCCTTGGTTACTCGATCTAGAATAACAGAGGTCATTTATTTACTTTAGGTGACCCAAGACCATATATCCGATGGTTGTTAATTATTTTACATAACGGACATGATGCAAAACTGCAATTTCATTTTTCCAGACTTTCTTATCGACAAGGTCATTGTTTAACATTCCATTGACAGGGTTGCATATTACTCCTTTGAAAACCAAAACATTCAGATACAAAATATTTGCAAACTACAAGTTCAGAAATTTCTAAATTTCTCAAGTTCATATATACTCAGAAATACTGATAAATATCAAGATCTCACTTAAGGAAAAATCAATAGATAACCAGAAATGAAAGATAAAAGTTTAAGCAAGTAAAATATTTAAAATTATTCAAAATACCAACTCCTTCAAAAATAAAGGAAAATCACTATATAAATAAATAAATAAATAATCAAAATAACTAAATCAATCCAAATGATAGAAGAATCACCAACCCATGCCTGCAAACAAATGAATTTTAAAAATGTTGAAGTAATCATTTGAATGCCATCACACATTAGGTATAAATAATTAACCAATAACCAAGTTAAATAGAATAGCAATCATTTAATTAACATCACACTAATGTCGATTTACTAAGTCAAAAACTAAATAAAAACAACTAATTAAATAAAATATCTCAAAATACATATTCAAGATAAATAATTTTAATATGAACAAAAATAACAGATATTTGAAATTAAATAACCAAATACTAGATAATTATTTTAAAGAATAAAATAATTTCTCAAATACTGAAAATATGGAGTTATCGGTGGATTACTTACCTTGAAAATACTCTACTCCAAGACACTACGCGAAGATCCAAAGTCACTTCTCAAATGGTCCTATAACCCAATGGAGGAACACAACCAAGATATAAATACTTAAGCATCGAAAAGTTCATGTGACAAGGCTAAATTTGAGTTAGCCTATATACCAACAACTCTATAACCAAGGCATGGACCTTTTATATGGTTTCATGCACAAAAATAGATATTGGTTCATTCATGTGTGTGTGTGTATCTATATATATATGGTCTCATGCAAAAACATAGATATGGTTTCCTATAAATATGTATATATATCCATGAGGCGATGAGATAAATATAACTATGAGACAGAAGCTTGGGTTTCATGCAAGGGTATGCCCTTATAACCATTCAAAACAGGGTGCAACTCTTCATGTAACATAACCAAACAAGTTCCCAAACAACAATGCCATGAATGGATAGTTATACTTTAGATTAAGGTGGATAATCATCATCAACTACATCTCGATTTGCCAATAAGTTGGCGATGATGAGCACATCTCCGGCTTGATCACCAATGTTACAGTGCTACGACAATGTTCCTCACACTTGAAGCTCCAAGTGGAGAAGCAAAGGAAACCAAGGAGAGGAAGGAAGCAAAGGAAAGGCGAAAGAAGCAAATGGATGAAGGGAGCACAAATGGAGAAGATGAAGAAGAAGGATGGTCACTTGGACAAGTGGAAGACAAGGATGTTATGGAACCAGAATTTCCTTTGAGAATCCATCCTTTTAACAAAGTTCTCAAAACAAAATGACAAGGAGAAGGGGTTCTAAGAGAGAACACAATGGCTTAGCATCCTAAGAATACTTTAATGCATGGGTGGGGTCCACAATACTCTCCCACTCAAAAAGAGTTTAGTCCTCTAAACTCTCACCTGATCATAATAAGAAAAGCTACTGCCCAGATTGAGGCGATTAAGAAAAAAACCCAAATTATGATCAAGCTACAAGGACAATTGATGACCACCAAAAACAAGAAGTGAAGTAGGAAGACATAACTAGAGGTTGCCTCTTACAATACTGACACCAAAAAGAAGTTAAAACTTTGTCTCTTTACATTCTTCATTTACTACTAAACTCCTGTCTAAAAATTATTCAGTAATAAGCAAGAAAGCTATCAAAGCGTCCCATACAAAATTCAAGTATATAAAAATTTGTCGGGGAACAATACAACTCCCTAAATTCGACATCATAGTTAGATTTAAAACCTCAAACATGCTATCCCCATTTATACATTATCATCATCATCATCATCATCATCATCATCATTTTGAAAACCCAAGATCCAATTATGCAACTATTAAGCATAATAAGAAACCTCAAGAAAATGATGAACTGAAATATGAATAAAACTGCTCATTTAAAAGATATCGTTGATAGCACCTCAAGAACATAACAAAAATCATCAAAATTATTAGCATGGATCAAAACCAAATAGGACCGAAAAATTAAACAATCTCAAATTCTTCATCAACTGTAAACCATATTTCTAATAAAATTATCTAGTCAAAAGCATTACTCATTTACCTGACAAATATAAATGGTAAAAAGACAATTCCTTGAATTACAACAAGTTTACAATATATGCCATACATCGAGATCAAGCCTTAACCAAAACAAGGGTTTAACAAATATCCTTGCTTTACAAGCACCACATTGCAATAGTATAGTAATCATCTTGAAGATCACCAAGTATCCACCAAATTAATTATTTTTTTTAATTTTCCCCAGGAAATAATGCTAAATTTACACATCAATGACCGTATAAGTGATAAGTGCTTGTGTTATAATAATGCGAAGTGTTATTATCTTACAATGAGCATTACTTTTATCAGATTTTATCACTAAATTGTGTGTATTTGTGTGCTTTTGTGCATTGTAGGTTTGTGGAGCTAGTTTAGAGAAGAAGAACAAAATTAGATCGTGTTTGCCGTTGTTTGGGAGTTCTCGGACTAAGCAAGAAATAAGGCACGAGTCTAGACTTGTGGGTGTGTGCCAATCTCCTTTGGAGGGGCACAAAGGCAGTCACATTCACAACAAGTCTAACTCGTGTAACATAGGAGAACTTCACCAATAAGGAGAATTGAAACAATCGGCACAATCTACCGTTGATTGTGTGCCCAATTCAACGGCTTCGATGAAGAATGATGAATTCGGGAGTATTTCGGGAAAACACTGTAGCAAGTCACTGTTCACTATTTGCCAAAATTCAGAAAAATAGAAACTTTACACGGGCGTGTGGAAATTCCTCAAGGCCGTGTGAAATCCCGATTTCAGCGATTTAAAGCTGCGACTCAACATTATAAAAGCCCATTTTTTAGACTTTTGTCTGGAGCTTTTTGCCTGCATTTTGACCTAACTTCGGGGGAGCGCAGCTAGGGTTTTAGAGAGGACTTTGTGGAGGATCGAAGCGCGTCATCGGCATCATTATCGACGTCCGGTGGCTGCACAAGACCACGGCCACACTATATGCAAGGGGGTTTTCATCTAAGCTTTCAATTTGTGTTTACTTTCATAGTTTGATGGATTTGTATAGCTCCATGAGGAGCTAAGCACCTTGTGGGTATTCGGACTTGTAAACCCTAGGATGATTATATTTCTATGACATTGTTATTATGCTTTTCCATCATTGATGAATAAAATTGAGTTTCAATCTTAATTGCATCTTGTATTGTTTTCCCTTAGCCGTGACACTAGGGTTGAGAACGATTTACGTTATCCTTTGGAGGTGTGACAACTCCTATAGGATTAGACTACTTAAGATTGGAGAGGGTCGAGAGGGTGAGTAGTGCGCTAGCGAAATGTCCCCTTTCCCCTCCGGTGTGATTCTCCCTACCTCCGCGTTCCAAGAGTTCTTAGCTGTCGAGATAGAGTGAAGTGCTAGGAGATGAACTCCCCTAGGACTTAGTTGCGCGAGCAACAGAGTGATGGGTTGAAGTGAATCCTAGTGCTGGGGCTTAATTTAGACTAGGGTTCTTTCACCTGGACCAAAGGGTTAGAACTATACATAGGAACAAGGTTTATCACTAGGAATCCCTAGAACTTAAAGTAATTCTACATAGTGTGAGGCTTAGGAAGATGAACTTCCCTAGGGCTTAGTTGACTGGTCAATAAGAGTCAAGCGTCGTAATGAAACCTAATGCCGGGGCATAGTATTTGGGTTAGTCACGCTTGACCTTAGATTTGGGACCGTGTGTTTAAGGATATCCTCGACTCATTTTACATCAATAGTAGAGTATAATAGTATTGTCTTGCACTAGAAGCATAAGTTCTAGGGGTAGCTCGTCCGGGTACCCAACTTCACTAATTGATTGTCCTTCTCTATTTACTCTGACTTGCACTCTCTTACCTTCCATACTTCTATTCTATTTCTTGCTCTTTACAATTACTTTTACACTCACTCATAGATTCTCTTCACATTTATCGTACATCGCATAGCTAGATAGTGAATTCTTGTATCTTAAATCCCTATTCCTCATGGATACGACTACCCACTCACCAGGGTATTTTATTACTTCAACAACCCGTGCACTTGCGGGGTACACACGCAAGGGGTGTGTCAAAATCTCATCTTGTTTATTTTTAATTAGAAAATATTTTATCTTTTCAACTATGGATCATTATCCAACCTACATTCAAATTGTTTCCCGGATACTTTGATGGATCATTATCCATTTCCTCTCTTAAAATTTGGATTTTTTTGTTAGAAAAATCATCTTAACATGGATTAATGACCTGATGATGATTTTGATATTTGATATTGTCTTGATTACTAGATCTATTAATAAACAATATTATAATAAAATAAATAAATAGAAATCTAAATTTCAGATCATGTAAAAAATCCATAGAGTGAACACACAACAGGGCATTTGAAAAATTCCATTAAAGAGATATACAAAAATTTAACCATTTTAATCTTTAGACTGATATTTGGTCAATTAACCATATAAAATTGTTGACTATAATATTCTAACCTGGTAAATGACAAGGCTTTCATATGTATTTCTTAGTATAACATTGAAGACCAAAAAGACAATTTCGAATAAACATGTTTGTTTTTAATTAATATATTTGGTATTTAACAATGAAGATACACAAGTTAAAGCTAATATGATATCCTTGTAAGAGTTTATTTAGGATAACCATTTGTTAATTTCATACAAATTATTCAAGTTGTCAAACAGAAACATGTTTACAGTTATGGCTCTATACATGCAAATACAACTCATTGTTGTTGTGCCTAGTTTATGAAATTATCGTAGTTTTAGCCAAGTTATCATGCTCCTTGTCAATTACATGGTATTTCTATTTAGTTGTATATTGCTAAATATGTTTGCAAAAATTTCAAATTCTTTTCAGTATTAATTTTTAAGACAAAAATATTCTGGTCTATGTAGTTGATCATCTTTTATTTATTTTTTTATAGTGATCATGACACTGTGTTTGGACCAGCATTTTGAAATCTCGAACTACTGAAGCGAGTTTTTGATAATGGTTCCACAAAAAAATTCATGTCTAGTTATTTATCTCTGTTAGTTCCCCCTCCAAATTTCATGTTTTCTCATGGTTTTAAGTAATACATCAATAGCATGTGGTGTCCAAAATTTTCTCAACTTAAAGTTTAATAACATCATATCAAAAGTTGTTTTCCATAAGTCCTTGCCCTTGATGATTTTTCTGTGTGATTCAAGTTATCAATTTTGTGTTGATGCGTTTAGCACCTCCTGGTTTTTATTGATGTTCATTGAAATGGTACTATGCTAATTGATCCATATATATGTGTTTGATGGTAATTAATTTAGAAAGAACTCAAAATAATGCATTATCAGATTCGAAGACATATTAATTCGCTTTGTGAAAATTGCTTGAGTTATGGGAAAATTACATGAATCCTAAGCACTTCTTAAGTGTTTTTTTTTTCAAAAGTGAATCCAAACAGCTTTTAACAATAGTGTTCTAAATCATCCTTTGATTGACATTAGAATCTCTTGTATCACATGTCTGCTAAATCATTAGACTATTAACAAATGTTCAATCATGCAGAAGGCATATCTGAAATTTTTATGGATTAACAAAACTTGAATTGATTTATTGCCATCTTGTCAAATAATCTTCTTTGTTATATTGAAATGATTGAAGTTCCTAAAATGAGAGCCAGCCTTGAAAAAATGATCACCTTTAAACACCGGTCTACCACTCTTGATCTGAAAAGGATTTAACACAAATCCATGAGCTTACTAGCCTAGTAAGTAATACAAAAATTGTTTAAAAACAAGAGGGTTTATAAATTTTGATCTCATATATTGAGAATAATTCAAAGTTTAAACAGAGTTTAAAAAAATATAAAATAAATAATTGATAAACACCTAACTGTACGTATTATTTATGTATGTTTGCATATTTATCGAGTATTTTTATATGTGTCGATGCCCGTTTTCGGTTTAAATTGGTTTATTTCGTGTTACAGGTACAAAAGTCACCGTGGGGAGCTCGACAACGAGGTTTTAGAAGAAATCGGCAAGGAAAACACTATTTTCGAGCCCTGGTACTGTAGCGGACTGTAGCACGAAAACTTTGGCGAAACGGCTAAGTCTGGAGGTTCATGCGGGCACTGCAGAGGCCGCATACGGTACCGTAGCAGTTCTACTGTAGCAATTCACTGTAGAGGTGCTGTAGCAACTTACGCGATTTTCGGGATTTCTCGGAAACTTTCTCTCCCCGCATGCGGGGCCGCATGGGAGGTCGCATAGCTCGCTGGAATGGGTTTTTAAGGACTTTTAGGGCATCATTTCTCTAATCTTTTGGCCACCATTCTCCTCCATCATCTTCTTGGACTTCAAGGCTGTGGGAGAAGGCATTTTTGAGGAGCAAATCGAGGGGAGAAGAAGATCACACACTCAAGGGCGAGCATCTAGGAGCTTGTTGCCGCGGATCCTTCAAGTTCTCATCACCATCTTCTTCTAGTCTTCATCTTAGGGAAGTTGTTATGAGCTTTACTTTGTATTTCTTGTTTTGTAGGCATTCTCCTTTGTTGATGATGAACTAGACTCCCAAGGTCGCCGGGCATCCGGTGAACCTTGGGATGAACTTGCTTGTTTGGATACTTGATTTATATGTGTGGTATTTGTGTGGTTTGTGGTTTAAGTTTGGTGTATTTGAATGCCTTGGTATGCATGAGAACTCTGTGTATCAAATTTTAGGTAATACTAGGTTGCATGACCATTGCCCTAGTGTTAGACTCACCAAGCTTAGAAGGGATACATGTACAAATACGCCGTGACCATCGGGTATTTTGTACCCCTCCAACCATTAGGGTTGAGCCTAGATATTGTGTTTGACTCTAATTTGAGATTTCCCTAGGCCCTTAGCAATCGTGTGGGGATTTGGGCGGTAGAAATACCGTAGCGGTGGAAATTCTGTATTCCAATACCCATACTGGATTAGGGGTCATCACCGTGACCATCGGGGTGACCTATCTTTGGATGTCTCTTGGCCTAACCACCTTTGCCTGTGTGATTCGAGTATTCCTCTAGCTTTAGTAGTCCCGAGGGGATCCTCGCCCGCGGCCTCGTTCATTTATTGCTCATTGTTTCCTTAATGCGCTTGTTTGGTGTGCCTTAGATCACTTGTTTATAGTTTTATCTTTTGTTTGTTTCCTTATCTTGTTTTAAATCTATATTTGGTAGACTAGACAGTGTCATCTAGAGGGAAGTAATAGCAGCTCTTGGGACCCCAGGGAATACGACCCCCTCGCGCGTGCGTGAGGGGTATTACTTGGCGACCCGTGCACTTGCGGTAATCATCAATAATTCAATAGAGGTATAGTTCCAAAGTAATACCATTATCCAAAAATATTGAAATCAAAAGAATATCAGATTTCAAAACTGCAAATCAAAATATAATAATTCGCCAAAAACGAGGATAGTTCTCCCAAACATAATTATTTTCCAAACAGATTAAACCAGAAAATTTAGAAGTGTAATTCAAAAATATATTGGATTTCCATAATAATACCAGTCTCTAAAATAATAATTTAAAGAAAATGCTGAGTAAAAGATTCTAATAAAAGAATATTTCCAAATAGGTAATTCACTAAAATCTGAAACCTAGAAATGTGATCTCAGAACTATAGAAACTTCAAGGCAGGACAAAAAGTTTGTTTTTGCAGAAAATCAAGTCAAAAGAGCAAAGCAAAAAGTAATAGATTCCAGTGTATGTCTCCAAATTCACTATAAATGCTAGAAGTCATTAGTTTACCCTCAGTGACCTGAGCAAGAATAGCGGAGGTTATTAATTTATCCTGGGTGACCCAAGATAGAATATCAAATGGCTATTAATTATTTCACCCAACGGACATAGTGCGAAATTGCTATCTCATTTTTCCAAAATTTCTTGTTGACAAGGTCAAGATTTAACCCCCCCCTCCCCCCCCCTCCCCCCATTGATAGGGTTGCATATTTTTAGAGACAAAAACATTTATATAGAAAATATTTGTAAAGTACGAGTTAAAATTTTTTTAAATTCCTTAAGTTCATATAAACTCAGAAATACTAATAAATGTCAAGATTTCACTTTAAAGAAAATAAATAAATTACTAGAAATGAAATATAAAAATTAATTAAAAATAACAGCTCTTTCCAAACTTAAGTAAAATGATTATATAAATAAATAAATAAATAAATAATGGAAATAACTAAATCAATCCGAATCATAGCTAAATCACCAACCCACTCCTACAAACAAACAAACAAATTTTTAAAACGTTGAAGTAATCATTTGAATGCAATCACACATTTAGTATGAATAATAAATCAATAACAAAGTTAAAATGAATAGCAATCATTTAATTAACATCACACCAAGGTAGTTTTACTAAGTCAAAAACTAAATAAAAACAACTAATTAAAGAAAATACCTCAAAATACATATTCAAGATAAATAATTTCAATATTAACAAAATAATAGATATTCAAAATAAAATAACAAAATACTAGATTAATATTTTATCGAATAGAATAATTTCTCATATACTGAAAATACGGACTTATCGGCGGATTACTTACCTTGAAAATACTCTACTGCAAGACACAACGCGAAGACTCAAAGTCACTTCTCAAATGGTCCTATAATCCAACGGATGAACACAACCAAGATATGAATACTTAAGCATGGAAGAGTTCATGCAGAAAGGCTAATCTCATCCCTTATGGGAGACAAGGATGTGATGTAACAAGAATTTCCTCCGAGAATCCATCTTTTAACAAAGTTCTCAAAACAAAATGACAAGAAGAAGGGGGTTTAAGGGAGAAAACAATGGCTTAGCATCCTAAGCATGCTTTAATGCATGGGCGGGATCCACATGAATAAAAATAGAAAATTCTTTTTTTGTAACCAATAGCTCATTTCTCTCTAGTCTTAATATTCATCTAGCTAATCTCATCCGTGTTTCTTTCTTTTCACATCCTGAATATCATCTTAACATGAAATTGCTTCTAAAAATTATCTCTATTGGAGGACTCGCTTGTTCTTTTTCTTAAAAGGGAAAGTATCATTGGAATTCATCGATATTGTCAAACCATTTCTCTGAAAATAATTGGTGACTAGCCAAATCATTCATACACATCATGGTGTTGCCAAGAGAAACTTCTCATTAGTCTTCTCTTTAATTCACTCCTTTAAGGTGTCATGTTTCTTGTTGTAGGTTGCTCCACTTCTAAAGATGTGTGGGACCCCTGACACAATCTTTTGCATCTCTTTCACAGAGACACATACTCTAAAGCTGCACAAGGATTTACAGAAACCTCAACGTGATGTGACTCTTATTGATTATATTTAATGACTAAAAATAATATCTAATGAACTTGCAACAATTAGGCAACCAATCCCATTACCATAGTTCAATGTCTATATCTTCAAAGGACTACAATAAAAACTACGTCAAATGGTAGCAGTTCTTAAATCCACTATGAACCACCATCCTTCTCTAAAATTTACACTGCATTACTTAATCAAGAATTTCTCAATGAACCTTTTATGATCTTTAGCTTTAGCACCTATTATCAATATTGCTCAATAGACAACCAATTAGTTCAACTACAATAGTAATTCAAATCGAGGTGGTAGAGGAGGTTATAACAATGGTCGTGGCCATAGTCGTGTGGTTGTGAACATCCTCCTTCTGGTGAAAACAATCAGTAGAATCATTAATCTAGTTTCCGACAACCATGTCAAATTTGGGGCCTTCACAACCATTTGGCCACTCATTGGTACCATTTCATTGAGTCAAATTAAGTCCAAATGTTTCTTATATTGGTCATATTAATGCTCTTGTCTTAGCCCAGACTTGGTTCCTTAACACCATTGTCACTCACCATGCTACTCTTGACATTCAGGCCCTTGCAGATTGAAGAGTATCATGATCATAAGCAAATTCGTGTTGGTAACCATAATAAAGTTCATGTTACTCATATTAGTAAATCTTTTTACCACACACAATCCAAAGATTTTCAACATCATAAAGCTTTTCATGTTGCTTAAATTTTTTAGTCTCTTCTTTTTGTACATAAATTTGCTAAAGATAATATATTTTTTTTTATTTTATTCCATTCATTTTTATGTGAAGGCTCAGAGTACAAAGAAAATCATTATTCGCGGCCCAAATGAACATGGAAGTGTACTGTTTATCACCTCCTTTCTACTCACCAGTTGTTTACCTTATTGCTAAAGCTTCTTCTTCAATTTTGCACAATCATCTTGATCATCCACATTCATGGGTTCTTCAAAAAATAATAACCTGACACCATCTATATTGCATTTGAATAATTCAAGTTCCATAAGTGCTTCTTGATTGCAACTTATTATTAGTGACATTTGGGGTCCAACACTTGTTCTTTTAAATGAAGGCTTTCATTACTTTGTTATCTTTCTGGATGATTTTAGCAAATTTATTCGGTTCTTTTCTCTTCATTTAAAATCTCATGTGCCTGCAATCTTTTAAAAGTTTCAAAATCTTGTTGAAAATTAATTTCAATCCTCCATAAAATCACTACAAACTAATTGGGGTGGTAAATTTTAAAAGTTGCAGACTTTTTTTTAATCCAAAGGAATTCACCATTGTTTACCTTGTCTACAAAGACATTAACAAAATAGATCTATTGAAAGATATGACCTCCATATTATTGTTGTGGACCCCACCCAGTACTAATTGGGATGGTGAAAGCTTTTGATTTTCTCTTAATCCCTTTTCCCTTGTTAGCTTGCATTGGAAACTTAGCTATAATGCGGAATTCCCAGAGAAATTCATGGGCTTCAATCATATCCATGTCTTCTGATAACCATGCTTTAACTCCATTGCTTCCTTCCTCTCTATTTCTTCCTTCTTCTCTACTTGATCCTTGAAGGACTGAAGTGCTAACAAACTTCTCATCAGTCGTGGGTGAAGTTAAGAGGTTTCCGGCATTGCCAACTCGTCAATAGTTTTAAAGGTAGGCTAGTTGTCTAGTTGAATTGTTGGTGTTTTGCTTTGCAAGTTTCCATGGGTAGCATTTTAGTTCTTATTTAGAAGCCTTAGCATGTTGATAGCTTTATTTAAGGCTTTCTATAAATTCAAAGTATTTATACTTGCTATTTTCTTGGTACATAGATCAAAAATTTGTTGAAATATTTAGAGCTTAGTGTTAGCTCAAGTACTTGTGTTTAACTATTCTTGGTATGAGATAAGTATGACCTTGCTATTAGTTTAGGAGTAAATTTTTTACTAAGTCATTAACCTTTGACTCATTTTTACTTTGATCACTAAACTTCAATTTACATCAATTTGATCACTCAATTTTAATTTGATTTCACAGGGTAATAAATCAAGGATTTCAACCCTAATTGATTACATGGCTTTATGAAAATCCGAGTCAGTCCTCCTCATGACACATTATTAATTCTATTGGAGGTGTCCATGTCATAAAAAAACATCCACATCATTTATTTGGAGTTGGAAATCCCTTAATTTACTATCAAATGAAATCAAATTAAAGTTAAGTGACCAAATTGATGTAAATTGAAGTTCGATGATCAAAATGAAAATGAGCCAAAGTTTAGTGACCTACTAAAAAATTTACCCATTAGTTTGGTGAGTGCTAAGTTTGCATGATCCTTGCTCACCAAAGCTTTGTGGAGATTATTTGAACCTTCTCGATCAAATAACCAACTTGCAAAAACCTTAATAGTGTATGATTTCATATATATGTTCATATCTAAAATATATGCATATGTGTATGTTTAGATTATCTACCAGCATCCACACTTTCTTCTTGGCTTGCGGATGTATGTAGATAGTGTTTCGATAGTGGGATATTGTATTCCATGGATGGGGGATATCCATGGATGGGAATATCTATGTTTAAGTGCTTGGTTGGAGGGATTTAATAGTAACGATAAATATTGTTTGGTGTTTGCTTAGATGGATAAGGATATGTAAAGTTTTGGATATCCATTTTTGAATATTTGGTTGGATGGATATGGGAGTGGTATGATAACCCTATCCATAAAGAGGTAAAGTTACCCTTTTATTTAATTAATAATTTTGTAAAATATTTTCATATTGTTTAATTAAATTCAATTATTAGTGGATGATTAGAGAAATTTATTTTTTAAATATTTTATGTAAGTATTTGATTTGAATAACGGATATTAATAGAAAATTTTAATATTTATTTAGCATGAAATATTTTAAATAATTTTTAATGAATAACAATGCAATTTATTATTTAACTTGATTTTTTGAATTTAATTTAATTCAAAAAATCAAGTTACATAAACATTTAAACTGTAGTAATTGATAAACAATTAAATCATAATGTTAAGAAACAAAAATTTAACTTAATTTTTGTAGCTAAGGACAAAATGATTATGGATTAAGACAATGAAAGCATTAACATTACAACAATTCAATAAACCTCAAAATAGAGTTCCAACCTGATAGCATTACACACTAATAACAAATCCAACACCATAAGTGAAGCTATAAGTTTACAATCAAGTTATAAAAATATTGTAGACATAGTGTCGTAGTTCAAAACTAAAAAACACAAGCGATAAACTCTCAAGCAAAACGCATGCCACATTTACGATCCCAAACTAAAAAGTTTGTCCTGGTGGTCCTATAAGTTCCTCTGCCATGTACTGTAGGAGAATATCTGGCCCGCCCAAGAATTTGAATGTTATGGTCTCACTATCTGCATAATATGAATAAACTTTGGCCACATCACGTGTTGAATAACCAACTTCAATAAGCTTTATGCATGCTTCACTTAGCTTGGTTGTAAGAGTGACTAGGTTATGCTCCTCAATTTCAAGTGCAAGTCTATCTATTTTTGAACCTACAGTTTGTGCCAAGGCAGAATCGACACTAGCATCTCTTTTTTTACCTTTCTTTCTTATTTGTGCTTCTTGAGAGGTACGTGCTTGTGAGCTATTTGGTGTTGGTGAGTGTGTCTCAAACCTATAGTTATTGTCTAATTGGCCATGTCCAAGATCCTCTGGCTTCAATCCAATATTAAAATTATCTTGCGGAAAGTTTGGTATGCCATCATCAGTCGAATTTGTCTCAATACTATCACGAGCAAAACACCCTATTGCATGATCATTCCCACAAACAATACACGCTAATCATAGTCTTCAATGGGTTTATTTATAAATGGTTCTTCATTTGGATGGCTTTGTCAACAAAACAATAAAAAATTATCATTAGTGTTAGAGAAATATAAACAAAGTGTAACGAGACGCTAATCATAGTCTTCAATGGGTTTATTTATAAATGGTTCTTCATTTGGATGGCTTTGTCAACAAAACAATAAAAAATTATCATTAGTGTTAGAGAAATATAAACAAAGTGTAACGAGTGAATATAAAATTGTAAGATATAAAGAGCATACCATCAGATATTTCATGCATTTCTCTTCACCCATAATTATTTTCTTGTTTTCTTCGTCCCAACCCACATCACTCATCTCTCGAAGTTTTCTAATTGTATCCCATTTGCGCTTTAATGTTTGGAGATGTTTATGTATGTTCGAGTCGGTACATACTTTACCAAAATTCTCTCTCAAAGCACATATGACTGCGTGAATTGCTTGTGGTTTGAATGTCTTATCACACTTCAGACCATTTTCCACTTGTGTTTCCATAAATTGCAAGAAAAACTTGCTCTCACTTGGTCTCCATCGCATATTACCAACATTGTTCCTACTACTTGATGAATAATTAGCAGCTTCCATTTTTTCTTGTTACATTGCAAATACACATTCATATACAAACCTTTAAATAGCAATTAAAATATAGAATACTTGGTCTTAAGAATTCACTCATAGCAACTATATCAATTATTCAACATAAAGCAACAATATAAGAATTCACAACATATGAAATACAAAGCAATTCAACATCAAACTACAATGTATGGTAAACAGAAATACAGATAAACATAAAAAAATGACATAACATATCCTTCATAAATACGTTTATCTATTGTTCCACATATCATGTATTATCTGATCCTTTTTGTCCAACTACTCTTTAACATCTTCACGTTGCCCTCTCCTTGAAATATGAACTCTTATCTCTTATTCCTATTCTTCCTCGGATGGTATCAATCTATCACCACATTAGTTAATAATAATATTGTGAAGAATGCAAAACGTAATCACTAGGTCAACTTGGGTACTATATGGAAAGAAGGCCTAGATGTGAGAATCTTAAACTGACTTATCAAAGATCCAAATGCATGCTCAACTGAAGTCCGCGCTGACGAATGCCTATAGTTAAACAACTCCTTAGGGTTTTCAGGAATTCATGACTTGAATTCCTTCATGTGATATCTAACACCTCTAAAAGGTGCTATAAATTTGGGTCTTGCAGCATATCATGCGTTGACAAGGAAATATTTTCCTGAACAACAAAAGGATATAGGATTATGTTATATACTATAATAACAATTTATGTTTTGTATATTAATCAATAAATAAATAGCAATATATACCTTGTGGCACTTTAAGACCATTGGGTCTTTCTAAAGCATCACACAAGACCATCGAGTCATATGCAAACCCTTCCCAACCAGTAAGCACATAAGTGAAGTTAAGATCAAACTCTACTACGGCAAGCATATTTTGTGTTGGAAAACCTTTTCTACTATGAACAGATGAAACCATGTCTACTGGAACACTTGCATGTATATGTGTGCGATCAAGAGACCCCAATACAATCCTAAGAACACATAAGTTTCATGGGTCATTATTAAAATATGATCATTCTATATTTTTGGCAAACATGTAGATACAATTACGTACCTTAAAGTATGGAAAGTATCTTGACCGTTGTGCAATGTAGGTTGATAAAGTACTCGTTGGAGGTCCGATAAACTTTTTTTTTAATTATCCAATGGCATGTAGGACAAGATTAAAATATTGGCTAACAGTTATTGAAAATTGTGCTCGATGACTCTATTTAGTTGGTTGTGGCCAACAATATGCAAGAGCATCAGTAATTGCTCTTCCACATTAACATTTATTGAATCTCTAAGAAGTCCAAGAGATTGTAGTAATGAGCACAAACTAAAGAAAGTGAATTTATTCATTCTAACCATGTTAATACATGTTATCTCATCACTATTTAGCAAGCGGTCAAGATAATTCTCTCTATCCAAACCTCTACGGGAATTGGGTGCACAACATACTCTACGCTTACTTATATGTGTCACTATAATTCCCATAATTGTGGCTGCAATTGCTGCAACCTCTCGTAATGTCCATGTGGTTTTTCTTTTATTGTTTTCAATGAAAAATCACCTAATTGACAAAAAAAAAAAAAAGCATTTCTTGGTGATTAAAATATCAAGAGGTTTTGATTTGGTCAGGATTTTTTTTTTAAAAAAAAAGGTATAGATGACAAACACCAACTTGCAAACATTTTTTGGTTGTGGTTTCTTTAAAGGTGATCATTTTTTCAAGGCTGGCTCTCATTTTAGGAACTTCAATCATTTCAATATAACAAAGAAGATTATTTGACAAGATGGCAATAAATCAATTCAAGTTTTGTTAATCCACAAAAATTTCAGATATGCCTTCTGCATGATTGAACATTTGTTAATAGTCTAATGATTTAGTAGACATGTGATACAAGAGATTCTGCTGTCAATCACAGGATGATTTAGAACACTATTGTTAAAAGCTGTTTGGATTCACTTTTGAAAAAAAAACACTTAAGAAGTGCTTAGGATTCATGTAATTTGCCCATAACTCAAGCAATTTTGACAAAGCGAATTAATATGTCTTCGAATCTGATAATGTATTATTTTGAGTTCTTTCTAAATTAATTACTAGCAAACACATATATATGGATCAATCAGCATAGTACCATTTCAATCCACATCAATAAAAACCAGGAGGTGCAAAACGCATCAACACAAAATTGATAACTTGAATCACACAGAAAAATCATCAAGGGCAAGGACTTATGGAAAACAACTTTTGATATGATGTTATTAAACTTTAAGTTGAGAAAATTTTGGACACCACATGCTATTGATGTATTAATTAAAACCATGAGAAAACCTGAAATTTGGAGGGGGAACTAACAGAGATAAATAACTAGACATGAATTTTTTTGTGGAACCATTATCAAAAACTCGCTTCAGTAGTTCAAGATTTCAAAATGCTGGTCCAAACATAGTGTCATGATCACTGTAAAAAAATAAATAAAAGATGATCAACTACATAGACCAGAATATTTTTGTCTTAAAAATTAATATTGAAAAGAATTTGAAATTTTTGCAAACATATTTAGCAATATACAACTAAATAGAAATACCATGTAATTGACAAGGAGCATGATAACTTGGCTAAAACTACGATAATTTCATAAACTAGGCACAACAACAATGAGTTGTATTTGCATGTATAGAGCCATAACTGTAAACATGTTTCTGTTTGACAACTTGAATAATTTGTATGAAATTAACAAATGGTTATCCTAAATAAACTCTTACAAGGATATCATATTAGCTTTAACTTGTGTATCTTCATTGTTAAATATCAAATATATTAATTAAAAACAAACATGTTTATTGAGATTGCCTTTTTGGTCTTCAATGTTATACTAAGAAATACATATGAAAGCCTTGTCATTTACTAGGTTAGAATATTATAGTCAACAATTTTATATGGTTAATTGACCAAATATCAGTCTAAAGGTTAAAATGGTTAAATTTTTGTATATCTCTTTAATGGAATTTTTCAAATGCCTTGCCGTGTGTTCACTCTATGGATTTCTTACATGATCTGAAATTTAGATTTTTATTTATTTATTTTATTATAATATTTTTTATTAACAGATCCAGTAATCAAGACAATATCAAATATCAAAATCATCATCAAGTCATTAATCCATGTTAAGATGATTTTTCTAACAAAAAAATACAAATTTTAAGAGAGGAAACGGATAATGATCCATCAAAGCATCTGGGAAACAATTTGAATGCAGGTTGGATAATGATCCATAGTTGAAAAGATAAACGATTTTCTAATTAAAAATAAACAAGATGAGATTTTGACACGCCCCTTGCGTGTGTACCCCGCAAGTGCACGGGTTGTCGAATTAATAAAATACCCTGGTGAGTGGGTAGTCGTATCCACAAGGAATAGGGATTTAAGACACAAGAATTCACTATCTAGCTATGCGGTGTACGATAAATGTGAAGAGAATCTATGAGTGAGTGTAAAAGCAATTGTAAAGAGCAAGAAATAGAATAGAAATATGGAAGATAAGAGAGTGCAAGTAGGAGTAAATAGAGAAAGACAATCGATGAGTAAAGTTGGGTACACGGACAAGCTACCCTTAGGACTTATGCTTCTAGTGCAAGACAATGCTATTATACTCTCCTATTGATGTTAATTGAGTAGAGGAAATCCTTAAATCTAAGGTCAACTGTGACTAACCCCGACACTATGCTCCGGCATTAGGTTTCACTACGACCCTTAACTCTTGTTGACCTGTGAACTAAGTCCTAGGGGAGTTCATCTTCCTAAGCCTCACACTTTGTGGAATTGCTTTAAGTTCTAGGGATTCCTAGTGATAAACCTTGTTCCTATGTATAGCTCTAACCATTTGGTCCAGGTGAAAGAACCCTAGTCTAAATTAAGCCCCAGCACTAAGATTCACTTCAACCCTTTACTCTGTTGCTCGCGCAACTAAGCCCCAGGGGAGTTTATCTCCTAGCACTTCACTCTATCTTGACCGCTAAGAAATCTTGGAATACGAAGGTACGGAGAATCACACAGGAGGAAAAAAGTGACGTTTCACTACCTCACGACTCACCCTCTTGACCCTCTCCAATCCTAAGTAGTCTAACCCTATAGGAGTTGTCACGCCTCCGAAGGATAACTTTGATTATTCTCAACCCTAGTGTCACGGCTAAGGGAAAACAATTACAAGATGCAATTAAGATTGAAACTCAATTTTATTCATCAATAATGGAAAAGCATAATAACAATGTCAAAGAAACATCATAATCCTAGAGTTTACATGTCCGAATACCCACAAGGGGTTTAGCTCCTCATGGAGCTATACAAATCCATCAAAATATGAAAGTGAATACAAATTGAAAGCATAGATGAAAACCTCCTTGCGTAAAGTATGACCGTGGTCTTGTGCGGCTGCCGGACGTCGATGACGATGCCGATGACGCGCTTCGAACCTCCACAAAGTCCTCTTCAAAACCCTAGCCGCAATCCTCCATAAGGTAGGAGAAAATATTGGCAAAAAAGATGTTGAAAAAGTCTCCAAAATGACCTTTTATAACGTTGAGTCGTGGCTTAAAATCAGCTGAATCGGGATTTCACACGACCGTGTGGAATTTCCACACGCCCTTGTGAAGTCTCTGTTTTGCTGAAATTTCAGCAGACAGTGAACAATAACTTGCTACAATACTCTTACCGAAACGCTCCCGAATTCATTGTTCTTTATCGAGGCCCTTGAATTGGGCACACAATCAATGGTAGATCCTGCCGATTGCTTCAAATCTCTTTATTGGTAAAGTTTTCCTATGCTAACACAAGCTAGACTTATTGTGAATGTGACTGCCTTTGTGCCCCGCCAAAGGAGGTTGGCACACATTCACAAGTCTAGACCCGTGCCTTGTTCCATGCTTAGTCCAAAAACTTCCCGACAAAGGCAAACACGATCTAACTTTGCTCCTTTCTTATAAATTAGCTCCACAAACCTACAATGCACAAAAGCACACGAATGCACACAATTTAGCCATAAAATCTGATAAAGATAATACTCATTGTAAGATAATAACACTTCGCATTATTATAACACGAGCACTTATCAGATTTATTATTTTATTTTTATTTTTTTAATGGGAAAAAAGAAGAAGATGAAGACCCACTCTCTGGATCCTGAGAGAAGAATGGCCGTTCGCTATAGCCGCTGCTCGAGATGGTTGGGATCAACTAGTCGCTGTTGGATCCTGAGAGAAGAATGCCCGTTTGATGTCATCGCTGCTCGAGATGGTTGGGACCAATGAGAAGGTGATGGATACCCGCTCGCTGCCTCCTCCGCCTGAGATTTTGGAGCTTTGAGAATCAGTGACATTATCATAATGTGGTACGGGATGGAGATGGATGGGAGAGGGATGAAGGATGGAATAAACCACGGGATGAGCAGTGTCCCACCGATTTTGTAGGACGCCAATCATCCAATTTTCAAGGATTTGGGCCATCCCCATCCAGGCCCATCTGGGAAACCAAACAACTAGATGGGCCTATAGCCCTGGATATCCCATCCCCATCCCAGGATATCCAAGTTGCCAAACACATCCGTATAGGAGTTTGCTTTGTTTTTGTGGGAAGTTATGTAAACCTTCTATATACATATATATAGATATCTGATATACTTTGAGAACCTTCATTTTATATGGAAATTTGTTTATTATAGATGAAAAATTAATGGATAAATAGACACCCATTGTTAAAGCATGTGCAATACCATGGGCAATACTCTTTTTTGTAGCATTGTATGTATATGTGTGTATGTGTTTGCATTAGTACTTTTGCACAAATAGTTTTCGGGTGATTGTGTTTTAAATTTGGTCAATCTTGGGATTTAGGATCTTTTCAAGGAGTGGTAATCCCCTTTGAACTCTTGTATTTTGAAATTATAAATTTCAAAAATTCTATTCAAACTCTACTTCATGAATTATATTTTATGAATTTTGATTACCCATCATATAACTATGCTTTGTTTACTTCGTTAAACTAAATTTATTTTCACTTATTGTTAACCATGCATTCAATGGCCACTAATTGAAAAACTTTGATTTAAATATATATTTATCCATTCAACTATTAATTAATTGGTTATATAGTTATATTAATACAATCAGTCATTCATCCATCCATTTTACTTAAATTCTCATTATTTGTACATTGGTTATCTATAAGTTATTTTTCCAACCAATTTTGGAGATATAATTGGTTTAATTATTTATTTTAAAAATCATTATTATTTTTCTAAAGTGCAGGCTATTAGCTTAAAATTGGGTATTTTCACTTACATGTATATTTGGGAAATTTGGACATGATTATAAGTTTTGTTTGAGGATTTCTCTCTCCAAGTGAACTATACTTAACCTTGTAAAGTGGGGGTTATACACTGACCTTGTCAACAAGAATTTTTGTGAAAATAAGACTGCAATTTTACACTGACTTGTCGGTTAAATAATAATGTCTTTCGATACTCAGTCTTGGTTACTGAGGGTAAATAAATAACCTTTGTTATTTTGGCTGTGGTCACCAATAGTAAACAAATGACTTCTGACATTTATAGTGAATTTGGAGACAGATTCTATTATTTGGAAGTATGTTACTTTCTGTCTTGTATTTAATTTTTGATTTTTCCCTGATTGTTATAATTGTGGGTTATTGATTACTCTGCATATTTCAGATCTAAAATTTTTGCTTTCAAATTTTTGGATTACTTACTAGGATAGTAAACCCATTAATTTGTTTTAAATTCTTTTTTTATTAGAAGCAGTAGACTCTGGGATTTTAGCAAGCTTCCACTAATTGCATTCCCTTTGGAGTTGTGTCTTATGTTATTATATTTTGTTGTATGGATGTTGAAAACCTTAACTTTAGGACATTTCTGTATCTTGATTATTCTGTATTGAACCTTATTGGATCCCTTAAGTTGTTCTCATATTAAATTATTTTATTAGCTTATTTCTATCTCCACTCTAAGTTAGGTGTTGAGGCATTGCAGGCTCACTAGGTTCACGGCCTTTTGTCCGTGCACCGGGTTTTTGGTTGGACATATCCATGGTGTGATAGTTGTAACCTGATTATTCTTGTTAGCTTATTATATTTCTTTCTTGAAAATGTTGGTATTATGTGTTTTTTTTTTTTTTTTGCCAAGATGAGTGGCTAGACAGCTAAGGAAAGCAAGGGCATGCACATACCTCGACGGAGCAAATAGGAGTGGGGCCTGCGTAAACATGGTTGTTGGGACCACCTACACACAACGACTACTCACCCATAATTCAAACTCTCACCATTTGTGAAGAGTTCTAATGGGGACTCGTCTACCAGTAGACCACTTGGGTGTTGGCATTATGTCTTTGAAACTATGGTTTTTCTTATTAATGGTATGCAAATGACTCTTTGCAATGCCTCTCACCCAATCAAATTTTATTTCACACTTCTCCAAAATATGAATTTCTTAAAATTTTTGGGTGTTTTTGTTATTCCTTTCTCCAGTCATACAACAAACATAAAATGAATTTTAGATCAAAACCGTGTGTATTCTTGACTGTAGTCCGCATCATTTAGGTGTTCGTTGTCTTGAAATTTCCTCACATTGATAGTCCATTGCACACCATGTAAATTCTTAAAAAACAATTTTCCTTTTAGTCCACATTCTTTTGCTTCATCTGCTTACATTTTGCAAATTAAACTCATCCTTCTAACGCCTCAATCTTTGGACAAGTACTATCTTCTATTTTAGGCCTTTATCCCTCCACAACACAAGGTCTATCATCCTCCACTACATCCGACTCATGGGCTTCATACTCCTCTCTTACCTAAGTCAACTACTAGTCCACAATCGCCACAAATATCAATTCTAGAATCTACTAACTCCATTGCAATCCAAACCCAATTTCACCATCACTCATGACTCTTCCACTATCCATCAAACATAACTTAGCCTCTATGTCTTTTCCCCCTCCTTCTTTTACCATACAAACTACTACATCTTATCCAACATCAGCTTCATAAGGATTCCAACTTCTTACTAGTCTTTTGAAGTCATCGTGATGCAAGATTGGGCCCAAGAGTGCAACAAAGGGAACCCATAGCTAGGTGTTTGGCCAAGATTAGAAAATATGTGGATTATGTGACATCTTAATTATGTAGGAATTAATTGATATTAGCTTTGATAATTACTATACAATCAGGTGAATGATGAATGGTATGTACTTAAGAAGTATAGTATTAGGTAATAACTTTTTAAGTAGTGAAGTGTCCTGGCACAGAAGGTGTTTACTGAAATGGCAATGGGCCTCTATTACCGAGTCAAGAGTCTATTTCAATGCCAAAAGCTATCTCATGGTTATGTATCCATGAATGGAATGAGAAGAAGGCAGGAAAAAAAAAAAATCTTTGTAGCCTTTCTCATCTCTATCTCCTATCTTTCTCTTCCCTTCTCATCTCTTTATCTACAAATTCTATTGTGGATCTTGCATTAATTAGTGCTTTCATTTTAAAACTAATTCAACAGTCCCTTGCATGAGCGTCCTCTAACCTGAGCGTGCGTGATGGTCATGTCGGGGTCGTCATCCCACTCTCCTCATCCTAGCACTAAAGCTGGGGTTTGCTCGGCCAATGCCATTTCCTATGGATATAAACCAGACGCTTTTGAGAATACCCCCCATCTCCAGAAGGAACATTTTGACAAAATCAAGCAACATTCCAATGCAAACCTTTCTGTATACTAAATTCCTTGGCAAATCTCTTCCTCAGGATCAAGTGAAGTTGGCTTTGGCAGATGCTTGGAGAGGCCGGCCTTGGTTCCTTTTCTATTGCTAACCTTCCCAATGGTTTCTATTATGTCCACTGTGAATTCTATGAGATGTAGAACCGTCTCATTTGGGATAGTCCTTGGATGGTAGCAGGTCAGATCCTTTAGTTGACTCCTTAGTCTGAATCCTTCCAGCCGGCCTTTGAGAAACTTGCCCTAGCAGCAGTCTGAATCTAGATTTTTCACTTTCCTATAGAATTATAAGAAGGGGAAATCTTGGAGATGATTGCCTCCAAGTTCGGTAGGGTTCTCAAGGTGGACAACCATACTCTTGATCATTAGCAAGCAAGATACGTCAGGATCTATGTGAAACTTGATCTAAGCAAGCCTCTTCAGCGAGGCACTTGGGTGAAATACGGTGACTTTTCAGTGTTTGTTCTTGTTCTTTATGAAAACTCCTTGTATTCTATTATTGATACAGAACATTGGTAATCCTTTGCACCCTAGGCCTCATGTGTCCCCAGGATTGAATACCCAGGAGTTGGTGCATGAGAACTTTGAGATGCAGGTTGATGTGGTCATCGTCAAACCCGGGGGGGAGGGGGCCTTTTGATACATGCTTGTGTATAAGTATTACTAAGTATACTTTTCTTACATTGAGCTTCACTTTTGGCAAATTTTATGGCTCATTCGTGTGTATTTGCGTTTTTTGTGCGTTTAGGGTTGTAGAGACAAGTTTGGAAAAATGCAAGCAAAAGTAGATCATGGACGTAATTGGTGAGGATACTCTTGGAGCAAACAAGGATCAAGGCATAAGTTGTGTTCATAGACATGTGAGTGTGTGCCAACCTCCAAAATGCTCAAGTGAATATACAAATTCGAAAGCCACAAAGGCAGTCACACTCATATGTTCCGACTTGTGTAACATTTGTAAGAGTTTCATCAATATGTTTGGTAGCAAGATGCGACATGATTTACTGCATGAATGTGCGCCCAACCATGCGGCCTCGATGAAAAAATTGAAGTCGGGAGCACTGTAGCTGAAATACTGCAACAGTTTACTATAGTAAGTCACTGTAGCAGTTACTGTCCACACAGCCATGTGGAATTTCCATATGCCCGTGTGGATGCCCGATTTCAGCCCTATAAATACCGCTTTAAGAGTTCAATTTAGGCATATTTTCCCTATATTTTGCTTATCTTTTGTGGAGAGTGCGGTTAAGGTTTGAAGAAGTTTTTGCTAGGATTTTGTAGCAGTTCTACGGCATTTGACATCGATTTCCTTTGGAGGAGTGTTATTGGGAAAGCTTTCGACGACATTGATTCGGCGAGGTGTGGCCTAGGCTTGACGGAGGAATCTTTGGAGAAGACGAGGCGTCTCTTGAAGACCATCAATACGGATGACAAGGAGGTTATCTCTATGGATTGCTTGCACTTATTTTTGATTTCATATTTGATTTTTTATTGCTCCATGGAGAGCTAAACCCCTATGTAAAACCCTAGGATGATTTTGTTTCATTGACTTCTATTATGTTTCCTTTAATTGATGTTTTAATTGAGTTTCAATCTTATGTGTTTATTGATTTGATTTTCCCTTAGAGTGACACTAGGGTTGAGAATCTATCTAGGAAATCCTTTTGAATGAGTGACACATAATTAGGGTTAAACTTAACAAGGTTGAAGAGGGTTGAAAGGGTGAGTCGAGAGGTAGCGGAACGTCTCCTTTCCCCTCTGACGTGATTTATCCTACCTCCATGTTTCAAGAGTTCTTTGTGGTCACGATAGAGTGAAGTGCTAAGAGAAAAACTCCACTGGCCTTAGTTGCGCAAATAACAAAGTAAAGTGTTGAGTAATCTTTAGTGCTGGGCCTTAATTGTGATTAGGTATCTTTCGCCTGGACAAAAGGGTTAGATCTAAGTTAGGGAATTGGGTTTATCACTTGGAATCCCTAGAGCTTTAAGTAGTCCCACACGCAAGGTGTGTGGGACTGCTTGATATCTTGAATCAAACCACAACTTGGTTTTCACCTAAGCTAAATAGTAATACTTCTTGTTTATGAGTATCTATTCCCTGTGGATTCAACTACCCACTCACCAAGGTATTTTATTACTTCGATGACCTGTGCACTTGTGGTACAAACTATTCTAGGGGGCGATTCACTGGTAGAGCTGGTCATTGCAGTGAACAACCTCATTCTAGTGGAATCCGGTTCAACCTTGTGGAGACGATGATTTTGGGACTGACCCATGGTCACCTGCATGGTTGCCCCTAGACACATTGTAGATTTCTCTTCATCTCATGCTAAATGTGGTGGATGAGTTGGTCGAGTGGGGCACTTTTGTCTTTTCCCCAAAGCTTTGAATGTTGCGTAACTCGATCAAGCGGATTACACGCCTTCTTTTTCTGTTCTCGAGACTTTTGATCCTCCATCTCTTCTAACATTCCCTCTGGCCCCTCGGAGAAATAGTTCTTGTTTCTCCTCTAACAGTGTGCAAAATACAAAGAAATTTCTACAGATCCACCCACTAATGTCCTATCTTGTCTTGGGGGCAGCGAATGCCGACCGTTGGGTTTTCCAATAGCTATGGCTCCTCTGTTCCTCAAGGACAAAGGGTCTCCCTCTGAACCCTTGCTTATCACTTCAAACAGTTTTCCTCCTCATGGAGAAAAACCTAATCAGGCTGTGTATCATCTTTCGAAGGTTAACAAGATGGTGGTTGTTCTCTCTTATGGGGGAAGACATGATGTTCAAGTAGAAGATAACATTGAGGAGTCAGCTTATGATGCCTCTGGTTCTCTTCCTGAAGTAGATGATGACATGGTTCTTTGTGAATACTAGAAAGACATTAAACTGGAGTCTCTTGCTAAGAAAGAGCCCTCGAAGAGCGGCATGAAAACTAAAAAAGGGTGAAAAACTCTAACCCCTTATCTTTCCTTCTCTTCAATTTCCTTTTCTTATTTTATTATTTTCTTTTTCTCATGGATACAAAAATCTATGCTTGGAATTGCAGGGTGTTATTGAACTTCCGAAAAGTGGAGTTTCTCTATAACATCATAAATAGATTAAACCCAGACTTTATTTGCTTAATGGAAACTAAAACCAATACTGATCGTATACATCTTTTTTGTGACAGACTTAAGCTTAGATGGGAATGGGCTACCATTCCTTCTACTGGTTTCTCTGGTGGCATAATGGTTCTTTGGAAAAAACAGGTTGGCTGTGTTACTCTGTTTGTCATTTCCAAGCATGCCCTTCACTTGGTCATTTCGACCCTGGTGGATACCTGGATTCTCTCTGCGATTTATAACTCTAGGTGCTTTCTAATCATAAAATTCTCTGGAAATCCCTCTCTAGTATTTCCCTACTTAACATTCCTTGGGTTCTCAAGGAAGACTTCAACGCCATCTCTAACAGTGATGAACACAAGGGAGGTCCTTTCCATAACTACTCCTCCAAGGCCAAGTATTTCTCCACCTTTATTTCTATTAATAGCTTATTGGATCTTGGTTTTGTTAGCCCTTGCTTTATTTGGTGTAATAATCAAGAGGGTATGGCTTGTAGGTGGGCTAGACTTGATCGCTTCTTGGCTAATGCTAGTTGGTTTTGTAGGTTTAATTTATCTCTAACTAGCATCTCAATCATCTCATTTTTGATCATTCTCCTCTATTTTTAATAGCCCGCTTTGTGGCCCTTTCTCCTAACAAGATTTTTAGATTCGACAATTTTTGTCTTGATTATACAGGATATCACAATATTGTGCTTAATGCTTGGAATGTTGAATCTAATGTCTCCCCTATGCACTCTTTTTCCCATTTTATTGCTCGTACTAAAAAAATCTTCTCAGGTGAAGACGTTTTGGCATTTATCAGATTATGGAGGAAATTGCTAACATTGAGAAAGAGATCCTAGTCATGGATGATGGTAACTCTGCAAATGATGAGACCTGGCGGATTTCTTGGCTCCGGGCTCTAAGAAATCGTCACAAGGCACTCATTCGGCAAAAATCACTTTGCTGGGGTCAAAGAGTTAAAAATAAATTGCTTGTCAAAGGTGATCAAAACTCTACCTACTTTCATAACGCAGTCAAAATCAGGAGATTTAAAAATCATATGAAAGCTATCAAGGATGACTCTAGTATGACATTAACTAACCACTCTAATATTGAAAAATTGCTTCACTAGTTTCTATAAAAATCTTTGGCCTTCCTCTTCCGATTTAAATCCTGATTCCCTTTTAGCATGTTGTTGGATGATTACCCTGTTTTAGGTGAAGAAGATAGAGTGGCGTTGATTAAACCTATCTCCAAGAAAGAGGTTTATCAAACCCTCCATTCTATGCCATGGAGTAAAAGTCTTCGACCCGATGGGCTGAATGTCAATTTTTACATGTTTTATTGGAATATTATTGGTGATCACTTTTCAATGTCATTTCTCATTTCTTTAATACTGACCAGCTTTCTCCTCTTTGAGATAAAACCTTCGTGGCTTTGATTCTGAAAAAAGAGAACCCTTTGCTTGTTGGTGATTTCTCGCCGATTTCCCTTTGTAATGTCTGCTGTAAAGTTATTGCTAACTTGCCAATCACTTGCTTAGTGTGATCCCTAATTTGGTGCATCCTGAACAGAATGCGTTCATTTTAGGACGTGGTGCTTATGATAACATAATTGCAGCCAAAGAAGTAGCCCATAGTTTAGAAACTAATTCCTTTGTTCTCCCTAGGATGATCATTAAAATTGATGTGGAAAAAGCCTTTAACACTTTAGAATTGAATGATGTTCTTACAACCCTTTGGAGGATTCTTTTCCCTAAGTGATGGATTATTTGGATCCAGAATTCTCTTTTCTTTGCCTCTTTTTCCTATATTATTAATGGTAAACACTCTGACTGGATTACTAGTAGTTGAGGGGTTCATCATGGTGATATTCTCTCACCAGTACTCTTCATCTTGGCCTCTCAAACCCTTACTACTATCCTCGACAAAGCTTGTTCCCACAATCTTGTCCCTAGTTTCAATAGCAATCTGCCCAGAAACTTTAACCATCATATGTTTGTTGATGATCATATTTTGGTCACTAATGCCTCTAGAAAGATTGCTAGAAATTACCTTTTCTGTCTTAATCTTTACACAAACTTACTGACCAAAAATCCAACTTGCAGAAATCTGTGATTTTTCTCCCCTCCTATTGTAATTCAAAAATTGCCAAAGCTATTTCTAAGATTCTAGAAATTAAACTTGCCAACTTCCCCTTCACTTATTTCGGAGTTCCTATCTTTCCTAGAAAACTTTCTATTAGCCAACTTAATTTCCTCCCTACTGATGTTAACTCTGCCATTCACTCTTGAAATCACTCTTCTATCTCTAATGCTGGTCGCGCTGTCCTCCTTAATAGCACCATCTTTGCAATTCCGAATTATTTTCTCTCGGTCATGAATCTTCCTGTTACGATTATGGATTTGATATCTAAGCTGGCTCGGGATTTCCTCTAGGGCAGGATGGGCAATGGTAGCAGCTTCCATTCAATTGGTTGGACTCTTACTACTCTAAACAAACTCGAGGGAGGACTTGGAATTAGGAATCTTAGATTGGCCTCTTATTCTCTTATGTCTAAAAATATTTTTGCCATTTTTAGGGCCTATTTGGATAGCCCAGAATTATGGCATAATCCGTACATTATGCCATAATTTAACATTTTCTGAGAATTATGACATATTGGTTGTTTGGGTATTTTTTTTAGAGTATAAAATTATGGCATAATATATGTATTATGGCAAAAAATATATTCCACTAAGAGTGGAATATTTTCTCATTGTAAAAAATCTATCTTTTTTTATCTAGCCACTGGCCACTGGTCTACCGCCAGTCCGGCCGACCTCCGGCCACTGGCCACCGGTCTAGCTCTTGGTGGACATTTTCAAAGATAAATACAATAATTGGAACCCTTGGACTAATGATAATATTCCTGGATCTTCTTGGTTTTATAAATTGATTTGTAACTCTGCTGATTTACTTAAAACAAATCTTAAAATTATTTCTGCTAATCTTTCTTGTGTAGATTAGTTGAGAGAGCCTTGTCTCCTTGATCTTCCTATCATTTTTAAACGCATCTTTAGCAACATGGACTTGGTTCATGCAGATCTTCATTTCTCTGATTTCTTTGTTAATAATGGTTTGAATTCTTCTATTCTAAACTTGGTTTTTGTTGACAATTTGAACCTGGACTGGCTAAATAACTTTAAGATTAATCCTAACATTGATTATTTATGTATTTGGGCTTCTCTGACTAACACACCCCTTGCATGAGTGTTTCACAAGTGCACGGGTCGTCACAGTAATAAAATATACCTTGGTAAGTGGGTAGTGGTATTGACACACCCCTTGCGTGTGTGTACCACAAGTGCACGGGCTGTCGAAATAATAATAGTACCCTGGTGAGAGGGTAGTCGAATCCACAGGGAGTAGGGATCAAAGATACAAGCGATTGCTACCTAATTAATGTGAAATACGAAAAACGAGAGCAAGATCAATTGTGTGTGTGCAAAGGTAATCGAAAGCAAGAAGAAAATAAAGAGAAATATGGAAGGTAAGAGAGTGCAAGCAAAACGTGAGAGAAGGACAATCATTGAGTGAAATAGGGTACTCGGATAAGCTACCCCTTGGATTAATGCTTCTAGTGCAGTACAATGCTATTATACTCTCCTATTGATGTTTAATGAGTCGAGGGCATCCTTAAATACACGGTCCCAAACCTAAGGTAAACCGTGACTAATCCCAATCATTATGCCCCGGCATTAGGTTTCACTACGACCCTTAACTCTTGTTGACCTGTCAACTAAGTCCCAGGGGAGTCCATCTTCCTAAGTCTCACACTATGTATAGCTCTAACCCATTTGTCCAGGTGAAAGAACCCTAGTCTCAATTAAGCCCCAGCACTAGGATTCAGTACAACCCTTCACTTTATTGCTCACGCAACTAAGCCCTAGGGGAGTTCATCTCCTAGCACTTCACTCTATTTTGACCGCTAAGAACTCGTGGAACACGGAGGTAGGGAAAATCACACCGGAGGGGAAAGGGGACGTTTCGCTACCTCACGACTCACCCTCTCGACCCTCTCCAATCTCAAGTAGTCTAACCCTATAGGAGTTGTCACATCTCCAAAAGATAACCTAGATGATTCTCAACCCTAGTGTCACGGCTAAGGGAAAATCAATACAATATGCAATTAAGATTGAAACTCCATTAAATTCATCAATCAAGTAATAAGTGCTTGTGTTATAGTACCGTGAAGCGTTATTATCTTATAACGAGCATATCTTTTATCATATTTTATCACTAAATTGTGTACATTTGTGTTCTTTTGTGCATTGTAGGTTTGTGGAGCTAATTTGAAGAAGACGAACAAAGTTAGATTGTGTTTGCTGTTATTGGGGAGTTTTCGGACCAAGCAAGGAACAAGGCACGACCCTAGACTTGTGAGTGTGTGCCAACCTCCTTTGGAGGGTCACAAGGGCAGTCACGATCACAACAAGTCTAACTCATGTAGCTCAAGAGAACTTCACATCTACCATTGATTGTGTGCCCAATTCAATGGCATCAATGAAGAACAATGAATTCGGGAGCGTTTCGGCAAGGTTACTGTTCATTGTCTGCCGAAAATCAGCATTCCAGTAACTTCACATGGGCTTCTAGAAATTCCACACTGCCGTGTGAATTCCTGATAAGGCCGATTTTAAAGTTGCGACTCAACATTCTAAAAGCCCGATTTGGAGACTTTTTACACATCTTTTTCCCAATCTTTCTCCCCAACTTCCGGAGAGCACGGCTAGGGTTTCGGAGGGGACTTTGTGGAGGTTTGGAGCTCGTCATCGGCATCGTCATAGACGTCCGACGGCCACACAAGACCACGGCCACATTATACGCAAGGGGGGTTCTCATCGATGCTTTCAATTTGTGTTTACTTTCATATTTTGATGGATTTGTATAGCTCCATGAGGAGCTAAACCCCTTGTGGGTATTCGGACTTGTAAACCTTAGGATTATTATGTTTCTTTGACATTGTTATTATGCTTTTCCATTATTGATGAATAAATTCGAGTTTCAATCTTAATTGCTTCTTGTAATTGTTTCCCTTAGCCATGACACTAGGGTTGAGAACAATCTAGGTTATCCTTTGGAGGTCTGACAACTCCTATAGGGTTAGACTACTTAAGATTGAAAAGGGTTGAGAGGGTGAGTCGTGAGGTAGCGGAATATCCCCTTTCCCCTCCGGTGTGATTCTTCCTACCTTCATGTTCCATGATTTTTTAGCGGTCGAGATAGAGTGAAGTGCGAGGAGAGGAACTCCTCTAGGGCTTAGTTGGGTGAGCAACAGAGTGAAGGGTTGAAGTGAATCCTAGTGTTGGGGCTTAATTTAGACTAGGGTTCTTCCACCTGGACCAAAGGGTTAGAACCACATATAGGAACTGGTTTTATCACTAGAAATCCTTAGAACTTAAAGCAATCCAACGTAGTGTGAGACGTAGGAAGACGTACTCCTCTAGGGCTTAGTTGAAAGGTCAACGAGAGTCAAGAGTTGTAGTGAAAAACCTAATGTCGGGGCATAGTGTTGGGGTTAGTCACGGTTGACCTTAGGTTTGGGACCATGTTTTTAAGGATATCGTCGACTCAATTAACATCAATAGGAAAGTATAATAGCATAGTCTTGCACTAGAAGCATAAGTCCTAGGGGTAGCTTGTCCGGGTATCCTATTTCATCCATTGCTAGTTCTTCTCTATTTACTCGTTCTTGCATTCTCTTGCCTTCCATCTTTCTATTTAATTTCTTGCTTCTTTATATTGCTTTCTGATAAGTGCTTGTGTTAATAGTATCGCGAAGCGCTATTATCTTACATTAAGCATACCTTTTATCAGGTTTTATCACTAAATGTGTGCATTTGTGTTCTCTTGTGCATTGAAGGTATTGTGGAGCCTATTTGGAGAAGAAGAATGAAATTAGGTCGCGTTCGCCAATGTTGGGATGTTCTCGGACCAAGCAAGGAACGAAGCACGTATTTGGACTTGTGGATGTGTGCCAACCTCTTTTGGAGGGGCACAAAGGCAGTCACATTCACAACAAGTCCAATTCGTGTTACTTAGGAGAATCTCGCGAAAGAAGAAGACTTGAAGCAATCGGCGCGACCTACCGTTGCTTGTGTGCCCAAGTAATGGTCTCGATGAAGAACAATGGACCCGGGAGGCGTTTCGGCAAGTTACCAAGCCTGTTCAGCTGAAGATTAGTGTTCCAGAGAAGTCACACGGGCGTGTGGAAAGTCCACACGGCCGTGTGAGCCATTTTCCAGCCAGACAGAGAAGTCACACGGGCGTGTGGAAATTCCACACGGCCGTGTGTTTTGCGATTTCAGCCATCCAGTGAAGACACACGGGCGTGTGGAAATTCCACACGGCCGTGTGAAATTAATTTTTCAACCGAGACAGAAGCTTCACACGGGCGTGTGGAAATTCCACACGGCCGTGTGAAGCCCCCGATAAGTCCAATTTTAAAGCCGCGATTCAACTATATAAAAGGGGATTTTTGCAACCTTTTGAGAAATCTTTTTGGACCTATCTTTTCCCCAACTTTCTGGAGCGCGGCTAGGGTTTCGGAGAGGATTTCGTGGAGGTTCTAGCGCGTCGTCGGCATCGATTTCGAGGTTCGACGTTTGCACAAGACCACGGCCACACCAATTCGAGGGGGTTTTTCATTGATGTCTATGTTTTATGCTTTATTTCTCACGTTGATGAACATGTATAGCTCTATGAGGAGCTAAACCCCTCGTGGGGTATTCGGACTTGTAAACTTTAGGGTTTCTTATGTTTCTTTGACATTGATTATTATGCTTTCCATCGTTGATGAATAAAATTGAGTTTTTAATCTTGATTATCCTTTCATATTGTTTTCCCTTAAACGTGACATTAGGGTTGAGAGCAATCTAGGCTTTCCTTTGGAGGTGTGACAACTCCTATAGGATTAGACTACTCAAGATTAGAGAGGGTTGAGAGGGAGAGTTGTGAGGTAGCAATGTACCCCTTTCCCTTTCGATGTGATTTCTCCCTACCTCCGATTCCTTGATTTAATAGCGGTCGAAATAGAGTGAAGCAATAGGTAGATAAACTCCCCTAGGGCTTAGTTACGCAAGTAATAGAGTGGAGGGTTGTAGTGAATCCTATTTGCTGGGGCTCAATCTAGACTAGGGTTCTTCCACCTGGACCAAAGGGTTAGAATTACGTATTGGAACAGGTTTAATCACTAGGAATCCCTAGAGCATAATGCAACTCCACATAGTGTGAGGTTTAGGCAGATGGACTCCCCTGGGGCTTAGTCATCTAGGTGACAGAGTGAAGGGTGTTGTGAATCCTAACACCGGGCATAGTGTTGGAGTTAGTCACGGTTGTCCTTAGGTTTGGGACCGTGAGTCTTAGGATATCCTCGACTCAATTGACATCAATAGGAGAGTATAATATCATAGTCTTGCACTTGAAACATAGACCCTAGAGGTAGCTTGTCCGGATACCCTCTTTTATTCATTGTTAGTCCTTCTCGATTTTCCTACTTGCACTTCTTTCTTCCATCTCTCTACTTAGTTTATTGCTTTGCATTATTTTCACTTATCAATCTTATTATCGTTCTTCGTATTCTGCATAGCTTAACTAGTGAAACCTTATATTCTATCTCCCTATTCCCTGTGGATTCGACTACCTTCTCACCAAGGTAAATTTATTACTTCGACAAACCCGTGCACTTGCGGGATACACGCAAGGGGTCGTGTCACTTTCATATTCACTCATTAATACTTTTCACACCTACCGTATATTACTTAGCTAATTAGTGAAACCTTGTGTCTTAAGCCCCTATTCCCTGTGGATTTGACTACCCACTCACCAGGGTAAATTTATTACTTCGACAAGCCCGTGCACTTGCGGGATACACGCAAGGTTTCATGTCAGGCACACGGCCATGTGAATGATTCACACGGCCTTATGGAACACTTAGGATTTCTTCGGGTGATCTAGAGAAGCCACAGGGGCGTGTTGGTGCCCCTGTTGCTGGCCTTGTGTTCTTGGCCGGGTTGGGCACACAGTCGTGTGGAATTTCCACACGGCCGTGTGAAAAGTTCTAGAGACCTTAGAATTTTCCCGTGATTCCATAGGGCGTGTGGGTACCCCTGTGGAGCTACGCTGTGAGGGCACACGGCCGTGTGGGTTTCTCACACGGCCCTGTGGGATAGTCCAGAAAGCAACCAGAGTGCACACAGGGGCGTGTGCTAGCCCCTATAAACCCTAATTTCAAAGGCACACAGCCGTGTGAATTCCCAGAAGTTCAAAAGCCGCGATTTTATTTTGGTTTTCACTCGTGCCTCTTGATCTTGCCACTCTAAATCATTCTCTTGACCCCTCTCGCACTCACCCGACCCTCTCTTGTTGATTTGTTGAGTTTTTGTTGAGTTTTCTGGCCTATTTTAAGGTTCTACACTTCACACCGTCGATATGGCTTCCAGGTCCAAGAAATCATCCGGTAAGCGCCCTCTCGAGCGATCACTCCCAGCAGAATAGGTCGAGTTTGCTATACCGGAGCACCGGACCAGGTTGAAGCGATTATTAACACTTCGGTTTGGACAGGCACGATACCCAGACCTGAGCACCGTTAGAGGGATACAACGGGATGATGGTGTCGCGGACGAGGTAGAGGAGCTACTGTCCATGGGCTGTTGGCAGAGATTACTGATGATTAGAGAGCCAGCTGTTTGGGAGGTGACACTCGAGGTTCTGGCCTCATTCGAGTTCGACAAATCGTACAGAGTCTTCTCTACTCCTGATACTATTCAGTTCAGTGCACTGGGACAGTATTTCAGCCTCAGCATGACCTAGTTTTCGATCATGATGGGGTTGTATGATGAGGCTTATATACAGACAGAGTAGTACGAGGGCCTCCCTACAAATTACCCGGGCAGTCTTACCCCGCAGAGGGCTTACAGGGAGTTATGTGGAGGGACAGTACGAGCTGGGGGTTTCAAAGGCTACGTGCTTGTCCGGATTGGCCTACAGATACGTTCACGCCATTCTGAGCAGGTCAGTGAATGGCCGGGGTGACAACATTAGAGTATTAAGCCGCCAGGAGCTACTCTATTTGTATTCTATGGCTCAAAGCATACCACTTCACCTTGGACACATCCTAGCAGAGTACTTCCACCACCACGGCCAGTACCCTAGGGTTGGAGTGATCTTTTCAGGGCCCTACATCACGAGACTCCTTATCGCGATTGGTCTCCGAGACGGAGTGCACAGAGACTTTGAGGATGATGGGGATGGTCCGCAGATTAGGGCCAGTGGTCTATACATTCATCATCCCCCAAACAGCAAAAGCCAAGGGGTCACAGGCAGCATTAGAGCCACCTGCAGGGCCGACAGAGGCTGAGGTGCCACCCACAGCACCGGAGCCACCTCTAGTGCAGATCTTTTCTCTCCCTTGGGGCTAGGGCAGGTTCGAGCACCTCGAGAGTGCTGTGGGTATCCGACAGACAGAGTTTGCCGAGGCTAGGGCCACACAGGCGGCACAGCTCACACATACATCGGCACAGCTCGTCGACATCCTTCAGTTACTCGAGCGATCTGTGCCGACATCTTCTTTCGTGGTGCAGCCCAGAGCCTTGACCCCACCCCCATCTCCATCACCATCAGTTGATCCACCGATGACCTCAGAGGCCGCAGCAGTAGCAACACCAGAGGCTCCATTACAGGATACTGACGCTGTGGCGTCATAGTTTCTTTTAGTTTTTCTTTCTTTTGCACTATTATTTTGGACTTGTAGCACTCAGAAAGGACTCTTCTCCTGAGTTTATCTTTTATTTATCTTAAGATGTATTTCATTCCTCTATCTTTATATACTCGACTTTTTATTTTTATTTCTTTTTGAGCTATATTGTACCCTTATGTATGTGTGCAGATGATCTTATATGTAAGCAATTTGAGGAATAAGTCATACGCACGGTCATGGGACCGTGTATGCTCCACAAACTATTAAGACTCAACTCTCAATGAACCTAGCTTCATCAAACGCAACACTTGGAGTTCAGGGGAGTAATGTTTCAATTGCCCACTTCCACACTAATTGTTTTTCATTGTTTTACTTTTAATTGTGCTTGCATGCGTACATTGGGGACAATGTACATCTTAAGTGTTGGGGGGAGTTCACTTTGCACACACCTTTACTTGTGCATTTAATTGCTTATGCTCATGTAGCCTATGGTGGTTTACCTTAATTGCAACGGTTGTATTCTTAGAGTTTAGGAGAATTTTTAACATTGTATCCTATCATGCTCTAGTTTCACTTGAATTTTAGGGAATTTTTGCTTGATTATCTCTTATTGCACTAATCACTCTTGAAATCTTTTGGAAATTCAAACTCGAAGTTTTTAAGGACTAGTTTAGTATTGCTTAGTAAGTTTTTAAAGTGCTATATTGCTGGAAAAAAAAACACTCATGTGATCTTGTGAATATTAGTTTAGCTTTTATCTTTGCATTTGGGGTGGAAAGAGCTACCTCCTAAGAAGTATGTAGCTACTCTCATAAGTCGGATACAAGTTATGCCCTAATGAGAGAAAGATCTATCCCATGGGAAGCGTGAAAGCTACTTCCCCGGTAGAAAGAGCTACCTCCTCGAAAGCGTGAAAGCCACCTTTGGCGGCCGCCTAGGAAAGGGCTACCTTAGAGGTTGAGTGAAGCTACTACCTCCATACTTTGTGTACATAAATAAGTCCTTTTTAATAAGAGTTTGAGGAGTACTTTTTGGGTTGTCTTGAGTGAGTCCACACACACTTCACATTTTCGAGTTGATTGCTCTTTTCTATTCGAGTTTTTAGCTAGAGCATTGATATCTTTATGCAATGTTTTGATTTCGCATTACTTGTAGAATGCTTCTTTTGCACAGTTTTGGTGAACCTAAGGCCGAGCACTTTCAATTGTTCTTCCCAAGTACTTTCACGGGTTATTTTTTGCTTGAGGACAAGCAAACGCTTAAGTGTGGGGGACTTTGATAACTGCATATGTTATAGTACCGCGATGCATTATTATCTTACAACGAGCATATCTTTTATCTGATTTTATCACTAAATTGTGTGCATTTGTGTGCTTTTGTGCATTGTAGGTTTGTAGAGCTAATTTGAAGAAGAAAAACAAAGTTAGATCGTGTTTGCCATTGTTGGGGAGTTTTCGGACCAAGCAAGGAACAAGGCACGAGCCTAAACTTGTGAGTGTGTGCCAACCTCCTTTGGAGGGGCACAAGGGTAGTCACGCTCACAATAAGTCTAACTCGTGTAGCTCAGGAGAACTCCACCAAGAAGGAGATTTGAAGCAATCGACATGATCTACAATTTATTGTGTACCCAATTCAATGGCCTCAATGAAGAACGGTGAATTCGGGAGCGTTTCGGTAAGGTACTGCAGCAGCATCGGAGCAAGTACTGTAGCAAGTTACTGTTCACTATCTGCCGAAAATCAGCATTCCAGCAACTTCACACGTGCGTGTGAAAATTTCACACGGCCGTTTGAAATACCGATGAGGCCTATTTTAAAGCCGCGACTCAACATTATAAAGCCCGATTTGGAGACTTTTTATACATCTTTTTCCCAATCTTTCTCCTTAACTTCTAGAGAGCACAGCTAGGGTTTTGGAGAGGACTTTGTGGAGGTTTGGAGCGCGTCATCGGGATCGTCATCGATGTCCGGCGGCCGCACAAGACCACGGCCACATCATACGCAAGGGGGTTTCATCGATGCTTTCAATTTGTGTTTACTTTCATATTTTAATGGATTTGTATAGCTCCATGAGGAGCTAAACCCCTTGTGGGTATTCGGACTTGTAAAACCTAGGATTATTATGTTTCTTTGACATTGTTATTATGCTTTTTCATTATTGATGAATAGATTCGAGTTTCAATCTTAATTTCTTCTTGTAATTGTTTCCCTTAGCCGTGATACTAGGGTTGCGAACAATCTAGGTAATCCTTTGTAGGTGTGACAACTCCTACAGGGTTAGACTTCTTAAGATTGAAGAAGGTTGGGAGGATGAGTTGTGAGATAACAGAACATTCCCTTTCCCCTCCGTTGTGATTCTCCCTACCTCCATATTCCATGATTTCTTAGCGGTCGAGATAGAGTGAAGTGCTAGGAGAGGAACTCCCCTAAGGCTTAGTTACGCGAGCAACAGAGAGAAGGGTTGAAGTGAATCCTAGTATTGGGGCTTAATTGAGACTAAGGTTCATCCACCTGGACCAAATAGTTAGAACTATACATAGGAACAGGGTTTATCACTAGGAATCCCTAGAACTTAAAGCAATCACACGTAGTGTGAGGCTTAGGAAGACGAACTCCCCTAGGGCTTAGTTGATAGGTGAACGAGAGTCAAGGGTTGTAGTGAAAACCTAATGTCGGGGCATAGCGTTGGGGTTAGTCACGGTTTACCTTAGGTTTGGGACCGTGTGTTTAAGGATATCCTCGACTCAATTAACATCAATAGGAAAGTATAATAGCATTGTCTTGCACTAGAAGCATAAGTCCTAGGGGTAGCTTGTCCGGGTACCCATCTTTTATCATTGCTTGTCCTTCTCTATTTACTCCTGCTTGCACTCTCTTACCTTCCATCTTCGATTTTATTTCTTGTCTCTTTTTAATTTCTTTCACATTCACTCATTAATCCTACTCTCACTTTTCGTATACTGTATATCTAAATAGTGAGTTCTTGTGTCTTAAATCCCTATTCCCTGTGGATACGACTACCCATCACCAGGGTAAAATTTATTACTTCGACAAGCCCGTGCACTTGCGGGATACACGCAAGGTGTCTTGTTATAAAGAAAGAATAATAACATGTCATAGAAACATAATCATCCTTGGGTTTACAAGTCCGAATACCCACAAGGGGTTTAGCTCCTCATGGAGCTACACAAATCCATCAAAGTATATGAAAGAATACAAATCGAAAACATAGATGAAACCTCCTTGTATAGCGTGGCCGTGGTCTTGTACGGCCGTCAGGTGATGCCGATGGAGTGCTTCGATCCTCCACATGGTTCTTTCCAAACCCTAGCCGCAACCCTCCAAAAGTTATGCGAAAAGATTGGCAAAACGATCTAGAAAAAGTCCCAAAAGGGCTTTTAAATAGTGTTGGGTTACGGCTTCAAATCGTTTGAAATCGAGATTTCACACAGTCGTGTGGAATTTCCACACGCCCGTGTGAAATCTCTATTCTGCTGAATTTCGGCAAACAGTAAACAGTAACTTGCTACATTACTGCTATAGTACTCTCCCCGAAATGCTCCCGAATTCATTGTTCTTCATCGAGCCCGTTGAATTGGACACACAATCAAAGGTAAATTGTGTCGATTACTTCAATCCTCCTCTTTGGTGAAATTCTCCTATGCTACACGATTTAGACTTATTGTGAATGTGACTGCCTTTGTGCCCCTCCAAAGGAGGTTGGCACACACCCACAAGTCTAGACTCGTGCCTTGTTCATTGCTTGGTCCGAGCATTCCCCAACAACGGTGAACACGATCTAACTTTGCTCTTTTCCTCTAAACTAGCTCCACAAAGCTACAATGCACAAAAGTACACAAATGCACACAATTTAATGATAAAATCTGATAAAAGTAATACTCAATGTAAGACAATAGCATTTCACATTATTATAACAAGAGCACTTGTCATATATTCATAGAGAATAGTTGCATAGAAAAAAGGAGATATTGCTATTTAGCTAAAATGAAAATTGGTGGTGAGTGAAATCAATGTAAGAGTACAAAGAAATTAAAAGAGAAGAGAAGAATGCAAGCAAGATTAAATAGAGAAGATAAGCAATGATAAGATGGGGCACCCGGACAATGCTCACCCTAGGACTATTGTTTCAAGTGCAAGACTAATATTATACCTCCTAATTGATATTTAATGAGTCATGGAAATCCAAAGATACACGGTCCCAAACCTAAGGTCAACCGTGATTAGCCCTCCACACTATGCCCCGGCGGAAAGGAGTACTCTCAACATCTCACACTGTGTGGGACTGCTTGGGGTTCTAGGGACTCCAAGTGATAAACCCTATTCCCTAATATAGACCTAACTCTTTGGTCTAGGCTAAAGGCCTCTAGTTACAATTAAGCCCAGCACTAAGATTCACTTCAACACTTCACTCTGTTGCTCGCACAACTAAACCCAGTGAAGTTCATCTCTTAGCACTTCACTCTATTGTAACCGTAAAGAACTCTTGGAATGTGGAGGTATTATAGATCATGTTTGAAGGGAAAGGGACGTTCCGCTATCTTTCAACTCATCCTCTCGACCCTTTTCAATCTCGCATAGTCTAACCCTAATGAAGTTGTCACACCTTCAATGGATTACTTAGATGGATTGTCAACCCTAGTGTCATTCTAAGGGAAAATTAACTCAATAAGAATTCAAAATTGAAACTTAATTAAATCATCAATTAAAGAAGCATAATCGAAGTCAATGAAACAAAATCATCCTAGGGTTTTACAAATCCAAGCACCCACTAGGGGTTTAGCTCTTTGTGGTGCAATACAACATGAATAATGAAATCAAATAATAGTGCATGAAATCTATAAAGATAACCCCCTTCTCGTCCGTGTCGATTGTCTTCAAGAGTTGCCTCGCCTTCTCCAAGGACTCCTCTGTCGAGCCTAGGGCACATCTTACCGAATCGATGTCGTCAAAAGCTCCCCCAATAACTCTCCTTTGAAGGATGTCAATGTCAATGACGTAGAACCACTCCAAAAGCCTCGCAAAAATCTCTCAAACCCTAGCCGCACTCTCCCCAAAAGATGGGCAAAATATAGGAAAAAATCCCCCAAATAAATCTCAAATCATGGTATTTATAGGGTTGAAATCAGGTATCCACACTGCCGTGTGGAATTTTCACACGCCCGTGTGGATTCTTTGGAATTTGATTTCCTGCACGCAGTGAAAAGTAAATTGCTACAGTGTTTGATTTCAACACATTGATGAAGCTCCTCGATGTTACACATGTTGGACTATATGAGTGTGACCACGTTTGTGCCCCTCCAATTTGTATAATCACTTGAGCACTTTGGAGGTTGGCACACACTCACATGTCTACAACTTGTGCCTTGATCCTTGCTTAGTCCAATAGTCTCCTCAACAATTGCGTCCATGATCTATTTTTTCTTCTTTTTTCCCAACTCATCTTTGTGGAATAAAAAATATGCGCCTTGGGTGTCCTACCGATGAAGAGACACCAAGTGATATATCGAATCACAAATGTCATTTATTTTATATAATAATAATAATTATTATTATTATTTTGTTATAGACTCTTCTATTCCTAATAGAGGCAAGCCTCTATTATTAATTACCCCAGATAAAAAAATCTTGGGAACCTCCGATTAAGGGCTCAAGTACAAGAAAAGAAAAGAAAATTTGCGAATTATAAATTTTATTATTTGTTCTATATATGTATTCATTATATGTCAACATATAATATATATATATATATATATATATATATATATATATATATATATATATATATATATATATATCATTGCCGCTACCTGTGCCAGGTCACCATATTGCATGCCTTGCTGCCATATATCATATTATCACCTTCGAATTTACTGTTGTCTCAAGGTAAGCATTTTTATCGTTGCTTCCAAATGAATATTTTTATCAATTCTTCAGCATGAGTTCTTCGGGATGGGCATTGAAAGGTGTGTGTACTTGTCAATAGGGTTTCATTCACAATTTCACGTACAGATCACACGACTTTGCTTTACAAGGACCATGCACGAGCTATGTAATTTGAGCATTTCCACATTTTGTTTTAAGGCTTTTACATATATACTCTTTGTTCTTCATAATATCATTCTTTAAAGCATTGAGACTACCATAGCACATGGTTAGAGTTGGGTCTATATTTAAACAGTATCATATGATGGAGTTGTATACATACACCAATATAAAGTCATTGATTGCTCTGCACGCATGGATAAAAACATGGGATAATGCATGGTGCATGGTTTCAAATATGTTTAACATATGAAATAGGTGGGCCATCATGAATATTAGCTCTAAGAGGAAGTACTTTTATCATTTCATTTTTATTATTAATATTTTTATTATTATTATTTTAATTTGGTTGCTCTCATATTCTTCCTATTTATTATCTTCTTTCACTGCACGCTTCAAGTTCCGTCTAGAGCTCATCATTGATTTCACTATTCCCCTTATCAGAAACATTGCCATATATTTACGCTTTGAAAAAAATTCGCTCATCTTGAATCAAAGCAAGTATTGGTGTTCCAAATGATTCATAGTTTTGCAAGGGGTCCAGAAGCTGCACCACCCAAGCTATCCCCATCCTTTGCCTAATCACTTGCCATTGATATGACAAGGCCATTTATATACCATGAAGAATACACAAATTGCTCCAGCAATTGGCCATTAATGCTAACTCCTAATTTCATGTTTAGTAATCACACACTTCATGACTTCTATATATATATATATATTTTCAAGATGACGTGTCAATACACTTCAAGAATGAGGATTTATAGCGGCAAAAAAAATCTGCTTCTATAAATCTCATTTTAGCTTCAATACCCCTATAACGGCAAATAGCTAATTAGCCACTAAATCCTTGGTCGTTATATCTTTTTGGTAACAAATGTACACTTTTGCCGCTATATTATCTGTTAGGATTAGAACTATAAAATAATCTATAGCAGCAAAAAATTTTGTTGCTATAAGTTTTATAGCGGCATAATATTTCTGCCGCTATAAGTCCTATAGATTTGTTTAGTATTCTTATAGCGGCAAAAAATTTCGGCGTTACAAATTTTATAGTGGTGGAACATTTCCACCGCTATAAGTCCAATAGATTTGTTTAGTATCCTGTAGCGACCGAAAAATTTGCCGCTATAATCTTTATAAATTGAGTATAAGCTTTAATAACTAATCAAATCTATTTCTAATATATATATATATATATATTTGAGATAACATGAAAAACAATAATAATATTTAAATTTATTAATCTCACACCATTAAAAAAAAAATAAACTAAAGAAATTTTACATCATCATCCACAAATCCAATAAAAGTAACGAAAATACCTGCAAACAGAAAATTGTTTGACCCTGCTACTTCAGTAAAAATATAATGGTCCACAATGGATAAGAACAAAGGAAAAAAAAACATAAGAAGAATTGGGGTAATACAGTAAAAGTATTGTTCGATACTTCTTTTTTCTTTTAATATTTCCTCACCCTATTGTGTTAATCTTGTCTCCGCATAAGAACAAAGTAAAATCTCTTTCACTTGATCAAAAGGATCTTTACCAATCAATTTCACACACTATTTGCTGCTGTTACTTGATTAAGCAGTCTCTAGACCATGGCCAGAACCAAGTTGTAGTAGCGCAGCAGTAAACCATGTTGAGCGCTCACTACAAAGTCGTAACTATTTTTCAGCATCATAAAGAATCTTGAGTGCTTGTTGTAGCTTCTCCAGTTCAGCTTCAGTCACTAATAAGCATACATTAGAGCTATTGGATCAACGCCAGAATCCATCAGCTCTCGAGACCTTTTGACAGTCTTTGCAGTATTTGATGACATAGCTATCTCCAGAAGATCAAGTAATTTCTCCTCTGAGACAACCCCAACCTGAAAAGATCACACTAAATGAAAAGAAGAAAATGATTTGCTTCTACAATACAAAAAAAAAAATGTAAGATCTTCACCAATATTCAAATAGCCAATGGCTGTAAACAGATATCGATCCTTAGGTTTTATGATTTGAAACTTAAAAGAGAAACTAGCTAGCTATTCAAATTTTTGTGGCTAGCCTATCTCAATGATTCAAAAGGTAAAAACAAAACACAATATAGTTTTAAACAAGATTTTTAAACTAAAACTAGGCATAGACCAATTACTACTCAGTAAAGAAAAGTAAGTCGTAGTCCAAATCACAACCAAAAGTTCCATCTTCATAAATCAATCATCAGTATAGCTTTTCAAATGTCTTGAACAAAATTTAGCACTATTTGAAGCTAGCAAATCATTACATATAAATAACTACTAAAATTTTATATGTAATTTTCTGCAACCTGATCGACAAATCATACATACGAGCACAATGGTGTCAGCCCACAACATAAGTCAAAACTATAACATCTAACTAAAATATAACTGTCTCTAGTCAACACCAATGTCAAACGTAATTACTATATTTAAAGTCATGTTATATGCTTTCCCTAATTAGAGGGTGAGTGGAGGAAATCAAAAGTGTGCTTGGTTGTGGACACTAAAACTTCTAACCTATTCCTAGCTATATATATACACACACACACAATATTAAGCATCACTATGATAGTTACCATCTTGATAAGAAAGAGTTAGTATAACATTTTTCTTCCTAAAAAAGACAAAGCTGATTTTTACAAATTAATTTGTTTTTCATTGTCGAAACACAGACACCAACAAGTGCTTGAGAATGCTTCAACAGTAAAATACTAAAATTAAATTCACAAGTTGTGACATAGATCTCATGCAAGAATGCAAATGTTTCAGAAATGAAAACTAGATGATATAAAAAGAACAAAACCAAAAGATGAAAACCATTCCTGTGTTAAAAAATTAGAAATGGGAAGGTACTAGGGAGTAGAGATTAAGAATTCAAGATAAAACAAATTAGAATCTTCAAAAGAAATCTTAAGTATTTATATACTCAAATTCAGGTTAGAGTGTGGATCATAATTAACAGAAAAAGTATCCACATAATAAGAAAAATCATGTTGACTAATTACATTCACTTGAAAGAACAAAAAAAACCCACAAATTTTCTTCATCAAATTAAAAAAATGCATAAAAATAAAAAGAGATGAGATCACCATGAACATCAAAATAGAAAGCATTAATTAATTAAATATAAATAAATAAACAAAATAGAGAACTCCAGATGAAGAAGATCTCATAATGTACACCATCATTCATTCTACTTGGATCAATAGCCAAAGGCGAAACAATGGGCAGCATCCTTTATATTGTTAATGCAGTTGCAGAGTAAAACTTTGAAATATAAGCTCATGTAATTTTTAAACAAAACATGGAAATAATAGATTACAGAATCCACACAACTTTGATGTTCACAACATGGTTGTAAGACACAAATTATTGACAAATTATCAAGAAACTCCAAATGATATAAGTCATCATTCAGAAAAGAAAACTCAACAGCAGGAAAATTGGTTATGAGATACATAACATATTCCGAGAATAGAATGAGATCATTCCTAAATGATAATAAAATTGAGAAATTACCTTAAGTGGTCCATCAATTTCTTTTAAAATCTGGAAAGCATATATGACAAGAGAAAAAAAAGCAAGGAGACAAAGGACTTGGAGTATTCCATGAGTTAAAATATGCCCTTCGTAGAAAGATGAACACCAGACTTTAAAAAGAAAAACAAAATAACATGAAGTAGATGAGGATAAATGCTCCAGAACACCCATGTCAGAGGTGAAGGACTTTCCATCTTTAATTATAAGAATAAAAGACTCGAGTATAAAAACATAAGATGCAGCCTAAAATGGTTCACAAGAAAGAAATAATGATGCTGCCCTCAACAACAAACTAGCAATCAGTCTTTGATCTAAAACAAGTAGAATAGCACAAATGTGCATGATCTTTGTGAATCCAAGAGACATGACTTAATAAAGCACGTGGTCTAAACTAACAAAAAAATTATATAGCATTATTTGAATGCACTAACCAGATGATTAGGTAGCACATGCTACATGGTCTGATGTTATATCAGTTAAACATTTGGATAACATTGTCTCCCTACCTATATAGCTCCCTTTTCAAAAGTAGCTTTACCAGCAAAATCTTATTATTAAGAGAAATAAAACTATGTGCAAGATATCCAAGATAATCTTTATATATTTAAAGCTACACTAGGTCCTCTATCTACAATGAATTATGCAGAAGTACAACAAACTGTTGTAAGAACAACATAGCATATTTTATACAAGAGAAGGCAGACAATTATCTTGCAAAAGGATTGGGTAATCTTTAATTCTAATCCCTAAGTAAATTCCATATTCAAAAGAAATGTCAAAAAGGGACTTGAAATCAAAATGCAAAGCCTTCACACAAGCTAAGGAAATTACCAACCACAGCACCGCCTTGATCTCCCCCTCACCGGCGACCTCCTTGAATCTCCTCACCATCTCCTCATACAGCTTCTCCAACTGCTCCCACTCCTTGATCACAGTGCCACCGACGGCACACGACACGAGGCCATTCGTTGATCCAGTACGAAGATGTGGTAGGAGCGTGGTGGCGAAAGGCATCCGCGGACCAACGGAGCAGGCCTTGGAGACGTCGATGTCGGTGTGGAGAGGTTCGACAACGGTGTTCTAGAGGGAAGAGACGGAGAGATGGAGGATGGAGGGGTGGGGCTCGCATTCGATATGGATGATGGCAACCCATTTGCGGGAGTGGACGCCGCCGCTGGCGGCCATATTGCTTTGGCCGGAGAGGACGAAGATCGATTTAGATGGAGGAGTGGAATCCATGGATTAGGGTTTGTGGATTTGGAATTTGGGGGGTGGTTTTATAGTGGATGGATGGACGGCTGTGATTGGATGATCGCCTGGAGTTTTGGTGACCGTTGGATATGGATCGGCTTTTCCACTGACAACTGTAAAATGGCACGTGCGATGATGTCATGTATGTGGATTATTTTTTTTAATTTAATTTGCATGAACTCAGATTTATTTATTTATTTGTGTATTTAACAAATATTTTATTATTTTTAAATGAAACACTTCTCACGTGATTTATTTTTAAATGAAAGCAACAATTTTTTTTTTTTTTGCATTTGTTTATAAATTATGATCATTGGTACATTTAGGTTAGATTTAACAACATTTTCATTTAAAAATTTTAATAGGAAGAAAGGAACACTCGAACTAGCTTTTATAATTAATTATTACTAGGTAAACTCCTTCAAGTAGGAGTTTTTAATATTTTGAAAGAGGTTTCAAAATATCAAATATAAAAAAAATATAATTAAATAATTTCTACAATGGAAAAACTACTTCATCCAAGTGACGTTGGTTATATATATATATATATAAATTATCCATAAAAATTAAAAAAATTTAAAATTTCAAAGTTTGTTAAAAGTTTTTGAAGATAAAAAATAGTGGGGATTATTTTCGGTCTTTGAATATATTTTTTTAAATTTAATATATATAGAGGCTAATATATGGATTTGCCTCCATTAAAGATATTGTTTAAAAAAATAATAAATAAACCTATGTTTATAGTAGTGTTTATAGTAGCTAATTCAAAAATTTGCCGCTAAAAACACATTTATAGTGGCTAATATAAAAATCAGTCGCTACAAAACTGATCGATGTTAATCTATAGCGATGAATTAGAAAATCCACCGCTATAGAGTTTTACAGGGACAAATTTATAAATTTGTCGCTAAATTTAGTCGCTATAGCTCAACTTTCTTGTAGTGATATTGATTTTAACAAATCTGATACGGATACTTTTGGGCTCCAACCAAGGTGCTTAATTGAAATAGTCATGCTCGAGATTTATTATTATCATTATTTATTTTATTTTATTTTTATATTTTTATTATATTTTTTTTTAAGCCACATCATATACTTCATGTTGGTGATCCTGTCTTGCACTCCTAGTATTTTTATTTTATAAAGATATGCCTTCCTATGCAGCAACTGTCTTAGATACAACATACCAATTCTTGTTTGCCTTGCAATAAGCAAGACCAATCTAGAAATCCTCATAAAAAAAAAGTTTGGTCAAGATGCATCTTCCAGGGTTCAGAATCATCTCCGAGATCGATACATGACTTGGGAGACTAGCAAGGGATATTCCACCCTTTCTAGCGTTGGCAATGGATGTAGTGGACAGCAACTTCAGCAACGATGGTGATGGCAGTGGCAACCCTTCCCCAATGGAAAAAGTAGCAACAAAAGGAGCCAAAGCAAGGGGTATTTCACCCTTGCAACTGTTGATAACGGCGGTGACAACGACGGCAATAGGTTGGTTTTGGTTTGGGCTTTAGCTTTGGCTTAGTCTTTGACGAGTTAGCGGTGATGGCATGCAACAACAGCAGACGATGATAGCAGGCAAAGGCAACAATGGTGACAGGCAGCAGTGGGGCTTAAATCGACGGCCACGCAAGCGAGGGGTATTCCACCCTCGGTCGCGTTGGCAGCTATGGCGATAGGTAGCAATGATGATAGGTAACAGCTCTTTTTTTTTATAGATATATATGTAGTTGGGGGGGAAGAGATGCCAGCACCTTTCTCTTCTTCTTTCTTCTTCGTTTTCGTATTCCTTCTTTCTCTCTTCTTCGCTCTTTCTTTTTTTTTTTTTTTGGTGTTCGTCCTCCTCCCTCTCTTTGAATCCTTGGCCCCCTTCCTCCCCACTTCTCCCCTTTTTAAACTCCTCCTCACGTATTCACGTGAGGCTATTCATGGGTGGTTGTAGTGTAGTGGGGGATTTACATTGATCATGAGGTGCCACGACCAACACCCACGTCCAGTATTAGATTTTTTTTTCTTTTTTAATTATCATTATTTTAAATTATTTTATTTTTTGTTTTATTGCTTTGTTTAATTTTATATATATATATATATTATTTTGAATTAATTGTTTTATTATTATATTATTATATTTGTCACGCACCGAACCCGATCTGGCCGGACCCGGTGCGCGGACAAACGGGCGCAAACCCACAGGGCAGGAGCATAGTGAATTTGCAAGGCATCAAAACCTAATACAGGGTGAAGGTGGAAGATAAACTGAAAGGAATAAGAAAACAAGTACAACTTAACGGTTACAATCATGTTCAAAAGTACAGAACAATGAAAGTACATAAAGACCCACAAAGAGGTTCTTAACAACCATACAACTTAAAGACAAAAAAAAAACCCAACTCCAAGGAAAACGTCTACTTAAAGCTTCCTAAGGTTCCTGGGTCTACTGCTCCTGATCTGAAAGGGATTTAAAATAAATCCATGAGCTCATTAGCCCAATAAGTAATCCAAAACAGTAAACTGAAACGAAAGTTCAAAACTAAAACTTGCACAAAATCAGAAACATAAAATAGTGTAAACAAAATCAAGAGACAAAGCAAGATGTAATAGATTCTTGAGTGTGTCTCCAAATTTTCTATAGCTGCCAGAGGTCATTTATTTACCCTCGGTGACCCGAGCCAGAATAACAGAGGTCATTTGTTTACCCTCGGTGACCCTAGATTGAATATCAAGTGGTCGTTGATTATTTCACCGAACGGACACGGTGCGCAACTGCAGTCTCATTTTCCAAAATTTCTTGTCGTCAAGGTCAGGGTTTAACCCCCCACTGACAGGGTTGCACAATGCTCATTTGGAGACCCAAAATATTTAGGCAAAGTTTCAAGGCCACAAAATACAGAATATTCACCAGTATCTCTCAAAAATACATGTAATAATATAAGATAAAAGATAAATAAATAACAATTAATTAAATAATTAACTAAATGAAAAAGGGAAAATACCCAAAATTTTTCAAACCTTAGCCCGGTTCCCATTAGAAGAAATAATAATACCATAATTTTGACATAGAAACATTATGCAATAACATGAAGGAAATAATTAAAATAATATTATTGATAATAAAACAATGATAATATAAATCCAATTAACTAATCAAATATAATCCAAGGGATAAAAATAAAATTTCAGAAATTTCTTAACAATAAATTAAAATAATTAGATTTTAAATACAAGAGTTCAAAGGATTACTTACTTGATGAGCTCCTAAATCCAAAAGAAATCCAAGGTTATCTCTCAATGTGATCCTATAACCCAAGATAAAACCAACCAACACAAAGAATAAGAAGACTAAACATGGGGAGTTCATGTATAAGGGTCGAGTTAAACTATCCTAATACCAACATTCTACAACAAGGTAAGACATGTCCAACCACAAACACCTCAATAGCTTCAAAGGAAGCAACACAAGAAAAACATCAATACTTTGGGTTCCAAACATTTAGTGGTGTGGTAGATCAACGAATGCAAGCATAAACATATGTACATAATATAGATATATTACTATACCTTAAGGGTTTGTAAAAATCTGGGTAATTATATATATTATAATACACTCCAAAAGCTTCTAGAAATCAGGATATATATATATATATATATATTCCAAATATTTCTAACATCAGGACATATATGTATTATATATTATAATACATTTCAATGTTTTTAGCACTGCATGCACATGTATATAAATCCCAACGTATATATATATATTGTTTATATGGACTTTGGATAAAAAAAAGAAAAGGAAAAAATAATAAAAAAAAGAATCAAATAAAAAATATAAGAGGGTCAAAATAAAAAAAAACACAAATTATGGCGTGGAAAATAAAAAAAATTAAGGTAAATAAATTTTTTTTTAAAAAAAATTGAATATAAAAAAGAGAGAATATATATATATTTATGGATATATATACGGGTTTGAATTTCAAATATTTTAAATTAAAAAAAGAATAGATAAATAAAAAAAAGGATAAGAATTGAAAAAAATTTGGATTTTTAAATTAAAAAAAATATATCCCGTATCATTGGAGTTGGTGATTTGTTGAAAAAATCTCTCGTTGAGGATTTTTGTGGAACAAAAAAACAGAGGCTAAAAAGAAAATTTGGAAAAAAATCGGGGAGAGAAAAAACATACAGAGAGAGCTTCTTGTGAGAGAGAAGGAAAAAATTGCAGAGAAGGGAGATGAAGAGAGAACAGAGAGAGAGGAAGGGAGGAAGAATAAGAGATCCTTGCTTTTATTGGAGAGAGAAACATAGAGTTTTAAGAGAAGAAGAGAAAGAAAGAGACGGGACGCTCATCCTTCTTACGGGAGAAGGAACAGAAAAAAAAAAAGAACAGAAGGAGTTAGGCAATTAAAAGGTTATGATTCTCTCAATGTTAAGTTCATAGCATGATGTATATGCATATATAATTCGTAGCTTGCATGCTTAGAAAGTCTTGACATGTTGAGATGGACACATGTTTACATTCTTAAGATGATGCCTTGTTTTATGCAATGAGAGATTGCTTTCTATAGTATGTGCAGCATGTAGAGATTCACAAGTCTTTTGCTCATTCTCTTTGCAATCCCATCCCATTCATGTTCATATTTCCTCACTTCACACTCCATCCTCTCCTTTGTCATTGTGTCATTAAAATATAAAGAAACATCATTTTTAACCCTAATGATCATCTCTGCTCCAAGCCATGCCATTGCTTTATTGCAAGAATATACTTTCCAAACAAAATTTGCACCACTTGTGTTATCATGCATGTGAAATGTGTATGTCACTCATAAGTTCGATCATTACTACCAAACATTGTTTCTGTCATCTTAGATGTATACATTGTCATAGAATTATGGAAAATGAAATATTCACAAGAATTATGGAAATTGTAGCGCGTAAAATTTCCAAAGTTTATAGATGAAGTTTGGGGGAAAATGCCAAAAATAGAAATTTGAGGACTAATTTGCAAAATTTCAAAAAAAAAAGAGAAGAAGGGGAAATATAGGAGGTCGTGCGCCTGTTTATTAAAAAAACTCTTAGGAAAATAAAAAAGAGGGTTATTTGCAAAAGTTTGAGCGTAGATGTGAAAAGGAGAAATCTAGGGGGTTTAGTTGCAAAATTGTGAGAATGTGTGAAAATATGAAAGCTAGAGGGTTTAAGTGCAAAAGCTATAAAAAATATAGAAATGTTAAAGTTTGGGTTTTATTTGCAAATTTTGATAAAATGTGAAAAAAATGTGAAAGTTACAGGGCGAAGTTGCATAAATCCTTAAATTTATGAAAAGAAAAGAATTTGTGGGCTAATGTGCAAAATCGTCATGATAGGGGTATTTATGTAAAAAAAAGAGAGAGAAAAAAATGATGAAGGATGAGTGAGAAAAGAGAAGAGAGGAAAAAGAGAAAAAAAATGAAGAGGAATAAATGAGAGATGAAAAAAATGAAGAGGGGAAAAATGGAAAAAATGAGAGATGAGTGAAATAAGAAAAGGAAAAAAAATGATGAAGGATGAGTGAAAAGGAAAAAAGAAAAAAAAAATATGAAAAGTGAGTTTATTGGTGTGAGGGTGTTTTCATAATTTTCTTCTCTTTTTGCAAGACTTCTCTTTGTAAAATTCCTCTAACTCCACCTTGAGGTCTTGACATACTCTTGGGGTAAGGAGAAAATTTCTATGAAATTTCTCTGACTCCACCTTGAGGTCTTGACATACTCTTGGGGTAAGGAGAAAATTTCTATGAAATTTCTCTGACTCCACCTTGAGGTCTTGACACACTCTTGGGGTAAGGAGAAATTTTCACGAAATTCCTCTAACTCCACCTTGAGGCCTTGACATACTCTTGGGGTAAGGAGAAAATTTTCATAAAATTCCTCTGACTCCACCTTGAGGTCTTGACATTCTTGGGTAAGGAGAAAATTTTCATGAAATTTCTCTGACTCCACCTTGAAGTCTTGACACTCTTGGGGTAAGGAGAAAATTTCTATGAAATTTCTCTAACTCCACCTTGAGGTCTTGACATTCTTGGGGTAAAGAGAAATTCTTACAAACAATTATAAAAAAATCTCCCTTCTTGAAAATAAAAAAAATTCTTGAAGTGAAAGGGAAAAGTGAAAAAAATGAAAATTCCACAAAAAGAAAATCTCTCTTCTTGAAAAATAAAAAAAATTCTTGAAGTGAAAGGGAAAAGTGAAAAAAAATGAAAATTCCACAAAAAGAAAATCTCTCATCTTGGAAAATAAAAAAAATTTCTTGAAGTGAAAGGGAAAAGTGAAAAAAAATGAAAATTCCACAAAAAGAAAATCTCTCTTCTTGAAAAATAAAAAAAATTCTTGAAGTGGAAGGGAAAAGTGAAAAAATGAAAATTCCACAAAAAGAAAATCTCTCTTCTTGAAAAATAAAAAAAATTCTTGAAGTGGAAGGGAAAAGTGAAAAAATGAAAATTCCACAAAAAGAAAATCTCTCTTTTTGAAAAATGAAAAAAATTCTTGAAGTGAAGGGGAAAAGTGAAAAAAATGAAAATTACACAAAAAGAAAATCTCTCTTCTTAAAATGAAAAAAAAAATTCTTGAAGTAAAAGGAAGAGTAAAAAATGAAAAAAACTTCACAAGAAAAAAAAACAAAAAAAAAAATCTATTCTTGAAGTAAAAAAAACAACAAAATCTCTCTTCTTGAAGTAAAAATTCTTGACGTGAAAGGGAGAGTAAGATGAGAATTTTCACACAAAAAAAAAAAAAAATGAAAACTCCACAAACAAAAAGCTCTTTTCTTGAATAAAAAAAAAAATCTCTTCTTCAAATGAAAGGAAGAGTAAAAAAATGAAAATTCTACAAAGCAAAAAAAAATCTTTTCTTGAAGTGCAAGGAAGAATTAAAAAATGAAAATTTCACAAAAAAAATATATCTCTTTTCAACACTCATAAAAAATGTTGACAGAGATTTTCTTGAAGCTCATTATGAGGTCTCTCTCTCCAAAATTGAAATGGAGAACTCAATTGATGTCTTAGCTAACGAGAATCAAGCTCATGATTATAGGTTGACATTCATTTAAAAAAAGGTAAAAAAAAAAATGCCAAGTTAATGACTTAATCATGTTGAAGTCCGCAACTTGAAAATTTAAAGGTCAAGGCTTACAAGCATTAAAGGGTCAAGACCTAAATGACAAATGCAACTTTGGAGTTTAAGACACAAGGACGTCAAACACCTGAGGAGTTACACAAGTTAGAAAGCTGAAGATTTTACAAGCACAAAAAGCCAAAATTTTTAGTGATAAAAGAAGCAAAGACGATCAAGAAGGCAGCTCATAAATGCAGAGTAGCCATAGCTAGAGAGTTATGCGATGTGTTAAGATACAAGCACGCATAAAAAGAATTTGAAGAAGGTCACAGTCACCAAGCTAGAGGGTCTTCTGATATGCTTTAGCAAAGAAGTCAAGAGCATCAACCAAGTCAAAAAAAAAAAAAAAAAAACGAAATTTATAGAATATGACAAAAAAATAGCCCTCTTAATATTTTTCCATTCTCGCTCATGATTATGTATTCACATATTCTTTGAAATCAATAAAAAAATCAATTTTATGTTCGCTCATTTATTTCTCATTCACACTTGTTTCTTAATCGGAGGTTCCCATGATATTGTCTGGGGTAATTAATATTAGGGCTTGCCCCTAGTAGAAGTTATGAACCTGCAATCATCTGAAATATAAAAATAATTAAAATTTGATTTGTGATCCATGCTTTTTACCCGGTCAATCCCAATTAAAGGCCGGGTGGAAAGAAAGGAGCCCACATATATATATACATACATATATATATATATATCTCACATGCATGAATTCGTATATATTTATGTACACCTTACTATACTACACTAGATGGCTAAGGATACAAATCAAGACATGATGAAATCAACCACACAGCAAGATATATAACATGGTTTACAAGAACACCTTAATCTAAACATTAGACACAAACTAGAGATTCCATACAAACCAGGCTTCTAAGAAAACAATTAGGAAAAGCAAGGTTTAGCAAGGAGATGAGGATGAAGAAGCTTTCATGCAAAACAATCTAAACCCACAAAAGTAAACACAAAAGCTATGGGAACCTACCTAGCCTTCTTAGAAGCGCCGGTAGCTCGTTGCTCCTCTTCACCTCGCCTCCGACCGACGAGCACCCCAGTAAGATCCAAGTTCCGGTGGGACACCTTCTTCTTCAAGCTTCCAAGGAGAAAGATAGGGAGAATGGAAGGACGGAGAAAAAGGATGGGATGGGAGGAAGAAAGGAGAGGCTGGACATGGGAGGAAGATAAATGTGAGGGCAAAGGGACAAGGATTGAGGGAACCGGAAAATCCTCCAGGAATCCTTCAAAAAGTTTACAGCCAATGAGAGAAGACAAGCAGAAGCATTAGGTGTTACTGTTAGTTTAACAGTAAATCCCAAATAGTTGAGAATGGCCTGGGGCCCACAATATTATATTATATTATATTATATTTAGCCAATTCATTTTTTTTAAATTTTGATTTTTGATTGGTTATTTTTCTTATCAGTATTATTATATATTATTATTTTATCTGTTTTGATTGATTTTTTTAGTTGACTTGATTTTGAATTTTATTATTATCATTATTATTATTTTTATTTGATTTTATTATTATTAGATATTTATTATTTGATTTATTTTTGTTTAATTTGAATTGATATTTTTATATTTATATTTTTTTTTATATTATATATTTTTTAGTTTTACTTTATTATGCATACATATTATTTTATTGGATTCATTTTTTTTATTATATACATTTTTTTAATATATTATTTATTTATTTAATTTATTATTATTATTTTTTATTTTAGAATTATTATATTTTATATTTGATTTTGATTTTATTATATATATATATATATATATATATATATATATATATATATATATATATATATATATATATTATCAGCTTTGATTTTTTTTATTATTATTTTTATCATTATTACTTATTATTTTTTAAATTAATTAATTAATTAATTTGTTATTGTTTTGTCTCGTGATTTGGATTCATAGGTAGTCTTGAGATTTTTATTTTTTTTCTTTTAAATTAGCAGAAGATCAGAGCTTTTGGCTGATTTTGGGAATTTGAATATGTTTGATCGCCTCGAGATCTGTGCTCTTGGTTGATCTTGAGATTTGAATATTTAGATTGCCTTAAGATATATGCTCTCGACTGATCTTGAGATTTGAATATTTTGATATTTTGATCTCCTCGAGATCTGTGCTCTTGACTGATCGTAGAATTTGAATATTTTGATTGCATCGAGATTTGTGCTTCTGGTTGATTGCAAGATTTAAATATTCTGATCGCCTCAAGATCTATGCTCTCGGCTTATCTAAGAATTTGTCTATTTTGATCGCCTCAAGATTTGTGCTCTCGGTTGATCTTGAGGTATAAATATTTTATAATTTTGATTTTGATTTATATTAAGACATGTATTATTATTTTTTTATATAAACAGTATTCACAACTCTAAATGCACAAAAGAACAAAAATACACATGAATGACTGATAAAATCTGAGAAAAGTGATACTCAATGCAAGAAAAGTGTACTTCATATCACTTATACACGAGCACTTATCACCGACTGATAAGACCTCTATTGCTGCCTCGATTTATGAGTCCATTAGTTATACTAACAACTGCTTTGACTCTTGGGATGGTTGGAATCAATGGAAACTTTGTGCTATCCCTCAGGTTAAATTTTACATCTGGAACTTGGTTCATGGAAAACTTTCTACTGGTGCCTTTCTCTACAGATTGAACTTTGGCCCTTACACTTTATGTCCTTTTTGTGGGCTTGAAGAAGAAACTATTGTTCATTTAATCTGGTTTTGCTCTAAAGTCAATAACTCTTGGATCATTATCCTCAATTCTTTGGGCCTTAGATTTGATGAACCCTCTTTCCTTTCCTCTGGAGACTGGCTGACATTCAATCAGTACTCTAGAATTGGTAATGTTTGGGGCAAAGCTCTTCTTGCTTCAATGACTTGGTTTATTTGGAAAGATAGATGCAATTACATTTTTAAGAAGTTGGTTACCAAGTTTTATACTCTTATTGCTAGAGCTTGTTCTCTTTGTTTTGACTACTTCACTGCTATTAGCAAGATTTACAGGGAGTATCCCCTAACTCGTCTTCATACCCTTCTCTCTTACTATTTTCACTGATGCCTATTGGCACTTGGAAACTAATACTTCTGGACTTGGTTTTCTAATTAAGGATTCTACTTGTAAAATTTTGCTTGTAGGCTCCAAAGGGTGCAGTCCATTTTTCTCCAATTTCTGTTGAGATGGATGCCGTTTGCCCAGCCCTGGAGGTTTGCAAAGATCATGACTGGATTCCTTCCAAAATTTGTTATGATTCTCCAACGATCTCCAATTTAATTAAGAAACTTCACCGCTGCATTGCTTGGAGAATCAACCCCGAAATTCAAAAGCTCAAGAACATTCTCAAGTCATTTCCTCATATCTCATTCTTTACCATTCCTAGAGATAATAACAACGTAGCTAATAAATTGGTGCTTCATGGCAGCCTTGATTGAATCGATCCGCAAGCGCACGGGTCGCCAAGTAATACCTCGCACAAAAGCACGAGGATCGTATTCCACGGGGCTAAGGAGCTACTCTTACTCCTCCATTGCCTATTATCTAACCTAACCAAACAAGCATTGATGTATGTTCTTCTGAAGCAAAGAAATAAATACGATATAATTAGACAAATTTAAAAGCATACAATGTGGTTGCAAGAGCTACAATGAAGAGTAAAGGCCTATGGATGTGGATCCCCTTGAGGGGTCATCATGATACATGGATGAAGAATAAAAGGTAGCTTGGTTGCTTTAGACCGAAGGATCTCAAGATTAGATCAACCCCAATTTCTCGGCGATTGAACCCTAATCCCATACGGATATTGGTTGGAATCTTTTCCTAACCAACATCCCTACGATTGCATTAAGTACAAGGAGATCCCAAAATAAGGATACACTAAACCCTAGTCTATCCTTATAGCTCGGAGGGCTATCGACACCCAATTTCTCGGTGTGCCAATACAAGTAACCCCTTTTTGTTCATTAATGACCTAATACACGTGAGTGGGTCACATCTACGTGTATAATTCAAGAAAGAACTACGGATCTCTCCATGTGGTAGTTCTAGACATGAAGCACAATGAACTAAATCTTAAACCAAACCAAGCTTGAAATTAAGTAAAGATCATCAAAAATACATGATAAAACCCCCCAAGGTTCACCAACATCCGGTGGCCTTGGGGGTCTAGTGTGCCATCAAGCAAGTAACAACAAAAATACAAATTAAATCACTTAAAAAGCTCATAAATGACAGTCCCTAGATGAAATGATGAAGGAGGAGGTGGAGGTCCGGCCGAATGACGCTTTCCCCCGTCCAAGAGATGCCGAATGACGCTTCCCTTGTCTTGGATCCTTGCCTCCTTGATGGTGAAGCTTCTCCCCTTCAAAATGATGTTCTTGCCTCCTCCCTTGGCTCCAAATCGTCGTTTCCCAAAGATTTCTTCGTTTCTTTCCTTTTAGATGCCGGCCAAGAAGTCCCCTTTGTGTGCCCTAAAAACCTCTATATATACTCCCGCAGGATCCCGGGGTGGATAGATAGGCAAAAATAGGGCAAAAACCTGTCTCACGTGGGGGTTCATCACGGGGTGGATGGATGGATCCCGGGGTGGATAGAAGCATCCCGGGGTGGATAGGGGGCCGTGAGAGCTAGTTGAAAATTACTGTCTTTTGATGCTCACGGCCCCTTACACAGCCCCGTATGCTGCAGTACTCCAGCACCCTGATTCTTCATCCTTTTTCGCCCAAATCGTATTATCATGTTCCTCATGGCTCCTCCATGCCCTACAACATAAATAATGCTCAATTAAGCATAAAACGGGCATCCATTCATATAAAAATACATGCTAAGTGAACAAAATATGTATGTTAAAACACATACATTTAGACACTTATCAAGCCTCAATCCACTACTCTCTTTTTTTCCTTCATGAGTTTGAACAGACCAAGCTGGCTTGAAGATCTTTGCTCTGCTAGAAGCCTTTTCTTTTGATTCTCTTTTGTTGTTGATTTTTCTTTTTTGCTAGTCTTTGGCTCTTTCTCTAAAAAAAAAAAAAAAAAAAAAAAAAAAAAAAAAAAAAAAAAAAAAGAATTTGGTGCTTTCACTGACCCCATGATAGAGGGCATGGTAACCAGGGCTCGTGCTCTTGATGAACAACTCTCCACCATTACTGATCAACTCTCCCACCATGAAAACCTGTTCTCCAAGCTTGATACTATTTATACAGCTGTACAACAACACTCCAACCAGTTCGACACCATGAATCAGTCCTTCGACACTGTCCAGCATTCATTAGCTGCCCATCAAACAGTCATAGTGGACATGATGCTGAAACTTGCCAAATTAGATACTACTATCCCCTCCCTACCACTACTACCTCTTTCGACCTCATCATCACCACAATCCTTCTCACAAAACCACACCTGCGATTCCCATTCTTCCAGCCATACCTAGGACTTACCTTTCTCTAGGCTACTAAAATTGGAAATTCTGCTGTTCATAAGTGATGATGTTTTACATTGGTTGTTTCAAATCAACCATTTCCTTACCTTTTATCAAACTCCGACCGACTAGAAGCTCACTATAGTCCGGTTCTATATAATTAGTCTTGCACTACAATGGTATCATTGGATGCACACCATGCCAAAATTCATATCCTGGGAGAAGTTTACACGATAACTTGAGCTTCGCTTTGGCCCTTCATCTTTCGTCAATCATGAAGCTCACCTTTACAAGCTCAAACAACTTTCTATAATGGCCAATTATTTGCAAAAGTTTAAGTCCTTATCCACCCATATCCATGGGCTCACCAACACCAATTGACATGACCCCTTGCGTGTATCCCGCAAGTGCACGGGTTTGTCGAAGTAATAAAATTTACCCTGGTGAGAGGGTAGTCGAATCCACAGGGAATAGGGAATTAGAGTATGAGATTTCACTAATAAAGCTATGCGGTGCATGGAAAAGCAATATCTGGATCAATGAGTGAATGTAGAATAAAACATAATGAAAGACAATAAATTAAATAGAAAGATGGAAAATGAGAGAGTGCAAGTAAAAGAGAATAGAGAGGACTAGCAATGAATGAAATAGGGTATCCGGACAAGCTACCTCTAGGATTTATGCTTCTAGTGCAAGACTATGCTATTATACTTTCCCATTGATGTTAATTGAGTCGAGGATATCCTAAAACTCACGGTCCCAAACCTAAGGACAACCGTGACTAACCCCAACACTGTGTCCCGGTATTAGGATTCACGTCAACTCTTCACTCTGTCACTCGAACGACTAAGCCCCAGGGGAGTATATCTACCTAAACCTCACACTACGTGGGATTGCTTTAAGCTCTAGGGATTCCTAGTGGTAAAACATGTTCCTATGTGTAGTTCTAACCCTTTGGTCCAGGTGGAAGAACCCTAGTCTAGACTAAGCCCAAGCGTGTAAGATTCACTTCAACCCTTCACTCTGTTACTTGCGTAACTAAGCCCCAGGGGAGTTTATCTTCCTAGCACTTCACTCTATTTCAACCGCTGTGAAATCAAGGAAACGGAGGTAGGGTGAAAACACGTCGGAATGGAAAGGGGTACATCGCTACCTCGCAACTCTCCCTCTCAACCCTCTTCAATCTTAAGTAGTCTAATCCTAAAGGAGTTGTCACACCTCCAAAGAGTAACCAAAATTGTTCTCAACCCTAGTGTCACATCTAAGGGACAACATTAACAAGATGAAATTAAGATTGAAACTCAATTTTTATTCATCAATCATGGAAAAGGATAATAACAATGTCAAAGAAACATAAAAACCCTAGAGTTTACAAGTCCGAATACCCTCAAGGGGTTTAGCTCCTCATTGAGCTATATATGTTAATCAAAATAGAAAAGAAAGTACAAATCAAAGACATTGATGAAAACCCCCTTGTATACGTTGTGGCCGTGGTCTTGTGCGACCGTCGAACGTCTGTGACGATGCCGATAATGCGCGCTAAACCACCACGAAATCCTCCCCAAAACCCTAGCCGCACTCCCCAAGTTGATGAGAAAGATGGGTCAAAAGATATCCCATAAGGTCTCCAAAATCCCTTTTTATATTGTTGAATCGCGGCTTTAAAATCGAACTTATCGGGGGCTTCACACGGCCGTATGAAGTTTCTGTCTCCAAAAGATTTCCACACGCCCGTGTGAAGTTTCTGTCTGGCTGAAAAATCGATTCACACGGCCGTGTGGAATTTCCACACGCCCGTTTGAATTCTCTGAAACACCGATTTTCTGCAGAAATTGAACAGTAGCTTGCTACAATGTTTTGCAACAGCAACAAGCTGCAGTACTGCTGTAGTAACTTGTCGAAATGCTCCCGAATCCGTTGTTCTTCATCGAGGCCATTGATTAGGCACACAAACAATGGTAAGTCGTGCCGATTACTTCAAGTCTCCTTCTTTGTGAAGTTCTTCTAAGCTACACGAGTTAGACTTGTTGTGAATGTAACTGCCTTTGTGCCCCTCCAAAGGAGGTTGGCACACACTCACAAGTCCAAGCTCGTGCCTTGTTCTGTACTTGGTCTGAAAACTTCCCAACATCGGCGAACACGACCTAATTTTGTTCTTCTTCTCCAATTTAGCTCCCTAAACCTTCAATGCATAAGAGTACACAAATACACACCATTTAGTGATAAAAACTGATAAAGGATATGCTCAATGTAAGATAATAACGCTTCGCGGTACTATAACACAAGCACTTATCACCAATATTTTAAACTATTTTCTCTCTAGCTTGCACGATAACATCCAAAACAAGTTGTATTTACTCAAGCCACAGGCACTTCATAACGCCATTGGTATAGCATGCCTTACTGAAGATAATTGTAATGCGAGCCACATAGTCACTCTGATGCGACCACTTGCTCTCAAATCCATTCCCGCGGCATCATCACAGCCCTTAGGCTCTTATTATCCCACTTATCTTCTTATTAAATGTCTTAACCCGGTGGAGATGGCAGTATGCTGTGGTTGAACAAAATACTGGATCAATGTGGTGTTCAGATGGATGGTTCTTTTGTGATCTAGTGTGACAATAAGTCTTTTATTGCCATTGCAAACAATACTATTCTTCATGGAAGAACCAAACATATGGACATCAAGTATCACTTTGTCAGGAATCAAGTTGTAGAAAAGAAAATTGATCTCAAGTATTGTGACTCTGATTCTCAATTAGCTGACATTTTATAAAGCCTCTCACAATACAGAAACATGAAATGTGCAGAGAAAAGCTGGCAGCGTGTGACTTTTCAAACAAGGGGGGAAGTGTTGGATAGTGTTTGAAAAGTCAAGGTTAACTCAAATAGCTTGAAGTCATATGTTGGACTAGAGATTTCCAGAAGAAGAGTTATTATGTAAGAGTGTTGACCTTAGATACATATTAAGTGTTTTTTAATTTATGAATATTGAAGAAATATTTTGTATGTATGGTTGTAAAGTTGGGTCTATAGAATAGCCTGTTATGATTAGTCTATATTATGGAGTTAGAAAGAAATTTTTGGAAAAAAGTTGGTCTTAAAGTAATACTTTGTAATGCTTTAGAATTTAGATGAAGAGGAATGAAATGAAATGATGGTGATTTCCTGAATTGTGTGTGAAGAGGTGGTTTTCTTTCTCTATTTTGCTGATTTAATAGAAATTCTCCTCATTGATTCAAGTCCAACAAATACATCCTCGCACTCTTCAATCACTATGTCCCCCTTTGAGGCATTATATGGATGACCCCCTTTGTCAATGATCAACTATATTGATAGATCATTGCAGGTTGCTTCTGTTGATGAGTTGTTGTCCAAACATGCTGCTATTCCACAAACACCACGGGTATTTGAGCGCAGGTCAGAATGAAGAACTAGGCTGATACTGGCCGATCAGATATATCCTTCTTGGTTTGGGATTGGGTTCTACTTAAATTGCAACCATTATGGTAATCCACTTTGCGTCATCGACGGTCGCACAAACTTGTTCGGCTCTTCTATGGTCCTTATCAAATTTCGGAAAAAATTGGGGTTCTTGCCTACCAACATGTGCTACTGGAATCAGCGAGCATCCTTGACATCTTCCACATCTCAGACCTTAAGAAATTTATGTGGGAGCTAGCTGCTACCCATATTTCCTTGCCCATGGAGTTTATTAACCATCAACCTCTTATAAAACTAGTCAACATTTTGGCAACTCGCACGATTCTCATCCAAGGGCATCCCTATCAAAAAGCCTTAATCCAATGGTAACATTATTTAGAGTCTCATTCCACTAGGGAATCGGTGATTGACCTTCATTAGGATTTTCCAGACCTCCACCTTGCAGCCAAGGTGAGTTCTGATGAGAGGGGCATTGATGCAAGATTAGGCTCAAGAGTGCAACAAAGGGAACCCAGAGATAGGCATTTGACACACCCCTTTGCGTGTGTGTACCGCAAGTGCACGGGTTGTCGAAGTAATAATTACCCTGGTGAGTAGGGTAGTCGAATCCACAGGGAACAGGGCTACTAGTACTAACTTCTTCTCTGCAATCTAGCCTAATGACCAATGTGATTTTGTGGTGATCTAGTGTGCATAGAAATTAATACCAGAGATGAATAGGCAAAAGGTAAATAAAGGGAGATCTCAATCAATGAAGATGAGATACCCGGGCAATGCTCCCCCTAGGCTCTATCATGAAGTGCAAGACTAACTAAATGCTTCTAAACCGAGTTCTATGAGTCGAGGTAATCCAAGAATAATCGGTCCCTGCTTCCAGGCCACCGATACTAGTCCCCTACAAGGTCCCGGTGGAGAAATCGCTCAATCTCAACACCTCACACCCCATATGACCGCAATAAGCTTTAGGGATACCTAAAAGTGAAACCGATTCCTAAAATTAGATCTAACCCTACTTCTAGGCGGAAGATCCCTAACCCCCTACAAGGTCCCGGCGGAGAAATCTCTCAAACTCACACCTCACACCAAATATGGTTGCATAGATCTTAGGGAATACGGAGATAGGAAACACTTAATCGGAAGGGAAAGGGGACGCTCCACTATCTCATGACTCACCCTCTCAACCCTCTTCAATCTCATATGTTCTAACCCTAATGGAGACCTCTCTCTCACCAAGGAAACAAATCAAGCATACCAAACAACCATACGAATCAATAAGGCATGCAAGCAATGATAAAACAAGATTGAAACTCAAATAAACTCGGATTTAAAAGAAAGCATAAAGAAAGTCAATACATGAATCGAAACCTAGGGTTCACATGCCCAAGTATCTACTAGGATTTAGCCCTCCATGGGGCTTATTACAAAGCAAACATAACACAATGAAAAGCAATGTAAACCATGGAAATAAACCCCCTTGAATTCGTGATGATGGCCTTGATGGGTCGCTCAACGTCTTGAAGGATCCTTCTCCGAAGCTAGGTTGCCAATGACTCCCTCGATGCTATGACGGAGGAAAGAACTATCAAAGTTGGTGAAGAACGGCCCTCCAATTCGGCAAAGACCTCCTCCTCAAACCCTAGCCGCTTCCTCTCTCAAAAGGCACACAAAAGATCTCAAAAGAATCGGCGAAACGGCCTATTTATAAGTCTGAATCGCGCCAGTCACGTGTCTTCACGCGACCGCGTGAGATCCCACGCGATCGCGTGGGCTGTAGAATTTCCACGCGGTCGCGTGAGATTTTGACGCGGTCGCGTGAACAGTAATTTTGTTACAGTACTGCTACAGTGAAATGAACAGTGTTTTTGCTACAGTACTCTTCATAAACATGATCCAAACTCTCTCATATTGAGGCCACATGGTCGGGCACACGTCCATATGGTGAGTTATAAGATTTCTTCTTCTTCGAATCATCATTTGAGAGCTTTAACTATCTTCACACAAGTTGGGACATGAAGGTGTGACTGCCTTTGTGCCCTTCCATCACACAAATCATCTTGAATTCTTAAGGAAGTTGGCACACACCCTCATGTGCATGATCCCCTCTTGTGCCTTGACACTTGTGTTGTACAAAAGCTCCCAACAATACGTCTTTATAACCCATCTTTGCTTCCTTTTCCTCCTTTAACACTTCCACAACCTAATTGCATAAAAGAACACCAAAATACATTTTATGAGACATAATCAATGGTAAAATGATGCTCAATGTATGTAAAACAAGTAGGTAAAACATGTATAATCAAGCACTTATCAGCATTCAACCAAGATTGGTAAATATGTGGATTACGTCATAACTTAATGATGTAGGAATTAGTTGGTATCAGCTTTGATAATTACTATGAAATCAGGTGACTGATGAATGGTATGCACTTGAGAAGTATAGTATTAGGGAATAACTTTTTAAGCAGTGAAGTGTCCTGGTATAGCAGGTGCTTGATGAAATGCCAATGAGTCTATTACAAAGTCGAGAGTCTGTTTGAATGTCAAAAGTTGTCTCATGGCTATGTATCCATGAATGGGATGAGAAGAAGGCAGGAAAACAATCTTTGCATCCTTTCTCATCTCTGTCTTATAACTATCTTTCTCTTCTCCTTCTTATCTCTTTATCGACAAATTCTATTGTGAATCTTGCATCACATCGACTTTGCCTTCTCCTCCATCTCCAAATATTATTCACTCTTTCCCTATGCATATTCAACCGCCTAACCTTTGATGATAACCAGCTAAATTAATATGGGTTAAGAAACCATATTCTGTATTAGCATGTTCTACTAATGACAATGATGTTCCTACTTGTTTTTCTTCTAATCACAGGTCTAAAAACTATCGAGGGTCAACATTTGGAGTTTAATGCTCTATTAGCCAATGACACATTGTACTTGGTTCCATTAAACCCTACCATGAATGTTGCTTGGTATAAGTAGATCTTTAGGATTAAACGGGAAGCTGATGGCTTAGTGGAGCGATACAAAGCTTGGCTTGTTACCCATGAATTCAATTAGATGTACGATATTGATTATGATGAGCTTTTAGTATGGTGGTCAAATCAACAATGACCCACACTTGTCTTATTTGTTGCCATGAGTAAAGGGTGGTGATAAGTGCTTGTGTTATACTAATACGAAGTATTATTATCTTACATTGACCATTACTTTTCTCAGATTTTATAATTAATTTGTGTAGCATTACTGTAGCCAATTACGGCAGGAAAACACTGTAGCAAGTTACTGTTCACGGTCTGCCGAAAATCAGCAAAACATAATTTCCACATGGCCGTGTGGAAATTCTCCAGGCCCATGTGGAAAATTCACAGGGGCGTGTGGAACTCCGATTTCAGCCCGATTTTAGCCTATAAATAGCCCGTTTTCAGATCTATTTAGGGACTCCCCTTCTATCTCTTGCCTATCTTTTGGGGGGCTTTCGGCTAGGATTTGGAGAGGTTTTTGGAGGTCTTTGGAGGCGATTATACGGCATCGACATCGACATTCATTGGAAGAAAGCTGTTTGGGGAGCTTTCGTCAGCATCGATTCAGCGAGGTGTGCCCTAGGCTTTACAAGGGATTCGGTGGAGAAGACGTGCGGCTCCAAAAGACCATCGATACGATATACAAGGGGGTTTTCTTTATGGTTTTCATGCATATGTTCTTAAACTCTTTATTGACTTTGTATTGCTCCATGGAGAGCTAAACCCTAGTGGTTATTCAGACTTGTAAACCCTAGGATGTTTGTGTTTCTATAACTTTTATTATGCTTTATTAATTTGATGTTTTCTTATTGAGTTCCAATCTTGCATGCCGATTGTATGAGATTTTCCCTTAGCTGTGACACTAGGGTTGAGAATCTATTAGGTTATCATTTGAGGGTGTGACAATCTCTATAGGATTAGACTACACAAGGTTGGAGAGGGTTGAGAGGGTGAGTCAAGAGGTAGCGGAACGTACCTTTTCCCCTCCGGTGTGAATTTCCCTACCTCCGTATCCCAAGAAATAATCACAATCAAAGTAGAGTGAAGTACTAGGAGATGAACTCCCTTGCGAAGGGTTGAGTGAATCCTAGGACTAGGGCTTAACTTAGATTAGGGTTCTTCCACCTGGACCAAAGGGTTAGAATTATAATTAGGGATAGGGTCTTTCACTTGGAATCCCTAGAACTTCATGCAATTTCACACGGTGCTAGGGATTAGTATGAGGTACTCCCCTGGGGCTTAGGTAACAGGTCATCGAGAGTCAAGGGTCGTAGAGAAGTCTAGAGCCCGGTATAGTATGGGATTAGTCATGGTTGACTTTAAGTTTGGGACCGTATGTTTAAGGATTTCCATGACTCATTAGACATCAATTATATGGTATAATACTAGTCTTGCACTAGAAGCATTAGTCCTAGGGGGAGCTTTGTCCGGGTACCCCATCTTTATATCGATTACCTCTCCTACCTTTATTGCCCTTCTTGGTCTCTTTTACTTTCTTTTATATATATATATTCATATTGATTTCTTTTACCATCGATTCCATTTATTGCTAAAATAGTGATAACGCTTGTTTCTGAACACTATTCCCTGTGGATACGACTACCCACTCACAAGGGTATTTTATTACTTCGACAACCTGTGCACTTATGGGGTACACACGTAAGGGGTGTGTCAGGTGGGTCATAAATCAATTGATTGTTAACAACGCATTTTCTCATGGAAATCTCTCCGAAGACGTGTTCGTGGTTAAACCTTTAGGCTTCGAAGATCCATCATGTCTAACTTATGCCTTCAAGTTTAAGCAAGTAGAATTATCTTGTTTACAATTGTTATTGTTTATTTAGATACGTTACAATTTACAGTCAATGGTTTTTTCAAAAGCCATGATTTGGGGGCTTGGGTTCTTTTCACACTATTTTTGATTAATATACATCTTGAATTATTACATTTATCTATGTCATTTTGGTTAGAGTATTTGACATTCTTATTTTATATGTATCACCTTTATTTTGTCACTTCACCGAAGTAGTCAACATTTTTAAGAATGTAAATGATAAGAACTAGGTTTTTTTCTTACAAAGTCCTTGTTAAACTTCAATTTTTCTTCCTTCTTTGAATAAAGTGGAAGCCAAGCTTTGCATTAATCTAAGCCATGTGTCAAACATTTTTTTTATTTAATGTGAAAACCATCTTTATCTTTTAATAAAATTGTTTCTAATCATCTTTTGTTTTGTTTTTTTTAAATTGTGGCAAAGTCCTCCAATTCTTCTACCTCTATAAAAAATCATTTAAAATTTTAATTTTGTTGGTTCCGTGGTTGTGGCTTATGGGGGTTAGAATAACCCTCAAACACTCAAGGAAGATTTACACAAACTAAACAAGACAAGACCGAAGAAGTTGGTAGCCCAGTTCGGCGTCAACTCGCCTACATATGGGGGCCAAGCCTAGAGATACACAATCCACTAAAAGAGGTGATCAAACATGAGTACAAACACTTGTCACTCACACTCACAAATAAAGAACACCACCCTCTCTAGATTGTCTAGTGCCTCTCTACTCCCTCTTTCAAGAGAAACACCTAATCTCAGACCAAGGTAGTATTGATAAGTGCTTGTGTTATAGTAATGAGAAGTGCTATTATCTTACAATGAGCATCTCTTTTATCAGATTTTATCACTAAATTGTGTGCATTTGTGCATTGTATGTTTGTGGAGCTAATTTGAAGAAGAAGAATAAAGTTAGATCGTGTTTGCTATTGTTGGATAGTTTTCGGACCAAGCAAGGAACAAGACATGAGCCTAGACTTGTGAGTGTGTGCCAACCTCCTTTGGAGGGGCACAAAGGCAGTCACACTCACAATAAGTCTAACTCGTGTAGCTTAGGAGAACTTCACCAATAAGGAGATTTGAAACAATCAGCACGATCTACCATTGGTTGTGTGCCCAATTCAATGACCTCGATGAAGAACAATGAATTCGGGAGCGGTTCGACAAAGGCACTATAGCAAGTTATTGTTCAGTGTTTGCCGAAAATCAGCATTCCAAAAACTTCACAGGGGCGTGTGGAAATTCCACACGGCCGTGTGAAATCCTGATTTCAGCCGATTTAAAGCCGCGACTCAGCATTATAAAAGCCGATTTTCGAGACTTTTTCAAGATCTTTTGGCCAATCTTTTCTCCCAACTTCTAGAGGGTTGCTGCTAGGGTTTCGGAGAGGACTTTGTGGAGGATCGAAGAGCGTCATCGGCATCGTCATCGACGTCCGGCGGCCGCACAAGACCAGGGCCACACAATATGCAAGGGGGTTTTCATCTATGCTTTCAATTTGTATTTCTTTTCATATTTTGATGGATTTGTATAGCTCCATGAGGAGTTAAACTCCTTGTGGGTATTTGGACTTGTAAACCCTAGGATTATTATGTTTCTTTGACATTGTTATTATGCTCTTCCATTATTGATGAATAAAATTGAGTTTCAATCTTAATTGCTTCTTCTAATTGTTTTCCCTTAGCCGTGACACTAGGGTTGAGAACAATCTAGGATATTCTTTGGAGGTGTGATAACTCCTATAGGGTTAAACTACTTAGGATTGGAGAGGGTTGAGAGGGTGAGTTGTGAGGTAGCGAAATGTTCCTTTTCCCCTCCGATGTGATTCTCCCTACCTCCGTGTTCCATGATTTCTTAGCAGTCGAGATAGAGTGAAATGCTAGGAGATAAACTCTCCTGGAGCTTAGTTGCACGAGCAACAGAGTGAAGGGTTGAAGTGAATCTTAGTGCTGGGGCTTAATTTAGACTAGGGTTCTTTCACCTAGACCAAAGGATTAGAGCTATATATAGGAACAGGGTTTATCACTAGGAATCCCTAGAACTTAAAGCAATTCCACATAGTGTGAGGCTTAGGAAGATAGATTCCCCTAGGGCTTAGTTGACAGGTCAACAAGAGTCAAGGGTCGTAGTGAAACCTAATGCCGGGGCATAATATCGGGGTTAGTCACTGTTGACCTTAGGTTTGGACCGTGTGTTTAAGGATTTCCTCAACTCAATTAACATCAATAAGAGAGTATAATAGCATTGTCTTGCACTAGAAGCATAAGTCCTACTGGTAGCTTGTGCGAGTACCCCACTTTACTCATTGATTGTCCTTCTCTATTTACTCCTACTTGCACTCTCTTACCTTCCATATTTCTATTATATTTCTTGCTCTTTACAATTGCTTTTACACTCACTCATTGATTCTTTTCACACTTATCGTACACCGCATAGCTAAATAGTAAATTCTAGTGTCTTAAATCTCTATTCCATGTGGATACGACTACCCACTCACCAGGGTATTTTATTACTTTGACAAACCCGTGCACTTACGGGAGACACGCAAGGGGTCGTGTCAAGTATATATAGACACCTCAACGTCCTAAATATAGTCCATGCCTCTTTTAGAATCTCCACAGCTACTAACTTTAGAAACTTTCTAAAATAGCTGTTACAACTCCTGTTGTAACACGACTTGCATTTTGGCCCTGACTGTTGACTTGACTGAGTTCTAGTTACGTTGCGAAGCGACCTCAAAACCCATCAACCTTTTGGTTTTGCTTAGTCCGACTCGATATGGCCAAATTTCCCTATCCCGACTACCAGCAACTAGCCTACCTCCTCAACTCCTCATCACGCAGTCCCCTCGCAAGGGGCACGCGCCTTTGCGCGTCTTCATGAAACTTACCAAACTTGATCTTCAATTCATCCAAGTTTGGTCTTCAAAGATTCTCCAAACTTGATCTTCGATTCACCCAAGTTTGGTTTTCAAATCTAAATCTTCAATCAATCATCTCAATCATGCCATCAGTAGTTATGTCTTCAAATTATCCCCTTAATAGTCTTCAATCATATCTATTAAGTTCTTCATATCTTCCATAGCTTTCAAATCATACCATTGATAGGTATCTCTTCATTTAAGCTCCATTCATATTTAGTCTTCAATCACATCTTCTAAATATGGTCTTGATGAGATCTTGCCTTCAAGTTGTAACTCTTACCAAAAATAGTTTCAACAACATCTTCTAAGATATTTTCCTCCAATACAAACCTTCTTGCCAAGTCACCATGCTCTCCTTGTCATCATTTATGCCACGTCACTATGGTTGCCACATCACCTTGTCTAGGTGTCAAATCATGCCAACTTAAATTGCTCTCGCACTAACAATCTCCTCCTTTGGCATAATTTCACACAACTGCTTTTGCTCCTAGAATGACCTCTGTTACAACTTCCAGGTACAACACTACCTAGGACATGACTTTACCAGACTGAAATATCATCTAGTTGCTTACAAAATACATGATTAAACTGCAACTAGTAAGTTACAAATTAAGCACAAAAAAAAAATACAAAAGTAAACACTAGGCACTATAGAGTAGTCGGTTTGGAGCTCTTCAACTCTTCAACTTCTCTCCTTTTGTGACATAATGATGCCAAAGTCTTCAGTGGTTGTTGCAAGACATGTTACAATTGCTTCTGCAACTCCCCCTATTTTTAGGATTCTTGATCATCAGCTCTCCCTATCTTCAGAACTTCTTCTTGCTACTACAAACGACATTGATAAACTGTAGTAGATGCAGGTCATTTGTAGACCCCAATAGGGATTAAAGTTGGCAAAGGCCAATCTCACCATTCAACTTTTCGTATCGTGTTGCATCAAGGGGTTTGGTAAAGATATAAGCCAATTGCTTTTCTGTTGCAACATAATCCATAACAACTGTTTTGGTTTCTACCAAATCTCATATAAAATGGTGTCGAACATCAATATGTTTGTTACGAGAATGTTGGACTAGATTCTTAGAGATATCAATTGCACATTTTGCTGTCACAAAATATAATCAACAATCCTTGTTGTAGGCCATAATCTTTAAGCATTTGCTTCATCCACAACAATTGTGTGCAACAACTTCCTGCCGCTATGTATTCAGCCTTTGTAGTGGAGAGGGAGATAGAGCTTTGCTTCTTGCTGTACCATGTGGCCAAGTTGTTATCAAGATAGAAACATCCTCTTGAGGTGCTCTTTCTATCATCAATGTTTCCTGCCCAATCTGCATCACTATAACCTGCAAGATGTGAGCTAGAGTCTTTTGAATACCAAATTCCATATTCTGCAGTGCCATTAACATATCTAATGATGCGCTTAATAGCTTTCAAATGAGATTCCTTTGTTGTTGCTTGGTATCTAGCACAAACTCCAACACTGAAAGAGATGTCTAGCCTACTAGCTGTGAGATAAAGCAAACTTCTAATCATGCTTCTATAGAGACTTGGGTCCACATCTTTTCCATGCTCATCTTTTCTCAACTTCTCATCTATACTAATGGGTGTCCTCGTGTGTCTGGCATTTTCCAAACCAAATATTTTCACCAAGCTATTTGCATAGTTTTTTTGAGAAATGAAAATTCCTTCACTTGCTTTTGAGATGTTGAAGCAAATATAATATCATCAACATAGATTTGTGCCACAATGAGATCTTACTTAGACTTCTTGATGAACAGGGTTTTGTCTGCTCCCCTCTTTGATAGCCCTTCCCAAGTAGAAATTTTGTAAGCCTTTCATACCAAGCCCTACGAGCTTGCTTCAAGGCATAAAGAGCCTTTTTCAATTTATACACATGATCTGGATGTTGAGGATCTTCAAACACTTTTGGTTGCTCCACAAATACTTCTTCAGTTATGACTCCATTTAGAAAAACACTCTTGACATCCATTTGATGTAGCTTGAACTCCATGCAACATGCTACTGCTAACAGTAATCTAATGGATTCTAGTCGTTCAACTGGCGCAAATGTTTCATCAAAGTCAACTCCTTCAACTTGAGTATACCCTTGAGCCACTAGTCTTGCTTTATTTCTAGTGATGTTGCCTTTGTCATTCGTCTTGTTCTTGAAGATCCACTTCGTTCTAATAACATTCACATCCTTTGGCCTTGGGACCAATGTACACACATCATTTCGAACAAACTGATTTAATTCTTCTTGTATTACTTCCATCCAGTATTTATCAACTAAGGCTTCCTTGACATTCTTTGGTTTAATAAGAGAGATGCAACATGTGTATCTGGCAAATTCTCGATAATCAATTCTTTGAGTGTATCTAGTTCTCCTTCCTTTAGTCACATTACCAATTATATTCTGTATAGGATGATTTTCCTTTACTCTTGAGGATGGTTTAAGACTGTTATCTTCATCTTCTTTATTTGATTCTGAAATGATTCCACCTATTATATCTTTAGTTGTAACTTTAATTGCAACATCAGTTATAACCTGCTGTCTGTATACATCCTGACTAGTTTCTGTTATTCCAATTAGTGCTGTAACCTATTGTTCTGCTTGTAACTCTTCATCAGTAGATTCACAATTCTATGTGATAAGTTTTTGGCTCACTTGAAGAACCTTGAGTATCCATATCAGAGAAATCATCAACAACAACATTAATGGTCTCCATCATCTTCTTGGTTCTTGAATTGAACACCCGATATGCTCTACTAGTGGTAGAATATCCCATGAACACTCATTTAACACTTTTCTTGTCAAACTTTCCCAGCTGATCTCTATCATTCAAAATGTAACATTTGCTTCCAAAGATATGAAAGTATTTAAGGTTTGGTGATAAGTGCTCATGGATAAGTAATACGAAGTATTCTTTTCTTACATTAAGCATTACTTTTCTCAGGTTTAATCATTAATTCATGTGTGTTTGTGTTCTTTTGTGCATATAGGGTTGTGGAGAAGAGTTAGAGGAAAAGAAGCAAAATTAGGTCATGTCCGCGTTTGTTGAGGAGTTTCTTTTACCAAGCAAGGATCAAGGAACGAGTTCTAGATTTGTTGGTGTGTGCCAACTCCAATGTGCTCAAATTGTTCTATAATTTGGAGGGGCACAAAGGCAGCCACACTCATAAAGTCTAACTTGTGTAACATTGAAGAACTTCGTCAATGAGGAGAAAAGAAGAAACTAAATGATCTATTGTGTGGTTGTATGCCCAACCTAGTAGCCTCGATGAAGAAAATGAAGTCGCGAGCAAGTTTGGCGCGAGTACTGTAGTAGCTTACTATAGCAAAAGATCGCATCAAGTACTATAGTAGTTACTATTCACAGTACGCCGGAAAATCAAATTTCCAAAAAATCCACACGAGTGTGTGGAAATTCCACACGCCCGTGTTGATGCCCGATTTTAGCTCTTTAAATACTGTAACTTCAAATTTATTTAGGGACTCTTGACCTATCTTTCGCCAAACTTGGGCTAGGGTTCGGAGAGGATTTTGCAAGGCTTTAGGAGCAAATCTACGGCATCGACATCGATATCCTTTAGAAGATAGCTATTGGGGGAGCTTTCATCAATATCGATTCGGCGAGGTGTGTCCTAGGCTTGACAAGGGATTCGTTGGAGAAGATGAGGCGGCTTCATAAGGCCATCGACAAGGGCCATAAAGGGGTTTTATTCATGTTTTCTATGCTTGTTGATACAAACACTTTGTTGATTTTTCATAGCTCCATGGCGAGCTAAACTATTAGTGGGTATTCGGACTTGTAAACCCTAGGATGATATTGTTTCTATGACTTTTATTATGCTTTCTTAATTGATGTTTTTAATTGAGTTCCAATCTTGATTGTTAATTGCATTGATTTTCCCTTAGACGTGACACTAGGGTTGAGAATCATTTAGGTTATCTTTTGAAGGTGTGACAACTTCTATAGAATTAGACTACACAAAATTGGAGAGAGTTGAGAGGGTGAGTCGCGAGGTAGCGGAACGTCCTTTTTCTTTCCAACGTGATTTATCCTACCTCCATGTTCCAAGAGTTCTTTGCGGTTGAAGTAGAGCGAAGTGCTAAGAGATGAACTCCCTTGGGGCTTAGTTGCGCGAGCGAGAGAGTGAAGGGTTGTAGTGTATCTTAGTGCTGGGGTTTAATTGAGGCTAGGGTTTTTTCTCTTGGACTGAAGGGTTAGAACTATATTTACGAATAGGGTTTATCACTTGGAATCCTTAGAACCCCAAGCAGTCCAACACAGTGTGAGGCGTCAAGAACATTCCTTTCCGCCAGGGCAAAGTGTAGAAGGCTAGTCACGATTGACCTTAGGTTTGGGACCGTGTGCTTTAGGATATCCACCACTCATTAAACATCAATTAGAAGGTATAATATTAGTCTTGCACTAGAAATATTAGTCCTAAGGTGAGTTTTGTCGGGGTGCCCCATTATCTCATCGATTGTTATCTCCTTTACTATTGCTTGCATTCTTCTCTTTCTTTCTTTTACTCTTATTTGCACTCATTCATACATTGATTTCTCTCATCATTGATTTCATTCATAGCTAAATATTGATAAGTTGTGTCTCTAAATACAATTCCCTATAGATACAACTACCCACTCACTAGGGTATATTATTATATCGACACCTATACACTTGCGGTACACACACGCAATTCGGATACGTGTCATTTGGCCTTTTACTTTTCCAAATTTCATATGGTGTCATGTTCGGTTGAAGGTCGAATGTAGACTCTATTGATGATGTAACATGCTGTATTGATTGCTTCGACCCAAAACATTGTGGGGAGATTCTTTGAATTCAACATAACTCTTGGCATCTCTTGAAGAGTACGATTCTTGTGTTCAACCACCCCGTTTTGTTGAGGAGTCTTTGGAGCTGAAAATTCATGGTGAATCCCATGTTCTCTGCTAAATTCTGCAAACTGAGCATTTTCAAATTCTCTTCCATGATCATTTCTGATTCTAACAATCATCCCAATTTGACAGTCTTTCTCATTTTAAAGTTGCATGCATAACTTCTTGAAAGCTTCAAAGGTATCTAATTTCTCCTTGAGGAAGTACACCCAAGTGTAACTAGAGTAGTCATCAACACAAACAAGTGCATATCTTTTACCTAACAAGCTCTTTGTCTGTGTGGGTGCAATAAGATCCATATGTAAGAATTCTAGCACTCTTGTTGTAACAATGTCTTGTAGCACTCTGTGAGTAGCACGACATTGCTTTCCTAATTGACATGGTCCGCAAACACCATCTTCCCTTTTTGTAAGCTTGGGCACTCTCTTAATAGCTCCCATTTCTGTTATCTTCATTATGTTCTTGAAGTTCAGGAGTCCAAGTTTCTGGTGCCAGATTTCAGTGAAGTTGGATGAAGTGTTGTAATAGGTTTCCAATTTTTCTAGTAAATAACAATTATCTGAAGATCTTAAACCAATTAGAACATATTGACCAGCTTCATCATAAACCACACATTTATCCTGAGTGAATTTGACCACCAGATTTCGATCACACAATTGACTTATACTTAGAAGATTTGCCTTGAGTCCTTTTACATGCAGAATGCTTTTCAATCTTGGATACCTAGGAACCATCAATGTTCCTTTTCCAACTACTTGACCTGATATGAACCCGCCAACGATTGTGACGAAACCCAAAACAAATTTGGCAAGAAGAAGAAAAGCCAAGGATTCAAGAAGAACGGATGGAAAACCTCGATCCAATGCTTAGCGAAGCACGAACCTCGATAAGGGGATGACGCCACAAAAGGAGATGAAAATCCAATTGATAAGTCATTTTGAACACCACAAGGAAAACCATTGATAAGTTCTTAAAAAGTTTCTTCAAGAAAACAAGAAGAAAACCTCACAAATACTCATAGATCAAAGTTGTGTTTTTTGGAAGCTACAAGGGGCTATATATATAGCCCAAAACCCTAGAGAACTTCTAAGAAGTAAAAGTTCAAAACTACGCTTAAAGATAAAAAAAAAAGTAAACAACCAACTAAAGAGAAACTTTAGCCCAAAGGTCCACAAAGCCCAACAAGACTAATCAATTACAAAAGACTCTAGTTCACATATTAAACTCAAAAACAAATGACAACCAAATCTTCATCAAGTGTCTAAGTGGAATCAGCTTGGATGAGTAGGACCAGCTTTTGTTCACCATCAGTAGTGATCACACTCTCTTCCTGTTGTAGAATTCTCCATGCCAAGTTGCTAAGCTCCTCTTTAAATCTTCTAGCTCGAGCCCTCATCACTGGTCTTGTTGGGACTTGAATTGGATCCTTAGCCTTGATGTCCACATCATTCCTCCCCTCTTGAGAAAGATTTGTCCTCAAATCGTCAACTACATCAAAAGGACTTAAGTCAGTCACACTGAAAGTAGCACTAACATTGTACTCACTTGGTAAATCAAGGTGGTAGGTATTGTCGTTGATCCACTCAAGCACTTGAAAAGGACCATCTTGCATTAGTACAACACCAATACCTATACTAGAGGCATCACATTCTATTTCAAAAGTATTAGCAAAGTTAGGTAAAGCAAGTAAGGAAGCATGAGTTAGTTTGTGTTTCATTAGCTGAAATGCTTCCTCTTGTGCTGCCCCCCATTTGAATGCAACGTTCTTCTTGATAACTTCAGTAAGGGGTGCCGCAATGGTACTAAAATCTTTCACGAATCTCCTATAGAAGCTGGCAAGTCCATGAAAGCTGCGAACGTGATTCACACTTGATGGGGTCATCCACTCTTGGATGGCTTTGATCTTTTCTCCATCAACCTCAATACCTGTAGCACTCACAACAAATCCTAGGAAAACAAGTTTATTGGTGCAAAAGGTGCATTTTTTGAGGTTAGCATACAATCTCTCTTTCCTAAGGACACCCAAAACCAAATGCAAATGCGAAGCATGATCATGCAAATTCTTACTATAAATTAGAATATCATCAAAATAAATAACAAATTTTCCAATGAAAGTTCGTAAAACATGATTCATTAAATGCATGAAAGTACTAGGTGCATTAGTTAAGCCAAATGGCATGACTAACCATTCATACAAACCATGTTTAGTTTTAAATGCCATTTTCCATTCATCGCCTTCTTTCATTCGGATTTCATGATACACACTCTTAAGATCAATTTTTGAAAACACACAAGATCCATGCAACTCATCTAACATATCATCTAAATGAGGGATGGGGTGTCGATACTTTACCGTTATGTTGTTGATGGCTCGGCAATCAATACACATCCTCCATGTTCCATCCTTCTTAGGAACTAGAATCACTGGAACTGCGCAAGGACTCATGCTTTCTCTCACGCACCCTTTCTCCATCAACTCTTCAACTTGCCTTTGGAGTTCCTTTGTTTCCTCTGGATTGCTCCTATAGGCGGGTCGTTTTGGAATTGAAGCACCGGGAACAAAGTCAATTTCGTGTTCTATTCTACGGATAGGGGGTAAGCCATGTGGTACCTCCTCAGGAAACACATCCTCGAACTCCTGCAAAATAGAAACAACAACACTAGGCAATGAAGAGTCAGGTTGGTTAGTGTTTAAAAGGGCCTCCTTGTACATAAGTACAATCATCGGCCGTTTTGCAAGAAAAGCTCGCTTAACCTCACTTGTTTTTGCATAGAAATTTCTTTTTCCCTCTAATTTTCCCTCTTTGGCTGAATTCATCTCATTTTTATCTCTCTCACTAGATTCAGCCTGGCTCTCTTGTTTCTCACTACTACTCATCTCTTCACTCACTCTCCTGTGATCACTCAAATTCTTTTGATCTCGCATTTTCTATTGATCACTTAGTTTTTGCATAATCACTTGATCATCATAAACCTGTTTCGGTGTCATCGGAGCTAGAGTGATGGTTCGTTGTTGGAAAGTAAAGGAGTGCTTGTTGGTAAAGCCATCATGTTGCACACGTCTATCAAATTTCCAAGGCCGTTCTAAAAGGAGATGTCCCGCTTGCATGGGTACCACATCACACAACACTTCATCCTCATATTTCCCAATCCGAAATGGCACCACAACTTGCTTAGTAACCCGCACTTCACCACTATCATTCAGCCATTGCAACTTGTATAGACGGAGATGCTTGAGTGTTGGGAGCCCTAGCTTCTCAAACATGGAAGAACTAGCAACGTTAGTGCAACTACCACCATCAATAATAACACTACATACCTTGTCCTTCACATGACAACGAGTGTAAAACATGTTCTCTCGTTGCACTTCTTCTTCCTCCACCTTAGCGTGCAAGTTCAAGGCTCTCTGAGCAACTAATCCAAGCATCTCACCATGCTCGGCCCCAAACTCCTCTTCTCCCAAAAGATCATCCTCCAATGGTGGAATGTCATCTAGCTCACCCTCGTCTTCAGAATCTATTGTCCCATTCTCCAGAATCACCATAACCCGCTTGTTCGGGCATTGGCTAGCGATGTGACCTCTTCCTTGACATTTGAAATATTTAATTTCACTAGAATGAGACAAAGTTGTGGGTATCTTACTTTGGGAAGCCGTGGAAGTAGTGGTTGAATTTTGCTCAGTTTTGGCCTTGGGGTTGGAGTTACTTTCATCTTTCCTTGGATAATTCGGCCTCCATGGTGTTGCACTAGGATTTTGTGGGGTGGGTCTCGGACGTGCACTTGTACTACCCTTCTTCAGTTGCCTCTCAACCTTCATTGCCATATGCACCAAGTCTTCCAACTGCATATAGTGATGTAGCCCAACCGTGTTGGCAATCTCCCTATTCAACCCATTCAAAAACCTTGCCCTTGTTGCCTCCCGATCCTCATCCACATTGGCCCGAATCATAGCCATCTCCATCTCTTTATAATATTCATCAACACTTTTGTAACCTTGTCGAAGATTTTGAAGCTTAAGGTATAGATCCCGGTAGTAATGAGATGGCACAAAACGATGGCTCATCACCCTCTTCATGTCATCCTAAGTCTCGATAGGCAAATCTCCACTTTGCCTCCTATTGATGCATAACTGATCCCACCACACAATAGCATAATCAGTAAACTCAATAGCGGCAAGTTTTACCTTCTTCATTTCAGAGTAGTTGTGAAAATCGAAAACCAACTCCATCTTATTCTCCCATTCAAAGTATGCTTTGGGATCACTCTTTCCTTGAAATGCCGAAATCCTCATCTTGATACTACCCAAGTTGTTGTCTAACCAATTCCGAGCGTCTCTATCTCGACCATATCTTCTAGGGCTGCCCGTTGACATCCTATCAAAGTCTTCATCAAAATTTTCCACTTCAAACGCCCCCACACCTTCAACTCCCCGTTGGGGTACCCTATTCCTCCTTGGGAGATTTGGAAACAACCGGAGGCTGTCCCCGTTGTGCTTCCTCTTCAACCGTATCCATCCTCTCATGTATTTGCTCAAGTTCCGCCCTCATCATCCTCCTCATTTCCCCAATTATAGCTTGCACTTGCAAATTCGGAATAGTTGGAAGGGTACTCTTCTCACTTGTGTTTCTCTCTGGAATTTGAGACATGATGGAAAACCTGCAAAGCAATGTTAGATAAAAAAAATCACCCTCACCACAAAACTCACGTAGTTCACTCGAAGAAATAGTTCAATCAAATCCACTCGTGTATCACTCAATTCAATTTGGCTTTTACGCTCAATTGATCTCAGCTCGCTGCCTTTTTCCACTCGTTTTCTTCTTTGAGTTCTTTCAAAACTAATTAAAAACCATCATCAAAGGGTTTGAGCCGAAACAAACCAAATGGATCGAAGATTTGTTTTCTTGGAAATGGGGTGAAATTTTGGGAATTGAAGAAATGGGCTGGATTTTTTTGGAAATTCAAGAAATTTTGGCAATTCAAGATTGACAATTCTAATCTAACCAAATCAAGAATGGCAATTCAAATCTAACCAAATCAAGAAATTTTGGCAATTCAAGAATGGCAATTCAAATCTAACCAAATCAAGAAATTTTGGTAATTCAAGAATGGCAACTCAAATCTAACCAAATCAAGATTTTTTTATTTTTTTTATTCTTCTTTCCTTTTTCTACTCTTTTTTTCTCTTCTTTTTTTTCGTTTGTTTTTCAGAAACTCATTTCTTTAATTTCCACAAACTCAGATCTTCACAAATTATTTTATAAATTCGGGATCAACAAAAAGGAAACTCATAAAAGATAGAAATCCATCTCTCAAAACAAGAACAAAATATGGGTGTCTTCAATCAATGAAAACCTAGATCTAGATGCAATTTTTTTTTTGTAAGAGAAATGAACAGAAATCAATAGAAGATAGGTCGAAAGGATGAACTTATCTCTGATACCAACTGATACAAACCTCGCCAACGATTGTGACGAAACCCGAAACAAATTTGGCAAGAAGAAGAAAAGCCAAGGATTCAAGAAGAACGGATGGAAAACCTCGACCCAATGCTTAGCGAAGCACGAACCTCGGTAAGGGGATGACACCACAAAAGGAGATGAAAATCCAATGGATAAGTCAGTTTGAACGCCACAAGGAAAACCATTGATAAGTTCTTAAAAAGTTTTTTCAAGAAAACAAGAAGAAAACCTCACAAATACTCATAGATCAAAGTTGTATTTTTTTGAAGCTACAGGGGGCTGTATATATAGCCCAAAACCCTAGAGAACTTCTAAGAAGTAAAAGTTCAAAATTACCCTTAAAGATAAAAAAAAAGTAAACAACCAACAAAGAGCAACTTTAGCCCAAAGGTCCACAAAGCCCAACAAGACTAAGCAATTACAAAAGACTCTAGTTCACATATTAAACTCAAAAACAAATGACAACCAAATCTTCATCAAGTATCTAAGTGGAATCGGCTTGGATGAGTAGGACCATCTTTTGTTCACCATCAGTAGTGATCATACTCTCTTCCTGTTGTAGAATTCTCCATGCCAAGTTGCTAAGCTCCTCTTTAAATCTTCTAGCTCAAGCCCTCATCACTGGTCCTGTTGGGACTTGAATTGGATCCTTAGCCTTGATGTCCATATCATGACCTTTCTTACCATTACAAAAAGTCATGTGCCCAATTTGACATTCTTTGTAATTCATCAGAAAACCTTTGTCACCTGTTATATGCCTTGAGCAACAACTGTCAAAATACCAATTGTCCTTTTTGGATTTTTTCATTAAAGAGTATCCCACTAAGTCTTCCTTTCTATCCCACATCTTCTTGGTTTCTTTTATTTTTTTGTCTAGTAGATGGTGACTGCCTCACATATCTGCCCTCATTCAAGTCTTTCTTCATCGTCCAACATCTTGGACTAATATGCCCTTTGACCCCACAATCGTGACATGTTGGAATCCACTTCTTTATTTTTCCAAAAACTCTTTCATTCTTCTTGTCTTCCTTCAGTTGATAACACTCTGGTCTTATATGGCCTCTTTTTCCACAATGAAAGCATATTGGGACTTGTCTTCGATGTCTTTTCTTCACCTTATTATGCTTCACTTCTTTGGATTTTTGAGCATTTGATAGAACATAACCAGCTTCGATTTTGCCTTTCTTGACTTTTGATATCTCTTTTTCAGTCTCAATATTATCTTAAGCCACACTTGTTTTAGAAGGTATCTCATCAATCTTGGCTTTTCCTTTGTTCATGTAGTTTATGGCCTTTTAAGCCTCATTCAACTTTTCTTGACATTTTTCCAACCTTTTTACAAGACATTTGTTTTCTATGACCATCTAATCAAATGTTTTTAGCATAAGTTCATACCCATGAAAAAGATCATTTTCAGTAACCTCTTCACAATCTCTTTCTTTGGGTGTTGCAACTGATGTTCTAACTGGGCTTGCAAATGCATTAAAATTTTTGAAAACTTCATCCTTTTTTATCACAGCTGGTAAAGACGTATTATGGATGATTACATCTTCTGCTTTGTTTTCTGTTACAACAGTCTGTTGCAACACTATTAGTCTTACTACTTCAGCTTTCAGAGCTATATCTTCTTCTCTTCTGCTTGGATTCATATTCATCTCATAGGCTTGTAGGGATCCCATTAATTCGTCAAGTCTCATAGTTGTGATGTCTCTTGCTTCTTCTATTGCTTGCAACTTTAGCTTCAAATCTTCTTGGAAGAGACCTAAGAGTTTTCTGAACAAGTTTTTTTTATCAGAATACTTCTTACCAAGTTGAAATGCTTGATTTGCTATATCCATCAACTTGCTGTTGAATATGGTGATAGTCTCTTCTTCTCTCATCTTGAGATTCTCAAATCTAGTTAACAACATCTGAAGCTTGGAGATTTTCACCAAATCTATACCTTCATGAATTCTTTGTAGAATGTCCCAAGCTTTCTTGGTGCAATCACATGTTGCAATTTACTTGAACTGGTTCTTATCTACTCCTTCAAAAATCACGTTGAGTGCCTTTCCATTTGAATTTGCTTTGAGCATATCTCAAGGACTCCAGTTGTTCTTCATCTTCATGATCTCATTCATGTTTTCATCAACTTCGATTAGGGGAGGCCATCCTTCTTCCACGGCTGTCCATGCACTCTCATCAACAGATTTGATGAAAGCCTTTATGTGTGCCTTCCAATATGGATAATTTGATCCATTGTGCAACGGTGGTCGTGTTACGGAAGCTTCTTCTTTTCCGGCCATCAAAAAAACTCGCTAGGATCTCGTCAACTTTGAAAACAGAACAAACACAGTGACCTGTGCTCTGATACCACTTGTTAGTTTCACCGGTGTGGTTTGTGGGGGTTAGAAGAACAGTCAAACACTCAAGGAAAATTCACACAAACCCAACAAGAGAAGACACAAAAAGTTGGTAACCCAGTTTAGCGTCAACTTGAATGCGTTTGGGGCCAAGCCCGGAGATAAACAATACACTAAAAGAGGTGATAAAACATGAGTACAAACACTTGTCACTCACACTCACAAACTGCCACCCTATCTAGATTGTCTAGTGCCTCTTTACTATCTCTTTCAAAAGTAGCACCCAATCTCAGACCAAGATAGTATATATAGATGCCTCAACATCCCAAATATAGTCCATACCTTAACACGACCCCTTGCGTGTATCCCGCAAGTGCACGGGCTTGTCAAAGTAATAAATTTACCATGGTGAGTGGGTAGTCGAATTCACAGGGAATAGGGACTTAAGACACGAGGTTTCACTAATTAGCTAAGTAATGTACGGTGGATGTGAAGAGTATTAATGAGTGAATATAAAAGCAATATAAAGTAGAAAGATGGAAGGTAAGAGAGTGCAAGAACGAGTAAATAGAGAAGGACTAGCAATGGATGAAATAGGGTACCCGGACAAGCTACCCCTAGGACTTATGCTTCTAGTGCAAGACTATGCTATTATACTTTCCTATTGATGTTAATTGAGTCGAGGAAATACTTAAACACACGGTTCCAAACCTAAGGTCAACTGTTACTAACCATAACACTATGCCCCGACATTAGGTTTTCACTATGACTCTTGACTCTCGTTGACCTATCAACTAAGCCCTAGAGGAGTACGTCTTCCTAAGCCTCACACTATGTGGGATTGCTTTAAGTTATGGGGATTCCTAGTGATAAAACCAGTTCCTATGTATAGTTCTAATGCTTTGGTCCAGGTGGAAGAACCCTAGTCTAAATTAAACCCCAGCACTAAGATTCACTTCAACCCTTCACTCTGTTACTCGCGCAACTAAGCGCAGGGGAGTTCCTCTCCTAGCACTTCATTCTATCTCGACCGCTAAGAAATCATGGAATATGAAGGTAGGAAGAATCACACCGAAGGGGAAAAGGGACGTTCCGCTACCTCACGACTCACCCTCTCAACCCTCTTCAACCTTAAATAGTCTAACCCTACAGGAGTTGTCACACCTCCAAAGGATAACCTAGATCGTTCTCAACCTTAGTGTCACGGCTAAGGGAAAACAATTACAATAGATAATTAAGATTGAAACTTGAATTTATTCATCAATAATGGAAAAACATAATAACAATGTCATAGAAACATAACGATCCTAGGGTTTACAAGTTCGAATACCCACGAGGGGTTTAGCTCCTCATGGAGCTATACAAATTCATCAAAATATAAAAGAAAGCACAAATTAAAAGCATCAATGAAAACCCCCTTGTGTATGATGTGGTCGTGGTTTTGTGCGGCCGCCGGACGTCGGTGATGATGCCGATGACGCGCTCTGAACCTCCACGAAGTCCTCTCCGAAACCCTAGCCGTGCTCTCCAGAAGTTGAGGAGAAAGATATGCCAAAAGATGTGTAAAAAGTCTCCAAACCGGGCTTTTATAATGTTGAGTCGCGGCTTTAAAATTGAACTTATCGGGATTTCACATGGCCATGTCGAATTTCCACACGACCGTGTGAACTCTCTAGTTTTCTGAATTTCGGCTGAAAGTGAACAGTAGCTTACTATAGTGTTTTGCTACAGTACTTGCCGAAACGCTCTAGAATTCGTTGTTCTTCATCGAGGCCATTGAATTGGGCACACAATCAAACCTACAATACACAAAAGCACATAAATGCACACAATTTAGTGATTAAATCTGATTAAAGATATGCTCATTGTAAAATAATAGCACTTCGCGGTATTATAACACAAGCACTTATCATACCTCTTTTATATTGTCTGTGGCTATGAACTTTAGAACCTTCCTAAATAGTTGTTGCAACTCTTGTTGTAACACAACTTGCGACATGGCCTGCCTGCTGACTTGAATGAGTTTTGGCTATGTTGCGAAGCTACCTCAAGACCCATTAACCTCCCAGTCATGCTTAATCCGAGTCGATGCGGCCAGATCTCTTGATCCTAACTACCAGGAACTAGCCTACCTCCTCAGCTCCTCACCACGTAGTCCCCTAGCAAGGGGAGCACGCCTTTGTGCGTCTTCATGAAACTTACCAAACTTGATCTTCAATTCATCCAAGTTTGGTCTTCAAAGATTCTCCAAACTTGACCTTTGATTCACCCAAGTTTGGTCATCAAATCTAGATCTTCAATCAATCATCTCAATCATGCCATCAATAGGCATGTCTTCAAATTATCCGCTTAATAGTCTTCAATCATATCTATTAAGGTTCTTCATATCTTCAATAGCCTTCAAATCATACCATTGATAGGTATCTCTTCATTTAAGCTCCATCCATATTTAGTCTTCAATCACATCTTCTAAATATGGTCTTGATGAGATCTTGCCTTCAAGTTGTAACTCTTACCAAAATTAGTTTCAACAAGATCTTCTAAGATATTTTCCTTCAAGCCAAGCCTCCTTGCCAAGTCACCATGCTCTCCATGTCATCATTTATAACACGTCACTATGGTTTCCACATCACCTTGTCTAGGTGTCAAATTATGCAAACTTAAAGTGCTCTCACACTAACACATATCATCACAAAATCCCTACAGTCATTTATTTTACAAATCAGTTTTTTTTAAACTATTAATAAACCCTTGATCAAAGAATATCATGTATCCACTTCAATCTTTTCTCTCTGTTTTTTTCATTGTTTTTATTTATGTGGATATGTCTTAATTCACAGTCAATGGTTCAAAGCTTCATTCAAAAGTGACCATGTGTCGGCCTGAATTCTTTTAGCACTATTTCTCTTCATATACATCATGAAATTGTTATAAATATGTTATTTTGGTTGGATTAAATTTCACATTCTTATTTTTTATATGTCACTCTTAATTTGCCACTTCACCCAAGCAATCAAATATTCCTAGCAATGTGAACAATAAGAACTAAGCATTTTGTTGCAAGTCCTTCTTACACTTGACCCTTCTCTTTTTTCTTTTTTGAATACACTGGAAGCCAAGTCTCACATTAATAAAAGATGTGTTTCAATCATTTTAACCTTCTCATAAAAGGGTTTCTAATCATTTTTCTATTTTAAAAAAACTATGAGAAATTCATCCAATTCTTCTAATTCTATAAAAAAAATTATTTACAATTTTCATATCTTATATAGTCTCTAAAATCATTTTTTAAAATTAAATTTATTTGAAATTACTAGTACACCTATTTCATTTACACTAATTTTTGCTGTTGTTGTTGTTGTTGTTGTTGCTGTTGTTGTTGTGTTTGTTGCAAAACATGTACCTATATTAAACATTAAGCTTGATCAAGACAAGTTGGCTTATAAATAGAATTTTCAAACCCAGAATCAAAGAGTGACTTGTATCTAACATTGGCTTCTTTTCCTTCGCATTGCTTTAATTATAATTTATATAGTTACATTTTAATTGACAGTTAATAGTTCAAGTCTTCGTTTAAAAATAGCCGCGTTTGGACTAAGTTCTTTTCCACACTCTTTTGCTTGATTTATATCATGAAATATATATAAGTCCTTTTGGTCGGGATATTTTATATTCTAACTTTATATAAATAAATTTGGAAGATGGTGATAATTCTCATTAATGTATTGCATAGTACAAAAATGGCTTAATATAGCCAAATGATAAAATCTATTCTCCTATTTTACATCCTAGTTAGCCTATATGTAAAGCTAATACAAAAAATGAAATCAATGATTAGTCTAATATCCCGATATTCCTTAAAACTCCCTCTCAAGTTGGAGCATGAAGATCACGAATGGCTAACTTGTGAAGGAAGAAATGAAATCGATCACGTTTAAGAGCCTTCATAAATGTATTAACTTGCTGAATCTTAGTAGGGATATAGATAGTAATAAAATCACCAGACTGAATACGCTCATGAGCAAAATCCCAGTCGATCACAATAGGATTAGCACACTCATGAAATACCTGGTTGGCGGAAACGTGGATAGCTGATTTGTTGTTGCAATGGTGCTTTATAAGTTGGCTGAGATGAACTCCAAATTCTGTGAGAAAGCTCAGTAGTCAAATGACTTTACTCGTAGTCATCGCCATAGCATGATACTCTGTCTCCACGGATAATCGAGAAATTGTTGTCTGCTTCTTGGTCTTCTAGGAGACGACTTCCTCCAAGCATAATGAAATAGCCTGTGGTGGAAATGTGTGTAATAGTAGAACTACCCTAGTCGGAGCCACAAAAGGCGACTAGCTATAATGATGTGGTTGGGTACAGAGCAAGAGCCCCTATCCTGGACTGTGCTTCAAGTAATGAAGGATCCGTATGGCTGCAGCCCAACGTTGTTCACGTGGCTCATGCATAAATTGAGCAAGAGTGCGAACAGAATAACATAACTCAGTCCTAGTAATAATCAGGTACAAGAGCCTCCCTGTCAATTGTTTGTGGTGGGCTGGATCGACAAGAGCCAGACTTATCGAGTTTGACAAGTGATGTCATTGCTCCATCTGGAAAACTGTTCGTTTAGCAGCTAAAAGACCACATTCAATCAAAATCTCCATTGTGTATTTCCGCTGAAAAGAGGAAGAGGCTAGAACGGGTATGGGATATCTCAATCCTTAGAAAATATTTTAAGGGACCCAAATCTTTAATGTAGAAGCATGCATGTAGATAGGATTTGAAAACCGTACTCCTTGAAGAATTATTCCCGGCTATGATTAAATCATCGACAAAGACAATAACTATAAGAAAATCATCACCGTTGTTGTACATGAACAAGGAATAATCACAAGTGACTATGTAAAGCCGTAGGATTTTAAAATGTTGGCGAATTTGGTGAACCGATTCTTGAAGGCCTGACGCAATCCATAAAGAGATTTATGTAAATGACACACTTGATTTAGCCAGAAGGAAGAGTAGCTGATAAGTGCTTGTGTATAAGCTATACAACGTATGTTTTTCATACATTGAGCATCACTTTATTCAGATTTTATCGCTTATATGTGTGCATTTGTGTTCTTTTGTGCATGTAGGGTTATGGAGATGAATTGAGGAGAAAAGAACGAAGAATAGGTCATGAATGCGATTTTTGAGGGAGTTCTTGGACCGGGCAAGGAACAAGGCACATGTTGTGTTCAAAGACATGTGAATGTGTGCCAACCTCCAACTGAGTTCAAGGGAATATGTGAATTAGAAGGGCATAAAGGCAATCACACTCACATGTTCCAGCGTGTGAAACATTATTAAGAGCTTTGTCAATGTGGTTTAATTGAAAATGCGACGTGAACTACCGCACGATTGTGTGCCTAATCCTGCGGCCTCAATGAAGAAATGAATTCTGGAGCATTTCGGCGTAAATCACTGTAGCACATTACTGTATCAAAACACAATGATAAACTACTGTTCACTGTTCACCGAAAATATGAAAAATAGAGAATCCACACGCCCATGTGGAAAATGCACAGGGCCGTGTGGAAAATCCACAGGGTCGTGTGAAACCCCGATTTCAGCCTATAAATACACCGTTTTCAGATCTATTATGGGGATCACTTGCACTATCTTTTGCCTACCTTTTGGAGGGCTCTCAGCTATTTTTTGGAGAGGTTCTTGGAGGCCTTTAGAGGCAATTTTACGGCATCGACATCGACATCCTTTGAAAGATAGCTATTTGGGGAACTTTCGTCGGTATCGATTCAGCGAGTTATTCCCTAGGCTTGAAAAGGGATTCATAGAGAAGATGAGGCAGCTCCACAAGACCATCGATACAGACTAGAAGGGGTTTTTTTTTATGGTTTTTATGCAATTGTTCTTAAACTCTTTATTGATTTCGTATTGCTCCATGGAGAGCTAAATCCCTAGTGGGTATTTGGACTTGTAAACCCTAGGATGTCATTGTTTCTATGAATTTTATTTTGCTTTCTTAATTAATGCTTTTAATTGAGTTATAATCTTGCATAATTATTGTATTGATTTTCCCTTAGCCATGACATTAGGGTTGAGAATCATCTAGGTTATCCTTTGAAGGTGTGACAACTTCTATAGGATTAGACTACTCGAGATTGTAGAGGGTCGGGAGGGTGAGTTGTGAGGTAGCGAAACGTCCTTTTTCCCGTTCGGCGTGATTTTTCCTAACTCCTTGTTCCAAGAGTTCTTAGCGGTCAAAGTAGAGTGAAGTGCTAGGAGATGAACTCCACTAGGGCTTAGTTGCGTGAGTACCAGAGTGAAGGGTTGTAGTGAATCCTAGTGCTGGGGCTTAGCTGAGACTAGGGTTCTTTCGCCTGGACCAAAGGGTTAAAACTATACTTAGGGACAGGGTATATCACTTGGAATCTCTAGAGCGTCAAGTAGTTCCACATAGTGTGAGGCTTAGGATGATGGACTTCCCTGGGGTTTAGTTGAGAGATCGACAGAGTGAAGGGTTGTAGTGAAGCCTAATGTCGAGGCATAGTGTTGGAGCTAGTCACGGTTGACCTTAGGTTTGGGACTGTGTGCTTAAGGATTTCCATGACTCATAAAGCATCAATTAAAAGGTATAATACTAGTCTTGCACTAGAAGCATTAGTCCTAGGAGGAGCTTTGTCCGGATACCCCATCTTTATATCGATTATCTCTCCTATCTTTACCCATCTTTATCTCTCTTCTTGCACTATTTAACTTTCTTTTACATTTATATATATATATATAGATATTGATTTCTCTCACCATCGACTTCCTTCATAGCTAAATAGTGATAACGCTTATTTCTGAACACTATTATCTATGGATACGTCTGTCCACTCACCAGGGTATTTTATTACTACAACAACCCGTGCACTTGCGGGGTACACACGCAAGGGGTGTGTCAAGTTTTTGGCGCCGTTGACGGGGAATAGGCGTTTTCGAGACATTTTTATTTCGCTATTTTAGCTATTTACCACTTATTCTACTCCATATTTTCTTATTCTTCCATCATTCTCATTTGTTTTCTTATACCTTGTCTTACTTTTTCTTGCAAGGAGCATAAATGTCGATTGATCCAGTTATTACGCTATACTTTCAAGTTGAAGCTCTCAGTAAAAAGGTTGATAGAATTATTGCTTCACAACAACAGAGCAATCCATGCTACAGCACATATCATCCAAATGAAAGGAGCTACCCAAATTTCTTATGTAATAATGATGGACAACATTGGGAAGCACCTCAAGTGCAATTTCAAAAGGATGAGATACTTGAAGAGGATGCACCTCAGTGGAAAAAAGTGCTAGCTAACTTTATTGAAGCATCTGATGCCTCATACCAAAGTATGGAGCCACACGAAAATGTCATGAAGCCTCCTATAACAACCTTGAGCATCAATTAGGATGGATACTTGACAAACTCTCCAAGGAACATGAAGCATTTGAGCAAGCAACGCAAGTTCCTTATAGAGATAATGTGGTAGTGAATGATAATGAAGAAATGGTGCAGACCGAGTATGTTGCTGTAGGAATTGAAGAGAAAAAAGAAGAATGATAAGTTCTCGTGTCATAGTAATACGAAGTAATTACTGACAGACCCCTTGCATATGTACCCCGCAAGTGCAGGGGTTGTCGAAGTAATAAAATACCCTGGTGAGTGGGTAGTCGTATCCACAGGGAATAGTGTTTAGAAACAAGCGTTATCACTATTTTAGCTATAAATGGAATCAATGGTAAAAGAAATCAATATGTATATATATATATATATATATATATAAGAAAGTAAAAGAGACCAAGAAGGGCAATAAAGATAGGAGAGGTAATCGATATAAAGATGAGGTACCCCGACAAAGCTCCCTCTAGGACTAATGCTTCTAGTGCAAGACTAGTATTATACCCTCTAATTAATGTCTAATGAGTCGTGAAAATCCTTAAGCACACAGTCCCAAATCTAAGGTCAACCGTGACTAATCCCACACTATACCTGGCTCTAGAATTCTCTACGACCCTTGACTCTCAATGACTTGTCACTTAAGCCCTAGGGGAGTACCTCATACTAATGCCTAGCACCGTGTGAAATTGCATGGAGTTCTAGGGATTCCAAGTGAAAGACCCTATCCCTAATTATAGTTCTAACCCTTTGGTCCAGGTGGAAGAACCCTAATCTAAGTTAAGCGCCAGTCCTAGGATTCACTCAACCCTTCGCAAGGGAGTTCATCTCCTAGTACTTCACTCTACTTAGATTGCGATTAACTCTTGGGATACGAAGGTATTGAAATTCACACCGGAGGAGAAAGGGGATGTTCCCCTACCTCTTGACTCATCCTCTTAACCCTCTCCAACCTTGTATAGTCTAATCCTATAGAGGTTGTCACACCCTCAAAGAATAACGTAATAGATTCTCAACCATAGTGTCACGGCTAAGGGAAAATATTATACAATCGGTATGCAAGATTGAAACTCAATAAGAAAACATCAAATTAATAAAGCATAATAAAAGTTATAGAAACACAAGTATCCTAGGGTTCATAAGTCCGAATAGCCACAAGGGGTTTAGCTCTCCATGGAGCAATAAAAAATCAATAAAGAGTTTAAGAATATATGCATAAAAACCATAAAGAAAACCACCATGTAGATCGTATTGATGGTCTTGTGGAGCCGCACGTCTTCTTCAACGAATACCTTGTCAAGCCTAGTGTACACCTCGCCGAATAGATGCCGACGAAAGCTCTCTCAATAGCTGCTTCCAATGAATGTCGATGCCGATGCTGTATAATCGCCTCCAAAGACCTCCAAGAACCTCTCCAAACCCTAGCCAAAATTCCCCCAAATGATAGGCAAGAGATAGAAGGGGGTCCCCAAATAGATCTGAAAATGGGCTATTTATAGGCTGAAATCGGGCTGAAATCGGCCGTGTGGAAATTCTGTCTTGCTGATTTTCGGCAAACTATAAACAGTAACTTGCTACAGTGTTTTGCTACAGTACTTTGCCTAAATGCTACCGAATTAATCGTTCTTCATCTAGGTTGTTGAATTGGGCACACAATCAACATTAGATTATGTCAATTACTTCATTTCTCTTTATTGGCAAAGTTCTCCAATGCTACACGAGTTAGACTTTTGTGAATGTGACTGCCCTTGTGCCCCTCCAATGGAGGTTGGCACACACCCACAAGTCTAGACTCGTGCCTTGTTCCTTGATTGGTCCGAGAACTCCTAAACAATGGTGAACATAACCTATTCTTGCTTCTTTCTTCTCCAAATTGGCTCCATAACCCTACAACGCACAAAAGCACACAAATGCACACAAATTAATGATAAAATCAGAGAAAAGTAATGCTCAATGTAAGATAACAATACTTCGTATTAGTATAACTCGAGCACTTACCAATTACTATAGCAGAACACTGTAGCAAGTTACTGTTCATAGTCCGCCGAAAATCAGCAAAACAGAGAATCCACACGCCAGTGTGGAAATTCTACAGGGCAGTCTGAAAAATCCACAGGGGCGTGTGAAACCCCGATTGCAGCCTATAAATTGCCCTTTTTCAGATCTATTTGAGGACCCCCTTCTATCTCTTGCCTATCTTTTGGGGGGCTTTCGGCTAGGGTTTGGAGAGGTTCTTGTAGATCTTTAGAGGTGATTATACGGCGTCGGCATCGACATTCTTTGGAAGATAGCTAATAGGGGAGTTTTCGTCGGCATCGATTCGGCGAGGTGTGCCCTAGGCTTCACAAGGGATTCGTTGAGGAAGATGTGCAACTCCACAAGACCATCGATACGATCTACAAGGCGGTTTTCTTTATGGTTTTTATGCATATGTTCTTAAAATCTTTATTGACTTTGTATTGCTCCATGGAGAGCTAAACCCTAGTGGGCATTCGGACTTGTAAACCGTAGGATGATATTATTTCTATGACTTTTATTATGCATTCTTAATTGATGATTTTAATTGAGTTTCGATCTTGCATGTTAATTGTATTGATTTTCCGTTAGCCGTGACACTAGGGTTGAGAATCATCTTGGTTATCCTTTGAAGGTTTGACAACTAATATATTATTAAACTACGCAAGAGTCGAGAGGGTCGAGAGGGTGAGTCGAGAGGTAGAGAAACGTCCCCTTTTCCCTTTGGTATGATTTTCGCTATCTCCGTGTTCTAAGAGTTATTTGCGGTTGAAGTAGAGTGAAATGCTAGCAGATGGACTCCCCTGACAAAGTGAAGGGTTGTAGTGAATCTAGTGCTGGGGCTTAACTGAGACTAGGGTTCTTTCACCTAGACCGAAGGGTTAGAACTATACTTAGGAACAAGGTCTTTCACTTGGAATCCCTAAAACCCCAAGCAGTTCCATGTTGTGTGAGGCTTAGGATGATAGACTCCCCTGGGGCTTAGTTGACAGGTAAACAAGAGTTAAGGGTCGTAGTGAAACCTAATGCCGGGGCATAATATTGGAACTAGTCATGGTTGACCTTAGGTTTGGGACCGTGTACTTAAGGATTTCCACGACTCATTAGACATCAATTAGAGGGTATAATACTAGTCTTGCACTAGAAGCATTAGTCTTAGGGAAGCTTTGTCCGAGTACCCCATCTTTATATCGATTACCTCTCCTACCCTCATTGTTCTTCTTGTGCTCTTTTATTTTCTTTTACATATATATATATATATATATCATCATCGACTTCTTGCATAGCTAAATAGCGATAACACTTGTTTCTGAACACTATTCTCTGTCGATACAACTACTCACTCACCAGGGCATTTTATTACTTCGATAATATGTGCACTTGTTGGTACACACACAAGGGGTGTGTCAAAGAACATCATGTTGAGAATTTTGATTGCTTGAATGAACAGTGTGCTTGTGAGAGAGGGACTTTACAAGGAGGTTTGCTAATGTCTTATTGCTTTGAAGTTGAAAATACACAAGAAGAAACAAACCCTAAGGTAATGGAGCAAGCACCTTTCTTTGGGATTGATCAACTCATAAACAGCAAGAAAGAGATTTTTTGAAGGGAAAAAGATGTGGAGAGGATATTTAAACCATCCAATGACCCACCTATGCTAAGCTTGGACAATTCCCAACCCAAATTGTTTCCTTGGAGGCCAAAGGTAAGATCGTTGGACTGTCCAACAAATTCTCCACCCGCAATGCAATGTCTAGTAGGAAGGAACACACTCTTTTGAAGCCGTTATGAGGTAAGAAAGAGGTGCGTCAAGCTAAATGACGTTAAACAAGTGCTACTTGGGAGGCAACCCAAGTTTTTATTGCTTTTCTAGGCTTTAGTTTAGTTTTAGCATGAATAAGTGCCTAGTGTCAGTGTTTTGATTTTATTATGTGTGTGCTGTGATTTTCTCATGGATTGTTGGTGTTTTAGTGTGCCTAATTGTGATTGTCGAAGTTTTTGGGTCGTTTGAGTGTATTTTCATAGATCTCTGGTCAAATTTTTATCATATATGCTGGCTTTGAACGCTGTATTTGAGTTACTGAAATTTTCTGCAGAGCCTGTAAATTTTTTTAAGTTATCCAGAGAAGACAGACGGCCGTATGAAATTCCACACGGGCGTGTGTCACCGTTCAGAGCTCGTCCCGAGAGGACGTAGGGGCATGTGACTGCTCTTGTGAACGATCTTGTGAAGGGCACACGGCTGTGTGGATCTCTGCAGAGCTACAACTCTCCATCCTGAGAGTCACATGGGCCATGTGAGTGCCCCTGTGAGTGCCCATGTAAATAGGGCACAGCCGTGTGGAATTTCGACACGGCCTTATGGATGTTCTGCAGAACAAGAACTTCATCCAGAGGCTCACAGGGGATGTGTGACTGCCTCTGTGGGTGAGTGTGTGCATGGCACACGGCCGTGTGCATGGCCGTGTCAATCTTTTCTTTTCTTTTTCAGCACTAGGATCACCATCAACAACAGCAGCAGTAGCATCGGCACCAGTAGCAGACAACACCAACGCTTGAGGTGTCTTTATCTTTATGTTTCATTAGATTTTACTAGATTTTTAAAGAATAGTCATAGACAGGGTTATGGGACTGTGTGTGTGCTCCACAACCCATTGAAACTCAACTCTCAAGGAACATAGCTACATCAAACGCAACACTTGGAGTTTAGGGGAGTATTGTTTCAATTGCCCACCTTCATATATTATGTTTTGATTGTTATATTTTAATTGCCCGTGCATGCGTACATTGGGGACAATGTACATCTTAAGTTTGGGGGGAGTTCACATTGTACACACCATACACTTGTGCGATCAATTCTTATGCTCATGTAGCCCGTGGCGGTTCACCTTAGTTGCAATGATTGTATTTTTACAGTCTACGAGAATTTTTAACATTGTATCACATCATGCTCTAGTTTTTACTTGAATTTTAGGGAATTTTTGCTCGATTATCTCATATTGCACTACTCACTCTTGCAATCTTTTGGAAACTCAAGCTCAATGTTTAAGGACTAGTTTATCATCATTTTCGTTGAGTTTCTAAGTTTTAGTTTGCTGAAAAAAAATTGTGAGCTTGTGAATATTTGTTAGTTTTATTTGTGGATTTGGGGTGGAAAGAGCTACTTCCTATGAAGTATGTAGCTACTCTCATAAGTCGTATACAAGTTATGCCCTAATGAGAGAAAGAGCTATCTCATGGGATGCGTGAAAACTACTACCCCTGTAGAAAGAGCTACCACCTCGAAAGTGTGAAAGCCACCTTTGGTAGCAGGCTAGGAAAGAACTACCTTAGAGGATGTGTGAAGCTACTACCTTCCTACTTTTGTACATAAATAAGTCCTTTTAATAAGAGCTTTGAGGAGTACTTTTTGGGTTAACTTGAGTGAGCTCACACACACTGACAAATTTTTGAGTTGTTGTCCTTTTTTATTCAAGTTTTTAGCTAGAGTAATGATACCTTTATGTAATGTTTTGATTTCCCCTTACTTGTAGAATGCTTCTTTTGCATACTTTTGGTGAATCTAAGGCCGAGCACTTTCAATTGTTCTTCCCAAGTACTTTCATGTTTTATTTTTTCTTAAGGACAAGCAAAAACTTAAGTGTGGGGGAGTTTGATAACTACTCGTGTATAAGATATACGAAGTATATACTTTTCTTACATTAACCATCGTTTTATTTAGATTTTATCGCTTATATGTGTGCATTTGTGTTCTTTTGTGCATGTAGGGTTTTGGAGACGAATTGAGGAGAAAAGAGCGAAGAATAGGTCATGAACGTGATTGTTGAGAGAGTTCTTGGACCGGGCAAGGAACAAGGCACAAGTTGTGTTCAAAGACATGTGAGTGCGTGCCAACCTCCAACTGAGTTCAAGGGAATATGTGAATTGGAGGGGCACAAAGGCAGTCACACTCACATGTTCCGGCTTGTGAAACCTTATTAAGAGCTTTGTACATGTGGTTCAATTGAAAATGTGACATGATTTACCGCACGATTGTGTAATGTAGCAAAACACTGTAGTAAATTACTGTTTACTATTCATCGAAAAAATGGAAAACAAAGAATCCACATGCCTGTGTGGAAATTCCACAGGGCTGTGTGGAAAATCCACAAGAGCGTGTGAAACCCTGATTTGAGCCAATAAATACCCCGTTTTTTGATCTATTTTGGGGACCCCCTGGACTATCTTTTGCCTATCTTTTGGAGGGCTTGCGGCTAGGTTTTGGAAAGGTTCTTGGAGGTCTTCTGAGGTAATTTTACGGTATCAACATCGACATCCTTTGGAAGATAGCTATTGGGGGAGCTTTCGTCGGCACCGATTCGGCGAGGTGTGCCCTAGGCTTGACAAGGGATTCATGGAGAAGACGAGGCTGCTCCACAAGACCATCGATTACAGACTACAACGGGTTTTCTTTATGGATTTTATGCAATTGTTCTTAAACTCTTTATTGATTTTGTATTGCTCCATGGAGAGCTAAACCCCTAGTGGGTATTCGGACTTGTAAACTCTAGGATATCATTGTTTCTATGACTTTTATTATGCTTTCTTAATTAATTCTTTTAATTGAGTTCTAATCTTTCATGATTATTGTATTGATTTTCCCTTAGCCGTGACACTAGGGTTGAGAATCATTTACGCTATCCTTTGAAGGTGTGACAACTTTTAAGGATTACACTATTCGAGATTGGAGAGGGTCAAGAGGGTGAGTCGTGAGGTAGCGAAACGTTCCCTTTCCCCTTCGGCATGATTTTCACTACCTCCGTGTTCCAGCAGTTCTTAGCGGTCAAATTAGAATGAAGTGCTAAGAGATGAACTCCATTGGAGCGCTTTCAACACTCATTGTTCTTCTAATATCAATCCGGATAAAAAAGCTGACAACATCCCTTGTGAGTGCTCCACAAGTGCACGGGTCATCGCAGTAATAATACCCTGGTGAATGGGTAGTCGAATCCACAGGAAGTAGTGATTCAAGACAAGAGAAGTTGTTACTTAGCTAGTGTGAGAATAATGGTGGTGAGTGAAAACATTGTGCGTGCAAAAGAAGAGAATAAGTAAAAGAGAGAGAAGAGTGCAAGCTAAAGGTAAGGTGAGAACAATCAATGTAAAGATGGGGCATCCGGATAATGCTCACCCTAGGACTTATGTTTGTAGTGCAAGACTAGTATTATACCTTCTAGTTCCGGATGCTCTCGACGCCTCACACTACGTGGAACTGTTTGGGGTTCTAGGAATTCCAAGTGATAAACCCTATCCCTAAGTATAGCTCTAACCCTTTGTTCCACGCGAAAGAACCCTAGCCTTAGTTAAGCCCCAGTACTAGGATTCACTATAATTCTTCACTCTGTTGCTCGCGTAACTAAGGCCCATGGGAGTTTATCTCCTAGCACTACAACAAAAATGGGTTTTTGTAACATTTGTCATGTGTCATAAAATAGCCAAAAATCATTGCAATAGCTCTATACCGACATTTGTAGCCAATATCGATTATAAGTTGTAATTGCCATAGTAGGTATACTTTGTTGTGACATTTCCATTAAACTTTGGTACCTATATATTTCGACATTTATTGTGATATTTTCCCAACATTTGTAAACAATCTCAATGTGAATTTTATTCCAACATTTGTATATGGCTTAAGCAGCACTTTTTTTTTATTTTGTGCAACATTTGCAGATGTTGCCATAAGATTTTATCACATTAATTTTGAAATATTGTAACATTTGTAATTGTTGTTATAGAGATTATATGGTAACATTTGTTAAAAGTCTCTTAAATTACTTATATTGACCTTTTGTAAATATTGGTTTAACAAAATAGAAATTTTGAATCCCAATTTAAGTCGATATTTTTAAATGTTGGTAAAAGTTATTCATCATATCTAATTTTAAAATTAAATTTCATTTATAAATTTTTATACAAAAACTATTTAGTAACATTTGTAAAGTGTTTCTTAAAACTCTTATATCGATATTTCATTATTGTTGTTTTTGCCGTATAGTATTTGTGGATAACAACGAAATGCAACATTCGCAAGTGTTTAAAAAATATTGTATAAATTTTCGCAATACTAATTTAAACATTATTTATATACAATTTAAATATATAAATATGAGATAAAATTTAAATTCTATAAAATTAATTTAGATAATATAACAAAATATTAATTAAAATTATTTATCAAAAATACAAAAATCCCACCTAGCACTAAAACACTAATTAAAATACGGATCTACAAATCTCAAAGAAATAGATTTAAAACATTATAATAAAGCTAATGCTTCAATCATTAAAATTGTCTTCAAATTTATCATGTTGGTCTCTTATCTGCAAAATAAAATATACAAATACATTAGTTGATATCCAAATCAATTTAAAAATGAAAAGTGATAAATAAATAATAAAATTTAAAAATTTATAAACATAATTACTAATTAAAATAATGTTAACATGATTTACAAATCTCAAAAAAATAGTTTCCAAAAATGATAAAAACACTAAAGATGTGTTTGATTACAACATGGAAAATTGGTGGAAAAGAAAATTTTTCCATGGAAAAGAAAATTTTTTCATGGAAAACAAAAAAATTGTTGTTTGATTGCCATTATTTTCTGGCTAGAAAATCAAGAATTTTCTATGAAAAATTCTTATTTTGTTGTTTGATTGCTCCTATTTTCCATGAAAATACAATATTTTACATGGAAAAATTCTCATTTGTTGTTTGATTGCATCAATTTTCCCTGGAAAAAATTACATTTTCCATGGAAAATTTTTTATATTCTCCAAGGAAATTATATTTTTGGCTACCTAAAATGCTATTAATCCTAATCAACAATTTTTTTTATTTTGTGATCATTAAAAAAAAATTATTTATGCATTACTGACTTTAAAAAATCATCATACTAAATCATTCAAATAACATAAGTCATTTATATTCCTTAAAAAATTGATATAGTAAACAACATAATTCGGAATTATCTTTGCAAATATATCTATTGTTTCAAAGTACTCCAACTAAAAAATTCAAAGTACACATATTTCTTCCATTAAAGCAAAACCACAATCCGAGACATGGATTACTTGCCGAGCTTGTGATTAACCCAAGCATGCAAAAATGCTTTATCATTAATCTCAAAGAAGAAACGAGCCTCTTTTTCATCATGCACAAATATTTGCATGAGAGCCATAACATCATCATCCTCAAGACCCAATTCTCAGACTTTCTCTATGATGACCTGCACATTGATGTGACTTTGACTTGCTTGCTTCTCGAACGCGTTGGCCTTTTTTTGTGAGGATTGAGCAATAATTGTGAGCGCTAAGGCGACATCATCCATAGGTTTTTGACATTTACGTTTAGCTCTCGGACCTCTCTTTTCTTCTACTTCTTTAGGTGCATTGGATGTGCTTGAGTGACTTGGGTGTGTTTCCTCCATCTCATCTTCATCTCCTAAACCAACTCCCACCAGATTGTTGATTTAATCTTCATTCAATTGTATAAAGTCATTCCCTATGATAGCCCGATCTCTCGCTGCGTTATCATTGCCGAAAATTGTTGCTAAGTCATAATAGCGAGGACATAGTTTTCCCTTCAAATTTTTCGCATCTGGATTATCCTAAAAACCCATGAAAAACAAAAGTTAATCAAAATAATGAACAAAAAATTTTTAAATATTATCAATTACATGGATAAAATACCAAATAAATATCACTAAATCATAACCAATCATAAATATAACCATACTTGTTTCTAATATTAATTAACCTTCACAGAACTTATACAAGATAAAAATAAAAATAAAAAATAAAATAAGAAATCAAACTCTAATATGTGACAATAAATGTGAATGAAGGAGATTTTACTTGAAGGTGCTTCTCCCAAACAAGAGTATCCGCTGTGATTCGTCCGTTTTCATCCAACCCAATCCCACTCGTCTTGAACAACTCTGTGATCTCCTTGTAATCAGTTTTGAGAGTCTTCAACCTAGCCTTGACATGAGCAACTAATACAACCACTTGGCAATGTTCAAGTACTTTGTCCATAACCTTTCTACACTCGTCAGCCTTAAATCCATTTTCTGTTCTTCTGGCCCCCGCAAGCACCACCTCTAAAAGAGTATCTATTAGTGCTTGATCCATATCGTCTGACCAACGAACTTGCTTTTTTTTTTTGTTTCTACTTGTGAAAAGGCTGGAGTGATTTCCTCAACATCATGTGCAAAGGAGCCTTGATTGCCAAATCGTCGACTTTCCATTTTCTATTTCATTTTAAAAATCAGTAACATAACATAGCACATGTATTGCTGAAATGTGCAATGAAAATTACATAAGTGTAATATAAAGTTATGACAAAACATAACATAAGTAATTGAAATATGCAATTAAAAGTGCATAAATATATAATATAAAGTTATGTCATAACGTAACAAAAAATAAGATGTTAAAATCTATAACATAGCATAGCATATTAATTAGTCATAATAGGTCGCGGTGTAGCTACTAGCGTCGAAATTAGCCCACATAATATGAGACAGTGAATCTCTTTGGTTGGTCCATGCTACTTCAGATGCAATTATGAGATTTGCGTTAACATGTGTGTCTTCAGGTACATCAACATGTGGGGGGTTTATTTCATTGTCGCTAACATCATCATCGCTACAAAGATCATTTGAATCATCAATACGTAAGAAGTTATGCAAGGCACAACATGCAAGGATGATCTTTGATTGTGTATCTATGTCATGAAAGGGTTGATGTCTAAGATAGGCAAATCTCTTTTTCAACAAGCCGATAGTCCTCTCAACAACATTGCGAAGAGATGAGTGTCGAAAGTTGAATAGCTCTTTTTGATTTTGAGGAAGTATACCTTGAATGTCTCTACGATGATACCGCGTACCCCAATAGGGTTTAAGAAAACTAGGGACCAAGGGTAACCCAGCGTCGACAAGATAGTATTTACCTATTATTATTATAAGGACGACTTTAGCAAAATGTTTATATAAGGTTCTTGTTATTATTATTTAAGGGATATATGACATACCAAGAGGAATTGTCAACCTAGCTCCTTGCCATCAGACTGCACTCCTCAACAAACGACCATCATGTGCTGATCCTTCCCAACCGGCAAGCACATAGGTAAACCACATATCAAATGTACATGCCACCAAAACAATTTGAGAAATGACTTGTTTCCTATTCCGATACCTAGGTTGTTCCTCCACAGGGACGTTAGCAGTAATATGGGTACCGTCTATAGCACCTATAACATCAAATTAAAGATACAATTTGTTTTAGTGATAAATATCTAACCTAACAAAAATAGAAACAATCTTATAGGTATAAACATATAACCTGAAAGTAATGGAACCAATCTTGAACATTGTTCTTATCATTGGGGGAGTTTTGAGAATCAACATTTTTGACAACATCTCTATAGAGGTTAAGGCATGCGTTTAACACTCTATGGAAATAATAGCTAATAGTTTGGCTAGACCTAAAAAATGTAAAACTTCCAACTTTCTTACAATGGTCATGGCCAACTGTGTACACAAAAATAGCTACTTGCTCTTCAACACTCACAAATAGGCTACGAGCTAACCCATAAGCACATAAGCAATTGTACAAACTATGGAATGCACCCATTTTCATCCTAGCTCGCGGCAAATCCTATCACTGGTGTTGAACATTCGGTTCAATGCTAACTCTCTCTCTCAGCTCTCAAATTCCTATGAGGAGTTCTGTGGATAATTCTGTTATGATAGTGTTGCCTCATATAATTATAGATCAATGAGGCTTGCATGACCATCATCCAAAATGTTACCCAAAGTTGATTTTCAATTGGTGCTCTCGGTATTCAATAGCCTATATATATTATTAAATAAAAATAAATAAATAATTTCTCAATTAAATAATTTGCTACCCTATGTATCTATGTCATGAACATTATTCATATATAACATAATTTACTACATGTCAATTGGCATAAGCTCGTCATTATCAAAGCAAGAATCACTCAAACTACAGTTACCGCTGTCAACATTCACTGAAAAGATTTAGTGTCAATAATTCATTAGGTGCCAATCAAAGACAGGAACTAGAGATCTACATTATATAACTTCGTCATCTTGTAAACCATCCTTTGGTTAAATACAAAAACCAAACACTTGAAAATCATAAAATAAAATCATAGATCAAATGCATAATTGCGCTAACAATTTCGGGTCGTCATATGATAATTAGGGTAAATTAATTATAAAAATATTTATTTATTTATTTAATAATATTTGTTATGAATTCCATCTCCAATAAAGTATAAACTTCCAGATAATAGACATATTAGAAAATATAACACAAACTCCTCAAAAATACGAACAAAGATTGAAAACTCATAGTCATATGTGCAAAATAAAACCGTAAATCATATATTCACATGGATTTATAAAAGAAGGGGAGAAAAATATCAAAAGATCCGACCTTAGTCGTTCCGGGCAGTGAAGATGATGGTTCGTTGACGACGAGACACTCGGTGATGCGGGTCTTGCGAAGTTGGGAGGTAGTTAGACAGTTCTCTTTTTTCTTGGTTTATTATTTTTAAAAAATTCAATATTTCGGGTTTTTAATCATAATAATCTCGACTGTTTGTTTATTTTTTTTTTAATTTTTTCGAATTAAAAAAAGATATTGACAGATTTTTTTGGCTTTATTAGGATTTATCTCTCTGTTTTTTTTCCGGATTTATATAAAAAAAAATTTATTTCCTTTTTTTACTTGAATCCGAAATAAAGATGGGTTGTTTTATTTTTTTTATGTTTTATTTATCCGAATTTGAAAAAACCAGAGATTATTTATGTTTTATTTATCCTAAATAAGGATATTTTTTTAAGATTATAATAAAATAAAATATCAAATTACCCCTTAATTTATTTTTTCAAATAGCCCCCTCGGTTTTCCATGGTAAAATTTTCTTTGGTTTGGGAGAGTAAAATTTTTTCACAAATTTGAAGAAAAAGTGGTCACATGACCTACTTCGTGGAAAAGTTTTCCATGGAAAATATTTGCAATCAAACAGCCCATTTGAGTGGAAAATCCTTGATGGAAAAATTTTCCATGAAAAAAATTGCCAATCAAAAACAGCCTAAGGCTTCAATCCGTGGAATTGTTTTTAAATTTATCATGGTGTACTCTTATCTGCAAAATAAAATATACATATACATTAGTAAATATCCAATTCTATTTAAAAAGGAAAAGTGATAAATAAATAATAAAATTTAAAATTTAAAATTTTGAAAATATAATCACCAGTTAAAATAATATTAACATGATCTACAAATCTCAAAGAAATAGCTTTAAAATATTATAATAAATCTAAGGTTTTAATCCTTGGAATTATCTTCAAATTTATCATGGTGGCTTCTTATCTGTAAAAATAAAATATACAAATACATTAGTAGATATCAAAATTAATTTTAAAAAAAGTGATTAATAAATAATAAAATTTAAAATTTAAAAATGTAATTAGACAATATTATAAAAATCATATTAGGATTATTATCGTTATAATGAAATTGAGAGGTAGTTAACTAAAAACAAGAACTACTTCTTGTATCTTGAACCTACGATAATTTTTATATTTAACAAAATCAACATAATATAAAAAAAATTAAATTAATTAAATATTAATATATATGATATATTAAAATAAATAATATACTAATCTGAAATATAAAAAAAATTATGTGGATGATGGATAATTTCCATAAAAAGAATATAAATAAACTTATTTTTTATTTAAATGATAATATACGATTCGTGCTATAACAAGAACCTTTAAAAAATTTAACTTAGGAAAAAAATATACAATATGAAACTTCAACAAACCTATCACATGGGTCATAACTATAACGATAACCCTATAAAAACTAAAAATTATGTAGGGGGTAGGGGGCAAATAGCAAAAGTTCACCAAAGCTATGGGTGTCTCATAGCAAGAACCTTATAAAAAAAATAAAAAATAAAAAATAAGAAAATATAGATAATTTTAAAACTTCAACATAACTAGGGTTAAATAAAAACAAAAAAAAAAGAAATCTCAAGGGTTGAAGCCTTAGATCTATGCCATGACCAGCGCATGATATCATGCCCTCCCCATCATCACATCGGCAAGGAGAAAACCCATAACACATTTTAATTTTCAACAAAAATAGAGCATGTTTTGGGCGATCTCATCCCAATTAAATTTAATCTTCTTTTTTTTTTTATAAAAAAAAATTCTCAAACCCTAGGATTAGATTAATTAAAATTGTCATACTTTTGAATAACAAAAACTAGTTAAAAAATTAATTATCTATCAATCATCCATCAAAATAACAAAAAAAATTGAGGTACTTACTATGGAATAAGGAAAATTTGAGGTACTTAATTTTTCTCCCAACAAGAACTTTATGGTCTTTTACATTATTATGGTTTCTTTCGTATCGAATAGATCTTGTATATATAGGCAGCGCATGTAGGTTTTGGTGCTCATAAAAAAAATTGCCGCCTAATTTTTGGCAATCTCGAAATTCAAAATATTAGATTTTATTTTTCCTTAAATACAGTTTTTTATTTCAAATTATCTTTCATATTTTTTGAATATATCTCTCTCTATATATATATCCTAACTTAAAATAATGTTTTCAAATATGTCAAAATAAATTGATGCAATAAAAGTCATTTTGAATTATGACATTTGTTACATAGGTCGTAATAAGCGTCTCAACAAATAATATTGTATCAATATTTCTTTAAATGACCCTAAAATCTTATAAAAAATATCGCAAAACAAAAACCTATTGTGACTATAAGCAGAAATGTCATTATAAACGTAGGAACAAATAAAAGTATGCCAACATATATTACAACTATCTCTTAAAAGTCATTTTAATGGTTTATAGTAACACTTATAAAAAATATTTTAAAAATGTCACAATAAGCCCTTTTGGTGTAGTGTAGCACTTCATTATACTTTAACCGCAAAGAACTCTTGGAACGTGAAGGTAGGATAAATCATGTCGGAAAGGAAAGGGGACATTCCGCTATCTCTCGACTCACCCTCTCAACTCTCTCCACTCTTGTGTAGTCTAATCCTATAGAATTGTCACACCTTTAAAGGATAACCTAGATGACTCTCAACCCTAGTGTCACGGCTAAGGGGAAATCAAAGCAATTAACATTCAAGATTGGAACTCAATTAAAAGCATCGATTAAGAAAGCATAATAAAAGTCATAGAAACAATATCATCCAAGGGATTACAAGTCCGAATACCCATTAGGGATTTAGCCCTCCATGGGGCTATACAAAATCATCAAGGAGTTCATATCAATAAGCATAGAAAACATGAACAAAACCCCCTTGTGTCGTGTGATGATGGTTTTGTGAAGCCTTTTCGTCTTCTCCACCAAGTCCCTTGTCAAGCCTAGGGCACACCTCGCCGAATCGATGCCGATGCCGTAGACTCGCTCCAAAAGCCCACAAAAATCCTCTCCAAACCCTACTGCAAGCTTTCCCAAAGTTTGGCAAACGATAGGTCGAAAAGTCCCAAATAAATCTGAAGCTATGGTATTTAGAGGGCCGAAATCGGGCATCCACTCGGCCGTGTGGAATTTCCACACGCCCATGTGGCTACTACAGTAAACTACTACAGTACTAGTGCCAATTTATTCAATTTATTCTCGGCTTCAATTTATTCATTGAGGCCGCTAAGTTGGGCACACAACCACACCTTAGATCATGTAGTTTCTTCTTTTCTCCTCATTGACGAAGTTCTTAAATGTTACACGAGTTAGGCTTTATGAGTGTGACTGCCTTTGTGCCCCTCCAAATTATAGAACAATTTGAGTACATTAGAGGTTGGCATGCACCCACAAGTCTAGAACTCGTGCCTTGATCCTTGCTTGGTCCAAGAAACTCCTCAACAAATGTGGACATGACCTAATTTTGCTCCTTTTCCTCTAACCCTTCTCCAGAACCCTACATGTACAAAAGAATTCAAATACGCACGAATTAATGATAAAACCTGAGAAAAGTAATGCTCAACGTACGAAAAGAATACTTTGTATTACTTATACATGAGCACTTATCAAAAACCAATAGAAGGAAATAGACTAACGGCTAAGGTTAATGTTGGACTGGAAGAGAATTGGGTTAGAATCATAGAGTAGAATAGTGCCCAGACTACTTCCCTCAACAAATGTAATGACTCTAGCAATGATTAAATGGTACATCTCCTTGGACTGTGGGTGAACCCCTAAAAGAGGGTTTCATAATGTACGACCTATTTATACTTGGGAACTCAACCCCTTCCCTAATGTGTGTCTTAGCTAGATGGACTCTCGATCATTATCTAGATAATGGATGTGCAACTATGGTTAAAATGCTTGTTGACTACAATTACAATTGCAAGAAACATGCCGACCAAGTTTTGCTCACGCAACTAGTGGCAATTTCCACACCAAGTTTTGCAACATACAAAATCAAGGCAATTAACACAAAAGTTTTACAACCAAGATAAACAAGAGGAAAATCACAAGGAAACTCAATAATCAAGCAGTAAAACCAATACAGCAAAAGTTGAACTTCATAATCTAGGGCACCGAATAATAGTAAGCCCCTTATTGTTTTACAACCCCTTGAAAGACTAAAGAAAACAAAAGAGAAATAATCTATGAAAAACTCCCTTTTTGCTTCCCAAACAACTCTGACGGTGCTTCGATGAAGTTTCCTCTAGTGTTGATTCACTCTACTTGGTGCCCACACACCTCAGATCCACCTCTAATCCATGGAAAATGAAGCCTAGCCCCCACCTCCAACAAGATGTGGAAGAAACCTAGCCAAAAGTCCCCTTGAAAACCTAACTTTGGGGCTTAAAAAGGCATTCCCGATGCAGGCATGACCCTGCTCTTGATCATGCACTTGACAGTGCTTAGCGACCATGCTTCTACCAGAAAATAGGGAGCATGCTACTTAGGAATCACGACCGTGATTGGGACCGTGCTTGTGGCCATGCACTTCACTGGAAAAACTTGTAAATTTAGAAAAAATAAGTGCATGACCATACCAGGGGCAAAATACACATGTTGGAAGCACGGGCGTGGTCTTGCCAGTGCTTCCCCTTTTTTTTTTTAATTTTCTCTAACTCTCATGAAATGAATAGTGATAAGCATGGTCATGCTTCACTTGGCCAGTGCTTCCCTTTTTTTTTTTAATTTTCTCTAACAAATTTCTCACTTACTCAACTTTAAACTTATGGTGCTGAGTCTTGGCAACTTTTTAAAGAAAATAAACAATAGAATAATGCCAAACCCCAGAGGATTAAGAAGTAAGATGAATGGAAGCATCACCAACAAAACAAAAGAAGAAAACACAAACACAAACAAAAACGGAGTAACAAAAATCAAACCAACAAACACCAACAAAGCTTGGGTTGTCTCCTAAGGAGCGCTTGATCAACGTTCCTATTTTGACATACTTGATTGCTTACCTTAAGGAGGCTTGAAAAATATCACTCCCCGACCCATTGGGTCCATGGAATGTGACAATCACTATGACGATCCGAAGGAGGGACACCCCGCCACTCAACCCTCCGAATGGCGTAAAGCTAAACAACAACCTGGAAACAATAATATTTACATTGTACAAGGTAAAGAAGTACAATGATACACAAGGGAAGTAGCAACAGTAACACTAACCAAAATATACAGAAATAGAGAGGTATCACAAATACACAGGTAAGCAACACCAACAACAGCAACAAGCTAATACACTAAGAGCTTAAGAGTTTTTTAGATACAAAACCATGCAACAAGGTTTTCTACACACTAGTGGATCCATAAGTCAAACAACATGTTCATGACAAAACTAACATACATGAACTAGAAAGAGAAATACAAAAAATGGAAAAGCAGCAAATGTTCAGCATGCTGCCACATCTACTACTTGCAACAGACTAGGAGGAAGAAAGAGGGGTGAGCAACTAAAGTTACTCAGTGATGGGAAATTGGCACAACTCTAACAGAAACGCACTAAAATACAATAAACATAAATCTTCAAAATGATATTTTACTAATAAAATAACTAGCTTAGAGCTTGAATATATATAATTGCAAACCTTAATACAATAATATAACAAGGATAAACTAAAGTAGACAATCTACCTCAACTAGGGTTTTACAATTTCAAAACCACAAAATACTGAACATAGGGTTCCAAATTATGAAAACAAGCTAATCATGAATTCAATCATTTAAAATAAAACAGATAAATCAAAATAGGTCCCATTATAAGTATCATAAAGTAATTAGCATGAGTTTCACATTAAGTAATCATAATATTAGTGCCAACTTGAACTGACAAGAGACTGGCCTCCTAAGAGCGACAGCTGGGCTTCGCCCGCTCACAACCAATTAGAGATAACACTACTAAGAAACACAATACTATAAATTTCAAACTCCAAAGCAAGAGAACAACTCAAAAGCATCCTCAACCCACAACATGCATCCAGTATGAGATGGTCTAGAAACCTCTCCAAACTTTTGCCGTGGCCGCGGCTAGGTTCAGAGCCGTCAAGGTACTCATGCCCTTGATATTGACCCATCGGTTTACTGTAAGGTGACTCCAGCTAACTGATGAATATCCAATCAGGAATCTACACTCGCACTTAAACTAGCCCTGGTAGAATAATCAGTTAGTCTACCATGTCACCTCAATAGGCTGGCCTTGGAGACCACCTACTGCAGTAGAATATCACCATAAAAGTTCAACTAAAAGCGAAGTTGCACACGAAGTACAATAGGCAACAATAACCATCAACCAAAAACACCTCAGCATTTCCACTAGAAAATGATAAAAACAAAAGAAAACTCAAGCTTTTAACACAAATTGATTTATAAAAATTCAACACAAGCAACAATATGTAAATTCTTCCCTTTTGACAACCCTAAAACCTTTCATTTGAACACAAACTTGCCTAAGAAAGGCATCAAGAAATAAACTCATTTTAGGACAATAAACATCTCAAAATCAATCATTATGACCAACAAAATCTCGTTAAGCAAGATAGATTATATAAACATATAAATATTGGTAATATTCTAATAGAGTCATGCTTAATAATCCTACTCACAATGATTAATGATTCTCCTCCTAAAGAGTTAATCCTCGGCTAACTCTTTGCCTCGAGTCAACGCTTGACCTCCTTGCCAAAGCACAACAAAACACAAAAATTGTTAATACAAAAGCCAAGTAAGAAATACTAGGTTTCTTCTAGCAAACAACCCCAATCACAACTAGGGTTTTGACACGACCCCTTGCGTGTAACCCGTAAGTGCACGGGCTTGTCGAAGTAATAAAATTACCCTAGTGAGTGGGTAGTCGAATCCACAGGGAATAGGGATTTGGAACACAAGAATTCGTTCTTTAGTTGTGCGGTGCACGAAAAGTGACAATCGGTTTGATGAGAGAATTATGGAATCAATTAAAATAAAAGACAACAAAGTAAATAGAGAGATGAGAGACAAGAAAGTGCAACTAAGGGTAGAAGGAGAAAGACTAGCAATGAATGAAATAGGGTATCCGGACTAGTTACCTCTAGGACTTATGCTTCTAGTGCAAGACTATGCTATTATACTTTCATATTGATGTTAATTGAGTCGAGGATATCCTTAAACACAAGGTCCCAAACCTAAGGTCAACCGTGACTAACCCCAACACTATGTCCCGGCATTAGGATTCACGTCAACCCTTCACTCTGTCGCTCACGCTACTAAGCCCCAGGGGAGTATTTCTACATAAGCCTAACACTAAGTGGGATTGCTTTAAGCTTTAGGGATTCCTAGTGATAAAATCTTTTCTTATGAAGAGTTCTAACCCCTTGGTCCAGGTGAAAGAACCCTAGTCTAAATTAAGCCCCAGTGCATGGGATTCACGTCAACCCTTCACTCTGTTGCTTGCGAAACTAAGCCCTAGGGGAGTTTATCTACCTAACACTTCACTCTATCTCGACCGCTAATAAATCAAGGATACGGAAGTAGGGAGAAATCACACCGGAAGGAAAGGGTATACATCGCTACCTCACAGTTCTCCCTCTCAACCCTCTTCAATCTTAAGGAGTCTAACCCTATAGGAGTTGTCACACCTCCAAAGGATAACCTAGATTACTCTCATCCTTAGTGTCATGGCTAAGGGAAAAAAATAACACAAGATAATTAAAATTGAAACACGAATTTATTCATCAATAATGGAAAAGCATAATAACAATGTCATAGAAACATAATAATCCTAGGGTTACAAGTCCGAATACCCATGAGGGGTTTAGCTCCTCATGGAGCTATATATATTCATCAAAATATGAAAGAAAGAATAAAGCAAAAGCATTGATGAAAACCCCCTTGCGTATGGTGTGGCCGTGGTCTTGTGCAGCCGTCGAACGTCGATGTCGATGCCGATGACGCGCTCTAATCCCCCACAAAGTTCTCTCCAAAACCCTTCGCCGCACTCTCCAGAAGTTGGGGAGAAAGATAGGTCAAAAGATATTCTCAAAGTCTCAATATCGGGCCTTTGTAATGCTGAGTCGCGGCTTTAAATTTGGACTTATCAGGACTTCACACGCCCGTGTGGAATTAACACACGGGCGTGTGAAGTTTTTGTCTGCTGAAAAATTAGTTCACACGGCCGTGTGGAATTTCCACACGGCCGTGTGAAATTTCCACACGGCCGTGTGAATTCTCTGGAATTCTGAAATTCGGCCGAAGTGAACAGTCGCTTGCTACAGTGTTTTCGCACAGTAACAAATCTACAGTCTCGCCGAAAACGCTCCCAAATTCGTCGTTCTTCATCGAGGCCATTGAATTGGGCACACAATCAATGGTAGATCGTGCCGATTGCTTCAAGTCTCCTTCTTGCCGAGGTTCTCCTAAGCTACACAAGTTAAACTTGTTGTGAATGTGACTACCTTTGTGCCCCTCTAAAGGAGGTTGGCATACACTCACAAGTCTAATCTCGTACCTTGTTCCTTGCTTGGTCCGAAAACTTCCCGACAATGGCGAACATGATCTAACTTTGTTCTAACTTTCTAAATCGGCTCCACAAACCTACAATGCACATAAATACACAAATGCACACTATTTAGTGACAAAATCTGATATAAGATATGTTCATTGTAAGATAATAACGCTTTGCATTACTATAACACAAGCACTTATCAAACTCCCCCTGACACGACCCCTTGCGTGTATCCCGCAAGTGTATGGGTTTTTCGAAGTAATAAAATTTACACTGGTGAGAGGGTAGTGGAATCCACAGGGAATAAGGATTTAGAATACGAGATTTCACTAATAAAGCTATGCCGCATATGGAAAACAAATAATATGATCAATGAGTGAATATAGAATCAAACAGAATGAAAGACAAGAATTTAAATAGAAAGATGGAAGATACGAAAGTGCAAGTAAAAGAGAATAGAGAGGAATTAGCAATGGATGAAATAGGATATCCGGACAAGCTACCTCTAGGATCTATGCTTCTAGTGCAGGACAATGCTATTATACTTCCCTATTGATGTTAATTGAGTCGAGGATATCCTAAAACTCCCGGTCCCAAACCTAAGGACAACCGTGACTAATCCCAATACTGTGTCCCGGTATTAGGATTCACGTCAACCCTTCACTCTGTTGCTCGCACGACTAAGCCCCAGGGGAGTATATCTACCTAAACCTCACAGTACGTGGGATTGCTTTAAGCTATAGGGATTCCTAGTGGTAAAACTTGTTCCTATGTGTAGTTCTAACCATTTGGTCCAGGTGGAAGAACCTTAGTCTAGATTAAGCTCCAACGCGTAGGATTCACTTCAACCCTTCACTCTGTTACTTGCGTAACTAAGCCCCAAGGGAGTTTATCTGCCTAGCACTTCACTCTATTTCGACCGCTGTGAAATCAAGGAAACAGAGGTAGGGAAAAACCACGTCGGAAGGGAAAGGGGTACATCGCTACCTCACAACTCTCCCTCTCAACCCTCTTCAATCTTAAGTAGTCTAACCCTCAAGGAGTTGTCACACCTCCAAGGAGTAACCTAAATTGTTGTCAACCCTAGTGTCACATCTAAGGGAAACATTAACAAGATGAGATTAAGATTGAAACTCAATTTTTATTCTTCAATCATGGAAAAGCATAATAACAATGTCAAAGAAACATAAAAACCCTAGAGTTTACATGTCCGAATACCCACAAGGGGTTTAGCTCCTCATGAAACTATACATGTTCATCAAAATAGAAAAGAAAGTACAAATCAAAGACATTGATGAAAACCTCCTTGTATATGGTGTGGCCATGGTCTTGTGCGGCCGTCGAACGTTGGTGACGATGCCCGCGCGCTAAACCTCCATGAAATCCTCTCCAAAACCCTAGACGCACTGCCCAAGTTGAGGAGAAAGATAGGTCAAAAAGATCTCCCAGAAGGTCTCCAAAATCCCGAATTTATAATGTTGAATCGCGGCTTTAAAATTGGACTTATTGGGGGCTTCACACGGCCGTGTGGAATTTCCACACGCCCGTGTGAAGTTTCTGTCTGGCTGAAAAATCGATTCACACGGCCGTGTGGAATTTCCACACGCCCGTGTAAATCCTCTGAAACCCTAATTTTCGGCAGAAAATAAACAGTATCTTGCTACAGTGCCACTACAGTAACTCGTTGAACTACTCCCGAATCCGTTGTTCTTCATCGAGGCCATTGGTTGGGCACACAAACAGTGGTAGGTTGTGCTGATTACTTCAAGTCTCCTTCTTTGTGAAGTTCTTCTAAGCTACACGAGTTAGACTTGTTGTGAATGTGGCTGCCTTTGTGCCCCTCCAAAGGAGGTTGGCACACACTCACAAGTCAAGCTCGTGCCTTGTTCCTTACTTGGTCCGAAAACTTCCCAACATCGGCGAACACGACCTAATTTCGTTCTTCTTCTCCAATTTAGCTACGCAAACCTTCAATGCACAAGTGTACACAAATACACACCATTTAGTGATAAAAACTAATAAAAGATATGCTCAATGTAAGATAATAACGCTTCGTGGTACTATAACACAAGCACTTATCAAATCCCCCCACACTTAAGCTTTTGCTTGTCCTCAAGCAAAGTAGAACGTGAAAGTACTTGGGAGGAACAATTGAAAGTGCTCGGCCTTAGGTTCACCAAAAGTATGCAAAAGAAGCATTATACAAGTAAGGGGAAATCAAAACATTGCATAAGGTTATCATTGCTCTAGCTAAAAACTCGAATAAAAAAGGATAACAACTCGAAAACGTGAAAGTGTGTGTGAATTCACTCAAGAGAACCAACGAGTACTCCTTAAACTCTTATTAAAAAGGACTTATTTATATACGAAAAGTAAGAGAGGAAGTAGTAGATTCACACATCCTAGAAGGTAGCCTTTTTTCCTAGGCGGCCGCCAAAGGTGGCTTTCACTCTTTCGATGATGTAGCTCTTTCTACCGGGGTAGTAGCTTTCACGCATCCCATGAGATAGCTCTTTCTCTCATTAGGGCATAACTTGTATCCGACTTATGAGAGTAGCTTCATACTTCATGAGTGGTAGCTCTTTCCACCCGAAATGCATACATAAAAGAAAGTAACTATTCACAAACTGATAAACGCCTAAATATACGTATTTTCTTCATATGCGGAAGTATGTATTGCGTATTTTTATATGAGTTGACACCTATTTTTGGTCTGAATTGGTTTCTTTTGTGTTACAGGTACCAATGAGGCCCCAGCGAGCTTAATGACAGAAGTGGAGAAGAAATCGGCATCGAAAACAACACTGTTTCTAAGCCCGGGAGCATTGTAGTAACCACTGTAGCACGGAGACTTGAAGATCGGTTGGGTCAAGAGGTTCATGCGGGCTACCATGGCGGTGCATTGCAGGCCGCATACGTACTATAGCAGTTTTACTGCAGCGAGGTACTGTAGTAGGGGGTTTTGTAGCGGTACTGTGGCAACTTACGCGACTTTCGGGATTTCTCGTAAACTTTCTCTCCCCGCATGCGGGGCCACATGGGAGGCCGCATAACTCACTGTAATTGGTTTTTAAGGGTTTTTGGAGAGCATTTTGAGGGGGGAGAACCTAGGTCTTGGGAGAGCTTCACTTCACCATTTTCCCTGGGAGCTTGAGGCTGGGCTTTGGAGGCAATTCTTGAGGAGAGGACGACGGGGAGAGCATGACACGATGAATCCACGCCTTCGATTTGCATTTGAGAGGAAGATTGACAAAGGAAGCCACTCCTTGGGTGGCGTCCTTGGAAGCGTCATTCGGCCTTGATTATTTTGAGGGGTGTTTTCATTATGCATTTGGTTGTTTTTATGTATTTTCTTGCTTACTTTGTGATCATGAGCAACTAAACCCCAAGGTCATCGGATGCAGGTGAACCTTGGGGGTGAACTTGTGTTATTTGGATGCTTCTTTCTAGTTTATGCATTTTGCTTGGTTTGTCATCCTTGTTTGGTGGTTCTTGATTGCCTTGATATGTATGAGAACTCTATGTATCAATTCCTAGACAATGCTAGGTTGCATGACCATTGCCCTAGTATTAGGCTCACCAAGCTTGGAAGGGAATACATGTACGATTACGCCGTGACCATCGGGTATTTGTACCTCTCCAATTGTTAGGGTTGTCCTTGATTGTGTCTCAACCCTAGCTTGGGGAAATCCACTAAACCCATTGCGATCGTACAAGGATTTGGGCGGAAGCAATTCCGTACTCCAATACTCGTACCGGATTAGGGACCAACACCGTGACCATTGGGTTGGTCTAATTTAGGGTTTCTCGGTCCAAACCACCCACGTGCATGCTAGTTAAGGCATCCTTAGCACTTTAGTAACCCCCGAGGGAATCCTCATACGTGAACATTTCCTCGCCTTGATATTTCCCTCCGTATTTATACTTACTATTTGCATGCTCTTTGCTTTAGTAGATTATTTGTAGTTCTTCTTCCAAGTGATTGACTAGGTTGGACAACATTGTGATAAGGAAGTAAGAGTAGCTTCTCGGGCCCTTGGGAATACGACCCTCTCGTGCTTGCGCGAGGGGTATTACTTGGCGACCCCGTGCACTTGCGGGTGAGCAATCACAAACTCATATTTTTCTCTTTTTTTTCTTTTTCATATTTTTTCAATTTTACATCTTTTTCATTTTCATCATATATTTTTTTTTATATATGCGTTTTCCAAAGTAAACCTAAGAACGTCAATAAACTTGTCCTTAAAAACTTCAAGATTGAGTTTCTAAAAGATTTCAAGAGTGAGTAGTGCAATAAAATGTAATCGAGCAAAAAATTCCTAGAAATTCAAGTGAAAACTAGGGCATGATAGGATGCAATGTTAAAATTCTCCTAAACTCTAAGAATACAACCATTACAACTAAGGTGAATCGCCACGGGCTACATGAGCATAAATAATTGAGCGCACAAGTAGAGGTGTGTGTAATGTGAACTCCCTCCACACTTAAGATGTACATTGTCCCCAATGTACGCATGCAAGCACAATAATAAGTGAACAAATAAAAACAATTAGTGCCTAATTGGGCAATTGAAACATTACTCCCATGAACTACAAGTGATGCGTTTGATGGAGCTAGGTCAGTGAGAGTTAAGTCTCAATGGTTTGTGGAGCACACACGGTCCCATGACCGTGCCAATGACTGTTCTTCAAAATCCTTACATCTAAGACCATCTGCGCACACATATACAAGGGTTCAGTATAGATCAACAAAGATAAAATAAAACTCGAGTATATAAATATGAAGCAATGAATACAACTCGAGATAAAAGAAAAAGAAAAATAAAAGATAAACTCAGAAGGCCGATCCTTTCTGAGTACTACAAGTCCAAAATAGAATAAAAAGGACAAAAATGAAAATCAAAAGCAAATAAAAACTAAAACTACGACGCCTCAGCGTCAATGTCCTGAGTAATGGCCTCTGGTGCTGCTGGAGGCTCTGAAAATGCAAGTGGATCTGCTGCTGCTAGAGGACATGGTGGTGGAGGGGTAGAAGCTCGAGGTCGGACCACAAATGATGCTGACGCGGCCTGCTCAAGGAGTCTCTGTGTAGTGTCAAGCCGTGCCATAGTCTCTAAGTGCTGCGCAGCCTATGTAGCCCTAATCTCGGCCTGCTCTGACTGTAGCACACCCACTGCGCTGTCGAGGCGCTCCAGTCGATCCTGGCCTCGAGAGGGTGAAAACATGCGCACTGGAGGTGGTTCCGGCGCGGTGGGTGGTGCCTGTGTCTCTGTATCCGCTGCGGGTGGCTCCAAGGCTGCCAGGGATCCCTCGGCCTGCTCTGACTTGGGTATGATCATAGTATAGACTCCTGGCCCTGATCTGCGGATCATACCCATCAGTCTCAATGTATCTTTGGTGAGCAGAGCTGGCGTAGCTAACTTCTCTGCCCCACACACCCCATCTCTGAGTCCCAAGCCCATGATGAGGCGTGTGACATAGGGACCTGCAAAGATGACTCCAACCCTGGGGTACTGGCCCTGGTGGCGCATGTACTCAGGCTAGAATGTGCCCCAGGTGGAGTGGCTCGCTTTGCACCATGGAGTGCAAGTATAGCAGCTCCTGTCTGCTCAGTACCCCTGTACTATTCCCTCTGCCGCTCACTGACCTGCTCAGTATGGCATGGATGTACCTGTACGCTGGCCGGGAAAGGAATGTTGCCTTTGAAACCCCCGGCTCGTACTGCCCATCCCCACACAATATCTTGTAAATCCCCTGAGGTGTCAGGGTCCCTGGGTACTCGGTGGGCAGTAGTGCGTACTCCTCTGTCTCGGTAAATGCCGCATCGTACAGGCCCATCATGATCGAGAACTGGTTAATACTCATGTTGAAGTGTCGACCGAGGGCACGAAACTAGATCGTCTCACCATTCGTGAAGCTATCATACCCTCGGTTGAACTCGAATGTCGATAAAACCTCGAGGGTGAGTGCTCGAGTTGCTGGCTCTTGGATAGATAACAACCGATCCCAACTTCCTACAGCTAGCAACTCCTCCACCTCTGTAGCTATGTCATCGCCCCCCTGTATGTCTCTCAATATGCTCAAATCAGGGTAGCGCGATTGTCCAAAATGAAATGCATAGAGTTTCTTGAACTGTTCCCTGTGTTCTGGTAAATCAAACTCCATCTCCTCGGGAGGTGAAGTAGCCTGCCATGGGCGTTTCCCCGCCAATTTCTTAGACCTAGAAGTCATATCTACAAAGTTGCAAAAGAAAATTTTCAAAAATCAGTTCAAAAACTCATTCTACAGAAATCCACACGGGCATGTGTTAATTCCACACGCTCGTGTGGATCATCGGGCGGACAGAGCCTCACGGCCGTGGGTCTCAAATTTTCAATTTTTACATCACAATTCATTCTTATTTCCTTGTAAATATGTTTATAAACATTATAATCACTCGACATAAGTGAAACAATTAAAAAGAATGAATCGAATCATGTTTTGACGAAGAAAAAGGGGTTGGAGTCCTTACCGACGGTGTGGATGAATAGAATTGAGAAATCGGCCCGAAAACTCCAATAAACTCCTTCAAAAAGCTCAAAGAAGATCAAAAAATCGACGGAGAGGGTCGTTGAGTAGTTTAGAGTGGAGAAATCAAAAGTTACGAGTGAATTCCAAAAGAAAATGCGCGGCTTTTGAAGTTCTGGGAATTCACACGGCTGTGTGGATATTCCACACGGTAGTGTGCCTTTGAAATTAGGGTTCACAGGGGCCATCACGCGCCCCTATGTGCACTCTGGTCACTCTCTGAACTATCCCACGCGGCCGTGTGAAACACCCACACGGCCGTGTACCTTCACAGGGGAATCTACAGGGGTTGGTACACGGCCCTGTGGATTCACGGGAAAACACAGAAGGTCTTTGAAAATTTTCACACGGCCGTGTGGAATTTCCACACGCCCGTGTGCTCAACCTGGTCAAGAACACAAGGCCGGCCACAGGGGCACGTCACATGCCCCTGTGGCCTCTTTGACTTGCCCGAGAAACCATAAGTGTTCCACACCGCCGTGTGGGCAATCTACACGGCCGTGTCCCTTTCACAAGCTCTCCCACAGGGGCGCACACACACCCCTGTGTATTCTCGGGAAGAAGGGTTGTCTCTATAGAGTTTCACACGGCCGTGTGGAATTTCCACATGGCCGTGTGCCTTAGCACAGTTGCACTCACAGGGGCACCCACACGCCCCTGTGGACTCTTTGGAAAAGAGTTTAAGTTCTGCGAGAGTTCTACACGGCCGTGTGGAAATTCCACATGGCCGTGTGCCCCTTCTGAGGTTATTTACAGGGGCATGGACACGCCCCTGTGCCCTCTCTGGCTGAGCTCTAAATGGTGACACACGCCCGTGTGGAATTTCCACACGGCCATGTGTTTTCTCTGGTTTACTTAGAAAAATTTACAGACTCTTACAAAAATTCAGAAACACAAATACGATGTTTGGAGCCTATGAAAACCATCAAAACATGACCAGATACCATGGAAAATATGCTCAACCAACTCAAACTTCGTCAATAATCGTTTAGGCACACGAAATCATCAAAGATCCACAAGAAAATCATAACGCAAGCATGTATAAACAAGACACCAACACTAAGACTCTTATTCATGCTAAAACTAAACTAAACCAAACCTTAGAAAAGCAATAAAAGCTTGAGTTGCCTTCCAAGAAGCGCTTGCTTAACGTCACTTAGCTTGACGTACCTGTCTTACCTTACAGAGGTTCATAAATTGAAGTCGCCCTCTTCCCTACAATCTGAAAAACATGCATTACATAATCTCTGTAGAGTAGTGGGAGAGTTGTCGAATTCGTTATCACAGAAGGGTGTAACACCCTTACTCCGTGAATGTTCATCCCCTTTCTTGTTGGGGTTCTTCTTGTGGCGTCTTTTCGACCTCTTCATCCTTCGAAGCATCTTCTTCATACGCTCCTTCTCCATCTTGATGTCTGTCTTGACTGGACCAAGTGCAAGTACTTCTTCTTCTTCTATCTTCACGTCTTGGTCCGGCAACCCTTCATAAGGATCCGGGTTTAACATTTCCTGCTGATAAGTGCTTGTGTTATAGTGACGCGAAGCGTTATTATCTTACTATGAGCATCTCTTTTATCATATTTTGTCACTAAATAGTGTGCATTTGTGTATTCTTGTACATTATAGGTTTTTGGAGCCAAGTTGAAAAAGAAGAACAAAGTTAGATGGTGTTCGCCGTTGTTGGGAGGTTTTCGGACCAAGCAAGGAACAAGGCACGAACTTGGACTTGTGAGTGTGTGCCAACCTCCTTTGGAGGGGCACAAAGGCAGTCACATTCACAACAAGTCTAACTCGTGTAGCCTAGGAGAACTTCACCAAGAAGGAGACTTGAAGCAATCGGCACGATCTACCATTGATTGTGTGCCCAATTCAATTGCCTCGATGAAGAATAACGTATTCGGGAGCGTTTCGGCGAGTACTGCAGCAGCACTGTAGCTTCGCTACTGTTCAAATCAACTGTAGCAAGTTACTGTGCATTTTCTGCCAAAGATCGAGTTTCCAGAGAATTCACACGGGCTTGTGGAATTAACACACGGCCGTGTGAATCATTTTCCAGCAAGCCAGAGACATCACACGGGCGTGTGGAAATTCCACACGGCCGTGTGAAGTAATTTTTCAGGAAGACAGAAACTTCACACGGGCGTGTGGAAATTCCACACGGCCGTGTGAAGCCCCGATAAGTTCAAATTGAAAGCCGCACTCAGCCTATTTAAAGCCCGATTGGGAGACTTTTTAAGGATCTTTGGACCTATCTTTCTCTCCAACTTCGAGAGGGTGCGGCTAGGGTTTCGGAGAGGACTTTGTGGAGGATTGGAGCACGCCAACGGCATCGTCATCGACGTCTGACGGCAGCACAAGACCACGGCCACATCACACGCGAGGGGGTTTCATTGATGTTCTTATTTTGCAATTTATTTTACACTTTGATGAACATGTATAGCTCCATGAGGAGCTAAACCCCTCGTGGGTATTCGGACTTGTAAAACCCTAGGATCATTATGTTTCTATGACATTGTTATTATGCTTTTCCATTATTGATGAATAAATTCCAGTTTCAGTTTTAATTATCTTTTGCTATTGTTCTTCCTTAGCCGTGACACTAGGGTTGAGAACAATCTAGGTTATCTTTTGGAGGTGTGATAACTCCTATAGGATTAGACTACTTAAGATTGAAGAGGGTTGAGAGGGAGAGTTGTGAGGTAGCAATGTACCCCTTTTCCTTCCGGTGTGATTTCTCCCTACCTCCGTTTCCTTGGTTAATTAGCTGTCAAGATAGAGTTTTAGGGCTCAATCTAGACTAGGGTTCTTCCACCTGGACCAAAGGGTTAGAACTACATAGAGGAATAGGTATTATCACTAGGAATCCCTAGAGCTTAAAGCAATCCCACATAGTGTTAGGGTTAGGAAGATAGACTCCCCTGGGGCTTAGTTGACAGGTCAACAAGAGTCAAGGGTCGTAGTGAATCCTAATACCGGGACATAATGTTGGGGTTAGTCACGGTTGACCTTAAGTTTTGGGACCTTGACTTTAAGGATATCCTCGACTCAATTAACATCAATAGGAAAGTATAATAGCATAGTCTTGCACTAGAAGCATAAGTCCTAGAGGTACCTTGTCCGGATACCCTATCTCACCCATTGCTAGTCTTTCTCTTTTAACTTCTACTTGCTTTTCTCTTGTCTTTCATCTCTCTATTTACTTTCTTGTCGTTTATTCTAATTGTTTCCATAAATTCACTCATCACTCCGATTATTTCTTTTCGTACACCGCATAACTAAATAGTTAATTCTTGTGTTCTAAATCCCTATTCCCCGTGGATTCGACTACCCACTCACCAGGGTAATTTTATTACTTCGACAAGGCCGTGCACTTGCGGTAAACACGCAAAAGGTCGTGTCACCTGCACATATTCATCAATACACTCATCAGTAACATCAAGATAGTAAAGAGTATCATCAATATCAAGGGAATGTCTCATGGCTTCGGCGAGGTGATAGGTGAGCTTATCATCTCCAACTCTAAGTGTGAGCTCCCCACCGTCCATGTCTATCAAAGTCTTGGAAGTGCGCAAGAACTGTCTCCCACGAATCAGCGGCACATCGACATCCTCGTCCACATCAAGTACAACAAAGTCCACCGGGAAAATGTACTTGTCTACCTTCACCAACACATCTTCCACAATTCCCCTCGGATGCCTTACCGATCGATCCGCAAGTTGAAGTGTCATCTGAGTTGGTCTAGGCTCGCCCAATCCTAGCTTTTGGAAGAATGTGTAGGGCATGACGTTGATACTTGCCCCCGAATCGGCCAATGCCATCTCTTCACCCAAGTTGCCAATATTGCATGGTATTATGAAACTCCTGGGATCTTTCCTCTTGCTTGGCATGTTCTTTTGCAATACAGCCGAGCAATTGGCATCAAGGATCACGGATGCACTCTCTTCCAATTTCCTCTTGTTAGTCAAGAGTCCTTCAAGAACTTTGTATACTTAGGCATTTGGGCCAATGCCTCAGCAAACAGGATGTTGATGTGCAATTGTTTGAAGATACCCAGAAATTTCTTGTATTGCTCGTTGTCTTGGTCATTCTTCAATCTTGAAGGGTAGGGAATCCTTGGCTTGTACAGTGGGGGTGCCATCTCTTTTTCCTTTGGTGCTTCATCCTCTACCTCCACGACTTCGGGTGATTCTTTCGTCTTCTCTAGAGCGAGATTTCTCTCGACCTCTTTACCTCTCCTCAAGGTGATTGCCTTCACTTGCTCCCTTGGATTAGTCTCCGTATTGTTGGGCAAGCTACCTTGAGGTCTTTCCGCCAATGTCTTCGCAATTTGCCCTACTTGATTTTCCAAATTGTGTAGGGAGGCAGTGTGATTGCGAAGAGTGGCCTCCACCGACTGAAATTTAGCATCCGATGAAGAAACAAACCGTGTGAGGGCTTTCTCAAGGTCGGTCATTTTCCCTTCTAACCCGGTCACTCGGCTTTCTAGATTCGGAGCATGTTGGCCTTGAAATCCCGGTGGTGCACTATTTTTCTGTTGTGAGTGCCCTTGATTGTTCCAAGAGAAATTTGGGTGGTTCTTCCACCCCGGATTATAAGTTCCACTGTACGGGTTGCCTTGGCCTTGGCCTTGTCCTCTATAAGCATTACCAACAAAATCAGCCTACTCCATCGCACTAGTACCTCCAATAGCAATAGGACAATCACTCGAAGCGTGACCTTCCCCACAACCGTTACATGTAGTGATGGCCGCAAGTCTTGGTGAAGCTAGAGCATCGAGCTTCTTACCTAATGATTCTACTTCTGCCGCCAAAGATGTAACCGCGTCAACTTCATGAATTCCGGCAATCTTCTTTCTATCCCTTGAATTCCATTGATAGCTATTCATAGCCATCTCCTCTACAAGGTGCCGGGCTTCTCCGGTAGTCTTGCTTCCTAAAGTTCCTCCGGCCGCCGCATCAAAGAGTTGCTTGGTACTCGGATTTAACCCGTTGTAGAATGTGTGAATGATAATCCACTCGGGAAATCCATGTTGCGGGCACTTGCGAAGGAGCTCCTTGAACCTATCCCATGTCTCGAATAGAGACTCCAATTCAATTTGCATGAAGGATGAGATCTCATTCCGAAACCTTGCTGATTTTCCCGGAGGGAAGTACCTAGCCAAGAACGCCTCGGCCATCTCCTCCCATGTAGTAATGGATGCTCTCGGTAATGAATGTAGCCAATGTCTTGCTTTTCTCTTCAATGAAAATGGGAAGGCTCTCAATCTAATTGCGTCGTCCGTTACTCCATTAATCTTCAACATGTCACACACTTCGAGGAAATTCTCTTTATGACTGTTGGGATCTTCATCGGCCAATCCATTAAATTGTGCGGACTATTACAACATCTGTATGAACGACGGCTTCAACTCAAAATTCATTCCCGTGATTGGGGGCCTCACAATGCTCGATTGAGTCGCCATGACTGCGGGTCTAGCAAAATCGGACAATGTCCTTTGTTGTTCATTCTGTTCTGCCATTGTTTATGACCCTTCTGTCTCAATATCGGCTTGATTTGAAGCTTGATGTACAGGTTCCTTCCCCTTGCGATGTGTTCTTCATCCAAAGTCCGGGTCTCCTTCAACAAGAATCGAAGGGTTCCCACGGGTCATAACCTGTAGCCGAAAACCAAGAAAAGAAAAATAAGAACAATGATAGATAAAGAAAATATGAAATAGAATGCGAAGTGAATAGCTAAAATAGTGAAAAACAAATATTTAAAATACCTATTCCCCGGCAACAGCGCAAAAAACTTGACACAACCGCTTGCGTGTATCCCGCAAGTGCACGGGTTTGTCGAAGTAATAAAATTTACCCTGGTGAGAGGGTAGTCGAATCCACAGGGAATAACGATTTAGAATACGAGATTTCACTAATAAAGCTATGCGGCATATGGAAAAGCAATAATAGGATCAATGAGTGAATATAGAATCAAACAGAATGAAAGACAAGAATTTAAATAGAAAGATTGAAGATACGAAAGTGCAAGTAAAAGATAATAGAGAGGAACTAGCAATGGATGAAATAGGGTATCCGGACAAGCTACCTCTAGGATCTATGCTTCTAGTGCAGGACCATGCTATTATACTTCCCTATTAATGTTAATTGAGTCGAGGATATCCTAAAACTCACGGTCCCAAACCTAAGGACAACCGTGACTAATCCCAACACTGTGTCCCGGTATTATGATTCATGTCAACCCTTCACTCTGTCGCTCGCACGACTAAGCCCCAGGGGAGTATATCTACCTAAACCTCACACTACATGGGATTACTTTATGCTCTAGGGATTCCTAGTGGTAAAACCTGTTCCTATGTGTAGTTCTAACCCTTTGGTCCAGGTGGAAGAACCCTAGTCTAGATTAAGCCCCAGCGCGTAGGATTCACTTCAACCCTTCACTTTGTTACTTGCGTAACTAGGCCCCAGGGGAGTTTATCTGCCTAGCACTTCACTCTTTTTCGACCGCTGTGAAATCAAGAAAATGGAGGTAGGGAGAAACCACGTCGGAAGGGAAGGGGTACATCGCTACCTCACAACTCTCCTTCTCAACCCTCTTCAATCTTAAGTAGTCTAACCCTCAAGGAGTTGTCACACCTCCAAGGGGTAACCTAAATTGTTATCAACCCTAGTGTCACATCTAAGGGAAAACATTAACAAGATGAAATTAAGATTGAAACTCAATTTTTATTCATCAATCATGGAAAAGCATAATAACAATGTCAAAGAAACATAAAAACCCTAGAGTTTACAAGTCCGAATACCCACAAGGGGTTTAGCTCCTCATGGAACTATACATGTTCATCAAAATAGAAAAGAAAGTACAAATCAAAGACATTGATGAAAACCTCCTTGTATATGGTGTGGCCGTGGTCTTGTGCGGCCGTCGAACGTCGGTGACGATGCCGATGACGCGCGCTAAACCTCCATGAAATCCTCTCCACTCTCCAAAACCCTAGACGCACTCCCCAAGTTGAGGAGAAAGATAGGTCAAAAAGATCTCCCAAAAGGTCTTCAAAATCCCCATTTATAACGTTGAATCGCGGCTTTAAAATCGGACTTATCGGGGGCTTCACACGGCCGTGTGGAGTTTCCACACGCCCGTGTGAACTTTCTGTCTGGCTGAAAAATCGATTCACACGGCCGTGTGGAATTTCCACACGCCCGTGTGAATCCTCTGAAACCCTGATTTTCGGCAGAAAATGAACAGTAGTTTGCTAAAGTGCTGCTACAGTACCTCGCCGAACTACTCCCGAATCCGTTGTTCTTCATTGAGGCCATTGGTTGGCACACAAACAATGGTAGGTCATGCCGATTACTTCAAGTCTCCTTCTTTATGAAGTTCTTCTAAGCTACACGAGTTAGACTTGTTGTGAATGTGACTGCCTTTGTGCCCCTCCAAAGGAGGTTGGCACACACTCACAAGTCAAGCTCGTGCCTTGTTCCTTACTTGGTCCGAAAACTTCCCAACATCGGCGAACACGACCTAATTTCGTTCTTTTTCTCCAATTTAGCTCCACAAACCTTCAATGCATAAGAGTACACAAATACACACCATTTAGTGATAAAAACTGATAAAAGATATGCTCAATGTAAGATAATAATGCTTTGCGGTACTATAACACAAGCACTAATCAAATCCCCCCACACTTAAGCTTTTGCTTGTCCTCAAGCAAAGTAGAACGTGAAAGTACTTGGGAGGAACAATTGAAAGTGCTCGGCCTTAGGTTCACCAAAAGTATGCAAAAGAAGCATTCTACAATTAACGGGAAAGCAAAACATTGCATAAGGTTTTTATTGCTCTAGCTAAAAACTCGAATAAAAAACGATAAAAACTCGAAAACGTGAAAGTGTGTGCGAATTCACTCAAGAGAACCAACGAGTACTCCTCAAACTTTTATTAAAAATGACTTATTTATATACGAAAAGTAAGAGAGGAAGTAGTAGCTTCACACATCCTCGAAGGTAGCCCTTTCCTAGGCGGCTGCCAAAGATGGCTTTCACTCTTTCGAGGAGGTAGCTCTTTCTACCGGGGTAGTAGCTTTCACGCATCCCATGAGATAGCTCTTTCTCTCATTAGGGCATAACTTGTATCTGACTTATGAGAGTAGCTACATAGTTCATGCGTGGTAGCTCTTTCCACCTCAAATGCATACATAAAATAAAGCAATTATTCACAAACTCATATATATATATTCCATTTTTTTTTTTCATTTTTTCCAAGTAAAAACTAGAGCATGATAGAACACAATGTTAAAAATTCTTCTAATCTCTAAGAATACAACCGTTCCAACTAAGGTGAACCGCCATAGGCTACATGAGCAATTGAACGCACAAGTAAAGGTGTGTGCAATGTGAATCCCCCCCCCCCCCCCCCCCCCCCCCAACACTTAATATGTACATTGTCCCCAATGTACGCATGAAAGCATAATAAAAATAAAACAATGCAAAACAATCAATGTGGAAGTGGGCAATTGAAACATTACTCCCCTAAACTCCAAGTGTTGCGTTTGATGGAGCTAGGTTCATTGAGAGTTGAGTCACAATGGTTTTGTGGAGCCCACACGGTCCCATGACCGTGCCAATGATTATTCCTCAAATCTCTTAAATCCAAGACCATCTGCACACATACGCAAGGGTTCAGTATAGCTCAAGAAAAACCGAAACACAGCTCGAGTATATAAATGTATGAAAATGAAATACAACTCGAGACAAAATAAAAATAAAAGAAAAATAAAAGAAAACCCAGAAGGAGAGTCCTTTCTGGGTACTAGAAGTCCAACAAAATATGAAAATAAAAGTGCAATAGAAAAAATAAAAATAAAACTACGACGCCTCAGCGTCGGTGTCCTACTGTGGACCCTATGGTGCTGCTCCTGATGCTAGTGGATCTGTAGGTGGATCTGCTGCTGATGGAGCTGGGGACGGTGGTGGAGTAGGGGCCTGAGGTCGGACTACAAAGGGGGAGGTAATGGCCTGCTCAACTATCTACTGTAATCTTTGGAGCTGGGCCATCACCTCCTGATGCTGTGTGGTCTGAGTGGCACTGACCTCGGCCACCTCGGTCTGAAGGACACCCATCACGCTCTCAAGGCACTCCAGTTTATCCTGGCCTCGAGAAGGCGAGAACATGCACACCGGAGGTGGCTTCGATGCCGTGGGTGGTGCCTGTGCCTCTGTATCTGCTAAAGGTGGCTCTATCACTGCCTGGGACCCCTCGGCCTGATCTGACTGGGGTATGATCATGGTATATACTCCTGGCCCTGATCTGCGGACCATACCCATCAGTCTCAATGTATCTCTAGTAAGCGAAGCTGGTGTAGCAACCTTCTCGGCCCCGTGTACCCCATCTCTGAGTCCCAAGCCTATGATGAGGCGTGTGATGTAGGGGCCTGCAAAAATAACTCCCACCCTGGGGTACTGGCCCTGGTGGGGCATGTACTCAGCTAGAACGTACCCCAGATGGAGTGGCTCGCTCTGTACCTTGGAGTGTAAGTAAAGCAGCTCCTGTCTACTCAGCATCCCTGTGCTATACCCTCTGCCGCTCACCGACCTGTTCAATATGGCATGGATGTACCTGTACGCTGGCCGGGAAAGAAATGTCACCTTTGAAACCCCCGGCTCGTACTACCCATTCCCGCACAACGTCCTGTAGACCCTCTGAGGTGTCAGGGTCCCTGGGTAATCGGTGGGCAATTGCGCATACTCCTCCGTCTCGATAAATGCCTGATCGTAAAGGCCCATCATGATCAAGAACTGGGTGATACTCAGGCTGAAATATCGATCGAGGACACGAAACTGGATCGTCTCGCCATTTGTGAAGCTGTCATACACTCAATCTAACTCAAAGGTTGATAAGACCTCGATTGTGGGTGCTCGAGTTGCTGGCTCTCGGATAGATAGCAACCGATCCCAACTGCCTACTTCCAGCAACTCCTCCACCTCTGTGGTGATAGTGTCAACCCCCTGTATCTCACTCAGTGCGCTCAGGTCTGGGTAGCGCGACTGTCCAAATCGGAGCACCGATAATCCCTTCAACCTCTCCCTGTGCTCCGTTAAATCAAAATCCATCTCGTCGGGGGTGTGGGGTGGGCTCTCGTGGGCGCTTCCCTGCCAATTTCTTAGACATAGAAGTTATCTCTGCAAAGTTGCAAAAGAAATAGTTAAAATGAGTTCAAAAACACAATCTGCAGAAATCCACACGGCCGTGTGTTAATTCCACATGCCCGTGTGGAGCTTCTGCCGGACAGAGCCTCACGGCCGTGGTGCTAAAAACCAAAATTTACATTCAAATTCGTTCTAATTGTATTGTACACACATTCACATATATTTAAATCATTTAATCCAAGCAAAATCATCTAAAAGAACGAATCAAATGAAGAATTGACAAAGAAAAGAGGTTTGAAGTCCTTACCATCGGAGTGAAAAAAGAAAACCTCAAAATCGGCCGGAAAACTCAAAAAGATGACTCAAAGGATGTCAGAGATGGTTGGGGAAGTGAAAGAGAAGGTCGGAGAGTGTTTTGGAGTGGAAAATGAAAAAGCCATGAGTGAAATCTATAGGAAAATGCGCGGATTTTGAAGTTCTGGGAATTCACACGGCCGTGTGGAAATTCCACACGGCCGTGTGCCTCTGAAATTAGGGTTCACAGGGGCTCACACACGCCCCTGTGTGCACTCTGGTCACTCTCTGGACTACTCCACACGGCCGTGTGAGAACCCGACACGGCCGTGTGCCTTCACAGGGGAGTTCCACAGGGGCTGGTACACGCCCCTGTGGATTCACGGGGAATTACCGAAGGTCTCTGAAAAATTTCACACGACTGTGTGAAAATTCCACACGGCCATGTGCCCAACCTGTTCAAGAACACAAGGCCGGCCACAAGGGCACCTCACACGCCCCTGTGGTCTCTCTGACTTACCCGAGAAACCTTAAGTATTTCACACGGCCGTGTGAAATATCCACACGGTAGTGTTCCATACCCAAGCACTTCACAAGGGCAGCCACACGCCCTTGTGTATTCTCGGGAAGAAAGGGGGTCTCTGCAGAGTTTTCACACGGCCGTGTGCCTTAACACAGGGTTTCTCACAGTGGCATCCACACGCTCCTGTAGACTCTCTGGAATCAGAGCTTAAGTTCTGAAGGATCACACACTGCCGTGTGGAATTTCCACACGACCGTGTGCCCCTTCTGAGGTTTTTGATAGGGGCTGGGTCACGCCCCTGTGTACTCTCTGGTTAAGCCCTAATTGGTAACACACGCCCGTGTGGAATTAAGATACGACCGTGTGGTTTCTCTGTTTTACTTAGAAAAATTCACAGACTCACAGAAAAACTCAGAAACATAAATACGATACTTGGAGCCTGTAAAAACAATTAAAACACGACCAGATACAATGGAAAACATGGTCAACCGACTCAAACATCATCAACTATCATTTAGGCACACAAAAAAATCAACAATCCACAGAAATATCGCAGCACATGCATTGAAAATATTTGGACACCACAACTAAGACTTTTATTCATGCTAAAACTAAACTCAATAAAAAGCATGTAAAACCTTGTGTTGCCTCCCAAGAAGCGCTTGTTTAATGTCACTTAGCTTGACGTACCTGTATTACCTTACGGAGGTCCATGAATGGAGGTTGCCTTCTTCCCTACAACCTGAAAGCAAGTATTACATAACCTTTGTAGAGTAGAGGGGTAGTTGTCGAATTTGTTACCACAAAAGAGTGAAACACCCTTACTCCATAAATGTTCATCCACTTTTTTGTTGGGGTTCTTCTTGTGGCGTCTTTTCGACCTCTTCATCCTTCGAAACATCTTCTTCATACGCTCTGTTTCTAGCTTGAAGTCATTCTCGACTAGACCAAGGGAAAGTACTTCTTTTTCAATCTCCACGTCTTGGTCCGGCCACCCTTCATATGGATCTGGGTATAACATTTCCTGCATAATCATCAATTAGTTCATCGGCGATGTCAAGAAAATACAAACTATCATCAAAGTCGAGAGAGTATTTCATGGCTTCGGCGAGGCGGTATGTAAGCTTGTCTTCTCCCACTCGCAATGTGAGCTCCCCGCCGTCCATGTCAATCAAGACCTTAGAAGTGCGCAAGAATAGCCTTTCCAGGATCAATGGAACTTCGACATCCTCATCGACATCTAACACCACAAAGTCAACAGGAAATATGTATTTGTCGACTTTCACCAACACGTCTTCCACAATTCCTCTTGGATGCCTCACCAATCGGTCCGCAAGTTGAAGTGTAATCTGATTGGGTCTAGGCTCGCCCAAGCCTAGCTTTTGAAAGAACATGTAAGGCATGACATTGATGCTTGCCCCCGAGTCGGCCAATGCCATCTCTTCACCCAAGTTGCCAATGTTGCATGGTATTATGAAACTCCCGGGATCTTTTCTCTTGCTTGGCATGTTCTTTTGCAATACGGCTAAGCAATTGGCATCAAGGATCATAGATGCACTATCCTCCAATTTCCTCTTTTTGGTTAAGAGGTCCTTCAAGAACTTCGCGTACTTGGGCATTTGGGCCAATGCTTCCGCGAATGGTATGTTGATGTGCAACTGCTGAAAAATTCCCAGAAATTTCTTATATTGTTCGTTCTCTTGGTCATTCTTCAATCGTGAAGGATAGGGGATCCTTGGCTTGTAGGGTGGGGATACTACCTTTTTCTCCTTTGTCGTCCCTTCCTCTATATCCACGACCTCGAGTGTCTCTTGTGTCTTTTCTAGAGGGAGATTTCTCTCGACCTCTTTTCCACTCCTTAAGGTAATTGCCTTCAATTGCTCTCGCGGATTGGTCTCCGTGTTACTAGGCAAACTACCTTGAGGTCTTTCCACCAATGTCTTCGCAATTTGCCCCACTTGATTCTCCAAGTTATGTAGGGAGGCGGTGTGATTGCGAAGTGTAGCTTCCACCGATTGGAATCTAGCATCCGATGAAGCAACAAACCTCAGGAGGGCTCTCTCAAGATTGGTCATCTTCTCTTCTAGTCCGGTCACTCGGCCTTCTAAATTCAGTGCTTGTTACCCTTGAAATCCCGATGGTGTGTTGTTCTTTTGTTGTGAGTGCCCTTGGTTGCTCCATGAGAAATTTGGGTGGTTCTTCCACCCAGGGTTGTAAATACCACTATATGGGTTACCTTGGCCTTGTCCTCTATAAGCATTACTCATAAAATCAGCCTGTTCCACCGTACTAGTGCCTCCAATAGCAATAGGGCAATCACTCGAAGCATGACCTCCCCCACAACTGTTACAAGTAGTAATGGCTGCAAATCTAGGTGAAGTTAGAACATCTAACTTCTTACTTAGTGCTTCTACTTGTGCTTCCAATGATGTAACTGCATCAACCTCATGAATTCCGGTCACCTTCTTTCGGTCCCTTGTGTTCCATTGATAGCTATTCATAGCCATCTCTTCAATAAGGTGCCGGGCTTCACCGAGAGTCTTGCTTCCTAGAGTTCCTCCTGCCGCCGCATCTAGAAGTTGCTTGGTACTTGGATTCAACCCGTTGTAGAAAGTATGAATGATCATCAACTCGGGGAATCCATGTTGAGGACACTTTCGAAGAAGCTCCTTGAACCTATCCCATGTCTCGAATAGAGATTCCTATTCCATTTGCATGAAGGATGAGATCTCATTCCGGAGCCTCACTGATTTTCCCGGAGGAAAATACCTAGCCAAGAATGCCTCGGCCATCTCCTCCCAAGTAGTGATGGATGCTCTCGGTAATGAATGTAACCAATGCCTTGCTTTTCCCTTCAATGAAAATGGGAAGGCTCTCAACCTAATTGCATCGTCCATTACACCATTGATCTTCAACATGTCGCACACTTCAAGAAAGTTCTCAAGATGGTTGTTGGGATCTTCATCGGCCAACCCATTAAATTGTGCGGACAGTTGCAACATTTGAATGAATGACGGCTTCAACTTAAAGTTGTTCGCGGTGATTGGGGGCCTCACAATGCTTGATTAGGTCCCCATTACCGCATGTCTAGCAAAGTCCGACAACGTCCTTTGTTGTTCAGTTTGTTCTGCCATTACTTCAGACCCTTCTGAATCTATGCTGGCTTGCTAGGATTGTTCTTCCACAGGCTCTTTCCCTTTACGATACGTTCTTCTGCCAATATCTGGGTTTCCTTCAACAAGAACAATGATAGATAAAGAAAGTGTGAAATAGAAAACGAAGTGAATAACTAAAGTAACAAAAACAAGTATTAAAAATAAGAACAATGATAGATAAAGAAAGTGTGAAATAGAAAACGAAGTGAATAACTAAAGTAACAAAAACAAGTATTAAAAATACTCCTATTCCCTGGCAACGGCGCCAAAAACTTGACACGACCCCTTGCGTGTATCGCGCAAGTGCACGGGCTTCTCGAAGTAATAAAATTACCCTGGTGAGTGGGTAGTCGAATCCACAGGGAATAGGGATTTGGAACACAAGAATTCGCTCTTTAGTTATGCGGTGCACGAAAAGTGGCAATCGGTTTGATGAGAGAATTATGGAATCAATTCAAACAAAAGACAAGAAACTAAATAGAGAGATGGGAGACAAGAAAGTGCAAGTAATGGTAGAAGGAAAAAGACTAGCAATGAATGAAATAGAGTATCCGGACTAGTTACCTCTAGGACTTATGCTTCTAGTGCAAGACTATGCTATTATACTTTCCTAATTGATGTTAATTGAGTCGAGGATATCCTTAAACACACGGTCCCAAACCTAAGGTCAACCGTGACTAACCCCAACACTATGCCCCGGCATTACGATTCACGTCAACCCTTCACTCTGTCGCTCACGCAACTAAGCCCCAGGGGAGTATTTCTATCTAAGCCTAACACTACGTGGGATTGCTTTAAGCTTTAGGGATTCCTAGTGATAAAACCTGTTTCTATGATAACCCCTTGGTCCAGGTGAAAGAACCCTAGTCTAAATTAAGCCCCAGTGCATAGGATTCACGTCAACCCTTCACTCTGTTGCTTGCGCAACTAAGCCCCAGGGGAGTTTATCTACCTAACACTTCACTCTATCTTAACCGCTAATAAATCAAGGAAATAGAGGTATCGAGAAATCACACCGGAAGGGAAAGGGGATACATCAATACCTCACAACTCTCCCTCTCAACCCTCTTCAATCTTAAGGAGTCTAACCCTATAGGAGTTGTCACACCTCCAAAGGATAACCTAGATTGCTCTCATCCTTAGTGTCACGGCTAAGGGAAAAAAAATAACACAAGATAATTAAAATTGAAACTCGAATTTATTCATCAATAATGGAAAAGCATAATAACAATGTCATAGAAACATAATAATCCTATGGTTTACAAGTCCGAATACCCATGAGGGGTTTAGCTCCTCATGGAGCTATACATATTCATCAATATACGAAAGAAAGAATAAAGCAAAAGCATTGATGAAAACCCCCTTGCGTATGGTTTGGCCGTGGTCTTGTGCAGCCGTCGAACGTCGATGTCGATGCCGATGACGCACTCCAATCCTCCACAAAGTCCTCTCCGAAACCCTCCGTCTCACTCTCCAGAAGTTGGGGAGAAAGATAGGTCAAACGATATTCTCAAAGTCTCAAAATTGGGCCTTTATAATGCTGAGCCGCGGCTTTAAATTTGGACTTATCGGTACTTCACACAGCCGTGTGGAATTAACACACGGGCGTGTGAAGTTTCTATCTGCTGAAAAATTAGTTGACACGGCCGTGTGGAATTTCCACACGCCTGTGTGAATTCTCTGGAATTCTGAAATTCGGCCGAAAGTGAACAGTAGCTTGCTACATTAACAAGCTACAGTGCTGCTACAGTAATCGCTAAAAACGCTCCCAAATCCATTGTTCTTCATCGAGGCAATTGAATTGGGCACACAATTAATGGTAGATCGTGCAGATTATTTCAAGTCTTCTTCTTGCTGAGGTTCTCCTAAGCTCCACAAGTTAAACTTGTTGTGAATGTGACTCCTTTGTGCCCCTCTAAAGGAGGTTGGCACACACTCAGAAGTCTAATCTCGTGCCTTGTTCCTTGCTTTGTCCGAAAACTTCCCAACAACGGCGAACACGATCTAACTTCGTTCTTCCTTTCTAAATTGGCTCCATAAACCTACAATGCACAAGAATACACAAATGCACACTATTTAGTGACAAAATCTGATAAAAGATATGTTCATTATAAGATAATAACGCTTCGCATTATTATAACACAAGCACTTATCAGGTTTGCTCAAGAAACACCTTAGGCTACTAAACCAAGAAAAACAATTAAAGGTCACCGGAGCTATAGTAACCCCCGAAAATCCAAGCATAAAACTCACTCATGATTCTAACAAATTTTACGATAAAAACAAGCTAATCATAATAAAATAACCTGCTACACTCTAACAAGAAGATAATGCAAGAATCAAAGCCCAAACTTGCTCATTACCACAAACACTAGACTCCTATAACAAGGACGAAGAAAACAAAGAGAAAACAAGAAAGAATATGGTGTTTACCTTGCTAGCTTTAAGAGAGAACGATGAAGGAAAGATGGAGCTTCAATTTATCAAGGGAAGGATTTTTCATTCAAGATCTCCTTCTTCTCTAAGACAAAAGCAAAGAGAAAATGAAAGGAAAAGCTTGGCTTTTAAAGAAAACAAGTCATTGCTTTGGAATGACAAAGCATGGCTTTGAATTGACAAGGCATGGTTTCGAAATAAAAAGGCATGGATTTGAAATGACAAGGTATGGTTAGGGGTATGGCCAAAAGAAGGGATATGGAAAAAGACCAAATTATCCTTCTAATTTCCAAATATTAAAAATATATAAAATAATAATAATAATAATAATAATAATAATAATAATAATAATAATAATAATAATAACAATAATAATAATAATAAATTAAGGTTAAAAAATAGGGCAAGGTACCACAAAAATAGTGTGTTCCTTCCTGTCATAGTTAGAATAGCTACTTCTAGAAAATATAAAATGTGGAAGCTTACTTGGGAGCTCATTCAGACGAGTGCAATGCAGCTCAAAGACAAATAATGTACCTGTAGGAGGTGTCTTAATCTCTTTCAGTTACCATGATCAATATCCTTACATGCCTTTATCCGATTGTCCTCTCGTTTTAAATATCTTACCCAGCTGTACTTTGGCCTCCAAGGGAATAACCCTGGATAAGAGTTGTTCAATTTTTGTGCTAAAGGGTTTGTAGATTTCTTCAACCTTTTCACAGAATCATTGTCTCTTTCTTCTTGCACTCTCTTCCTATTCCTCCATCTGAAATTGGCAAAAATGTTTGTGTTTAAACTCAATCACAAATGTTCCATCTACCTCTTTAGTTGTGGCATAGTCCTAGTGCTTCCCCACTCCTTGTCTTGGAGAAGTCTCTCTTGTATAAGGGTTTGTTCTTCCACAATTGGGACTATCGCATCTTGATTTTTCTCCCAAATTATGTGGTCGGAATCACTTGAGATCACATGAGATTCTTCCAACATGTAGTAGTAAAGTGGCCTTGATAACTCCTAATCATAAACTTTATCACCCACACTGTCTTGCATATCTTATGTCTTATTCAAAATTGGAGCTTCTTTCCTCAAGTGATATAATTCCATCTAGATTTGGAATCTTACACTCTCAATTGCTTCAACACTATCGTGAGACAATTCCAAGGGTTAAATTTCAGCTAAGGAAATTGACTTGAGTATGGATGTTTCTTGTCTCATGGCATCCTCTTGTCTCAAAAATTCCTAACCTCTCATGGTAGGGTTCATCTCAAATTGAATTGATATATCAAGAATTGTGAGTGGAGTTTCTCCATATAATGAAGAAGCTTCGGTGCTAGAGTTGGAAATCCATACTGAGTCTTTCAGAACATTGGTCCATGATGAGTGCATTTCATATCATGATTTCATGGCCTTATTCCATTCTTTTATTCGATCTCTAGCATACTTTTGTGTATATTCGGTGCTATTTGAGGTATAATTGTTTGTTGTGTAGGAATTTCGGGCTCGAAGCATTTAGGAGTGAAACCAAGAGTCAAACGAGCAAGTTTGATGACTAAGGGAAGAGAGCAAGCTGAATGACACATCCCTTGCGTGAGTGTTCCACAAGTGCATGAGTCATCGCAGTAATAAAAAAATATACCTTGGTGATTGGGTAGTTGTATCTATAGGGAATAGTGTTAGAAACAAGAGATATTACTATTTAGCTATAGTAAAAATCAATTGGGGGTGAAATCAATATATCGATGCAAAGAAAATAAAAAGAACACAAAAAGAGCAATAAAAGTAAAGAGAGGTAATCGATGACAAAGCGAGACACCCAGAAAATGCTCATCTTAGGACTATTGTTTCAAGTGCAAGACTAATACTATGCCTCCTAGCTAATATTTAATGAGTCGAGGAAATCCAAAGATACATGGTCCCAAACGTAAGGTCAACTGTGACTAGCCCTCTACACTATGCCACGGCGGAAAGGAATACTCTCAACACCTCATATTGTGTGGTACTACTTGCGGTTCTGGGGACTCCAAGTGATAAACCTTATTCCCTAATATAGTTTAAACCATTTGGTCCAAGCGAAAGAACCCTAGTCACAAATAAGCCCCAGTACTAAGGTTCACTACAACGCTTTACTCTGTTGCTCGAGCAACTAAGCCCCAGTGGAGTTCATCTCTTAGCACTTTACTCTATTGTGACCACAAAGAACACTTGGAATGTGGAGGTAGGATAAATCACATCGGAACAGAAATGGGACATTCCGCTACCTCTCGACTCGCCCTCTCGAGCCTCTTCAATCTTGCTTAGTCTAACCCTAATGAAGTTGTCACACTATCAAAGGATTACCTAGATGGATTCTCAACCCTAGTGTCACATCTAAGGAAAAATCATATAATTAACATTAAAGATTGAAACTCAATTAAAATCATCAATTAAAGGAGCATAATAAAAGTCAATGAAACAAATTCATCATAGGATTTACAAGTCCAAGCACCAACTACAAGTTTAGCTCTCCATGGAGCAATACAAAATCAACAAAGAGTTTGAAATCATATGCATATAAACCATAAATAAAATCCCCTTGTCGTCCATGTTGATGGTCTTATGGAGCGGCTTTGTTTTCTCCAAAGGTTCCCTTGTTAAACCTAGGGCACACCTCACCAAATTGATGCCGACGAAAGCTACCCCAATAGTTCTCCTCCAAAGGAATTCGATGTCGATGCCATAGAACCACTCCAAAACCCTTGTAAAAACCTCTCCAAACCCTAGCCACGCTCTCCCCGAAAGTTAGGCAAGAGATAGAAATAGGATCCCCAAATAAATATTAAATCGTGGTATTTATAGGGCTGAAATCGGCCATCCACATGCCCGTGTGGAATTTCCACATGCCCATGTGGATTCTCTGTAATTTGATTTTCTACGAGCTGTAAGCAGTAATCTGCTATAGTGAATTGCTACAATGTTTTGCTACAGTAACTGCTACAGAGCTCAAGCCAAACTTGCTACCGACTTCATTTTCTTCATCGAGGCTGCCAAGTTGGGCACACAACTACGCAGTAGATCATGTCACCTCTTGCTTTTGACACATTGATGAAGCTCTTCAATGTTACACATGTTGGACTATATAAGTGTGATTGGCTTCGAGCCGCCCCAATTTGTATAATCCCTTGAGCACTTTAGAGGTTAGTACACACTCACATGTCTACAACTTGTGTCTTGGTCCTTGCTTAGCATGAGAGTTTCTTCAACCATTGCAACCATGACCTATTTTGCTTCTTTTCTTCCAATTCATCTCCACAACCCTAAATGTGCAAAAGAACACAAATACATACGAATAAGTGATAAAACATGAGAAAAGTGATGCTCAATATAAGAAAAGTATACTTCATTTTACTTATACACAAGCACTTATCACTGAACATGTGCAGAGCACAACCGTGCTCTGTCCCACTAATTTTCCCAGTCTAGAGAACAAGATAGCATAATACTAGCACGGGAGTGTTCTAGGCAGAACAAAATCTCAACATGGCCATGTTTCTTCCATTGATAATCTCAAGAAAAAGACATATTCTCTTCATTAGGAGGAACACGGGCACGCCACCCTTGACACGGGCACGCCACCCTTGACACGGGCGTGTACTAGAGGAGCATTGGAGAAGCATGACCGTGCGTCTTCCACTGATTATCCCAGGAGTTTCACTTAAGAAATCTCAGAAAAGAACACGGGTTGAATACGACTATGCTCAGACAGTGTCGGGCCTGAATTTTTTCTTTTTAACTCGAGTTTATAGGGTTTCTTCTCATTTTTTGTTCGGGGATTCTACTCTCCACCTTGAGGACTTGGATGAGAGTGAAGACCAGGCTTCATCACACTACCTAAGGATATCAAGGACGAGTCAGAGGCACTTCAGAGGTGGGGTTAGCATGCGGAGCTCGACAAGGAAGAGTATCTACAGAAGAGAAAGGAGTCATGTTTTCCTCTTTTAATTCTTTCATTATTTCCTCCTTGTTGTACCCGCCCATAAGGGGCTAACTAGCCATAATGCCCCGGGGTGTGAACTTGGATGCTTTGTATGCTTTAAACTCTTACATTTTAGTGCTCTAAAGAGTTCTTTTAGATTCTTTTGTTAAATCCTGTGGTTGCATAACTCGATGTGTTTGATTTGCACAGTTGCTTGGGTAAAACTCAGTGTGTGGCTTGTTTAGCAAGAAACGCGTAATTACTCTAGAAATACTCGGTGTACTTGAGAACCATAGATGCAAAATTACTCTTAAGGACACACTTGAACCATAGAATGTACCTGGTAGGCACTAGGAGTAAGTTAGCTTGCAATAGTTCTTAGGAAACATCTCGGGGCATTACTCTTTTGTTGTTGAAACACTCGATCCTAGTCTACCTGTCACCTTCACCATTTTATCTTTTCTTTAGCTATTTCTCATTTTAATTCATTCCGAATTAGTGCTAAACTAGATTTGAGAAGATCAATTAGTACTTCGAGCCCACTCTCTAAGTTTCGACAACCCTACACCCTAGCGGGTACCACTATATTACTTGTGTGTAACCCGTGCACTTGTGGAGAACAAATCAGTCCATGGTTCCTTCAACTCTTGTACCCTTGTATCATGATCCTGTGTGTAGCTTGTTAGCAGATATGCCAAACTTAGCTCTGGTTGGGAGTAGTTTGGATAATGATAAATTGATAGATACCCATCTGATAAGTGTCTAAATGTATATATTATCTTATATGTATTTTATACATTTATCATGTATTTTATTAGAATTAATGCTCGTTTTGTTCTTAATCATGTGTTATTTGCTTTATAGGGCACAAAGAAGCCATAGAGAATAGGAGGATACAATTAGGATGAAAACTAGGTTGTACAGTATTGTAATTGATTTACTGTAGCTGGATCATTGTAATGTATTTACTGTAGTAATGTTGTTGTAGCAGCTACTGTAGCACATGGAGACTTGTTTGAAGGCCTCGAGAAAACCTAAGTCATGCTGCCTTCAAACAAGTTCTTATCAAACCTGTATGCCCCCTATTATTAGCCCTGATATAGGTCGGAAATTCAGGGTATTTAAGGGCTCTTCTAGAGCAAATCAACGGGGGACTTTTCCTTTGCCTTTTGGGCCGCTGCCACCATAGCTTCTTGAGGCCTTCCGGCTATCTTTTGGGGATGATCCTTGTGGGAAATGAACACACATCATCACCGAGAGGGAGAGGAGCAAAGAAGAAGGAGTTGGAGTGAAGATCTAAGCCATCATTGCAAACCATTTGATGCTCCATCCATTCAAGGGGATCAAGATCATAGAGCGAGTTTTCTTGCTTCTTTATTGTATCTTTTTTCCTTGTATGTTATGTAAGTATCTCTCATCATGAGGGATTAACTTGTTGTGGTGTTTGGATTTGGAGAAAACCTAGGGTTCATCTTGTGTAAAACCATGGATGTTGTTATTGTTATGTAAGTATCTCTCATCATGGTTGTTTAAGATTCAATATATTGTACTTTGCATGTCTTAAGCTACAAATGGAGAAATTCATAGTTCATTCTTGAATTGTATTTGTTGACATGAGAGCATGCTTATACTAGGTCATACATAGATTGAAAGGGGATACATGTGTGGACACCCCGAGAGATCGGGTGTTGGTAGCCCTCCATTGCTACGTTTAAGCCGAAGAAGAGTAGGTTTACTCATATTTAGAGATTTCCTTGAACCCGTTGAAATTGTAGGAGTGTTGATCCAGAAGAGATTCCGATCACCACTAGTATGGAGTTAGGAGTTAGCCACCAAGAGATTGTGGTTAACCTATCTAAGAGATATTTAGGTCTTAACTACCATCATTACACCTTTAAACCATCCTAGTTTGGGCCTTAATGACAACCCTAGGTGGATTCCTTGTCTGTACACCTCCTTCTCATGCTTGATACTCCCTTTTTCATTTTTTTATGTGTGCTAGTAGCCTGGCTATAGATTAGTTAATTTATTTAATTTTAGTCAGTTTATTTTATTTTATTTTATTTGTTCTTCTTGCTAAGAATTGTAGGCTATATAGTAGATGAAGAGTGAGTAATAATACTTTCTTGGCCCCATGGAATACGACCTCTGTGTCACATATAGGGTATTACCTGGCAACCCCGTACACTTGTGGGGAATCAATCACCATCCAACTCTTGGGCCCTCATATCATGAACTTACATGTAGTGCGTTAGTAGAACCGACAAACCTGCCCCTAGTTAGGAGTAAATTGGATGATCAAATGAGAGACACTCCTCTAACTCTTGCGCCCTTGTATTGTGGACTTGTGTGTGGTGCATTAGCAGATTTGACAAACTTGTCTTTGTTGGGAGTAATTTGGATGAAAATTAGATGAGAGCCACGAATGATTCCCCAAGGCTGCAAACAATTCGTCCATATCATGAACCTCCTAAAGTAAAGAATGAATACAAGAGTTAGATTACAAAGAAAAAGAAAAGTAATCAAATAAATATAAGGAAAATAGAAATAATGGCTAGATTACTAAAATCCTAACTTTCCTAAAAGTTGCCAATCCCTGGCAATGGCGCCAAACCTTGATACTCCCTTTGCATATCCATAAGTGCACAGGTTGGATAAGTAGTAAAGTGTACCTGAATTGGTCAGGTAGTCAAATCCAAAAGGACTAGTAAGCTTTCAATACTCATTATTCTTCTAATATCTAATAGAAGGAAATGGACTACTTACTAAGGCTAATGCAGGACTAGAAGAGAATTGGATGAGAATCATAGAGATAGAGTAGGGCCCCAAGATGACTCCCCTAGATAAATGTAATAACTCTAGTAATGATTAAATGGTACATCCCCTTAGACCGTAGGTGAATCCCTAACGGAGGGTTTCATAATGTACGACTTATTTCTACGAGTGGACTCAACCACTTTCCTAATGTGTGCCCTAGCTAGATAGTTAACATGCTTCTTCACTATAATTACAACTACGGGGAACATGGCCACCAAGTTTTGCTCATGCAACTAGTGGCAATTCCTACACCAAGTTTTGTAACATACAACCTCAAGGCAATTAACACAAAAGTTTTGCAACCTAGATAAACAAAAGGGAAATCACCAGGAAACTCAATAATCATGTAGTAAAGTTAATACAACAAAAGTAGAGGTTCATAATCTGGGGTATCGAATGATGGTTAGGCACTCATAGTTTTACAAACCCATGAAAGACTAAAGAAAAAAAGAGAAAGAATTGATGAAAATTTTCCGTTTTGCTTCTCGAACAACTCCTACAGTGCTCTAATGAAGTTCCCACCTCGTTGATGCTCTGTACTTGGCATCCTCACACCTCATATCTGCATCTAATACATGGAAAATAAAGCCTATTGACCTACTCCAAGAAGATGGGGAAGAATCCTAGCCAAAAGTCGACTTAAAAACCTAACTTTGGGGCATCAAAAGGTATTCCCAATGCAAGTATGACCGTGCTCTTAGTTGTTCTCTTGACCGTGCTCTTTTTGGGAGTCATGGAATGAGTTTTTGACAAGAAACATGAAAAATCCTATAAAGTGCATAGGCAGAAGGATGCCCATGCTTCCCCTTGCATGACCATCTTAGGGTCAAGGAAGCCGTGATTTTTTTGTCAACTTACTACAGTGCCTGTGCTTAGGATGGAGAGGATTTTCCCATAGTGGTTCCCCTGCAATTTGCAATTCAGCTCTGTTTTTGCGCCAGATTTGTTCCCAAATACTTTCTTTCATCCCAAGACCTAATTTCCAACATAATTAGACATAAATACCCAAAGTCGCATTGATTTACATCAAAAAATATACCAAAAGATAAGCTAATCATGCAATCGGATATGTAAAATGTCTATATAAAATGCACTCATCAAGTCTAATGTAGATCTCCTCATCTAGGTCGTCACATAAGAATGCGTTGTCTATATAATTTCACTCATCAAGTCTGATAAACCTTCCCTTTATGATAGTTCTATGACAAGTAAACATCGGATAGTCATCATCTTGGCAACTGGTGCGAAAGCCTCATGGAAGTTTAACCCTTCGAGTTGAGTGAAGCCATCAACATCAAGTTGGGCTTTGTAACGTTCAATAACCCCATCAACCAGGCACTTGATTTTGTTGACCCATTTGTAGCAAATGAGCTATTTGCCATGAGAAAATGACCTAATGGTCCAGGTCTAGTTTTCTTCTAGGGCTCAAATTTCTGCAATTATAGTGTCGCATCATCAACAATCTCGGATTGCTTCACTATAATTTTTAGGCTATGAATCACTATCAAGAGCAACTACAAAGGCTTTGTGAGTCAGTGTAAAATGCTAATATGATAAATAATGTTTAATGGGATAGACCGTACTTGAGGATATTGTTAGAGCCTGGCATAGGAGGATGGCTTTAAAGTGCAAGTAGTTATTAAGGTGCCCTGGTGGTCGGCGAGTGTGTTGAGGATGAGTCAGACTAGTGGGTCCTGGTGATTGGGCCTATTTGTCATTTGCAAAAGAGAAAGGCAATGTTGGGCTGGGCTGGATCGTGGGTAGGAGCCATTTGGGCTTCTCTTTGTAGATGGAAGGAAATAGCGGGTGGTCTAAGCACTACTGTTGTAACATCAGGCTGCCCAAGTCAGGGAGATCAGCTTTGCTCCAGGGATTGATAATGGGTTGGTAGGTTGATTAGGTTGAGAGTTTGATTTTGTTGTATTAGGCTGAAAAGAAATATTTATTCATGAAAAACCACATCTCAGGAATGAAAAAGCTCTTTTGTTTCCAAGTCGAACACCTTCCACCCTTTCTTGTCTAACGGCTATCCTAAAAAGACACACCAACATGCACGTACCATGAATTTGTAGTTGCTTTTCGCAAAGACTTTTGCATAACACAAGGAGCCAAAGGCTCAAAGATAATCATATGATGTGCGCTTCCTGTAGAGAATTTCGAGTGGTGATTTTTCCGAGAGTAAGGATGTGGGTATGTGGTTGATCGGGTGGGCCGTCGTTAACAAGCACACCCCCTAGAAGTAAATAGGTAAGTGGCCTAAAATTTTAAAGCTCAAGACACATTGAGGAGATGATGATGTTTAAGCTCGGCCAGCCCATTCCATTAAGGAATATAAGTGCATGTGGTTTGATATATAATGCCTTTAGTCGGAAAAAAAAAATCAATCATTGATTTAGTCATAAATTCAGTCCCATTATCTCATTGTATCTTTTTAACTACTTGCTACTACTCAATCATTGATATATAATGCCATTGCTTGTTTCTGAACACTATTCCCTGTGGATGCGACTACCCACTCACCAGGGTATTTTATTACTTCGACAACCCGTGCATTTGTGGGATACACACGCAAGGGGTCGTGTCAAGTTTTTGGCGCCGTTGCTGGGGAATAGGCGTTTTAGAGACATTTGTACTTTGCTATTTTATCTATTCATTATTCATTCTATTTCACCTTTTTTTATTCGTCCATCATTCTAATTTTTTTCTTTTATTTTGTCTCACTTTTTCTTGCAAGGAAACTAAATGACGATTGATCCAATCATTGAGCTATATTTTCAAGTTGAAGCTCTGAGTAAAGAGGTTGATAGAATTATTGCTTCACAGCAACAAAGCAACCCATGCTACAGCACATATCATCCAAATGAGAAGAGCTACCAAAATTTTTTATGGAATAATGATGGACAACATTGGCAAGCAACTTAAGAGCAATTTCAAAAGGATGAGATACTCAAAGGGGATGTACCTCAGTGGAAAGAAGTGCTAGCTAACTTTATTGAATCATCCGATGCCTCTTGCCAAAGTATGGAAGCCACAAGAAAATGTCATGAAGCCTCCTATAAAAACCTTGAGCATCAATTAGGATGGATACTTGACACACTCTCCAAAGAACATGAAATATTTGAGCAAGCAACGCAAGTCCCTTGTAGAGATGATGTTGTAGTGAACGCTAATGAAGAAATGGGGCAGACCCAGTATATTGCTGTAGAAATTGAAGAGAAAGAAGAAGAATATCATGTTGAGAATTTGGATTGCTTAAAAGAACAATGTACTTGTGAGCAAGGAAATTTTCAAGGGGATTTGCTAGTGTCATGTTTCTTTCAAGCTGAAAATACACAAGATGAAGCAACCCCTAAGGTAATGGAACAAGCATCATTCTTTGGGATTGACCAATTCATAAAAAGCAAGAAAGAGATTTTGGGAAGGGAAAAAGATGTGGGGAGGATATTTAAACCATCCAATGACCCACCAATGCTAAGCTTAGATAATTCCCAACCCAAATTGTTTCCTTGGAGGCCAAAAGTAAGATGGTTGGACCCTCCAACAAATACTCCACCACGGCAAGTTGATTTTTGGTTTAAAGGAAGTAGCTATGCAAGTTCTTGTCAGGAGGAATACACTCTTTTCAAGCCGCCTTAAGGTAAGAAAGAGGTACATCAAGCTTAGTGACGTTAAACAAGCGCTACTTGGGAGGCAACCCAAGTTTTTATAGCTTTTCTAGGCATAGTTTAGTTTTAGCATGAATAATTGCCTAGTGTTGGTGTTTCCATTTTATTATGCGTGTGCTGTGATTTTCTCATGGATTATTGGTGTTTTAGTGTGCCTAATTGTGATTATCGAAGTTTTGGGTCATTTGAGAGTATTTTCATGGATCTCTGGTCGAATTTTTATCGTATATGTAGGCTCTGAACATTGTATTTAAGTTTCTAAAATTTTCTGCAAAGCCTATAATTTTTTCTAAGTCAACCAGAAAAGACACACGACAGTGTGGAATTTCCACATGGTCACCTTTCAGAGCGCATCTCGAGAAGACACAGGGGCGTGTGACTGCTCCTATGAACGACCTTGTGAAGGGCACACGGCCGTGTGGAATTTCCACATGGCCATGTGGATCTCTGTAGAGCTACAGCTCTCCATCCCGAGAGTCACAAAGGTCGTGTGAAGTGCCCCTGTGAGTGCCCTTGTGAATAGCACACGACTGTATGGAATTTCCACATGGCCGTGTGGATGCTCTGCAGGACAAGAATTTCATCCAGAGGTTCACATGGGACGTGCAAGTGCTCCTATGGGTGAGCGTGTGCATGGCACACGGCCGTGTGGAACACTTAGATGGTTTTCTTGAGATTTAGAGAGGCCACAGGGGCGTGTGGGTGCCCCTGTGGCCGGCCTTGTGTTGGCCAGGTTGGGCACAAGGCCATGTGGATGTTCTGAGAAGCAAAAAAGAGGAAACACAGGGGCGTGTGACTGCCCCTTTGAACCCTAACAGTGGAGGCACATGGCCGTGTGAAATTTTCACATGACCATTTCGATGCACAGAACACAATAGGCTGCAGTTTATTTTAAAAATCTTCTTTCGCCTTTCCAATTCTAAATGTCTCCACACTCAAGGGATGTTCCCTCCCACCTTTCCAACCCTCTCTTCGTCCTTTTTAAGGACTTTTTAAGTCGTTTTCTGGCCATATTCGAAGTTTTTGATTTCCATTTCATCAGAAAGCATCTTTTCTCCTTTTCTTCGTCAATCTTTTCTTTTCCTTTTCAACACCAGGATCATCATCAACAGCAGCAACAGCATCGGCACCAGTAGTAGATAACACCGCTGCTTGAGGCGTTTCTAGTTTTATGTTTCTTTTGTTTTATTTTACTTTTATTGAGCTTCACTGAACCCCCTTGTGTATACATGCAGATGGTCTTGGATGTAAGAAAATTGAGTAATAGTCATAAACACAGTCAAGGGAACGTGTGTATCCCGCAAGTGCACGGGCTTGTCGAAGTAATAAATTTACCCTGGTGAGTGGGTAGTCGTATCCACAGGGAATAGTGTTCAGAAACAAATGTTATCACTATTTTAGCTATAAATGGAATCGATAGTAAAAGAAATCAATATGTATATATATATATATAAAAGAAAATAAAAGAGACCAAGAAGGAAAATAAAGGTATGAGAGGTAATCGATATAAAGATGGGGTACCCAGACAAAGCTCCTCCTAGGACTAATGCTTATAGTGCAAGACTAGTATTATACCCTCTAATTGATGTCTAATAAGTCATGGAAATCCTTAAGCACACGGTCCCAAACCTAAGGTCAATCATGACTAATCCCACACTATACCTAGCTCTAGACTTCTCTACGACCCTTGACTCTCGATGACCTGTCACCTAAGCCCCAGGGGAGTACCTCATACTAATGCCTAGCACCGTGTGAAATTGCATGGAGTTCTAGGGATTCCAAGTGAAAGACCCTATCCCTAATTATAGTTCTAACCCTTTGGTCCAGGTGGAAGAACCCTAATCTAAGTTAAGCCCCAGTCCTAGGATTCACTCAACCCTTCGCAAGGGAGTTCATCTCCTACTACTTCACTCTACTTCAATCGTGATTAACTCTCAGGATACGGATGTAGGGAAATTCACACCGGAGGCGAAAGGGGACATTCTGCTACCTCTCGACTCACCCTCTAAACCCTCTCCAACCTTGTGTAGTCTAATCCTATAGAGGTTTTCACACCCTAAAAGGATAACCTAATAGATTCTCAAACCTAGTGTCACGGCTAAGGGAAAATCTCATACAATCGGCATGCAAGATTGGAACTCAATAAGAAAACATCAAATTAATAAAGCATAATAAAAGTTATAGAAACACGAACATCCTAGGGTTTACAAGTCCGAATACCCACTAGGGTTTAGCTCTCCATGGAGCAATACAAAGTCAATAAAGAGTTTAAGAACATATGTATGAAAACTATGAAGAAAACCCCCTTGTAGATAGTATTGATGGTCTTGTGGAGCCGCACGTCTTCTCCAACGAATCCCTTGTCAAGCCTATGGCACACCTCGCCGAATCGATGCCGACGAAAGCTCCCCCAATAGCTTTCTCCCAATGGATGTCTATGCCAATGCCGTATAATCGCCTCCAAAGACCTCCAAGAACCTCTCCAAACCCTAGCCGAAACCCCCCAAAAGATAGGCAAGAGATAGAAGGGGGGTCCCCAAATAGATCTGAAAAAGGGCTATTTATAGGCTGAAATCGGAGTTCCACATGCCCCTGTGGATTTTCCACACGGCCTGCAGAATTTTCGCACGCCCGTGTGTTAATTCCACACGGCCGTGTGGAAATTCTGTTTTGCTGATTTTCGGCAAACTGTGAATAGTAACTTGCTACAGTGTTTTGCTGCAATAATTAGTTTCAGAACTGCTACAGTACTTCTCCGAAATGCTCCCGAATTCATCATTCTTCATCGAGGCCGTTGAATTGGACAAACAATCAACAGTAAATCACGTCGCATCTTCACTTGAAACACATTGACGAAGCTCTTGATAATGTTGCACAAGTCGGAACATGTGAGTGTGACTGCCTTTGTGTCCTCCAAATCACGTATTCACTCAACCCCAATTGGAGTTTGGCACATACTCACATGTCTTTGACCACAACTTATGCCTTGTTCCTTGACCATTCCAAGAACTTCCTCAACAATCGCGTTCATGACCTATTCTTGCTCCTTCTTCTTTAATTCTTATACACAACCCTACAATGCACGAAAGAACACAAATACACACTAATTAGTGATTAAATCTTAGAAAAGTAATGCTCAATGTAAAACAATAATACTTCATATTACTATAACACAAGCACTTAACAGTGCTCCATAACCCATTGAGACTCAACTCTCATTGAACATAACTCCATCAAACGCAACACTTGGAATTCAGGAGAGTATTGTTTCAATTGACCATTCCCACATATTTTTGTTTGATTGCTATATTTTTATTGTGCTTATATGGGTACATTGGGGACAATGTACATCTTAAGTGTCGGGGGAGTTCACTTTGCACACACCTTTACTTGTGCGCTCAATTGATTTTGCTCATGTAGCCCGTGGCGATTCACCTTAGTTGCAACAGCTGTATTTTTAGAGTCTAGGAGAATTTTTAATATTTTATCCTATCATGCTCTAGTTTTACTTTAATTTTAAGGAATTTTTGCACGATTATCTCATATTGTACAACACACTCTTGGAATCTTTTGGAAACTCAAGCTTGAAAGTTTTAAGGACAAGTTTATCTTTGTTTTAGTGAGTTCTTAGTTTTGTTTTGAGAAATACATGAAAAAAATGAAAAAGACAAAAAAAATAAAAAAATGTGGAAAAATAGAAAAAATAAAGTTTGAATATTTGCTTGGTTTTATTTGTGCATTTGGTGTGGAAAGAGCTACCGCCTATGAAGTATGTAGCTAGTCTCATAAGTCGGATACAAGTTATGCCTTAATGAGAGAAAAGTTATCTCATGGGATGCGTGAAAGCTACTACCCCGGTAGAAAGAGCTACCTCCTCGAAAGCGTGAAAGCCACCTTTGGCTGCCGCCTAGGAAAGGGCTACTTTAGAGGTTGTGTGAAGCTGCTACTTCCTTTCTTTTTGTATATAAATAAGTCCTTTTAAACAAGAGTTTAAGGAGTACTTTTTGGGTTGTCTTGAGTGAGTTCACACACACATACACATTTTCGAGTTCTCTTCCTTTTTAATTCGAGTTTTTAGCTAAAACATTGATATATTTATGCAATGTTTTGATTTTCTCTTACTTGTAGAATGCTTCTTTTGCACACTTTTGGTGAACCTAAGGCCGAGCACTTTCAATTGTTCTTTCCAAGTACTTTCACGTTTTATTTTTTGCTTGAGGACAAGCAAAAGCTTAAGTCTGTGGGAGTTTGATAAGTGCTCGTGTTATACTAATACGAAGTATTATTATCTTACATTGAGCATTACTTTTAGCAGATTTCATCATTAATTTGTGTGCATTTCTGTGCTTTTGTGCATTGTAGGGTTGTGGAAATAATTTGGAGAAGAAAGAAGCAAGAATAGGTTGTGTTCGCCATTGTTGAGAAGTTCTCGGACCAAGCAAGGAATAAGGCACGAGTCTAGACTTGTGGGTGTGTGCCAACCTCCATTGCAGGGGCACAAGGGCAGTCACATTCACAAAAGTCAAACTCGTGTAGCATTGGAGAACTTCGCCAATGAAGAGAAATGAAGTAATCGACATAATCTACCGTTGATTATGTGCCCAATTCAACGGCCTCGATGAAGAACGATGAATTCGGGAGCATTTCGGCGAAGTACTGTTCACCCGGGCGTGTGGAAATTCAACAGGCCCGTGTGGAAAATCCACAGGGGCGTGTAGAACTTCGATTTCAGCCCGATTTCAACCTATAAATAGCCCGTTTTCTGATCTATTTGGGGACCCCTCTTCTATCACTTGGCTATCTTTTGGGGGGCTTTCGACTAGGGTTTAGAGAGGTTCTTAGCGGCCTTTGGAGGTGATTATATGGCATTGGCATCGGCATCGACATCGAAATCCATTAGAAGAAAGCTATTGGGGGAGCTTTCGTCAGCATCGATTCGGCGAGGTGTGCCCTAGGCTTGACAAGGGATTCGTTAGAGAAGACGTGCGGCACCACAAGACCATCGATATGATCTACAAGGGGGTTTTCTTTATGGTTTTCATGCATATGTTCTTAAACTCTTTATTGACTTTGTATTGCTCCATGGAGAGCTAAACCCTATTGGGTATTCGGACTTGTAAACCCTAGGATGTTTGTGTTTCTATAACTTTTATTATGCTTCATTAATTTGATGTTTTCTTATTGAGTTCCAATCTTGCATGCCGATTGTATGAGATTTTCCCTTAGCCGTGACACTGGGGTTGAGAATCTATTAGGTTATCTTTTGAGGGTGTGACAACCTCTATAGGATTAGACTACACAAGGTTGGAGAGGGTTGAGAAGCTGAGTCGAGAGGTAGGGGAATGTCCCCTTTCCCCTCGGGTGTGAATTTCCCTACCTCTGTATCCCAAATGTTAATCACGATCGAAGTAGAGTGAAGTACTAGGAGATGAACTCCCCTGCGAAGGGTTGAGTGAATCCTAGGACTTGGGCTTAACTTAGATAAGGGTTCTTCCACCTGGACCAAAGGGTTAGAACTATATTTAGGGATTCGGTCTTTCACTTGTAATCCCTAGAACTCCATGCAATTTCACACGGTGCTAGGCATTAGTATGATGTACTCCCCTGGGGCTTAGGTGATAGGTCATCGGGAGTCAAGGGTCGTAGAGAAGTCTAGAGCCGGGTATAGTGTGGGATTAGTCACGGTTGACTTTAGGTTTGGGACCATGTGCTTAAGGATTTCCACGACTCGTTAGACATCAGTTAGAGGGTATAATACTAGTCTTGCACTAGAAGCATTAGTCCTAGGGGGAGCTTTGTCCTAGAAGCATTAGTCCTACCTTTTTGCCTCTCTTTTACTTTCTTTTATATATATATATATACATATTGATTTCTCCTACCATCGATTCCATTTATAGCTAAAATAGTGATAACGCTTGTTTCTGAACACTATTCCCTGTGGATACGACTACCCACTCACCAGGGTATTTTATTACTTTGACAACCCGTGCACTTGCGGGATACACACGCAAAGGGTGTGTCAACAGGGAACAGGTTAGCCTTACGGCCACCTAGGGTTGAGGTAGTGTTGGACCTCCCCTGGATTATCGTGGTGGTATGTCGTGCGCGGGACCCACGGGTCGGGGCGTGACACTTTCACCCATGTAGACAACGTTTCAAACAATGTGAACAATAAGAATTGAGCTTTTCTTACAAGTCTTCTTTAATTTGAATTTTTTTACTTTTTAAATAAAGTGGAATTCAAGTTTTACAATAAATGTAAGGAGTGTTTCAACTTTCCTTTTTTTTGAATCGGAATGCCATGTTTTTGTATTCACTTTTAATAAATAAGTTTCTAATTATTTTTCTTTTGAAGAAAACTATGAGAAAGCCCTTGAATTATTCTAATTTTATAAAACATTATTTAAAAGTTTCATATCATTATAAAGTGCATACTTTTTAAATCAGTTATTTTAAAATTCAAATTTATTTAAAATTACTAATAAATCTTTAAATTTAATCCACACAATTGCAGTTGTTATTGCCGCAAAATATCAAAATAAGCATCAAGATTGATCAAGTTAAGTAGACTTGCAATTAGTATTATTAAATTTATGTTTAATTCCCTAAATAGTCTTTTCACTTTTACGAATTTACCCTTTTGGTCCATCTATTTAAATTATAATTTTTTAGTCTCTTTACTATTTTAATTGAGTCATATAAGTCCCTCTACTATTTTAATTGCACAACAACAAACCCCATTCTTGAAGTTTTAGGGTCTATAGAGACTGATATGGCTTAATTAAAATAGTAAAGTAACTAAAAAATTACAATTTAAATTAAAGGGACTAGAAAGATAAGTTTGGTAAAGTAGGATGTTTGTTAAGGGAATTATACCTTAAAGTTATTATCAAAGAATGTTGTGTATCTAATGTTTGCTTTTCTCCTTTCCTAATGTTTTGGTTTATATAGATATATTTTAATTCACAGTCAATGGTTCAAGCCTTCGTTCAAAATTAGCCATGTGTTTTCTTAGGATTTTTCATACTATTTTTTCTTGACATACATCTTGAAATTGTTTTATATATGTATATATTAGTCACAATAGTTGGAATATTTTACATTCTTATTATATATTTGTATATCACCCTTATTTTGCCACTTCATCCAAGTAATTAACATTTTGAATATGTGAATGATAAGAACTAAGATTTTTGTTGCAAGGCCATTTTGAAATTCAACTTTTTTCTTCTTTTGAATAAATTCTAAATCAAATTTCACATTAATGGATGGTGTGTTCCAAACATTTTCATAATAAAGAACCATGTGAATGGAGTATTTTGGTTGGAGTATTTCACATTCTTATTTTATATATATCACCCTTGTTTTGCCATTTTACTTGAGAAGTCAGTATTTTGAACCATGTGAATGGTAAGAAGGTTTTTTTTTTTTTTTTTTTAACAAAGTCAACAAGTGACAAAGTAAAGAACAAACTGATACAGAGATGGATCAGCTACGATGGCTTGATTGACCTCCTTAGGATAACCCCCAAGTCATGCAACCTTGGAGGAAAGAACAAGAGGTATTTCCCATACGGAATTCCCACAAAGGATGCAAAAAGTGAATTATAATCTGAGAGGCTTGAACCCGAGACCTCTCAATCACAAGTACTAGTAGTTATAGTTAGACTAGCCCACAGTTCCTAGAAATAAGCTTTTTATTACAAGTTATTTATGAACTTTACCTTTTTTTTATTTTTTAATAAAGTTGAAGCTAAGTTTCACATTGATGTAAGGCGTGTTCCAAACATTCTCCTTAATTTAATATGAAAGACATGATTCAAGCCTTTTTTATAAAAGGGTTTCTAATCATTATTCCTTTTAATAGAAAACTACAAAAAAGTCCTCCAATTCTTCTAAAATGATAAAAAAAAATCATTTAAAATTTTGATGTCCTTATAAAGTTGATAGAACCATTTACTTTTAAAATCAAATTTAATTTAAATTACTAATAGAACATTAAATTTCACTAACACCAATTTTTTTTGTTGTTGTTTTCATTGCAGAACACCTACACAAACAACAAGTTTATCCAAACAAATAGTCTTTTAAGTGGAATCATCAAACCCATACTCAGATAATGTCTTGTCATACAATCACTTATTTTTAAAATAAAATTTATTTGTAATTACTATTAAAACATTAAATTTCAATAACACAATTTTTTTTTTGTTGTTGATTTTTATTGTAGAACACCTATACCAATAACAAGCTTATTGTTAGTGCAAGAGCACTTTAAGTTGGTTTAATTTGACACCTAGTCTAGGTGATGTGGCAATCATAATGACATGGCATGGATAATGACATGTAAGCATGATGACATGGCAAGGTGACTTGGCTAGGAGAAATATATCCTTGAAGATCTTGATGAAGCTATTTTTGGCAAGTGGATAAAGCAAGCTACAACTTGAAGACAAGATCTCATCAAGACCATATTTAGAAGATTTAATTGAAGACTAAATATGGATGGAGCTCAATTGAAGAAATACCTATCAATAGTAAGTTTGAAGAATATTGAAGATATTATTTGAAGAGCTTTAAAAGATTTGGATGAAGATTATTAAGGGTATGATTGAAGACATACCTATTTGTGGCATGATTAAGCTGATTGATTGAAGATCTTTGGTAGAAGATTTGAAGACCAAACTTCTGTGAATTGAAGATCAAGTTTGGAAAGTTTCATGAAGACGCACAAGGGCGTGCACCCCTTGCGAGGGGACTGCGTGATGTGGAGCTGAGGAGGGAGGCTAGTTGCCGATAGTCGGGATCAGGTGATCTGGCTACATCGACTCGGACTAAGCATGACCAGGTGGTTGATAGGTCTTGAGGTCGCTTAGCAACGTAACCCGAACTCAGTCAAGGCAGCAGTCAGGGCCATGTTGCAAGTATGTTACAACAGAAGTTACAACAGCTAATTTCGGAAGGTTCTAAAGTTAGTAGCCGTGGAGATTCAAAAAGAGGTATGGACTATATTTGGGACATTGAGACATCTATATATACTACTTTGGTCTGAGATTGGGTGTGACTCTTGAAAGAGGGAGTAGGGAGGTATCGGATAATCTAGAGAGGGTAGTATTCTTGGTTGAGTGAGAGAGTGACAAAGTGTTTGTAGTCTTCTTTTTATTTCCTCTTTTAGTGGATTGTTTGTCTCTTGGCTTGGGCCCCCAGATGTAAGCGAGTTGATGACGAACTGGGTCACAAACTTCTTGTGTCTCCTTCTTGTTTGGTTTGTGTGTGCTTGTCTTTGAGTGTTGAGTGTTCATCTAACCTACAAACCTTAACCGGCGGAACTAACAAGTGGTATTAGCTTGAAGGTCACCAAGTTCGCCTTGGTTTCAAGGTCGGCGAGGTCCTAGCAAATTCTATTGATGGGCGGAAGGGAAGGAGCATCCGTCACACAACCTCCATTGCTCAATGGATCCAACTATCCTTATTGGAAGGCAAGAATAAAGGCGTTCATCAAATCCATTAATGAGAATGCATGGATAGTCATGGAAGAAGATTGGTCTCCCCGACTCAAGTTGATGAAGATAAGAACGAGATCGTTAAGAAGAAGAGTAATTGGAGTACCGAAGATATGAGGAAAGCCAATACCAATGAGAAGGCTCTCCATGCAATCTTTGAAGGAGTGGATGAGAATCAGTTCAAGTATGTTGCTACATGTGAGAGCGCCAAAGAAGCTTAGGATATTCTTCAAACCATCCATGAATGCACGAACTTCGTAAGAACTTCTAAACTTCAAATGTTGACAACTATGTTTGAGAATCTCAGGATGGGAAAGGATGAGACGATAGCCATATTCAATGGCAAATTGATGGACATTGCAAACCAAGCTTACCAACTTGGCAAGACGTACTTTGACAAAAAGTTAGTGCAAAAGACTCTTAGATCTCTTCCAAGAAGATTTGATGGAAAAGTTTCCGCAATAGAAGAGGCTAAAGATATTACAACTATGAGGCTTGACGAGTTGATGGGGTCATTACAAGCTTACGAGATGAATCTGAATCCTGAAAGGAAAGTGGAAGATTTGGCTCTAAAAACAGATGCAGAGAGACAGAAGGAGTTACAACAGGTTGTTGTAACAGATGATGAAGATGAAAAAGATAAAAAATTTGTGTCTCTATCAAGGAAGCTGCACAACATGATGAGAAAATATAAGACACAAGGCAAGAAATTCCCAATGAAAGATCCTCTTAGTGAAGAAAAGAAAGAAGTCAAAAATCATCTAAAGAAGATTAAGTGCAGAGAATGTTGTGGCCTTGGTCATTATCAAGCTGAGTGTGCTAACACTCTAAAGAAGAAAGAGAAGTCACTCAATGCAAGGAGTGATGATTCAGATGGCAGCCTTGAGGAAGAATACGAGGACAATCTAAGCAACCATCATACTTCCTTCCCAGCAGTAATAAATGAAGTAGCATGCTTTAACAAATCCAAGCCTGTCGCAGAATATGTTGCAACATCGGCCACAACATCTGACAAGACTAACAGTGAGAATTATGAGATGACAGAAAAAGATCTTCTCATTAGTTATTAACTTTTGCTGACGAAGTTTAATGAGATGATGCTACAAAACAAACACTTGGAGGAAGAGCTTGATGAATGTAAAGGAAAATTAAGCCATGCTGAAAAGACTTTAGACTCTATGAACAAAGGTAAAGCCAAGCTAGATGAAATCCTATCAATCAGGAGATCAAGTAAAGTCAAGAAAGGCATTGGATATGTTGGTGAAGCCTTAAGTATCAAGGCTATGAATTCAAGAGTTATTTTTGTCAAGTCAACCACTCAAAAAAAGGAGGAGCAAGTCAAAGCAAAGAAGGAACGTATAAGAGAAGTGCCTACATGTTTTCATTGTGGAGAGACCAGTCACATAAGACCCAAGTGCAACAAATTGAAAGAAGATTTAAAGAGTGGAAGAGTGATTGGACATGAGCAGTCAGTTATCAAAAAGAAAGTCAGAGGAAGGACTCTTGTGATCAAGAAAATGTGGATCCGAAAAAGTGAAGTGCCAAGAAATGATGCAAAGTGCTCAAGTGCAAGTCAGAAGATGATAGAAGAAAAGAGAAAACAGAAGGTTACAACATCAGTATGCAACATGCAGTGTATTGACTGAGGACCTTGGAGGTCAACAATTGAAATACCCCAATGGGTGAAAATCTCTTGATATCTTTCGAAGATAAAAAAAAAAAAAAAGAAAAAGAGAGAGAGAGAAAAAAAAGAAAATGAAGTCTGGAGGAAAAAAAAAAGATGGAAAAGGGAAGAATCTAACAAATTTCAAAGAAGATGAAGGTTTAAGCTCCAACATTGAAGAAGAATATAAGAAGCTCTTGAAGGAGCAACTTGAAGACTTGGATTCAAAACGATAGGGGGAGCTGATGCCCAAGAGCTATGAAGATAGGGGGAGTTGATAACCAAGAGTCCTGAAGATAATTGGAGTTACAGGAGAAGTTGTAACATGTTTTGCAACAACCAGTGTAGACCTTGGCATCATTCTGTCACAAAGGGGGAGAGAAGCTTCCTCACCAGATTGACTAGTTTAGTTTTTGGTTTTTGGACTTATTGTTCTTGTGGACAATGTTTATGTTCTTCAGTGTTTAATCGTGTTTGTTCTCCTAGTTGCATTTTTGTGATAAAAATATTTCACTCTCTGTAAGCAACTAGCAGATATTCATGTCAGGTCTGTTGTCTAGTCTCCAGTAAATGTTGTAACTAGAAGTTGTAACAGTGTCAGTCCAGTCTGTGTCCCAGTTAAATGTTGTAACTAGATGTTGTAACAGAGGTCAGTCTGGGAGCAGAAGAAGTTGTGTCAAATTATGCCAAAGGGAGAGATTGTTAGTGCAAGAGCACTTTCGGTTGGTATAATTTGACACCTAGTCAAGGTGATGTGGCAATTATAATGACATGGCATGGATAATGACATGTAAGCATGATGACATGGCAAGGTGACTTGGCTTGGAGAAATATATCCTTGAAGATCTTGATGAAACTATTTTTGGCAAGTGGATAAAGCAAGCTACAACTTGAAGACAAGATCTCATTAAGACCATATTTAGAAGATTTAATTGAAGACTAAATATGGATGGAGCTCAATTGAAGAAATACCTATCAATGGTAAGATTTGAAGAATATTGAAGATATGATTTGAAGAGCCTTAATAGATTTGGATGAAGACTATTAAGGGTATGATTGAAGATATGCCTATTTGTGCCATGATTGAGCTGATTGATTGAAAATCTTTGGTAGAACATTTTAATACCAAACTTGGGTGAATTGAAGATCAAGTTTGGAAAGTTTCATGAAGATGCACAAGGGCGTGCGCTCCTTCCGAGGGGACTGAGTGATGAGAAGCTGACGAGGGAGGCTAGTTGCCGGTTGTCGGGATCAGGTGATCTGGCTGCATCAACTCAGACTAAGCATGATCAGGTGGTTGATGGGTCTTGAGGTCACTTAGCAACTTAACCAGAACTCAGTCAAGTCAGCAGTCAGGGCCATGTTGCAATTATGTTACAACAAAAGTTGCAACAACTAATTTCGGAAGGTTCTAAAGTTAGTAGCCGCGGAGATTCTAAAAGAGTTATGGACTATATTTGGGACTTTGAGGCATCTTTATATTTGGAACGTCTGAGATTGGGCGCGACTCTTGAAACTTGGAGTAGGAAGGCATCGGACAATCTAGAGATGTTAGTATTCTTATTTGAGTGAGAGAGTGATAAAGTGTTTGTACGTTTTTGATAAGTGCTCGTGTTATAGTAATGCGAAGTGTTATTATCTTGCAATGAGCATTGATTTAATCAGATTTTATCACTAAAAAGTGTGCATTTGTTTACTTTTGTGCATTGTAGGGTTGTGGAGCCAATTTGGAGAAGAATGAAGCAAGAATAGGTTATGTTCGCCATTGTTGACGAGTTCTTGGACCAAGCAAGGAACAAGGAACGAGTTTAGACTTGTGGGTGTGTGCCAACCTCCATTGGAGGGGCACAAGGGCAGTCACATTCACAAAAGTCTAACTCGTGTAGCATTGGAGAATTTCGTCAAAAAAGAGAAATGAAGTAATCGACATAATCTACCATTGATTGTGTGCCCAATTCAATGGCCTCGATGAAGAACGATGGATTCGGGAGTATTTCGGAGAAGTACTGTAGCAGCTACTGTTCACATTCTGCCGAAATTCAGAATTCCAGAGAGTTCACACGGGCGTGTGGAAATTCCACACGGCCGTGTACTGTAGCATAAACACTGTAGCAGGAACACTGTTCACAGGTGCCGAGAAATCACGATTCCAGAATTTCCACACGGGCGTGTGGAATTTCTGGATTTTTACAGAAGTCCGATTTCAGCCCGAATTCAGCCCGACTTCAGCCTATAAATAGCCCGTTTTCATATCTATTTGGGGACCCTTCTCTTCTATCACTTGGATATCTTTTGGGGGGCTTTCGACTAGGGTTTGGAGAGGTTCTTGGAGGTCTTTGGAGGCGATTAAACGGCATCGACATCGACATCCTTTGGAAGAAAGCTATTGGGGAAGCTCTCATCGGCATTGATTTGTCGAGGTGTGCCTTAGGCTTGACAAGGGATTCGTTGGAGAAGACACGCGACTACACAAGACCATCGATATGATCTACAAGGGGGTTTTCTTTATGGTTTTCATGCATATGTTCTTAAACTATTTATTGACTTTGTATTGCTCCATGGAGAGCTAAACCCTAGTGGGTATTCGGACTTGTAAACCCTAGGATGATATTGTTTCTATGACTTTTATTATGCTTTCTTAATTTAATGTTCTATTATTGAGTTCCAATCTTGCATGCCGATTGTATGAGATTTTCCTTAGCCGTGACACTAGGGTTGAGAATCTATTAGGTTATCCTTTGAGGGTGTGACAACCTCTATAGGATTAGACTACACAAGGTTGGAGAGTGTTGAGAGGGAGAGTTGTGAGGTAGCGATGTACCCCTTTCCCCTCCGGTGTGGTTTCTCCCTACCTCCGTTTCCTTGATTCATTAGCGGTCAAGATAGAGTAAAGTGCTAGGTAGATAAACTCCCCTGGGGCTTAGTTACGCGAGTAACAGAGTGAAGGGTTGAAGTGAATCCTACGCACTGGGGCTTAATCTAGACTAGGGTTCTTCCACCTGGACCAAAGGGTTAGAACTACACATAGGAACAGGTTTTACCACTAGGAGTCCCTAGAACTTAATGCAATCCCACGTAGTGTGAGGCTTAGGTAGATATACTCCTCTAGGGCTTAGTTGACAGGTCAACGAGAGTCAAGAGTCGTAGTGAATCCTAATGCCGGGGCATAGTGTTGGGGTTAGTCACGGTTGACCTTAGGTTTGGGACCGTGTGTTTAAGGATATCCTCGACTCAATTAGACATCAATTAGAGGGTATAATACTAGTCTTGCACTAGAAGCATTAGTCTTAAGGGGAGCTTTGTCCGGGTACCCCATCTTTATATCGATTACCTCTCCTACCCTCATTATTCTTCTTGCACTCTTTTATTTTCTTTTTACATTTATATATATATACTTTTCTCATCATCGACTTCTTTCATAGCTAAATAGCGATAACACTTGTTTCTGAACACTATTCCCTGTGGATACGACTACCCACTCACCAGGGTATTTTTATTACTTCGACAACCCGTGCACTTGCGGGGTACACACGCAAGGGGTGTGTCAGTTTTTTTTTATTTCCTCTTTTAGTGGATTGTTTGTCTCCGGGCTTGGCCCCCCAGATGTAAGCAAGTTGGGGCCAAACTGGGTTACCAACTTCTTGTGTCTCCTTCTTGTTTGGTTTGTGTGTGCTTCTCTTTGAGTGTTGAGAGTTCATCTAACCTACATACCTTAACCGGCGGAACTAACACTTATCAATACAAGTAGTCTTTTAAGTGGAATCATCAAACCCATAAGTCTGATAATGTCTTGTATCTAATGTTGGCTTCTCTTCCTTTACATTGCTTTGGTTGATATAGTTATCTTTCCATTCACAGACTCAAGTCTTCATTCAAAAGTAGTCATGTGTGGACGTAGGTCCTTTCAACTCTGTTTCTGTTTGATTTATATCATGAAATACATGTACATTTATATATAGTTAAAATATTTCACATTCTTATATGCATGTACATATATATAGACATACCCTTATTTTGTCCCTTCTCCCAAGCAATCAACATTTTAAATAATGTGACCAACAAGAACTAAGCGTTTTCTTACAAATCCTTTTTGAACTAAACCTTTTCTTCCTTCTATGAACAAAGCAGAAGGCAAGGCTCACATTAATGGAAGGGGTGTTTCAAGCATTCCCTTTATTTAATGTGAAAGCCATGAATCACCGCCTCTTTTAATAAAAATATTTCTAATGATATTGTTTATTCAAAAGGAAATTTTGAGAAAATCTTTCAATTCATCTTATTTTATATTGAAAAAATCATTTAAAATTTTCATATTGTTAGAAAGCTCCCACTTTTAAACCATTTATTTTTAAATTTATATTTATTTGAAATTAACAATTTTTGCAACTATACAAATAACCATGATGACTCGACCCGCAAGTGCACGGGATCGTCAAGTAATACCCCTCGCGCACGCGCGAGGGGGTCGTATTCCCAAGGGCCCGAGAATTTACCCTTACTTCCTCTTTGTATGATTGTTTGGCCGATCAAGTCAAGTGTTGTGCAAAAGAAATTAACGAGATGATTAACATGCAAATGAAATGCTCTAAGGTGGAAGAAATAAACGAGGGGTAAAACAATACAAAGAGAGGGTCACGGATGAGGATTACCAAGGGGGCTACTAAAGTGCCGGGTTTGCCTTAACTAGCATGCAAATGGGTAGTTTGGACCGAGAAACCCGAAGTTAGACCAACCCGATGGTCACGGAAATTGGTCCCTAATCCGGTACAAGTATCGAATACGGAATTCCTTCCGCTCGAATCCTCACACGATTGCAAAGGGAGCAAAAGGTTTCTCAAGTTAGGGAGAAGACACAATCTAGGTCAACCCTAACAATTGGAGGGGTACAAATACCCGATGGTCACGGCGTATTCTTACATGTATCCCTACCAAGCTTGGTGAGCCTAATACTAGGGCAATGGTCATGCTTCCTAGCATTTTATAAACATTGATACACGGAGTTCTCATGCATACCAAGCATTCAAATACACCAAACAAGGTTCACAAACAAGTCTCAAAATGCATAAATCAAGTCAAGCAAGCATCCTACACAAGTCAAGCAAGCATTCAAATAATATGAAGCAATGGATGTAATGTGTAAAATAAGAAAATCGCAAGACAGAAAGCAAGTAAAACGGAAAGGTAAAGGAGATCTCTATCATGAAGTGAAAGACTAACTAAATGCTTCTCAACCGAGTTCTATGAGTCGAGGTAATCCATGAACAATCGATCCCTGCTTCCAGGCCACCGATACTAGTCCCCTACAAGGTCCCGGCAGAGAAATCGCTCAATCTCAACACCTCACACTCCATATGACCGCAATGAGTTTTAGGGATACCTAAGAGTGAAACCGATTCCTAAAATTAGATCTAACCCTACTTCTAGGCGAAAGATCCCTAACCCCCTACAAAGGTCCCGGCGGAGAAATCTATCAATCTCACGCCTCACACCCCATATGGTTGCATAAAACTTAGGGAATACGATGATAGGAAACACTCAATCGGAAGGGAAAGGGGACACTCCTCTATCTCAAGACTCACCCTCTCGACCCTCTTTAACCTTGTATGTTCTAATCCCCAATGGAGACCTTTCTCTCATTAAGGTAACAACGCAAACATACCAAACAACCATACGAATCAATAAGGCATGCAAGCAAAGATTAAACAAGATTAAAACTCAAATTATCTCAGAATTAAAAGAAAGCAATAAGAAAGTCAATACATGAATCGAAGCCTAGGGTTCCCATGCCCAAGTATCTACTAGGGTTTAGCCCTCCATGGGGCTTATTACAAAGCAAAAGATAATGAAGTAAAAAGCAATGTAATACATGAAAGTAAACGCCCTTGAATTCGTGATGATGGCCTTGGTGAATTGTTCAACGTCTCGAAGGAACCTTCTCCGAAGCTAGGTCGCCAATGGCTCCCCGATGCTATCTCGTCGAAAGATCTATCGAAGTTGGTGAAGAACGACTCCCAATATCACCAAAGACCTCGTCCTTGAAATCCTAGCCGCTCTTGCCTTCAAACGTGCGCAAAAAGTCCTTTAAAAATCGGCAAATCGGGGTATTTATAAATCTGAAAACGTGATAGTCACGTGTCTTCACGCGACCACGTGAGATCCCACGCGGTCGCGCGAACAGTAACTTCTGCTACAGTACTGCTACAGTGAAATGAACATTGTTTTGTTACAGTGCTCTTCATAAAACCCGATCCAAACTCTCTTATCTTGAGGCCACATGGTCAGGCACACGTCCATGTGGTGAGTTATAAGACTTCTCCTCCATCGAACTATCATTTGAAAGCTTTAGCTATCTTCACACAAGTTGGGATATGAAGGTATGACTGCCTTTGTGCCCTTCTATCACACAAATCATCTTGAATTCTTCAGGAAGTTGGCACACACCCTTATGTGCATGATCCCCTCTTGTGCCTTGACACTTGTGTTGTACAAAAGCTCCCAACAATATGTCTTTATAACCCATCTTTGCTTCCTTTTCCTCCTTTAACACTTTCACAACCTAATTGTATAAAAGAACACCAAAATACAGTTTATGAGACATAATCCATGGTAAAATGATGCTCAATGTATGTAAAACAAGTAGGTAAAACATGTATACTCAAGCACTTATCAAACTCCCCCACACTTAAGCCTTTGCTTGTCCTCAAACAAAATTAACCATAAACTCATGAAAAGCAAAGAGAAGTGCTTGGCCTTAGGTTCACCAAGAGGGTACAAGAATAAAATTCTAAAATCATGGAGATAAACAAACAATAGATGAAACAATCAATACTATAGCAAATAATCCAATCAAAAATGAAAGTACTAAAGTCCGAAAGCGTGTGTGTGTGGAAACTCAACTCATGTCAACACTGTATCCACTACTCAAAGTCTTTATTAGCAATGGGATTTATTTATGCACAAAAAGAATAGATAGTAGCTTCACACATCCTCAAAGGTAGCCCTTTCACGAGATGTATCCCGAGTGGCTTTCACACTTTTGAGGTGGTAGCTTTCACGCATCCTATGAGATAGCTCTTTCTCTCATTAGGGCATAGCAAGTATCCGACTTATGAGAGTAGCTTCATACAACATAGGTGGTAGCTCTTTCCGCCCCCTATATACAGAACACAACTACAATTTTGATTTTTTGTGAATTTTCAAATTTTCTGATTTTTTTTTTAACAAAACTAACACTAGAAAATCCCACAATAATGAACTAGAGTAAATTTCCATAGGTTTAATGAGTGAGAGAAGTGCATTAAAGAGCAATCGGACAAAAATTTCAAGAAAATTGGATAAAAACTAGAGCATGATAAAACCTAATGTTTACACCTCCAAAAACTAAGAATTAAACTCTCAACCCTAAGGTGAACCTTCATGGGCAACATGAGCATGATCATTAAAACTCAAGTAAAGGCCATGTATAAGGTGAACCCTCCCCCACACTTAAGATGTACATTGTCCTCAATGTACACATGTAAGCACAATAAAAATATATGCAAGAAAAACATAATGTGGGTGAAAATGCAATTAAAACAACACTCCGCTGAACTCCTTGTCGATTGATTTGTGAAGCTAACTCGAGGATGTGTTATTGTTCCACGGGTTGTGAACCTCACACGACCAAGTCACATGGTCATGTATTTATGACAAAAACATCATCATCATCACTCTCAAGGCCATCTGCACGGATACAAGGGGTTAAGTGAAGCTTAACAAAATATGAAAATACGTGAGTTCATAAAGATATAACCCTGAAACATAAACTCGCAACAAAAGCTAAGATATGAAAATAACTCTCAGAAGGTAAAACCTTTCTGAGTAAACAAGTCCACAAAATAAGATAATGCAAGCAAAATAAAAAACGAAAACTAAAAGAAAGTCCTATGAGTGAAAACGCCTCAAACATCGGCATCTGGTGCTGCTGGTGTCGCTTGGGCATCTGACTCAGTATCAGCGTCCAGAGTCTGCTGAATCTGGTCAAGGCGCTGCATGATCCGCGCCTGGTTCTCGAGGATGGTGGCGACGGCAGCTTCGAGTTGAGCCAGTCGCTCATGTACTCGATCTGAAGATGTGCCAAGATCAGCTGATGAACTCGGTGCTGCCGGAGTGACTGTGGGCTCTGCGGGAGGTGGTGCGTCTGGAGTCTCAGCAGACTCGTCATCGTCGGATGACATCTCTACCAATGCATATCCACCTGATCCTGTACATCGCACTACTCCCATCAGTCGGAGAGTGACTAGCCCCAAAGGTGACGGACTACTGACTCTCTCCTCGCCTATGACCGAACGCATGAGACGCATCTGAAACATGACTCGACTGACATACGGTCCCACAAATAGCGCGCCAATACGTAAATACTGACTCTGATGTCGAAAGAAGTCTGCGACAACATATCCAAGATGTATAGGAACACGCTGAGTCATGGAATACAGGTAAAGTAAATCTGCACGGCTCAGTGCACCTGTACCATCTCCCCGTCCAGTGATCGATCTGCTAAGAAGTGCATGTACATATCTATACGCGTGACGTATAAGAGAAGAGCACTTTGACTGACCTGGAACATACCGAGCACCTCCGCACAAATCATGGAAAACCTGGCTCGGACTGATGGCAGGAGGGAAGTCAGTCAAAAGCTCCCGGTACTCTAAAGTGTCTACATAATCCTGATCATATAATCGAAGTAGTATCGCAAACTGTGTCAGTGACATCTCATGAAACTGACCGAAGGCCCAAAATCGGATGACGTTCTCTGCATCAAAGCTCGAGTCTGGTCGCTCATGGTCAAAGGAGAATGTCGATAAAACCTCTAAAGTAATATCTCGTCGGACAGGCTCATAAATAGATAGGAGTCGGTCCCAACCCCCAACCTGTATCAGTCCTCGAACCTCCTCTGAAAGGCCAACTTCGTCGAGTGTCTCAAAACAAATGTAACGCGATTGTCCAATCTTAAGTCTCTGCAGACGCTGGAACCTCTGCCTTTGTGTAAGATCGACAAACTCAACCTCAGGTGGTGGTGTCGGCTCCATGTCTTGACGAGAGCGTTTATGGGCTAATCTCTTTGTCCTAGGTGCCATACCTGCAAGAAAACAAAAAATAAATCAGTTCAGCATGATGTCTACAAGTGCAGGGAAAAACCTATGTGCAAAAGTGTTAAAATAGCAAGAATTAATGTATTCTCAGCCCACATGGGCGCGTGAAATGCTCACGCGCCCGCGTGGGCACGTGTTTGCATGGCAGAAGACCCACACGACCGCGTGGATCAGCCACTCGGTCGCGTGGGTGCTTGGTTGGCACCCTCGGCAGGCCACGCGGTCGTGTGGTCGCAGGCATGGAGTTGGGCTTCGGCCGAGGGCCACGCGACCACGTGACCCCAGCCATGCGACAGTGTGGCTGGCTGCTTGAGGCCAGCGCCAGCCCACGCAGTCGCTTGGGCTGGTCCACGCGACCGCGTGGACTGTTGGCCGGCCCACGCGGCCGCGTGGTTCGGTCACACGCGCACGTGGGCGGTCATCCGTGGCCAAAGGCCATGGATGACCTCCAACAACCCTCTACAACTTAAATCTAAGTTCTCTAAGTGTTTTCACAACATTAACCATGAAAAATAAAGTCTAAGAAATTAGATAACACCATGGAAATGAAAATTGGAAACTAGGGCATGAAAGAAAGGGGAGAAACCTTACCGATGGGAATCAATGTATGAAACTTGATGCAAATGCCGGAAAAACCATTTTGAATCCACAAAGAGATGAAGAAAAATGGATTTGGAACCTTATGGATGAGAAGTTTGGAGAGGAAAATATGAGGAAATGAAGAGTTTCAAGGTCAAGGATGATGAATAGTAACCTTTCAAGTCATATATAAGCCACATGGGGGCGTGGAAATTCCACACCCCCGCGTGGGTACTGTACTGATAAGTGCTCATGTTATAGTAATGCGAAGTGTTATTATCTTGCAATGAGCATTAATTTAATCAGATTTTATCACTAAAAAGTGTGCAATTGTTTACTTTTGTGCATTGTAGGGTTGTGAAGATAAAATGAAGGAAAGGAACGAAGTTAGGTAGTGTTTGGCGTTGTTGGGAAGATTTTCGGACTAAGCAAGGAGTAAGGCGTGAGCATAGACTTGTGGGTGTGTGCCAACCTCCTTTGGAGGGGCACAAAGGCAGTCACATTCACAATAAGTCTAACTCATGCCAACAAGGAGAACTTCACCTTTGGAGGGACACAAAGGCAGTCACATACGCAAAGGGGTTTTTCATCTATGTCTTTACTTCTTGTTTTATTATATACATTGATGAACATGTATAGCTCCATGAGGAGCTAAACCCCTTGTGGGTATTCGGACTTGTAAAACTCTAGGGTTATTATGTTTCTTTGACATTGTTATTATGCTTTTCCATTATTGATGAATAAGAATTGAGTTTTGATCTTAATTTTATCTTGCTATTGTTTTCCCTTAAATGTGACACTAGGGTTGAGAGCAATCTAGGTTTTCCTTTGGAGGTGTGACAACTCCTATAGGATTAGACTCTTTAAGATTGAAGAGGGTTGAGAGGGAGAGTTGTGAGGTAGCGATGTACCCCTTTCCCCTCCGGTGTGATTTCTCCCTACCTCCGTTTCCTTGATTTAATAGCGGTCAAGATAGAGTGAAGTGCTAGGTAGATAAACTCCCCTGGGGCTTAGTTACGCGAGTAACGGAGTGAAGGGTTGAAGTGAATCCTATGCACTGGGGCTTAATCTAGATTAGGGTTCTTCCTCCTGGACCAAAGGGTTAGAACTACACATAGGAACAGGTTTAATCACTAGGAGTCCCTAAAACTTAATGCAATCCCACGTAGTGTGAGGTTTAGGTAGATGTACTTCCCTGGGACTTTATCGTGTGAGCGATATAGTGAAGGGTTGTTGTGAATCCTGATACCGGGGCATAGTGTTGGGGTTAGTCACGGTTGACCTTAGGTTTGGGACCGTGAGTCTAAGGATTTCCTCGACTCAATTAGCATCAATAGGAAGGTATAATAGCATAGTCTTGCACAAGAAGCATAGATCCTAGAGATAACTTGTCCGGATACCCCACTTCATTAATTGTTAAATCTTCTTTAATCTCTTTTCTTGCGATTTCTGATCTTTCACCCTTCTCTATTTAATTTCCTGTCTTTAGTAAAATTGTTCTCACAATTCACACACAAATCGATTACTACTTTTCCGTACTTCGCATAGTCTTAATAGTGAAATCTCGTATTCTAACTTCCTATTCCCTGTGGATTCGACTACCCTCTCACCGGGGTAACTTTCGGGGAGCCCGTGCACTTTCGGGGAGCCTGTCATGTACACAGTCGCGTGAGAATCTCACGCAACCACGTGAGCTGCAGAATTTCTGCAGACAGTCCACGCGGCTCTCCAAACTTCAAAATTAGGCCATTTTTTTAACAATTATCATTAATTAAAACCCGAATCATGCCCAACATGTGAAAAACACTTATAATCACCAAAAATTGTTCATGAAAACTCAGCACCATGAAAAAAATTCATCAAAACGCACACTCATGAATTTATTACTGCAGAATTAAAAAAACTAAACTAGAAAACACATAAAATCTTGGGTTGCCTCCCAAGGAGCGCTTGTTTAATGTCACTAAGCTTGACATACCTGTTCTTACCTCATGGTGGCTCATATAAATGGAGAATTTCTTTTTTCGCAACCTGGACGCATGAGGGACAGAACTGTTTCATGTTTAAGAAAAATTGCTCAAATATGTTACCAATTGAAGAAGTATGATTCTTTTCTTCTGTGTGCTTGTCTCCAGCTACACATGAATGTTTCTTATGCCGACGCCTCGCTCTTTTGACACGACGGAAAATCTCTTTAAGCACCCCTCCTTCCGATTGATCTTTGAAAAGGCATGGTGCTTGAATATGAAGTTTCTCCTCCTCAATAACCGGCCATTCTTCATATGGGTCCGGGTGTGCTATTTCCTGCAAATACTCATTAGCAATCTCATTATTAACATCTAAAAAATAACATGAATCATCAAAGTCTAAAGAATGCTTCATCGCTTCGGTGAGGCGGTATGTGATCTTTTCTTCTCCAACTCGAAGTGTCATCTCGCCTCCATCCATGTCGATGAGCACCTTGGAGGTTCGTAGAAATGGTCTTCCCAAAATTAATGGAACCTCCACGTCTTCATCCACATCTAGCACCACGAAATCTGCTGGAAAAATATATTTGTCAACCTTTACCAAAACATCTTCAATTATACCTCTAGGATGACGAATAGAATGATCGGCCAATTGTAACGTCATGCGGGTTGGTCTTGGCTCTCCCAACCCCAATTTCTGAAACAAAGTGTATGGCATAACGTTAATACTAGCCCCCGAATCGGCCAATGCTTTTTCTTCCCCCAAACCTCCAATCACACATGCTATGATGAAACTTCCCGGATCTTTCATCTTGTTCGGCAAATTCTTTTGAAGCAATGCCGAGCAATTTCCTTCTAAGACCAAAGCCACACTCTCTTCCATTTTTCTCTTGTTGGTCAAGAGATCCTTCAAGAATTTTGCAAACCTAGGCATTTGCGACAACGCCTCAACAAAAGGTATATTGATGTGTAGTTGCTTAAATAGATCCAGAAATTTTCTGTTTTGCTCATCAGTTTGATCTTTCTTCAAACGCGCCGGATAAGGAATTCTTGGGGCAAATGATGGGGATGGTATAGCTGCCCCTTTCTCCCTTTATTTACCTTTAGCCTATTCATCTATGGTATTAATTTCTATGCACACTAGATCACCACAACATCACATCTACCCTTAGGCTAGATAGCAGAGAAGAAGTTAGTACTAGTAGCCCTGTTCCCTGTGGATTCGACTACCCTACTCACTGGGTATAATTATTACTTCGACAACCCGTGCACTTGCGGTACACACACGCAAGGGGTGTGTCAAGTTTTTGGCGCCGCTGCCGGGGAATCGGGATATTAGGAACGCTAGGACTTGGTTACTTTAGTCATTCATCATTTTATTTCTTTTCTATTCCATACGTCTTACTTCCACCATTCTTATTTTTATTTCTTTTTTGTGAACAGTAATTCCTGGTTCTACCCTCTAATTTCAGGATCATGTTTCTTGAATCGTCAATTATCGAGAAGATACAGGATATGATGGCATCTACTGAGAGAAAAATAGAGCATTTGGTAGCATGTTTTGATTCAAGAGAGCAACATGAGAAAGTATTCGAATCAGGAACAACTGGGTTGAAAGGAATGAAGGAAGAATTTAGTTTGCACTATCAAGGGGCTGAATTATCAAGATTATTGGAGTGTTTTGAAAAATCTGCATTCACAGCTCTTCAAAATGGGGAAAACTATGAATTTAGACAGGTACCCACATTCTTTTTGACGACATTTGGGGCAGATTTTGATGAACAAGAATCTGAAGTAGATGTCGAAGGAGAAATTTCAGCTTGCATTGAATCAGTTTCATCAATTGAAGTATTGAAATCGGATGTCCAAAAGAATGCTTTGGACAGTAGACAAGAGTCTAAAGAAGAGGACAACCTTAAGGGATTTGAGGACATCGAGCAGAAACAAGCAAATCAGTTACGCCCATCAGTGGAAGATCCTCCCGACTTAGAACTTAAAGCATTACCCAACCATTTAGAGTATGCTTTCCTTACCGACGGATCGAAATTGCCGGTGATCATTTCCTCGAATCTTTCACATGAGCAGAAAGAGCAATTGGTTAACATGTTGAAGTTGCACAAGACGGTCATAGCTTGGGAAATTTAAGATATTAAGGGAATTAACCCATCCTTTTGTACTCACAAGATTTTGATGGAGGACAACTATAAAACAGTGAGTCAACCACAATGAAGATTGAACCCGAACATGAAGGAGGTAGTAAAAGCAGAAGTGGTAAAATTACTTGATGCCGGCATTATTTACCCCATCTCGGATAGTGCTTGGGTAAGCCCAACACAAGTAGTGCCTAAAAAGGGTGGTATGACAGTAGTGAAGAATGAGCAAAATGAGTTGATACCTACGAGAAGGGTAACAGGATGGCGGGTTTGCATAGACTACCGAAGGTTGAATGATGCCACAAGAAAAGATCATTTTCGATTGCCATTCATTGACCAAATGTTGGAACGTCTAGCTGGTCACGAATTCTATTACTTCTTAGATGGCATGTCGGGGTATTTCCAAATTCTGATTGCTCCTGAAGACCAAGAAAAGAATACCTTTACTTGTCCTTTTGGCACTTTTGCATATAGAAGAATGCCTTTCGGACTTTGCAACGCACCGGCTACATTCCAAAGAGGCATGACGGCAATTTTTGATGACCTGTTGGAGGATGTGATGGAAGTATTCATGGATGACTTCTCAGTTTTTGGGGATTCGTTTGAAGTATGTTTGAGGAATCTTGAGAAGGTACTTATGAGATGCGAAGAGACGAACTTGGCTTTAAATTGGGAGAAATGTCATTTCATGGTCCAAGAAGGGATTGTACTTGGTCACAAAATTTCTAATAAGGGGATTGAGGTTGATAGGGCTAAAATTGAGACTATTGAGAAACTACCTCCTCCTACAAATGTTAAAGGAATTCGGAGTTTCTTGGGACATGCGGGTTTTTATCGCCGTTTTATCAAAGACTTTTCTAAGATAGCTCAACCATTAACCAAGTTGTTAGAGAAGGATGCACCGTTTGAGTTTAATGAGGAGTGTTTGTTTGCTTTCAAATTGTTAAAGGAAAAACTTACACAAGCACCAATCCTTATTTCACCGGATTGGAGTTGTCCATTTGAACTTATGTGTGACGCAAGTGACTACGCCGTGGGGGCAGTTTTGGGTCAAAGAAAGGATAAACATTTTCAGCCAATCTACTATGCTAGCAAGAGTTTGACAAGTGCTCAAGAGAACTACACCACGACTGAAAAAGAACTATTAGATGTAGTCTTTGCATTTGACAAATTCAGATCATATCTCATCTTGTAACAAGTGGTTGTTTTCACGGACCATTCAGCACTATGGTATCTAATGAACAAATCCGATGCAAAGCCGAGGCTAATCCGTTGGGTATTACTTTTGCAGGAATTTGATGTGGAAATCAAGGATAAGAGAGGAGCTAAAAATGTAGCCGCAGACCATCTTTCTTGCTTCGAAGGTTTAGAAGAGGAAGATTCATGGAAAACTGATATTAATGATTCATTTCCAGAAGAACATTTGTATAGTTTGCAGGAAACTTCAGAATTAGGTACACCATGGTTTGCTGGTTTTGCAAACTACCTTTCTGAAAAAATTCTTTCCAAGGGACTTACATTCCAACAAAAGAAGAAGTTTTTTTTTCTGATTTGAAGCATTTCTCTTGGGAGAATCCATTTCTATTCCGAATGTGTGCAGACCACATAGTGCGAAAATGTGTTTCACGAGAAGAAGGCCGGGACATTCTTCGTCATTGTCATTCAGGGCCAATCGGAGGGTATTATGCTTCGAACAGGACCGCTGAAAAGGTTTTAGCTGCTGGTTTCTATTGGCCAACTATTTTCCAAGACGCTCAGCAGTTTGTGCAAAATTGTGACCAATGTCAACGAGCAGGAAATATTTCTAGGCGTGATGAAATGCCACAGAATCCAATTCAGTTTTGCGAGGTTTTTTATGTGTGGGGTATTGACTTCAAGGGACCATTTTCGGGTTCAAATGGGAATCGCTATATTTTGGTCGCCGTGGATTATGTATCTAAGTGGGTGGAGGCTCAAGCTCTCCCCACAAACGATGCTAGAACTGTAGTGAGGTTCGTCAAAAAGTTATTCACTCGTTTTGGTGCTCCAAGGCTCATTATAACTGATAGAGGGACTCACTTTTGTAATTCTCAACTTGAGAAAATTCTGAAAAGATATGGTGTAAATCATTGACTTGCTACTCCGTATCATCCACAAACAAGTCGACAAGTTGAAGTAACCAACCGGGAACTAAAAAGGATTCTATCTAAATCAGTGGAACACAACCAAAAGGATTGGTCAGAGAGGTTAGATGACGCATTATGGGCGCACCGTACAGCATACAAAACTCCGGTCGGTACTACACCGTACAATTTGGTTTATGGAAAGGCATGCCATTTGCCGGTGGAACTCGAGCACAAGGCATATTGGGCAATCAAGGCAATGAATTTCAACCTTGGGCAACCCGGAGAACAAAGGAAACTTCAATTAAATGAACTAGATGAATTGAGATTGAGAGCTTATGAGAATGCAAGAATTTATAAGGAGAGAATGCGTCAATGGCATGATAAACACATAAAGTTGAACAAAGACATCAAGGTAGGTGACCAAGTGCTACTTTTCAACTCCCGACTAAAATTGTTTCCGGGAAAATTAAGATCAAGGTGGTCAGGTCCATATCAGTTCACTCAGGTATCTCCTTATGGCGCTATTGAAATCACACATCCAGAAAAGGGGACATTCAAGGTAAATGGACATAGGTTGAAACTTTACTATGAAGGCTTTACACCAAATGCAGAAAAAGAAATTCTCCATTTATATGAGCCACCATGTGGTAAGAACAGGTACGTCAAGCTTAGTGACGTTAAACAAGCGCTCCTTGGGAGGCAACCCAAGTTTTTATGTGTTTTCTAGTTTAGTTTTTAAATTCTGCAGTAATAAATTCATGAGTGTGCGTTTTGATGAATTTTTTTCATGGTACTGAGTTTTCATGAACAATTTTTGGTGATTATAAGTGTTTTTCACATGTTGGGCATGATTCAGGTTTTAATTAATGATAATTGTTGAAGAAATGGGCTAATTTTGAAGTTTGAAAAGCCGCATGGACTGTCTGTAGAAATTCTGTAGCTCACGTGGTCGCGTGAGATTCTCACGCGACTATGTACAGTACCCACGCGGGGGTGTGGAATTTCCACACCCCCATGTGGCTTATATATGACTTGAAGGGTTACTATTCATCATCCTTGACCTTGAAACTCTTCATTTCCTCATATTTTCCTCTCGAAACTTCTCATCCATAAGGTTCCAAATCCATTTTTCTTCATCTCTTTGGGGATTCAAAAAGGTTTTGCCGGCATTTGCATCAAGTTTCATACATTGATTCGCATCGGTAAGGTTTCTCCCCTTTCTTTCATGCCCTAGTTTCCAATTTTCATTTCCATGGTGTTCTCTAATTTCTTAGACTTTATTTTTCATGGTTAATGTTGTGAAAATACTTAGAGAACTTATATTTAAGTTGTAGAGGGTTGTTGGAGGTCATCCATGGCCTTTGGCCACGGATGACCGTCCACGCGCGCGTGTGACCGAACCACGCGGCCGCATGGGCCAGCCAACAGTCCACGCGGTCGCGTGGACCAACCCACGCGACAGCGTGGGCTGGTGCTGGCCACAAGCAGCTAGCCAAGCGGTCGTGTGGCTGGGGTCACGTGGTCGCGTGGCCCTCGGCCGAAGCCCAACTCCATGCCTGCGACCACGCGACCGCGTGGGGCAAGCCACACGACCGCGTGGCCTGCCGATGGTGCCAACCAAGCATCCACGCGACCGCGTGGCTAGGCTGGCGCTGATCCACGCGGTCGCGTGGGTCTTCTGCCGTGCAACCACGCACCCACGCGGGTGCGTGAGCATTTCACGCGCCCACGTGGGCTGAGAACACATTAATTCTTGCTATTTTCACACTTTTGCACGCAGGTTTTTCCCTGCACTTTGTAGAAATCATGCTGAACTGATTTATTTTATGTTTTCTTGCAGGTATGGCACCTAGGACAAAGAGATTAGCCCATAAACGCTCTCGTCAAGACATGGAGCCGACACCACCACCTGAGGTTGAGTTTGTCGATCTTACACATAGGCAGAGGTTCGAGCGTCTGCAGAGACTTAAGATTGGACAATCGCGTTACATTTGTTTTGAGACACTCGACGCAGTTGGCTTTTCAGAGGAGGTTCGAGGACTGATACAGGTTAGGATTTGGGACCGACTCCTATCTATTTATGAGCCTGTCCGACGAGATATTACTTTGGAGGTTTTATCGACATTCTCCTTTGACCGTGAGCGACCAAACGCGAGCTTTGATACAGAGAACGTCATTGGATTCAGGGCCTTCGGTCAGTTTCATGAGATGTCAATGACACAGTTTGCGATAATACTTCAATTATATGATCAGGATTATGTAGACACTTTAGAGTACGGGGAGCTTTTGACTGACTTCCCTCCTACCATCACTCCGAGCCAGGTTTTCCATGATTTGTGCGGAGGTGCTCGGTATGTTCCAGGTCAGTCAAAGGACTCTTCTGTTATACGTCACGCACATAGATATGTACATGCTGTTCTCAGCAGATCGATCACTGGACGGGGAGATGGTACAGGTGCACTGAGCCGTGCAGATTTACTTTACCTGTATTCCATGACTCAACGTGTTCCCATACATCTTGGATATGTTGTCGCAGACTTTTTTCGACATCAGAGTCAGTATTTAAGTATTGGCGCGCTATTTGTTGGACCGTATGTCACTCGACTCATGTTTCGGATGCGTCTCATGCGTTCGGTCATAGGCGAGGAGAGAGTTAGTAGTCCGTCACCTTTGGGGCTAGTCCCTCTCCGACTGATGTGAGTAGTGCGACGTACAGGATCAGGTGGATATGCATTGGTAGAGATGTCATCCGATGATGACGAGTCTGCTGAGACTCCAGACGCACCACTTCTCGCAGAGCCCAAAGTCACTCCGGCAACACCGAGTTCATCAGCTGATCCTGGCACATCTTAAGATCGAGTACATGAGCGACTGGCTCGACTCGAAGCTGCCATCGCCACCATCCTCGAGAACCAGGCGCGGATCATGCAGCGCCTTGACCAGATTCATCAGACTCTGGACGCTGATACTGAGTCAGTTGCCCCAGCGACACCAGCAGCACCAGATGCCGATGTTTGAGGCGTTTTCACTCATGGGACTTTCTTTTAGTTTTCGTTTTTCATTTTGCTTGCATTATCTTATTTTGTGGACTTGTTTACTCAGAAAGGTTTTGCCTTCTGAGAGTTATTTTCATATCTTAACTTTCGTTGCGAGTTTATGTTTCAGGGTTATATCTTTATGAACTCACGTATTTTCATATTTTGTTGAGCTTCACTGAACCCCTTGTATCCGTGCAGATGGCCTTGAGAGTGATGATGATGATGTTTTTGTCATAAATACATAACCATGTGACTTGGTCGTGTGAGGATCACAACCCGTGGAACAATAACACATCCTCGAGTTAGCTTCACAAATCGATCGACAAGGAGTTCAGGGGAGTGTTGTTTTAATTGCATTTTCACCCACATTATGTTTTTCTTGCATATATTTTTATTGTGCTTACATGTGTACATTGAGGACAATGTACATCTTAAGTGTGGGGGAGGGTTCACCTTATACATGGCCGTTACTTGAGTTTTAATGATCATGCTCATGTTGCCCATAAAGGTTCACCTTAGGGTTGAGAGTTTCATTCTTAGTTTTTGGAGGTGTAAACATTAGGTTTTATCATGCTCTAGTTTTTATCCAATTTTCTTGAAATTTTTGTCCGATTGCTTTTTAATGCACTTCTGATAAACGCCTAAACATACGTATTTTCCATGTATTCGGGTGTATGTATTACGTATTTTTCTATGAGTTGGCACCCGTTTTTGGTCTGAATTGGTTTCTTTCGTGTTACAGGTACTGATGTGACCCCTTTGAGCTCATTGATAGAATTTGAGAAGAAATCGGCAACGAAAACACTATTTCATACGGGGGTACTGTAGCGACCACTGTAGCAAATCCTGTAGCACGAATCCTTTGGTGAAAATGGCTATGTCTGGAGGTTCATGCGGGCTGTCATGCGGGCACTGCAGAGGCCGCATACTGTAGCAGTTCTACTGTAGTGGTTCTACTGTAGCAGTTCTACTGTAGCGGCACTGTAGCAACTTACGCGATTTCGGGATTTTCTCGGGAATTTTCTCTCCCCGCATGCGGGGCCGCATAGGGGGCCGCATAACCCACTGGAAAAAGTTTCTTTTAAGGGTTTTGAGTTCATTTGGAGAAAGGAGAGCCCTAGGTCTTGAGCCAACTTGCCACCATCTTCAAATCGGAGCTAGGAGCTGCCGTCGGAGGCCATTTCCGGGGAGAGAACGACGAGGAGAGCGACATACGACGAGATCCACCCTCTTGATCCTTAGTTTGGAGGAGAATCGACAAGGGAAGCCACCCCTTTGGTGGCGTCTTTGGAACGTCATTCGGCTTCTATCTTTTGAGGGGGTGTTCTCATCTATGTATTTGGTTGTTTTGATGTGTTTTCTTGTGTATTTTGTATTCATGGACAACTAAACCCCAAGGTCACCGGATGTAGGTGAACCTTGGGGGTGAACTTGTGTAGGATGCTTGCTTGACTTGATTTATGCATTTGAGACTTGTTTGTGAACCTTGTTTGGTGTATTTGATTGCTTGGTATGCATGAGAACTCTGTGTATCATTGTTTAGATAATGCTAGGAAGCATGACCATTGCCCTAGTATTAGGCTCACCAAGCTTGGTAGGGATACATGTATGAATACGCCGTGACCATCGGGTATTTGTACCCCTCCAATTGTTAGGGTTGACCTAGTTTGTGTCTTCTCCCTAACTTGAGAAACCTTTTGCTCCCTTTGCAATCGTGTGAGGATTCGAGCGGAAGGAATTCCGTATTCGATACTTGTACCGGATTAGGGACCAATTTCCGTGACCATCGGGTTGGTCTAACTTCGGGTTTCTCGGTCCAAACTACCCATTTGCATGCTAGTTAAGGCAAGCCCCGCACTTTAGTAGCCCCCTTGGTAATCCTCATCCGTGACCCTCTCTTTATATTGTTTTATCCCTCATTCATTGCCTCCACCTTAGAACACTTTATTTGCATGTTAATCATCTTTTTACTTTCTTTTGCACAACACTTGACTTGATCGGCCAAACAATCATACGAAGAGGAAGTAAGGGTAGATTCTCGGGCCCTTGGGAATACGACCCCCTCGCGCGCGCGTGAGGGGTATTACTTGACGACCCGTGCACTTGCGGTCGACCCATCAAGTTTTTGGCGCCGTTGCCGGGGAACCACGAGAAATATCCGGAAAACTTAGAGTTGGTTGATTTGGCCACTATTTTGTTTCGTGTTTTTCATCATTGTATATATTTCGTCATTTTTTCTTTTACATTTTCATTTCCTTGCTTTCTTAAATTTCTAAGTCTTGGCTCTTGTTATTTTGCGAGGTACCCATCTTATGACACGAGCTAGTCAAGAAAATTTAGTTGAACCCGACGACGAGATTGAACGAACCTTGCATCAACGATTGAGAGAAGCAACAGAAAGTTCAAGGCAACAAGAAATTCGGGTCGAGTCTAGTGAACCCTCCGTCATGGCTGAACCAAGAAGAACATTATCCGATTATGAGAGGCCCCAATTCACCGGTGAGGAGTTCAGTGTGCAAGCCCCAACTGTGCCAGCTAATAACTTTGAAATCAAGGCAAGCACAATAGGAATGATTCAAAATTCAGTCCAGTTCGATGGGTTAGCCGATGAAGACCCACATGCCCACCTGTCCCGCTTCCTCCAAATATGCTCCACTTTCAAGATTAACTCAGTGTCCGATGACGCCATAAGATTGAGGTTGTTCCCGTTCAGTTTGAGAGGAGCAGCATATCGTTGGCTCACTTCTTTGGCCCCCGGAACGATCACTACTTGGAAAGAGATGGTCGAGAAATTCCTTGCCCGATATTTTCCACCAAGCAGGGCGGCCCGACTGAGGCAAGAAATTTCATCCTTCAGGCAAGGGGATTCAGAAACACTTTTTGAGGCCCACGAACGGTTCAAGGATCTCCTGCGTAAGTGTCCTCACCACGGGTTCCCTGCGTGGATGAGAGTGCAAATGTTTTGTAATGGGTTGAACTACGCTGCGAGACAACTGATTGATGCTGCAGCAGGAGGATCTCTAAGTGCAAAGTTACCTGAGGATGCTGAGGCTCTTATTGAAAACATGGCTAGTAATGAGTGTCACTGGAGTACTCGGCAGAAGGCACCAAAGGCTGCAGGCCTGTATGAGGTGAATGAGAATATTGCGTTGACTGCTAAGGTTGAAGCCTTATCGAAGAATGTTTCAGACAACAATGCCTTAGTCAGTACATTAGCACAGAAAGTTGAACAATTGATGCTCGGGTCTAGCTCCACTCCTAAGGCAGTGATGTTTTGTGACACTTGTGGTGCCGGGCATGCAACTTCTCAATGCCCTATTTTCATTGCTCCCTCGGCACCTGTGGAAAATGTTGACTACGTTGGTGGTGGACCTAGAGGATTTGGGAATCAATTTGGCAACACCTACAACTCGGGATGGAGGGGCCATCCAAACTTATCATGGAGTCAGGGACAAGCACAACAGAGAGCCCCACCACCCCAAGGAAGTCAGTTCCAGGCGCCTCCTCAACAAGAAAGGAAGTTTACTACAGAGGATGTTTTGGCTAAATTCATGATCAATTCCGAAAAACGGTTTCAATGTATCGAGAAAAGGTTGGATGACTTCGGTACTGTGTTGAGGAATGTTCAAGCATCCATGCAAACCCTTGAGAACCAAGTGGGACAGCTTGCTCGAGCGCATTCTGATCGTCCTTCGGGTAGCTTGCCAAGCAACACCGAAAGCGACCCTAGGGAACACTTGAAAGCCGTTACACTGAGGAGTGGAAAGCAATTGGAAGCAAGGGCCGAGACGAGTCCAAGTGCTTCTAATGATAGGATGCGTGAAAGCTACCACCTTCGGTAGAAAGAGCTACCACCTCAAAAGTGTGAAAGCCACTCGGGATGCATCTCATGAAAGGGCTACCTTTGAGGATGTGTTAAGCTACTATCTATTCTTTTTGTGCATAAATAAATCCCATTGCTAATAAAGACTTTGAGTAGTGGATATAGTGTTGACATGAGTTGAGTTTCCACACACACACGCGCTTTTGGACTTTAGTACTTTCATTTTTGATTGGATTATTTGCTAGAGTATTGATTGTTTCATCTATTGTTTGTTTCTCTCCATGATTTTAGAATTTTATTCTTGTACCCTCTTGGTGAACCTAAGGCCAAGCACTTCTCTTTGCTTTTCATGAGTTTATGGTTAATTTTGCTTGAGGACAAGCAAAGGCTTAAGTGTGGGGGAGTTTGATAAGTGCTTGAGTATACATGTTTTACCTACTTGTTTTACATACATTGAGCATCATTTTACCATGGATTATATCTCATAAACTATATTTTGGTGTTCTTTTATGCAATTAGGTTGTGAAAGTGTTAAAGGAGGAAAAGGAACCAAAGATGGGTTATAAAGACATATTGTTGGGAGCTTTTATACAACACAAGTGTCAAGGCACAAGAGGGGATCATGCACATGAGGGTGTGTGCCAACTTCCTGAAGAATTCAAGATGATTTGTGTGATGGAAGGGCACAAAGGCAGTCATACCTTCATGTCCCAACTTGTGTGAAGATAGCTAAAGCTTTCAAATGATAGTTCGATGGAGGAGAAGTCTTATAACTCACCACATGGACGTTTGCCCGACCATGTGGCATCAACATAAGAGAGTTTGGATCGCGTTTTATGAAGAGTAATGTAGCAAAACACTGTACATTTCACTGTAACAGTACTGTAGCAGAAGTTACTGTTCACGTAACCTCGTCAAAATCCCACACGACCGCGTGGGAATTCTGTAGCCCACGCGACCGCGTGGGATCTCACATGGTCGCGTGAAGACACATGACTGGCACGTTTTTAGATTTATAAATAACCCGATTTGCTGATTTTTAAAGGACTTTTTGCGCACGTTTGAAGGCAAGAGCGGCTAGGGTTTCAAGGACGAGGTCTTTGGCGATATTGGGAGTTGTTCTTCACTAACTTCGATAGATCTTTCGACGAGATAGCATCGGGGAGCCATTGGTGACCTAGCTTCGGAGAAGGTTCCTTCGAGACGTTGAACGATTCATTAAGGCCTTCATCACGAATTCAAGGGGGTTTGATGGTCGCCGCGCGACATGCTAAAGAGCGAGCACGCGGCTCCCCGGCCGCAAGTGCACGGGTCGTCAAGTAATAACCTCTAACGCGAGCGCGAGAGGGTCGTATTCCCAAGGGCCCCAAGATCTGCTATTACTTCCTCCTAGGTATCGCTATCTAGTCTACTAAATCAAGAGTTATAGTATAAAACACAAATACGAAAAATAAATAAAAGAAAAGCTATAAACAAAATGGACTAAGGCAAACCATACAAACAATCTAAAAAGAAAGTAGCAATGAGAACTAGAGGCCTCGGGCTAGGATCCCCTAAGGAGCATAACAAGTTAGGATGAATATATGAAATTGAGTGCTGAGTTGGCTAGGTCTGATCCGCTAGACTCGGGAGTCGACTACCCCGGAACCTCCGTGGTGTAGCCCTAATCCAACACGGGTTCTCTATCCAGAAGATACCCCTACGATGTCATTGGGAACAAGGAGTCTTGGTTAGGGATATTCTAATGCGCGCTTTCGGCTAAAACAACCATAACCACGCATGGAGCTACCGGCACCCGGAACCTCCGGTGTACCGGTACATTGAATCCCCCTTCAATAATTGTGCGACCTAATACATGCAAGCATCCCGCCATACACATACAATTCATGAATCAAAACCTATGGAATCCATCCATTGTAGATTGAACATTAAAACAATAGATTGAAATCAAACAAACAAGCCAACAATCAATTATAAGCAATTATCATCATCCATACAAGTTCTCCTCCCAAGGTTCACCGAAGCCCGGAGACCTTGGGAGGCTAGTTCCACATCACAAGAGAGAAAACAAGATATAATCAATGATAAAGCTCATAAAAATCTTCCTTTGACGTAGGCTAGAAGAGTGTGATGAAAGCTCGCCTGATCCGCGCCGATCAAGCTCCTTGATGACAACCTTGAGTGCTTCCTTCTTCTCCCCTAGAGTTTTGCTCTTCAAATTGCCTCTCCAATCCGGTGATGGTGATGGAAAATGATGGAAATGATGGTGGAGGATCGTGGGGATGATGGTGGAGAAGGATGGAGGAGAAGGTGGCCAAAAGACCAGCTTCAAAAATCCCTAACTTCTCTTATAAAAGCTTTAAAAGACCAATTCTGCCCGTGCGTGTGCGGGCTGGTGTGGGGGCCGTACACCAGGCCGCACGCTCTTCTGTCTCCCTTGTGCGGGCCGCACACCAGGCCGCACAGTGCCCGTACACTGCAACAGTACCTGCGCTACAGTGAAACTGCTACAGTAATGGTGCTGCAGTAAACGACGACGTAGACAGGACCCCGAGGACCACTTCTTGACGCAAATCACGCCACTTAGTGGAATACGGTCTTGAGGTGGTAGAAATACTTCTAGTAGAGTCCTAAGGATCCTTCCTCTTATTTTCAAACAAGTACCGGTCGAATTTTATTTTTCTGTACACAATTGCTTAACTTTTTCTTTTTCTTTTCCGGGACTAACATGAATTGCAAATCCACATTACCTGGAGCTTTGCACATTCATGTAGACGTGCTCATGTCCTTATAGCTTTTGGCGAGAGGAACACTCTGGTTAGGAGCCAGAACCCCAGGTTACTTCACTATTAGGACAGAGGAGCACTGTCCAGGCTTTTATTCACTTTCCTTTTTTTTTTTCGACCGTATTGCAAAAAAAGAACAAGAAGAAGGTCCTTAGAACACTATTAGAAGACATTCTAACACATCAAGGCGTGGAACCACTAGTATGGGTTAGCAACTAAGAGGGTCACGAAGGTGCTGTAGTCCCTCGCCTAGGTGTCCAGGGTTCTACTTAAGGGAAAAGTGCGAAAAAATGCCTAGAATGACACAAAAATCTCAAGTGTGCAAGGTCATAAGAAGCTTAGCATTTATCACAGTTTCGAGCTATAATACAATCACAATTAGATAAGCCATCCTAAGTTTTACAATCATGCAACAATTCAAAAATTTTCAAAAAGTTTCATACAAGTTCACGAAATAAATAATGAAACTAAGACATGTGACACGACCCCTTGCGTGTATCCCGCAAGTGCACGGGTTTGTCGAAGTAATAAATTTACCTTGGTGAGAAGGTAGTCGAATCCACAGGGAATAGTGTTTAGAAACAAGTGTTAATCGCTATTTAGCTATGATGGGAATCGATGATGAGAAAAGTATTTATATATAGATGTAAAAGAAAATAAAAGAGTACAAGAAGAATAATGAGGATAGGAGAGGTAATCGATATAAAGATGGGGTATCCGGACAAAGTTCCCCCTATGACTAATGCTTCTAGTGCAAAACTTGTATTATGCTCTACAATTGATGCCTATTTGAGTCGAGGATATCCTTAAACACACGGTCCCAAACCTAAGGTCAACCGTGACTAACCCCAACACTATGCCCCGGCATTAGGATTCACTACGACTCTTGACTCTCGTTGACCTGTCAACTAAGCCCTAGAGGAGTATATCTACCTAAGCCTCACACTACGTGGGATTGCATTAAGTTCTAGGGACTCCTAGTGGTAAAACATGTTCTTATGTGTAGTTCTAACCCTTTGGTCCAGGTGGAAGAACCCTAGTCTAGATTAAGCCCCAGTGCGTAGGATTCACTTCAACCCTTCACTCTGTTACTCGCGTAACTAAGCCCCAGGGGAGTTTATCTACCTAGCACTTCACTCTATCTCGACCGCTAATGAATCAAGGAAACGGAGGTAGGGAGAAACCACACCGGAGGGGAAAGGGGTACATCGCTACCTCACAACTCTCCCTCTCAACCCTCTCCAACCTTGTGTAGTCTAATCCTATAGAGGTTGTCACACCCTCAAAGGATAACCTAATAGATTCTCAACCCTAGTGTCACGGCTAAGGGAAAATCTCATACAATCGGCATGCAAGATTGGAACTCAATAATAGAACATTAAATTAAGAAAGCATAATAAAAGTCATAGAAACAATATCATCCTAGGGTTTACAAGTCCGAATACCCACTAGGGTTTAGCTCTCCATGGAGCAATACAAAGTCAATAAATAGTTTAAGAACATATGCATGAAAACCATAAAGAAAACCCCCTTGTAGATCGTATCGATGGTCTTGTGTAGTCGCGTGTCTTCTCCAACGAATCCCTTGTCAAGCCTAAGGCACACCTCGACAAATCAATGCCGATGAGAGCTTCCCCAATAGCTTTCTTCCAAAGGATGTCGATGTCGATGCCGTTTAATCGCCTCCAAAGACCTCCAAGAACCTCTCCAAACCCTAGCCGAAAGCCCCCCAAAAGATATCCAAGTCATAGAAGAGAAGGGTCCCCAAATAGATATGAAAACGGACTATTTATAGGCTGAAATCGGGCTGAATTCGGGCTGAAATCGGACTTTTGTGAAAATCCAGAAATTCCACACGCCCGTGTGTTAATTCCACACGGCCGTGTGGCAATTCTGGAATCGTGATTTCTCGGCACCTGTGAACAGTGTTTCTGCTACAGTATTCCTGCTACAGTACACGGCCGTGTGGAATTTCCACACGCCCGTGTGAACTCTCTGGGATTCTGAATTTCGGCAGAATGTGAACAGTAGCTGCTACAGTATTTATCCACAGCATTTTTGCTACATTGCCTGCTACAGTAATTCTCCGAAATACTCCCGAATCCATCGTTCTTCATCGAGGCCGTTGAATTGGGCACACAATCAACGGTAGATTATGTCGATTACTTCATTTCTTTTCATTGGCGAAATTCTCCAATGTTACACGAGTTATAGACTTTTGTGAGTGTGACTGCCCTTGTGCCCCTCCAATGGAGGTTGGCACACACCCATAAGTCTAGACTCGTGCCTTGTTCCTTGCTTGGTCCGAGAACTCCTCAACAACGGCGAACATAACCTATTCTTCCTTCTTTTTCTCTAAATCTTCTCCACAACCCTTCAATGCACAAAAGTAAACAAATGCACACTTTTTAGTGATAAAATCTGATTAAATTAATGCTCATTACAAGATAATAACGCTTCACATTACTATAACACGAGCACTTATCAACATGCACACCCACCCCCCACTTAAAGTAGTACATTGCCCTCAATGTACCTAAGTCAGTAGTAGATAAAGAATACGCAATGAAAATAGAGGGGGAAGGTTCATGAACTTCCCTGAGTCTCAAAACATGATCTTGAAGTCCATGAGATCAGGGTGACCACCGATGAATCTTGTAGATGTCGGGGGAGAAAGATGCGTTTGATGTCCCAATTCCACCTGCAAGGTGGAAAAGAACATCATCTCAAGGTATCCATCACACACACACAAAGAAAATAAAACAAACACACAAACAAACAACAAAGCTAAGAACAAAGTAAACAAGAAACACAAGACACAATGTGTGGGTGCCCAAGTGGAACTTTCCAACTCAATGCTTGGCAAAACTTGATAAGAAATGATGTAAGAGCATGCATTTTCAAGTTTACAACATTCTTACATCAAAAAGCTTGGGAATTAAAACAAATTTAAACAATGAAAATCAATAAAGATGAGAGATACGCTTATACCAAAGCTAGACAACAAAATTCAAAGGTGTCGGTGAAAACTCGATGAAAACAATAGATCGACAAAATTAAAACTCAAAAATGATGAGAACTTTTAAGATCAATGAAAGGTTGGCAAAATGGGGAGGCAAACTAAGAGGATACACCCAAAACAATCGGAGAAAAATCGGGTGAAAGAAAGGTGAAGGAATCAGCCCAGAAGATGCTGAAAATTGAGTTGAACATGGGCTGAAAACACTGTGTGCGGGCTGCGCACAGCCCGCACACCCTTCTGGTGATGGTGTGCGGCCTGGTGTGCGGGCCGCACACCAGGCCGCACACCCTTTTGGCTGAGGCGTGCTGCCGGATGTGCGGGCCGCACAACAGCCCGCACATGGCTCTGGCTGGTGTGTGCGGGCTGCATACAGTCTGCACACCCATAAATTTTACATTTCCGGCTTTGAATTGTTAAGAACCTCCTCCAAAAACAAACATTCATCACAATACATGAATAAAACTCATCAAAACACAACGATGATCATAAAACAATGAAGTACAAACCAAGAATCACCAACATGAGCAAGAATATCCAAGTAAAACTACCAAGCAATGAAAACAAGAAATTGAGGCATCCACACACAAACAAGCACACAAGACTAAGAAAAATAAAACACAAAAGCAAACAAAGAAAAATACGAAATTTAACACCTTGGGTTGCCTCCCAAGAAGCGCTCGTTTAACGTCACGAGCTTGACGTACCTCTCTTACCTCATGGAGGCTTGAAGACGGTGTGCTCATCCCGACCAAATGTGGCATAACTACTACCAAAGAAAATAAAACGTACCTGCCGGGATGGAGCAAGTGTGGAGGTCAAGCACAAACTACCTTTTGGCCTCCATGGAAAGAGCTTTGCCCGGGAATTATGCAATTTGAACTTGGGCGGATCCTTGGACGGCTTGAACCTCCTCCCTGCTTCCTCTTTGGTCCCGGAAAGTATTTCTTTGAGTATCCCACCAAATTGTTTGGGTCTCCAGGGAAAGAGCTTTGGTTGAGAACTATCTAAGCTAGGCACGGGTGGGTTCTGGGGCGGCTTCAACACCCTATCCACATTTCCTTTCTCAACCATGGTGGGATAATCTCGGATTGCCCAAAGAATGTGTTTAGGCCTCCAAGGAAATATTTTTGGTTGGGAATTGTCTAAACCAGGCATAGGTGGGTTCAAGGATGACCTTATTTTTGTACCCACATCTTCAAATACAATTCCCGGATTTTTTTTAGTGCACACGACCAAAATGGGCAGGTGGGACGAATGGTCGATGCTAAGGCAAGTAGCTTCTTCAAATGTGGACGATGAAGTTGCTTCTACTTCCTCACATTTTTCCACAGCCACTATTTGATCCTCTCCCTTTTCTTCTTCAATTTCATCTTGAGGTGAAACTTCTACTATTTGCTCACTGGGTATTGATGCCACTTTATTTTCTTTTTCAGCCTCAAATACCTCAATATCCACTTCCACCTCAAATGTACTTTTATTCTCTTCCCTTCTAGTGTCATTCTCAGATAGGTCTTCTATAGTGTGTGGTAACTTGGTCGAGGTACTGGAAGACACTCCTATCTAGCTTTCCATGCTTTGAAGAGATGGTTGGGCATTAAAATTTGCGGCAATCAAGGCTTCAAGTTGAGCATCCGCATTCATCATAAATCTTTCAAGCACATTTTCTATATTGAAACCCCATTCATTAAGTGGCCTACTTTGAACAACTGGAGCGGGCTGACGCCATGGTTCTTGAAAGGAGGGATCATGCGGTTCCAACAAATTTGGGTGGCCTCCGGAGTATAGATTATAAACATTATCGCTCAGATGACGCCATGGTTCTTGAAAGGGGGGCTCCCAATGTTGTCCATGGTGATGCGATGAAAAATCTAGGTGCCCTTGCCAATATGGATCATACACATGTTCAAATTGATTGGTACTTCTTGCTCTCAAGGCCTTATACTCATTGATTTGCCATTCTTCAAGATGAAAAGGGAAACCACCTGAGCCTTCTCGAAAATCCATTGCCATGTGCACAGAATACAATAAAAAAAATTGAGGTATAAAAGAAAACAAGAATATTTACAAAAGAAAAGATAAATGACTAGAGTAGCGAGCTAGAAGTTTTCCTAGCATTCTTGGATGTCCCCGGTAACGGCGCCAAAAACTTGATGGTCACCGCGCGACACGCTAAAGAGCGAGCACGCGGCTCCCCGGCCGTAAGTGCACGGGTCGTCAAGTAATAACCTCTAACGCGAGCGCGAGAGGGTCGTATTCCCAAGGGCCCCAAGATCTGCTATTACTTCCTCCTAGGTATCACTATCTAGTCTACCAAATCAAGAGTTATAGTATGAAACACAAATACAAAAAATAAATAAAAGAAAAGCTATAAACAAAATGGACTAAGGCACACCATACGAACAATCTAAAAAGCAAGTAGCAATGAGAACTAGAGGCCTCAGGCTAGGATCCCCTAAGGAGAATAACAAGTTAGGATGAATATATGAAATTGAGTGCTGAGTTGGCTAGGTTTGATCCGTTAGACTTGGGAGTCGACTACCCCGGAACCTCCGTGGTGTAGCCCTAATCCAATACAGGTTCCTCTATCCAGAAGATACCCCTAAGATGTCATTGGGAACAAGGAGTCTTGGTTAGGGTTATTCTAATGCGCGCTTTCGGCTAAAACAACCCTAACCACGTGGGGAGCTACTGGCACCCGGAACCTCCGGTGTACCGGCACATTGAATCCCCCTTCAATCATTGTGCGACCTAATACATGCAAGCATCCCACCATACACATACAATTCATGAATCAAAACCTATGGAATCCATCCATTGTAGATTGAACATTAAAACAATAGATTGAAATCAAACAAACAAGCCAACAATCAATTATAAGCAATTATCATCATCCATACAAGTTCTCCTCCCAAGGTTCACCGGAGCCCGGAGACCTTGGGAGGCTAGTCCCACATCATAAGAGAGAAAACAAGATATAATCAATGATAAAACTCATAAAAATCTCCCTTTGACGTAGGCTAGAAGGTGGTGATGAAAGCTCGCCGGATCCGCGCCGATCAAGCTCCTTGATGACAACCTTGAGTGCTTCCTTCTTCTCCCCTAGAGTTTTGCTCTTCAAATTGCCTCTCCAATCCGGTGATGGTGATGGAAAATGATGGAAATGATGGTGGAGGATCGTGGGGATGATGGTGAAGAAGGATGGTGGAGAAGGTGGCCAAAAGACCAGCTTCAAAAATCCCTAACTTCTCTTATAAAAGCTTCAAAAGACCAATTCTGCCCGTGTGTGTGCGGGCCACCAGGCCGCACGCTCTTCTGTCTCCCTTGTGCGGGCCGCACACCAGGCCGCACAGTGCCCACACACCACTACAGTACCTGCACTACAGTGACAAACGCTACAGTAATGGTGCTGCAGTAAACGGTGCCTAAAAATCCACTCTTTTCTTGCCCAAAACTTGTCAAATATGGTTCATCCTTGCGCAATTGGTCCTCGAAACCCTGAAACAAAAATAAAACATCAAACACGCAAAATGTCGTCGAAAACTAACACAAGTTGCATGAAAGTAAATAAACATCATAGCTAAAGCATGATGTATTTAGGCACTTATCAGGGTTTACTTTCATGGATTACATTGCTTTTTACTTCATTATCTTTTGCTTTGTAATAAGCCCCATGGAGGGCTAAACCCTAGTAGATACTTGGGCATGTGAAACCTAGGCTTCGATTCATGTATTGACTTTCTTATTGCTTTCTTTTAATTCCGAGTTAATTTGAGTTTTAATCTTGTTTAAAAAAAAATCCATGGTAAAATGATGCTCAATGTATGTAAAACAAGTAGGTAAAACATGTATACTCAAGCACTTATCACCAAGCAAACAGACATGAAGAACAGGGGAACAACAGATAAACGACTACTGTACGACCTCAAGCTCAACAGTAGAGGACCCCACTAGCACAGACAGAAGGAAGGACAGATAATGAGTTGTTCTGTTGGCAACTGGGTATGGATGTTCCTGTTTCATCTAAAGTGCACTGGTGAGTGTGTGCTTACTTCCAATCTCATTCTCCATACTATTCAGTCCACATACAATGAAAACGGCATTAATCTGTTAAAGACACCCTCAATACCCAGTTAAAAGTCCTTCGGGTCCTGAATGAACTTTGGGTCTCAAGTGGTAATGCAACAGGTCCCAGGGGACACAAACAAGATACTTTATTTTTTACCTACATATATACACACTTTTTTTTTTAAGTCCGACTAACATAGACTAAACAAAAATCGTTCAGACGGATACACATGCTGGCCAGGCACAAGAGCCACCCATCCTACTTGATTACAGTCCACATAGACGCATTCATGCTGTACTAGCAGAGGAATACTGTCATAGACTCCACTTTTTTTTTAGTACATATATACAATGTATCTCGTATCCCCTGGTATAAAACATGTTAAACAATCTCCCTTAAGGCCAAAGAATAACAAAGAACCTCAAAGGCTGTTAAAAAGGTATTGAAAGTAGACTTTAGCAATTTGATGCCAAAAACATTGCAATGGGTTAGTTGGAGTGTATGAGATGGAAGTAAATGTGCAAAAGTCTGTCGGTGCACTAAAGATAAAGCAGGACCTCATGTAGGTATAGTGAAGAAATACAACTCATAATTGTCGAACCTTCATGCTAGGAAGTCCTAAACTAGGCATCATTGCTATCATCGGTACAACAAGCATGCAAATAAAAGTAAAGCACTCCATCCCCACACCTAGAATTGTACATTGTCCCTAATATACATGAATCAGCAGAACATGGTGATATGTATGCAATAAAAATAAGGAGATGAAGCAAGGAGACTTCCCCAGTTGGTTGATGTAGTGAATCCAAGGTGAATACAAACAGGGGTAAATCACTAGGGCCATGGAGTGTGAAGCATCCTCAACGATCAGTCCCTAAAGCAACAGGAAATGCATCACAACTCAATAAATAAATAAGGAGAGTGAACAAATAAAATCCAAACTACATAAATAAAAAGAAATAGTTTAGTAAGGCCGAAACCCTAACTAACTGAACGATACGACATACACCAAAGTAAGTCTAAGTGCGCAAAAACAAAATACAAACAACATGAAAGTAAAAACTGAAAGTAGGTGTCATGACTCTAATGATCCGGTGGAGGTGGTGAGGCCATGCGCGTGGTCGTGGCGGATGAAGTACCGGCAGATGAAGATGAGTTGCGCAGGAATGTGAGGATCTCAGCAACGCTGCTCTCAATGCGGCTCTGCCCCCTCTCAAGTGTCTGTAGCTATTGCTGAACCTCGAGGTGAAACTCCACGAACCTAGCCTCAAGAGAAGATGTACTAGTTCCAGTGTCGGGCTCAGGTTCGGGAGTAGACTCCGACTCGGAGTCAGATCCTGCGAGGACTGAGGGTCTCGTGATGTTCCCTCTGCCAGGTGCTTGAGCTGATATGCGGTCCCTGATCTCACAACCATACCCATAGCAAGCAAGGTCGGCAGTCCAAGTAGGGTGACAGTCGCCACAACTCGCATGCCCCGGGTGAGCTCAATCAAACCAAGGCCCCTGATCAGACGTGTAACATATGGGCCGAAAAAAATCATCCCAAGGCGGGTCGAGGTCGCTTGTGAGCAGGCTCTGCCATCGTGGAAGCTTTCATGGATCATGTGCAAGCGATGGACTTCCAGAAGGATCTATGGATGGTTGGGTGCGGGAAATCTCGCGGCAAATTTTTGAACTTCGAAGTGTGAATGTCATCATCCATGTAAAGTCCAAGAGAAAGGGAAAACTTGTCTTGAGACATCTTATGCTTCTTGCCAAATGCCCTGAATGATACATGGCCAGCCTGCCCGGTGTAAGGGTGTGGACAATATGCCTCAATCGAGCTAAGGACCTCCAATGTAATCTCCTTGTAAGTGGGCTCATCAATCTCAAAAATCTTATCCCAACCACCAAGCGAAATGTACTCCCGGATGGCATGATCAAGGTTTAAAACCCTCAAAGTCTCCCAATCTATCTTGCCTACAATACCGAACTTCTTCCTCGACAAAAGAGCATAACGGGCCTTATGGGTTTCATCGGTGAACCTTGGCTCGTGAGCGGGCGGCGGAGAGCTCCTCCGGGGTCGCTTTGAGGCCACATGTTTGGTCGGCATCCCTACAAGACCATACAAGCATTATCAAACCAAAAATATATGAAAAGAATACTCAATGGAATAAAGGGGCTGAAATCTTAGTGTTGCTACAGTAATTTCGGGAAAATTTTTCAAGATTTTCTTCTTGTAAAAGTAGCAAACAAATTTTACAAACCTTGAAATTCAACACATACATTCACAAGAAACATTCACAACCACATTCTCAAGAAAATCAGCCCAAAAACATAAAGAAAAGCCCTAGAAATGGACAGATATGGAGCTTACTTCAATCTAGGGCACCAAAGTGAAAATGAAGTGGAATCCGGCTAAAAACTCGATAAAGCTTTGTAAATCTTCCAAAAACTTGATCTCTAGGTTGAGGAGAGCCTTCTTGTGCAAAAAGAATGAAGGGAAATGATGGAGAAATGAGGAGGAGAAAGAAAGGAAATGATGAGAAGATGAGTGAATAGTGCACAAAACATGGGTTGAAAGAGTTTTAAACAAGTCAGCCAACCATACGGGCAAGCATATTCCCGTATGGTTGCCCGCATGAGTTGCTGGAAATCTTCTACGCAGCCATACGGGTAGGCATACGGGCATATGCTTGCCCGTATGAATTGCTGGAATTTTCTATATGCTCAACCATATGCCAGTATGGTAGCCCGTAAGACTTGCTGGAAACTTGCATATGCTCAATAAACGGGCTAATTTCAGGATTTTCATCAAGGGCTCATCCAAACATCCTTAAAACTCATGAAAAACAAAGCCGAAACCACAAACAACCATTCAAAACATGGAATTTGATACAACACAATGAATTAAAAATTAAAGAACTCATGAGAACCATTGAAGATCATGATAAAAAAAAATTGAGAATGATGGCTAAAAAACCACAAACACACATCTAAAAAGCAAAGAACAACAAGCACTAACACTTCAAAAATACAAAAAACATACAAACACACAAACTAAAAAATACGAAATTGAACTTGCAAGGAATTCAAATGCTTGGGTTGCCTCCCAAGGAGCGCTTGTTTAACGTCTTTAGCTTGATGTCTCTTACCTTAACATCATGGTGGATCAAAGAAAGTCGAATTACCTCCAACCTTGTGTGAAATGTTGTTACCTGAGAAATAATGTTTCAACCGATGCCCATTGACCTTAAAGGTTCCCAATTGTGAATGAGATATCTCGACGGCGCCATGAGGAAACACTTGAGTGACGGTGTAGTGGCCATGCCATCATGATTTTAACTTCCCGGGGAATAATTTTAATCTTGCATTGAATAGTAATACTTGGTCCCCGGGTTGGAAACACTTGGCTCGTTGACACGACTTTTTGCGTGTGTACCGCAAGTGCACAGCCTTGTCGAAGTAATAAAATTACCCTGGTGAGTGGGTAGTTGAATCCACAGGGAATAGGGATTTAGAACACCAAAATTCACTATTTAGTTATGCGGTGTACGAAAAGAAATAATCGGAATGATGAGTGAATTTATGGAAACAATTAGAATAAACGACAAGAAAGTAAATAGAGAGATGAAAGACAAGAGAAAAGCAAGTAGAAGTTAAAAGAGAAAGACTAGCAATGGGCGAGATAGGGTATCCGGACAAGTTACCTCTAGGACTTATGCTTCTAGTGCAAGACTATGCTATTATACTTTCCTATTGATGTTAATTGAGTCGAGGATATCCTTAAAGTCACGGTCCCAAAACTTAAGGTCAACCGTGACTAACCCCAACATTATGTCCCGGTATTAGGATTCACTACGACCCTTGACTCTTGTTGACCTGTCAACTAAGCCCCAGGGGAGTCTATCTTCCTAACCCTAACACTACGTGGGATTGCTTTAAACTCTAGGGATTCCTAGTGATAAAACCTGTTCCTCTATGTTGACCGCTAAAACTCTATCGTGACCGCTAATTAACCAAGGAAACGGAGGTAGAGAGAAATCACACCGGAAGGAAAAGGTGTACAATGCTACCTCACAACTCTCCCTCTCAACCCTCTTCAATCTTAAGTAGTCTAATCCTATAGGAGTTGTCACACCTCTAAAAGATAACCTAGATTGTTCTCAACCCTAGTGTCATGGCTAAGGAAGAACAATAGAAAAAGATAATTAAAACTGAAACTGGAATTTATTCATCAATAATGGAAAAGCATAATAACAATGTCATAGAAACATAATGATGCTAGGGTTTTACAAGTCCGAATACCCACGAGGAGTTTAGCTCCTCATGGAGCTATACATGTTCATCAAAGTGTAAAATAAATTGCAAAAAAAGAACATCAATGAAAACCCCCTCGTGTGTGATGTGGTCGTGGTCTTGTGCTGCCGTCGGACGTCGATGACGATGCCGTTGGCGTGCTCCAATCCTCCACAAAGTCCTCTCCGAAACCCTAGCCGCACCCTCTCGAAGTTGGAGAGAAAGATAGGTCCAAAGATCCTCAAAAAGTCTCCCAATCGAGCTTTAAATAGACTGAGTGCAGGCTTTAAATTTGAACTTATCGGCGCTTCACACGGCCGTGTGGAATTTCCACACGCCGGTGTAAAGTTTCTGTCTTCCTGAAAAATTACTTCACACAGCCGTGTGGAATTTCCACACGCCCGTGTGAAGTCTCTGGCTTGCTGGAAAATGATTCACACGGCGGTGTGTTAATTCCACACGCCCGTGTGAATTCTCTGGAAACTTGATCTTCGGCAGAAAATGCACAGTAACTTGCTACAGTGATTGGAACAGTAGTAAAGCTACAATGCTACTGCAGTAACTCGCCGAAACGCTCCCGAATACGTTGTTCTTCATCGAGGCCATTGAATTGGGCACACAATCAATGGTAGATCGTGCCGATTGCTTCAAGTCTCCTTCTTGGTGAAGTTCTGCTAGGCTACACGAGTTAGACATATTGTGAATGTGACTGCCTTTGTGCCCCTCCAAAGGAGGTTGGCACACACTCACAAGTCCAAGTTCGTGCCTTGTTCCTTGCTTGGTCCGAAAACCTCCCAACAACGGCGAACATGATCTAACTTTGTTCTTCTTTTCCAACTTGGCTCCACAAACCTACAATGTATAAGAAAACACAAATGAACACTATTTAGTGATAAAATCTGATAAAAGAGATGCTCATAGTAAGATAATAACGCTTCGCGTCACTATAACACAAGCACTTATCAAATCCCCCCGCACTTAAGCTTTTGCTTGTCCTCAAGTAAAAATAAAACGTGAAAATACTTGGGAAGAACAATTGAAAGTGCTCGGCCTAGGTTCACTAAAAATATGCAAAGGAAGCATTCTACAAGTAAGGGGAAATCAAAACATTGCATAAGGTTATCATTAATCTAGCTAAAAACATGAATCAAAAAGGATAACAACTCGAAGACGTGTAAGTATGTGCGAATTCACTCAAGAGAACCACGAGTACTCCTCAAACTCTTATTCAAAAGGACTTATTTATATACGAAGAATAAGAGAGGAGGTAGTAGCTTCACACATCCTCGAAGGTAGCCCTTTCCTAGGTAGCCGCCAAAGGTGGCTTTCACTCTTTCGATGAGGTAGCTCTTTCTACCGGGGCAATAGCTTTCACGCATCCCATGAGATAGCTCTTTCTATCATTAGGGCATAACTTGTATCCGACTTATGAGAGTTGCTTCATACTTCATGGGTGGTAGCTCTTTCCACCCCAAATGCATACATAAAAGAAAACAACTATTCACAAACTCAGATTTTTCTCTTTCTTTTCTTTTTCATATTTTTTTTCATTTTTCCATCTTCTTCTCTGTTTTGTTTTTATATATATGCATTTTCCAAAGTAAAACTAAGAACGATGATAACTTGTCCTTAAAAACTTCAATATCGAGTTTCCAAAAGATTTCAAGAGTGAGTAGTGCAATAAGGTGTAATCGAGCAAAAATTCCCTAAAAATTCAAGTAAAAACTAGAGCATGATAGGATACAATGTTTAAAAATTCTCCTAGACTCTAAGAATACAAACGTTGCAACTAAGGTGAACCACCATAGGCTACCTGAGCATGAGCAATTGAACGCACAAGTAAAGGTGTGTGCAATGTGAATCCTCCCCACACACTTAAGATGTACATTGTCCCCAATGTACGCATGCAAGCACAATAAAAATAAAACAATGAACAACAATTAGTGTGGAAGTAGACAATTGAAACATTACTCCCTTGAACTCCAAGTGTTGCGTTTGATGGAGCTAGGTTCATTGAGAGTTGAGTCTCAATGTTTTTGTGGAGCATACACGGTCCCATGACCGTGCCTATGACTATTCCTCAAATTCCTTCCATCCGAGACCATCTGCACACATACGCAAGGGTTCAGTATAGCTCAAGAAAAACCAAAACAAAGCTCGAGTATATAAAGATATGATAATGAGATACAACTCAAGACAGAATAAAATAAACGAAAACTCACACCCAGAAGGAGAGTCCTTTCTGGGTACTACAAGTCCAATAGAAAAATATAAAGTGCAACAGAAGTGAAATAAACTAAAAGAAAACTATGACGCCTTAGCGTCGGTGTCCTACTGTGGGTCCTCTAGTGCTGCTACTGGTGCTGGTGCTGGTGGATCTGATGGTGATGGAGACGGAGGTGGAGTCGGTGAAGGGACCCGGCGGGGTCGTACCACAGATCGCTCGAACATCTGTATAACCGTGGAAAGCTGTGCCGATAACTGAGCGAACTGCGATGCCTGAGTGGTCCTTAACTCTGCAAACTCTGCTGCCTGTGGGGCCCTCATCTCGGCCAGCTCTGTCTGCATAACACCCACAGCACTCTCGAGGTGCTCAAACCTGTCCTGGCCTCGAGAAGGGGAGAAAATACGCACTGGAGGTGGCTCCGGTGCTGTGGGTGGTGCCTCGGCCTCTGTGTGCTCCAGGGGTGGCTCTACCGCTGCCTGTGACCCCACAGCCTGATCTATCTTGGGGAATGATCCATGTATATATCCTCGATCCTGCTTTGCGGATCAACCCCATCATCCTCAGTGTATCTGTGCCCAGAGGAGCTGGTACACTAGTCTTCTCTGCCCCTCGCACTCCGTCTCTGAGGCTCGTCCTAATCAGAAGTCTCGAAATGTAGGGTCCTGCGAAGATCACTTCCCACCCTAGGGTACTGGCCCTGATGGCACAAATACTCTGTTAGGATGTGCCCTAGGTGGAGTGGTACCCTCTGAGCCATAGAGTATAGATAGAGAAGCTCCTGCCAGCTCAGAACTCCAGTGCTATCACCCCGGCCACTCACTGATCTACTCAGAATAGCATGTACGTATCTGTAGGCCGGGCGGGATAAGCAAGTGCCCTTCGAGACACCAGGCTCATACCGGCCCTCTCCGCATAAATCCCTATAGGCCCTCTACGGAGTAAGACTGCCTGGGTAGTCGGTAGGAAGACCCTTATACTCCTCTGTCTGTGTATAGGCCTCATCATATAACCCCATGTGGATCGAAAACTGGGTCTTGCTGAGGCTAAAATGCTGTCCTAATACCCTGAACTTAATCGCGTCAGGAGTAGAGAAGTCTCTGTATGATCTGTCGAACTCGAACGAGGCCAAGAACTTAAGTGTCATTCTTCGAATGGCCGTATCTCTGATCCTCAATAATCTCTTCCAACTACCCACCGAGAGTAGCTCCTCAACCTCGTCGGCAATGCTGTCACCCCCCTGAATCCCTCTGATAATGCTCTGGTCGGGGTATCGTGACTGGCCAAAACGGAGCTGTGATAATCGCTTGAACCGCTCCCTATGCTCTGGTATCGAGAAATCTGCCTCCTCGAGAGGTGAGGTGGGCTCACGGTGTCACTTCCCTGCTGATATCCTAGACCTAGAAGTCATATCTGCAATGTTGCAAAAGAAAATTTTCAAAAATCAGTTCAACAGAACAATCTGCAGAAATCCACACGGCCGTGTGGAATTTCCACACGCCCATGTGGAGCTTCTGGCGGACAGAGCCTACGGCCGTGGGACTAAAATTCCAAAATTTACAACTAAATTCGTTCTATATTCATCTAAAACATGTTCGTAAACATCATAAGCATTTAAAACAAGCGAAATCATCCAATAGAACGAATCAAATTAAGAATTAACGAAGAAAAAGGCTTGAAGTCCTTACCGACGAAATGGATGAAGAAATGTTTTAAAATCGGCCGAGAAAACTCCAATAACACCTCACAAATCCTCTGAGACGGTCTGGAAAGTAATAGAGAGGGTAGAGAAGAGTTTAGAATGAAAATGTCAAGAGGCACAAGTGAAAACTTAAAGATATCGCGCGGCTTTTGACATTCTGGGAAATCACACGGCCGTGTGGAAATTCCACACGACCATGTGCCTCTAAAATTAGGGTTCACAGGGGCCATCACACGCCCCTGTGTGCATTCTGTTGACTCTCTGGGCTACCCCACACGGCGTGTGAACATTACACACAGCCGTGTGCCTTCACAGGGTGATCCACAGGGGCTCTAACACAGCCCTGTGGATTCACAGGAAAATACAGAAGGTCTCTGAAAATTTTCACACGCACGTGTGTTAATTCCACACGGCCGTGTGCCAAACCAGGCCAAGAGACAAGGCCGGCCACAGGGGCCAACACACGCCCCTGTGGTCTCTCTGACTTGCCCGAGAAAACGCTAAGTATTCCACACGGCCGTGTGAATAATCCACACGGCCGTGTGCCTTTCACAAGCTCCCCCACAGGGGCTCCCACACGCCCCTGTGTATTCTCGGGAAGAAGGGGTTTTTCTCTGCAGAGTTTCACACAGCCGTGTGTAGTTTCCACACGGCCGTGTGCCTTGCACAGTCGCACTCACAGGGGCACTCACACGACCCTGTGGACTCTTTGGAAAAGAGTTTAAGTTCTGCGAATTTCCACACGACCGTGTGGAACCCTTCTAAGGTTGTTCACAGGGGCATAGACACGCCCTTGTGCCCTCACTGGTTGAGCTCTAGTTGGTAACACACGCCCGTGTGTAAATTCCACACGACCGTGTGTTTTCTCTGGTCTACTTAGAAAAACTCACAGACTCTTCCAAAAATTAAGAAACTCTTTTAAACCACTTAGAGCCTGTACAAATCATAAAAACACGACCAGAGACCATTGAAAACACACTCAACTAACTTAAACTTCGTCAATTAATAGTAAGGCACACGAAAGTCAACAATCCACACTAAAAATCGCAACACATGCATTAAAACTTCAGGACACCAAAACTAAGACTTTTATTCAGCCTAAAACTAAACTAGGTCCAGAAAAACTGTAAAAACTTGGGTTGCCTCCAAAGAAGTGCTTGTTTAACATCACTTAACTTGACGTACCTGGCTTACCTTACGGAGGTTGAAGAAAGAATATCTCTTTATCATCATTACAAACCTCGCCGCCAAAGTATGGTTTCAGCCGGTGTCCGTTTACTTTGAACGTGCCCTTCTCCGGATGAGTAATCTCAATTGAACCATGGGGTGATACTTGAGTGACTGTATATGGGCCAAACCATCTAGTCTTTAGTTTTTCGGGGAAGAGTCGCAATCGGGAATTGAATAGTAGAACTTGATCACCGACTTTGAACTCTTTAGGTAATTTGATATGCTTGTCATGCCACTTCCAAATCTTCTCCTTGTAAATTCTAGCATTCTCATATGCCTTCATCCTCCATTCATCGAGCTCATGAAGATGAAGCAGTCTTCGTTCACCTACTCTTCTCAAATCGAAGTTCATTGCTTTGATTGCCCAATATTCTTTATGCTCAAGTTCCACGGGTAAATGACATGACTTTCCGTAAACTACGGAGTAGTTCCTATGGGCATCTTGTATGCTATGCGATGGGCCCAGACTGTGTCGTCCAACCGTTCCGACCAGTCCCGCTTTCCTTGTTCCACAGACTTCATCAAAATCTGCTTGAGTTCTCTATTAGTGACTTCTACTTGACCACTAGTCTGGGGATGATATGGAGTGGCAAGGCGGTGACGTACCCCGCATCGTTTCAATACCTTTTCTAATTGGGCGTTGCAAAAGTGGGTCCCTCGATCACTAATGATGATTCGCGGAGTTCCAAACCGAGGGAACAACTTCTTTAAGAATTTCACCACAGTTCTAGCATCTTTACTCCGTAATGCTTGTGCTTCGACCCATTTGGAGACATAATCAACTGCCACTAATATATATTGGTTCCTGTTAGACCTTGGAAACGGCCCCATGAAATCAATGCCCCAAACATCAAATATCTCACAAAATTGCATAGGATTCTGAGGCATCTCATCCCGCCGAGACAAATTCCCTGAACTCTGACAATTATCGCATCGAAGAACAAATTGGTGTGCATCGTGAAAGAGGGTTGGCCAATAGAACCCTGCTGCCAAAACTTTTTCCACGGTTCTACTTGATGCATAATGGACCCCAACTGGTCCTGAATGACAATGAGCAAGGATATCCCATCCTTCCTTCCTCGAAACGCATCTCCGAACAATATGATCTGCACAGATGCGGAAAAAGAATGGGTCATCCCAGAAATAGTTCTTCAAATCGCTAAAGAACTTTTTCTTTTGTTGGAATGTGAGCCCTAGCTTGAGGACTTTTCCTAACAAGTAATTAGCAAAATCTGCGAACCACGGTGTATCACCTGATGATGTTAATTCCTGAATTGAATGTAAGTGTTCTTCCGGGAAGAAGTCATTGATTTCCTTACTTGATGGCACTTGCCCAATGCTCCCTTCCAACTGTGACAAATGATCTGCCATTATGTTTTCAGTTCCCTTTTTATCCTTTATCTCCATGTCAAACTCCTGTAAGAGTAATATCCATGGGATCAATCTTGGTTTTGCATCGACTTTGTTCATGAGGTAACGGAGAGCTGAATGATCTGAAAACACAATGACCTTTGACAAGATAAGATATGGCCTGAACTTATCGAGAGCAAATACTACCGCTAATAATTCTTTCTCTGTAGTAGTATAATTCTCCTGTGCATCTGTGAGAGTCTTGCTCGCATAATAGATGGGTTGGAATTGCTTGCTCTTCCTTTGTCCCAGAATTGCTCCCACAGCATAATCACTGGCATCACACATGAGCTCAAAAGGTTTATTCCAGTCAGGGGTAATCAAGATTGGAGCTTGAACTAGTTTGTCTTTTAGCACATTAAAAGCTGTTGCACAATCTTTCCCAAAATCAAACGGAGCATCTTTTTCGAGAAGTTTAGTCAACGGTTGAGTGATTTTCGAGAAATCCTTGATGAACCATCTATAGAAACCTGCATGTCCCAGGAAACTCCGAATTTCCTTGACATTCATTGGTGGAGGAAGTTTCTCTATAACTTCAATTTTTGCCTTGTCCACCTCCATACCCAAATGGGAAATCTTTTGTCCGAGAACAATGCCTTCTCGAACCATGAAATGACATTTCTCGCAGTTTAGCATAAGATTTGTCTCCTTACATCTTATCAGCACTCTTTCCAAATTTCTTAAACATATGTCAAAGGAATCACCAAACACAGAGAAATCATCCATAAATACTTCCATTATGTCTTCGATAAGATCATCGAAAATAGCAGTCATACACCTTTGGAATGTAGCAGGTGCGTTGCATAATCCGAACGGCATTCGTTTATATGTAAAAGTCCCGTAGGGACAAGTGAAAGTTGTCTTCTCTTGGTCTTCCGGAGCAATAGGGATTTGAAAGTACCCTGACATCCCATCTAGAAAACAGTAAAATTGATGCCCTGCCAATCGCTCCAACATTTGATCAATGAAAGGTAAAGGGAAGTGGTCTTTACAGGTTACGTCATTTAGTCTTCTGTAATCAATACAAACTCTCCACCCTGTGACCGTTCTGGTTGGGCTGAGTTCGTTCTTTTCATTCTTGATCACTGTCATCCCACTTTTTTTCGGGACCACCTGTGTTGGGCTTACCCAAGGACTATCGGAAATGGGGTAAATGATCCCTGCATCCAATAATTTGACCACCTCCACTTTTATGACTTCCTTCATGTTCGGGTTTAGTCTTCGTTGAGGTTGGATCACTGATTTGAAATTATCCTCCATTAAAATCTTGTGCATATAAAATGAAGGGTTTATACCTTTTCAGTCTGCAATTTTCCATGCCAAGGCAGACTTATGCTTTTTCAACACATTCACCAATTTGTCTTTTTGCTCCAAAGAGAGATTCGATGCTATGATCACGGGCAACTTCATCTCTTCTGCCAGAAATGCATATTCCAAGTGTTTTGGAAGTGTTTTCAATTCCAAATCAGGCGGCTCATCGATGGATGGTCGAAGCCGGTCTCCACTTGATCTGCCAATCTCTTCAAATTTTGTAGTTTGTTGTTCATTACTGTACCCTGAAACCTTCTCCAAATCACATTCCTTGGGTTGGTCCTGGTGTTCCATTCTAATCCCCAATTCACAAACTTCCTCTATCAGGTCTATAATACCCATTGAAAAGGCCTCTTGTTTGTGCTCAAAATAACCTGATTCAAACTGTGCAAGAACGTTCTCAAGGGTTTCTTTTGTGTTACCATTTGCAAAATCTAGAGCTGAGTTATCAAATTCGTCCAACACACTGCCCAATTCATAATTCATGTTCTGCTCCTTGCAAAACTGATCAATACTATCCACTATTTCTATACAAGGTTGTCTCACTGATTGCCCACACTCGATATAATTTGGAAATGGTTGTGCGATAAACAACTGCATTTTATGCTCCACTTCCTTGACTAATCCCACGAGTGTATCAAAAGCTTCGCTTGCGTTAAACATTCCCTCGGTAAACTGAAATTAAAAAGAAAAGAATTGGTGAAAATAGTGGTAGATAAAGAAGGTGTGAAATAGATGATGAAGTGAATAACTAAAGTAGCAAAAACTAGTATTAAAAATACGCCTATTCCCTGGCAGCAGCGCCAAAAACTTGACACGACCTTTTGCGTGTGTACCGCAAGTGCACGGCCTTATCGAAGTAATAAAATTACCCTGGTGAGTAGGTAGTCAAATCCATAGGGAATAGGGATTTAGAACACCAGAATTCACTATTTAGTTATGCGGTGTACGAAAATAAATAATCGGAGTGATGAGTGAATTTATGGAAACAATTAGAATAAACGACAAGAAAGTAAATAGAGAGATGAAAGACAATAGAAAAGCAAGTAGAAGTTAAAAGAGAAAGACTAGCAATGGGTGAGATAGGGTATCCGGACAAGTTACCTCTAGGACTTATGCTTCTAGTGCAAGACTATGCTATTATACTTTCCTATTGATGTTAATTGAGTCGAGGATATCCTTAAAGTCATGGTCCCAAAACTTAAGGTTAACCGTGACTAACCCCAACATTATGTCCCGGTATTAGGATTCACTACGACAATTGACTCTTGTAGACCTGTCAACTAAGCCCCAGGGAGTCTATCTTCCTAACCCTAACACTACGTGGGATTGCTTTAAGCTCTAGGGATTCCTAGTGATAAAACCTGTTCCTCTATGTAGTTCTAACCCTTTGGTCCAGGTGGAAGAACCCTAGTCTAGATTGAGCCCTAAAACTCTATCTTGACCGCTAATTAACCAAGGAAACGGAGGTAGGGAGAAATCACACCGGAAGGAAAAGGGGTACATTGCTACCTCACAACTCTCCCTCTCAACCCTCTTCAATCTTAAGTAGTCTAATTCTATAGGAGTTGTCACACCTCCAAAAGATAACCTAGATTGTTCTCAACCCTAGTGTCACGGCTAAGGAAGAACAATAGCAAAAGATAATTAAAACTGAAACTGGAATTTATTCATCAATAATGGAAAAGCATAATAACAATGTCATAGAAACATAATGATCCTAGGGTTTTACAAGTCCGAATACCCACGAGGGGTTTAGCTCCTCATGGAGCTATACATGTTCATCAAAGTGTAAAATAAATTGCAAAATAAGAACATCAATGAAAACCCCCTCACGTGTGATGTGGCCGTGGTCTTGTGCTGCCGTCGGACGTTGATGACGATGCCGTTGGCGTGCTCCAATCCTCCACAAAGTCCTCTCCGAAACCCTAGCCGCACCCTCTCGAAGTTGGAGAGAAAGATAGGTCCAAAGATCCTTAAAAAGTCTCCCAATCGGGCTTTAAATAGGCTGAGTGCGGCTTTCAATTTGAACTTATCGGGGCTTCACACGGCCGTGTGGAATTTCCACACGTCCGTGTGAAGTTTCTGTCTTCCTGAAAATTACTTCACACGGCCGTGTGGAATTTCCACACGCCCGTGTGAAGTCTCTGGCTTGCTGGAAAATGATTCACACGGCCGTGTGTTAATTCCACACGCCCGTGGTAATTCTCTGGAAACTTGATCTTCGGCAGAAAATGCACAGTAACTTGCTACAGTTGATTAGAATAGTAGCAAAGCTACAGTGCTGCTGCAGTACTCGCCGAAACGCTCCCAAATACGTTATTCTTCATCGAGGCAATTGAATTGCGTACACAATTAATGGTAGATCGTGCCGATTGCTTCAAGTCTCCTTCTTGGTGAAGTTCTCCTAGGCTACACGAGTTAGACTTGTTGTGAATGTGACTGCCTTTGTGCCTCTCCAAAGGAGGTTGGCACACACTCACTAGTCCAAGTTCGTGCCTTGTTCCTTGCTTGGTCCGAAAACCTCCCAACAACGGCGAACACGATTTAACTTTGTTCATCTTTTCCAACTTGGCTCCACAAACCTACAATGCACAAGAAAACACAAATGCACACTATTTAGTGATAAAATCTGATAAAAGAAATGCTCATAGTAAGATAATAATGCTTCGCGGCACTATAACACAAATACTTATCACTTGTTTAATATGCCGGTCATGGTATTCCTTCATTTTCTCCTTATACCTTATTGATGTGCCATATGCCAAGGATTGCCATTCCTCTAACTCATTTAATTAGAGTTTTCGCTTGCGACCACACAAATGAGGATCAAAGTTGAGTTGCTTTATGGCCCAATAAGCCTTGTGTTCTAGTTCAACCGGCAAGTGACATGTTTTTCCATAGACCAATCTATATGGTGTTGTCCCAATAGGTGTCTTGTATGCTGTTCTATACGCCCAGAGTGCATCATCAAGATGGTCGCCCCAATCCCTCCTATGGTGGCTAACTGTTTTTTCAAGGATGCGCTTCAATTGCCTATTTGATACCTCCACTTGACCACTGGTTTGTGGGTGATAAGCGGTTGAGATTCTATGAGACACACCATATCGTTTCAAAACCTTCTCAAATTGAGAGTTGTAGAAATGAGTGCCTCGGTCACTAATGATTGTCCTAGGTGCTCCGAACCGGGAAAACAATTTTTTTAGGAATTTCACAACAACTCGTGCATCACACGATGGGAGGGCCTGTGCTTCCACCCACTTGGAGACATAGTCCACTGCCACCAGGATATATTTGTTGTCCTGCGAGCTAGGAAACGGTCCCATGAAGTCGATTCCCTAAACATCAAATACTTCGCATGCTTGATTCCATGATTGAGGCATTTCCTCTCTTTTTGAGATATTACCCGTTCTCTGGCACCTGTCACAATGTTGCACCAATATTTGTGCATCTTGGAACATAGTCGGCCAATAAAACCCCGCATCGAGGGCCTTCCTAGCAGTCCGGTTCCCACTATAATGACCACCTGTCGGCCCAGAATGGCAATGCTTCAAGATATCTTGCCCTTCCTCTAGTGAAACACACCTTCTGACAGTTTGATCCGAGCAAACCCTGAATAAGTGGGGGTCCTCCCAAATATAATACTTCAGGTCGGCAAAGAATTTCTTCCGTTGTTGGTGAGTGAGCCACTTAGTGAATGTTTTCGCAGCTAGAAAGCTGGCAAAGTCGGCAAACCACGGGGTTTCATCTGTTGCTACCACCTGAATACTACATAATTGTTCTCCAGGAAATGAATCATTGATTTCTCTCTTTTACAATACATCGTCATTGGGACCCTCAAGGCGGGAGAGATGGTCAGCAGCAAGGTTTTCTGCCCCTTTTTTATCTCTTATCTCCAAGTCAAATTCCTGAAGAAGTAGCACCCAGCGGATCAGTCGAGGCTTGGCATCCGACTTGCTCAACAGATACTTTAGGGCAGAATGGTCTGTGTAAACAATCACCTTGGACAACACCAAATATGACCGGAACTTGTCAAATGCAAAGACTACCACCAGCAATTCCTTCTCGGTATTGGTATAGTTCTCTTGAGCATCGTTCAAAGTTTTACTTGCATAGTAGATAGGATGAAAGTGTTTGTCCCTTCATTGCCCAAGCATTGCACCCACAGTATAGTCACTCGCATCACACATCAGCTCAAATGGCAAACTCTAGTCAGGGGAAACCATAATTGGTGCTTCAACCAGTTTCTTCTTGAGGGTTAAGAAGGCATTCATGCAATCACTATTGAATTCAAAAGGAGCATCCTTCTCCAATAGTTTTGTCAATGGTCGGGCGATGGAAGAGAAGTCTTGCACAAATCTTCTGTAAAACGCAGCATGTCCTAGGAAGCTCCTGATTGCCTTCACTGAAGTTGGAGGAGGAAGTTTTTCAATAGTAGCGACTTTTGCCTTATCCACTTCAATCCCCTGTTTTGAAATTTTGTGTCCCAGGACAATGGCATCCTTGACCATAAAATGACATTTCTCCCAACTAAGCACCAGATTTGTTTCTTCGCATCTACTCAGGACTCGTTCAAGGTTGTTGAGGCATAGATCGAACGAGTCACCGAACACGGAGAAGTCATCCATAAACACTTCCATAATGCTTTCTACCATGTCTTCAAAGATGGCCATCATATACCTCTGAAAAGTAGCCGGCGCATTGCAAAGTCCAAAAGGCATCCGCCGGTAAGTGAAAGTACCATAAGGGCAAGTGAAAGTAGTTTTCTCTTGATCTTCTGGAGCTATAGGAATTTGACAATATCCAGAGAAACAGTCCAAGAAACAATAGTAGGAGTGGCCGGCAAGTCGCTCAAGCATCTGATCAATGAAGGGTAGGGGAAATGATCATTCCTTGTAGCATCATTAAGCTTTATGTAGTCTATGCAAACCCTCCATCCTGTTACCATTCTGGTAGGTATCAGTTCATTCTTCTCATTGGTCACGACTGTCATACCCCCTTTCTTGGGTACTACTTGAACTGGACTCACCCATGCACTATCAGAAATGGGATAAATAATGCCCGCATCGAGGAGCTTGATGACTTCATTCTTCACTACCTCTTTCATGTTAGGATTCAGTCTTCGTTGGGGTATTGCCACAAGCCTGTGATTGTCTTCCATAAGAATTTTGTGAGTACAGAATGACAGACTGATCCCCTTAATATCAGCGATTTTCCAAGCAATTGCCTTCTTGTGTTTCTTTAGTACATCCAAGAGCATATCCTTCTGCTGTCTAGTCAAGTCTGCTGCGATGATAACAGGAAGTGTAGAATTTTCCCCCAAGAAGGCATACTCTAGATGGTCTGGTAGTTGCTTCAATTCCAGTTTAGGTGGTTCTTCAAGCGATAATTTCAATCTCCCATAATTGCTCAAATCATTCTTTTCGATTCTCTGATCTTCCATTTCAGATGAACTATCACTCCCCGAGCTATCTTCCAATTCATGTTGCTCTACTTCAATTGAATTCATGTGCTCTTCCTGTAAACAGTCCTTTCCTTCTGAACTCTCTGACCCTGTTTGATCTGTCTCCTTGTCAACTGGAGCCCATGACCCTAATTGTTCATCCGAATTATTCTCCGTCCAATTGTTGACGGGATCGAGCAGGCAGCTAGAGGGTCCAAAAGACTGTACCAGATTCACCCTTTCAGTCTGCATATACAATTGGAGAATAGACCCAGTGTCGTAATTTTCTGTGGTAAAGCTGGTTGAGTCTTCATAGTGCTGCCTCCTCCACTGATCATCATATAAGCTTGGAGGGTTCAATGTAGTCCCTGCGCTTGAGTAGTAAAGGTGCGTCTTCTGAGACCGATAATAATTGCTCCAGTCACTTGACGAAGACATGTTAAACGATAGGTAAGAGATATTTACAAAATAAAAGGAATGAAACGGAATATATATACAGTGGTGAAAAACACGAAACAAAATATTGGCCAAATCAACCAACTCTAAGTTTTCCGGATATCTCTCGTGGGTCCCCGGCAACGGCGCCAAAAACTTGATGACTCGACCCGCAAGTGCACGGGATCGTCAAGTAATACCCCTCATGCACGCGTGAGGGGGTCGTATTCCCAAGGGCCCGAGAATCTACCCTTACTTCCTCTTCGTATGATTGTTTGGCCGATCAAGTCAAGTGTTGTGCAAAAGAAATTAACGAGATGATTAACATGCAAATGAAATGCTCTAAGGTGGAAGCAATAAACGAGGGGTAAAACAATACAAAGAGAGGGTGACGGATGAGGATTACCAAGGGGGCTACTAAAGTGCGGGGTTTGCCTTAACTAGCATGCAAATGGGTAGTTTGGACCGAGAAACCCGAAGTTAGACCAACCCGATGGTCACGGAAATTGGTCCCTAATCCAGTACAAGTATCGAATACGGAATTCCTTCTGCTCGAATCCTCACACGATTGCAAAGGGAGCAAAAGGTTTCTCAAGTTAGGGAGAAGACACAATCTAGGTCAATCCTAACAATTGGAGGGGTACAAATACCCGATGGTCATGGCGTATTCATACATGTATCCCTACCAAGCTTGGTGAGCCTAATACTAGGGCAATGGTCATGCTTCCTAGCATTTTCTAAACATTGATACATGGAGTTCAAATGCATACCAAGCATTCAAATACACCAAACAAGGTTCACAAACAAGTCTCAAAATGCATAAATCAAGTCAAGCAAGAATCCTACACAAGTTCACCCACAAGGTTCACCTATATCCGGTGACCTTGGGGTTTAGTTGCCATGAATACAAAGTACACAAGATAGTATATAGAAACAACCAAATACAAAGACAAGAACACTCCCTCAAAGGATAGAAGCCGAATGACGTTCCAAAGACGCCACCAAATAGGTGGCTTCCCTTGTCGATTCTCCTCTCAACTATGAATCAAGAAGGTGGATCTCGTCGTATGTCGCTCTCCTTGTCATTCTCTCCCCGGAAATGGCCTCCGATGGCAGCTCCTAGCTCCAATTTGAAGATGGTGGCCAGTTATCTCAAGACCTAGAGCTCTCCTTTGAAAAATGAACTACTTTCCCTTTAAAAACTCAATTCTAGCAACTCATGCGGGCTAGCGTACGGGCCGACATACGGGCACTGTAGCACCCAGAGTTTCGTGTAAGTTGCTGTAGTGAGTGCTATAGTACATGCTACAGTACCTGCTGCATTGCTGCTACAAGAGCCATATGCGGGCAATCCAGCGCCCGTATGAAATTCCAGACTTAGTCACTTCACCAAAATCTAGTGCTACAGTGCTGCTACAGTACACTCGCTCGAAAATGGTCTTTTCTTGTCAATTTCTTCTAAAAATCTCATTGACGAGCTCCCCGTGGTAACTTCAGTACCTGTAACACGAAATAAAACAATTTAGACCGAAAACGGGCATCCACTCATATAAAAATACTCGAAGAATACACGAATATACATAAATAATACATACAGTTAGGCATTTATCAAACCACTAGGCCTATTGGAACCAAGTTGCTTGTGTAGGATATTCATTTCTAGGAGAACCCGAAATCGAACCCCAAAACCCACTTAAAGTAAGGCCATAGGTGCGTTGAGGAATTAACTCCAAAGTTGTGCATGTTCTTAATTTCCCTTAAAGAGGGGCACTTGTCGCCTATTTGTCAAAAAATAATTGTTTCTACTGTTATTGTAGAACACAAACACAAAGATCAAGCATGATCAAGACGACATGGCTTGCATCTAGATTTATCAAACAATTCATCAAAGCATGTCTTCAATCTAATTCTAGCTTTTCTTCTTTCCACTGTTTTGGTTATATAGATATATTTTGTGGACCCCGTCCTTGCAACAAAAAAATAAAAACTTATCTTAGCCTCTAAACCTTGTGTTTTTCTCCTTAACCCATCTCCTTGGTCTCTTTGCAATGAAGAATTCCCGGAGGAATTCCTAGACCACTGTCCCATCCTTGCCTCCACCTTGGCCGAATTTTTATCCTCCCATGATGATCATCTTCTCTCTTGTTTTTCCATCTCCACCCTTTCTCTCCATTCTCCCACTCCACCCATCTATTCTTGGAAGCTTGAAAAAGAGGGTGCCCATTACCGGAGCCCGGATTCTACTGGAGTTCTTGTCATCCGAAGGCGAGGTGAAGAGGAACGACCGGGCGCCGGTGCTTCCATGAAAGCTAGGTAGGTTGCTTGATCTCTTGTGGTAGTTGAGTTGATGCTTCAGTAGTATGAGAAGTTTCTTGAACCAAAGTGTGTTGCATAATTGGAAGCTTTTAGTATCTTGATGTTTAGTAGGTAATGATCTTAGTTCAAAGCTTGTTCTTGTTAGCAACTCTATGCCTTTTGTATTTGCTTTTGTGTGTTGTGGTTGTTCCACTTGAAAGCTACTGAACCTTGATCCCTCTCCTAAACATTGCTTCCCTATTTGTTTGCATAGAAATCTTGTTTGCATGGAAATCTCTAGATATCATCCGATGTGTATACTTGTGTTGGTTGCAACCATTATATGTGTGGTTATATATATATATACATGCATTGATGTACGACTTGTGCTAGATATACTTGTTTACAACCTTATGCTTGAAACCCAAGCTTTTTGCTGGTGCAAATATAGCTATTAATGCTTTGCTTGTGTTGCTTCCTTTAAAGCTATAAATGTTGATTGTGGTTAGAAATGTCATGCTTTGTTGTAGAATGTTGGTATTAGACTAGCTTATCTCTATCCTTGTACATGAACTCTCCATGTCTAGTCTACTTATTTTTGTGTTGGTTGGTTTTTCTCTTGGGTTATAGGACGACCTTGAGAGATAACCTTGGATTTCTTTTGAATTTAGAAGCTCATCAAGTAAGTAATCCCTTGAACTCTTGTATTTAAAATTTTTGTTGTTTTGATTTATTTCTTTCAAAATTTCTGAAATTTTATTTTATTCTTTGAAATGTATTCTGGGAATGTCATCATACTTATGACTTATATTTTTAATAAATAACTCTTAGACTTAATTGGAATCATGTTATTGTTACTTGCAAATGTTATATATATGTCTATTTTCCATCATGTATTAATTTTGTATAATTATATATCTATTTTTAGCCAACAAATAATTGTTCCCTTTCAAGCTTTGGTTAAAATTGAGTGATGGTTTACATTATTATTATTAGTGTTATCATTACTATTACTTTAAGGGAAAATCAGGCTGATTCCTTTGGCATGAGTACATTCGTTGGCACATTCTTTTATTTATTTACTTATGTATTTAATTTTTCTCTTTTGTTACTTCATAATGTTTTGCAAAAGAATTGTGATGGTTGTTATTAAGTCTTCAAATGAGTGATATGCAATCTTGTCAGTGGGGGGTTAAACCCTGATCTTATTGACATGAAATTCTGGAAAATGAGACTGCAGTTTCGCACTGTGTCCGTATGGTGAAATAATTAACGGCCACCTGATATTCAGTCTCGGGTCAATGAGGGTAAATAAATGACCTCTGGTAGCTATAGGAAATTTGGAGACATACTCAGGAATCTGTTACACCTTGCTTCGCCTTTTTATTTTGTTTACACTATTTTGTGTTTCTGATTTTGTGCAAGTTTCAGTTTTGAATTTTCGTTTTAATTTATTGTTTTGGATTACTTATTGGGCTAGTGAGCTCATGGATTTGTTTGAAATCCTTTTCAGATCAGGAGCAGTAGACCTAGGAACCTTAGAAAGCTTCTAGTAGACGGTTTTTTTGGAGTTGGGTTATATGTCTGTCTTTAGTTGTATGATTGTTTAAGAACCTCTTATTGGGTCTACGGCCATTTGTCCGCACACTGGGTCTGGGTAGACTGGGTTCGGGGCGTGCCAAATCTAAGTGGTATCAGAGAAAATTAGATAAACCTCCTGTCTAACAATCCTAGCAGTCTATATAGAGTCTTCAGTGTGAATTCTTTGAATGATTGATAATCTTTGGTAGAGGTTGAGTTCAGCCTAATATTACTTGTGTTCTTTTTGTATTGATTCATATGTTTTGCTAGGAAGAAGATGGCTTCAGGATGTAAGCAAGGCCGTGAGTAGCCAGCCTCAGGATATGATAAGGAAGCAATTGAGCAACTTATCCATACGGAGAAGATTGAAGAGAGAAAGCGATTAAGGAAGTTGGAGAGCTATAAACCATCCAGTTGAGCAGTAGTTCATCCTCTCATGCCATCATCTTCTATGGTGATAAGCAAGAACACCCAAGATTTTAGCTTGCTAATAGCAAAGACCATGAGAAAGCTGTTGATAAGTGCTTGAGTATACATGTTTTGCCTACTTGTTTTACATGCATTGAGCATCATTTAGCATGGATTATGTCTCATAAAGTGTATTTTGGTGTTCTTTTGTGCAATTAGGTTGTGGAAGTATTGATGGAGAAAAAGGAAGCAAAGATGGGTTATAAAGACACATTGTTGGGGGCTTTTGTACAACACAAGTGTCAAGGCACAAGAGGGGGTCATGCACATGAGGGTGTGTGCCAACTTCCAGAAGAATTCAAGATGATTTGTGTGATGGAAGGGCACAAAGGCAGTCACACCTTCATGTCCCCACTTGTGTAAAGATAGCCAAAGCTTCCAAATGATGGTTCGATGGAGGAGAAGTCTTATAATTCACCACATGGACGTGTGGCCGACCATGTGGCCTCAAGATAAGAGAGTTTGGATCGTGTTTCATGAAGAGTACTATACAAAAACACTGTTTATTTCAGTGTAGCAATACTGTAGCAGAAATCACTGTTCACGTGACCGCGTCAAAATCCCACACGAGCGCGTGGGAATTCTGCAGCCCACGCGACCGCGTGGGATCTCATGTGGTCGCGTGAAAACACGTGACTGGCACGTTTTTGGATTTATAAATACTCCAATTTGCCGATTTTGAAAGGACTTTTTGCGCACGTTTGAAGGCAAGAGCGGCTAGGGTTTCAAGGACGAGGTCTTTGGCGATATTGGGAGTCGTTCTTCACCAAGTTCGATAGATCTTTCGACGAGATAGCATCGGGGAGCCATTGGTGACCTAGCTTCGGAGAAGGTTCCTTCGAGACGTTGAACGATTCATCAAGGCCATCATCACGAATTCGAGGGGGTTTATTTTCATGGATTATATTGCTTGTTACTTCATTATCTTTTGCTTTGTAATAAGTCCCATGGAGGGCTAAACCCTAGTAGATACTTGGGCATGTGAACCCTAGGTTTCGATTCATGTATTGACTTTCTTTATGCTTTCTTTTAATTCCGAGTTTATTTGAGTTTTAAACTTGTTTAATCATTGCTTTCATGCCTTATTGATTCGTATGGTTGTTTGGCATGTTTGATTTGTTTCCTTGGTGAGAGAGAGGTCTCCATTAGGGAGTAGAACATACATGGTTAAAGAGGGTTGAGAGGGTGAGTCTTGAGGTAGAGGAGTGTCACCTTTCCCTTCCGATTGAGTGTTTCCTATCTCCGTATTCCCTAAGTTTTATGCAACCATATGGGGTGTGAGGTGCGAGATTGATAGATTTCTCCGCTGGGACCTTTGTAGGGGGTTAGGGATCTTTCATCTAGAAGTAGGGTTAGATCTAATTTTAGGAATCGGTTTCACTCTTAGGTATCCCTAAAGTTCATTGCGGTCATATAAGGTGTGAGGTGTTGAGATTGAGCGATTTCTCCACCGGGACCTTGTAGGGGATTAGTATCGGTGGCCTGGAGGTAGGGACCGATTATTCTTGGAGTACCTCGATTCATAGAATTCAGTTTAGAAGCATTTAGTTAGTCTTGCACTTCATGATAGAGTCTAGGGGGATCATTGCCGGGGTATCTCATCTTCATTGATTGAGATCTCCTTTAACTTTTCCTTTTACTTGCTTTCTTTCTCTTGATTTTCTTATTTTACACATTACATCCATTGCTTCATATCATTGTTTCGACTAGATAACTAAGTATCAGTCATTACTAGTACTTCCGTTCCCTGTGGATTCGACTACCCACTCACCAGGGTAATTATTACTTCGACAACCCGTGCACTTGTGGTACACACACGCAAGAGATGTGTCAGCTATATGAAGAAGAGACCGACATCCGTATGATGCAGTGGGACATTGGAAGATGGATGCGTAAGGATAGGCTTTCTGAAGAAACCGCGACCGCATATGACTATTCCTTGGCAATACTTCGCCGCCTTGGTCCTATAGATCCCCTCTGAGATAATACTGACCTAGCTGTATTATCACCACGAACAGTACAAGGTCGTGAGTATCGCATACGTATGGAAGAGCGCAAAAAGCGAAGGGCTGCGAAACAGGCTAGGAGAATTTTGGTAGAGGATCCAGTCACTCTTACTGCTCCCCCCACCATAGTTCATGATGAGAGTTCAGCCCAGGAGAGTTGTGGAAGCTGCTAGAGATTTGAGACATCTTTCTTTCACATCTCAGTCTAACCCTAGGGGTGTTAGATTGTTAACCTTTCTCCTTTTATGTTTTATTATTCTCTAAGACTAGTAGTACCTAAGTGTTTGCTTTTATCATCCATTTTTCCACTATCATGTTCCTTTCGTGTGACATGTTTTGTTATCTTCCCAGGGATAACTGTTTAGCCTAAGGTAAGCCCTTGAAGTATTAGAATAATTATTCTGCTTGGTTTTAAAACCTGCTTTCAATAAGCCTTTGATGTCCTCATACCCTAGTCCTAATCAGAGTGGGCTTTTGCAGAATGCCTCGCAGAGCAGCTAGCAAGAACATAAATGATTTACTTGGTTAACCAGCAGCTGCTCCAGCAGCCCAAAATGGAGACCAACTAGATTCTTCTATCAATCAAAGGGCGATGTTGGAGCTATTAGGAGAAGTAGTGGGATTGATGCGGGAGCAGCGACTATCTCAACAACCAACACCACCACCATCTCCTCCTTCCCCTAAGGAACCTAAAAAGAGGATAATTATGGAATTTAGGAGTACAGGACCCCCCTCCCTCCCCCATTTGAGGGAACCACTAATCCAGATAAGGTAGACCTGCGGGTTGCAAAAATGGAGAAAGTTTTTGCTGTAATGAACTGTACTCCAGAAGAGAAGCTCAGGTTCGGCACCTACTTGATTCAAGGACCTGCGAATGACTAGTATAATGGGGAAATTAGGATCCAACAAGGAAAAGAGTTTGAATCATGGAAAGAATTGAGAAGGGCACTCTTTGTGAAGTACTTTACTAGGAACAAGCAGAGGCAACTAGAGCGACAGTTCATCTGGTTGACTCAGGAGAATAGATTAATAAATGAGTATGAAGTGGAGTTTGATCGGCTATCCAAGTATGCTTCAAAACTACTAGGGGATAATCAAAGCCAGGCGAATCAATTCGAGGAGGTGTTGTACCCTCATATTCGCAGGGGATTAGCACCTTTGCATTTGAGTACTTATGCTGAAGTGATGGGATGCGCTAAGTCCCTAGATTCTGTTTGGAAGGATACCCAGGAGTAAAAGAGAAGTTTCCAGAAGAAGAGAGGCAGGAATTTTGACAACCAAAGTACCCGACCTACTAGAGTTGGCGACAGGAACAACTCGGGCAATAGAGCTCAAGCTGAGTCACAAACAGTCAACGGGCCACCAGCACAGCGACCTTGAAAACTACCCCCTATTCTACCTCCTCATGCTAACCAGCAAAGTTGTGCCACTCGTAATGGAGCTTACATGACTGCAAATTATAAGCGGGCTTCTAGAGCTTGCTATAGATGTGGTAGTTAGGAGCACCGCATTATGATATGTCCACAACTACCATCTAAGCCTCAATAGACATTTAGTGGACAGAGTTCCAGGGTCATACCAGCATAGAAACCTCAGGTCTCTCTGAAATAGTGTGCAGGAAAAGCTATTAGTGGATAACTATCTTCCTCAAACAATCAGAAGGTTGACAGACCTAAGACTCAAGGGCGAGTTTATGCACTGACTGAGGAGGATGCTCATGCATCTAATGTTGTGGTGTTAGGTACCTTACCAATATTTTCTGCTTGTGCCTGTGTTTTATTTGATTCTGGAGCTACATATTCCTTTATTTCTTCTGTATTTGTTCACAAGCATGCTTTGCCAACTGTCATTTTGGATTATGATTTGAGTATTGCTATGCCTATTGGTGCAGCCTTAGTAATCAACAGCGTTTGCGTTGACTGTCCTGTGGTAATTGAAAAGCATGTGTTGTTATTTGATCTCCATGTCATGAGCATGAAGGACTTCGATGTTATTCTAGGGATGGACTGGTTATCCTCTACCCACACAGTGGTCGATTGCCATGGGAAAAGAGTCAACTTCAGAATTCCTGGAGATGTAGAATTCTTCTTTCTTGGGAGGGATTCCATATCACCAGCTCGAGTGATATTTGCTCTACAAGCTAAGAAATTACTTTTGAGTGGGTGCTCAGGAGTTCTCGCCACTGTGGTGGAAGTTAAAAATAGAAGTCAGGTGTTTGAAGATATCCCAGAGGTGAGGGAATTTCCAGATGTTTTTTCTAAAGATCTTCCTGGATTGCCTCCAGACAGGGAGATAGAGTTCTCTATTGACCTAGTCCCAGGCACTACCCACATCTCCAAGGCCTCTTATAGGATTTCCCCTACTGAGTTAAGTGAATTGAAGAAACAACTTGAAAAACTTCTTGATAAAGGTTTCATCCGTCCGAGTGTTTCTCCATGGGAGCTCTGATAAGTGCTTGTGTTATAGTAATGTGAAGCGTTATTATCTTATAATGAACATATCTTTTATCAGATTCTATCACTAAATTGTGTGCATTTGTGTATTCTTATGCATTATAGGTTTGTGGAGCTAATTTGGAGAAAAAGAACGAAGTTAAAATAAGACTTATCGGGACTTCAAGCAATTGGTACGATCTACCATTGATTGTGTGCCAATTCAATGGCCTCGATGAAGAACAACGAATCCGGGGTCATTTCGGCGAGTTACTGTAGCAGAAATGTAGCTTCGTGATGTAGCAAAACACTATAGCAAGCTACTGTTTACTTTCTGCCGAAAATCAGCTTTCCAGAGAATTCACACGGGCGTGTGGAAATTCCACACGGCCGTGTGAATAAATTTTTTAGCAACCCAAAAACTTCACACGGCCGTGTGGAATTTCCACACGCCCGTGTGAAGTCCCGATAAGTCTGATTTTAAAGCCGCGACTCAACATCATAAAAGCCCGATTTGGATACTTTTTGAGTATCTTTTGACCTATCTTTCTCCCAAACTTCTGGAGAGTGTGGTTAGGGTTTTAGAGAGGACTTTGTGGAGGTTTGGAGTGCGTCATCGGCATCGTCATCGACGTTCAGCGGCCGCACAAGACCACGGCTACACCATACGCAAAGGGGGTTTTCATCAATGCCTTTAATTTGTTCTTTCTTTCATATTTTGTTGAACATGTATAGCTCCATGAGGAGCTAAACCCCTCGTGGGTATTCGGACTTGTAAACCTTAGGATTATTATGTTTCTATGACATTGCTATTATGCTTTTCCATTATTAATGAATAAATTCGAGTTTCAATTTTAATTATCTTTTGCAATTGTTTTCCCTTAGCCTTGACACTAGGGTTGAGAACAATCTAGGTTATCCTTTGGAGGTGTGACAACTCCTATAGGATTAGACTACCTAAGATTGAAGAGGGTTGAGAGGGTGAGTCGTGAGGTAGCGAAGCGTCCCCTTTCCCCTCCGGTGTGATTTCTTCCTACCTCTGTTTTCCTTGATTTCTTAGCGGTTGAGATAGAGTGAAGTACTAGGTAGATAAACTCCCCTGGGCCTTAGTTGCGCAAGCAACAGAGTGAAGGGTTGACGTGAATCCTAAGAACTGGAGCTTAATCTAGGCTAGGGTTCTTCCACGTGGACCAAAGGGTTATAACTACACATAGGAACAAGTTTTATCACTAGGAATCTCTAGAGCTTAAAGCAGTCCCACGTAGTGTTAGGCTTAGGTAGATATACTCCCCTAGAGCTTAGTCGCGTGAGCGACAAAGTGAAGGGTTGGCGTAATCCTAATGCCGGGGCATAATGTGGGGGTTAGTCACGGTTGACCTTAGGTTTGGGACCATGAGTTTAAGGATATCCTTGACTCAATTAACATCAATAGGAAAGTATAATAGCATAGTCTTGCACTAGAAGCATAAATCCTAGAGGTAGCTTGTCCGGATACCCTATTTCATCCATTGCTAGTCTTTCTCTAATTCACTTCTACTTGCACTTTCTTGCTTTCCATCTCTCTCTATTTAATTTCGTCCTTTTTATTATATTTGCTTCCATAATTCACTCATCAATCCTATTATCACTCTTTCGTACACCGCACAACTAAATAGCGAAATTTTGTGTCTTAAATCCCTATTCCATATGGATTCGACTTCCCACTCACTAGGGTAAATTTTATTACTTTGACAAGCCCGTGCACTTGCGGGACACAAGCAAGGGGTCGTGTCAAGTTTTTGGCGCCGTTGCCCGGGAATAGGCGTATTTCTGATACTTGTTTTTGCTATTCTAGCTATTTCACTTCATTTTTTATTTCACACTTTCTTCATCTATCATTGTTCTTATTTTTCTTTTCTTCATTTTGGCTTCAGGTTATGACCCGCGGGAACCCTTCGATTCTTGTTGAAGGAGACACGGACATTGGTAGAAGAACGCATCTTAAAGGGAAAGAACCTGTGGAAGAACAATCCAAGCAAGCTAGTATAGATTCAGAAGGGTCAGAAGAAATGGCAGAATAGAATTAACAATAGAGGACGTTGTCTAATTTTGCTAGACCCGCGGTGATGGGGGCCTAATTAAGCATTGTGAGTCCCCCAATTACCGTGAATAACTTTGAGTTGAAGCCGTCGTTCATTCAAATATTGCAACAGTCAGCACAATTTAATGGGTTGGATGATGTAGATCCCTGACACAACCCTTTGCGTGTATCGTGCAAGTGCACGGGTTTGTCGAATTAATAAAGTTACCCTGGTGAGAAGGTAGTCGAATCCACAGGGAATAGGGATTTAGAATATGAGATTTCACTAATAAAGCTATGTGGCATATGGAAAAGCAATAATAGGATCAATGAGTGAATGTAGAATCAAACAGAATGAAAGACAAGAAATTAATTAGAAAGATGAAAGTCAGAAAGTGCAAGTAAAAGAGAATAGAGAGGACTAGCAATGAATGAAATAGGGTATCCGGACAAGCTACCTCTAGGATCTATGCTTCTAGTGCAAGACTATGCTATTATACTTTCCTATTGATGTTAATTAAGTCGAGGATATGCTAAAACTCACGGTTCCAAACCTAAGGACAACCATGACTAACCCCAACACTATGCCCCGGTATTAGGATTCACGTCACCCTTCACTCTGTCGCTTTCACGACTAAGCCCCAGGGGAGTATATCTACCTAAACCTCACACTACGTGGGATTGCTTTAAGCTCTAGGGATTCCTAGTGGTAAAACCTGGTCCTATGTGTTGTTCTAACCCTTTGGTCCAGGTGGAAGAACCTAGTCTAGATTAAGCCCCAGCGCGTAGGATTCACTTCAACCCTCTTCAATCTTAAGTAACTAAGCCCCAGGGGAGTTTATCTGTCTATCACTTCACACTATTTTGACCGCAATGAAAATTAAGGAAACGGAGGTAGGGAGAAACCACGTCGGAGAGGAAATGGGTACATCGCTACATCACAACTCTCCCTCTCAACCCTCTTCAATCTTAAGTAATCTAACCATAAAGGAGTTGTCACACCTCCAAAGAATAACCTAAATTGTTCTCAATCCTAGTGTCACATCTAAGAGAAAACATTAGCAAGATGAAATTAAGATTGAAACTTAATTTTTATTCATCAATAATGGAAAAGCATAATAACAATGTCAAAGAAACATAAAAACCCTAGAGTTTACAAGTCTGAATATCCTCAAGGGGTTTAGCTCCTCATGGAGCTATACATGTTCATCAAAATAGAAAAGAAAGTACAAATCAAAGACATTGATGAAAACCCCCTTATATACGGTGTGGCCGTGGTCTTGTACGGCCGTCAAACGTCTGTGACTATGCCGATGACGCGCGCTAAACCTCCACGAAATCCTCTCTAAAACCCTAGCCGCACTCCCCAAGTTGAAGAGGAAGGTAGGTCAAAAGATATCCCAAAAGGTCTCCAAAATCCCTTTTTATATTGTTGAATCGCGGCTTTAAAATCGGACTAATCGGGGGCTTCACACGGCCGTGTGGAATTTCCACACACCCGTGTGAATTCTCTGAAACCCTGATTTCGGCAGAAATTGAACAGTAGCTTGCTATAGTGTTTTGCTACAGTAACTTGTCGAAATGCTCCTGAATCAGTTGTTCTTCATTGAGGCCATTGGTTGGGAACACAAACAGTTGTAAGTCATGCCGATTACTTCAAGTCTCCTTTTTTGTGAAGTTCATCTAAGCTACACGAGTTAGACTTGTTGTGAATGTGACTGCCTTTGTGCCCCTCCAAAGGAGGTTGGCACACACTCAGAAGTCCAAGCTCGTGCCTTGTTCCGTACTTGGTCCCAAAACTTCCCAACATCGGCGAACACGACCTAATTTCGTTCTTCTTCTCCAATTTAGCTCCCCAAACCTTCAATGCATAAGAGTACACAAATACACACCATTTATTGATAAAAACTAATAAAAGATATGCTCAATGTAAGATAATAACGCTTCACGGTACTATAACACAAGCACTTATCAAACCCCCTCACACTCAAGCTTTTGCTTGTCCTCAAGCAAAAATAAAATGTGAAAATACTTGGGAAGAACAATTGAAAGTGCTCGGCCTTACGTTCACCAAAAGTATGCAAAAGAAGCATTCTACAAGTAAGGGAAAATCAAAACAATGCATAAGGTTATCATTGCTCTAGCTAAAAACTCGAATAAAAAAGGATAAAAACTCGAAAATGTGTTAGTGTGTGCGATTTCACTCAAGAGAACCAACTGGTACTCCACAAACTTTTGTTAGAAAGGACTTATTTATATACAAAAACAAAACTAAAGAGAGAAGGAAGTAGTAGCTTCACACATCCTTGAAGGTAGCCCTTTCCTAGGCGGCCGCCAAAGGTGGCGTTCACACTTTCGAGGAGTTAGCTCTTTCTAACAGGGTAGTAGCTTTCACGCATCCCATAAGATAGCTCTTTCTCTCATTAGGGCATAACCTGTATCCGAGTTATGAGACTAGCTACATACTTCATAGGTGGTAGCTCTTTCCACCCCAAATGCATACATAAAACAAAGCAACTATTCAAAAAGTCATAAGTATTTTTTTTTATATTATTTATTTTCTTTTTTTTTATATGCATTTTCCAAAGGAAAACTAAGAACGATGATAAACTTGTCCTTAAAAACTTCAAGATTGAGTTTCCAAAATATTCCATGAGTAAGTTGTGCAATATAAGATAATCGAGCAAAAATTCCCTAAAATTCAAGTAGAAACTAGAGCATGATAGGATACAATGTTAAAAATTCTCCTAAACTCTAAGAATACAACCGTTGCAACTAAGGTGAACCGCCATAGGCTACATAAGCATGAGTAATTGAACGCACAAGTAATGGTGTGTGCAATGTGAACTCCCCCCCACACTTAAGATGTACATTGTCCCCAATGTACGCATGCAAGAACAATAATAAGTAACAAATAAAAACAATTAGTGTGGAAGTGGGCAATTGAAACATTACTCCCCTGAACTCCAAGTGTTGCGTTTGATGGAGCTAGGTCATTGAGAGTTGAGTCTCAATGGTTTGTGGAGCACATACGGTCCCATGACCGTGCCAATGACTGTTCCTCGAAATCCTTACATCCAAGACCATCTATGCACACATATACAAGGGTTCAGTATAGCTCAAGAAAAACCAAAACAAAGCTCGAGTATATAAAAATATGAAAATTAAATACAACTCGAGACAAAATAAAGATAGACGAAAAATAAAAGCAAACCCAGAAGGAGAGTCCTTTCTGGGTACTACAAGTCCAACAGAAATAGAAAATAAAAAATGCAACAGAAAATCAAAATAAAAACTATGACACCTCCGCGTTGGTGTCCTAAATAATGGCCTTTGGTGCTGCTGGAGGAGATGGTGGCGGATCTGCTGCTGCTGGAGGAGATGGTGGTGGAGAGGTAGAAGCTCTGGGTCGGACCACGAAAGGTGAAGTCACGGCTCGCTCGAGTAACTACTGTATAAGATCCAATCGAGACATGACCTCAGTGTACTGTGCTATCTGTGCGGCCCTGACCTCAACCACCTCCGTCTGTAGTACCCCCACTGCACTCTCGAGGTGCTCCAGTCGATCCTGGCCTCGAGAAGGTGAGAACATGCGCACCGGAGGTGGCTCCAGCGCGGTGGGTGGTGCCTGTGTCTCTGTCTCTACTGGGGGTGGCTCTAAGGCTGCCTGGGACCCCTCGGTTGGATAGGCATCGGGCCAGTTCAGTACATACTACTGGTAATGTTTCCAAGCCATGCCCATCTGTCTCAACATCTCCAAGTTGATTGGGGAAGGTGTGATCGTCCTTTCTATCCCTCTGATTGTTGCCCGAAGATCCATCCCCTTCATAAGTCTTGTAATATATGGCCCTGAAAAAATCGTTCCAAGCCTGGGTTACTGACTTTGATGACGCATGGATTCGGTGAGTATATACCCAAGATGAAGCGGCTCCTTCTGTACCATTGAATGTAAGTATAGGAGCTCTTGCCGACTAAGGACCCCTGTACTATCGCCCCGGCCATTTATTGACCTACTCAGAATAGCGTGAATGTATCTATAGGCCGGTCATGATAGACAAGTAGCTTTTGATACACCTGGTTCATAGTTCCCTTGTCCACACAATACTCTATAAGCTCCTTGAGGAGGCAAACTGCCGGGATAGTCAGTTGGAATGCTCTTGTACTCCTCTGTCTTAGTGAATGCCTCGTTGTATAACCCCATATAAATGGAAAACTGTGTCACTGATATATTGTACTCATGCTCAAATGCCCGAAACTGTATAGAATTTGCATTCGTCCACTCTCTACTTGTTTTGTCAAACTTGAATGATGAGAGCACCTCCAAAGTAAGCAGATGGTTTGCTGGATCTCGAATAGATAGCATGTTCTTCCAACTTCCGACCGCAACAAGCTTTTCAATCTCGTCTGCCATATCATTACCCCAATCAGCTGGTCTTAAACAGTCTATGTCCAAGTACCGAGATAGTCCGAACTTGAGTTTCACCAATCTTCTATATATTTCTCGGTGTTCAGACGTGACGAAGTTGATTGGCTCTGGAGAATGTTCTCGTGCCCTTTTATTAGTTTCTTTCCTAGGTGGCATTCCTGAAAAGAATTTAAAGAAAGTCAGCCACTTTGTTTTAATAATTTGCATCCACATGGCCGTGTGGAAATTCCACACGCCCGTGTGGATTGTTGGACGGACATGGCTGCAAGGTTGTAGAATCAAAACTCCATATTTATAGAAAAATTCACTTCAAAATCCTTGTAAACTCATCGGAAACCAGGTTAATCATGCAAAACAACCAAAATACTTATCATGAACGATCTAAATCCAGATTGAGAAAGAAGAAGGGTTTGTCGTTCTCATCGACGGTGTGGATGGGGAAAATTCAGAGTCGGTCGAAAAACTCGACAAGAAACCTCAAAGAATGTAGGAAACAGTTGGGGAAGTGGTTTGATAAGGTCGAAGAGTGTTTTGGAGTGAAAATGAAAGAGACACGAGTGAATTCCAAAAGAAACAGTTCAGCTTTTGAAGTTCTAAGGGTTCACACGGCCATGTGTATATTCCACACGGCCGTGTGCTTCTGAAATTAGGGTTCACAGGGGCCAACACACGCACCCTGTGTGCATTCTGGTCACTCTCTGAACTACCCCACACGGCCGTGTGAAATATTCACACGGCCGTGCGCCTTTGCCGGGGGATCCACAGGGGCTGGTACACACCCCTGTGAATTCTCTGGAAAACATAGATGGTCTCTGAAAAATTTCACACGGTCGTGTGCCCAACCTGGCCAAGAACATAATGCCGGTCACAGGGGCACTGATAAGTGCTCGTGTTATAGTAATGCGAAGTGTTATTATCTTGCAATGAGCATTGATTTAATCAGATTTTATCACTAAATAGTGTGCATTTGTGTATTCTTAAGCATTGTAGGTTTCGTGGAGCTAAGTTGGAAAAGAAGAACGAAGTTAGGTCGTGTTCGCCGTTGTTGGGAGGTTTTCAGACCAAGCAAGGAACAAGGCACGAGGTTAGACTTGTGAGTGTGTGCCAACCTCCTTTGGAGGGGCACAAAGACAGTCACATTCACAACAAGTCTAACTCGTGTAGCTTAGGAAAACTTCACCAAGAAGGAGACTCGAAGCAATAGGCACGATCTACCATTGATTGTGTGCCCAATTCAATGGCCTCGATGAAGAAACAACATATTCGGGAGCATTTCGGAGAGTACTGTAGCAACACTATAGCTTGTTAATGTAGCGAATCACTGTAGCAAGTTACTGTGCACTTCTGCCGAAGAGTCAAGTTTCCAGGGAATTCACACGGGCGTGTGGAATTAACACACGGCCGTGTGAACTAATTTTCCAGCAAACCAGAGATGTCACACGGGCGTGTGGAATTAACACACGGCCGTGTGGATTGATTTTCCAGCAAGCCAGAAATTTCACACGGGCGTGTGGAATTAACACACGGCCGTGTGAAGTAATTTTCAGGAAAGACATAAACTTCACACGGGCATGTGGAAATTCCACACGGCCGTGTGAATTCCCGATAACTTCAAATTTAAAGCCGCACTCAGGCTATAAAAAGCCGATTTGGAGACTTTTTAAAGAATCTTTTGACCTATCTTTCTCCCCAACTTCTGGAGAGGGCGGCTAGGGTTTCGGAGAGGACTTTGTGGAGGACTTTTTAAAGCCGCACTTTGGCATCGTCACCGACGTTCGACGGCCGCACAAGACCACGGCCACACCATACGCGAGGGGGTTTTCATTGATGTCTTTAGTTTGTTCTTTCTTTCATAAATTGATGAACATGTATAGCTCCATGAGGAGCTAAACCCCTCGTGGGTATTCGGACTTGTAAAACTCTAGGATAATTATGTTTCTTTGACATTGTTATTATGCTTTTCCATTAATTGATGAATAAATTCGAGTTTCAATTTTAGATTTCTTGTGCTATTGTTTTCTCTTAGCCGTGACACTAAGGATTGAGAACAATCTAGGTTATCCTTTGGAGGTGTGACAACTCCTATAGGATTAGACTACTTAAAATTGAAGAGGGTTGAGAGGGAGAGTTGTGAGGTAGCACCGTACCCCTTTCCCTTCCGTTGTGATTTCTCCCTACCTCCGATTCCTTGAGTCATTAGAGGTCGAAATAGAGTGAAGTGCTAGGTAGACAAACTCCCCCAAGGTTTTGGGGTGACGTGAATCCTACGCACTGGGGCTTAATTTAGACAATGGTTCTTCCTCCTGGACCAAAGGGTTAGAACTATCACACATAGGAACAGGTTTTATCACTAGGAGTCCCTAGAGCTTAAAGCAATCCCACGTAGTGTTAGGCTTAGGTAGAAATACTCCCCTGGGGCTTAGTTGAGCAATCAACAGAGTGAAGGGTTGACGTGAATCCTATTGCCGGGACATAGTGTTGAGGTTAGCCACGGTTGACCTTAGATTTGGGACCGTGTGTTTCAGGATTTTCCTCGACTCAATTAACATCAATAGGAAGGTATAATAGCATAGTCTTGCATTAGAAGCATAAGTCCTAGAGGTAACTTGTCCGGATACCCTATTTTCACTTATTACTAGTCTCTTTCTTTTTACTCGTTGCTTGCACTTTTCTCTCTTTCATCTTTCGATTTATTTGCTTTGCATCTACTCTAGTTTCCATAAATTCACTCATCACTCTGATCATTGTTTCTTTTCACACATCACACGACTCAATAGCAACTTCTCGTATTTTAAATCCCTATTCCCTGTGGATTCGACTACCCACTCACCGGGGTAACTTTTATTACTTCGACAAGGCCGTGCACTTGCGGTACGCACGCAAAAGGTCGTGTCAGGCACCCACACGCCCTTGTGGTCTCTCTTACTTGCCCGAGAAACCATAAGTATTTCACACGGCTGTGTGAATAAGCCACACGACCGTGTGCCTTTCACAAGCTCTCCCACAGGAGCGCACACACGCCCATGTGTATTCTCGGGAAGAAGGGTTGTCTCTGCAGAGTTTCACACGGCCGTGTGGAATTTCCACACGGCCGTGTGCCTTAGCACAGTGGCACTCACAGGGGCACCCACACGCCCCTGTGCCCTCTCTGGCTGAGCCCTAAATGATAACACACGGCCGTGTGGAAATTCCACACGCCTGTGTGTCTTCTCTGGTTTACTTAGGAAAAGTTTATAGACTCTACAGAAAAATTAAGAAACACTTATAAAACACTTAGAACCTATGCAAATCACGAAAACACGACCAAAGACCATAGAAAACACACTCAACCGACTTAAACTTCATCAATTAACATTAAGGCACACGAAACACATCAATAATCCACAAGAAAAATGCAGCATAAGCACATGAAGATCTGGACAACAAAACTAAGACTTTTATTCAATCTAAAACTGAACCAGGTCCTAGAAAAACTATTAAACCTTGGGTTGCCTCCCAAGAAGCGCTTGTTTAACGTCACTTAGCTTGACGTACCTATCTTACATTACGGTGGTTTGAGAAAAAAATACCTCCTTGTCATCATCACCAACTTTAACACCAAAGTACGGTTTCAGCCGATGGCCATTCACTTTGAACGTACCCTTCTCCGGATGAGTAATCTCGACTGCCCCATGGGTTGATACGTGTGTGACTCTATATGGGCCAAACCATCTTGATTTGAGTTTTCCTGGGAAGATCCGTAACCATGAGTTGAACAATAGCACTTTGTCACCCACTTTGAATTCTTTCGGTGGCTTAATGTGTTTGTCATGCCACCTTTTGATCTTCTCCTTATAGATTCTAGCATTCTCATACGCTTTCAATCTCCACTCATCAAGCTCATTAAGATGGAGTAATCTTTGCTCACCGGTCTTTCTCAAATCAAGGTTCATCGCCTTAATTGCCCAATACGCTTTGTGTTCGAGCTCCACCGGTAAGTGACATGATTTCCCATAAACCAAATTGTATGGTGTAGTTCCTATAGAAGTCTTGTATGCTGTTCGATGGGCCCAAAGTGTATCATCCAACCGTTCAGACCAATCCCGCTTTCCTTGCTTTATAGATTTCGTCAAAATTCTCTTGAGCTCTCTATTGGTCACCTCGACTTGTCCACTAGTTTGTGGATGGTACGGAGTCGCGAGGCGATGGTGTACTCTGTATCTTTTCAACACCTTTTCCAGTTGGAAGTTGCAGAAATGTGTTCCTCGATCATTAATGATAACTCGTGGAGTACCAAACCGAGCAAACAACTTTTTCAAAAATTTTACCACCATCCTCACATCATTTGTTGGCAATGCTCGAGCTTCGACCCATTTGGAGACATTATCGACTGCTACCAATATGTATTGGTTCACATTGGACTTCGAAAACGGCCCCATGAAATCAATGCCCCAAACATCGAAAACCTCGCAGAATTGCATAGGATTCTGAGGCATCTCGTCTCGTCGCGACAAATTTCCTGCCCTTTGGCAACTATCACATCGAAGAACAAATTGGTGTGCATCTTGGAATAGAGTCGGCCAATAGAATTCTGCAGTTCTACTTGATGCATAATGGCCTCCAATCGGTCTGGAATGACAATGACCAATAATATCCCATCCTTCTTCTCTTGAGACACATCGCTGAACCACATGGTCTGCACAAATGCGAAAAAGAAATGGATCATCCTAGAAGTAATGCTTCAGATCACTAAAGAATTTCTTCTTCTGTTGGAGTGTAAGTCCTTGTTTGAGCACCTTCCCGGATAAGAAATTTGCAAAGTCTGCGAACCATGGGGCATCACCTGATGATGAGTCTGAATCCTTGATCGAGTATAGATGTTCTTCTGGAAAAGAATCATTGATTTCCTTACTCGATGGCTCTTGTCCGATACTCCCCTCTAACCGAGATAAATGGTCTGCCACCACATTTTCAGTCCCTTTCTTGTCCTTTATCTCCATATCAAACTCTTGCAGTAGCAATATCCACCTAATCAACCTTGGCTTTGCATCGGCTTTGTTCATGAGGTAACAGAGAGCTGAATGGTCTGTATAAACAGTGACTCTTGACAAGATAAGATATGGCCTGAATTTGTCTAGAGCAAACACAACTGCTAATAACTCCTTCTCTGTGGTGGTGTAATTCTCTTGTGCACCCGTGAGAGTCTTGCTAGCATAATAAATGGGTTGAAACTGTTTACCCATTCTTTGCCCCAACACCGCTCCGATATCATAGTCGCTTGCATTGCACATGAGCTCAAACGACTCATTCCAGTTGGGCGTGATCAAAATTGGAGCTTGAACCAGTTTTTCTTTTAACATATTGAAAGCCACCGTACATGCTTCCCCAAAGTCGAACGGAGCATCTTTTTCAAGGAGTTTGGTCAACGGTTGTGTGATTTTCAAAAAATCCTTGATAAACAGTCTATAAAACCCCGCATGACCCAAGAAACTCCGAATCCCTTTTACATTTGTTGGTGGAGGAAGCTTGTCTATAACTTCAATCTTGGCTTTGTCCACCTCCAAACCTTTCCGGGAGAACTTGTGCCCTAGCACAATACCCTCTTGCACCATGAATTGACACTTCTCCCAATTAAGAACAAGATTTGTTTCTTCACACCTCATTAGTACTCTCTCCAAATTTTTCAAACACAGATCAAATGAGTAGCTAAACACCGAAAAGTCATCCATGAACACCTCCATTATATTTTCCAAAAGGTCATCAAAAATAGCAGTCATGCACCGTTGGAACGTTGCTGGTGCATTACACAGTCCAAATGGCATTCGTCTATATGCAAATGTTCCGTAGTCTTCTCTTGATCTTTCGGGGCTATAGGAATGTGGAAATACCCTGACATCCCATCTAGGAAGCAGTAAAACTGATGCCCGGCCAGCCGCTCCAATATCTGATCAATAAAAGGCAATGGGAAATGGTTCTTCCGGGTCACATCGTTCAACCTCTTGTAATCAATGCACACCCTCCAACCTGTGACTGTTCTAGTTGGAATGAGTTCATTCTTTTCATTTTTGATCACTCTCATTTCTCCTTTCTTTGGGACCACTTGAGTTGGGCTCACCCAAGCACTATCAGAGATGGGATAGATAATCCATGCATCCAACAGCTTTACCACCTCTGCCTTGACAACCTCCTTCATTTTGGGGTTCAGTCTCCTTTGAGGTTGAATCACCGACTTGAAATTATCCTCCAACAATATTTTATGTGTACAAAACGAAGGATTTATTCCCTTCAAATCTGAAATTTTCCAAGCAATGGCAGATTTGTGCTTCTTCAGCATGCTCACCAACTTCTTCTTCTGATCCAGGGAGAGATTGGAAGCTATGATAACGGGGAGTTTCATTTCTTCTACCAGATATGCATACTCCAAGTGTGTTGGCAGGGTTTTTAACTCCAAATCAGGTGGTTCTTCAATAGACGGCCGCAAACGGCTTTCCTTCAATCGATCAATCTCCTCAAACTGAAACGGTTCTTATTCCTCAGCACTTTCTACGTTGTCCTGTGAAACCTGGCTGTTAAGATGACCTTGAGATTCCATTCTAACTCCTATCTCACATGCTTCCCTGGTTAAGACTACTATCCCCACTGAAAAGACTTCTTGTCTCTATTCTTGATAGTATGATTCAAACTAAGAAAAAACTCTCTCTAGATTTTCTTCGGCATCATCCCCTGAAGAAGCTAGGGCTGATCTTTCAAATTCATCTAACACCTCATCCAATTTACAACCCATGAGCCGTTCTTTACAAAAATGATCAACATCGGTATCTTTTTTTATGGAAGAAGTGTTAACCGGTTACCAATACTCAATGCAGTTTATAATCGACTGTGCTGTGAACGAATGAACTTTCTGTTCCACTTCCTCCACTAATCCTGTAAGTGTATCAAACATCTCAGTTGTATGAAACATTTCTTCTCTTCTGAAGCTAAAATCAAAATAATGCAAGTCAATAAGAATAATGATAGATAAAGAAAGTATGAAATAGAATGCGAAGTGAATAGCTAAAATAGTGAAAAACAAATATCTAAAACGCCTATTCCTCGGCAATGGCGCAAAAAACTTAACACGACCCCTTGCGTGTATCCCGCAAATGCACGGGTTTGTCAAATTAATAAAGTTACCCTGGTGAGAGAGTAGTCGAATCCACAAGGAATAGGGATTTAAAATATGAGATTTCACTAATAAAGCTATGCGTCGTATGGAAAAGCAATAATAGGATCAATGAGTGAATGTAGAATCAAACAGAATGAAAGACAAGAAATTAATTAGAAAGATGGAAGATCAGAAAGTGCAAGTAAAAGAGAATAGAGAGGACTAGCAATGAATGAAATAGGGTATCCAGACAAGCTACCTCTAGGATCTATTCTTCTAGTGCAAGACTATGCTATTATACTTTCCTATTGATGTTAATTAAGTCGAGGATATCTTAAAACTCACGGTCCCAAACCTAACGACAACCGTGACTAACTCCAACACTATGCCCCGGTATTAGAATTCATGTCACCCTTCACTCTGTCGCTCGCACGACTAAGCCCCAAGGGAGTATATCTACCTAAACCTCATACTACGTGGGATTGCTTTAAGCTCTAGGGATTTCTAGTGGTAAAACCTGTTCCTATGTGTAGTTCTAACCCTTTGGTCCAGGTGGAAGAACCCTAGTTTAGATTAAGCCCCAGCACGTAGCATTCACTTCAACCCTTCACTCTGTTACTTGCGTAACTAAGCCCCAGGGGAGTTTATCTGCCTAGCACTTCACTCTATTTCGACCGCTATGAAAATTAAGTAAACGGAGGTAGGGCGAAACCACGTTGGAAGGGAAAGGGCTACATCGCTACCTCATAACTCTCCCTCTCAACCCTCTTCAATCTTAAGTAATCTAACCCTAAAGGAGTTGTCACACCTCCAAAGAGTAACCTAAATTGTTCTCAATTCTTGTGTCACATCTAAGAAAAAACATTAGCAAGATGAAATTAAGATTGAAACTTAATTTTTATTCATCAATAATGGAAAAGCATAATAACAATTTCAAAGAAATATAAAAACCCTAGAGTTTACAAGTCCGAATACCCTCAAGGGGTTTAGCTCCTCATGGAGCTATACATGTTCATCAAAATAGAAAAGAAAGTACAAATCAAAGACATTAATGAAAACCCCCTTATATACGGTGTGGCCGTTGTCTTGTGCGGCCGTCGAACGTCTGTGACTATGCCGATGACGCGCGCTAAACCTCCACGAAATCCTCTCCAAAACCCTAGCCGCACTCCCCAAGTTGAAGAGAAAGGTAGGTCAAAAGATATCCCAAAAGGTCTCCAAAATCCCTTTTTATACTGTTGAATCGCGGCTTTAAAATCGTACTTAACGGGGCTTTACACGGCTGTGTGGAATTTCCACACGCCCGTGTGAAGTTTCTGTCTGGCTGAAAAATCAATTCACACGCCCATGTGGAATTTCCACACGCCCGTGTGAATTCTCTGAAACCTTGATTTTCGGCAGAAATTGAACAGTAGCTTGCTTTAATGTTTTGCTGCAGTAATAAGCTACAGTGCTGCTACAATAGCTTGCCGAAATGCTCCTGAATCCGTTGTTCTTCATTGAGGCCATTGGTTGGGCACACAAACAATGGTAAGTCGTGCCGATTACTTCAAGTCTCCTTCTTTGTGAAGTTCTTCTAAGCTACACGAGTTAGACTTGTTGTGAATGTGACTGCCTTTGTGCCCCTCCAAAGGAGGTTTGCACACACTCATAAATCCAAGCTTATGCCTTGTTCCGTAATTGGTCCGAAAACTTCCCAACATCAGCAAACACGATCTAATTTCGTTCTTCTTCTCCAATTTAGCTCCCCAAACCTTCAATGCATAAGAGTACACAAATACACACCATTTAGTGATAAAAACTAATAAAAGATATGCTCAATGTAAGATAATAACGCTTCACGGTACTATAGCACAAGCACTTATCAATCTCAACAACCATCTAGAGAACTTCCATGAAGTGTGCGACATGTTGAACATCAATGGAGTAATGAACGATGCAATTCGTTTAAGAACCTTCCCATTTTCATTGAAGGGAAAAGCAAGGCACTGGCTACATTTATTACCGAGAACATCCATCACTACGTGGGAGGAGATGGCCGAGGCTTTCTAGGCTAGGTATTTCCCTCTAGGAAAATTAGCGAGGCTCCGGAATGAGATCTCATCCTTCATGTAAATGGAATTGGAGTCTCTATTCGAGACATGGGATAGGTTCAAGGAGCTCCTTCGAAAGTGTCCGCAACATGGATTCCCCGAGTGGATGATCATTCACACATTCTACAACGGGTTGAATCCAAGTACCAAGCAACTGTTAGATACAGCGGCAGGATGAACACTAGGAAGCAAGACTCCCGGTGAAGCCCGGCACCTTATTGAAGAGATGGCTATGAATAGCTATCAATGGAACACAAGGGACCGAAAGAAGGTGGCCGGAATTCATGAGGTTGATGCAGTTACATCATTGGCGGCACAGGTGGAATCACTGAGTAACAAGTTGGATGTTCTAACTTCACCAAGAGTTGCGACCATTACTATTTGTAACGGTTGTGGGGGAGGAAAGGCTTCGAGTGATTGTCCGATTGCTATTGGAGGCACCAGTACGGTAGAACAGGCTGATTTTGTGGGCAATGCTTATAGAGGACAAGGCCAAGGCAACCCGTATAGTGGTACTTACAACCCGGAGTAGAAGAACCACCCAAATTTCTCATAGAGCAACCAAGGGCAGTCACAACTAAAAAACAACACACTACCAGGATTTCAAGGTCAACAAGAACCGAACTTGGGAGGTCGGGTGACTGGGCAAGAGGGGAAGATGGCCGACCTTGAGAGAGCCCTCACGAGGTTTTTTTATTCCTCGGATGCTAGATTCCAATCGGTGAAAGCTACACTTCACAATCACACCACCTCCTTACACAACTTGGAGAATTAAGTGGGGCAAATTGCGAAGACATTGGCCTAAAGACCTCAAGGCAATTACCTTGAGGAGTGGAAAAGAGGTCGAGAGAAATCTCCTTCTAAAGAAGACACAAGAGACACCCGAGGTAGTGGAGATAGAGGAAGAAATAACAAAGGAAAAAGAGGTGGCATCCCCACCCTACAAGCCAAGGATTCCCTATCCGTCACGACTGAAGAATGACCAAGAGAATGAACAGTACAAGAAATTTCTGGGAATTTTCAAGCAGTTGCACATCAACATACCATTCGCGGAAGCATTGGCCCAAATGCCGAAGTACATCTGTGATCCTTAATACCAATTGCTCGTCCGTATTGCAAAAGAGCATGCCAAGCAAGAGAAAAGATCCCGGGAGTTTCATAATGATGAGCGAGCGCGCGACTAGCTACAGAGCTTGCACGCGACTCCCCGGCCGCAAGTGCACGGGTCGTCAAGTAATAACCTCACAAGGAGGGTCCTATTACCTAGGGCCCGAGATCTACTATTACTTCCTTTTGGGAGTCACTTTCTAGTCGATCGAAACAAGGTTGAAGCAATATTAAAATAATAAAAACAAGTAAAAAAATGCAAATAAAATAAAGCTTAATCCGGAATAAAGTTAGAGACGAAGAAGCTAATAATTAGGGAAGGCCTCGGGTGAGGATTCCCCCTGGAGGAGACTAAATACGAAAGACCATGATAATTATAAAGCTGGGGTTGGCTTAATTTTGGTCCGCTAGACTCTGATGTCGACTAACCCGGAATCTCTGTAGTGTAGCCCTAATCCAGTACAGGTTTCTCTATCCAGAAAAGATCCCTACGATGTCAATGAGAACAAGGAGTCTTGATTAGGGTTAATCTAATCACACTCTGGGCTAAATTAACCCTAAACGCGCAGAAGGCTATTAGCACCCGGAACCTCCGGTGTATTAATACATGAATCCCTCTTTAATTCATCAAGTGACCTAATACAAGCTAGCATCCCGCCAAACAAGTATCATTCAAAATCAATTCTACGGAATCCATCCATTATAGAATGAGCAACAAGATAATGAATTAAAACCAAACAATCAAACCAACACATTCATTCAAAACAATATAAAGATTATTCATACAAAGTCTCCTCCCAAGGTTCACCGGGAGCCCGGTGGCCTTGGGAGGTTTAGTTCGACATCACAAAATTAAGGAGCTCATCATACAAAGATTCCATCAAACAAAAACAAGAAAAACTCCCTCAAAGATGTCGGCTAGGGTTGATGGTGTAGCTCGCCGGATCCGCTCCGGCGAGCCCTATAAAGCTTCTCCCTATAAAGCTGCCCAAAAATCCCTCCAAATCCCTCTAAAGATGATGAGAATGGTGTGTGGTGGAGTGGAGGCCGGATAGAGAACAACTTCCTCTCAAAAAACCTGAAGAATCTCTATATAATCCGGAGAGTGTGCGGGCAGTGTGCGGGCCGTACATGCGCCTGCACGCTCTTCTGGCCACCCTGTGCGGCCTGGTGTGAGGACCGCACACTAGGCCGCACAGCTCACTGGCCAGGGTGTGCACCCATTGTGCGGGCCGCACAGTGGCCACACATGGCCGAGAGAAACGGCCCCTGTGTGCGGCGTGTCGGCTTCCGGGGTGCTCCAAGTCTTCATTTCTTCTCCAATCTTCTCCGAAACGACACGAATACGGTTTGATCACGCGGACTTGGTCCTCGAAACCCTGAAACAAAAATAAAAACATCAAGTGCGCAAAATGTCATCAAAAATACACATAAGTTTCATGAAAGTACAAGAACATCATCGCTAAAGCATGATGTATTTAGGCACTTATCAAATACCCGCCACTTAATCATTTTCTTGTCCCCAAGCAAACGAACATGGAAAATCAGGGATACTGAAGTGACTAAATACACAACCTCAGGCGAGAAACGAAAATATCATAGCAAAAATGATACTCAAAATACTAAGCAAAGACCACTTGAGATCATTCACGCATTCATTGGCCGTGTTGTGTTGTGTGTGTGCAAATCCCCTAGTTCGAAGCCCTGTAGTCCAAACAAGGTAGACAGGACCCCGAGGACCACTTCTTGAAGCAATTCACGCCACTTAGTGGAATACGGCCTTGAGGTCATAGAAATACGTCTTGTAGAGTCCTAAGGATCCTTCGTCTTATTTTCGAACAAGTACCGGTCGAATTTTATTTTTCTGTACACAATTGCTTAACTTTTTCTTTTCTTTGTTTTCTTTTCCGGGACTAACATGAACTGCAAATCCACATTACCTGGAGCTTTGCACATTCATGTAGACGCGCTCATGCCCTTATAGCTTTTGGCGAGGGGAACACTCTGGTTAGGAGCCAAAACCCCAAGTTACTTCGCTATTAGGGGAGAGGAGCACTGTCCACGCTTTTTTTTTCAATTTTTCGACCGTATTGCAAGAAGGAACAGGAAGAAGGTCCTTAGAACACTATTAGAAGACATTCTAACACATCAAGGCGTGAAACCACTATTATGGGTTAGCAACTAAGAGGGTCACGAAGGTGCTGTGGCCCCTCGCCTAGGTGTCCAGGGTTCTACCTAAGGGAAAAGTGCGAAAAAATGCCTAGAATGACATGAAAATCTCAAGTGTGCAAGGTCATAAGAAGCTTAGCATTTATCACAGTTTCGAGCTATAATACAATCACCATTAGATAAGCCATCCTAGGTTTTACAATCATGCAACAATTCAAAAAATTTCATACAAGTTCACGAAATAAATAATGAAACTAAGACATGTATACCCACCCCCACTTAAAGAAGTGCATTGCCCTCAATGTACAGGAATCAACAGTACTGATAAATGCCTAAACATACGTATTTTCTATGTATTCAGGCGTATGTATTACGTATTTTTCTATGAGTTGACGCCCGTTTTTGGTCTGCATTGGTTTCTTTCGTGTTACAGGTACCAATGAGACCCCTTTGAGCTCGTTGACAGAATATCAGAAGAAATCGGCATCGAAAACGTTGTTGTTGAGCCGGGGGGCACTGTAGCGATCACTGTAGCAGTCGCTGTAGCACGAAAACTTGGAGGACTTGGTCAGGAGATCCATGCGGGCACTGTTGAGGGCGCATACGGTACTGTAGCAGTTTCACTGTAGCATTTACGCGACTTTCGGGATTTTTTCAGAGACTCTCTGTCCCCGCATGCGGGGCCGCATATCTCGCAGGATCTTGTTTTTAAGGGTTTTGAGTCCATTTTTGAGAGGGTGAGCCTAGGTCTTGGGAGAAAAAAAAACTTCACCACCTTCCTTGAGAACTTGAGACCGAGTTTTGGAGGCGATTCTTGAGGAGAGGACGACGGGGAAAGCACGACACGACGAGTCCACACCTTCGATTCACATTTGAGTGGAAGATTGACAAAGGAAGCCACTCCTTGGGTGGCGTCCTTGGAAGCGTCATTCGGCCTTGATCCTTTGAGGCAGTGTTCTTGTTATGCTTTTGGTTGTTTACATGTATTTTCTTACTTGTTTTGTGATCATGAGTAGCTAAACCCCAAGGTCACCGGATGTAGATGAACCTTGGGGGTGAACTTGTGTATTTTGGATGCTTCTTCTAGTTTATTGCATTTGACTTGGTTTGTGATCCTTGTTTGGTGGTTCTTGATTGCCTTGATGTGTATGATAACTCTATATATCAATTCCTAGACAATGCTAGGTTGCATGACCATTGCCCTAGTATTAGGCTCACCAAGCTTGGAAGGGATTACATGTACGAATACGCCGTGACCATCGGGTAGTTGTACCCCTCCAATTGTTAGGGTTGTCCTTGATTGTGTTTTAACCCTATCTTGGGGAAATCCTATAAACCTATTGCAATCGTACAAGGATTTGGGCGGAAGCAATTCCGTATTCCAATACTCGTACCGGATTAGGGACCAATACCGTGACCATCGGGTTGGTCTAATTTAGGGTTTCCCGGTCCAAACTACCCACGTGCATGCTAGTTAGGGCATCCTTAGCACTTTAGTAACCCTCGAGGGAATCCTCATCCTTGACCACTTCCTTACCTTGATACTTTCCTATGTTTTTACACTTGCCATTTGCATGTTCTTTGCTTTAGTAGGTTATTTTTAGGTCTTCTTCCAAGTGATTGATTAGGTTAAACAACATTGTGATAAGGAAGTAAGAATAGATTCTCGGGCCCTTGGGGATACGACCCCCTTGTGTTCGCGCAAGGGGTATTACTTGGCGACCTCGTGCACTTGCGGGTGAGCGATTTAAACGCCTACCAAGTTTTTGGCACCGTTGCCGGGGACCCTCGAGGAATATTCTGAAAACTTAAAGCGTGTTGATTTGACCATTTTCATTTTTGTTCGTTTTTACCATTCTTGTTTATATTTCATCATTCCATCTTTTGCTTGTTTTGACTTTAGCTATTTTGCGAGGTACCCCTCTTATGACACGGGCGGGTCAAGCGACTCTAGTTGAGCCCGACGGCGAGATTGAGGGCACTCTGCATCAATGTTTGAGAAAAGTTACCGAGAGTTTGAGGCAACAGGAGGTTCGGGTCGAGTCTAGTGAACCATCAGTTATGGCCGAACCATGGAGAACTTTATCCGATTTTGAGAAACCACAGTTCACCGGGGAAGAATTCAGTGTGCAAGCTCCCATAGTCCCGGCGAATAACTTTGAGATCAAGGCAAGCACAATCGGGATGATACAAAATTCGGTTCAGTTTGATGGGCTAGCCGATGAAGACCCGCATGCCCATCTATCCCGCTTCTTGCAGATTTGCTCTACTTTCAAGATCAATTCGGTGTCAGACGATGCTATCAGACTACGATTGTTTCCATTCAGTTTGAGGGGAGCAGCATACAGATGGTTCACTTCCTTAGCTCCGGGGTCCATTACCACCTGGAAGGAAATGGTCGAGAAATTCTTGGCACGGTATTTCCCACCGAGCAAGGCTGCAAGACTGAGACAGGAGATCTCCTCTTTCAGGCAAGGGGATTCGGAAACCCTTTTTGAGGCACACGAGCGGTTCAAAGATTTGTTACGTAGGTGCCCTCATCATGGTTTCCCTGCTTGGATGCGAGTGCAGATGTTCTGTAATGGCTTGAATTATGACGCGAGGCAACTCATTGACGCTGCGGCGGGTGGTTCCTTGAGTGACAAGCTCCCTGAGGAAGCTGAGAAACTGATTGAGAACATGGCAAGCAATGAGTGCCACTGGAGCACTCGGCAGAAAGGACCAAGGGTTGCTGGCCTGTTCGAGGTGAATGAGACCACCGCATTGACAGCAAAGGTTGAGGCCTTATCAAAGAATGTCACCGATAACAACGCCGCAGTCAGTGCTTTGACACAGAAATTTGAACAGTTCATGTTGGGGTCTAGTTCTACCCCTAAGGCAGTGATGTCTTGTGAGACTTGTGGTGCAGGACATACAACTTCGCAGTGTCCAATTTTTATTGCTCCTCCTGCACCCGTGGAATCGTTGGACTATGTTGGTGGAGGACCTCGGGGACCGGGGAATCAATACGGTAATAGCTACAACTCAGGATGGAGGAATCCCCCGAACATGTCATGGAACCAAGGCCAATTCCAACAGAGACCTCCACCACCCCAGGGACCCCAACTTCAGCCCCAGCAGGTCCAAGAGAAGAAATACTCGACTGAAGATGTTTTAGCACGATTCATGATTACTACGGAGGCATAATTCCAGAATGTAGACAAGAGATTTGATGAATTTGGTACTATATTGAGAAACGTCCAAGCCTCCATTCAGTCTCTTGAGACCCAGATGGGACAGCTTGCTAGGGCACAGTCAGATCGCCCCTCGGGTAGCCTGCCGAGCAACACTGAATGCAACCCGAGAGAACACTTAAAGGCGGTGACACTAAGGAGTGGGAAGCAGTTGGAGGTAAGGACCGGGGATGGTCCAAGTACCTCCAACGATAGGGTAGCCGACCGGGAAGACCCTAAGTCAAGTAATGATGAAATTGATGAGATGGAGGGGAAGCACAATGGAAATGTTCCAAGTTCTTTGACTAAGAAGGAGCCTGAGTATAAACCTGTGGTACCATATCCTTCAAGACTCAAACAAGATAAAGAAGATGCTTAATTCAGGAAGTTCTTGAACATCTTTAAGCAACTTCACATAAACATTCCTTTGGTTGAGGCCCTTTCACAAATGCCGAAATACGCTAAATTCATGAAGGACCTCCTCACCAATAAGAGGAAGCTTGAGGACTTGGAGACGGTGACTCTGTCAGGAAATTGCTCGGCCGTAATTCAAAAGAAACTACCCAAGAAACTTAATGATCCGGGTAGCTTTAGCATCCCTTGTGTGATTGGGGATGGAGTGCAAGAAAGCGCCTTGGCCGACTCGGGAGCTAGCATTAACGTCATGCCGTACAACTTGTTCTTGAGATTGGGGTTAGACAACTTGAGACCCACATGGATGACTTTGCAACTTGCGGATCGTTCGGTGCGAAGACCCCGGGGAATTGTGGAAGACGTTCTTGTTCAAGTTGATAAGCTTATCATCCCGGTTGACTTTGTAATTCTAGATGTGGATGATGATGTGGAGGTCCCATTGATCCTTGGGCGTCCATTTCTTAATACCTCCGGAGCACTAATCGATGTTAAAGGAGGAAAGATGACTTTGAGGGTTGGGGACGAACAAGTGGTCTTCATCCTCCCCGAAGCAATGAAGCGTACACTTGATCACGATGATACTTTGTATTTCACGGATACTACTGATGTGATTATCTCTGATTGTGTGCAGGAAGTCATCGCTTTGAACCCTTTGGAGGAGTACTTTGAAGATTTCGGAGATGATGTAGTGGATGATGAGATCCCCCCTCCAACAATGGAACAACTAGCACAAGTAGAGGTTAAATCTTCACCACATTCCAATGAGAAGAGAACCTTGAAGAAGTTATGGAGGAAGAAAAAAGAGAAGCAAAAGCGGGGTGAATGTTTCTACAATGTCACCCGAGGAGGTTGACCATTTGTTCTTTGATGACCGCGGGAAATTCAAGATCTTTTCGTGTCTCTTATTAAACTTTCCGAGTAACAATGCGTCAACGAAAAAATGGAGGTATGTCTCACCCCTTTGTCCCACCATGAATTGAGGTAAGCCATGTCGAGCTAAAGACATTAAAAAAGCGCTTCTTGGGAGGCAACCCAAGTCTTTAAATTCATTGCATTTATTTTTCTTCTTAGATGTTGTTGTTGTGTTTGTGTGTTTTTCGTATTTTTTCTGGTGCTTGTGAGTTTGAGTGTTGTTGATTTCTTTGATTGTGGTGGTTGTTTAGTCATTTTCCTTAATTTGTTTTACCATGTTGAACCCTTGGTTTCATGATCATTGTATTTTTCCTTGAATGTTGGTGCTTCAATTCCCATGTTTTCAATGATTTTTGAGTGTTTTCGGCTTTGTTTTCATGTAATTTTGAGTGCTAGGTTGAGTTCAATGGTTAACTTCAGAGTTTTTTTGAGCTGGAGAATTCTAGAGCCTTGTGTGGCCTGCCATGCGGCCGCACAAGGGGCCGGACGCTTTTTCCCGAGAGCGGTGCGCCCTGCTATGCGGCCGCATGGCCTACTAGAGAGGATATGCGGCCTGCTATGTGGCCGTATAGCAGGCCGCATGAAATTTCCGGAGCCTGGTGCGGCCTGCTATGCGGCCGCATAGCAGGCCGCACGTTTTTTCCCGAGCCTGATGCGGGGTACCATGCGGCCGCACAAGGGGCCGCATGGTCACCCAACCTCTACTTCATTCCACTCCCTCACTATTCACTCCATTTTCATCAAACTTCTTCTCTTTTCTCCTTCATCTCTCCACCATTTTTCTTCATTCTTTTTGCATCCAAACACTCTCTCCATCCTAGCAAGCAAATTTTTGGAAGATTTTCAAGGTTTTATCAAGCTTTAAGCCGATTTTCACTTCATCTCCTCATTGGTGCCCTAGTTCAAGGTTTATTTTCTTATCACTTTCTATGGATTTTGATGGTTGAAATGATGGGAAATCATGGTGTTTTTCATGGTGAATGCTTCTTGTAATTATTTCTCTTGAATTTCAAGCTTTGTACATTTAGATCATCACTTTTACAAGAAGAAACTCTACCAAAATTTCCCGAAATTACTGTAGCACTAGCCAAAAATCAGCCTGTCTTCATTAAGCAATTTTCTCATATTTGTTTTGGCTTGATGATGTTTCTCTTGTCTTGTAGGGATGCTGATCAAACACGTGGCTGCCAAGCGAGTTAGGAGAAGCTCTCCACCACCCGTTTGCGAGCCTACCTTCAAGAGCGAGGCCCACAAGACAAGATTCGCGTTCTTGTCGAAAAGGAGGTTTGGCACAGTACGAGTTATCGATTGGGAGGCCTTGAGGACTTTAGGCCTCGATAGTACCGTCCGAGACTCCATCTCTCATGACGGGTGGGATAAGGTATTTGAAATTGACGAGCCCACCTACCGAGAGTTAACTTTGAAGTATTGAGCACATTTGAGGTTACCGGTCCAGGTCACATTGCGCGCCAAACAAGTACTACCTCTTTTCGCGCTTTCGTCAAGAGGCATAGGATTACTCATGACCAGTTGGGTATTTATCTTGGGCTCTACACTGTGGACACCCAAACTTCTGACTTCACGAATTTACCTCGTGATTTCCCACGCTCGGTGTCCCCTAGTTCTCTCTGGAGGTCAATTGCTCGCTCATCATCATCGAAGAAGGCTTCTATGATGGCAGACCCTGTTCACAGGTACATGCAGGCCTTGCTATTCAGAAGTATGAATGGTCACGCTGATTCTACTGGGGTGGTTTCTCGTACCGATTTGCTTATGATGTACAGTATCCTTCAGCAGTACCCCATCCACCTGGGCCATCTTTTTGCCAGACTTATTGAGCATCAGGGGACTTCTACTCGCCTTGGAGCTATATTTGCCGGGCCGTATATTACACGCATTATCAGGGGCCTAGGTTTGATTGAGCTCACACAAGGCATGAGCGTTGTGAGCAGCGTCGTGCCACTTAGTCTGTCGATCATGTTTCATATTGGGATAGTTGAGAGGTCGGGAGACACTTACCACCTCCTGCGCAGCGGTGGCACGAGCACCCATAACCCTGACACCTCTCGGGATTCTGAGACAAGATCCGAGTCCGATTCTGAGTCTGCCCCTGTTCTCGACGTAGCACCTAGCGGGAGTCGACCATCACTTGAGGACAGTTTCACGGAGTTCCGCATCGAGGTTCGTCAGCAGTTGTAGACCTTTGGGACATCTCAGGAGGCGCTGGCAGTATCAGTGAGAGATTTAGCCACATCACAGGGCCGCATCGAGAGCAGCATGGCCGAGATCTTATCATACATCCGTGGCGCTTCATCATCTGTTGGCACCTCCTCCACAGCTACCACGTGCTTTGCACCATCACTCCCCCCAGATCTCTAGACTCACAGCACCACTTTTAGTTTTCTGTTGTTTGTACTGGTTTTTATTTTTAGACTTGTTTGTTTGTATTGTTGTACTTTTCAGTTAGCAAGGGTCCTGACCCTCCTAACCTGTACTTTCCCATTTTTGATTCGTGCTTACTTTTCCCGCTCTCTATATATTCCTTGGGGTGTGATTTGCTTCCTTTCTATTTTCAGGACTGATCACTGTAGAAGCTCCACGCCCCTTGCGCCCCTCAACTTTCCCCGGTTCATGCGTATTTGGAGTTAATCTCACCGACCACTTGGGGAAGTTTCTTTACCTCATTCCTTTATTTTTATGGCATGTTTCGCACCTTACTCTGCTGATCTATGTACATTGAGGGCAATGTACAACTTTAGGTGTGGGGATGGGGTACTTTACTTGTTTTGCATGCATGAATACCGATGATAGCTATGATTTTCGTGTTTAGCACTTCCTAGCTTGAAAGAATGATAGAAGTGAGTTGTATTCTTATACTGTGCTTGAATGATGCCCTGTTTTATTTTTAGTGCTTTTCCATGCTCTATCATGATTGCTCCTACCTTGTACACTCTAACCAACCCATTATGATGATTTTGGCATTAGACTGTTAAATTCTTTCTTCAATAGTCCTTTAAGAGCTTTTGAGTTCCTTCGTTGTTTTCTGTAGCCTTAAGTGATCTATTGTGACAGGGTACCAAGGGACATGAGATACAGTGTGTATAGTGCGAAAAAAAAAGAGAGAAAAAAGTGGAGTCTATGACAGTATTCCTCTGCTAGTACAGCATGATTGCGTCTATGTAGACTGTAATTGAGTAGGTTGGGTGGCTCTTGTGCCTAATCAGCATGTGCATCCTTCTGAAAGATTTGTTGTGCAGTCTATGTTAGTCGGGCTCAGAAAAAAAAAAAAAAAAGAAGAATTTTGGTATCTCTACTTCATCCTCTGGAACTTGTTGCCCAGTCACTTAAGTGCTAGAGTTTTATTTAGGAACCCAAAAGACTCTTAACTGAGTATTGAAGATGTATTTAACTGTCTCATGCCACTCTCACCCCATGTGGGGTAAATGGGGCCCTGGGTAATCCAGGGTGTGGAGGTTAAGGTTGGGAGCCAGCACACACTCACGGAAGCACTGTAGATAAAACAGGGTTACCATTACTCGATTTCTTTTCACCTGTGCTAGATTTCTTTTCACCTGTGCTAGGGGAGTACTTTACAGTTGAGCTTGAGGTTGTATGTTTAGTCGTTTATCATCGTGCCCCTGTTCTTCATGTGTGTTTGCTTGGGGACAAGCAAATGCTTAGGTGTGGGGATGTTTGATAAATGCCTAAACATACGTATTTTCTATGTATTCAGGTGTATGTATTGCGTATTTTTCTATGAGTTGACGCCCATTTTTGGTCTGAATTGGTTTCTTTCGTGTTACAGGTACCAATGAGACCCCTTTGAGCTCGTTGACAGAATTTTAGAAGAAATCGGCATCGAGAACACTGTTGTTGAGCCCGGGGGGCACTGTAGCAATCACTGTAGCAGTCGATGTAGCACCAAAACTTGGAGAACTTGGTCAGGAGATCCATGCGGGGTTCCATGCGGGCCTGTTGAGGCCACATACGGTACTGTAGCAGTTTCACTATAGCATTTACGCGACTTTCGGGATTTTTTTGGAGACTCTCTCTCCCTGCATGCGGGGCCGCATGGGGGGCCGCATATCTTGCAGGATCTTGTTTTTAATGGTTTTGAGTCCATTTTTGAGAGGGTGAGCCTAGGTCTTGGGAGAAAAAAGAACTTCACCACCTTCCTTGAGAGCTTGAGACCGGGTTTTAGCGGCGATTCTTGAGGAGAGGACGACGGGGAGAGCACGACACGACGAGTCCACACCTTCGATTCACATTTGAGAGGAAGATTGACAAAGGAAGCCACTCCTTGGGTGGTGTCCTTGGAAGCGTCATGCGGCCTTGATCCTTTGAGGCAGTGTTCTTGTTGTGCTTTTGGTTGTTTACACGTATTTTCTTACTTGTTTTGTGATCATGAGTAGCTAAACCCCAAGGTCACCGGATGTAGGTGAACCTTGGTGGTGAACTTGGTTTGTAATCCTTGTTTGGTGGTTCTTGATTGCCTTGATGTGTATGAGAACTCTATATATCAATTCCTAGACAATGCTAGGTTGCATGACCATTGCCCTAGTATTAGGCTCACCAAGCTTGGAAGGGATTACATGTACGAATACGCCGTGACCATCGGGTATTTGTACCCCTTCAATTGTTAGGGTTGTCCTTGATTGTGTTTTAACCCTAGCTTGGAGAAATCCTCTAAACCTATTGAAATCGTACAAGGATTTGGGCGGAAGTAATTCCGTATTCCAATACTCGTACCGGATTAGGGACCAACACCGTGACCATCGGGTTGGTCTAATTTAGGGTTTCCCGGTCCAAACTACCCATGTGCATGCTAGTTAGGGCATCCTTAGCACTTTAGTAACCCCCCTGAGGGAATCCTCATCCGTGACCACTTCCTTACCTTGATACTTTCCTATGTTTTTACACTTGCCATTTGCATGTTCTTTGCTTTAGTAGGTTATTTTTAGGTCTTCTTCCAAGTGATTGATTAGGTTAAACAACATTGTGATAAGGAAGTAAGAATAGATTCTCGGGCCCTTGGGGATACGACCCCCTCGTGTTTGCACGAGGGGTATTACTTGGCGACCCCGTGCACTTGCGGGTGAGCGATTCAAACGCCTACCAAGTACAAAAAAATTAGTGCAATGAAAATAAGAAGGATGGTTTCATGAACTTCCCCGAGAATAAGTGTTGTGGGATTCGGGGAGCATGAGGTCGGGGTGGCTTTTGCCTCAACAACAAATAAGTTGGGGAGAAAGAAAAATGTGACATCTAATTGAACCTGCAAGGAGAAAAGACGTCGAGTCAAGCATCCATCAACCACACAAAAATAAAGAAAAGAAACAAAAAGTGAAAGGGAAAGTGAGCTCTCGGAGTGAAAGGACTGGTGGAACCGCTCAAGGTCTTCTGTGTCTCCTCCAAGGGGCTTGATCGGAAAGTTAACCTACATCTCCAAAAATAAAGATCAAGCAATGGCAACATGCTGAAATGCGCAAACACGAGTTTAGAAAAATGAGTGAAGCGGAAACCACGTGAACGCGATCAAAATAAAAAATCATCGCAAACTCCCTGAGGATCCAATTCGGGCGGGAAACTAAAAACCAAGAAATCACCTCGAAGGTACGGAAAGAAATTGAGTGTTGAAAATGTTTTTAACGTTGAAAATGATGCGAGGGAGGTGATAAGATCAAAGTGAGCGCCAAAAGGTGGAGAAAAGCTGGAAAGAAAAGCGTTTCTGCAGCAAAACTGGGGCCAGTGTGCGGGTGGTGTGCGGGCCGCACACCACTCGCACAGTCTTCTGCCAAGCATGTGCGGCCTGGTATGCGGGCCGCACACCAGGCTGCACGCTCCTCTGGCTGAGGCAGGCAGCTGGTGTGCGGGCCGCACACCAGCCCGCACACCCTTCTAGAAGGGGCGTGCGGCCTCTGTGCGCCCTACAAAATGCTCAGAAATCAGTTATCTTCAAACCAAGACTAGTCCTTGACATTACAAACGCGATGAAACTCATCTCGGGCAAGTGATACATGTTGAAAAACACAAAACGTACGGGATTTCACCGAGATGGGGAGGAAACAAAGACATACACAATGAAGCATACCAAGAATGAATGAAGAAGGGAGCTTACAATCCAAACATAATTCATGCATAACAAAAAATACGAAAATGAAAAAGTACGGAATTGTAAAAATCATGGGTTGCCTCCCACAAGTGTTTGTTTAGTGCCACAAGCCTGATGTTCAAGTTTCTCATCATCAAGGTGGTTCAAAGGCAGAGATTTTACCTGAATTTCCCATGGATGCAAATGATGACCCCGCCCACAAATTCAAGGAAAGGAGAGAATCAACATTGTGCATAACTAGGTCGACGAAGCATGCTATGTGTCCCTTTTCATGAGAGTTCTTGCTTGCTTTGCTAACCTTAGGAGTCACCTTTTCCCATGCTCGCTTCCATGATCGTTCTCCTTCGCTTCTCCCTTGTGCCTTGTTCGGACATGTATGAGGAGGGTCTTCTTGTGCCTTCTTTGGTGCTTTTTCCTCCTCAATATCCACATCTTGTAATAATTCATCAAGGGGGTTCATCATAAGGACTTCATGCACACAATCTTCAACTTGTAGTTCTGTATCATCTAGTGCATAGGAAGTGTCATCAAGCTCCTTGGGGTGTTTCATTGCCTCGGGAATTTTAAAAGTGGCTTCCTCATTCCCAGCTCGCAAGGTCATTTTCCCGTCTTGGATATCCAGCAGGGCACGGGATGTGGCAAGGAAAGGGCGGCCAAGTATGATGGGGACCTCAATAGCGTCATCAACATCAAGGATAACAAAATCAGCCGGAAAGACTAGACCACCAACCTTCACAGTCACATCGCTCACAATGCCATGTTGGTGTCTAACAGTCCGGTCCGCAAGTTGTATGGTGATCAGTGTCGGCTCTAAGTCTTGAAGGCCAAGTTTTAAGAAAATCTTGTAGGGCATAACATTTATGCTTGCACCAGAATCGGCGAGGGCTTTCTCTACAAGCGAGTCCCCAAAATGACACTCCACAATTAGACCACCCGGGTCTTTGATTTTCACGGGCAATTTGCTTTGGATAATTGTCGAACAACTCTCGCCAAGAGACACCGTAGATGCTTCTTCAAGTTTCTTCCTGTTTGTAAGCAACTCCTTCATAAACTTGGCATATTTTGGCATTTGAGCAAAGGCCTCGACAAGTGGATGATTAATGTGAAGTTGCTTGATCATCTCCAAAACTTTTTTGAATTGAGTGTCCTCCTTATCCCTATTGAGTCTTGCCGGATAGGGGACTTTTGGTTGGTGCTTGACACACCCTTTTGCGTGTGTGTACCGCAAGTGCACGGGTTGTCGAAGTAATAATTACCCTGGTGAGTAGGGTAGTCGAATCCACAGGGAACAGGGCTACTAGTACTAACTTCTTCTCTGCAATCTAGCCTAATGACCAATGTGATTTTGTGGTGATCTAGTGTGCATAGAAATTAATACCAGAGATGAATAGGCAAAAGGTAAATAAAGGGAGATCTCAATCAATGAAGATGAGATACCCGGGCAATGCTCCCCCTAGGCTCTATCATGAAGTGCAAGACTAACTAAATGCTTCTAAACCGAGTTCTATGAGTCGAGGTAATCCAAGAATAATCGGTCCCTGCTTCCAGGCCACCGATACTAGTCCCCTACAAGGTCCCGGTGGAGAAATCGCTCAATCTCAACACCTCACACCCCATATGACCGCAATAAGCTTTAGGGATACCTAAAAGTGAAACCGATTCCTAAAATTAGACCTAACCCTATTTCTAGGCGGAAGATCCCTAACCCCCTACAAGGTCCCGGCGGAGAAATCTCTTAATCTCACACCTCACACCAAATATGGTTGCATAGATCTTATGGAATACGGAGATAGGAAACACTTAATCGGAAGGGAAAGGGGACGCTCCACTATCTCATGACTCACCCTCTCAACCCTCTTCAATCTCATATGTTCTAACCCTAATGGAGACCTCTCTCTCACCAAGGCAACAAATCAAGCATACCAAACAACCATACGAATCAATAAGGCATGCAAGCAATGATAAAACAAGATTGAAACTCAAATAAACTCGGAATTAAAAGAAAGCATAAAGAAAGTCAATACATGAATCGAAACCTAGGGTTCACATGCCCAAGTATCTACTAGGGTTTAGCCCTCCATGGGGCTTATTACAAAGCAAAACATAACACAATGAAAAGCAATGTAAACCATGGAAATAAACCCCCTTGAATTCGTGATGATGGCCTTGATGGGTCGCTCAACGTCTTGAAGGATCCTTCTCCGAAGCTAGGTTGCCAATGACTCCCTCGATGCTATGACGGAGGAAAGAACTATCAAAGTTGGTGAAGAACGGCACTCCAATTCGGCAAAGACCTCCTCCTCAAACCCTAGCCGCTTCCTCTCTCAAAAGGCATACAAAAGATATCAAAAGAATCGACGAAACGGCCTATTTATAAGTCTGAATCGCGCCAGTCACGTGTCTTCACGCGACCTCGTGAGATCCAACGCGATCGCGTGGGCTGCAGAATTTCCACGCGGTCGCGTGAACAGTAATTTTGCTACAGTACTGCTACAGTGAAATGAACATTTTTTGCTACAGTACTCTTCATAAACATGATCCAAACTCTCTCATATTGAGGCCACATGGTCGGGCACACGTCCATATGGTGAGTTATAAGATTTCTTCTTCTTCGAATCATCATTTGAGAGCTTTAACTATCTTCACACAAGTTGGGACATGAAGGTGTGACTGCCTTTGTGCCCTTCCATCACACAAATCATCTTGAATTCTTAAGGAAGTTGGCACACACCCTCATGTGCATGATCCCCTCTTGTGCATTGACACTTGTGTTGTACAAAAGCTCCCAACAATACGTCTTTATAACCCATCTTTGCTTCCTTTTCCTCCTTTAACACTTCCACAACCTAATTGCATAAAAGAACACCAAAATACACTTTATGAGACATAATCAATGGTAAAATGATGCTCAATGTATGTAAAACAAGTAGGTAAAACATGTATAATCAAGCACTTATCAGTGCTCTAGCAATTTTTTTTCTTTGTTTTGAGGTTCAATCGAATTGTCGTGGCTGTCATTAGCTTCATCCCCACCCACGGAGGGAGTGCCTCTTGCCATGTTCTTTTCCTTGTTTTCAGTTGGCCTAGGAGTCGGCCGAACCTCAACCTCTCTACCACTCCTCAAAGTGATAGCTTGTACATGTTCTCGTGGGTTAGTCTCAGTGTTGCTAGGGAGACTACCCGGTGTTCTTTCTGCCATGGATGCCGCAATCTGTCCCAAGTGTTTTTCGATGCCCTAGATTGAAGCTTGCATGTTTCTCACTGTCGTTTCAAGTGTGTTCAACCTTGCATCGGTGATTTGCATGTATTTCGCTAGGACATCTTCAATAGTGAATTTCCTTTCCATTGGAGGTGCTTGTGATGACTGTGCCAGAAACCCTGGCGGTTGTGAAAATTTCTGTTGGCCCTGATTTCCCCAATTGAAATTTGGGTGATTTCTCCACCCGGGGGTTGTATGTCCCACCATAGGGGTTTCCTTGAAATTTCTGCCCCTGATTCACATAGTCAACATCTTCAATTGAGGCGGTATCGGGGACTAAAATGGGGCAACTAGCAACATTATGCCCCCTCCACAAGTTCCACAGTTCATCACTTGCTTGACACTTGTGCTTGAATGCTCGACTCTTTCGGACATAAGCAAGCTCACTTGCTTCGCTAGTGCTTCAAATTTCGCATCTTGAGCGGTCTTACTGTCTATTTCATGAACTCGTCGAGCTTGAGTCATTTTTGCCCTCGAACCCCAATGTGATTCATTTCGTGCCATGTTCTCAATTAATTCTTCGGCATCCTCGGGGAATTTGCTACTCAAAGATCCACCGGCTGCGGCATCAATGAGTCGACGATTCTGGTAGCTCAAACCATTATACAGTATCTGTACTCTCATCCAAGCCTCGAAACCATGATGTGGACATTTTCGCAAGAGATCTTTAAATCTCTCATGGGCTTCAAAGAGGGTTTCAGAATCTCTTTGACTGAAAGCTGAGATCTCTTGCCTTAACCTTGCTGCCTTGCTCGGAGGGAAGTAGCGGCCCATAAACTTGTTCACCATCTCCTCCCATGTCTTTATGGAACCTGGGGCAAGTGAGGTGAGCCACCTGTAAGCGGCGCCCCGTAAACTAAATGGGAAAAGACGGAGTCTAGCTGCATCATCAGATAGGCCATTGACTTTAAATTACCGGCACTGGCAGCCGGAGCTTGCACACTAAACCCTCCCTCGGTAAACTGTGGCCTCTCATAGTCAGACAATGTTCTTCTCTCTTCGGCCATAGCAATAGGAAATGATTCAGGTGCTGCAACTGATCCTGAGGAGGAACCCACCTGAGTTTCCTTCAACCGTTGGTGTATGACGCGCTCGATTTCTTTGTTTGGCTCTACAAACCCAGTGGGGTTTTCACGAGTCATGCACAGAACGCCTGAGAAAACAAAAAGCAAAAAGGGATATTAGTGGATATATATATACAAACGATGAAAACAAAAACAGTAAAAGATGGATAATTACAAATGAAAGTGAAGTGATTAGAGCAATGATCCAAAAGTTTTCCTAGTATTCTCGGATGTTCCCCGGCAGTGGCACCAAAAAATTGATGAGCGAGCGCGCGACTTGCTACAGAGCTAGCACGCGACTCCCCGGCCGCAAGTGCATGGGTCGTCAAGTAATAACCTCACAAGGAGGGTCGTATTCCCTAGGGCCCGAGATCTACTATTACTTCCTTTTGGGAGTCACTTTCTAGTCGATCAAAACAAGGTTGAAGCAATATTAAAATAATAAAAACAAGTAAAGACATGCAAATAAAATAAAGCTCAATCCGGAATAAAGTTAGAGACGAAGAAGCCAATAATTAGGGAAGGCCTCGACTGAGGATTCCCCCGGGAGGAGACTAAATATGAAAGACCATGATAATTATAAAACTGGGGTTGGCTTGATTTTTGTCCGCTAGACTCGGATGTCGACTAACCCGGAACCTCCGTAGTGTAACCCTCATCCAGTACGTGTTTCTCTATCCAAAAAAGACCCCTACAATGTCAATGAGAACAAGGAGTCTTGATTAGGGTTAATCTAATGCACACTCTCGGCTAAATTAACCCTAAACGCGCGGAAGGCTATTAGCACCCAGAACCTCCGGTGTATTAATACATGAATCCCTCTTTAATTCATCAAGTGACCTAATACAAGCTAGCATCCCGCCAAACAAGTATCATTCAAAATCAATTCTACGGAATCCATCCATTGTAGAATGAGCAATAAGATAATGAATTAAAACGAAACAATCAAACTAACACATTCATTCAAAAACAATATAAAGGTCATTCATACAAAGTCTCCTCCCAAGGTTCACCGGGAGCCCGGTGGCCTTGGGAGGTTTAGTTCGACATCACAAAATTAAGGAGCTCATCATACAAAGATTCCATCAAATAAAAACAAGAAAAACACCCTCAAAGATGTCGGCTAGGGTTGATGGTGTAGCTCGCCGGATCCACTCCGGCGAGCCCTATAAAGCTTCTCCACGTTTTACCCTTCTTCTCTCCTTCAAAGGTGCCCAAATATCCCTCCAAATCCCTCTAAAGATGATGAGAATGGTGTGTGGTGGAGTGGAGGCCGGATAGAGAACAACTTCCTCTCAAAAACCCTGAAGAATCTCTATATAATCCCGAGAGCGTACGGGCAGTGTGCGTGCCGCACATGCTCCCGCACGCTTTTCTGGCAACCCTGTGCGGCCTGGTGTGCGGACCGCACACGAGGCCGCACAGCTCACTGGCCAGGGTGTGCGGCCACTGTGCGGGCTGCACAGTGGCCGCACATGGCCGAGAGAAACGGCCCCTGTGTGCGGCGTGTCGGCTTCCGGGGTGCTCCAAGTCTTCATTTCTTCTTCAATCTTCCCCGAAACGACATGAATACGGTTTGATAACGCGCACTTGGTCCTCGAAACCTTAAAACAAAAAAAAAACATCAAGTGTGCAAAATGTCATCGAAAATACACATAAGTTGCATGAAAGTACAAGAACATCATCGCTAAAGCATGATGTATTTTGGCACTTATCACATAATACCATGCAACATTGGTAACTTGGATGAAGAGATTCCATTGGCCGACTCGGGGGCAAGCATCAATGTCATGCCCTACACTTTCTTCCAAAAGCTAGGCTTGGGCGACAATACACCCACTCGTATGACACTTCAACTTGCAGATCGATCAGTGAGGCATCCGAGAGGAATTGTGGAAGACGTGTTGGTGAAAGTCGACAAATACATATTTCCTGTTGACTTTGTGGTGTTAGATGTCGATGAGGATGTCGAGGTTCCATTGATCCTTGGAAGGCCATTCTTGCGCACTTCCAAAGCTTTGATTGACATGGACGACAGGGAGCTTACATTGCGAGTGGGAGAAGACAAGCTTACATACCATCTCGCCAAAGCCATGAGATACTCTCTTGACTTTGATGATACTTTATATTTTCTTGACACTACCGATGAACTAATTGATAATTATGTGCAGGAAATGTTAAACATCTAGATCGAAGAAGAAGAGGTACTTTCTCTTGGTCGAGTCGAGAAAGACATCAAGTTGGAGATGGAGCGCATGAAGAAGATGCTTCGGAGGATGAAGAGGTTGTAGGGACACCACAAGAAGAACCCCAACAAAAAGGGGGATGAGCATTCAAGAAGTAAGGGTGTTTCACCCTTTTGTGGTAACAAATTCGACAACTCTCCTTCTACTCTACAAAAATTATGCGAGGCATGCTTTCATGTTGTAGGGAAGAGAGCAACCTTCATTTATAAACCTCCGTAAGGTAAGGCAGGTACGTCAAGCTAAGTGACATTAAACAAGCACTTCTTGGGAGACAGCCCAAGGTTTTATAGTTTTTCTAGGACATAGTTTAGTTCTGGCATGAATAAGAATCTTCGTTTTGGTGTCCTAAATTGTTAATGCATATGTTGCGATTTAATTGTGGATTGTTGATATTTTTGTGTGCCTAAATGATAATTAACGAAGTTTGAGCCGGTTGAGCGTGTTTTACTTGATATCTGGTCGTGTTTTGATGGTTTTCACAGGCTCTGAGCATCGTACTTGTGTTTCTGAATTATTTTGAGAGTCTGTGAATTTTTCTAAGTAAACCAGAGAGGGCACATGGCCATGTGGAATTTCCACACGGGCGTGTGTTACCATATAGCGTTCAACCAAAGAGGGCACAGGGGCGTGACCTTGCCCCTGTTGAAAACCTCAGAAGGGGCACACGGCCGTGTGGAATTTCGACACGGCCGTGTGAAATCCTGCAGAACTTAAGCTCTCAGTCCTGATAGTCCACAGGGGCGTATGACTACCCTAGTGAATGCCCATGTGTTATGTCACACGGCCGTGTGGAAGTCTGCAGAGAGACCCCTTCTTTCCTGAAAAACCACAGGGGCGTTTGGTTGCCCCTGTAGGAGGGTTGTGAAAGGCACACTACCATGTGGATTATGCACACGGCCGTGTGGAACACTTAGAATGTATGTGAACGTGTTTAGCAAGAAATTAGAATGATTTTGTAAATATATTTAGATTTTTAGACCCATGGCAGTGGGGCTCTGTCCGCCAGAAGCTCCACACGGGCGTGTGGATTTCTGCAGATTGTGCTTTTGAACTGTTTTTAACCATTCTTCTTTTCAATCGTGCAGATATGACTTCCAGGTCCAATAAATTGGCAGGGAAGCACCCACGAGAGCCTTCCCCGTCCCTCGAGGAGGTAGATCTCCCGTTACCTGAGCATCGGGAGCGGTACAAGCGACTTCTGACACTCCTCTTTGGACAGACACGTTACCTAGATTTGAGCACAGTTAGGGAGATACAAGGGAGGCAGAGCATCACAGATGAGATCGTGGAGATGCTCGCTGTCGGTAGCTGGGGCCGTCTATTATCCATTCGAGAGCCAGCTATCAGATCACTCACACTCAAGGTCTTATCGACCTTTGAGTTCGACTGAGGGTACGACAGCTTTACAGATACTGATTCCATTCAGTTCTGTGCACTCGGTCGGCACTTCATTTTGAGTATGACCCAGTTTTCTATCGGGATGGTCCTCTATGACGAGGCATTCACTAAGACGTAGGAGTACGCGCTGCTACCTACAGACTATCCCGATACCCTGACCCCCCAGCGCATTTACAGTAGATTGTGTGGTCAGGGACAGTATGAGCCAGGTGTGTCCAAGGCCACATGGTTGACCAGGGCTTCGTACAGGTGTATCCATGCGATTCTGAGCTGGTTAGTGAGAGGCAGGGGAGACAGTACCGGGGTCCTGAGCCGCCAGAAGCTCCTGTACTTGCATTCGATGTTGGAGAGTGAGCCAGTTCACCTGGGGCACATCTTAGCAAAGTATATCCTCCATTAGGGCCAGTACCCCAGGATCGGAGTTATCTTCACGGGCCCATACATCACCCGATTGATTATTGGCTTAGTGTTGAGAGATGGGATTCAGGGGGCCGAGAAGACGACAGTACCAGCCTCCCGAGTACAGAGACGTTGAGGATGATGGGGATGGTCCACAGAGCAGCTGGACCAGGAGTCTACACATAGATCATTCCGCAATCAGATAAGGACATGGCATCCCAGGCAGCATTAAAGCCACCCCCAACAGATCAAACAGAGGCCGAGGCACCATCCACAGCACCGGAGCCACCTCTAGTGCGGATCTTCTCTCCATCTCGAGGCTAGGACAGACTCGAGCGCCTCGAGAGTGCTGTGGGTATTATACAGACCGAGTTGGCCGAGCTTAGAGCCACACAGGCAACACATTTCACGCACACGTCGACACAGCTAGGCACCATAGTTCAGCTACTTGAGTGATCTGTGTCGACGTCACCATACGTGGTCCGGTCCCGAGCCTCGACTCCATCCTCATCTCCATCACCATTAGCTGATCCACTAGCGCCTTCAAAGCCATCAGCAGCAGCACCTGAGTCATCGACACAGGACACCGACACTGAGGCGTCGTAGTTTCATGAGTTCTATCCCGCAAGTGCACGGGTCGTCAAGTAATACCCTGCGCGTGACACAGGGGTCGTATTCCCTAGGGCTCGAGAAGCTACCCTTACTTCCAGTTTACAATGTTGTTCAACCGACACAATTTAAGAGAGTGAATAGAATGCAAATAAACTAAACAAAGAAGTAACCAATGCAAACATACTAGGACAAGATACGGGATAAAATAGGGTTGGGAGTGGTCACGGATAAGGATTCCCTTAGGGGCTACTAAAGTGAGTAGGATGCTTGGACTAATATGCAAGTGGCTAATTGGACGGAGAAAACCCTAAACTAGGCTAACCCGATGGTCACGGCAATTAACCCCTAATCTGGTACGGGTATTGGATATGGTATGTCTACCACCCAAGATTACCCCTACGATTTCAATGGGTGAAGTGATTTTCTCAAATTAGAATTAAGATACAAAGGAGTATTTAACCCTAGGAGTGGAGGAGTACAAATACTCGATGGTCAAGGTATATTTATAAGTATTTCCCTTCCAAGTTTGGTGAGTCAAACACTAGGGCAATGATCATGCATCCTAGCATTTCCTAAGTATTTTGATACATAGAGTTCTCATACATGACAAGCATGTAAAAACACCAAACAATGGATCACAAACAAGCCACAAACATTTATTAGAACAAAACATCCAAAACATCACAACTTCACCCCCAAGGTTCACCTACATCCGGTGACCTTGGGGTTTAGTTGCTCATGTTCGCTAAATATAACAAGAAATACATGAAAACAACCAACAAAAGCATGAGAAGAACTCCCTCAAAGAATGAAGGTCGGAAAAGTTCCAAAGACGCCACTCAAACTGGTGGCTTCCCTAGTCTTCAACCTCCAAATGTAAGCTCTAGATCATAGAACCTTCCTAAAACCTTGCTCTCCTCACCAAATTCTACACGAAGTTGCCCTCCAAAAGCTTCTTCTTTCTCAGATCAAAGGTGGTAGTGAGAGGCTCCAAGAAGAAGACATAAGATGCCCTAAAAAAAACCCTCCAAATCCCCTAAAAGGGTGAATTCGTGCCTCTTCATGGGTGAGCTCACGGTCCATATATGGCCCGTGAGGTAGACTGTAATGTGAGACGAAAGAATCTGCAAATTTGCGAAACTACTACAGGTCTGCTACAGTAACTCTACTACAGTATTGCCTGCCCTTGAATTCCTTGCAATTGACTTCACGAGCGTGAGCTTGCCCGTGATGGCTTCCGGATTTAGAGAATTCTTCAAATGTGCGTGCTTCGGGCTGCTATAGTGTCGCTACAGCACTCGGGACCCTAAAAATGACGATTTTGGCGTGGAATTCTTCTTAAATCGCGTCGTTGAGCTTACCAAAGTATCTTTTGCACCTGAAACATGAAATAACCCAATTTAGACCACAAAAGGGCATCGATTCATTAACAAAATATGAGAACTATGCGCATACATATGTATAAAATACGTACATTTAGACGTTTATCAAACATCCCCACACCTAAGCGTTTGCTTGTCCCCAAGAAAACAAACATGAAGAACAGGGGTAAGAAGATAAACGGCTAACTGTACAACCTCAAGCTCAAAAGTAAAGAACTCCACAAGCATAAATGGACAGAAATCAAGAAATGAGTTGTTCAGTGAATAGTCAAGTAATATTAGCTCTATTTCTTCTAGAGTGCCCCCGTGAGTGTGTGCTAAGTCCCACCTTGACCTCCACATCTTGGATTACCCCAGGATGGCCATTCAGCCCACACATAATGAAAACGACATTCAAAAGTTAAATACATCCTCAATACTCAGTTAAGAGTCCTTCGGTTCTTAGATAAAACTTTAGCGCTTAAGTGACTACGAAGTGAGCACTAGGGGATTAAGAGACTTTATTACTTCTCACATATATACAAATATACACTCTGAGTCCCCGACTAATATAGACTGCACAAAACCTTTCAGACGGATGCACATGCTAGCCAGGCACAAGAGCCACCCATCCTACTTGATTACAGTCTACATAGACGCATTCATGCTATACTAGCAGAGGAATACTGTCATAGACTCCCTTTTTTTTTCTTTTTAGACATATATATGTACAGACTATCTCTCAAATCTCCTGGTAAGACCCACTACAACAGTTTACTTTAGGCTAAAAAAGACAGTAAAGGAACACAAAAGCTCTTAAAAGAGTATTGAAAATAGAATTTAACAATCCAATGCAGAAATCATTATGATGGGTTGGTTGGAGTGTATAAGGTAGAAGTGATCGTGTACAGGCGGTGCACTAAAGGTGAAATAGAACTACATTCAAGCACAGGTACAGTACAGCTCACAACTATCATTCTACCAAGCCAGGAAATTCTTAACAGAGAAAACATAGCTATCATATGCAATGAAAACATGCACCGATAAAAGCATGCAATAATGAAAAATACTCCAAAAATCCATCCCCACACCCAAATCTATACATTGTCCCCAATGTACATAAGTCAGCAGAACAAGGTGGGACAAACATGCTAAGTACAAGAAAATGGAGTAAAAGAAACTTCCCCAAACAGTTGATGAAGTATGTGATGTGATCCTCTAGTTGGTGGAGCAAACAATGTAACGAGGGCATGGAGTATGAAACCAAGTACAAACATCCTGAAAGTACAAAAGAAAAGCGCAGATCAACACTCCCGAAATGAAAATAATAGAAAAGAGCAGGTAGACAAGAATCTCAAAACAACCAGAAAAAGTTTAGCAGGGGCGAAGCCCTGACTAACTAAAAAGTACACAGTACAACATAAAATAGGAAATATAGCTAACACAGAAATAAAAAGAACAAAGTAAAGCAGCAAGCATGCTGTGCGAGTCTAGGGGCCTGAAGGAAATGATGGTGCGGCGCAGGTGGTGCCGACTGAAAATGAAGAGTTGCGCAAGAACGCTAGAATGTCGGTAGTGGCGCTCTCGATACGGCTCACTGAGGCAGTCAGTATCTGCAACTGCTCAAAGACCTCAGCACGAAATGTGTCAAATCTCTCCTTAGGTGAATGTCGACGTTCCCTAGGTGCAGCATCATTGTCCGGCTCTGACTCGGATTGAGAATCAGACTCAGTGCCATAAGATGGGCTGGGGTCAGTCTGGCGTCACACCAACCTGTGGGTGCTAGCCCGCCTCTCAACAATACCAATACACACCAGTGTCTGCATACTGAGTGGGATAACTGCACCCACAACTGTTATGCCTTGGATTCTATTAATAAGCTCCATACCCTTGATCATGCGAGTGATGTAGGGCCTGGCATAAATGGATCCAAGGCGAACAAACTTTCCCTGATGAGCAAAAATGTCGGCGACCAAGTGGCCCATATGAAGGAGGTACAGCTGTATGATACTGCACAACATCAGTAGGTCTTTACGTGATACCACCCCGGTAGAATCCAGTTGACCCCCTATGCTACATGTCAGTAGGGCATGGATATATCTGTGCGCTGGGTCCTTTAACTGGGAGGCCTTCTTGGTGCGTGAACTGGTGCTAATGGATTTCCAGTAGGTGGGACAAGTCACAGGATAAGGGAAATCCTTGCCTAAATTCTTGAATTCTGGCCTTTGGGTAAATGCTTCCGTATAGAATCCCATGTAAACCCCTAATTGATCTTGAGTTATTCTGTGGCTCTTCCGAAAAGCCGAAATGAAATGTAGCCAGGTTGGCGAGATAAGGGATTGAAGTTATAAATTTCAAAAGTGCTCAACACTTCGAGAGTCAATTCTTTATATGTAGGTTCTTCAATGGTGAATAACTTGTCCCAACCGCTATGTGAGATGACTTCTAAGATTGTTTCATCCAAGCCTAGGGTCTTCAATACATCCCAATCAATTTTCTTGATCGTTCCAAAACTTTTGCTCGAGAGGAGTGATGCGCTCTCCGCAAGTGTACGGGTCACAAGAAGTAATAAAGTGGTACTCAGTTAAGAGTAGGGTTGTCGAACCTCAGGGAATTGTACTTAAAGTACTCGTTGATCCTTTGATTTCTAGTGAAACAAGTAGAAAAGGTGTGTGTTCAACATAAGAATGAATAAAAGGTAATGGTGGTGATAATGGAGGAGATTAGGACTAAGTATTCATCAATCACAAGAGTAAATCCCTACGGAAGTCTCCAATGACTCGTGCACATTATCTCATCCTAGTTGACTACCTCGGTACATTCCAATGACATTTGTGTGTGCTCAATAGCAATATTGCATCTATGTGTTCGAAGATACACCGTAGTTTTGCTAGGATAACCTAACAACTATGCACTGCAAACACACTACAGTTATGCAATACAAGATTAAACACAAGCATCAATTAGAACTCCATAGTCAAATACAATGAGTGAATAAGTAATACAGTCTGTCAATTATCCACAACCAAGGCACGATGGCCAGTTGACCCCTGAGGGCAGGTAGACAAGGTTAGGCAAAAGAAAGAACAAAGAAAGAGAGAAAGAACCCCCTTCAATACTCAAGATGACCTCCCTTATAGTGTCCTTGCGCCAACTCCACCTCTTGCTATGCCTCCTACTAGTCCTTGATCTCCTTAGGCGGTTTAGTGAAGCTTGATCTTCTATCTCATCAATGTCCTCCCGGTGGAGAGATGAATCCCCGAACAAAAGATGAGAAAGAACCCTAATTTCCGGAGTTAAAAAGGCTGATTCGGGGCTCGACACAGTCGGACACGGGCATGTCCCAACCGTGAACTCTACACGAGAATCCAGAGTTGAAACTTCAGAGATTTGCAGCATTTGGAATACAGGCGTGTGTCCCCCGTGTCACCTGGCACACGACCGTGTGCTAGGCACCATGCCCGTGTTGTTCATGAGGGAACGTCTCCTGAGATTTGCAGCACTTGGGCTATGGGTGTGTGGTGACCGTGTCCTGCCTGGGACACTCTCATGTCAGGATTTCAACTCTTCTACACTGCAGGCTGGGACTTGCAGTACTTGGGGCACGAGCGTGTCATGCCCGTGTCAACCATTTCTGAACTATTGGTCATTGCACACGTGGGAAACACCCTCGGTGTCACACCAAATTGACTCGGGCCCCAGATTCCTACACACAGAATAAAATACCTTAAATAGCGCACCAATTCCAGTATTAAATATACTTAAAGACAAAGACAGGACTATAATAGGGGGTAAGGAATATGATATAAAATGCACTCATCAAGGAGACAAAGACGGTTCTTATGTTCTTCCTTTTTGAACTTAGGTTGTTCGGGGGATGGAGAAGGTTCACTCCGGGCTCTCTTGTAAGCAACTTTCTTCATCCTCATCCTACAAGGTCAAGAGAAACCCAATTAAAAAAGTTACAAGAAAAACAATCTTGAAAAAAATGAAAGATTGATGAAAATTTTGCAGTGCTACAGTACTTTCGAAAAAAAATTTCAAGAGCCTTGCTTGAAAACTTGATGATCTAAAAATACAACCATTCCAAGACAACATTACAAGATTGTAGTAACCAAGGAGAGAAGAAACCATGGAAAAATCAGCCCAAACAACCATGAGAACACCAAGTTGATGAGAAAGCATGCTCACCTCAAAACCCAGGGTTTATGGAGTGATCCTTAACTTAAATCCGGCCAAAAGAGTGGTTTCTATTCAAAACTTCAGCACACAATGATTTTAGAGGAGATGGAGAAGGTTTTAAAGCAAGAGAAATGAAAACAAATGGAGGAGAAATGAAGTAGAAGTGAGGGGTAAAAGGGTAGAAGATGATGAATAGAAAGAAGGCCCAAAGAAGGCCTTAAATCCCCAAGGAACGAAGGGCCTCACGGGTAGGTTCACGGCGTGAGCCTACCCATGAGCCCTCTCGGTTTGGCTCACGGCCATGAGCTCGGCTATGAGCCCTCTCGGGTTTGCTCACTGGCCGAGCTCACGGGCGTGAGCTCGCCCGTGAGTGGCCTCGGTTTGGCTTGCGGGCAAGCTCACGGCCGTGAGCTTGCCCGCAAGGGCTCTCTCACTTGCATAGGGGCACAATCATGGGCATTAAAAGGCTCTCAATTTGAAGAACACTCCTCTAATTCTTAAAAAAACTCAAAATAAAGCCGAACAAAGAATGAAAGCACTCAAAACATGAATCTCATGAAATCTAATCATTAAACAACTCACAACAACACACAAGCATGCATAAATGATGAAGCAAAAATTGATGAAAAGATGACTACAACATGAAGAAGACTTAGAAAACTAAAATGCCAACACACTTCAAGAATACGAAAAAGAAGCAAGACATGCATTCAAACTACAAGAAAATGGAATTGCAATGACTTTAAAACTTGGGTTGCCTCCCAAGGAGCGCTTCGTTAACATCGTTAGCTTGACATGTTTTACCTCAAAGCTCATGGTGGGACTAAGGAAGGGAAGTTACCTCTAATCTTGGTGATGCATTGTTACCTGAATAGTTCATCGAGAGGCATGAAAAGATCTTGAATTTTCCTTAATTTTCAAAGAGTATGCTGTCCACTTCCTTGGGTGACGTTGTTGCAACCTTCACAACCTTCTTTGGCTTTTCCTTTATTTTTCTCCACACCTTTTTTAGGATTTTCTTCTCCTTGCCACTCGGTGGAGAATCAACCATCACTTGTGCGATTTGTTGCATTGGTGAAGAAGGGGCTTCTTCTTCTTCTATCTCTTCCTCCCCTAACTCCTCCAAAATTTCATCCAGCGGGTTCAAAGCTAGAACTTCCTGCACACAATCAGAAATAATTGCATCAGTTTTATCCATGAAATATAAACTATCATCATGGTCGAGTGTGTGCCTCATTGCATTGGGGAGGGTGATGATCACTTGTTCATCCCCCACTCTTAGAGTCATTTTACCGCCCTTAACATCAATTAAATCACAGGAAGTATTAAGGAAAGGGCGTCCAAGGATTATGGGGACCTCCACATCATCGTCCACATCTAATATAACAAAATCCACCGGAATGATAAGTTTGTTGACGCTCACAAGAATATCCTCGACTACACCTCGTGGTCTTCGAACTGAACGGTCGGCAAGCTGTAGGGTCATATGTGTTGGCCTCAAATCTTCCAACCCTAGCTTCACAAACAATTTATACGGCATTACATTTATGCTTGCCCTCGAATCTGCCACGGCATTCTCTTGTAATCCTTTGCCAAGCACACAAGGTATAATTAAACTACCAGGATCGGTGAGTTTCTTCGGCAACTTCTTCTGAATCAATGCAGAGCAGTTCCCGGACAATGTCACAGAGTCAAGTTCTTCCAATTTTCTTTTGTTTGTGATGAGGTCCTTCATAAACTTAGCGTACTTGGGCATTTGAGATAGGGCCTCAACCAATGGGATGTTGATATGAAGTTGCTTGAATATGTTAAATTTTTTTTTGAACTGGGCATCATCCTTGTCATGTTTCGGTCTTGATGGATAAGGCACAACGGGCTTGTACTCATTTGCCTTCGGAGCTTGAAAAATTTGGGTACCTTCCCTATGCTTGCTCTTACTCTCTTCACTAGCATCCTTGCTCAAAACAAGGTCTTCCTGGATGGCTGCCCTATCATTGGAGACACTTGGGCTTCCCTCAGCCCTTGCCTCCAACTGTTTTCCACTTCTCAATGTGACAGCCTTTAAGTGCTCCATTGAGTTACTCTCGGTATTACTTGGTAGACTGCCTGAGGGTCGGTCAGACTGGGCCCTGGCAGGCTGCCCAACATGGTTCTCAAGTGACTGGATAGAGGCTTGCATATTCCTTAGTGTAGTGGCAAATTCATCGAGCCTTTTCTCGTCGGTCTGAAACCTTGCCTCGGTATTGATCATGAATTTAGCCAACACATTCTCGGTGGTGTACTTTCTTTCTTGTTGGGGAGGTGCTTGGTATTGGTTTGTTTGAGGTGGCGGGGGGTCTTTGCTGTGCTTGCCCTTTGCTCCATGACATGTTTGGATGGTTCCTCCACCCCTGATTGTAAGTGTTGCCGTATTGGTTCCCCGGCCCTCTAGGTCCACCGCCAGCGTAATCCACAGTCTCCATAGGTGCAGATGGGGCAATAAATATGAGACATTGTGAAGTTGCGTGCCCCGCACCACACGTGTCACATGTCATCACAGGCGTAGGAGTGGAACTAGATCCCAACATCAGTTGTTCAACTGTCTTTGTCAAGGTTCCACCTTAGCAGTGATAGGATCCCCGAAAGTGCACGGGTTTGTCGAAGTAATAAAAGTTACCCGGTGAGAGGGTAGTCGAATCCACAGGGAATAGGGAGTTAGAATACGAGATTTCACTATTAAAACTATGCGAAGTACGGAAAAGTAGTAATCGATTTGTGTGTGAATTGCGAGAACAATTATACTAAAGACAGGAAATTAAATAGAGAAAGGTGAAAGATTAGAAATCACAAGAAAAGAGATTAAAGAGGATTTAACAATTAATGAAGTGGGATTTAACAATTAATGAAGTGGGGTATCCGGACAAGTTATCTCTAGGATCTATGCTTCTAGTGCAAGACTATGCTATTATACCTTCCTATTGATGCTAATTGAGTCGAGGAAATCCTTAGACTCACGGTCCCAAACCTAAGGTCAACCGTGACTAACCCCAACACTATGCCCCGTATTAGGATTCACAATAATCCTTCACTCTATCGCTCACACGATTAAGTCCCAAGGGAGTACATCTACCTAAACCTCACACTACGTGGGATTGCATTAAGTTTTAGGAACTCCTAGTGATTAAACCTGTTCCTATGTGTAGTTCTAACCCTTTGGTCCAGGAGGAAGAACCGTAGTCTAGATTAAGCCCCAGTGCATAGGATTCACTTCAACCCTTCACTCCGTTACTCGCGTAACTAAGCCCCAGGGGAGTTTATCTACCTAGCACTTCACTCTATCTTGACCGCTGTTAAATCAAGGAAACGGAGGTAGGGAGAAATCACACCGGAGGGGAAAGGGGTACATCCCTACCTCACAACTCTCCCTCTCAACCCTCTTCAATCTTAAAGATTCTAATCCTATAGGAGTTGTCACACCTCCAAAGGAAAAACCTAGATTGCTCTCAACCCTACTGTCACATCTAAGGGAAAACAATAGCAAGATAAAATTAAGATCGAAACTCAATTCTTATTCATCAATAATGGAAAAGCATAATAACAATGTCAAAGAAACATAATAACCCTAGAGTTTTACAAGTCCGAATACCCACAAGGGGTTTAGCTCCTCATGGAGCTATACATGTTTATCAATGTATATAATAAAACAAGAAGTAAAGACATAGATGAAAACCGCCTTGCGTATGGTGTGGCCGTGGTCATGTGCGGCCGCTGGACGTTGATGACGATGCCGATGACGCGCTCCAAACCTCCACGAAGTCCTCTCCAAAACCCTAGCCGCTCTCTCCAAAGTTGAGGAGAAAATTAGGTCAAAGATGTCTCAAAAAAAGTCACCAAATCGGGCTTTTATAATGTGGAGTCGCGGCTTTCAATTTGCTGAAATCGGGATTTCACACGGCCGTGTGGAATTTCCACACGCCCGTGTGAAAATTCTGGAAAACTGATTTTCAGCCGACTGTGAACAGTAACTTGCTACAGTAATTTACTGCAGTACTACTACAGTAATTGTGCCGAAACGCTCCCGAATTCGTCGTTCTTCATCGAGCCCGTTGAATTGGGCACACAATCAACGGTAGATCGTGTCGATTGCTTCGAATCGCCTAATTGGTGAAGTTCTCCTTGTTGGCATGAGTTAGACTTATTGTGAATGTGACTGCCTTTGTGCCCCTCCAAAGGAGGTTGGCACACACTCACAAGTCTATGCTCACGCCTTGCTCCTTGCTTGGTCCGACAATCTTCCCAATAATGCCAAACACGACCTAACTTCGTTCGTTTCCTTCATTTTATCTTCACAACCCTACAATGCACAAAAGTAAACAATTGCACACTTTTTAGTGATAAAATCTGATTAAATTAATGCTCATTGCAAGATAATAACACTTCGCATTACTATAACACGAGCACTTATCAAGCAGCCATAGCAGTGTTCTCATTCACCTCATATAAACTTGCAGCCCGTGGGGCCTTCTGCCGAGTACTCCAGTGGCACTCATTACTTGCCATGTTTTCAATTAGGGCTTCAGCTTCTTCAGGCAGTTTGTTACTCAGGGATCCACCTGCTGCAGCATCAATCAGTTGCCTTATTGAGTAATTTAGGCCATCGCAAAACATCTATACTCTCATCCAAGACTGGAATCCATGGTGAGGACACCTGCGCAACAAATCTTTGAACCTCTCGTGGGCCTCAAAAAGTGTTTCTGAATCTCCCTGCCGAAAAGATGATATCTCTTGTCTCAGTCTCACAGCCTTACTTGGTGGAAAATATCTAGCAAGGAATTTCTCCACCATGTCCTTCCACGTGGTGATGGATCCGGGAGCCAAAGATGTGAGCCATCGGTATGCTGTTCCCCTCAGACTAAATGGAAATAATCTCAGTCTTATAGCATCATCTGACACCGAAATGATCTTGAAAGTTGAGCAAATTTGAAGGAAGCGAGAAAGGTGGGCATGTGGGTCTTCATCAGCTAGCCCATCAAACTAAACTGAATTCTTTATCATTCCAATTGTGCTCGCCTTGATTTTGAAATTATTAGCTAGCACAGCAGGCGCTTGCACACTAAATTCATCACCGGTGAATTGTGGTCTTTCATAGTTTGACAAAGTCCTCCTAGGTTCGGCCATGACTGAAGGTTCACTCGATTCCACTCTAACCTCTTGTTGCCTTGAACTCTCAGCTACTTCTTTCAACCTCTGATGTAATGTCCTTTCAATTTCGTCGTCGGGCTCAACCAAATTAGCTTGCCTCGCTCTTGTCATAAGATGGGTACCTCGCAAAAATTAGAGTCAAGAATTAGAAACTAAAGAGAGACAAGAAAATAAAATGCAAACAAAGAAATGATGGAATATAAATACAAATGGTAAATATGAAACAACATGATGGTCAAATCAACATGCTTAAAGTTTTCCGAGTATTTCTCGTGAGTCCCCGGCAACGATGCCAAAAACTTGATGAGTGCTATCCCGCAAGTGCACGGGTCATCAAGTAATACCCTGTGCGTGACATAGGGGTCGTATTCCCTAGGGCCCGAGAAGCTACCCTTACTTCCCATTTACAATGTGTTCAACCGACACAATTTAAGAGAGTGAATAGAATGCAAATAAACTAAACAAAGAAGTAACCAATGCAAACATACGAGGACAAGATACGGGATAAAATAGGGTTGAGAGTGGTCACGGATAAGGATTCCCATAGGGGCTATTAAAGTAAGTAGGATGCTTGGACTAATATGCAAGTGGCTAATTGGATCGAGAAAGCCCTAAACTAGGCCAACCCGATGGTCACGGCAATTGACCCCTAATACGGTACGGGTTTTGGATATGGTACGTTTACCGCCCAAGATTATCCCTACGATTGGAATGGGTGAAGTGATTTTCTCAAACTAGAGTTAAGATACAAAGGAGTATTTAACCCTAGGAGTGGAGGGGTACAAATACCCGATGGTCACGGTGACAAGTGCTCGTGTTATAGTAATGCGAAGCGTTATTATCTTGCAATGAGCATTAATTTAATCATATTTTATCACTAAAAATTATGCATCTGTTTACTTTTGTGCATTGTAGGGTTGTGAAGATAAAGTGAAGGAAAGGAACGAAGTTAGATCGTGTTCGCCATTATTGGGAAGACTCTCGGACTAAGTAAGGAGCACGGCATGAGGATAGACTTGTGAGTGTGTGCCAACCTTCTTTGGAGGGGCACAAAGGCAGTCACATTCACAATAAGTCTAGCTCGTCCTAACAAAGAGAACTTCACCAAATTAGGAGATGTGAAGTAATCGGCACGATCTACCATTGATTGTGTGCCCAATACAACGGCCTCGATGAAGAACGACGAATTTGGGAGCGTTTCGGCGAGCACTGTAGCAAAACAATGTATCAAGCTACTGTTCATTTTCAGCCGAAATTCAGAAAACCAGAAAGTTCACACGAGCGTGTGGAAATTCCACACGGCCGTGTGAAATCCCGATAAGTTCAAATTTCAGCCGCGACTCAACATTATAAAAGCCCGTTTTGGAGACTATTTTGGGGATCTTTTTGGCTCTTCTTTGCCCTAACTTCTGGGGAGGAACGGCGAGGGTTTGGAGAGGACTTCGTGGAGGTTTGAAGCTCGTCATCGGCATCGACATCAACGTCCGACGTCGGCACAAGACCACGGCCACATCGCACACAAGGGGGTTTTCATCTATGCATTCAATTTGTGCTCTTGTTATTACGTTGATGGATTTGTATAGCTTCATGAGGAGCTAAACACCTTGTGGGTATTCGGATTTGTAAACCCTAGAACTATTATGTTTCTTTGATATTGTTATTATGTTTTTTCATTATTGATGAATAAAAGTGAGTTTCAATCTTGATTTCTTTTGTTATTGTTTTTCATTAGCCGTAACACTAGGGTTGAGAACAATTTAGGTAATCCTTTGGAGGTGTGACAACTCCTATAGGGTTAGACTACTTAGGATTGAAGAGGGTTGAGAAGGTGAGTCGTGAGGTAGCGGAACGTCCCCTTTCCCTTCTGATGTGATTTTCCCTACCTTCGTGTTCCATAATTCATTAGCGGTCAAGATAGAGTGAAGTGCTAGGAAATAAACTCCCCTGGGGCTTAGTTGCGCGAGTGATAAGTGCTCATGTTATAGTAATGCGAAGTGTTATTATCTTGCAATGAGCATTAATTTAATCAGATTTTATCACTAAAAAGTGTGCAATTGTTTACTTTTGTGCATTGTAGGGTTGTGAAGATAAAATGAAGGAAAAGAACGAAGTTAGGTCGTGTTTGGCATTGTTGGGAAGATTTTCGGACAAAGCAAGGAGCAAGGCGTGAGCATAGACTTGTGAGTGTGTGCCAACCTCCTTTGGAGGGGCACAAAGGTAGTCACATTCACAATAAGTCTAACTCATGCCAACAATGAGAACTTCACCAATTAGGCGATTCGAAGCAATCGGCACGATCTACCGTTGATTGTGTACCCAATTCAACGGCCTCGATGAAGAACGACGAATCCGGGAGCGTTTCGGGCACAATTACTGTTCACAGTCGGCCGAAAATCAGAATTCCAGAAACTTCACATGGCCGTGTGGAAATTCTACACGGCCGTGTGAAATCCCGTTTTCAGCAAATTTAAAGCCACGACTCCACATTATAAAAGCCCGATTTGGAGACTTTTTGAGATATCTTTTGACCTATTATTCTCCCCAACTTCTGGGAGTGCGGCTAGGGTTTTGGAGAGGACTTCGTGGAGGTTTAGAGCGTGTCATCGGCATCGTCACCGACGTCCGGCGGCCGCACAAGACCACGGCCACACCATACGCAAGGGAGTTTTCATCTATGTCTTTACTTTGTGTTTTATTTCATACATTGATGAACATGTATAGCTCCATGAGGAGCTAAACCCCTTGTGGGTATTCGGACTTGTAATTCAAGGGTTATCATGTTTCTTTGACATTGTTATTATGCTTTTCCATTATTGATGAATAAGAATTAAGTTTCAATCTTGATTTTATTTTGCTATTGTTTTCCCTTAGATGTGACACTAGGGTTGAGAGCAATCTAGGTTTTCCTTTGGAGGTGTGACAACTCCTATAGGATTAGACTATTCAAGATTGAAAAAGGTTGAGAGGGAGAGTTGTGAGGTAGCGATGTACCCTTTTCCCTTCCGGTGTGATTTCTCCCTACCTCCGTTTCCTTGATTTATTAGCGGTCAAGATAGAGTGAAGTGCTAGGTAGATAAACTCCCCTGGGGCTTAGTTACGCGAGTAACAGAGTGAAGGGTTGAAGTACATCCTATGCACTGGCACTTAATCTAGACTAGGGTTCTTCCTCCTGGACCAAAGGGTTAGAACTACACATAGGAACAGGTTTAATCACTAGAAATCCCCAGACCTTAATGCAATCCCACGTAGTGTGAGGTTTAGGTAGATGTACTCAACTAGGACTTAATCGTGCGAGCGATAGAGTGAAGTGTTGTTGTGAATCCTAATACCGGGGCATAATGTTGGTGTTAGTCACGGTTAACCTTAGGTTTGGGACCGTGAGTCTAAGGATTTCCTCGACTCAATTAGCATCAATAGGAAGGTATAATAGCATAGTCTTGCACTAGAAGCATAGATCCTAGAGGTAACTTGTCCGGATACCCTATTTCATATTCATTGCTAGTTGATAAGTGCTCGTGTTATAGTAATGCGAAGTGTTATTATCTTGCAATGGGCATTAATTTAATCAGATTTTATCACTAAAAAGTGTGCATTTGTTTACTTTTGTGCATGGAAGGGTTGTGGAGAAGATCTAGAGAAAAAGAAGGAAGAATAGGTTATGTTCGCCGTTGTTGAGGAGTTCTCGGACCAAGCAAGGAACAAGGTACGAGTCTAGACTTGTGGGTGTGTGCCAACCTCCATTGGAGGGGCATAAGGGCAGTCACATTCACAAAAGTCTATAACTTGTGTAGCATTGGAGAACTTCGCCAATGAAGAGAAATGAAGTAATCGACATAATCTACCGTTGATTGTGTGCCCAATTCAACGGCCTCGAAGAAAAACGATGGATTCGGGAGTATTTCGGAGAAGTACTTCCACACGGCCGTGTGGAATTAACACACGGGTGTGTGAAATTTTTGGATTTTCACAGAAGTCCGATTTCAGCCCGAATTCAGCCTAATTTCAGCCTATAAATAGCCCGTTTTCAGATCTATTTGGGACCCTTCCCTTCTATCACTTGAATATCTTTTGGGGGGCTTTCGGCTAGGGTTTGGAGAGGTTCTTGGAGGTCTTTGGAGGTGATTAAACGGCATCGACATCGACATCCTTTGGAAGAAAGCTATTGGGGAAGCTCTCATCGGCATTGATTTGGCGAGGTGTGCCCTAGGCTTGACAAGGGATTCGTTGGAGAAGACACGCGACTACACAAGACCATCGATACGATCTACAAGGGGGTTTTCTTTATGGTTTTCATGCATATTTTCTTAAATTCTTTATTGATTTTGTATTGCTCCATGGAGAGCTAAACCCTAGTGGGTATTCGGACTTGTAAATCCTAGGATGATATTGTTTCTATGACTTTTATTATGTTTTCTTAATTTGATGTTCTTTTATTGAGTTTCAATCTTGATTTTATCTTGTTATTGTTTTCCCTTAGATGTGACACTAGGGTTGAGAATATATTAAGTTATCCTTTGAGGGTGTGACAACCTCTATAGGGTTAGACTCCTTAAGATTGAAGAGGGTTGAGAGGGAGAGTTGTGAGGTAGCGACGTACCCCTTTCCCTTCCGTTGTGATTTCTCCCTACCTCCGATTCCTTGATTCATTAGAGGTCGAAATAGAGTGATGTGCTAGGTAGACAAACTCCCCCAAGGTTTTGGGGTGATGTGAATCCTATGCACTGGGGCTTAATTTAGACTAGGGTTCTTCCACCTGGACCAAAGGGTTAGAACTACTACACATAGGAACAGGTTTTATCACTAGGAATCCCTAGAGCTTAAAGCAACTCCACGTAGTGTTAGGCTTAGGTAGATATACTCCCCTGGGGCTTAGTTGAGCAATCAACAGAGTGAAGGGTTGACGTGAATCCTAATGCCGGGACATAGTGTTGGGGTTAGTCACGGTTGACCTTAGGTTTGGGACCGTGTGTTTAAGGATATCCTCGACTCAATACGCATCAATTGTAGAGCATAATACAAGTTTTGCACTAGAAGCATTAGTCCTAGGGGGAACTTTGTCCGGGTACCCCATCGTTATATCGATTACCTCTCCTACCCTCATTATTCTTCTTGCACTCTTTTATTTTCTTTTATATCTATACATACATACTTTTCTCGTCATCGATTCCCATCATAGCTAAATAGCGATAACACTTGTTTCTGAACACTATTCCCTGTGGATACGACTACCCACTCACCAGGGTATTTTATTACTTCGACAAGGCCGTGCACTTGCGGTACGCACGTAAAAGATCGTGTCACTAGTCCTTCTCTGTTTACTCCTGTCTGCACTCTCTCACCTATCATCTTTCTATTTTTAATTCTTGTTTCTTTATATTTGCCTTCACACTCACTCATTGATTCTAATCTCACTTTTCGTACACCGCATAGTGACACGACCCCTTGCGTGTATCCCGCAAGTGCACGGGCTTGTCGAAGGAATAATTTTACCCCGGTGAGTGGGTAGTCGAATCCACAAGGAATAGGGAATCAGAATATAAGATTTCACTAATTAAGCTATGCGAAGTATGGAAAAGATTATAGTGAGATCAATGAGTGAACAAATATGAATAAAAGACAAATAACTAAATAGAAAGATGAAAGGCAAGAGAGTGCAAATAGAGGAAAATCGAGAGGAAAGAACAATGAGAAAGTAGTATATCCGGACAAGCTACCTCTAGGATCTATGCTTCTAGTGCAAGACGATGCTATTATACTTTCCTATTGACGCTAATTGAGTCGAGGAAATCCTTAAACTCACGGTCCCAAACCTAAGGTCAACCGTGACTAACCCCAACACTATGCCCCGGTTTTAGGATTCACGTCAACCCTTCACTCTGTCGTTTGCACAACTAAGCCCCAGGGGAGTATATCTACTTAAACCTCACGGCCATGTGGAGCTTCTGGCGGACAGAGCCTCACGGCCGTGGGTTGAAGAATCCAAAATTTACATCCAAATTTATTCTAAACTCATACTAAACACATTCGCATACATGATAATCATTAAAAACAAGCGAAATAATCAACTAAGAACTAATCAAATCGAGAATTAACGAAGAAAAAGGTTTTGAAGTTCATACCGACGGAGTGAATGTGAAAAACTTAAAATCGGCCGGAAAAACTCCAATAAAATCCTCGCAAATCCTCTAAAAAGGTCGGGGGAACAGAGAAGGGAGGCACAAGTGAAGAACCACCGAAAACGCGCAGCTTTTGAAGTTCTGGGAATTCACACGGCCGTGTGAATGAGTCACACTGCCGTGTGCCTCTGAAATTAGGCTTCACAGGGGCCAACACACGCCCCTGTGCGCACTCTGGTCACTCTCTGAACTGCCCCACACTGTCGTGTGAAACCATCCACACGGGCGTGTGCCTTCACAGGGGACTTCACAGGGGCTGGTTCACGCCCCTGTGAGTTCTTGGGAGAATTCAGAAGGTTTCTGAAACTTTTCACACGGCCGTGTGGAAATTTCACACGGCCGTGTGCCCAACCTGGCCAAGAAAACAAGGCCAGCCACAGGGGCACCTCACACGCCCCTGTAGCCTCTCTGACTCTTCCCAAGAAACCTAAGTGTTTCACACGGCCGTGTGAAACATCCACACGGCCGTGTGCCGTTCATAAGTACTTCACAGGGGCTGCCACACGGCCCTGTGTATTCTCGGGAAGCTTTTTTTTTTTTTTGGGGTTTCTGCAGAGTTTTCACACGACCGTGTGAATAAACCACATGGCTGTGTGCCATGGCACAAGGTCTCCCACAGGGGCAGCCTCACGCCCCTGTGGACTCTCAGGGATGAGAGTTGAAGTTCTGCAAAATTCCACACGCCCGTGTGCCCCTTCTAAGGTTTTTCACAGGGGCAGGGTCACGCCCCTGTGGCCTCACTGGTTGAGCCCTATTTGGTAACACACAGCCGTGTGTTAATTCCACATGGCCGTGTGTTTTCTCTGGTTTACTTAGAAAATTTTACAGACTTCTCAGAAAAATTCAGATACTCTTGTACAACACTTAGAACCTGTAAAAATCATGAAAACACGACCAGAGACCACAGAAAACACACTCAACCGACTTAAACTTCATCAATTATCATCAAGGCACACGTAATTCATCAAAGATCCACAAGAAAATCGCAGCGTAAGCACATGAAAAATTCAGGACACCAAAACCAAGACTTTTATTCAATCTAAAGCTAAACTAGGTCCTAGAAAAACTATAAAACCTTGGGTTGCCTCCCAAGAAGCGCTTGTTTAACGTCACTTAGCTTGACGTACCTTTCTTACCTTATGGAGGTTCATGAATGAAGTTTGCCCTCTTCCCTACAACATGAAAACATGCATTACATAGTTTTTGTAGAGTAGAAGGAGAGTTGTCGAATTTGTTACCACACAAGGGTGAAACACCCTTACTCCGTGAATGCTCATCCCCAATTTTGTTGGGGTTCTTCTTGTGGCGTCTTCTTGACCTCTTCATCCTTCGAAACATCTTCTTCATATGCTCCTTCTCCATCTTGATGTCGGTCTTGATTGGTCCAAGCGCAAGTACTTCTTCTTCTATGATTCCCGTGTCTTGGTCCGGCCATCCTTCATATGGATCTGGGTTCATCATGTCCTGCACATATTCATCAATGCATTCATCAGTAACATCAATATAGTAAAGAGTGTCATCAAAATCAAGAGAATGTCTCATGGCTTCGGTGAGGCGATAGGTGAGCTTATCATCTCCGACTCTAAGTGTGAGCTTTCCACCGTCCATGTCTATCAAAGCCTTGGAAGTGCGCAAGAAAGGCCTCCCAAGAATCAATGGTAGTTCGACATCCTCATCCACATCAAGCACGACAAAGTCCACCGGAAAGATGTACTTGCCCACTTTTACCAAGACATCTTCCACAATTCCCCTCGGATGCCTCACCGATCGATCCGCAAGTTGAAGTGTCATCCGAGTGGGTCTAGGCTCGCCCAAGCCTAGCTTTTGGAAGAAGGTGTAGGGCATGACATTGATGCTTGCCCCCGAATCGGCCAATGCCATCTTCTCACCCAGATTGCCAATGTTGCAAGGTATGATAAAACTCCCGGGATCTTTTCTCTTACTCGGCATGTTCTTTTGCAAGACGGCCGAGCAATTTGCATCAAGTACTACAGCTGCACCCTCCTCCAACTTCCTCTTATTGGTTAAGAGGTCCTTTAGGAACTTCGCGTACTTGGGCATTTGGGCTAATGCTTCCGCGAATGGTATGTTGATGTGCAATTGCTTGAAGATACCCAGAAATTTCTTGTATTGTTCGTTGTCTTGGTCATTCTTCAACCTCGAAGGGTAAGGGATCCTTGGTTTGTACGAGGGTGGTGCCATCTCCTTCTCTTTTGGAGCTTCTTTTCCTACTTCTTCTACTCCGGTTGCTTCATTTGTCTTCTCTAGAGGGAGAGTTCTCTCGACCACTTTCCCACTTCTCAAGGTAATTACCTTAAGTTGCTCCCTTGGATTAGTCTCTGTGTTGCTAGGCAAGCTACCTTGAGGTCTTTCCGCCAAAGTCTTCGCAATTTGCCCCACTTGGTTTTCCAAATTGTGTAGGGAGGTGGTGTGATTGCGAAGAGTATCCTCCACCGACTGAAATCTACCGTCCGATGAAGAAACAAACAGTGTGAGGGCTCTCTCTAGGTCGGTCATCTTCCCTTCTAACCTGGTCACTCGGCTTTCTAGATTAGGAGCTTGTTGACTTTGAAATCCCGGTGGTGCATTATTCTTTTGTTGTAACTGCCCTTGATTGCTCCAAGAGAAATTTGAGTGGTTCTTCCACCCTGAATTGTAAGTGCCACTATACGGGTTGCCTTGGCCTTGTCCTCTATAATTATTTCCCACAAAATCAGCCTGCTCCACCGTACTAGCGCTCCCAATTGCAATCGGACAATCACTTGAAGCATGACCTCCCCCACAACCGTTACACGTAGTGATGGCCACAACTCTTGGTGATGTTAGAGCATCCAACTTCTTACTCAATGACTCTACTAGCGCTGCCAAAGATGTAACTGCATCAACCTCATGAATTCTGGCCACCTTCTTTCGGTCCCTTGTATTCCATTGATAGCTATTCATCGCCATCTCTTCAATAAGGTGCCGGGCTTCATCGGGAGTCTTGCTTCCTAGAGTCCCTCCTGCCGCCGCATCTAAAAGTTGCTTAGTGCTTGGATTCAACCCGTTGTAGAAGGTATGAATAATCATCCACTCGGGGAATCCATGTTGCGGGCACTTTCGGAGGAACTCCTTGAACCTATCCCATGTCTCGAATAGAGACTCCAATTCCACTTGCATGAAGGATGAGATTTCATTCCGGAGCCTCGCTGATTTTTCCAGAGGGAAATACCTAGCCAAGAACGCCTCGGCCATCTCCTCCCATGTAGTAATAGATGCTCTCGGTAATGAATGTAACCAATGTCTTGCTTTTCCCTTCAATGAAAATGGGAAGGCTCTCAACCTGATTGCGTCGTCTGTTACTCCATTAATCTTCAACATGTCGCACACTTCAAGGAAATTTTCTATGTGGTTGTTGGGATCTTCATCGGCCAACCCATTAAATTGTGCGGACTGTTGGAGCATCTGTATGAACGACGGCTTCAATTCAAAGTTCATTGCGGTAATTGGGTGCCTCATAATGCTTGATTGAGTCCCCATCACCGCGGGTCTAGCAAAATCGGACAATGTCCTTTGTTCTTCGTTCTGTTCTGCCATTGCTTCTGACCCCTCTGTCTCAACTTCGGCTTGATTTGAAGCTTCTTGCCCTTACGATGTGTTCTTCGTCCAATATCTGGGTCTCCTTCAACAAGAATCGAAGGGTTCCCTTGGGTCATAAGCTGAAGCCATAAACAAGAAAAAGAAAACAAATAAGAACGATGATAGATATAAGAAGTATGAAATAGAAAACGAAGTGGAATAGCCAAATTAACGAAAAAAATATCTAAAACGCCTAGTCCCCGGCAACGGCGCCAAAAACTTGACACGACCCCTTGCATGTATCCCGCAAGTGTACGGGCTTGTCGAAGTAATAATTTTACCCCGGTGAGTGGGTAGTCGAATCCACAGGGAATAGGGAATCAGAATATAAGATTTCACTTATTAAGCTATGCGAAGTATGGAAAAAATTATTGTGAGATCAATGATTGAACAAATATGAATAAAAGACAAATAAGTAAATAGAAAGATGAAAGACAAGAGAGTGCAAATAGAGGAAAATCGAGAGGAAAGAACAATGAGAAAGTAGGGTATCCAGACAAGCTACCTCTAGGATCTATGCTTCTAGTGCAAGACGATGCTATTATACTTTCCTATTGACGCTAATTGAGTCGAGGAAATCCTTAAACTCACGGTCCCAAACCTAAGGTGAACCGTGACTAACCCCAACACTATGCCCCAGTTTTAGGATTCACGTCAACCCTTCACTCTGTCGTTTGCACCACTAAGCCCCAGGGGAGTATATCTACCTAAACCTCACACTACGTGGGCTTGCTTTAAGTTCTAGGGATCCCTAGTGATAAAACATGTTCCTATATGTAGTTCTAACCCTTTGGTCCAGGTGAAAGAAACCTAGTCTAAATTAAGCCCCAGTGCGTAGGATTCACTTCAACCCTTCACTTTGTTACTCGCGTAACTAAGCCCCAGGGGAGTTTATCTACCTAGCACTTCACTCTATTTCGACCGCTAAGAAACCAAGGAAACGGAGGTAGGGAGAAATCACATCGGAAGGGAAAGGGGTACATTGCTACCTCACAACTCTCCCTCTCAACCCTCTTCAATCCTAAATAGTCTAACCCTATATGAGTTGTCACATCTCCAAAGGATTACCTAGATTGTTCTCAACCCTAGTGTCACAGCTAAGGGAAAAATAATAACAAGAAACAATTAAGATTGAAACTCAATTTTATTCATCAATAATGGAAAAGCATAATAACAAAGTCATTGAAACATAATAACCCTAGGGTTTACAAGTCCGAATACCCACAAGGGGTTTAGCTCCTCATGGAGCTATACATGTTCATCAAATTAAGAAAGAAAGAACAAAGTAAAAACATTGATGAAAACCAACTTGCGTATGGTGTGGCCGTGGTCTTGTGCGGCCGTCGAACGTCGATGACGATGCCGATGACACACGCTAAACCTCCACGAAATCCTCTCCGAAACCCTAGCCGCACCCTCCAGAAGTTGGGGAGAAAGATAGGTCAAAAGATTCTCAAAACGTCTCCAAATCGGGCTTTAAATAGGCTGAGTGCGGCTTTAAATTTTAACTTATCGGGGCTTCACACGGCCATGTGGAATTTCAACACGCCCGTGTGAAGTTTCTGTCTTTCCTGAAAAATTACTTCACACGCCCGTGTGGAATTTCCACACGCCCGTGTGAAGTCTCTGGCTTGCTGGAAAATAGTTCACACGGCCGTGTGTTAATTCCACACGCCCGTGTGAACTCTCTGGAAACCCGATCTTCGGCAGAAAATGCACAGTAACTTGCTACAGTGAATTACTGCAGCAACGAGCTCCAGTGCTGCTACAGTACTCGCCCAAAATGCTTCCGAATACGTTGTTTGATAAACGCCTAACTGTACGTATTATTTATGTATGCTTGCGTATTTATAGAGTATTGTTGTATGTGTGGATGCCCGTTTTCGGTCTGAATTGGTTTATTTCGTGTTACAGGCACAGAAGATACCGTGGGGAGCTCGACAATATGATTTTAGAAGAAATCGGCAGGAAAAAGACCATTTTTGAGCTCCGGTACTGTAGCGGGGGTACTGTAGCAGCACTGTAGCACGAAACCTTTGGCAAAACGGCTAAGTCTGGAAGATCATGCGGGCTACCATGCGGGCACTGCAGAGGCCGCATACGACTGTAGCAATTCCACTGTAGCGACACTGGAGCACTTACGCGATTTTCTGGATTTCTCGGAAACTTTCTCTCCCCGCATGCGGGGCCGCATGGGTGACCGCATAGCATCCCGAAATTAGGTTTTAAAGGCCTTTTGGGCATTTTTCTTGTTATCTTTTGGCCACTATTCTCCTCCATCATCTTCTTGGACTTCAAGGCTGCGGGAGAAGGCATTTTTGAGGAGCAAATCGAGGGGAGAAGAAGATCACACACTCAAGGGCGAGCACCTAGGAGCTTGTTGGCGCGGATCCTTCAAGTTCTCATCACCATCTTCTTCTAGTCTTCATCTTAGGGGAGTTGTTATGAGCTTTACTTTGTATTTCTTGTTTTGTAGGCATTCTCCTTTGTTGATGATGAACTAGACTCCCAAGGTCGCCGGGCATCCGGTGAACCTTGGGATGAACTTGCTTGTTTGGATACTTGATTTATATGTATGGTATTTGTGTGGTTTGTGGTTTAAGTTTGGTGTATTTGAATGCCTTGGTATGCATGAGAACTCTGTGTATCAATTTTTAGGTAATACTAGGTTGCATGACCATTGCCCTAGTGTTAGACTCACCAAGCTTAGAAGGGATACATGTACAAATACGCTGTGACCATCGGGTATTTTGTACCCCTCCAACCATTAGGGTTGAGCCTAGATATTGTGTTTGACTCTAATTTGAGATTTCCCTAGGCCCTTAGCAATCGTGTGGGGATTTGGGCGGTAGAAATACCGTAGCGGTGGAAATTCCGTATTCCAATACCCATACTGGATTAGGGGTCATCACCATGACCATCGGGGTGACCTATCTTTGGATGTCTCTTGGCCTAACCACCTTTGCCTGTGTGATTCGAGTATTCTTCTAGCTTTAGTAGTCCCGAGGGGATCCTCGCCCGCGGCCTCGTTCATTTATTGCTCATTGTTTCCTTAATGCGCTTGTTTGGTGTGCCTTAGATCACTTGTTTATTGTTTTCTCTTTGTTATTCTTCTTATCTTGATTTTATCACAAAATTGCTAGGTTAGGAAATAGATGAAGGGGAAGTAATAGTAGTTCCTTGGCCCTAGGGAATACGACCCCCTCGTGCTTGCGCGAGGGGTATTACTTGGCGACCCGTGCACTTGCGGTCAAGTCATCATTGTTCTTCATCGAGGCCATTGAATTGGGCACACAATCAATGGTAGATCGTGCCGATTGCTTCAAGTCTTCTCTTTGGTAGAGTTCTCCTAAGCTACAAAAGTCGGACTTGTTGTGAATGTGACTGCCTTTGTGCCCCTCCAAAAGGAAGTTGGCACACACTCACAAGTCCGGGCTTGTGCCTTGTCCTTGTTTGGTCCGAAAACTCCCCAACAACGGCGAACACGATCTAATTTCGTTCCTATTCCCCAAATTAGCTCAATAAACCTACAATGCGCAAAAGTAAACAAATGCACACTATTTAGTGATAAAATCTGATTAAATTAATGCTTATTGCAAGATAATAATGCTTCGCATCATTACAACACGAGCACTCATCACATAGCTAAATAGTGAAATCTTGTGTCTTAAATCCCTATTCCCTGTGGATTCGACTACCCACTCACCAGGGTAAAATTTATTACTTCGACAACCCGTGCACTTGCGGGGTACACACGCAAAGGGTGTGTCAAGTTTTTGGCGCCGTTGCCGGGGAATAGGCGTTTTAGATATTTGTTTTTCACTGTTTTAACTATTCACTTCACTTTCTATTCCATATTTTCTTTACCTATCATTGTTCTTACTTTTCTTTCCTTTGCTTTGGTTTCAGGTTATGACCCGTGGGAACCCTTCGATTCTTATTGAAGGAGACCCGGATATTGGAAAAAGAGCACATCGCAAGGGAAAAGAACCCATGTAAGAAGCTTCGAATCAAGCCGATATTGAAACAGAAGGGTCAGAAGCAATGGCAGAACAGAACGAACAGCAGAGGATATTGTCCGACTATGCTAGACCCGCAGTAATGGGGACCTAATCGAGCATTGTGAGGCCCCCAATTACGGCAATCAACTTTGAGTTGAAGCTGTCGTTCATTCAGATGTTGCAACAGTCCGCACAATTCAATGGGTTGGCCGATGAAGATCCCAAAAGTCATATAGAGAATTTCCTTGAAGTGTGCGACATGTTGAAGATTAATGGAGTGACGGACAACGCGATTCGTTTGAGAGCCTTCCCATTTTCATTGAAGGGAAAAGCAAGACATTGGCTTCACTCATTACCGAGAGCCTCCATTACTACGTGGGAGGAGATGGCCGAGGCATTCTTGGCTAGATACTTTCCGCCGGGAAAGTCAGCAAGGCTCCGGAATGAGATATCATCCTTTGTGCAGATGGAATTGGAGTCTCTATTCGAGACATGGGATAGGTTCAAGGAGCTCCTCCGTAAGTGCCCGCAACATGGATTCCCCGAGTGGATGATCATTCACACCTTTTATAACGGGTTGAATCCGAGTACCAAACAACTCCTAGATGCGGCGGCCGGAGGAACTCTAGGAAGCAAGACTCCCGGTGAAGCTCGGCACCTTGTAGAGGAGATGGCTATGAATAGCTATCAATGGAACGCAAGGGATAGGAAAAAGGTTGCCGGAATTCATGAGTAAGAAGCTAGATGCTCTAGCTTCACCAAGAGTTGCGGCCATCACTACTTGTAACGGTTGTGGGGGAGGACATCTTCAAGTGATTGTCCTATTGCTATTGGAGGCACTAGTGCGGTAGAGCAGGCCGATTTTGTTGGAAATTAATATAGAGGACAAGGCCAAGGCAACCCGTACAGTGGAACATATAATCCGGGGTGGAAGAACCATCCGAATTTTTCTTGGAGCAATCAAGGACAGTCATAACAGAAAAATAGTGCACCACCAAGATTTCAAAGCCAACAAGCTCCGAATTTAGAAAGCCAAGTGACCGGGCTAGAAGGAAAGATGACCGATCTTGAGAGAGCGCTCACACGGTTCGTTTCTTCATCGGATGCTAGAGTTCAGTCGGTGGAGGCTACTCTTCGCAATCACACCGCCTCCCTACATAATTTGGAAAATCAAGTAGGGCAAATTGCGAAGACATTGACGGAAAGGCCTCAAGGTAGTTTGCCTAGCAATACGGAGACTAACCCAAGGGAACAACTTAAGGCAATTACCTTGAGGAGTGGGAAAGAGGTCGAGAGAACTCTCCCTCTAGAGAAGAAAAATGAAGCAACCACAGTAGAAGAAGTAGGGAAAGAAGCTCTAAAAGAGAAGGAGACGGCACCACCCCCCTACAAACCAAGGATCCCCTACCCTTCGAGGTTGAAGAATGACCAAGACAACGAACAATACAAGAAATTTCTGGGTATCTTCAAGCAATTGCACATCAACATACCATTCGTGGAAGCATTAGCCCAAATACCCAAGTACGCGAAGTTCCTAAAGGACCTCTTAACCAATAAAAGGAAGTTGGAGGAGAGTGCAGCTGTAGTACTTGATGCAAATTGCTCGGCCGTCTTGCAAAAGAACATGCCGAGTAAGAGAAAAGATCCCGAGAGTTTTATCATACATTGCAACATTGGCAATCTGGGTGAGGAGATGGCATTGGCTGATTCGGGGGCAAGCATCAATGTCATGCCCTATACCTTCTTCCAAAAGCTAGGCTTGGGCGAGCCTAGACCCACTCGGATGACACTTCAACTTGCGGATCGATCGGTGAGGCATCCGAGGGGAATTGTGGAAGATGTCTTGGTAAAAGTGGACAAGTACATCTTTCCAGTGGACTTTGTCGTGCTTGATGTGGATGAGGATGTCGAAGTACCGTTAATTCTTGGGAGGCCTTTCTTGCGCACTTCCAAGGCTTTGATAGACATGGACGGTGGAGAGCTCACACTTAGAGTCGGAGATGATAAGCTCACCTATCGCCTCGCCGAACCCATGAGGCATTCTCTTGATTTTGATGACACTCTATATTATCTTGATGCTACTGATGAGTGTATTGATGAATATGTGCAGGAAATGTTAAACCTGGATCCATATGAAGGATGGCCAGACCAAGATGTGGAGATCGATGAAGAAGAAGTACTTATGCTTGTTCCAGTTCAGACAGACATCAAGATGGAGAAGGAACGTATGAAGAAGATGCTTCAGAGGTTGAAGAGGTCGAGAAGACGCCACAAGAAGAACCCCAACAAGAAAGGGGATGAACATTCACGGAGTAAGGGTGTTTCACCCGTCTGTGGTAACAAACTCGACAACTCTCCCTCTAATTTACAAAGATTATGTAATGCATGCTTTCAGGTTGTAGAGAAGAGGGCAACTTCTGTTTATGAACCTCCGTAAGGTAAGATCAGGTACGTCAAGCTACGTGACATTAAACAAGCGCTTCTTGGGAGGCAACCCAAGGTTTTAAAGTTTTCCTAGGATCTAGTTTAGTTAGATTGAATAAGGATCTTAGTTTTGGTGTCTTGAAGTTTTAATGCATGTGCTGCGATTTCGATTGTGGATTATTGACCTTTTCGTGTGCCTTAATGTTAATTGACGAAGTTTAAGTCGGTTGAGTGTGTTTTCTATCGCCTCTGGTCGTGTTTTTATGATTTATACAGGCTCTAAGTGTTTTAAAAGAGTTTCTGAAATTTTTGGAAGAGTTTGTGAATTTTTCTAAGTGAACCAGAGAAAACACACATCCGTGTGGAATTAACACACGGTCGTGTGTTACCAAATCAGAGCTCAACCAGTCAGGACACAGGGGTGTGACCTTGCCCCTGTGAAAAACTTCAGAAGGGGCACACGGCCGTGTGGAAATTCACAGAACTTAAACTCTTTTGCAGAGAGTCCACAGGGGCGTGTGGGTGCCCCTGTGCGTGCCACTGTGCCAAGGCACACGGCCGTGTGGAAATTCCACACACCCGTGTGAAACTCTGCAGAGATAACCCCTTCTTCCCGAGAATACATAGGGGCGTGTGGGTGCCCCGTGGATGAGCTTATGAAAGGCACATGGCCGTGTGGATTATTCACACGGCCGTGTGAAACACTTGGTATTTCTCGGGCAAGCCAGAGAGGTCACAAGGGCGTGTGATGTGCCCCTGTGGCCAGCCTTGTTCTTGGCCAGGTTGGGCACACGGCCGTGTGGAATTAACACACGGCTGTGTGGAAGTTTCTAGAGACTTGCTGTGTTTTCCCGTGAATCCACAGGGCCGTGTATCGGCCCCTGTGGATCTTCCTCTATAGGCACACGGCCGTGTGATGTAGCCCAGAGAATGAACAGAATGCACACAGGGGCGTGTGTCGGCCCCAGTGAACCCTAATTCAGAGGCACACGGCCGTGTGGCATTGTCACACGGCCGTGTGCAATCCCAGAACTTCAAAAGCCGCGCGATTTTTTTTTGTTTTTCACTCGTGCCTCTTGACATTTTCATTCTAAACTCTTCTCCTACCCTCTCTACTACTTCCCCGATTGTCTCTGAGCTTTTTGGAGGATTTTATTGGAGTTTTCCGGCCGATTTCTCAATTCTATTCGTCCACACCGTCGGTAAGAACTCCAACCCCTTTCTCTTCGTCAATCCTCGATTTAATTCATTCTTTTTGTTTATTTTGCTTGTTTTGAATGAGTTATACTTATGCGAACATGTTTAGATTAGAATTAGAATGAATTGAAGTGTAAATTTTTAGATTTTTAGCCCACGGCCGTGATGTTCTGTCCACCAGAAGCTTCACACGGCCGTGTGGAATTAACACAGGGTCGTGTGGATTTCTGCAGAGTGAGTTTTGAACTGATCTTTGAAAATTTTCTTTTGCAACTTTGCAGATATGGCATCTAGGTCTAAGAAGTCGGCTGGGAAGCATCGGCGTGAGCCTACCCCACCTCCCGAAGAGGTAGATTTCCCATCACCTGAGCATCGGGAACGGTTCAAGCGATTATCAGACCTCCGCTTTGGACAGAGCCGTTTCCCCGATTTGAGCATTCTACGGGACATTCAGGGGGGAGCAGAGATGGTAGGAGAGGTCGAGGAGCTCCTCTCAGTGGGGAACTGGAGCAGACTCCTTTCCATTCGAGAGCCAGCGATCAGATCACTTATGATGGAGGTGCTCTCCTCATTCGAGTTCGACCGGGGGTACGATAGTTTCACCAATGTTGATACCATTCAGTTCCAGGCCCTAGGTCAACACTTCGCTTTGAGCATGGCCGAGTTTTCAGTACGGATGGGACTGTATGATCAGGCACACACTGAGACAGAGGAGTACGCATTGCTACCCACAGACTACCCGAGTACTTTGACCCCGCAGCGTGCGTACAGTAGGTTATGTGGCCAGGGATAGTACGAGCCAGGAGTGTCCAAGGCCTCATATTTGACTAGGGCCTCGTACAGGTACCTCCATGCTATTCTCAGCCGATCAGTGAGCGGCAGGGGAGACAGTACGGGGGTTCTGAGCCGTCAGGAGCTCCTGTACCTATATTTGATGGTAGAGGGAGAGCCACTCCACCTAGGGCATATTGTAGCAGAGTACATCCGCCATCAGGGCCAGTACCCCAGGGTGGGAGTGATCTTCTCAGGCCCCTATATCACGCGACTGATTATGGGGTTAGGACTTCGAGACGGAGTACGTGGCGCTGAGAGGACTTCTACACCGGCCCCGTTAGGCATGGAGACCCTGAGGATGATGGGGATGGTCCGCAGATTAGGACCAGGAGTTTACACTTTGATCATTCCTTGTACAGATCAGGCCGAGGGGTCACAGGCAGCATTAGAGCCACCCCCAGCGGACACAGAGACTGAGGTACCACCCACTGCGCCGGAGCCACCTCCGGTGCGTATCTTCTCGCCTTCCTGAGGCCAGGATCGACTGGAGCGCCTCGAGAGCGCAGTGGGGGTGCTACAGACAAAGGTGGCTGAGGTCAGGGCCACACAGGTAGCGCAGCACACAGAGGTCATGGCTCGATTACACAGCATACAACAGTTACTCGAGCGAGCCATGACTTCACCATTCGTGGTCCAACCCCGAGCTTCCACTCCTCCACTACCAGCATCACTAGCACTAGTAGCAGCAGATCCACCATCACCGACAGAGCCTTCAGCAGCACCAGAGGCTTCTATTCAGGACACTGACGCTGAGGCGTCTTAGATTTTATTTTTATTTGATTTTCATTCTTGTTTTTTCTATTTTATTTTGGACTAGTATTACTCAGAAAGGACTCTCCTTCTGAGTTTATCTTTTATTTAGCTTTTCTTTTATCTCGAGTTGTATTTCATTTTCATATTTTATATACTCGAGTTTTTATTGAGCTATACTGAACCCTTGTGTATGTATGCGCAGATGGTCTTGGATGAAAGGAATCTAAGGAATAGTCATAAACACGGTCATGGGACCGTGTGTGCTTCACAACCCATTGAGACTCAACTCTCAATGCACCTAGCTCCATCAAATGCAGCACTTGGAGTTCAGGGTAGTAATGTTTCAATTGCCTACTTCCACACTAATTATTTTACAATTCTTAATTTTAATTGTGCTTGCATGCGTACATTGGGGACAATATACATCTTAAGTGTGGGGGGGAGTTCACATTGCACACACCTTTAGTTGTGCGTTCAATTGCTTATGCTCATGTAGCCTATGGCGGTTCACCTTAGTTGCAACGGTTGTATTCTTATAGTTGAGGAGAATTTTTAACATTGTGTCCTATCATGCTCTAGTTTCTACTTGAATTTTAGGGATTTTTTTTGCTCGATATTCTTATATTGCACAACTTACTCTTGGAATCTTTTGGAAACTCAATCTTGAAGTTTTTAAGGACAAGTTTATCGTCGTTCTTAGTTTTACTTTGGAAATGCATAAAAAAAATGAAAAAAAAAATATGGAAAAGAGAAAAGAAAAAAAAGTATATGAGTTTGTAAATATTAGCTTTGTTTTATGTATGCATTTGGGGTGGAAAGAGCTACCACCTATGAAGTATGTAGCTACTCTCATAAGTCGGATACAAGTTATGCCCTAATGAGAGAAAGAGCTATCTTATGGGATGTGTGAAAGCTACTACCCCGGTAGAAAGAGCTATCTCCTCGAAAGTGTGAAAGCCACCTTTGGCGGCCGCCTAGGAAAGGGCTACCTTCAAGGATGTGTGAAGCTACTACTTCCTTCTCTCTTTAGTTTTGGTTTTTGTATATAAATAAGACCTTTCTAACAAAAGTTTGAGGAGTACTAATTGGTTCTCTTGAGTGAAATGGTAACCTTATGCAATGTTTTGATTTCCCCTTACTTGTAGAATGCTTATTTTGTATACTTTTGGTGAACCTAAGGCCGAGCACTTTCAATTGTTCTTCCCAAGTACTTTCACGTTCTATTTTTGCTTGAGGACAAGCAAAAGCTTAAGTGTGGGGGGATTTGATAAGTGCTCGTGTTATAGTAATGCGAAGTGTTATTATCTTGCAATGAGCATTAATTTAATCAGATTTTATCACTAAAAAGTGTGCAATTGTTTACTTTTGTGCATTGTAGGGTTGTGAAGATAAAATGAAGGAAAGGAACGAAGTTAGGTCGTGGTTGGCATTGTTGGGAAGATTTTCGGACCAAGCAAGGAGCAAGGCGTGAGCATAGACTTGTGAGTGTGTGCCAACCTCCTTTGGAGTGGCACAAAGGCAGTCACATTCACAATAAGTCTAACTTATACCAACAATGAGAACTTCACCAATTAGGCGATTCAAAGCAATCGGCACGATCTACCGTTGATTGTGTGCCCAATTCAACGGCCTTGATAAAGAACGACGAATCCAGGAGCATTTCGGCACAGCACTGTAGCAGCACTGTAGTAAAACACTGTAGTAAGTTACTGTTTACAGTCGGCTGAAAGTCAGAATTCCAGAAACTTCACACGGGCGTGTGGAAATTCCACACGACCGTGTGAAATCCTGTTTTCAGCAAATTTAAAGCCGCGACTCCACATTATAAAAGCCCGATTTGGAGACTTTTTGAGATATCTTTTGACCTATTCTTCTCCCCAACTTCTGGGAGTGCGGCTAGGGTTTTGGAGAGGACTTCGTGGAGGTTAAGAGCGTGTCATCGGCATCGTCACCGACGTCCTGCGGCCGCACAAGACCACGGCCACACCATACGCAAGGGAGTTTTCATCTATGTCTTTACTTTGTATTTTATTTCATACATTGATGAACATGTATAGCTCCATGAGGAGCTAAACCCTTGTGGGTATTCGGACTTGTAAATTCTATGGTTATCATGTTTCTTTGACATTGTTATTATGCTTTTCCATTATTGATGAATAAGAATTGAGTTTCAATCTTGATTTTATTTTGCTATTGTTTTCCCTTAGATGTGACACTAGGGTTGAGAGCAATCTAGGTTTTCCTTTGGAGGTGTGACAACTCCTATAGGATTAGACTATTCAAGATTAAAGAGGGTTGAGAGGGAGAGTTGTGAGGTAGCGATGTACCCCTTTCCCTTCAGGTGTGATTTCTCCCTACCTCCGTTTCCTTGATTTATTAGTGATTAAGATAGAGTGAAGTGCTAGGTAGATAAACTCCCCTAGTGCTTAGTTACGCGAGTAACAGAGTGAAGGGTTGAAGTGAATCCTATGCACTAGGGCTTAATCTAGACTAGGGTTCTTCCTCCTGGACCAAAGGGTTAGAACTACACATAGGAACAGGTTTAATCACTAGGAATCCCACGTAGTGTGAGGTTTAGGTAGATGTACTCCCCTGGGACTTAATCGTGCGAGCGATAGAGTGAAGGGTTGTTGTGAATCCTAATACCGGGGCATAATATTGGGGTTAGTCACGGTTGACCTTAGGTTTGGGACCGTGAGTCTAAGGATTTCCTCGACTCAATTAGCATCAATAGGAAGATATATTAGTATAGTCTTGTAATAAAAGCATAGATCCTAGAGGTAACTTGTCCGAATACCCTATTTCATATTCATTGCTAGTCCTTCTCTGTTTACTCCTGTCTGCACTCTCTCACCTATCATCTTTCTATTTTTAATTCTTGTTTCTTTATATTTGCCTTCACACTCACTCATTGATTCTAATCTCACTTTTCGTACACCGCATAGCTAAATAGTGAAATCTTGTGTCTTAAATCCCTATTCCCAATGGATTTGACTACCCATTCACCAGGGTAAAATTTATTACTTCGACAACCCGTGCACTTGCGGGGTACACACGCAAGGGGTGTGTCAGCGAGCAACAGAGTGAAGGGTTGTAGTGAATCTTAGTATTAGGGCTTAATCTAGACTAGGGTTCTCTCACCTGGACCAAAGGGTTTGAACTACATATAGGAACCAGGTTTATCACTAGGAATCTCTAGAACCTAAAGCAATTCCACATAGTATGAGGCTTAGGAAGACGAACTCCCCTAGGGCTTAGTTAACAAGTCAACGAGAGTAAAGGGTCGTAGTGAAACCTAATGCCGGGGCACAGTGTTAGGATTAGTCACGGTTGACCTTAGATTTGGCGCCGTATTTTTAAGGATCTCCTCAACTCAATTAACATCAATAGGAAGGTATAATAGCATTGTCTTGCACTAGAAGCATAAGTCCTAGGGGTAGCTTGTCCGGATACCTTTCTCCTCTCATTGCTTATCCTACTCTTCTACTCTTACTTGCACTCTCTCATCTTCCACACTTCTCTTTTAATTCTTGCTCTTACCAATTATTCCCGCACTCACTCATTGATTTCCTTTCGCACATCACATTAGCTAAATAGTGAATACTTATATCTCAAATTCTTATTAGCTGTGGATACGACTACCTACTCACCAGGGTAATTTATTACTTAGACAACCCGTGCACTTTCAGGTCATTGTCACACGGCGTATTTATATGTATTTCCCTTCCAAGTTTGGTGAGTCTAACACTAGGGCAATGATCATGCAACCTAGCATTTCCTAAGTCTTTTGATACATAGAGTTCTCATACATATCAAGCATGTAAAAACACCAAACAATGGATCACAAACAAGCCACAAACATTAATTAGAACAAAACATCCAAAACATCACAAGTTCACCCCCAAGGTTCACCTACATCCGGTGACCTTGGGGTTTAGTTGCTCATGTTCACTAAATACAACAAGAAATACATGAAAACAACCAACAAAAGCATGAGAAGGACTCCCTCAAAGAATGAAGGTCGGAGAAGTTCCAAAGATGCCACTCAAAGGGGTGGCTTCCTTAGTTTTCAATCTCCAAATGTAAGCTCTAGATCATAGATCCTTCCCAAAACCTTGCTCTCCACGCCAAATTCTCCACGAAGTTGGCTGACAAAAGCTTCTTCTTTCTCTGATCAAAAGTGATGGTGAGAGGCTCTAAGAAGAAGACATAAGATGCCCTAAAAGAAACCCTCCAAATCCCCTAAAAGGGTGAATTCGTGCCACTTCACGGGTGAGCTCACAGTCCATATATGGCCCGTGAGGTAGCCTGTAATGTGAGACGAAAGAATCTGCAAAGTTATGAAATCCCTTTGAGCACTGTAGCAGTTTCTGAATTTCTTCTAAAATTCAGCTCAAAGGGATCTCATTGCTACAGTACCACAGCCCCTGAATTTCTTGCGGTTGACCTCACGGCCATGAGCTTGCCCGTGAGGGTTTCTAGACTTAGAGAATTCTTCAAATGTGCGTGCTTCAGGCTGCTATAGTATTGCTATAGTGCCCCCATGACCCTAAAACGACGATTTTGGCGTGGATTTATTCTCAAATCTCGTCGTTGAGCTTACCAAAGCATCTTTTGCACCTAAAACACTTGGAGTTCAGGTGAGTAATGTTTCAATTGCCCACTTCCACACTAATTGTTTTTCAATTTTTACTTTTCATTGCGCTTGCATGCGTACATTCGGGACAATGTACATCTTAAGTGTGTGTGTGGGGGGGAGGGGGGGGGGGGGAGTTCACTTTGCACACACCTTTACTTGTGCGTTAAATTGCTGATGCTCACATAGCCTATGGCGGTTCACCTTAGTGCAACATTTGTATTCTTAGAGTTTAGGAGAATTTTTATCATTGTGTCCTATCATGCTCTAGTTTTTACTTCAATTTTAGGGAATTTTTGCTCGATTATCTTATATTGCACAACTTACTCTTGAAATCTTTTGGAAACTCAATCTTGAAAGTTTTTAAGGATAATTTTATCATCGTTTTTAGTTTTACTTTGGAAAATGTACACGAAAAACCAAAAAGAAAATTGAGAATGAATGAAAAAATGAATAAAAAAGAGAAAAAGAGAAAAGAAAAAAAAATTAGTTGTGAATATTTGCTTTGTTTTAATTATGCATTTGCGGTGGAAAGAGCTACCTCCTATGAAGTATGCAGTTACTCTCATAAGTCGGATACAAGTTATGCCATAATGAGAGAAAGAGCTATCTCATGGGATGCGTGAAAGCTACTACCCCGGTAGAAAGAGCTACCTTCTCGAAAGTGTGAAATCCACCTTTGGTGCCCACCTAGGAAAGGGCTACTTTCGAGGTTCTATGAAGCTACTACTTCCTTCCTTCTTGTTTATAAATAAGTCCTTGTTAAGAAGAGTTTGAGGAGTACTCTTTGGGTTATCTTGAGTGAGTCCACACACACTTACACATTTTTGAGTTGATTGTTCTTTTTGATTCGAGTTTTTAGCTAAAGCATTGATATCGTTATGCAATGTTTTGAATCCCCTTTACTTGTAGAATGCTTCTTTTGCACTTTTTGTGAACCTAAGGTCGAGCACTTTCAATTGTTCTTCCCAAGTACTTTCACGTTTTATTTTTTCTTGAGGACAAGAAAAAGCTTAAGTGTGGGGGAGTTTGATAAGTGCCTGTGTTATAGTAACGCGAAGCATTATTATCTTACAATGAACATATCTTTTATCTGATTCTATCACTAAATTGTGTGCATTTGTTTATTCTTATGCATTGTATGTTTGTGGAGCTAATTTGGAGAAGAAGAACGAAGTTAGATCGTGTTTACCGTTGTTGGGAGGTTTTCGGACCAAGCGAGGAACAAGGAACGAGCCTAGACTTGTGAGTGTGTTCCAACCTCCTTTGGAGGGGCACAAAGGCAGTCACATTCACATCAAGTCTAACTTATGTAGCATAGAACTTCACCAAGAAGGAGACTTGAACTAATCGGCACGATCTACCATTGATTGTGTGCTAATTCAATGGTCTCGATGAAGAACAACGAATTCGGGGGCATTTATGCGAGTACTGTAGCAGCACTGTAGCTTGTTGCTGTAGCAAAACAATGTAGCAAGCTACTGTTCACCTTCTGCCGAAAATCAGCTTTCCAGAGAATTCACACGGGCGTGTGAAAATTCCACACGGTCGTGGGAAGTCCAGATTTGTCTGATTTTAAAGCCGCGACTCAACATAATAAAATCCCGATTCGGAGACTTTGTGAGCATCTTTTGATCTATCTTTCTCCCCAACTTCTACAGAGTGCGGCTAGGGTTTCGGAGAGGACTTCGTGGAGGTTTGGAGCGTGTCATCAGCATCGTCATCGACGTTCGGTGGCCGCACAAGACCACGGCCACACCACACGCAAGGGCTTTTCATCAATGCCTTTAATTTGTGCTTTCTTTCATATTTTGATGAACATGTATAGCTCCATGAGGAGCTAAACCCCTTGTGGGTATTCAGATTTATAAACCCTAGGATTATTATGTTTCTGTGACATTGCTATTATGCTTTTCCATTATTGATGAATAAATTCGAGCTTCAATTTTAATTTATCTTTTGCAATTGTTTTTCCTTAGCCGTGACACTAGGGTTGAGAACAATCTAGGTTATCCTTTGGAGGTGTGATAACTCCTATAGGATTAGACTACCTACGATTGAAGAGGGTTGAGAAGGTGAGTCATGAGGTAGCGAAGCGTCCCCTTTCCCCTCCGGTGTGATTTCTCCCTACCTCTGTTTTCCTTGATTTTTTAGCGGTTGAGATAGAGTGAAGTGCTAGGTAGATAAACTCCCCTGAGGCTTAGTTGCGCAAGCAACAGAGTGAAGGGTTGACGTGAATCCTAAGCACTGGGGCTTAATCTAGACTAGGGTTCTTCCAACTGGACCAAAGGGTTAGAAATTCACATAGGAACAGGTTTTATCATTAGGAATCCCTAGAGCTTAAAGCAGTCCCACGTAGTGTTAGGCTTAGGTAGATATACTCCTCTGGGGCTTAGTCACGTGAGCGATAGAGTGAACAGTTGACGTGAATTTTCTTCATCTATGATTGTTCTTATTTTTCTTTTCCTCGTTTTGGCTTTAGGTTATGACCCCCGGGAACCCTTCGATTCTTGTTGAAGGAGACCCGGACACATCGTAAAGGGAAAGAACCTGTGGAAGAATAATCCAAGCAAGCAAGTATAGATTCAGAAGGGTCAGAGGCAATGGCAGAATAGAATGAACAACAGAGAACGTTGTCCGATTTTGCTAGACCCGCGGTGATGGGGACACAATCAAGCATTGTGAGCATTGTGAACAATTTAATGGGTTGGCCAATGAAGATCCCAACAACCATCTAGAGAAATTCCTTGAAGTGTGCGACATGTTGAAGATCAATGGAGTAACGGACAACGCAATTCGTTTAAGAGCCTTCCCATTTTCATTAAAGGGAAAAGCAAGGCATTGGCTACATTCATTACGAGAGCATCCATCACTACGTGGGAGGAGATGGCCGAGGCGTTCTTGGCTAGGTATTTCCCTCCGGGAAAATCAATGAGGCTCCGGAATGAGATCTCATCCTTCATGCAAATGGAATTGGAGTCGCTATTCGAGACATGGGATAGGTTCAAGGAGCTTCTTCGAAAGTGTCCGCAACATGGATTCCCCGAGTGGATGATCATTCACACATTCTACAACGGGTTGAATCCAAGTACCAAGCAACTGTTAGACGCAGCGGCAGGAAGAACTCTAGGAAGCAAGACTCCCGGTGTAGCCCGGTACCTTATTGAAAATATGGCTATGAATAGATATCAATGGAACACAAGGGACCAAAAGAAGTTGGTCGTAATTCATGAGGTTGATGCAGTTACATCATTGGCGGCACAGGTCGAATCATTGAGTAAGAAGTTGGATGTTCTAACTTCACCAAAAGTTGCGGCCATTACTACTTGTAACGGTTGTGGGGGAGGACACGCTTCGAGTGATTGTCCGATTACTATTAGAGGCACTAGTATGGTGGAACAGGCTGATTTTTTTGGCAATGCTTATAGAGGACAAGGACAAGGCCAAGGCAACCCGTACAGTGGTACTTACAACCCGGGATGGAAGAACCACCCAAATTTCTCATGGAGCAACCAAAGGCAGTCACAACAAAAGAACAACACACCTCCGGGATTTCAAGTTCAACAAGCACCAAACTTAGAAGGCCGAGTGATGGGGCTAGAAGGGAAGATGACCAACCTTGAGAGAGCCCTATCGATGTTTATTGCTTCGTCGGATGCTAGATTCCAATCGGTGGAAGGTACACTTCGCCATCACACCGCCTCCTTACACAACTTGGAGAATCAAGTAGGGCAAATTGCGAAGACATTGGCGGAAAGACCTCAAGGTATTTTGCCTAGTAATACAGAGACCAATCTGAGAGAGCAATTGAAGGCAATTACCTTGAGGAGTGGAAAAGAGGTCGAGAGAAATCTCCCTCTAGAGAAGACACAAGAGACACCCTAGGTCGTCGAGATAGAGGAAGGAACGACAAAGAAAAAAGAGGTGGCATCCCCACCCTACAAGCCATGGATTCCCTATCCTTCACGGCTGAAGAATGACCAAGAGAACGAAAAATAAAAGAAATTTCTGGGAATTTTCAAGAAGTTGCACATCAACATACCATTCGCGGAAGCATTGGCCCAAATGCACAAGTACGTGAAGTTCTTGAAGGACCTCTTGACCAACAAGAGGAAATTGGAGGAGAGTGCATTTGTGATCCTTGATGCCAATTGCTCGGCCGTATTGCAAAAGAGCATGTCAAGCAAGAGAAAAGATCCCGGAAGTTTCATAATACCATGCAACATTCGCAACTTGGGTGAAGAGATGGCATTGGCCGACTCGGGGGCAAGTATCAATGTCATGCCCTAGACTTTCTTCCAAAAGCTAGGCTTGGGTGAGCCTATACCCACTCGGATGACACTTCAACTTGCGAATCGATCAGTGAAGTATCCAAGAGGAATTGTGGAAGACGTGTTGGTGAAAGTCGACAAATACATATTTCCTATTGACTTCATGGTGTTAGATGTCGATGAGGATGTCAAGGTTCCATTGATCCTTGGAAGGCCATTCTTGCGCACTTCCAAAGCTTTGATTAACATGGATGGCGGGGAGCTTACATTGCGAGTGGGAGAAGACAAGCTTACATACCGCCTCGCCGAAGCCATGAGACACTCTCTTGACTTTGATGATACTTTATATTTTCTTGACACCACCGATAAACTAATTGATGATTATGTGCAGGAAATGTTAAACCCGGATCCATATGAAGGGTGGTCGGATCAAGATGTGGAGATCGAAGAAAAATATGTACTTTCTCTTGGTCTAGTCAAGAAAGACATAAAGTTGGAGACAGAGCGCATGAAGAAGATGCTTCGGAGGATGAAGAGGTCAAAGAGATGCCACAAGAAGAACACCAACAAAAAAGGGGACAAGCATTCAAGAAGTAAGGGTGTTTCACCCTTTTGCGGTAACAAATTCGACAACTCTCCCTCTACTCTACAAAAATTATGTGAGGCATGCTTTCATGTTGTAGGGAAGAGGGCAACCTTCATTCATAAACCTCCGTAAGGTAAGGCAGGTATGTCAAGCTAAGTGACGTTAAATAAACGCTTCTTGGGAGGCAACCCAAGGTTTTACAGTTTTTCTAGGACATAGTTTAGTTCTAGCATGAATAAGAGTCTTAGTTTTGATGTCCTAAATTGTAAATGCATATCGTGTGATTTAATTGTGGATTGTTGATATTTTCGTGTGCCTAAATGATAATTGACGAAGTTTGAGTTGGTTGAGTGTGTTATATTTGATATCTGGTCGTGTTTTGATGATTTTCACAGGCTCTGAGCATCGTACTTGTGTTTCTGAATTATTTTGAGAGTCTGTGAATTTTTCTAAGTAAACCAGAGAGGGCACACGGCCATGTGAAATTTCCACATGGGCGTGTGTTACCATATAGGGTTCAACCAGAGAGGGCACAGGGGCATGACCTTGCCCCTGTGGAAAACCTCAGAAGGGGCACACGCCCGTGTGAAATCCTGTAGAACTTAAGCTCTCAGTCCAGAGAGTCCACAGGGGCGTCTAACTACCCCTATGAGTGCCCATGTGTTATGGCACACGGCCATGTGATATTTCCACACGGCCGTGTGAATGTCTGCAGAGAGACCCCTTCCTTCCCGAAAAACCACACGGGCGTGTGGCTGCCCCTGCGGGAGGACTTGTGAAAGGCACACGGCCGTGTGGATTATGCACACGGTCGTGTGGAACACTTAGAGTATTTCGGGTTGATCCAGAGAAGCCACAGGAGTGTGTGGGTGTCCCTGTGGTTGGCCTTGTCTTCTTGGCCAAGTTCGGCATACGGCCGTGTGGAATTCTCACACGGCCGTGTGAAATTTTCCAGAGACCTTCTGTGTGTCCAGTGAATCCACAGGGGCATGTGGGTGCCGCTGTGGAACTCCCCTGTGAAGGCACACGGCCGTGTGGGGTAATTCAGAGAGTGACCAGAGTGCACACAGGACCGTGTGTGGGCCCCTGTGAACCCTAATGTCAGAGGCACACGGCCGTGTGGATTCCCAGAACTTCAAAACCCGCGCGTTTTCTTTTGGGTTTCACTCGTGCCTCAATTGTTTTCTGGCACGACCCCTTGCATGTATCCCACAAGTGCACGGGTTTGTTGAAGTAATAAAATTTACCCTGGTGAGAGGGTAGTCGAATCCACAGGGAATAGTTATTTAGAATATGAGATTTCACTAATAAAGCTATGCGGCGTATGGAAAAGCAATAATAGGATCAATGAGTGAATATAGAATCAAACAGAATGAAAGACAAGAAATTAAATAGAAAGATGGAAGATCAGAGAGTGCAAGTAAAAGAGAATAGAGAGGACTAACAATGAATGAAATAGGGTATCCGGACAAGTTACCTCTAGGATCTATGGTTCTAGTGCAAGACTATGCTATTATACTTTCCTATTGATGTTAATTGAGTCAAGAAAATCCTTAGACTCACGGTCCCAAACCTAAGGACAACCGTGACTAACCCCATCATTATGCCCCGGTATTAGGATTCACGTCACCCTTCACTCTGTCATTCGCATGACTAAGCCCCAGGGGAGAATATCTACCTAAACCTCACACTATGTTGGATTGCTTTAAGCTCTAGGGATTCCTAGTGGTAAAACTTGTTCCTATGTGTAGTTCTAACCCTTTGGTCCATATGAAAGAACCCTAGTCAGCATCGTCATCGACGTTCAACGGCCGCACAAGACCACGGCCACACCATACGCAAGGGGGTTTTCATTGATGTCCTTATTTTGTGCTTTCCTTCATACATTGATGAACATGTATAGCTCCATGAGGAGCTAAACCCCTTAAGGGTATTCGGACTTGTAAACTCTAGGGTTATTATGTTTTTTGACATTGTTATTATGCTTTTTCCATTATTGATGAATAAAATTGAGTTTCAATCTTAATTTCATCTGGTTAATGTTTTCTCTTAGGTGTGACACTAGGATTGAGAACAATTTAGGTTGCCCTTTGGAGGTGTGATAACTCCTTAGGGTTAGACTACTTAAGATTGAAGAGGGTTGAGAGGGAGAGTTGTGAGGTAGCGATGTACCCCTTTCCCCTCCGACATGGTTTTTCCCTACCTCCGTTTCCTTAATTTCATAGCGGTCGAAATAGAGTGAAGTGCTAGGCAGATAAACTCCCCTGGGGCTTAGTTACGCAAGTAACAGAGTGAAGGGTTGAAGTGAATCCTATGCATTAGGACTTAATCTAGACTAGGGTTCTTCCACCTGGACAAAAGGGTTAGAACTACACATAGGAACAGGTTTCACCATTAGGAATCCCTAGAGCTTAAAGCAATCCCACGTAGTGTGAGGTTTAGGTAGATATACTCCCCTGGGGCTTAGTCGTGCGAGCGATAGAGTGAAGGGTGACGTGAATCCTAATACCGGGGCATAGTATTGGGGTTAGTCACGGTTGTCCTTAGGTTTGGGACGTGAGTCTTAGGATATCCTCGACTCGATTAAACATCAATAGGAAAGTATAATAGCATAGTCTTGCACTAGAAGCATAGACCCTAGAGGTAGCTTGTCCGGATGCCCTATTTCATTCATTACTAGTCCTCATTATTCTCTTTTACTTGCACTCTCTCATCTTCCATCTTTCTATTTAATTTCTTGTCTTTTAGTATAATTATTTCCATAATTCACTCATTGAATCAATTGATCACTTTTCCGTACTTCGCATAGTTTTAATAGTGAAATCTCGTATTCTAACTCCCTATTCTCTATGGATTTGACTACCCATTCACCAGGGTAAATTTATTACTTCGACAAACCCATGCGCTTGCGGGATACACGCAAGGGGTCGTGTCAAGTTTTTGGCGCCGCTACCGGGGAATAGGCGTTTTAAATATTTGTTTTTCACTATTTTCATACTTTCTTTTTCTATCATCATTCTTATTGGTTTGCGTTATTTTGATTTCAGCTTTAGAAGAGAAGAGATGTTTCATACAACTGAGATGTTTGACACGCTTACAGGATTAGTGGTTGAAGTGGAACAGAAATTTCATTCTTTCGCAGCACAGTCAATTATAAACTGCATTGAGTATGGGCAACCGGTTAACACTCTTTCCATAAAAGAGGACACTGATGTTGATCATTTTTGTGAAGAATAGCTCATGGGTTGTGAATTAGATAAGGTGTTAGATAAATTTGAAAGATCAGCCTTAGCTTCTTCCGGGGAGGATGCTGCAGAAAATCTAGAGAGAGTTCTTGCTCAATTTGAATCATACTATCAAGACCAGAGACAAGAAGTCTTTTCAGTGGGGATCGTAGACTTAACCAGGGAAGCATGTGAGATAGGAGTCAAAATGGAATCTCAAGATCATCTCAATAGCCAGGTTTTCACAGAACAATGCAGAAAGTGTTGAGGAAAAAGAACCATTTCAGTTTGAGGAGATTGATCGATTGAAGGAAAGCCGTTTGCGGCCGTCTATTGAAGCACCACCTGATTTGGAGTTAAAAACCCTGCCAACACACTTAGAATATGCATATCTGGAAGAAGGAATGAAGCTCCCCGTTATCATAGCTTCCGATCTCTCCTTGGATCAGAAGAAGAAGTTAGTGAGCATGCTGAAGAAGCACAAATCTGCCATTGCTTGGAAAATTTCAGATTTGAAGGGAATCAATCCTTCGTTTTGCACACATAAAATATTGATGGAGGATAATTTCAAGTCAGTGATTCAACCTCAAAGGAGATTAAATCCCAATATGAAGGAGGTTGTCAAGGCAGAGGTGGTGAAGCTGTTGGATGCAGGGATTATCTATCCCATCTCTGATAGCGCTTGGGTGAGCCCAACGCAAGTGGTCCCAAAGAAAGGAGGAATGACGGTGATTAAAAATGAAAAGAATGAGCTCATTCCAACTAGAACAGTCACAGGTTGGAGGGTGTGCATTGATTACAGGAGGTTGAATGATGCGACCAGGAAGGACCATTTCCCATTGCCTTTTATTGATCAGATGTTGGAGCGACTGGCCGGGCATCAGTTCTATTGCTTCCTAGACGGAATGTCAGGGTATTTCCAGATTCCTATAGCCCCGGAAGATCAAGAGAAGACTACCTTCACTTGCCCATACGGAACATTTGCATATAGACGAATGCCATTTGGACTGTGTAACGCACCCGCAACGTTCCAACGGTGCATGACTGCTATTTTTGATGACCTTTTGGAGGATATAATGGAGGTGTTCATGGATGACTTTTCAGTGTTTGGTGACTCATTTGATCTGTGTTTGAAAATTTTGGAGAGAGTACTAATGCGGTGTGAAGAAACAAACCTTGTTCTTAATTGGGAAAAGTGTCATTTCATGGTGCAAGAGGGTATTGTTCTAGGGCACAAGATCTCTCGGAAGGGTTTGGAGGTGGACAAAGCCAAGATTGAAGTTATAGACAAGCTTCCACCACCAACAAATGTAAAAGGGATTCAGAGTTTCTTGGGTCATGCGGGATTTTATAGACGGTTTATCAAGGATTTTTCGAAAATCACACAACCGTTGACCAAACTCCTTGAAAAAGATGCTCTGTTCGACTTTGGGGAAGCATGTATGGTGGCTTTCAATATGTTAAAAGAAAAACTGGTTCAAGCTCCAATTTTGATCACGCCCAATTGAGCTCATGTGTGATACAAGTGACTATGCTATCGGAGCGGTGTTGGGGCAAAGAACGGGTAAACAATTTTAACCCATCTATTATGCTAGCAAGACCCTCACAGGTGCACAAGAGAATTACACCACCACAGAGAAGGAGTTATTAGCAATTGTGTTTGCTCTAGACAAATTCAGGCCATATCTTATCTTGTCGAGAGTCACTGTCTATACAGACCATTCAGCTCTTCGTTACCTCATGAACAAAGCTGATGCAAAGCCAAGGTTGATTAGGTGGATATTGTTACTGATGGGTCGACCGCAAGTGCACGGGTCGTCAAGTAATACCCCTCACGCTCGCGCGAGGGGGTCGTATTCCCAAGGGCCCGAGAATCTACCCTTACTTCCTCTTCGTATGATTGTTTGGCCGATCAAGTCAAGTGTTGTGCAAAAGAAAGTAAAAAGATGATTAACATGCAAATAAAGTGTTCTAAGGTGGAGGCAATGAACGAGGGATAAAACAATATAAAGAGAGGGTCACGGATAAGGATTACCAAGGGGGCTACTAAAGTGCGGGGCTTGCCTTAACTAGCATGCAAATGGGTAGTTTGGACCGAGAAACCCGAAGTTAGACCAACCCGATGGTCACGGAAATTGGTCCCTAATCCGGTACAAGTATCGAATACGGAATTCCTTCCGCTCGAATCCTCACACGATTGCAAAGGGAGCAAAAGGTTTCTCAAGTTAGGGAGAAGACACAAACTAGGTCAACCCTAACAATTGGAGGGGAACAAATACCCGATGGTCACGGCGTATTCATACATGTATCCCTACCAAGCTTGGTGAGCCTAATACTAGGGCAATGGTCATGCTTCCTAGCATTATCTAAACAATGATACACAGAGTTCTCATGCATACCAAGCAATCAAATACACCAAACAAGGTTCACAAACAAGTCTCAAATGCATAAATCAAGTCAAGCAAGCATCCTACACAAGTTCACCCCCAAGGTTCACCTACATCCGGTGACCTTGGGGTTTAGTTGCCCATGAATACAAAATACACAAGAAAACACATCAAAACAACCAAATACATAGATGAGAACACCCCCTCAAAAGATAGAAGCCGAATGACGTTCCAAAGACGCCACCAAAGGGGTGGCTTCCCTTGTCGATTCTCCTCCAAACTAAGGATCAAGAGGGTGGATCTCGTCGTATGTCACTCTCCTCGTCGTTCTCTCCCCGGAAATGGCCTCCGACGGCAGCTCCTAGCTCCGATTTGAAGATGGTGGCAAGTTGGCTCAAGACCTAGGGCTCTCTTTATCCAAAATGAACTCCCAAAACCCTTAAAAACATCATCCAGAACGTTATGCGGCCCCGTATGCGACCCCGCATGCGGGGAGAGAAAATCCCGAGAAAACCCGAAATCGTGTAAGTTGCTACAGTGACGCTACAGTAAATGTTGCAGTACCGTATGCTACAGTAAAACTGCTACAGTACCGTATGCGGCCTCTGCAGTGCCCGCATGCCAGACCGCATGAACCTCCAGACTTAGCTATTTCGCCAAAGGATTCGTGCTACAGGATCTGCTACAGTGGTCGCTACAGTACCCCCCTATGAAATAGTGTTTTCGTTGCCGATTTCTTCTCAAATTCTATCAATGAGCTCAAAGGGGTCACATCCGTACCTGTAACACGAAAGAAACCAATTCAGACCAAAAACGGGTGCCAACTCATAGAAAAATACGTAATACATACACCCGAATACATGGAAAATACGTATGTTTAGGCATTTATCAAACATCCCCACACCTAAGCATTTGCTTGTCCCCAAGCAAACAAACATGAAAAACAGGGGCAAGAAGATAAACGACTAAATGTACGACCTCAAGCTCAACAGTAGAGGACCTCACTAGAACAGATAGAAGGAAGGACAGATAATGAGTTGTTCTGTTGGCAACTGGGTATGGATGGTCTTGTTTCATCTAAAGTGCACTGGTGAGTGTGTGCTTACTTCCAACCTCATTCTCCATACTATTCACTCCACATACAATGAAAATGCCATTAATCTGTTAAAGACACCCTCAATACCCAGTTAAAAGTCCTTCGGGTCCTGAATGAAACTTTGGCTCTCGAGTGGTTGTGTAACAGGTTCCAAGGGATACGAATAAGATACTATATGCTGTATTTACATATTTGCAAAGGTTTTTTTTTTTTTTTTTTGAGTTGAGTCCGACTAACGTAGACTGCACAAAAATCTTTCAGACGGATGCACATGCTGGCCAGGCACAAGAGCCACCCATCCTACTTGATTACAGTCCACATAGACGCATTCATGCTGTACTAGCAGAGGAATACTGTCATAGACTCCACTTTTTTTTTTTTTTTTTTTTTTTTTTTTTACCTGTATACAATATATCTCGTATCCCCTGGTATAAAACCTGTTAACAAACTCACTTGAGGCTAAGGAAACAACAAAGGACCTCAAAAGCTCTTAAAAAGGCATTGAAAGTAGACATTAACAAATTAATGCCGAAAACATTGTAATGGGTTAGTTGGAGTGTATGAGGTGGAAGTACAAGTGTAAAAGTCTGTCAGTGCACTAAAGATAAAGCAGGACATCATTTAGGAACAATAATGAAATACAACTCATAACTGTCGAACCTTCATGCTAGGAAGTCCTAAACTAGGCGTCATTGCTATCATCGGTATAACAAGCATGCAAATAAGAGTAAAGCACTCCATCCCCACACCTAGAATCGTACATTGTCCCTAATGTACATGAATCAGCAGAACATGATGATATGTATGCAATAAAAATAAGGAGATGAAGCAAGAAGACTTCCCCAATTAGTTGATGCAGTGAATTCAAGGTGAACACAAACAGGGGTAAATCACTAGGGCCATGGAGTGTGAAGCATCCTCAACGAGCAGTCCTGAAAGCAACAGGAAATGCATCACAACTCGATAAATAAATAAAGAGAGCGAACAAATAAAATCCAAACTACATAAATAAAAAGAAGAAGTTTAGTAGGGCCAAAACCCTAACTAACTGAACGATACAACAAACACCAAAATAAGTCTAAGTGCGCAAAAACAAAATACACACAACAAGAAAAGTAAAAACTGAGAGTCGGTGTCATGAGTCTAATGATTTGGTGGAGGTGGTGAAGCCATGTGATATGTACTCCCGGATGGTATGATCGAGGCTCAAAACCCCCAAGGTTTCCCAATCAATTTTTTCGGACAACACCAAAATTCTTCCTCGACAAAGAGGGCATAACGGGTCTTGTGGGCATCGTCGGTGAATCTTGGCTCAAAGACGGGCGGTGGAGAGCTTCTCCGGGATCGCTTTGAAGCCACATGCTTGGTTGACATCCCTACAAGACCATACAAGCTTCATCAAACCAAAAATATATGAAAAGAATGCACAATGGCATCAATGGGCTGAAATCTTATTGTTGCTACAGTAATTTCGGGAAAATTTTTCAAGAGTTTCTTCTTGTAAAAGTAGCAAACAAATTTTACAAACCTTGAAATTCAACACATACATTCACAAGAAACATTCACAACCACATTCCCAAGAAAATCAGCCCAAAAACACAAAGAAAAGCCCTAGAAATGGAGAGATATGGAACTTACTTCAATCTAGGGCACCAAAGTGAAAATGAAGTGGAATCCGGCTTAAAGCTTGATAAAACCTTGAAAATCTTCCAAAAATTCGTTTGCTAGGATGAGGAGAGTGTTTGGATGCAAAAAGAATGAAGGAAAATGGTGGAGAGATGAAGGAGAAAAGAGAAGAAGTTTGATGAAAATTGAGTGAATAGTGTGGAAGTGGGCTGAAGAGAGGGGGAAATAGGGGCTGGGTGACCATGCGGCCTACCATGCGGCCGCATGGTACCCCGCATAACTCTCTGGAAAATCCATGCGGCCTGCTATGCGGCCGCATGGTACCCCGCATAAGGCTCTGGAAAATCTATGCGGCCTGCTATGCGGCCGCATAGTAGGCCGCATTGCTCTCGGGAAAATTTGTGCGGCCCCTTGTGCGGCCGCATGACAGGCCGCACAAGGCCCAGGAATTTTTCAGCTCAAAACACTCTCAAATCAACCTTTGAACTCAACCTAGCACTCAAAAATTACATGAAAACAAAGCCGAAAACACTCAAAAATCATTGAAAACATGGAGATTGAAGCACCAACACTCAAGGAAAAATACAATGATCATCAAACCAAGGGTGCAACATGGTAAAATAAATTAAGGAAAACGACTAAACAACCACCACAATCAAAGAAATCAACAACACTCAAACTCAAAAGCACCACAAAAAATACGAAAAACACCCAAACACAACAACAACTAAGAAGAAGAAAAATAGATGCAATGAATTTAAAGACTTGGGTTGCCTCCCAAGAAGCGCTTGTTTAACGTCTTTAGCTCGACGTCTCTTACCTTGACATCATGGTGGATCAAAGGAAGTCAAATTACCTCCATTCTTGTGTGAAATGTTGTTACCCGAGAAATTCATGGAGAGGCATGAAAAGATCTTGAACTTCCCTTGATTTTCCATGAGTATGTCATCTACATCCATGGGCGGCGATGATACAACCTTCATAACTTTTGTAGGATTTTTCTTTGTCTTCTTCCACATCTTCTTCAAGGCTTTCTTTTCTTGGTCATGAGGCGGAGGTCGAACCATTACTTGTGCAACTTGTTGCATCGGTATAGGTGTGGCATCACATTTTTCAATCCCATCGTCATCTAACTCCCCCAAAATCTCATCCAACGGGTTTAAGGCAAGAACTTCCTGCACACAATCGGAAACAATGACATCAGTTAAATCAGTATAGTATAAACTGTCATCATGATCGAGTGTGTGCCGCATTGCTTCGGGGAGAGTAAAGACAACTTCCTCATCACCAACTCTTAATGTCATCCTTCCGCCCTTGACATCAATCAATGCACCCGAAGTATTTAGGAATGGCCGACCGAGAATGATGGGGACCTCAACATCATCATCAACATCAAGTATCACAAAATCAACGGGGATGATGAGCTTGTCAACCCTTACAAGGACATCTTCGACAACACCCCTTGGTCTCCGCACCGAACGGTCGGCAAGTTGTAGGGTCATTCGTGTAGGCCTTAAGTCTTCTAACCCTAGCTTCAAAAATAACTTGTAGGGCATCACATTAATGCTCGCTCCCGAGTCGGCTAAAGCATTCTCTTGTATTCCTTCACCAAGTACACACGGAATGACGAAACTACCGGGATCATTGAGTTTCTTTGGCAACTTCTTTTGAATCAAAGCGGAGCAATTCCCCGATAGTGTCACCGAGTCCACATCTTCTAGTTTTCTTTTGTTCGTGATGAGGTCTTTCATGAACTTGGCATACTTGGGCATTTGTGAAAGGGCCTCAACCAATGGAATATTAATGTGGAGTTGCTTGAATATGTTCAAAAACTTTTTAAATTGGGCATCCTCCTTGTCTTGTTTCAATCTTGTCGGGTAAGGCACCACGGGCTTGTACTCGCTCACCTTTGGGACCGGGGATTTTTGGATATCGTCACCACATTCCTTCCCATTATCCTTACATTCCTTCTTGTTCAAATGAGGGTCTTCCCGATCGGCTACCCTATCATTAGAAGCACTTGGACTCGTCTCGGCCCTTGCTTCCAATTGCTTTCCACTCCTCAGTGTAACGGCTTTCAAGTGTTCCCTAGGGTCGCTTTCGGTGTTGCTTTGCAAGCTACCCGAAGGACGATCAGAATGCGCTGGAACAAGCTGTCCCACTTGGTTCTCAAGGGTTTGCATGGATGCTTGAACATTCCTCAACACAGTACCGAAGTCATCCAACCTTTTCTCGATACATTGAAACCGTTTTTCGGAATTGATCATGAATTTAGCCAAAACATCCTCTGTAGTAAACTTCCTTTCTTGTTGAGGAGGCGCCTGGAACTGACTTCCTTGGGGTGGTGGGGCTCTCTGTTGTGCTTGTCCCTGACTCCATGATAAGTTTGGATGGCCCCTCCATCCCGAGTTGTAGGTGTTGCCAAATTGATTCCCAAATCCTCTAGGTCCACCACCAACGTAGTCAACATTTTCCACAGGTGCCGAGGGAGCAATGAAAATAGGGCATTGAGAAGTTGCATGCCCGGCACCACAAGTGTCACAAGACATCACTGCCTTAGGAGTGGAGCTAGACCCGAGCATCAACTGTTCAACTTTCTGTGCTAATGTACTGACTAAGGCATTGTTGTCTGAAACATTCTTCGATAAGGCTTCAACCTTAGCAGTCAACGCAGTATTCTCATTCACCTCATACAAGCCTGCAGCCTTTGGTGCCTTCTGCCGAGTACTCCAGTGACACTCATTACTAGCCATGTTTTCAATAAGAGCCTCAGCATCCTCAGGTAACTTTGCACTTAGAGATCCTCCTGCTGCAGCATCAATCAGTTGTCTCGCAGCGTAGTTCAACCCATTACAAAACATTTGCACTCTCATCCACGCAGGGAACCCGTGGTGAGGACACTTACGTAGGAGATCCTTGAACCGTTCGTGGGCCTCAAAAAGTGTTTCTGAATCCCCTTGCCTGAAGGATGAAATTTCTTGCCTCAGTCGGGCCGCCCTGCTTGGTGGAAAATATCGGGCAAGGAATTTCTCGACCATCTCTTTCCAAGTAGTGATTGATCCGGGGGCCAAAGAAGTGAGCCAACGATATGCTGCTCCTCTCAAACTGAACGGGAACAACCTCAATCTTATGGCGTCATCGGACACTGAGTTAATCTTGAAAGTGGAGCATATTTGGAGGAAGCGGGACAGGTGGGCATGTGGGTCTTCATCGGCTAACCCATCGAACTGGACTGAATTTTGAATCATTCCTATTGTGCTTGCCTTGATTTCAAAGTTATTAGCTGGCACAGTTGGGGCTTGCACACTGAACTCCTCACCGGTGAATTGGGGCCTCTCATAATCGGATAATGTTCTTCTTGGTTCAGCCATGACGGAGGGTTCACTAGACTCGACCCGAATTTCTTGTTGCCTTGAACTTTCTGTTGCTTCTCTCAATCGTTGATGCAAGGTTCGTTCAATCTCGTCGTCGGGTTCAACTAAATTTTCTTGACTAGCTCGTGTCATAAGATGGGTACCTCGCAAAATAACAAGAGCCAAGACTTAGAAATTTAAGAAAGCAAGGAAATGAAAATGTAAAAGAAAAAATGACGAAATATATACAATGATGAAAAACACGAAACAAAATAGTGGCCAAATCAACCAACTCTAAGTTTTCCGGATATTTCTCGTGGGTCCCCGGCAACGGCGCCAAAAAACTTGATGGGTCGACCGCAAGTGCACGGGTCGTCAAGTAATACCCCTCACGCTCGCGCGAGGGGGTCGTATTCCCAAGGGCCCGAGAATCTACCCTTACTTCCTCTTCGTATGATTGTTTGGCCGATCAAGTCAAGTGTTGTGCAAAAGAAAGTAAAAAGATGATTAACATGCAAATAAAGTGTTCTAAGGTGGAGGCAATGAACGAGGGATAAAACAATATAAAGAGAGGGTCACGGATGAGGATTACCAAGGGGGCTACTAAAGTGCGGGGCTTGCCTTAACTAGCATGCAAATGGGTAGTTTGGACCGAGAAACCCGAAGTTAGACCAACCCGATGGTCACGGAAATTGGTCCCTAATCCGGTACAAGTATCGAATACGGAATTCCTTCCGCTCGAATCCTCACACGATTGCAAAGGGAGCAAAAGGTTTCTCAAGTTAGGGAGAAGACACAAACTAGGTCAACCCTAACAATTGGAGGGGAACAAATACCCGATGGTCACGGCGTATTCATACATGTATCCCTACCAAGCTTGGTGAGCCTAATACTAGGGCAATGGTCATGCTTCCTAGCATTATCTAAACAATGATACACAGAGTTCTCATGCATACCAAGCAATCAAATACACCAAACAAGGTTCACAAACAAGTCTCAAATGCATAAATCAAGTCAAGCAAGCATCCTACACAAGTTCACCCCCAAGGTTCACCTACATCCGGTGACCTTGGGGTTTAGTTGCCCATGAATACAAAATACACAAGAAAACACATCAAAACAACCAAATACATAGATGAGAACACCCCCTCAAAAGATAGAAGCCGAATGACGTTCCAAAGACGCCACCAAAGGGGTGGCTTCCCTTGTCGATTCTCCTCCAAACTAAGGATCAAGAGGGTGGATCTCGTCGTATGTCACTCTCCTCGTCGTTCTCTCCCCGGAAATGGCCTCCGACGGCAGCTCCTAGCTCCGATTTGAAGATGGTGGCAAGTTGGCTCAAGACCTAGGGCTCTCTTTATCCAAAATGAACTCCCAAAACCCTTAAAAACATCATCCAGAACGTTATGCGGCCCCGTATGCGACCCCGCATGCGGGGAGAGAAAATCCCGAGAAAACCCGAAATCGTGTAAGTTGCTACAGTGACGCTACAGTAAATGCTGCAGTACCGTATGCTACAGTAAAACTGCTACAGTACCGTATGCGGCCTCTGCAGTGCCCGCATGCCAGACCGCATGAACCTCCAGACTTAGCTATTTCGCCAAAGGATTCGTGCTACAGGATCTGCTACAGTGGTCGCTACAGTACCCCCCCTATGAAATAGTGTTTTCGTTGCCGATTTCTTCTCAAATTCTATCAATGAGCTCAAAGGGGTCACATCCGTACCTGTAACACGAAAGAAACCAATTCAGACCAAAAACGGGTGCCAACTCATAGAAAAATACGTACTACATACACCCGAATACATGGAAAATACGTATGTTTAGGCGTTTATCAGTTACTGCAAGAGTTTGATATGGAGATTAAGGACAAGAAAGGGACTGAAAATGTGGTGGCAGACCATTTATCTCGGTTAGTGGGAAGTGTCGGGAAAGAGCCATCGAGTAGGGAAATCAATGATTCTTTTCCGGAAGAACATCTATACTCAATCGCGGATTTAGACTTATCATCAGGTGATGCCCCATGGTTTGCAGATTTTGCAAATTACTTATCCGAGAAGGTGCTCAAACAAGGACTTACACTCCAATAAAAGAAGAAATTCTTTAGTGATCTGAAGCATTACTTCTGGGATGATCCATTTCTTTTTCGCATTTGTGCAGACCATGTGGTTCGAAGATGTGTATCAAGGGAGGAAGGATGGGATATTATTGCTCATTGTCATTCCGGACCGGTTGGAGGCCATTATGCATCAAGTTGAACTACAGAAAAGATCTTGGCCGCAGGGTTCTATTGGCCGACTCTATTCCAAGATGCACACCAATTTGTTCTTCGATGTGATAGTTGCCAAAGGGCAGGAAATTTGTCGCGAGGAGATGAGATGCCTCAGAATCTGATGCAATTCTGTGAGGTTTTTGATGTTTGGGGCATTGATTTCATGGGGTTGTTTCCGAAGTCCAATGGGAACCAATACATATTGGTAGCAATCGATTATGTCTCCAAATGGGTCGGAGCTCAAGCATTGCCAACAAATGATGCGAGGACAGTGGTAAAATTTTTGAAAAGGTTGTTTGCTCGGTTTGGTAAGCCACGAATTATTATTAATGATCGAGGAACACATTTCTGCAACTTCCAACTGAAAAAGGTGTTGAAAAGATACAGAGTACACCATCGCCTCGCGACCCCGTACCATCCACAAACTAGTGGACAAGTCGAGGTGACCAATAGAGAGCTCAAGAGAATTTTGACAAAATCTGTAGAGCAAGGAAAGCGGGATTGGTCTGAACGGTTGGATGATACACTTTAGGCCCATCGAACAGCATACAAGACTCCGATAGGAACTACACCGTACAATTTGGTTTATGGGAAATCATGTCACTTACCGGTAGAGCTCGAACACAAAGCGTATTGGACAATTAAGGCGATGAACTTTGATTTGAGAAAGGCCGGTGAGCAAAGATTACTCCATCTTAATGAGCTTGATGAGTGGAGATTGAAAGCGTATGAGAATGCTAGAATCTATAAGGAGAAGATCAAAAGGTGGCATGACAAACACATTAAGCCACCGAAGGAATTCAAAGTGGGTGACAAAGTGCTATTGTTCAACTCATGTTTACGGCTCTTCCCCGGAAAACTCAAATCAAGATGGTTTGGTCCATATACAGTCACGCACGTATCAACCCATGGGGCAGTTGAGATTACTCATCCAGAGAAGGGTACGTTTAAAGTGAATGGGCATCGGCTGAAAACGTACTTTGGTGGTGAAGTTGGTGATGATGACAAGGAGGTATTCTTTCTCAAACCACCATAAGGTAAGATTAGGTACGTCAAGCTCAGTGACGTTAAACAAACGCTTCTTGGGAGGTAACCCAAGGTTTTACAGTTTTTCTAGGAGTTAGTTCAGCTTTATATAGAATAAAAGTCTTAGTTTTGGTGTCCTAATTTTTATGTGCTTATGCTGTGATTTCCATTGTGGATTATTGATGTTTTCGTGTGCCTTAATGTTAATTGATGAAGTTTAAGTCAGTTGAGTGTGTTTTCCATGGTATCTGGTCGTGTTTTGATGGTTTTCACAGGCTCCAAACATCGTATTTGTGTTTCTGAATTTTTGGGAGAGCCTGTGAATTTTTTTCTAAGTAACCCAGATAAAACACACGGCCGTGTGGAAATTCCACACGGGCGTGTATATGCCCCTGTGAACAACCTCAGAAGGGGCACACAGCCGTGTGGAAATTCACAGAACTTAAACTCTTTTCCAGAGAGTCCAAAGGGCCGTGAGAGTGCCCCTGTGAGTGCTACTGTGCCAAGGCACACGGCCGTGTGAAACTCTGCAGAGAAAAACAACTTCTTCCCTAGAATACACAGGGGCGTGTGGGTGCCCCTGTGAGAAGTCCAGTGCTAAGGCACACGGCCGTGTGCTAATTCTGCAGGAAATCCCTTTCTTCCCGAGAATCCACAGGGGCGTGTGGGAGCCCCTGTGAGAAGTTCAGTACTAAGACACACGGCCATGTGGGTTGTTCACACGGCCGTGTGCTAAATCTTAGAAATTCTCGGGCAAGAAAAGAGCCCACAGGGGCGTGTGGGGTGCCCCTGTGTCTGATTTTTATTCTTGGGCACACGGGCGTGTGGAATTGTTACACGCCCGTGTGAGGTTTTCAGTAGAATCTCCAAGTTTCCCGAGAGCACACAGGGCCGTGTACCGGCACCTGTGAACCTGCTTACTAGAGGCACACGGCAGTGGGGATCCATCCACACGGCCGTGTGGTTGTGCAAAACCAAGTAGGGCCTAAATTTTTCTTCTTATTTCTGATGCCCTCTCATTTATAACTCTCTGTAAGCTCTGAGGATCGTCTCCCTTTCTATCCTCAACTCTTTTACCATTATTTCTCACTAGTTTTGAAGAGTTCCAGGCCGTATTTGAAAGTCTTTTCGATTTGTTCATCATTGGTAAAAATCTCAAGCATTTTTTTCACTTCGTTACTCTGATTTTATGAGTTCAATCAAGCTGCTTTCACAAGTTTCGTTTGCGAAATCACGACTTGGATAGGTTACTACCCATATCGAGGCATTTGCGAATGTTTTGCATGAGATTTTTGACCTCACGGTCGAGTTTCCTCAGTACCCCGATGATCCACACGGCCGTGTGGATTATTGCACAATGAATATTCAGCAATGACTTGATCTGTTTCTACTTCTTATACAGGAAAAACATCGAGACAGAAGATGGTGACCGGTAAGAGGCCCCTCGAGCCCTCGGTAGAACAATTGTCCTTCGCCACAAGTGAGCATCGGATTAGATATAAAAGATTAGAGAAACTCAAATTTGGACAATCGAAATATATTGATTTAAGCAATTTGAGGACAGCCGAATGGGGGAAAGAAATGGCAGATGAGATTGAGGAACTTATAGCCGTGGGAGGTTGGAAGAACTTACTATCTATTAGGGATCCGGCTAACCGTTCACTCACCTTGGAGGTACTTGCATCTTTTGAGTTCGAAAAATCACATCAAGGGTTAAAAAGGAACAACACCATACAATTTAGGGCTCTTGGGCAAGATTACGGCATGTCGGTGACACAATTCTCCATTTACATGGGTTTATATAATAGAGCTTTCACTCAGACAGAGGAGTATGAAAGTCTACCGACCGATTACCCCGGGAGTTTGAACCCTCAAGGAGCTTTTAGAGTGTTGTGCGGGCAAGGACAATATGAGTCGGGGATATCAAAGGCCACTTGTTTGTCACGACCAACTTATAGATACATTCATGCCATACTGAGTCGATCAGTAAATGGACGGGGCGATAGTACAGGAGTCCTAAGTCGGCAAGAGCTCCTCTACCTCTACTCTATGGTGTAGAGTGAGCCACTTCATCTTGGTTACATTCTGGCAGAGTATATGCGGCATCAGGGTCAGTACCCTAGGCTTGGGACGATATTTTCAGGACCGTACATTACGAGACTTATGAAGGGGATGGGCCTTCGAGAGGCAGTCAGAGGAATAGAGAAGACAGTCATACCTGCTCCTATCAGTTTGGAGATGTTGAGACAAATGGGACTGGCCCGAAAGTATGATCAGACCTAAATAATGAACAAGCCACAATCAGGGACAGGAGGAACGAGACCAGTATTACAGTTACTCCCGGCACCGACAGATACAGAGACACAGGCACCACCCACCGTGCCGGAGCCAGCTCCAGTGCGCATGTTCTCGCCTTCTCGGGGCCAGGACAGGTTAGAGCGCCTCGAGAGCGCAATGGGCGTGCTACAGGCAGAGCAGGCCGAGATCAGGGCCACACAGGTTGCACAGCACGCTGAGACTATGGCACGGCTTGACACCATACAGAGACTTCTAGAGCAGGCCGTGTCAGTACCATCTGTGGCCCGACCTTGAGACCCCACTCCTCCACCACCATCTCCTCCAGCATCAGTAGATCCACCTACATCTCCAGAGCCTCCAGCAGCACCAGAGGCCACTATCCAGGACACCGACACTGAGGCGTCTTAGTTTTAGTTTTTATTGCTTTTGATTTTCATTTTTGTACTTTTTATTTTATTTTTGGACTTGTAGTACTCAGAAAGGATTATCCTTCTGAGTTTATCTTTTATTTTGCTTTTCTTTTATCTCGAGTTGTATTCATTGCTTCATATTTTATATACTCGAGTTTTATTGAGCTATACTGAACCCTTGTGTATGTGTGTGTAGATGGTCTTGGATGTAAGGATTTTGTGGAACAGTCATTGGCACCGTCATAGGACCGTGTGTGCTTCACAAACTATTGAGACTCAACTCTCAATGACCTAGCTCCATCAAACGCAACACTTGGAGTTCAGGGGAGTAATGTTTCAATTGCCCACTTTCACACTATTTGTTTTTATTTGCTACTCATAATTGTGCTTGCATGCGTATATTGGGGACAATGTACATCTTAAGTGTGGGGGGGAGTTCACATTGCACACACATTTACTTGTGCGTTCAATTACTCATGCTAATGTAGCCTATGACGGTTCACCTTAGTTGCAACGGTTGTATTCTTAGAGTTTAGGAGAATTTTTAACATTGTGTCCTATCATGCTCTAGTTTCTACTTAAATTTTTAGGGAATTTTTTCTCGATTATCTTATATTGCACATCTTACTCTTGGAATCTTTTGGAAACTCAATCTTGAAGTTTTTAAGGACAAGTTTATCGTTGTTCTTAGTTTTACTTTGGAAAATGCATATATAAGGAGAGAAAAATATGAAAAAAAATAAAAAAAAGTGGAAAACTGAAAAAGAAAAAAAAAGAGAAAAATATGAGTTTGTGAATAGTTGCTTTCTTTTATGTATACATTTGGGGTGGAAAGAGCTACCACCTATGAAGTATATAGCTACTCTCATAAGTCGGATACAAGTTATGCCCTAATGAGAGAAAGAGCTATCTCATGGGATGCGTGAAAGCTACTACCCCGGTAGAAAGAGCTACCTCCTCGAAAGTGTGAAAGCCACCTTTGGCGGCCGCCTAGGAAAGGGCTACCTTCAAGGATGTGTGAAGCTACTACTTCCTTCTCTCTTTAGTTTTGTTTTTGTATATAAATAAGTCCTTTCTAACAAAAGTTTGAGGAGTTCTTGCTGATTCTCTTGAGTGAAATCACACACACTAACACATTTTCGAGTTTTTATCCCTTTTTATTTGAGTTTTTAGCTAGAGCAATGATAATCTTATACAATGTTTTGATTTCCCCTTACTTGTAGAATGCTTCTTTTGCATACTTTTGGTGAACCTAAGGCCGAGCACTTTCAATTGTTCTTCCCAAGTACTTTCACGTTCTATTTTGCTTGAGGACAAGGAAAAGCTTAAGTGTGGGGGGATTTGATAAGTGCTTGTGTTATAGTACCGCGAAGCGTTATTATCTTACATTGAGCATATCTTTTATTAGTTTTTGAAGCATAGACCCTAGAGTTAGCTTGTCCGGATGCCTATTTCATTCATTACTAGTCCTCACTATTCTCTTTTACTTGCACTCTCTCATCTTCCATATTCCTATTTAATTTCTTGTCTTTTAGTATAATTATTTCCATAATTCACTCATTGAATCAATTGATCACTTTTCCGTACTTCACATAGTTTTAATAGTGAAATCTCGTATTCTAACTCCCTATTCCCTGTGGATTCGACAACCCACTCACCAGGGTAAATTTATTACTTCGACAAACCCGTGCACTTGCGGGATACACCCAAGGGGTCGTGTCAGTTAGGCTTAGGTAGATATACTCCCCTGGGGCTTAGTCGCATGAGCAACAAAGTGAAGGGTTGACGTGAATCCTAATGCCGGGGCATAGTGTGGGGGTTAGTCACGGTTCACCTTAGGTTTGGGACCGTGAGTTTAAGGATATCCTCGACTCAATTAACTTTAATAGGAAAGTATAATAGCATAGTCTTGCACTAGAAGCATAAGTCTTAGAGGTAACTTATCCGTATACCCTATTTCATCCATTGCTAGTCTTTCTCTAATTCACTTCTACTTGCACTTTCTTGCCTTCCATCTCTCTCTATTTAATTTCTTCCTTTTTATTATATTTGCTTCCATAATTCACTCATCAATCCTATTATCACTTTTTTTGTACACCGCACAACTAAATAGCGAAATCTTGTGTCTTAAATCCCTATTCCCTGTGGATTCGACTGCCCACTCACCAGGGTAAATTTTATTACTTCGACAAGCCCGTGCACTTGTGGGACACACGCAAGGGGTCGTGTCACATGTCGTAACCAAAGATGACATCTCTGTGGATCCCACTAAGATTGAAGCAGTTGTAGAGTGGAAAAGGCCGACAACTGTGACAAATATTTGTAGCTTTATGGGACTGGCTGGTTACTATAGAAGATTTGTAGAAGGATTCTCAGTTTTGGAAGCACCATTGACAAGACTTACGAGGAAAGGAACAAACTTTCAGTGGTTTGATAAGTGTGAGCAAAGCTTCCAAGAGTTAAAGCGTCATTTGGTGTCAGCGCCCATTCTCACACTTCCATCCCCTGGAGTTGGTTTCGCTATTTACAGTGATGCTTGTAAGATGGGGTTGGGTTGTGTCTTGATGCAAAATGGCCGAGTAGTTGCCTATGCCTCTAGACAACTGAAACCTTTTGAGGAGAACTACCCCACCCATGACTTAGAGTTTGCTGCGATGATTTTTACTTTGAAGATCTGGAGACACTACCTGTATGAAGAAACTTGTGAAGTATTTACAGACCACAAGAGCCTCAAGTATATCTTCACCTAGAAAGAGCTAAATTTGAGGCAAAGAAGATGGTTAGAGTTGATGAAGGATTATGATCCGACTATCAGCTACCACCCCGGCAAAGCTAATGTTGTGGCCGATGCGCTTAGCAGGAAGTCTTTTGGTAGTGTGGCAGCAATGATCACTTCTTAGAAGCCTATTCTGGAGGAAATAAAAAAATGGAACTTCAAATAGTTTTGCCCAGTTCGAGTGCTTCTCTAGCAAATGTGACGCTACGACATTATCTGCTGGGAATAATCAAGTTAGCTCAAGAAGAAGACGATTACCTACAAAAAATGCGTCAAAAGGCAAAAGATGGTTCCTAAGTTCAGTTCAGAGTCCATGAAGATGACTCAGCCAGATTTGGTGATCGGGTTTATGTATAGAATGTTCCAGATTTGAAGAAGGAGATTTTGGAGGAAGCCTGCTTCTCTAGTTACTCAGTGCATCCTGGTAGTACAAAAATGTACAAGGACTTGAAATGGAACTTTTGGTGAACAACATGAAGCGAGAGATTGCGCAATTCGTGGAGCAATGTTTGACTTGTCAATTAGTAAAAGTTGAACATCAGAGACCTATAGGACTTCTCCAACCTCTTCCTATTCCTGAGTGGAAGTGGGAAAACATAGCTATGGATTTTGTGTCAGGTTTTCCTAAGACCAGTAAAGGTTGTGACAGTGTGTGGGTAGTGGTTGATAGATTAACTAAATCTACTCACTTCTTAGCTGTCAAGAGCAGTTTATCTTTGGAAAAACTTGCTGAGTTGTATATTGACCAAATTATGACGCTTTATGGCATTCCAGTCACCATTGTCTCTGATCGGGACTCCTGGTTTGTAGCCCATTTTTGGAGGAGTCTACATAAAGCTTTGGGGACAAATCTCACTTTAAGTACAACTTTTCACCCTCAAACTGATGGGCAATCAGAAAGAACTATCCAAATCCTGGAGGACATGTTGCAAGCATGTATGCTAGATTTTGGAGGTGCTTGGGATTGACATCTACCCCTGATTGAATTTTCTTATAACAACATTTACCAGGCAAGCATTCAAATGGCTCCCTAAGAGGCCTTGTACAAGAGGCGGTACAGGTCACCCATCTGTTAGGATGACGTGGGAGAAAGGAAACTTTTGGATCCAGAAATTTTGCAGATAATAGTTGAGAAGGTTCGCCAAATTAGAGAATGATTGCGAGTAGCTCAGAGCCAACAGAAGAGTTACGCAGAGAATAGAAGGAGAAGCTTATAATTCCAAGTGGGGGAACACATGTTCTTGAGAGTTGCCCCTACTAAGGGAATTGTCTGCTTTACTGTTAAACGTAAACTTAGTCCTCACTTCATCGGGCCTTTCGAGATCTTGGAACATGTTGGTGAGGTGGCCTATCGGCTTTCCCTTCCACCAAGTCTCTCTCAAGTGCATGGTGTGTTCCATGTCTCCATGCTGTGGAAATATATTTCCAATCCTGAACACGTTATCCACTTCTCGGCATTTGATCTAAACAGTGATTTGTCTTACAAAGAGCAACTGGTGAAGATTATAGACTTTAAGAAGCAGGAAATGAGGAAGTGAGTCATTCCTCATGTCAAAGTTTAGTGGAAGAATCATTCTGAGTGTGTGGCAACCTGGGAATTGGAGTCTGAATGAGGGAGAAGTTTCCACATCTATTCCTAGGAACAAGTACGACTTTAGAGGACTAAACTCTTATAAGGAGGGGAGCATTATGGACCCCGCCTTGCAACAAAAAAATAAAAGCCTAGCTTAGCCACTAAACATTGTGTTTTTCCCCTTAACCCATCTCCTTGGTCTCTTTGCAATGAAGAATTCCAGGACGAATTCCTGGACCACCGTCGAATCCTTGCCTCCCACCTTGGCCGAATTTTTATCCTCCCATGATGATCATCTTCTCTCTTCTTCTTTCATCTTCACCCTTTCTCTCCATTATCCCACTCCACCAATCTCTCCTTGGAAGCTTGAAGAAGAGGGTGTCCATCACCAGAGCCCAAATACTATCAGAGTTCTTGTCATCTGGAGGCGAGGTGAACATGAATGAACGGGCGCCGGTGCTTCCATGAAAGCCAGGTAGGTTCCTTGATATCTTGTGGTAGTTGAGTTAATGCTTGGGTAGTATGAGAAGTTGCTTGAACCAAAGTGTGTTGCATGTTTGGAAGCTTTTAGTGGCTTGATGTTTAGTAGGTAATGATCTTAGTTCAAAGCTTGTTCTTATTAGCAACTCTATGCTTTTGTATTTGCTCTTGTGTGTTGTGGTTTTTCCACTTGAAAGCTACTAAACCTTGATCCCTCTCCTAAACATTGCTTCCCTATTTGTTTGCATAGAAATCTTGTTTGCATGGAAATCTCTAGATATCATCCGATGTGTATACTTGTGTTAGTTGCAGCCATTATATGTGTGGTTATACACACACACACACACACACACACACACACACACACACACACACACACACACACACATGCATGCATGCATTGATCTACTACTTGTGCTAGATCAACTTGTATACAACCTTATGCTTGAAACCCAAGCTTTTTGCTTGTGCAAATATAGCTATTAATGCTTTGCTTGTGTTGCATCCTTTAAAGCTATAAATGTTGATTGTGGTTAGAAAGGTCATGCTTTGTTGTAGAATGTTGGTATTAGACTAGCTTATCTCTACCCTTGTACATGAACTCTCCATGTCTAGTCTACTTATTTTTGTGATGGTTGGTTTTTCTCTTGGGTTATAAGGCCACCTTGAGAGATAACCTTGGATTTCTTTTGGATTTAGGAGCTCATCAAGTAAGTAATCCCTTGAACTCTTGTATTTAAAATTTTGTTATTTTAATTTATTTATTTAAACATTTCTGAAATTTTATTTTATTCTTTGAAATGTATTTTAGGAATGTCATCATACTTATGACTTATGTTTTTAATAAATAACTCTTAGACTTAGTTGGAATCATGTTGTTGTTACTTGGAAATGTTATATATATGTCTATGTTCCATCATGTATTAATTTTGTATAATTATATATCTATTTTTAGCCAACCAATAATTGTTCCCTTCCAAGCTTTGGTTAAAATTGAGTGATGGTTTACATTATTATTATTAGTGTTATCATTACTTTTACTTTAAGGAAAAATCAGGCTGATTCATTTGGCATGAGTACATTCATTGACACTTTCTTTTCTTTATTTACTTATTTATTTAATTTTTCTCTTTTGGTACTTCATAATGTTTTGCAAAAGAATTGTGATGGTTGTTATTAAATCTCCAAATTGGACCCAGGCCAAGGTTTGGAAAAGCTATTATTTTCTTTTACATTTAATTATTACTATTATTATTATTATTATTATTATTATTATTATTATTATTATTAATGTTAATATTATTTGCTTTATTATTATTACTTGAATTTTGTAGGATGCTTGTGATTACTTGAAACCTGTATGAATGTTTTAGTCTCTAAATGAGCGATATGCATCCCGGTCAGTGGGGTGTTAAACCCTGACCTTGTCGACAAGAAATTCTGGAAAATGAGACTGCAGTGTCGCGCCGTGTCCATTGGGTGAAATAATTAACGGCCACCAGATATTCTTTCTCAGTTCACCGAGGGTAAATAAATGACCTCTGATAGCTATAGCAAATTTAGAGACATACTCAGGAATCTGTTACACCTTGCTTCTCCTTTTGATTTTATTTACACTATTTTGTGTTTCTGATTTTATGCAAGTTTCAGTTTTGAATTTTTGTTTCAGTTTATTGTTTTGGATTACTTATTGGGCTACTAAGCTCATGGATTTGTTTTAAATCCTTTTGAGATCAGGAACAGTAGATGCAGTAACCTTAGAAAGCTTCCAATAGACAGTTTCCTTGGTCTTGGGTTATATGTTTGTCTTTAGTTGTATGATTGTTTAAGAATCTCTTATTTGGTCATTCTGTACTTTCATTTGCTCTGTATTGAAACCTAGTTGTAACCCTTAAGTTGTACTCATACTTTCATATTTATATTAGTTTGTCTTCTATCTTTGGTCTGTGTTATGTTTTGAGGCCTTGTAGAGTCATTGGGCTCCCACCCTGTTGGTTTGCGGCCGTTTGTCCGCGCACTGGGTCCAGCCAGAACGAGTTCGGGGCATGACATATTTCATTTCACAGTCAATTGTTCAAGTCTTCTTTCAAAAATGGTCATGCGTCGGCTTGGTTTTTCCACAGTAGCATTGCTCGATATACATCATGAATATTTATATATACATGCATACATATATGTACGATAACTGTTGATGTTTGTAGAACGTCCAAAATTGAGCACAATAATAATTAGGGTGCTACTGTAAGAGCTAATTAGGGTTTAGTTCGGTTGATTAGTTTTGTTTTAGTATTTACAATGGTTATTGTAGATCTAGTAGAAATAGTGTTGGACAGTTTAGATTACTTAAAATACTGTGTCCAAACTAATTGGACGGTTCAGATTAAAAAATACTGTGCATCTCACTTTTCACTGCATCACTATTCATAAAAACAATAATTGAATTTTAACATTTTTTTGATCTTTTTTAAAATAAACCAGTTTACATTAAATGGAAGGCGTGTTTCAACTCTCTGTCTCTCTTTTGTTTAATGTGAATGCAATGTTTTAACCTTCGCTTTTAATAGCATGGTTTCTAATGAGTTTTCTTTTAAAGAAAACAAGTAGAAAGTTATAGAAATATTACAATTCTATAATAAATCATTTAAATGTTTCATACTATTATAAGTCCCCACTATTTAAAATAATTTATTTTTAAAGGCAAATTGATTTAAAATTACTAATATATTTTTAAGCTCCACCCACATCAATTGTAATTGTTGTTATTATTCTTGCAAAAAGTCAACATAAACATCAAGTTTGATCAAGACAAGTGGCTTGCAAGTATTTTATCTTTACTTCTCTTTTTTCCCATTCTTTTGGATTATATAGATATGTTTTAATTCATAGTTAATGGTTTTAGTCTCCTTTTAAAAGTGTAGGCTTGGGTTTTTTTCTCACTAGTTCTTTGGGTAATTGTTTTAGGTGAATACTGTACTATGGCTAAATATCAATTTGAACATCAAACTTTAATTTGTATATTTTCCAATACCTTACATCAATTTCGTTTAATCAAATGGGTGCCCAAGGAGTTCTGACCATAAATTACTGACTTGTGTGTCGGACTTACCGCTTGGCATCTAACACGGCGCAAGGTTTGCTTACATGGAGAAGACTTGGGCTACATTATCCACATCATCACACAATCACCAGCCACATCATCACCCCATAGAAAGAGAAGGTTTCCTTAATGTGGAGTGAGAGATAACCATGCCCTTTTCTTCATTCAATGGCCGTCACTACCATCCTTCTTACAAGAGAGGGTTTCTTTTCCCAGCCCCTCACCTAAAGGCTACGAAAGCAGGTGCAGTCAATGACGCGAAAGAGATTGGCAAAGTTCCAATTTTGTTTTGTTTTGTTTTTTATGTTTCTTAGGCAAGAAGAAAAGGAAAGGGGTTGAAGTTATTGAAGTTGATTAAACATTTGCATGGTGGGTTGAAGTTGTTGTAAAAATTTCTTTGAATGATTTCAAAGCTTTTTCTTGCAAAGTTTCAGTTTTCTTTTTTAAATGTTTGAAGTTGTCTTTATTGAAATAGTGGAAGAATGCAATGTTGTCCAAAGTTGATTTACATAAAAGAAATAGAAGTAGTTCTGTATAAGTTTACATGTCACTGCAATTAACATAAATAAAAAATGAGGTAGTCCTTTAAATGAAATTCTGTATAAATTTACACCTTATCATAATCAGCATCATAATAAACCTGTGCAACATAATAATGGAATTTACACCCCTATTATAAATTTAAATGGCAATATAATGTGTACTAGAAACTATTACAATTCTGTATGGGTAAAATATTATAGTTGTGCACATTTAAATGGCACTCGAAATGCACATCTATGCTGTTCCTAATAAGAAATTTGCATGATATTACAAAATATTACAATTCACCAAATTGGTAAGTTTGCAACATAATAGTGTTTATAGAAAGTTGTCATCAACATCATATACATTTACCCATTGCCATTTGTGAAATGATCAATATTTTTACAAAAATTGTGAAGAGATAAAAAAATATTAACTAATCAATATTTTGCAGAACTTAGAACATGGCAACATTTTTATAGAGCTTTACATAGCACCCATTTCATAATAAAAAAGAAAAGAAAGAAAGAATTCATGCATCTAAGCATTCCACCATGGATAATGGATGTAGAACCACTTGCACATCTTGTCGAAACCCATATTTTCCTTCTCTTCACAGCAGTAGTAGGGGGCTTTGTTTGGTTTTTTTTTTTAACGTTGCTCCATGAGCATGTACCTTGCATCTGATTCCTTTTTAGGTTCCATAGCAGCACCTGTACGTAGATGGATCTTGGAGTTCATTGTCAGCAGTTGCTTTAGTATTTCCTCCAGTTGTGCCTTTGGAATTTCCTTCCCCTGTGCCTTTAGCATTAACTCCCCTTGTGTTCTTCTTGCCTTGTTCATCCTAGCTCCATCTCCAGCTGAGGGTATATGCAGAGCATGCTCAGGAGTGCTGATAACCTACATAACATGTAAATTTAATTTGTTAATGCTTATCTTTGCCTACTATTACATGCAAAAAGAAAATTAATATTTAGAAGCCAATCGTTCCTATTGTGTATATTGATCCTATTCTTCCATGCATAAAAAAATTATCCTCCTCAATCCATTTGTGCTTAATGATGTGTGCATAAAAAATTTAATACTTAGAAGCCAATTGTTCTTATTGTTCCTATTGATACTATTCTTCCATGCATAAACAAATTATCCTACTCAATCCATTTGTGCCTAATGATCTATGCAAAATGTTTCATTCTTAAAAGACAATTATGCCTATTGTTCTGTGCGTAAAAAAAATTAACACCTACAATTTAGTTATTCATATTTATCTATTCATAAAAAAATTAACACCTACAATTTAGTTATTCATATTTATCTATTCATAAAAAAATTTTATTATTCACTGTACATTGGATGAATCTATGCCTCCTATGATGGCTAACTATTTTATCATGAATGCACTTCAATTCCCTATTTGATACTTCCACTTGACCATTGGTTTGCGGGTGATAAGCAGTCGAGATTCTGTGAGACACCCCCATATCGTTTCAAAACCTTCTCAAACTGAGAGTTGCAGAAATGAGTGCCCCTGTCCCTAATGATTGTCCTGGGTGTTCCAAACCTGGAAAACAATTTCTTTAGAAATTTCACGACAACTCGTGCATGGCACACCCCTTACGTGTGTACCCCGCAAGTGCACGGGTTGTTGAAGTAATAAAATACCCTGGTGAGTGGGTAGTCGTATCCACAGGGAATAGTGTTCAGAAACAAGCGATATCACTATTTTAGCTATAAATGGAATCGATGGTAAAAGAAATAAATATGGTAAATAATATATATATATATATATATATATATATATATATATATATATATATATATATATATATATAAGAAAGTAAAAGAGACCAATATATATATAAGAAAGTAAAAGAGACCAAGAAGGGAAATAAAGATAGGAGAGGTAATCGATATAAAGATGGGCTACCCGGACAAAGCTTCCCCTAGGACTAATGCTTCTAGTGGAAGACTAGTATTATACCCTCTAATTGATGCTAATGAGTCGTGGAAATCCTTAAGCACACGGTCCCAAATCTAAGGTCAACCGTGACTAATCCCACACTATACCTGGCTCTAGACTTCTCCAAGACCCTTAACTCTCGATGACCTGTCACCTAAGCCACAGGGGAGTACCTCATACTAATGCCCCAGTCCCTAATTATAGTTCTAACCCTTTGGTCCAGGTGGAAGAACCCTAATCTAAGTTAAGCCCCAGTCCTAGGATTCACTCAACCCTTCTCAAGGGAATTCATCTCCTAATACTTCACTCTACTTTGATCGCGATTAACTCTTGGGATACGGAGGTATGGAAATTCATACCGGAGGGGAAAAGGGACGTTCCGCTACCTCTCGACTCACCCTCTCTACCCTCTCCAACCTTGTGTAGTCTAATCCTATAGAGGTTGTCACACCCTCAAAGGATAACCTAATAGATTCTCAAACCTAGTGTCACGGCTAAGGGAAAATCTCATACAATCGGCATGCAAGATTGGAACTCAATAAGAAAACATCAAATTAATAAAGCATAATAAAAGTTATAGAAACACAAGCATCCTAGGGTTCACAAGTCCGAATACCCACTAGGCTTTAGCTCCCCATGGAGCAATACAAAGTTAGTAAAGAGTTTAAGAACATATGTGGCATTTCCACATGCCCGTGTGGAAATTCTGTTTTGCTGATTTTCGGCAGACCGTGAATAGTAACTTGGTACATTGTTTTCCTACAGCAATGAGCTACAGTAACTGCTATAGTACTCCACCGAAATGCTCCCGAATTAATCGTTCTTCATCGAGGCCGTTGAATTGGGCACACAATCAATGTTAGATTATGTCGATTACTTCATTTCTCTTCATTGGCAAAGTTATCCAATACTACACGAGTTAGACTTTTGTGAATGTGACTGCCCTTGTGCCCCTCCAATGGAGGTTGGCACACACCCACAAGTCTAGACTCGTGCCTTGTTCCTTGTTTGGTCCGCGAACTCCCCAACAATGGCAAACATAACCTATTCTTGCTTTTTTCTTCTCAAATTGGCTCCACAACTGATGAGCGTCGCGCGACAAGCTAAAAAGCTAGCACACAATAACCCTGGCCGCACGTGCACGTGTCGTCAAGTAATAACCTCTCATGCATGCACGAGAGGGTCATATTCCCAAGGGCCCCGAGATATGCTATTACTTCCTTTTGGGGTTCACTGTCTACTCGATCAAAGCAAGGTTGATGCAATAATAAGAACAATAAAAACAAGTAAGAAAATAAAGTAAAACCAAGCTCGATCCGGGCAATGATTGAGGTGAAGAATCCAAGGATTTAGGAAGGTCTCAGGCAAGGATTCCCCCGGAGGAGACTAGACACGGATGACAATGCCAATCAAGAAAATACGGCTGACTTGGTTTTGGTCCACTAGACTCGGATGTCGACTACCTCGGAAGAAATTGAACGCAGTGGGATTCGCGCGAGTCATGCACAAAGTACCTAAGGAAATAGAGAAGAAAAAGATAGATTAGTTGATATGTACAAAAGATGAAAATGAAAGAAAGAAAAGATGAATAATTACAAATGAAAGTGCAATGACTAGATCATTGATCCAGAAGTTTTCCTAGTATTCTCAGATGTTCCCCCGCAACGGCTCCAAAAACTTGATGAGCGTCGCACGACAAGCTAAAACGCTAGCATGCAACTACTCCGGCTGCAAGTGAATGGGTCGTCAAGTAATAACCTCTCATGCATGTACGAGAGGGTCGTATTCCCAAGGGCCCTGAGATCTACTATTACTTCCTTTTGGAGTTCACTGTCTAATCGATCAAAGCAGGGTTGATGCAATAATAAGAACAATAAAAACAAGTAAGAAAATAAAAGTAAAACCAAGCTCGATCCGGGCAATGATTGAGATGAAGAATCCAAGGGTTTAGGAAGGCCTCGGGCAAGGATTCCCTGGGAAGGAGACTAGACATGGATGACAATGATAATCAAGAAAATACGGCTGACTTGGTTTTGGTCCACTAGACTCGGATGTCGACTACCCCGGAACCTCCGTAGTGTAGCCCTAATCTAGTACGAGTTCCTCTATCCAGAGGATACCCCCACGATGTCAATGAGAACAAGGAGTCTTGATTAGGGTTAATCTAATGCACGCTTTTCGGCTAAATTAACCCTAAACGCGCGGGAGGCTACTAATACCCGGAACCTTCGGTGTACTAATACACTGAGTCCCTCTTTAATCATCACAAGACCTAATACAAGCTAGCATCCTGCCAAACAAGTATCATTCATAATCAATTCTATGGAATCCATCCATTATAGAATGAACAAGATAGTGATGAATTAAAACCAAATACACAAGCCAATACATTCATTCAATAAGTAAACGAGTTATCCATACAAAGTCTCCTCCCAAGGTTCACCGGGAGCCTGGTGGCCTTGGGAGTTTAGTTCGGCATTACAAAATAGAGGAGTTCACAATACATAAGGTTCATCAAACAAACAACAAGAAAACTCCCCTCAAAATGTCGACTAAAGGGTTGATGATGTAGCTCATCGGATCCGCGCCGCCGAGCTCTTTGATGTAAAGTCTTTATTTTTTTTCTTCAATTCCTCCCAAAATGACTCCAATATAGTTAATCCTCGCGCAATTGGTCCTCAAAACCCTGAAACAAGAATAAAACATCAAATGCGCAAAATGTCATCGAAAACTAACACAAGTTGCATGAAAGTATATGAACATCATAGCTAAAGCATGGTGTATTTAGGTACTTATCAACAACCCTACAATGCACAAAAGCACACAAATGCACACAAATTAATGATAAAATCTGATAAAAGTAATGCTCAATGTAAGATAATAATACTTTGTATTACTATAGCATGAGCACTTATCAGCGCATCACACGATGGGAGGGCCTGTGCTTCCACCCATTTTGAGACATAGTCCACTGGCACTAGGATATATTTGTTGCCCTGAGAGCTAGGAAACGGACCCACGAAGTCGATCACCCAAACATCAAATACTTCGCATGCTTGATTCCATGATTGAGGCATTTCCTCTCTTTTTGAGATATTACCCGTTCTTTGGCACCTTTCGCAATGTTGCACCAATGTTTGTGCATCTTGGAACATAGTGGCCAATAAAACCCTGCATCAAAGGCCTTCTTAGCAGTCCGGTTCCCACTATAGTGACCATCTATCAGCCCAGAATGACAATCCTTCAAGATATCTTGCCCTTCCCCTAGTGAAACACATCTTCTGACAATTTGATCCGAGAAGACCCTGAATAAATGGGGATCCTCCCAAATATAATACTTCAGGTTGGCAAAAAACTTCTTCCTTTGTTGGTGATTGAGCCACTTAGGGAATATCTTCGCAGCCAGATAGTTTGCAAAGTCAACAAACCACGGGGTCTCATCTGTTGCTATCATCTGAATACTACATAATTGTTCCCCAGGAAATGAGTCATTTATTTCTCTCTTTTCCAAGACATCGTCATTAGGGCCCTTAAGGCGGGAAAGGTGGTCAGCAACTAAGTTTTCTGCCCCCTTCTTATCTCTTATCTCCAAATTGAATTCCTTAAGAAGTAGCACCCAGCGGATCAATCGAGGCTTAGCATCCGACTTGCTCAACAGATACTTTAGGGCAGAATGGTCTGTATAGACAATCACCTTGGATAACACCAAGTATGATCGGAACTTGTCAAATGCAAAAACAACTGCCAACAATTCTTTCTCGGTAGTGGTATATTCTCTTGTGCATCATTCAAAGTTTATTTGCATAGTAGATAAGATGGAAGTCTTTGTCCCTTCGTTGCCTAAGCACTGCACCAACAACATAGTCACTCGCATCACACATCAGCTCAAATGGCAAACTCCAGTCAGGGGAAACCAAGGGGAAACCATAATCGGTGCTTCTCCAAGTTTCTCCTTGAGGGTTAAGAAAGCACTCATACAATCACTATTGAAATCGAACGGGGCATTCTTCTCCAGCAATTTTGTCATCGGTCGGGAGATGGAAGAGAAGTCTTTCACAAATCATCTATAAAACCCAGCATGTCCTAGAAAGCTCTTGATTGCCTTCACTGAAGTGGGAGGGGGAAGTTTTTCAATAGTGGCGACCTTTGCCTTATCCACTTCAATCCCCTATTTTGAAAGTTTATGTCCAAGGACTATGCCTTCCTTGACCATAAAATGACATTTCTCCCAACTAAGTACTATATTCGTTTCCTCGCACCTACTCAAGACCCGTTCAAGGTTTTTGAGGAATAAATCAAACGAATCACCAAAAACGGAGAAGTCATCCATAAACACTTGCATAGTATCTTCTACCATATCTTCAAAGATAGCCATCATACATCTCTGAAAAGTGGCCGGTGCATTGCAAAGCCCAAAGGGCATCCGCTAGTAAGTGAATGTACCGTAGGGACAAGTGAAAGTGGTCTTCTCCTGATCTTCTGGAGCTATAGGAATCTGAAAATATCCGGAGATATAGTCCAAGAAGCAATAGTCGGAGTGTCCGGCAAGTCTCTCAAGCATCTGATCAATGAAGGGTAGTGGAAAATGATCCTTCCTTGTGGCATCGTTCAGCTTCCTGTAGTCTATGCAAACCCTCCATCCTGTCACCGTTCTAGTAGGGATGAGTTTATTCTTCTCATTGGTTACAACTGTCATATCCCCCTTCATGGGCACTACCTGAACTGGGCTCACCCATGCACTGTCAGAAATAAGGTAGATAATTCCTGCATCAAGAAGTTTGATGACTTCATTCTTCACTACCTCTTTCATGTTAGGGTTCAGTCTTCATTGGGGTATCATCATAGACCTGTGATTGTCTTCCATAAGGATTTTGTGAGTACAGAATGACTGGCTGATCCCCCTAATATCAGCGATTTTCCAAGCAATTGCCATCTTGTGTTTCTTGAGTACATCCAAGGGCTTACCCTTCTGCTGTCTTGTCAAGTCTGCTGCGATGATAACAGGAAGTGTAGAATCTTCCCCCAGGAAAGCATATTCCAAATGTTCTGGCAATGGCTTCAAATCCAACTCGGGAGGTTCTTCAAGTGATGATTTCAATCTCCCATAATTACTTAAATCATGCTGAACAATTCTCTGATCTTCCATTTCAGACAAACTATCACTCCCTGAGCTGTTTTCCATTACTTAAACCTCTGCCTTGATAGAATTTAAGTCCTACCCTTGCATGTAATCTTTTTCTTTAGAGTTTTCTGATCCTATTTGGTCTGTCATTTCTTCCATTAGAGACGTTAACTCTGCGTGTACATTTGAATTGTTGTTTGACCAATCGTTGGTGCGGTCAAGCAGACTACTAGGTGGGCGGGTGTACTGTACCAAATTCACCTTTTCTGACGGCATATAGTGTTGGAGAAAAGATTCAGTATTGTGATTTTCCATTATTAAATTTGTTGAGTCTCCACAATACTGCCTCCTCCACCGACAATCATAAAAGCTTGGAGGATTCAACGCACTCTCGGTATTTGAGTAGTGAAGATGTGCCTCCTGAGAATGATAATAATTACTCCAGTAACTGGATGGAAATATAGTTAACCGGTATATAAGAGATATTTACTAGCAGGAGTGAATGAAGTTAGAGAATAGGGTGCAAATGCAAGAATGAGGAAGTATATACAGTGATGAAAAACACGAAACAAAACAATGGCCAAATCAACCAACTCTAAGTTTTCCGGATATTTCTCGTGGGTCCCCGGCAATGGCGCCAAAAACTTGGTGCTCAACCCGCAAGTGCACGGGGTCGCCAAGTAATACCCCTCACGCACGCGCGAGGGGGTCGTATTCCCAAGGGCCCGAGAATCTACCCTTACTTCCTCTTCGTATGATTGTTTGGCCGATCAATTCAAGTGTTGTGCAACGAAAAGTAAAAAGACAATTAACATGCAAGTGAAGTGCTCTAAGGCGGGGCCGATAATCGGAGGGTAAGAACAATGTAGAGAGAGGGTCACGGATGAGGATTCCCAAGGGGGCTACTAAAGTGCGAAAGTTGCCTTGACTAGCATGCAAATGGGTAGTTTGGACCGAGAAACCCTAAATTAGACCAACCCGATGGTCACAAAAATTGGTCCCTAATCCGGTACAAGTATCGAGTACGTAATTCCTTCCGCTCGAATCCTCACACGATTGCAAAGGGAACGATAGGTTTCCAAGTTAGGGTGAAGACACAATCTAGGTCAACCCTAACAATGGATGGGTACAAATACCCAATAGTCACGGCGTATTCATACATGTATCCCTACCAAGCTTGGTGAGCCTAATACTAGGACAATGGTCATGCTTCCTAGCATTTTCTAAACATTGATACACAGAGTTCTCATGCATACCAAGCATTCAACTACACCAAACAAGGTTAACAAACAAGTCCCAAACGCATAAAACTAATCAAGCAAACATCCTACACAAGTTCACCGCCAAGGTTCACCTACATCCGGTGACCTTGGGGTTTTGTTGCTCATGGATACAAAATACTCAAGAAAATACATGGAAACAACCAAATACAATGACAAGAACACCCCCTCAAAAGGTAGAGGCCGAATGACGCTTCCAAAGACGCCACAAAGGGGTGGCTTCCCTTGTCGATTCTCCTCTCAAGTATGGATCAAGAAGGTGGATCTCATCGTATGTCGCTCTCCTCGTCGTTCTCTCCCCGAAAATGGCCTCCAACGGCTGCTCCTAGCCTGGAATTGAAGGTGGTGACAAGTAGAACAAGAGCTAGGGCTTTCTCCCCTTCAAAAATGAACTTCAAGCACTTAAAAGGTCATTCTCGGGATGCCATGCGGCCTGGCATGCGGTCCGCATACGGGCACTGTAGCACCCCGAATTCTGTGTAAGTTGCTGTAGTGGAGTGCTATAGTAAACTGCTACAGGGCTGTATGCGGTTAATAATGCGCTCGTATGAGTGCCCGCATGAACCTCCAGACTCAGCTGTTTCTCCAAGTTCTTGTGCTATAGTACTGCTACAGTACGGGCCTCGAAAATGGTCTTTTCCTGTCAATTTCTTCTAAAAATCTCATTGACGAGCTCCCCACGGTAACTTTTGTGCCTGTAACAAGAGATAAATCAATTTAGATCGAAAACGGGCATCCACACATAAAAATACTCAATTAATACACGAACATACATAAATAATACGTACAGTTAGGCGTTTATCACTCCTCCTAATCAGGAAAGTTTCTAAAACTTCTCCCCAATTTTAATTGTCCTTAATTCATTTCTTCATGCATGCGTTTGTATATTGAGGACAATGTGTGGATTAAGTGTGGGGGAGGATTTTACATTTTGTATTTATTGTGATGAGGCATGACTTAGGACGATCTATGATTTTATTTGTGGAATTTCTAAGTGTAAGGGGACACTAGTGTGTTGGTGTATTTTTATTGAGCTTAACTGTTAGTTTCACTCCTATCTTGAAAACCTCTTATTCTAACCGTACCCTAATTGTGGAGCCACTTGTACTTAGGAGAAACCTCTAGCTAAATGACCATTATTGTTCTTTGTTTTGTATAAAAATAAATAAATAATAAATAAATAAATAAACTAGAAAGTCGGATTCGTGTTGGGATGCCCTACCAGTTCTTTGTAAATACTTTGTAAAAAAGATGGTAGAAAGAGCTGTCGCCTTAGGAGTGTGAAAACCGCTCTTGAGTAGTCGAATTTTGGGCATTACAAGTGCGCACATTTGATGACCTACCGAGAGAAAGGGCCACCTCTAGGGTGCATGAAGCTACTACCCATTTAGTATAGTGTGAAATAAGGTCATTGTTGGCTGAGTTGATCCAACATTGCATGGGGCACACACTTTAGGGTAATCATACACACATGAGAGTACAAGGTGAGAGTGAAACTTATCAATTTTTATCAGTTGAACACACACTGACAACTGGTTTCCTATTCCAATTTTTAAATTCCTATATTAATGAGATCAGAGGTCATGCACTCATCTTCTTTCTTATGTGTTAATGTGTTTTTCTTGAGAACAAGCAAATGTTCAAGTGTGGGGGTATTTCATGAGTGCATTATATATATATTCATACCCTTTTCATGTATTTATCTTGTCCTCAAGTGTTTATTTATTGTAATTGGTGCTACTATAGGTATTATTATGTATTTGTGCAAGGAAACAGGTTCCTGTGCAAAATGACAGGATTTAGCACAATTACAGTGTGAAAAGCGGGTCAGAATATAGTGTCCCAGGCAAAACACGGGCTCAACACGCCCGTATTCCTTCCCCTGATTTTCTCAGATGAATTCTGCATCATTTGAAGTGCGGCATTGTAGCAAAATCACTGCAGCTGAGTACTGTAGCATTTACCGAAGCAAATCGTTGTAGCACGAATTTGGAGAAAAGCACGGTTTGCATGCTCCTGGCACGGGCGTGTTCTCTTGCGAACATGGGGGTCTTCTTCCTAACACGGTCATGTCAATATTGAATATTGTGATTCGCACCTTCCTGAGATAATCAGTAGCAGTGGCACACCCTTAACATGCCCAGATCTAGGTCATTTGAAGGCATTCTTCATCCTCCATTCCTCCTTCTCTTGGGGGCGGCTGTCAAGCTCTTCCCCTTCACTTTTATCGGCTGGAGTGGAGCTACGGTGAAAAATTATGAGTAGAGCGGAGCAAAGCCGACAGAACTTCATAGGAGCATCGACAGACTGGTAGAGAAGCAAAGAGGGGAGTCTTTCATGGCTTCATTACCTTTTGTTTTCTTTAGTCTTTTATGGATTTGTAAAACTATGAGGGGCTAGCCATTCTCTGGTGCCCCGGATATATGAACCTGGATGTTTACATGTTTTGTTGATCTACTTGCTTTTAATATGTCTATGAAGTTCTATTGGTTTCTTCTATTTAAATCAAGTGTTTGCATAACTCGATGAGTTCGATTTGCACAGTTGCTTGAGTAAAACTCGGTGTGTGGCTTGTTTAGTAAGTAATCACAGTTACTCCAGCAAAACTCTATGTATTTGAGAACCATAGATGCAACAATGCTCTTAAGCACACTCAAGAACCATAGGATGTAACTGGTAGGTATTAGAAGTAACACTACAAGAAAACTGTTAATTACCAATGGAATTTACCCAGAAATTATTTTCCTGGGTAATTAGCCAGGGAATAGATAGGGAATAGAAAAATATGATTAGATATAAAGGTTAGAACCATTACCCATGGATTACACAGCGAAGTACCTAGGGAATTAGCAACGACAAAACTTTCCCAAGCTATTCCTTTGCTAAATCACGTGGGAACTACCCTCCTAATATTTAGCAATAAATTACCATCGAAAATTATCCGTTGCCATCCACACCCTAGCTAATCCCTAGGTAAAATTGAATAGTTTTATAATTACCCAGGGATTAGCAAGGGAAAATATTCGTTGTTATTTGTTCCCAACTAATGCCTTGGCAAATTGAACAGCTTTAACATTACCCAAGGATTAACTAGGAAATTAGTCGTTGTTATTTGTCCGTAGCTAATCCCTTGATATTTTAATTTGTTAGGATTTTTATTTAGCAAGGGATTAGTCTCCGTAGGCAAAATTGTTGATCTTAAAAATTATACAGGGATTAGCTAAGGACGATAGCCATCATGTTTAGATCATTGCCAAGTTAAATATAAATTAACTTGATTTTTTTAGAACGGTATTAAATTGTTGTTTTTAGATTTATTATTGAATTTAATGATTTTATTATTAATTGTATAACTCCATTATGATATATACATAATTTTATAGTATGATTTAGTTAAAAAATTACATAAAAGAAAATAAATAAATAAATGCACTTTTTTTAATAATTAAAGAAATTAACTAAAATAACTAAAATGATGATGATTAATAGAAGCAAACATTATATATATATATATATATATATATATATATATATATATATATATATATAAAATAAATTAATAAATGCACTTTTTTAATAAATAAATTAATTAACTAAGATAACTAAAATGATGATGATTTATAGAAGCAAACATTATAGATATATATATAAAATAAATTAATAAATGCACTTTTTTAATAATTAAATTAATTAACTAAGATAACTAAAATGGTGATCATTAATAGAAGCGAACATTATATATATATATATATATAATTTTGATTTTTGATATGATTAATTGTACTTCATTATAATCCCAATCTATACATATAATGTACATATTTAAAAAATTGATTTTTCTCTAATATACTTTAATAATATAACAAAGTTAAAATTCAATTAAATTGCTATAAATATTTTCTCGTGTATATATTGAAATTACACTGCAGTATATTTTTTATAAATTATTATAATATTACCAGCATATTCTTATATTTTTGTTAACATGCAGGTACACAAGTGATAAACAAAAAGTAAATAAAGATAAATTTTGTAAATCATTCCCATTCATGTAAGATAATTTAATGTGTGTATGTATATATACAAACATACATGAGACATGTTGGCTTAAAAATAGAGAAACGTAAATATTTATGAGAGTGATGGTGCTCCATTTCTTGCTGATGCTTCTATGTTTTACATTGTACCAAACAAAATATGTACCCTTCATGTTGATGCTTCTATGTTTTACATTGTATTTGTGGCATGATTTTGCTGTTCTAGAGTTCATAGTTGATATCAAGATGAGTTAAATCAGATCAGTGTATTTTGTTTGGTACCTCCCACATTGTCAGTGAGAATGAATAGAAATTAGAGCATTTGAGGGAGTACCAGGGTTATCATATTGCTCTCAATGACAATGAATTACTTGGTTTTTTTTTTTTTTTTGTAAATAAATTCAATGCTTGTACCTGTTATCAGTTATCATCATGTCTGTTTGATTTATTTACCAATTGTATATAAAAGCAATTATTTTCGGAGGTTCTGATTAACTTTGAAAATTAATCATTCAATGATGATAATGCAGTCATAGATGTACTTTTCTTGTAACTATTAAGTGTTTTGGCTATCCGTATCTCAATTTGAGTCATTTACCAAATTTATGATCTTTAATTTTTGAAAGAAAGTATACTCTTGGGAATTTGTGGATTGGCTTCATAAGTTTATCGGTTGAAGATGATGAGATAGCTATAGATATAATTTACATTCACTAGTTAAGTTATCATGTTCTTTGTATCTCTTTGATTCATGTACCAAATGTATGACTTCATTTGTGAACAAACATCTTTGGCAAATGCTGATTAGTTTTACTAGTTTATGTTTTTGAGATGACAAGAGACCATAGATATGCATTGTGTTTGCTGGTTAACTTAAAATTTGTCTACATCCTAATATAATTATGAAGCATCATTTCAATATAGATTAATATAATGTAGCTATGAATTTACGTGGACCAGTAGTTTATGTTGAGAACTGACAAGGCTAACACATGCATAATTGGAAAATGAGATCCTTTTCTTATTAATATATAGATTAATATTCATAGCTTCTTGGACCAGTAGCTATGAATATTGGAAAGTCCCCATATTTTTGCTTATCTGTTCAGTGAACTCTATTTAGTGAAAGTAAGTTTTCGTATATATCTGTTAAAAGATCACAAGCATTGTTGTTTGTTCAATGAATTGCTTAGACTCCTTAGCTCAATTGTGCTATTTTTCAAGCAATCAGATTTGATAAATTCTATCATATCATTGTTAACTTAACTCATATGGGAGCTTGTGCTGGTGTTATTACTCCTGATAATTTCAATCATTTTATTGTTTCCGTTGTTTATAATTCTAATCATCTTCGTGCCCAATGTTCTCTTTGGCAGGAGCTCACCCGTATCTTCACCATCAGTCTCCCCTGGCTTGCAATCGGAGACTTCAACTCCATCATCAATAGACATGAACACAAAGGTGGTTCGTATAATTACTATTCCCGCAAAGCTAGATTCTTTGTTAATTTTATTGATAACACTAATGATAAGTGTCTAAATGTATATGTTTTAATATGCGTATTTTGTACACTTAGCATGTATTTTGTTAAGAATTGATGCCCGTTTTGTGCTTAATCGACTATTATTTATGTTGTAGGACACGGGGTAGCCATGAGGAGCACGAAAATGCAATTTGGGCGAAAAAGGATGAAATTCAGGCGTCGCAGCACTGTAGCTGGGAGCACTGTAGCGTATTTACTGTAGCAGGAGTTTTGGGCTGGAAATGATGGAAGTGTATAAGAATGAACAGTGCAGCATACGGGGCTGTATAAGGGGCCGTGAGCATCAAAAGACAGTGATTTTGTACTAGGGTTCACGGCCCCTTATCCACCCCGGGATACACCCCCACATGAGCCAAGTTTTGCCTTATCTTTGCCTACCTATCCACCCCGGGATACTGCGGGAATATATATAGATGCTTTTAGGGCACACAAAGGGGACTTTCACTTGGCCTTTGAGGCCGCCGCCACCGCAACTTCTTGAGGCCTTCCGGCCACCTTTCAGCGGCGATCCTTGTGAGAAACGAGCACACATCATCACCAAGGGGGAGAGGAGCAAGGGAGAAGGAGTTTGTGTGAAGATCTAAGCCACCATTGCATCATCATTTGAAGCCTCATCCATTCAAGGAGATCACAACCTAGAGGGGGTTTTCATTGCTTCTTTTATGTTTTTGTCTTCCTTGTATGTTGTTTAAGTGTCCCTTATAATGAGGGATTAACTTATCATTGTCTTTAGATTTGGATGAACCTAGGGTTAATCTTGTGTATGAACTTTGGATGTTGTTATTAATTTAGTTTGATGGTTGTTTGAGATTCAATCTTTCATGCTTTCATGTCTAGAATTACATTTGTGGAGAAATCCGTAATTCTTTTATGAGTTGTATGCGTAGATGTGACCTACTCACATGTACTAGATCTAGGAGAGATTGAAAGGGGATTCTTGTGTCGACACACCGAAAAATTGGGTGCCGGTAGCCCTCCATTGCTATGTTTAAGCCGAAGGATAGTAGGTTTACTCTTATTAGAGATTTCCTTGAACTCTTTGCGATCGTAGGTGGGTTAATACGGAGAGATTCCGATTAACCCTCGTATGGGATTAGGGGTTAGTCGCCGAGAAATTGGGGTTAACCTATTTATGATATCTCTAGGTATTAAATGCCATCAACACATTTTAAACCATCTTAGTTTGGACCTCAATGACAACCCTAGGTGGATTCCTTATCCAAACACTCCCTTCTCGTGCTTGATACTCCCTTGTTTATTTACATTCGTGTGCTAGTGACCCGGCCATTAGGTTAGTTAGTTTACTTTACTTTGTTCTTTTCACTAAGAATTGTAGGCTAGAAAATAAATGAAGGTTGAGTAATAGTACTTCCTTGGCCCCAGTGGAATACGACCCCCGTGTCACTCACAGGGTATTACTTGGCGATCCCGTACACTTGCGGGGAAGCAATCAAGTTTTTGGCGCCGTTGCCGGGGACATTCAAGGAATATTAGGAAAGCTTGTAGTCTATTGCCCTAGCCATTTTTCTTTTCTTTGTACATTATACTCTTTGTAGATATTTTTCTTCTTGTTCATATTACTTTTATTTTATACTCTTTCATTTTGATTTTGTTCTTTGTATTCTCTTTTGTGTGAGGTACAATTCAATTGGAAGATGCAAGGTGCTAGCTCCTCCGTTGCACAAGTTAAGAATGTTGAGCATACGGGGGGGGGGGGGGGGGGGGGGGGGGGGGGGGGGTCAAGACCACAAGGAAATCCATTTTGCCCAACTTACAATCCGGAGTGGAAATACCACCCAAACTTTTCTGGGAATCAAGGGCAACAACAACAAAAAGTTTCCCCTCCTCAAGGTCCTCAGTATCAAGCACCACAAGTAAAAAGATTTACTACTGAGGATGTATTGGCGAAATTCATGATAAACACTGAAAGTAGATTTCAAGTCGTCGATACCAAACTTGAAGCCATCACCACTGAACTTCATGCCCTTGATGCCAAATATAATGCACGATTTGAGGGCATTGATGCCACCCTTTTGGCAATACAAGCCTCTCTTCACAAGCTAGAAAGTCGGGTTGAACAATTATTTCATGAGCGAGCAAAAGAGCCCCATTCTACGAACAACAATGAAAATGAAGAGGGTTATTGCCAAGAAGAGGTGGATGAGGACTTTGGTATCTTGGTTGCTAATATGGAATAAAAAGTTGCATCAACATCACTTGAGCAAGCCCTTAGCATAGAAATGACTCAAAACACTAAACACAAAAGAGAATCATTCGGGACAACTGAAGATGTGGGTAGAGGGTTGAAGCCACCCAATGACCCACCAATGCCGATTCTAGACACGTCCCAACCAAAACTTTTTCCTTGGAGGCCCAAACGATTTTTATGGGTGATCAAAGGAAGATTGACGTTGGTTGAAGAAGGAGATGTGGGTAGGAGGTTTACACCACCCAAGGACCCACCTATGCCGAGTTTGAAAAGACTTCAACCTTATCTATTTCCTTGGAGGCCAAAACAAATCTTGAGGAAGCTCCAAGGAAATTCAGGCAGGACCAAAGTAGAAGCGGGGAGGATGCTCAAATCAACCAAGGATCCGCCCAAGTTCAAATTGCACAACTCCCGGCCCAAGCTTTTTCCATGGAGGCCAAAATGTGACTCATGCTTGACCTCCAAATTTTCATCATCCCGGAAGGTATGTTTCATATTTCTTGGTAGTTCTTATGCCACTTCTAGCCGGGATGAACACACCGTTTTCAAGCCTCCTTAGGTAAGAAAGAGGTACGTCGAGCTAATGACGTTAAACAAGCGCTTCTTGGGAGGCAACCCAAGCTTTAAATTTCTTCATTATCTTCATTTTGTGTTTTTAGTTGAGTGTGTTTTGTGTATTTGTGTTTCTTTCGTATTTTTGTTTGTTTGAATAAGTCCATGCTTGTTTGCCTTGTAAATTTTTCTCAATGTCGTTTTTGTGTTTTAATTATTAACCATCTTGAGAAGCATTTTTTTGATGTTATGTCATGCATTAGATCGAGTTTTTAAGCATTTCTTTCAAGTTGGAGGTGTTCTTAATCAATTCATGGCCTTCATTTGGTGTTTTGGGTTGCATTTGAAAGGTTTCCAGAGTTTTCCAGGTCCTCACGGCCTCAAGGGGGTCGTTTGAGAGGCCGTCTGCCCCCATCCAGTGCGTTTTGCCTAGGGCATACGGCCCCCCTCAAGGCCCTTAAGGGGGCTGTATGGATACTGTAGCACATTAAGTTCTTGCCACCCTCTCTCTTTCTCTTCATTTCTCCTTCTTCCCACACGATTTTCTCTTTTCTTTCTCCACCAAATCTTGGCCAAATCTTCTCATTTCGTCTCCTAGATCACCTCCTAACCTCTTTGAGAAGTCGATCTAATGGTTTTCTTCGAGCTTAACTCTAGTTTTCTCAAGTTTTCGTCGGTATGCTCTTTGATGCCCTAACTTTATGTTTTTCATTTTTTCTTGCATTCTTGGAGCTTTTGTGTGGATGTTTTCAAGCATTTTTTTTTATTTTGGTGGTGTGATGGTTATGGATGAGTTTTCAATTGATTTTATGTAAAAAATTTTTGGATTTTCATGTTTTTGGGGAGGTTCTTTCGGAGTGAACAGTACCCATACGGCCCCCATACGGCCGTATGGGTACTATTCATCATTTTACCCAATTTTTCTCCAAATTTTGCACCACATTTTGGTTTGTCTTGGTTTCCTCTATGCTTGATTAGGTTTTTCATGATTTGTAGGAATGTAGAGGAAGAAGGAATCGACAAGCAATCAACGACAAGGACTAGCATGGACACTTTGTTTTGTTGTCTTAGACTTTAGTTTATAGCTTTTGTGTTATTTTTGTGTTTTGTTTGAGTCTTTGCATGATTACTCCCCATATCTCCTTTGTGAATTTTGTGGAATGATGATGTGCCCTTTTTGCCTTGTAGGGCATTAAGGGAAATTTGGTGAGCTTCTCCGCATTCAATGGAGATTGGACCCGACATGTATAGCTCGCCGTACTCTATGTTTGGGTCACACATCGCTAGTTGCACAAGATAAACCGGGGAAGTTCATTTTCACCCTCCTCTAATGTTTTTATTGATTATATTGCCATGTTATCCATGATTAGTGTACATTGAGGGCAATGTACAACACTAGGTGTGGGGATGGGTGTTTTTACATGTATTAGGTCAACTTTACATGCTAGTGTTATCAATGATGGCTTGTTACTTTCTTGTGAGATTCTTCAAGTATGAATTAATGATTGATGTGAGTTACATTTTTATTGTTGTGCTCTATTGAATCCTATTTCACCCCTAGTATTGTTTTGTGTACTGAGTCTTTTGTTGATGCCCTGGGAATAGCCTACTTGACTTTCTTAACTCTCTTGTATGCTTAACACACAATTTTGAGTACTTAGCCTTAGACTACTAAGTTCTATCCTTCAATGAACTCTTAAGAACTTCTAAGTCTTTTTGAGCTAGTCCTAGTTTTGTTACTTGTAGTGCAGTCTAAAGGTTTGATCTAGGGTGAATAAAAAAAAAAAAAAAAAAAAAAACAGAGTCTATGTCAGTATTCCTCTGCTAATGAAGCATGAATGCGTCTATGTAGACTGTAATCGAGTAGTTGGGTGGCTCTTGTGCCTAACCAGCATGTGCATCCTCCAAAAAGATTTTTGTGCAGTCTACGTTAGGCGGACTCAGAAAAAAAAAATAAAAGGGTGTATATAGTTGCAAATAAAAACCCTAGTGATCTCTTGGACTGCCTACTTGAGTTCGTGAGTGGAAATGGGATTTAATCTCAAGTTATAGACTTAGAAGCATCTTATTTGTTCATTGAAGTGGCACTTAGCATTTTAAGACTTGGTACTCTGTACTTGTGGAGTGATTGGCATATAGAGCTTTATTGATTGAAGTCATAGGGCTAGACTAGGTCAGGGCAAATGAGATGAAAGAGTCACTTACACTACACAAACATATAAGAGGTGAGACAGGATCTTTTTGTTGTACGTATTGACTGTAACTCAATATCTGTAGCATAATAATGCAGCAGGAACACTGTAGCAAGCTACTATTCACTTTTGCTGAAAATCAGGATTTCAGAGAGTTCACACGGGCGTGTGGAAATTCCACACGGCCATGTACTGTAGCAAAAACATTGTTCATGGTTCGCCGAAAATCAACAAAACCGAATTTCCACACGGGCGTGTGGAATTCCTGGTTTTTACACAGGGCCGTATGGAATTAACACAGGGGCGTGTGGAACTCCGATTTCAGCCTATAAATAGCCCGTTTTCAGATCTATTTGGGGACCCTCCCCTTCTATCACTTGGATATCTTTTGGGGGGCTTTCGGCTAGGGTTTGGAGAGGTTCTTGGAGGTTTTTGGAGGCGATTAAACGGCATCGACATCGACATCCTTTGGAAGAAAGCTATTGGGGAAGCTCTCATCGGTATTGATTTGTCGAGGTGTGCCCTAGGCTTGACAAGGGATTTGTTGGAGAAGGCACGCGACTACACAAGACCATCGATACGATCTACAAGGGGGTTTTCTTTATGGTTTTCATGCATATGTGACACGACCTTTTGCGTGCGTACCGCAAGTGCACGGCCTTGTCGAAGTAATAAAATACCCTGGTGAGTGGGTAGTCGTATCCACAGGGAATAGTGTTCAGAAACAAGTGTTATCGCTATTTAGCTATGATGGGAATCGATGACGAGAAAAGTATGTATGTATAGATATAAAAGAAAATAAAAGAGTGCAAGAAGAATAATGAGGGTAGGAGAGGTAATCGATATAACGATGGGGTACCCGGACAAAGTTTCCCCTAGGATTAATGCTTCTAGTGCAAAACTTGTATTATGCTCTACAATTGATGCCTATTGAGTCGAGGATATCCTTAAACACACGGTCCCAAACATAAGGTCAACCGTGACTAACCCCAATATTATGTCCCGGCATTAGGATTCACGTCAACCCTTCACTCTGTTGATTGCTCAACTAAGCCCCAGGGGAGTATATCTACCTAAGCCTAACACTACGTGGAGTTGCTTTAAGCTCTAGGGATTCCTAGTGATAAAACCTGTTCCTATGTGTAGTAGTTCTAACCCTTTGGTCCAGGTGGAAGAACCCTAGTCTAAATTAAGCCCAGTGCATAGGATTCACATCACCCCAAAACCTTGGGGGAGTTTGTCTACCTAGCAGTTCACTCTATTTCGACCTCTAATGAATCAAGGAATCGGAGGTAGGGAGAAATCACAACGGAAGGGAAAGGGGTACGTCGCTACCTCACAACTCTCCCTCTCAACCCTTTTCAATCTTAAGGAGTCTAACCCTATAGAGGTTGTCACACCCTCAAAGGATAACTTAATAGATTCTCAACCCTAGTGTCACATCTAAGGGAAAACAATAACAAGATAAAATCAAGATTGAAACTCAATAAAAGAACATCAAATTAAGAAAACATAATAAAAGTCATAGAAACAATATCATCCTAGGGTTTACAAGTCCGAATACCCACTAGGGTTTAGCTCTCCATGGAGCAATACAAAATCAATAAAGAATTTAAGAAAATATGCATGAAAACCATAAAGAAAACCCCCTTGTAGATCGTATCGATGGTCTTGTGTAGTCGCGTGTCTTCTCCAACGAATCCCTTGTCAAGCCTAAGGCACACCTCGACAAATCAATGCCGATGAGAGCTTCCCCAATAGCTTTCTTCCAAAAGATGTCGATGTCGATGCCGTTTAATCGCCTCCAAAAACCTCCAAGAACCTCTCCAAACCCTAGCCGAAAGCCCCCCAAAAGATATTCAAGTGATAGAAGGGAAGGGTCCCCAAATAGATCTGAAAACGGGCTATTTATAGGCTGAAATCGGAGTTCCACACGCCCCTGTATTAATTCCACACGGCCCTGTGTAAAACCAGGAATTCCACACGCCCGTGTCTTAATTCCACACGGCCGTGTGGAAATTCTGAAATCGTGATTTTTCGGCACTGTGAACAGTAACTTTGCTACAGCGCTTTTGCTACAGTGCACGTCCGTGTGGAATTTCCACACGCCCGTGTGAAGTCTCTGGCTTTCTGGAAAATATTTCACACGGCCGTGTGTTAATTCCACACGCCCGTGTGAACTCTCTGAAATCCTGATTTTCGGCAACAGTGAACAGTAGCTTGCTACAGTACTTTCGTTACCGTATTTTTGCTACAGTACTTAGCCTAAAATGCTCCCGAATTCATCGTTCTTCATCGAGGCCATTGAATTGGGCACACAATTAATGGTAGATTATGTCGATTACTTTATTTCTCTTCTTTGACGAAATTCTCCAATGCTACACGAGTTAGACTTTTGTGAATGTGACTGCCCTTGTGCCCCTCCAATGTAGGTTGGCACACACCCACAAGTCTAAACTCGTGCCTTGTTCCTTGCTTGGTCCAAGAACTCGTCAACAATGGCGAACATAACCTATTCTTGCTTCATTCTTCTCCAAATTGGCTCCACAACCCTACAATGCACAAAAGTAAACAAATGCACACTTTTTAGTGATAAAATATGATTAAATCAATGCTCATTGCAAGATAATAACATTTCGCATTACTATAACACAAGCACTTATCAAATCCCCCCACACTTAAGCTTTTGCTTGTCCTCAAGAAAAATAGAACGTGAAAGTATTTGGGAAGAACAATTGAAAGTGCTCGGCCTTAGGTTCACCAAAAGCATGCAAAAGAAGCATTCTACAAGTAAGGGGAACTCAAAACATTGCATAAGGTTACCAATGCTCTAGCTAAAAACTCGAATTAAAAAGGATAAAACTCGAAAATGTGTTAGTATGTGCGATCTTACTCAAGAGAACCAACGAGTACTCCTCAAACTTTGGTTAGAAAGGACTTATTTATATACAAAAACAAAAAAATAGTGGTGGAAGTAGTAGCTTCACACATCCTTGAAGGTAGCCCTTTCCTAGGCGGCCGCCAAAGGTGGCTTTCACTCTTTCGAGGAGGTAGCTCTTTCTACCGGGGTAGTAGCTTTCACGCATCCCATGAGATAGCTCTTTCTCTCATTAGGGCATAACTTGTATCCGACTTATGAGAGTAGCTGCATACTTCATAGGCGGTAGCTCTTGCCACCCCAAATGCATAATTAAAACAAAGCTAATATTTACAAACTCATATATTTTTTCTCTTTTTCTCTTTTCATTTTTCCACTTTTTTTTTCCTTATATATGCATTTTCCAAAGTAAAACTAAGAACAACGATAAACTTGTCCTTAAAAACTTCAAGATTGAGTTTCCAAAAGATTCCAAGAGTAAGTTGTGCAATATAAGATAATCGAGCAAAAATTCCCTAAAATTCAAGTAGAAACTAGAGCATGATAGGATACAATGTTAAAAATTCTCCTAAACTATAAGAATACACCGTTGCAACTAAGGTGAACCGCCATAGGCTACATGAGCATAAGCAATTGAACGCACAAGTAAAGGTGTGTGCAATTTGAACTCCCCCCCACACTTAAGATGTACATTGTCCTCAATGTACGCATGCAAGCACAATAAGAAGTATAACAATCAAAACATCATGTGTGAAGGTGGGCAATTAAAACAATACTCCCCTGAACTCCTAGTGGTACGTTTGATGGAGCTATGTTCATTGAGGGTTGAGTCTCAACGGGTTGTGGAGGGTACACGGTCCCATGACCATGCCTATGACTAGTACTCAAATTCCTTGCATCCAAGACCATCTGCACGTACACAAGGGGGATCAGTGAAGCTCAATAAAAGTAAAATAAAACAAAAGAAAACTAAAACGAAAAAAGCCTCAAGCGTCAGTGTCGTCCGTTCTTCGATCTCCGGTGCTGCTGTCAATGCTGATACTGGTGGATCTGGTGTTGAAAAAGAAAAGATTGACGAAGAAAAGGAGAAAATATGCTTACCGACGAAGTGAAAATCAAAAACTTCGAATATGGTCGGAAAACAACTTAAAAACTCCTTAAATGGACAAAGAGAGGGTTGGGAAAATGTGAGGAAACATCCCTTGAGTGTGGAGGCATTTAGAATTGAAAAGGCAAAAGAAGATTTTAAAATTAAAAACGACCTATCATGTTCTGTACATCCACACGGCCGTGTGGAATTTCCACACGGCCGTGTGCCTCCACAAGAAGGGTTCACAGGGGCAGTCACACCCCCTTGTGTTTCCTCTGTTTGCTTTCTAGAACATACACACGGCCGTGTGGAAATTCCACACGGCCGTGTGCCCAACCTGGCTAACACACGGCCGACCACAGGGGCACCCACACGCCCCTGTGGACTCTCTGGATCCCAAGAAAATCATCTAAGTGTTCCACACGGCCGTGTGGAATTTCCACACGGCCGTGTGCCATGCAGACGCTCACCCACATGGGCACTCACACGTCCCCTGTGAGCCTCTAGATGAAGTTCTTGTTCTGCAGAACATCCACACGGCCGTGTGGAATTTCCACACGGCCGTGTGCTATAAACATGGGCACTCACAGGGGCACTCACACTGCCCCTGTGTCTCTCGGGATGGAAAGTTGTAGCTCTGCAAAGATCCACACGGCCGTGTGGAAATTCCACACGGCCGTGTGCCTTCATATGGTCGTTCACAGGGGCAATCACACGCCCCTGTGTCTTCTCTGGATGAGTTCTGAACTGTGACACACGCCCGTGTGGAAATTCCACACGGCCGTGTGTCTTCTCTGGATGACTTAGAAAAATTTGCAAGCTTTGCAGAAAATTTCAGAAACTCAAATACAACGTTCAGAGCTTGCACGTACAATAAAAATTCGACCAGAGATCCATGAAAACACACTCAAACGACCCAAAACTTCGACAATCACAATTAGGCACACTACAACACCAATAATCCATAAGAAATCACATCACACGCATAATAAAATGAAAACACCAACACTAAGCAATTATTCATGCTAAAACTAAACTAAAACCTAGAAAAGCAATAAAAACTTTGGTTGCCTCCCAAGAAGCGCTTGTTTAACGTCACTAAGCTTGACGTACCTCTTTCTTACCTCAAGGCGGCTTGAAAAGAGTGTGTTCCTCCCGACAAGATCTTGCATAGCTACTTCCTTTAAACCAAAAATCGACTTGCCGAGGTGGAGTATTTGTTGGAGGGTCCAACCATCCTACTTTTGGCCTCCAAGGAAACAATTTGGGTTGGGAATTGTCCAAGCTTAGCATAGGTGGGTCATGGGATGGTTTAAATACCCTCCCCACATCGTTTTCCCTTCCCAAAGTCTCTTTCTTGCTTTTTATGAGTTGATCAATCCCAAAGAGCGGTGCTTGTTCCATTACTTTAGGGTTTGCTTCTTCTTGTGTATTTTCATCTTGAAAGGAACATGACACTAGCAAATCCCCTTGAAAATTTTCTTCCTCACAAGCACACTGTTCTTTCAAGCAATCCAAATTCTCAACAAGATGTTCTTCCTCTTTCTTTTCAATTTCTACAGTAATGTACTCGGTATATCTCATTTCTTCATTGTCGTTCACTACCACATCAACTCTACAAGGGTCTTGCGTTACTTGCTCAAATACTTCATGTTCCTTGGAGAGTGTGTCAAGTATCCATCCTAATTGATGCTCAAGGTTGTTGTAGGAGGCTTCATGACACTTTCGTGTGGCTTCCATACTTTGGCAAGAGGCATTGGATGCTTCAATAAAATTGTCTAGCACTTTTTTCCACGGAGGTGCATCCTCTTCGAGTCTCTCATCCTTTTGAAATTGCTCTTGAGGTGCTTCCCAATGTTGTCCATCGTTATTCCATAAAAAATTTTGGTAGCTCCTTTCATTTGGATGAGATGTGTTGTAGCATGGATTACTTTGTTGTTGTGAAGCAATAATTCGATCAAGCTTTGTACTGAGAGCTTCAACTTGAGAATATAGCTCCATGATTGAATCAATCTCCATTTAGGCTCCTTGCAAGAAAAGGTAAGTCAAAACAAAAGAAAACAAATAAGAATGACGGAAGAATAAGAAAAGGGTGAAATAGAGTGAATGACGAATAGCCAAAATAGCAAAGTGCAAATGTCTCTAAAATGCCTATTCCCCGGCAACGGCGCCAAAAACTTGACACGACCTTTTGCGTGCGTACCGCAAGTGCACGGCCTTGTCGAAGTAATAAAATACCCTGGTGAGTGGGTAGTCGTATCCACAGGGAATAGTGTTCAGAAACAAGTGTTATCACTATTTAGCTATGATGGGAATCGATGACGAGAAAAGTATGTATGTATAGATATAAAAGAAAATAAAAGAGTGCAAGAAGAATAATGAGGGTAGGAGAGGTAATCGATATAACGATGGGGTACCCGGACAAAGTTCCCCCTACGATTAATGCTTCTAGTGCAAAACTTGTATTATGCTCTACAATTGATGCCTATTGAGTCGAGGATATCCTTAAACATACGGTCCCAAACATAAGGTCAACCGTGACTAACCCCAACACTATGTCCCGGCATTAGGATTCACGTCAACCCTTCACTCTGTTGATTGCTCAACTAAGCCCCAGGGGAGTATATCTACCTAAGCCTAACACTACGTGGAGTTGCTTTAAGCTCTAGGGATTTCTAGTGATAAAACCTGTTCCTATGTGTAGTAGTTCTAACCCTTTGGTCCAGGTGGAAGAACCCTAGTCTAAATTAAGCCCCAGTGCATAGGATTCACATCACCCCAAAACCTTGGGGGAGTTTGTCTACCTAGCACTTCACTCTATTTCGACCTCTAATGAATCAAGGAATCGGAGGTAGGGAGAAATCACAACGGAAGGGAAAGGGGTACGTCGCTACCTCACAACTCTCCCTCTACACCCTCTTCAATCTTAAGGAGTCTAACCCTATAGAGGTTGTCACACCCTCAAAGGATAACTTAATAGATTCTCAACCCTAGTGTCACATCTAAGGGAAAACAATAACAAGATAAAATCAAGATTGAAACTCAATAAAAGAACATCAAATTAAGAAAACATAATAAAAGTCATAGAAACAATATCATCCTAGGGTTTACAAGTCCGAATACCCACTAGGGTTTAGCTCTCCATGGAGCAATACAAAATCAATAAAGAATTTAAGAAAATATGCATGAAAACCATAAAGAAAACCCCCTTGTAGATCGTATCGATGGTCTTGTGTAGTCGCGTGTCTTCTCCAACGAATCCCTTGTCAAGCCTAAGGCACACCTCGACAAATCAATGCCGATGAGAGCTTCCCCAATAGCTTTCTTCCAAAGGATGTCGATGTCGATGCCGTTTAATCGCCTCCAAAGACCTCCAAGAACCTCTCCAAACCCTAGCCGAAAGCCCCCCAAAAGATATTCAAGTAATAGAAGGGAAGGGTCCCCAAATAGATCTGAAAACGGGCTATTTATAGGCAGAAATCGGAGTTCCACACGCCCTTGTGTTAATTCCACACGGCCCTGTGTAAAACCAGGAATTCCACACGCCCGTGTCTTAATTCCACACGACCGTGTGGAAATTCTGAAATCGTGATTTTTCGGCACTGTGAACAGTAACTTTGCTACAGTGTTTTGCTACAGTGCACGTCCGTGTGGAATTTCAACACACCCGTGTGAAGTCTCTGGCTTTCTGGAAAATATTTCACACGGCCGTGTGTTAATTCCACACGCCCGTGTGAACTCTCTGAAATCCTGATTTTCGGAAACAGTGAACAGTAGCTTGCTACAGTACTTTCGTTACAGTATTTTTGCTACAGTACTTAGCCTAAAATGCTCCCGAATTCATCGTTCTTCATCGAGGCCATTGAATTGGGCACACAATCAATGGTAGATTATGTCGATTACTTCATTTCTCTTCTTTGACGAAATTCTCCAATGCTACATGAGTTAGACTTTTGTGAACGTGACTGCCCTTGTGCCCCTCCAATGGAGGTTGGCACACACCCACAAGTCTAAACTCGTGCCTTGTTCCTTGCTTGGTCCAAGAACTCGTCAACAATGGCGAAATAACCTATTCTTGCTTCATTCTTCTCCAAATTGGCTCCACAACCCTACAATGCACAAAAGTAAACAAATGCACACTTTTTAGTGATAAAATCTGATTAAATCAATGCTCATTGCAAGATAATAACACTTCGCATTACTATAACACGAGCACTTATCAATATGTTCTTAAACTATTTATTGACTTTGTATTGCTCCATGGAGAGCTAAACCCTAGTGGGTATTCGGACTTGTAAACCCTAGGATGATATTGTTTCTATGACTTTTATTATACTTTCTTAATTTAATGTTCTATTATTGAGTTCCAATCTTGCATGCCGATTGTATGAGATTTTTCCTTAGCCGTGACACTAGGGTTGAGAATCTATTAGGTTATCCTTTGAGGGTGTGACAAACTCTATAGGATTAGACTACACAAGGTTGGAGAGGGTTGAGAGGGAGAGTTGTGAGGTAGCGATGTACCCCTTTATCCTCCGGTGTGGTTTCTCCCTACCTCCGTTTCCTTGATTCATTAGCGGTCGAGATAGAGTGAAGTGCTAGGTAGATAAACTCCCCTGTGGCTTAGTTACGCGAGTAACAGAGTGAAGGGTTGAAGTGAATCCTACGCACTGGGGCTTAATCTAGACTAGGGTTCTTCCACCTGGACCAAAGGGTTAGAACTACACATGGGAACAGGTTTTACCACTAGGAGTCCCTAGAACTTAATGCAATCCCACGTAGTGTGAGGCTTAGGTAGATATACTCCTCTAGGGCTTAGTTGACAGGTCAACAAGAGTCAAGAGTCGTAGTGAATCCTAATGCCGGGGCATAGTATTGGGGTCAGTCACGGTTGACCTTAGGTTTGGGACCGTGTGTTTAAGGTAATCCTCGACTCAATTAGACATCAATTAGAGGGTATAATACTAGTCTTGCACTATAAGCATTAGTCTTAGGGGGAGCTTTGTCCGGGTACCCCATCTTTATATCGATTACCTCTCCTACCCTCATTATTCTTCTTGCACTCTTTTATTTTCTTTTACATTTATATATATATATATATATATATATATATATATATACTTCTTTCATCATCGACTTCTTTCATAGCTAAATAGCGATAACACTTGTTTCTGAACACTATTCCCTGTGGATACGACTACCCACTCACCAGGGTATTTTTATTACTTCGACAACCCGTGCACTTGCGGGGTACACACGCAAGGGGTGTGTCACGTATTTACTATAGCAGTTGCTATTGCACCTGAGGAGTTTTGGGCTGGAAATGATGGAAGTGCATAAGAATGAACAGTGCAGCATACGGGGCCGTATAAGGGGCCGTGAGCATCAAAAGACAGTGATTTTGTACTAGGGTTCACGGCCCCCTATCCACCCCGGGATACACCCCCACATGGGCCAAGTTTTGCCTTATCTTTGCCTACCTATCCACCCCGGGATACTGCGGGAATATATATAGATGTTTTTAGGGCACACAAAGGGGACTTTCACTTAGCCTTTGAGGCCGCCGCCACCGTAACTTCTTGAGGCCTTCCGGCCACCTTTCAGCGGCGATCCTTGTGGGAAACGAGCGCACATCATCACCAAGGGGAAGAGGAGCAAGGGAGAAGGAGTTTGTGTGAAGATCTAAGCCACCATTGCATCATCATTTGAAGCCTCATCCATTCAAGGAGATCACAACCTAGAGGGGGTTTTCATTGCTTCTTTTATGTTTTTGTCTTCCTTGTATGTTGTTTAAGTGTCCCTTATAATGAGGGATTAACTTATCATTGTCTTTAGATTTGGATGAACCTAGGGTTAATCTTGTGTATGAACTTTGGATGTTGTTATTAATTTAGTTTGATGGTTGTTTGAGATTCAATCTTTCATGCTTTCATGTCTAGAATTATATTTTTGGAGAAATCCGTAATTCTTTTATGAGTTGTATGCGTAGATGTGACCTACTCACATGTACTAGATCTAGGAGAGATTGAAAGGGGATTCTTGTGTCGACACGCCGAGAAATTGGGTGCCGGTAGCCCTCCATTGCTAGGTTTAAGAAGAAGGATAGTAGGTTTACTCCTATTAGAGATTTCCTTGAACTCTTTGCGATCGTAGGTGGGTTAATACGGAGAGATTCCGATTAACCCTCGTATGGGATTAGGGGTTAGTCGCCAAGAAATTGGGGTCAACCTATTTATGATATCTCTAGGTCTTAAATGCCATCAACACATTTTAAACCATCTTAGTTTGGACCTCAATGATAACCCTAGGTGGATTCCTTATCCAAACACTCCCTTCTCGTGCTTGATACTCCCTTGTTTATTTACATTCGTGTGCTAGTGACCCGGCCATTAGGTTAGTTAGTTTACTTTACTTTGTTCTTTTCACTAAGAATTGTAGGCTAGAAAATAAATGAAGGGTGAGTAATAGTACTTCCCTGGCCCCAGTGGAATACGACCCCCGTGTCACTCACAGGGTATTACTTGGCGATCCCGTACACTTGCGGGGAAGCAATCAACTAACCTCCTGGATCTCAACTTCTCCGGCCCTGATTTCACTTGGTGTAACAACCAACTTGGTCTTGTTCGAAGATGGGCTAGGCTCGACCGGGGTTTAGTCAACAGCTTATGGTTGGATAAGTTTCGTTTATATTCAATTAAGCATTTACCCAAACTTTTTTCTGATCATGCTCCCCTTCTCCTGTTGTTATATCCGCATGCTAATAATGCTACTAGAATTTTTTGCTTTGAAAACTTCTGGCTTGACTTTATCGGTTGTCATGAGGCTGTTAAAAATGTGCCGTCTTTCTTTTCTAGAGGCAATCCGGTGCATGCTTTTTCGCATTTCATTTATCGCTTTCGCATTAAAATTATTTCTTGGAAGCATGACGGTTTAACCCCTCTGGATGTCGATATTAATAATACTGAGGCTGCTATTGTAGCTTTGGAAGCTTCTGATTCTACAGGTTCTTCTGTCGAGTTTGAACTCTCAGACCTCTACACCAAATTCGCATCTCTTCATTGCCAAAACTCCTTGCGTTGGGCACAACGGGCTCATCTTCTTTGGCTGAAGGATGGGGATCAAAACACCGCTTTCTTTCATAATTCAGTTCGTATCCGTTCTCATAATAATTTTATTTCTGAAATCACTAATTTGCTTGGTTCTTCTTCCTGTGAGCATTCGGATATTGCCAACTCCTTCAGTCAGTACTTCTCCAACTTGTGGACTGCCCCTACTGCTTGCAATCACTTGGACACCCTCTGTTCTCTTCCGGGTAATCTCCCAACTCTTTCTGAGACTGCTGGTCATTTTCTTACTCGGGATGTTACTCGTGAGGAGATCTACTGGGTTGTTCTTGATCTTCCGTCTCGTAAGAGCCCTGGTCCTGATGGTTTTAATGCCGAATTTTACAAATTCTTCTGGAATGATATTGGTGATATGCTGGTCTCTGCGGTTAAGTATTTTTTTGACAATTCCTTTATGCCTAATTCGTGGGGTAAAACCTTTATTGCCCTTATTCCAAAAAAAGATAAACCTACTTTGGTTTCTGATTATCGCCTGATTTCGCTGTGCAATGTTTTCTATAAAATTGTTTCTAAACTTCTTGCTAATCGCCTTTTGACTGTTCTCCCGTCTCTTATTGGTCTAGAGCAGTCGGGCTTTTTAGCAGGGCGTTGTATTTATGATAACATTATTGCTTTACAAGAAGTGGTGCATTCTATTGAGAATTCGATTAACGACCCCTCTAGGATGATTATCAAAATTGATTTCGAAAAAGCTTATGACACCATTAGTTGGAGTGCAATTCTTGCTACCCTTGCGAAAATGAATTTCCCCAGTTGTTGGATTTCTTGGATAAATACCTGTCTGAATTCTAGTTCTTTCTCTATCCTAATTAATGGTCAACCTACTTCCTGGATTACCCCCTCTCAAGGCGTTCGTCAAGGAGATCCCATTTCTTCCTACTTATTTATTTTAGTTTCCCAAAATTTGACGATGATGCTTAATTCAGCCCTTAGTAGCAATCTTATCCCTGGTTTCAATGACAATATCAGACATAATTTCAATCATCTTTTATATGCTGATGATTTGGTTCTTGTTACCCGGGCTTCCAGGTTTGCTGCTCGTCATATTAACATTTGTCTTGATTTGTTTGGCCAATTTTCTGGTCAACGTCTGAATGATTCTAAGTCAGCCATTTATTTCCCCTCTTGGTTTAATAAACATGTTCAGAATAGTATTTGTTCAATCCTCCATATCAATACTGCTTTGTTTCCTTTTAAATATCTTGGTGTTTTTATATCCCCTAAGAAGCTTGCTGCCTCAGTCTTTGATTCTATGATCGATAAAATTAGTCGCACTTGCAATAGATAGAATCATTTTAAGTTGTCTAAAGCTACTAAGTGTGTTCTTATCAATTCTTCCCTTCTGTCTATCCCTAGTTTCTACCTGTCAGTTTACCCTATCCCTGACACAGTTCTTTCTAAGATTACCAAGACTGTTAGAAATTTCTTTTGGCATCAGGGGTGGCAATGGAATGGGCATCCACGCTGTGGCTTGGAATATTATTACTACACCTAAATCTGAGGAGGGTCTTTCAATCTGTAATCTCTCAATTTTGAAGCACTCTCTTCTTCCAAAGCATGTCTTTAAATATCTTAATAATAACGATATTATTTGGGTTGACATTTTGAAGTTCAAATATGGTAACATTAACTTTTGGACCAATCCCATTCCCTCTAGATGTTATTCTTTCTTTCGAGGGTTGTGCTCTACTGCTCATATTCTTAAACCTCACTATTGGATCAAAACTGTCAATCCTAATAATACTTTTATCTCCATGACCCTTGGTGCTTTGATTTGCCTTTGGCTTACAAACCTACTATGCTCAATATGGAATATAACATAGACTCTATTTGTTTGTCTGATCTCTCTCTTGGCAACTCCTGGGATCATAATAAATTGATAATGTTGTTTGGCAGTTTTGCTTTTGATATTCTGGATCATCTTGGTGTTGTTGATTTTAATATTCCCAATGTTTGGGTCTGGTTCCCCAATGGTAATAAATCCATTCTTGCTTCTAATGTGTATCACACTTTGAATATGCATTCAGCCTTCCGTAGCCCTTCGACTGGGTGGAACATGATTTGGAAAATTAAAACTGCTCATAGAGTCAAAATCTTTCTTTGGACTCTGTTTAAAGGCCGTCTGCTGACAAATGAATATATTTCTTCCATCAATCTTGGCCCACGAAACCCTTGCTCTCTTTGTGGGATTGAGCTTGAAAGCATTGAACACTTATTCTTTAAATGTTACAAAGCTCAAATTGTTTGGTCTCATGTTTGAAGCTATGGCCGGCATTCAAATTAATTTTCATGATAACTTCTCGGATGGGCATTGGCTTTATAATTCTTTAGGCAACAATTTCACTCGATCTATCATTGCTGCTGTGGTGTGGCACATTTGGAAGGCTTGTTGTGACTTGATATTTCGGCATACTCCCCTGAACTTCATGATCATCGCTCGGCGAGCTCTGCATTTTGCTATGAGTTTCTTTCATCAGCATGCCAGGCTTTTTCCTCTTCGTTGCCGCGACCAAACATCCCCACTCTCAGGTTTGGCATGCCGGTTTCTTCTATGTGGATGCTAATTATAAGGTTTCTCTTGCAGGTTCTTGTCCACTCTCATCTTTTGATGGCTTGGATGCTGAACTTCTTGTCCTGCATTCTGCAATTCAGTTTGCTGTCAATGGGTCTTTTAACGTCCGACACATTTTTGTCTCCAATAGTGATGTTTTCAGAATCCTCAATTCAGTTGATCAAGCTAGCTCTTGGCGCCGATCTCAGCAACTTACCTCTCTTTCTAATTTGTTTGCTGCCATTGGTTGTCCTCAAGTCTTAAATATTCCATGACCTTGGATGACCCCCGCTATCAAACTTGCAGCTCATGCTGCCAATCTTCACACTATTGCACTCTTTCATGATGGTCGTGAGCTTCCTAAATAGATTATTAAATGCTTCAAGGCTGATGGTTTTAGTTTCTAGTTCTCTGTTTTGTTGTTGTTTATTCCCGTCTAATCTGTAATCTTTCTTTCTTTTTCCTTGTAGTTGTACTTTTTCTTCTCTGTTTTAATAAATCAGCCTTGGGGCTCCGTTTAACAAAAAAAAAAAAAAAACTCAACACATAATAATGGGGCCATGCACACACATACAAGGCAAAGGCAATCAATGATTTGTATTGGTATTGGTATGATATTAATTCTTCATGGAAAAAACATAGAGAAGAAGAAAAAATAAGAACCACTAGCAAGCAGTCTGGAATTTGAATTGAGGAGAGTGATAATTATATCACAAAGTTAAATGGCTGATGGAAACACATGCAACCATGTAAGGCAACAAAGGCTAATAAGTAATAAATGTACATGGGGTTGGGGGTCCTATGTGTTGATGTTTTGGGACTCTTTCAGGTAGGCAGGCAGGGACTTCAAATGCCAACGTTGAAAGAGAGAGCCGGCTCATTGTTTCATTATGCTAATTAATTAATTACATGACTTATTATTATTAGGCTCTTGATTTGGAATTGTTTTTTCTACTATTTTGTCAAAGCTTATCTCTAATCTGGACACATCACTCTTAATCCATCAAACACCTTTGAGAAAATTAAAAAATAATTATAATAAAGTATGAGAGGTTGATTTTATCAATGTGTGCCTGTGTGAAGAAATCGGGGAGATGGATTAGGTGGAAAACTCAACTGTAGAAGTTTAATTATTCAATTTAATCTTTGTGATTTTGGTTGGTTGGGTGGAGGATTGAATACATATGTTTGTAATAGTTGAGGGTTGAGTCAAAGCAGGTGCACTTGTAATCTTGTCTCCATTCCCCACCATTGAAATCAATTCAATCTGTTAAAGATGGATGAGAAGAAAAAGTAGTAGTAGTATTTATTTTAGTAGTCTAATAGTGCCATTAAGATAATTCCTTAAAAGAAGGGGATATGAAAAAATTATTAAAACTCACAGGTTGGTGAAAGGGAGTGAACTCCATGAAGAAGGGATAGTGCCAAGAAGATAATTCCTTGAAAAATATGATATGTTCATTAATAAATTTGAACCTAATTTCATTAAAAAACCAAGGATAAAGTTAAGTCATAATTAAGTATTAGATTATAATTACATGACTTGGCCCACCGTGATGTCCCATTGCTTCCCCAACTTGGCTCCTATCTTCTTTAGTGCAGCCACTGTTCACCATGACGTTTATAAAAAAATTATAGATATAAATATAGTTTTTCAGTAACAAAATTAATATTTTTTATAAGGAAAAATTAATAATTGGCGAAATTTTTATCGGTAATAATGCCAAGTGTTATGAGTTAGCACTATGTGAACGCAAATAAATTAAGAGACATGTAAAACATTCTCAAGTGTGATTTTGACAACATTAATAGTAGGTGGGTCATGTGGGACAAACTTATGTGTGATACACAAAGCAATTTAAAAGTAAAAAAAACACATAATGAATTAGTTAGCTAAGGCACATGTTACAAGGAAATTAATTAATTTTCATTTTTATTGTATGTGTTTTGAGAATATTTTTATTCTATAGACATGTGTTACTTATAGAAAATTGGTTGTTCTTTTATGTTATCAAAATATAGATGGGGACTAATCGGGATTGGATGTATAATAGAGTTACACACGGACATAAGTTCATTAACCATGAATTTGTGGTTGGGGTAGAGTCATTTATCAAATATGCTTGTGACTAACAGAGATTTATGGATGGTAATAAAATAAGATTCCCTTATTGTAAGTGTCAAAATCGAAGGCATGAAGTGGTTGATAATGTGAAGCTGCATCTTCTAAAAAATGGGTTTATTCAAGTTATCGTCAGTGGGTATGTCATGGGGAACCATTACTATATACAAATTGTATTGAAACTCAATGCAACTCTTCGAGATTGCAAGATGTGGAAGGATCAAGTTCATACAGGGATATAATTATTGCTGCAATTGGTCCTAACTTTGATTCGTATTATGATGCAAATGAAGAGTGATAAGTGCTTGTGTTATAGTAACGCGAACCGTTATTATCTTACAATGAACATATCTTTTATCAGATTTTATCACTAAATAGTGTGCATTTGTGTATTCTTATGCATTGTAGGTTTGTGGAGCTAATTTGGAGAAGAAGAACAAAGTTAGATCGTGTTCGCCATTGTTGGGAGGTTTTCGGACCAAGCAAGGAACAAGGCACGAGTTTAGACTTGTGAGTGTGTGCCAACCTCCTTTGGAGGGGCACAAAGGCAGTCACATTCACAACAAGTCTAACTTGTGTAGCTTAGGAGAACTTCGCCAAAATGGAGACTTGAAGCAATCGGCACGATCTACCATTGGTTGTGTGCCCAATTCAATGGCCTCGATGAAGAACGATGGACTCGGGAGCGTTTCATCGAGTACTGTAGCAGCACCGTAGCTTGTTAATGTAGCAAAACACTGTAGCAAGCTGGTGTTCACTTTCGGCCGGATTTCAGAATTCCAGAGAATTCACACGGACGTGTGGAATTAACACACGGTCGTGTGAATCAATTTTTCAGTAGATAGAAACTTCACACGCCCGTGTGTTAATTCCACACGGCCGTGTGAAGTCCCGATAAGTCCAAAATTTAAAGCCGCACTCAGCATTATAAAAGCCCGATTTGGAGACTTTTGAAATCATCTTTTGACCTATCTTTCTCCCGAATTTCTGGAGAGTGCGGCTAGAGTTTTGGATAGGACTTCGTGGAGGTTTGGAGCTCGTCGTTGGCATCGTCACCGACGTCCAGCGGCCGCACAAGACCACGGCCACATCTTACGCGAGGGGTTTTCATCAATGCTTTTTATATATACTTTCTTTTATATTTTGATGATCATGTATTTGGACTTGTAAAACCCTAGGAATCTTATGTTTCTATGACATTGCTATTGTGTTTTTCCATTATTGATAAATAAATCGAGTTTCAATTTTAATTATCTTGTGCTATTGTTTTTCCCTTAGCCATGACACTAAGGTTGAGAGCAATCTAGGTTATCCTTTGGAGGTGTGACAACTCCTATAGGGTTAGACTCCTTAAGATTGAAGAGGGTTGAGAGGGAGAGTTGTGAGATAGCGATGTACCCCTTTCCCCTCCGGTGTGATTTCTCCCTACCTTCGTTTCCTTGGTTAATTAGCGGTCAAGATAGAGTGTTAGGGCTCCATCTAGACTAGGGTTCTTCCACCTGGACCAAAGTGTTAGAACTACATAGAGAAACAGGTTTTATCACTAGGAATCCCTAGAGCTTAAAGCAATCCCACATAGTGTTAGGGTCAGGAAGATAGACTCCCCTAGGGCTTAGTTGACAGGTCAACAAGAGTCAAGGGTCGTAGTGAATCCTAATGCCGGGACATAATGATGGGGTTAGTCACGGTTGACCTTAAGTTTTGGGTCCGTGAGTTTAAAGATATCCTCGACTCAATTAAACACCAATAGGAAAACATAATAGCATAGTCTTACACTAGAAGCATAAGTCCTACTTGCTAGTCACGGTTGACCCTATTTCACCCATTGCTAGTCTTTCTTTCATAACTCCTACTTGCTTTTCTCTTGTCTTCCATCCCTCTGTTTAAACTCCTGTCTTTTAGTATAATTGATTTCATAATCTACTCACCAATTCGATTATCACTTCTCATATATTGCACAACTAAATAGCAAATTCTTGTGTTTTAAATCCCTATTCCCCGTGGATTCGACTACCCACTCACCAGGGTAATTTTATTACTTCGACAAGCCCGTGCACATGCGGGACACACACAATGGGTCGTGTCAAAGAGGAAGTACCAAACCCCACAACTCAAAAATTGTATGACATGCTTCATACAGCAGAAGAACCTTTATGTCCTAGATGTGAAGTGAATACCCAATTATCTGTTGTTGCAAGATTATTAACAATAAAATCAGAGTTTCAAATGTCAGAGAGGTGTTATGATGCTGTATTGGAATTTATAAAAGAGGCATTACTAGCTAATAATAAGTTAGTTGATGACTTCTATAGTATAAAGAAGTTTGTTGCAGGCTTGGGTCTTCCATGTGAGAAAATCCATTGTTGCATAAATGGATGTATGTTATATTAGGGTGAGGATAGTGACAGAAGAAGTTGCAAGGTTTGTAACAACCCTCGATATAAAAGTGGGAAGAAAGCCATAGGAAATTACAAAGATAATTCGCCGAATCAGAAGATGTATTATTTTCCTCAGACACCTAGGCTACAAAGATTGTATGCTTCAAAGGTGACAACAAAGGATATGAGGTGGCAAAAAGAGCATGATAAAAAAATGGCATGATTTGCCATCCTTCTGAGGCCGAAGCATGGAAGCATTTTTATCAAATACATCCTTCTTTCTCATCAAAGGCTCAAAATGTAAGACTTGGGTTGTCTACTGATGGGTTTCAACCATTTGGACAATTGGGCAAACAATATTCTTGTTGGCCTATTATTATCACGCCATACAATTTGCCGCCGTGGATGTGTATGAAGGAACCTTATATGTTTTTAACTATTATTGTACCTGGAACGAAAAACCCAAAGCAAAAGTTAGACATGTACTTGCAACCATTAATAGCAGAGTTAAAACATTTGTGGAATGTTGGAGTACAGACATATGACGTGTCCAAGAAACAAAATTTTCAGATTAGAGTTATACTCATGTGTACCATTAGTGACTTTCCAGATTTTGCAATGCTATCAGGATGAAGTATAGCAGGTAAAATAGCTTGTCCATACTGCATGGATAAATCAAAGTCATTTAGCCTTGTTAATGGTGGTAAAGTTTCATGGTTTGATTGTGATCAGCAATTCCTACCTACACATCATCCTTTCAATAGAAACTAAAATGACTTCCTAAAGAACAAGATTGAAGTGTCATCATCTCCATCTAAATTTTCTGGGTATCAAATTTTGAAACAAATCAAAGACTTAAAATTGAAGAAAATAATAGAAGTTAGTGCTGAAGAGTGGAATGCTCCTATTTGTAAGTCAAGTGGATGGCACAAGAGTAGCATATTTTGGGAATTGCCTTATTGGAGTACTAATCTCATCCGTCATAATCTTGATGTCATGTATATTGAAAAAAAAATGTTTTTGAAAATGTGTTTGACACTTTGTTGGATGTGGAAGGAAATACCAAAGATAATGCAAAAGCAAGAGAGGATGTGAAAATATATTGCAAGCGTAAAGAGTTGGAGAAAAATGAAGTGACCGGGAAATATCCTAAAGCTTGTTATAGCTTAAGTAAGGAGGAAAAAAAAATTGTTTGTGAATGGGTAAGTCAACTTCAGTTTCTGGATGGGTATGTTTCAAATATGGCAAGGTGTGTTGATATGTGCAAGTACAAGATGTATGGAATGAAAAGCCATGATTTCCATGTATTCATGCAAAGGTTAATCCCTATAGCCTTTCGTGAATTATTACCATTGTCAGTATGGAAAGCTTTGATAGAGTTAAGCCTATTTTTCAAAGACCTTACTTGCTCTACAATTAGAGTGGAAGACATGAATAGACTTATCGAAGAAATTCTTCTAATATTGTGCAAGTTGGAGTGTATATTCCCTCCAGGTTTCTTTGACTCAATGGAACATCTTCCAATTCACCTACCATATGAAGCAAGGATAGCATGACAAGTGCAATATCGTTGGATGTACCCATTTGAGAGGTAAACATTAATATGAATTTAGCCTATATGATTTTTTTTATCGTCCATTTTTTTCAATTTGAAATGACTATTCTTATTCATAATTTAGGTTCTTACGCCATTTAAAGAAGAAAGTAACTAACAAAGCAAAGGTTGAAGGTTCAATTTGTAATGCGTACTTAGTTGAAGAAGCATCAACTTTTTATTCATATTACTTTGAGCCTCATGTAAACACAAAGATAAGAAAAGTACCTCGTAATGATGATGGAGGAGAGGCTGAAACATCTAAGGTCTTCTTTCGATATTCGGTTTTCCTGGTTGACCATATGGACAACCAAAATCAAGATGTTTGATTGATAAAGAGTACGATCAAGCTCAAACTTACGTCATACTAAATTGCGATGAGATTCAACAATATGTCAAGTATGCTTCTTTCTTTCAATTTAATTAGAAAGAAACCTTTACTCTCATTTTTTTAACCCATATGGTTTCTCCTTTGAAGGATATTTGTGGAAGAGGTGGTGCGAAATATATCAAATATAACTGATGTATAAGTTGATGATAAATTGGAAAATGAATTTGCTAATTGGTTTAGGATTTATGTAAGCCTTAACCTTTACATAGTCTTCTTATTTATTAATCCCAATACATTGTTTTTTTGTCTATTAATATCAACATTCCATCTTATTATGTAGGCATAGAATCCTAATAATAATGTGACAAATCAAATGATGAAAGATCTTGCAACTGGGCCTTTAAAAGTTGTGATGACGTATCCAATGTATTTCATCAAAGGGTATAAATTCCACACAGTTGAGCATGGTTCGAGAAGAATGACAATTAATAGTGGAGTGTGTGTAAAGGGTTCTAATTACAGTGCAACATTATATGATTATTATGGTCGTTTGAGGGAGATTATACAATTAGAGTATCCAGCACTTCCAATAAAAAGGACTACATTGTTCAAGTGTGATTGGTTTGAACCAACTCTAAATGTTGGGAAGAAGATACATAAGGATGATAAGTGCTTGTGTTATAGTAATGTAAAGCGTTATTATCTTACAATGAGCATATCTTTTATCAGATTTTATCACTAAATGGTATGCATTTGTGTGGTTTTGTGCATTATAGGGTTGTGGAGCCAATTTGGAGAAAAAGAAGCAAGCATAGGTTATGTTCACTATTATTGAGGAGTTCTCGGACCAAGCAAGGAACAAGGCATGAGTCTAGACTTGTGGGTGTGTGCTAACCTCCATTGGAGGGGCACAAACGCAGTCACATTCACAAAAGTCTAACTCGTGTAGGATTGGAGAATTTCGCCAATGAAGAGAAATGAAGTAATTGACATAATCTAGCATTAATTGTGTGCCCAATTCAACGACCACGATGAATAACGATGAATTCGGGAGCATTTTGGCGAAGCACTGTAGCAATACTGTAGCTAATTGCTGTAGCAAAACACTGTAACAAGTTACTGTTCACAGTCTGCCGAAAATCATCAAAACAGAATTTCCACACAGCCTTGTGGAATTAAGACACGGGCGTGTGGAAATTCTGCAGCCCGTGTGGAAAATCCACAAGGGTGTGTGGAACTCCGATTTCAGCCTATAAATAGCACGTTTTCAGATCTATTTGGGGACTCTGCCATTCTATCTTTTGCCTATCTTTTGTGGTGCTTTCGGCTAGGTTTGGAGAGGTTCTTGGAGGTCTTTGCAGGCGATTATACGGCATCGGCATTGACATCTATTGGAAGATAGCTATTGGCGGAGCTTTCGTCAGCATCGATTCGGCTAGGTGTGCCCTAGGCTCGACAAGGGATTCGTAATGAAGACGTGCGGCTCCACAAGACCATCGATACGATCTACAAGGGGGTTTTCTTTATGGTTTTCATGCATATGTTCTTAAACTCTTTATTGATTTTGTATTACTCCATGGAGAGCTAAACCCTAGTGGGTATTTGGACTTGTAAACCCTAGGATTATTATGTTTCTATGACATTGATGTTATGCATTTCCATTATTGATGAATAAATTTGAGTTTCAATCTTAATTATCTTTTGCAATTGTTTTCCCTTAGCCGTGACACTAGGGTTAAGAACAATCTAGGTTATCCTTTGGAGGTGTGACAACTCCTATAGGATTAGACTACTTATGGTTGAAGAGGGTTGAAAGGATGAGTCGTGAGGTAGCGGAACGTCCCCTTTTCCCTCCAATATGATTCTCCCTACCTCTATGTTCCATGATTTGTTCGTGGTCGAGATATAGTTAGATGATAGGTGATATACTCCCCTAGGGCATTATTGCGCAAATACCAAAGTATAGGGTTGAAGTGAATCTTAGCACCAGGACTTAATTTAGACTAGGATTCTCTCACCTGGACCAAAGGGTTAGAAATATACATAGGAACATGGTTAATCACTAGCAGTCCCTAGAACTTAAGGCAATTCCATATAGTGTGAGGCTTAGGTAGATAGACTCCCCAAGGGCTTAGTTGACAGGTCAACGAGAGTCAAGGCTTGTAGTGAAACTTAATGACCGAAACATAGTATTGGGATTAGTCACGGTTGACCTTAGGTTTGGGACCGTGTTTTTAAGGATTTCCTCGACTCAATTAACATCAATAGGAAAGTATAATCCCATAGTATTGCACTAGAAGCATTAATCCTGGAGGTAACTTGTCCGGGTACCCCATCTTTATATCGATTACCTCTAAATAGTGATAACGCTTGTTTCTGAACACTATTTCCTGTAGATACGACTACCCACTCACCAAGGTATTTTATTACTTCGACAACCCGTGCACTTGCGGGATACACGCAATGGATCGTGTCAAGTTTTTGGCGCCGTTGCTGGGGAATAGGCGTTTTAAAGACATTTGTAGTTTGCTATTTTTGCTATTTGTCATTCATTCTATTTCACCTTTTCTTATTCTTCCGTCATTCTTAATTTTTTCTTTTGGTTTGTCTTACTTTTTCTTGCAAGGAGCCTAAATGGAGATTGATGCAGTCATTGGGCTATGTTCTCAAGTTGAAGCTCTCAGTACAAAGCTTGATAGAATTATTGCTTCACAACAACAGAGCAATCCAGGCTACAGAACACATCATCCAAATGAGAGGAGCTACCAAAATGTTTAATGGAATAACAATGGACAACATTGGGAAGCACCTCAAGAGCAATTTCAAAAGGATGAGATACTTGAAGAGGATGTACCTCAGTGGAAAAAAGCGCTAGATAACTTTATTGAAGCATCCGATGCCTCTTGCCAAAATATGGAAGCCACACGAAAATGTCATGAAGCCTCCTATAAAAACCTTGAGCATCAATTAGGATGGATACTTGACACACTCTCCAAGGAACACGAAGTATTTGAGCAAGCAACGCAAAGTCCTTGTAGAGATGATGTGGTAGTGAACGATAATGAAGAAATGGGGCATACCGAGTACATTGCTGTAGAAATTGAAGAGAAAGAAGAAGAATATCATGTTGAGAATTTGGATTGCTTGAAAGAACAGTGTGCTTGTGAGCAAGAAAATTTTCAATGGGATTTGCTAGTGTCATGTTCCTTTCAAGATGAAAATACACAAGAAGAAGCAAACCCCTAGGAGAAATGGAACAAGCACCGTTCTATGGGATTGATCAACTCACAAAAAGCAAGAAAGAGATATTGGGTTTGGGACAATATGTGGGGAGGATATTTAAACCATCCAATGACCCACCTATGCTAAGCTTGAACAATTCTCAACCCAAATTGTTTCCTTGGAGGCCAAAAGTAAGATGGTTGGACTCTCGAATGAATACTCCACCCGTGCAACTAGATTTTTGGTTTAAAGGAAGTAGCTACGCAAATTCTAGTCGGGAGGAGCACACTCTTTTCAAGCCGCCTTAAGGTAAGAAAGAGGCATGTCAAGCTTAGTGACGTTAAACAAGCGCTTCTTGGGAGGCAACCCAAGTTTTTATTGCTTTTCTAGGCTTTAGTTTAGTTTTTAGCATGAATAATTGTCTAGTTTCAGTGTTTTGATTTTTATTATGCATGTGCTGTGATTTCTTATGGATTATTGGTGTTGTAGTATGCCTAATTGTTATTGTCGAAGTTTTGGGTCGTTTGAGTGTGTTTTCATGGATCTCTAGTTGTGTTCTTATTGTCTATGCAGGCTCTAAGTGTTATAATCGTGTTTCTGAAATTTTCTGTAGAGTCTGTAACTTTTCTAAGTCATCCAGAGAAAACACACGGCCGTGTGGAATTTCCACATGGCTGTGTGACTCTTCTCAGAGCTCATCCTGATTGTCACAGGGGCCGTGTCGCTGCCCCTGTGAGCGACCTAGTGAAGGGCACACGGTCGTGTGGAATTTCCACACAGCCGTGTGAAAGTCTACAGAACTTCAATTTTCATTCCAGAGAGTCCACAGGGACGTGTAGATGCCCTTGTGAGTGCCCGTGTGTTATGGCACACGGCCGTGTGTTATGGCACACGGCCGTGTGGGATATCTACACGGCCGTGTGAAACTCTGCAGAGACATCCTTCCATCCCGAGAAAACACAGGAGCGTGTGGCCGCCCCTGTGAGAGGACCTGTCAAACGCACACGGCCGTGTAGAACACTTAGAGTTTTTTCGGGATATCCAGAGAGGCCACAAGGGCGTGTGGGTGCCCCTGTGGCCGGCCTTGTGCTTGGCTAGGTTGGGCACACGGCCGTGTGTGTGTGTTTAGCGGCAAACAGAGGAAACATAGGGCTGTGTGACTGCCCCTGTGAACCCTACTAGTAGAGGCACACGACTGTGTGGGAATATCACATGGCCGTGTGGATATACAGAACACGATAGGCTATAATTTAATTTTAAAATTATTTTCTCCTTTTCAATTATAAATGCCTCCACACTTATGGGATGCTTCCTCCCGTCTTTCCAACCCTCTCTTCGTTTGTTTAAGGAGTTTTTAAGTTGTTTTCCAGCCATATTCGAAGTTTTTGATTTCCATTTCATTAGTAAGCATCTTTTCTCCTTTTCTTCGCCATTCCTTTCTTTCTTTTTCAGCACCAGGATCACTATCAACAATAGCAACAACATCGGCACCAATAGCAGATGACACCGACGCTTGAGGCATTTCTAGTTTTATGTTTCTTTTGTTTTATTTTACTTTTATTGAGCTTCAATGAACCCCCTTGTGTATACGTGCATGACACACCCCTTGCGTGTGTGTACCGCAAGTGCACGGGTTGTGGAAGTAATAATTATCCCGGTGAGTGGGTAGTCGAATCCACAGGGAACGGAAGTACTAGTAATGACTGATTCTCAGTTATCTAGTCGAATCAATAATATGAAGCAATGGATGTAATGTGTAAAACAAGAAAATCGCAAGACAGAAAGCAAGTAAAAGGGAAAGGTAAAGGAGATCTCTATCAATGAAGATGAGATACCCGGGCAATGATCCCCCTAGGCTCTATCATGAAGTGCAAGACTAACTAAATTCTTCTCAACCGAGTTCTATGAGTCGAGGTAATCCATGAACAATCGATCCCTGCTTCCAGGCCACCGATACTAGTCCCCTATAAGGTCCCGGCGGAGAAATCGCTCAATCTCAACACCTCACACCCCATATGACCGCAATGAGTTTTAGGGATACCTAAGAGTGAAACCGATTCCTAAAATTAGATCTAACCCTACTTCTAGGCGAAAGATCCCTAACCCCCTACAAAGGTCCCGGCGGAGAAATCTATCAATCTCACGCCTCACACCACATATGGTTGCATAAAACTTAGGGAATACAGAGATAGGAAACACTCAATCGGAAGGGAAAGGGGACACTCCTCTATCTCAAGACTCACCCTCTCGACCCTCTTTAACCTTGTATGTTCTAATCCCCAATAGAGACCTCTCTCTTATTAAGGTAACAACGCAAACATACCAAACAACCATACGAATCAATAAGGCATGCAAGCAAAGATTAAACAAGATTAAAACTCAAATTAACTCGGAATTAAAAGAAAGTAATAAGAAAGTCAATACATGAATCGAAGCCTAGGGTTCACATGCCCAAGTATCTACTAGGGTTTAGCCCTCCATGGGGCTTATTACAAAGCAAAAGATAATGAAGTAAAAAGCAATGTAATCCATGAAAGTAAACCCCCTTGAATTCATGATGATGGCCTTGATGAATCGTTCAACGTCTCAAAGGAACCTTCTCCGAAGCTAGGTCGCCAATGGCTCCCCGATGCTATCTCGTCGAAAGATCTATCGAAGTTGGTGAAGAACGACTCCCAATATCGCCAAAGACCTCGTCCTTGAAACCCTAGCTGCTCTTGCCTTCAAACGTGTGCAAAAGTCCTTTAAAAATCGGCAAATCGGGGTATTTATAAATCTGAAAACGTGCCAGTCACGTGTCTTCATGCGACCACGTGAGATCCCACGCGGTCGCGTGGGCTGCAGAATTCCCACGCGGTCGTGTGGGATTTTGACGCGGTCGCGTGAACAGTAACTTCTGCTGCAGTACTACTACAGCGAAATGAACAGTGTTTTTGCTACAGAACTCTTCATAAAACATGATCCAAACTCTCTTATCTTGAGGCCACATGGTCGGGCACACGTCCATGTGGTGAGTTATAAGACTTCTCTTCCATCGAACTATCATTTGAAAGCTTTAGCTATCTTCACACAAGTTGGCACATGAAGGTATGACTGCCTTTGTGCCCTTCCATCACACAAATAATCTTGAATTCTTCAGGAAGTTGGCACACACCCTCATGTGCATGATCCCCTCTTGTGCCTTGACACTTGTGTTGTACAAAAGCTCCCAACAATATGCCTTTATAACCCATCTTTTCTTCCTTTTCCTCCTTTAACACTTTCACAACCTAATTGCATAAAAGAACACCAAAATACAGTTTATGAGACATAATACATGTTAAAATGATGCTCAATGTATGTAAAACAAGTAGGTAAAACATGTATACTCAAGCACTTATCAGTGCAGATGGTCTTAGATGTAAGGAAATTGAGGCATAGTCATAGACACGGTCATGGGACCGTGTGTGCTCCACAACCCATTGAGACTCAACTCTCAATGAAACTAGCTCTATCAAACGCAACACTTGGAGTTTAGGGGAGTAATGTTTCAATTGCCAACTTCCACACTAATTGTTTTAATTGCTATATGTTTTATTGTGCTTGCATGCATACATTGAGGAAAATGTACATCTTAAGTGTGGGGGGGAGTTCACATTGCAGACACCTTATACTTGTGCGTTCAATTGCTTATGCTCATGTAGCCTATGGCGGTTCACCTTAGTTGCAACGGCTGTATTCTTAGAGTTTAGGAGAATTTTTAATATTGTATTCTATCATGCTCTAGTTTTTACTTGAATTTTTAGGGAATTTTGGCTCGATTACCTTATATTGCACAACTTACTCTTGGAATCTTTTGGAAACTCGATCTTAAAGTTTTTAAGGACAAGTTTATCGTCGTTCTTAGTTTTACTTTGTAAAATGCATATAAAAAATGAAATAAAATAAAATAAAATATAAAAAAATATGGAAAATGAGAAAAAGAAAAAAATATATATATGAGTTTGTGAATATGTGCTTTGTTTTATTTATGCATTTGGGGTGGAAAGAGCTACCACCTATGAAGTATGTAGCTACTCTCATAAGTCGGATACAAGTTATGCCCTAATGAGAGAAAGAGCTATCTCATGGGATGCGTGAAAGCTACTACCCCGGTAGAAAGATCTACCTCTTCTAAAGAGTGAAAGCCACCTTTGGCGGCCGCCTAGGAAAGGGCTACCTTCGAGGTTGTGTGAAGCTACTACTTCCTTTCTTGCTTTTCGTATATAAATAAGTCCTTGTTAACAAAAGTTTGAGGAGTACTCGTTGGGTTGTCTTGAGTGAGTTCACACACACTCACACATTTTCGAGTGGATTAACCCTTTTTATTCATGTTTTTAGCTAGAGCAATGATATCCTTATGCGATGTTTTGATTTCCCCTTCCTTGTAGAATGCTTCCTTTGCATACTTTTGGTGAACCTAAGGCCGAGCACTTTCAATTGTTCTTCCCAAGTACGTTCACATTTTATTTTTGCTTGAGGACAAACAAAAGCTTAAGTGTGGGGGAGTTTGATAAGTGCTTGTGTTATAGTAATGCAAAGCGTTATTATCTTAAAATGAACATACCTTTTATCAGATTTTATCTTTAAATGGTGTGCATTTGTGTGCTTTTGTGCATTGTATAGTTGTGGAGCCAATTTGGAGAAAAAGAAGCAAGAATAGGTTATGTTCGCTATTGTTGAGGAGTTCTCGGACCAAGCAAGGAACAAGGCACGAGTCTAGACTTGTGGGTGCGTGCCAACCTCCATTGGAGGGGCACAAAGGCAGTCACATTCACAAAAGTCTAACTCATGTAGTATTGGAGAATTTCACCAATGAAGAGAAAGGAAGTAATCGATATAATCTACTGTTGATTGTGTGACCAATTCAACGGCCTCGATAAAAAATTATGAATTCGGGAGCATTTTCGGCGAAGTACTATAGTAGTACGGTAGCTAATCACTATTACAAAGCACTATAGTAAGTTACTATTCACAGTCTGCCGAAAATCAGCAAAACAGAATTTCCATACTTCCGCGTGGAATTAACACATGGGCTTGTGGAAATTCTGCAGCCCGTGTGGAAAATCCACAGGGGTATGTGGAACTCCGATTTCGGCCTGATTTCAGCCTATAAATAGCCTGTTTTCAGATCTATTTGGGGACTCTCCCATTCTATCTCTTGCCTATCTTTTGGCGGACTTTCGGCTAGGGTTTGGAGAGGTTCTTGGAGGTCTTTGGAAGTGATTATACGCCATCAACATCGACATCTATTGGATGATAGCTATTGGGGGAGCTTTCGTCGGCATCGATTCTGCGAGGTGTGCCCTAGGCTTGACAAGGGATTCATTGGAGAAGACGTGCGGCTCCACAAGACCATCGATACGATCTACAAGGGGGTTTTCTTTATGGTTTTCATGCATATGTTCTTAAACTCTTTATTGATTTTGTATTGCTCCATGGAGAGCTAAACCCTAGTGGGTATTTGGACTTGTAAACCCTAGGATTATTATGTTTCTATGACATTGATGTTATGCTTTTCCATTATTGATGAATAAATTTGAGTTTCAATCTTAATTATCTTTTGCAATTGTTTTCCCTTAGCCGTGACACTAGGGTTAAGAACAATCTAGGTTATCCTTTGGAGGTGTGACAACTCCTATAGGATTAGACTACTTAGGGTTGAAGAGGGTTGAGAGTATGAGTCGTGAGGTAGTGGAACGTCACCTTTCCCCTACGATGTGATTCTCCCTACCTTTATGTTCCATGATTTATTCCTGGTCAAGATAGAGTTAGGTGCTACGCGATAAACTCCCCTAGGGCTTTATTGCGCAAATACCAAAGTATAGGGTTGAAGTGAATCTTAGCACCGGGACTTAAGTTAGACTAGGGTTCTCTCACCTGGACAAAAGGGTTAGAACTATACATAGGAACAGGGTTAATCACTAGCAGTCCCTAGAACTTAAGGTAATTCCACATAGTGTGAGGCTTAGGTAGATAGATTCCCTAGGGCTTAGTTGACAGGTCAACGACAGTCAAGTGTCGTAGTGAAACCTAATGACGGGAACATAGTGTTGGGATTAGTCACGGTTGACCTTAGATTTGAGACCATGTATTTAAGGATTTCCTCGACTCAATTAACATCAATAGGAAAGTATAATAGCATAGTTTTGAAGTAGAAGCATTAGTCATAGGGGTAACTTGTCCGGGTACCCCATCTTAATATCGATTACCTCTCCTACCTTTATTGCCCTTTTTACACTCGTTTACTTTCTTATATATATATATATATATATATTGAATTCTCTTATCATCGATTCCATGTATAGCTAAAATAGTGATAACGCTTGTTTCTGAACACTATTCTCTGTGGATATGACTACCCACTCACCAGAGTATTTTATTACTTCGACAACCAGTGCACTTGCGGGATACATGCAAGGGGTCGTGTCAAAGGATTACAATCTTGTGGATTTCAATCACAAAAGAAGTTTTTAACAAGGATGAACCTTTCATTTTATCTACAAAAGCAACACAAGTATATTATACATCTTATCCAAGCATGAAATGTGATAAAGATAATTGGTGGGTTGTATGCAAAATTAAGCCAAGACAAGTTGTTGATGCTGCAATAGCAAATTCGACATTCCAAGAAGATGAAATCAAAGAGCACTCAATTGACAATGCCGATGATATACCGAGACCTCTAAATGATTTAAATGGAGGTTCCATGGAGGTTGATAATAGCCATGATGATATAGTGGAAGATGAAAGTGAAACAAATTATGAAGCTGAAGACAAATCAAAAGATGATGAAGATGAATATATATCCAACGATAATGAGTTGTAATCATTAGTTTTCTTACTAGATTGGTGAATAGTTGCAATATGTTTTATATATTGTAGTAGTTGATTTGCAATTTTATTCAAGTTATGATTATTGTGCATTGTTAGTTTTCTTTTGCTAATGCATATTACTTTTGTCAAAAGACATTGTTTTAGTTTATTTATATCATGTATTATTTACATATGTTAACTGATTTTCTTATCAACTAATTTTATTTCTCTAATTTTATAGATATGGCTAAGGGTAAAGAATGGACCAGATTAAGAGCTAGAAGGAGTGGAAGCCACACTTCTCATGCTCATTCAAACATTGAAGGATCAAGCAATGCTGATAGTGCACCATTTTCAAATGCCAATATTCCAAGTGTTGAGGAAAGAGTGAATGGTATTAAATCTCAACAACCTAATCAAAATGTTGTAGCTGTTAGTGATACTCAAGCAAACTATGGTAGCACACAAGATGCTTCAACCATTGATGGGAGAGTGCGTATCACAGTTGTGAATGGATTGTAAGTATTTACAATTTGACAATCATAGTATTTGTTATGTGTATTATGTATTGCTTGTTTTTTACCTAAACTATGCCAGGTTAGAGCCATCTAGCAAATGTACACGGATAATCACAAAATAGTTTAAGGAAAAAGTTGATTTTGAAAGATACACATGAAAGACAGTGACACAACCTATAAGAGACTTTTACTTTGAAGAATTTCGGGTATCATTAATTATCATTTCTAATTTATTTATTTGTTTGTTTTATTTTTACTTATTTTGAACATTGAAATATTTTTTATCTTATGTAGAAACACTTTATTTGGGATTCTTCATTGGAGGCACAAGTAAAAGAAGCTTGGCTTTTGAAAGCCTCACAGCAATATAGTGATTTTTTTAGGGATATAAGGGATGCAACAACAAAGCCAGAGTATCTAAATAAGGAGGAGTACAAGCATTGGAAAGCTATCTAGAATAGGCCTACATTCAAGAAGAAACAAGAGGTAAATTCTAAAAATCGACATAGTGTTGCTGGGCCATCTTGCCATACAGGAGGATCAATATCTAATGTTGACCATAGGAAGAAGCTTGTAAGTATAAATATAAGACTTTTAAATGAATTAAGATGTGTTTATTTTCTTTTGCAAATTCATGTATTACATTTTGCTAACAAATTTTAGTATGTGTTATTGCTATAGGAATCTAAATTGGGTTGGAAAGCCACTCCACATGAGCTTTTATTTGCATACTCATACTAAAAAACATGATGGAGAAACTTTTGTAGATCTCAACTCAAAAACAATCAATGTAGAATTTGTAAGACCCATGACATTTTATTTCAAGTTGTTTATTTTTTCTTCTAAATCTGTATTATTAACATTTGTCTTCAATGTAGGATAAGATGTTGACCTTGAAACAACATGCAATTTCTACAGAATTTGAATCATCAAACTCAGGACCTACTCCAACAGATGAATTGGCACTTTATATTGAAGCTGTTGGTGTAGAGAAGAAAAGAAGAGTCTATGGTCTTGGTTCTCAAGCATCATCCTATTATGGATGCTCTAAGTCAAATGCTAATAACTCAACTGCAACATCTACTATGCAAAATAATGAAGATTTACAAAATGAGTTAGCATCTGTGCATAATCAACTATAAGTTCAAGATGAGTGACATCAACATGAGCTTCAAGAAACTCGACAAGAGATGGCTGAAATGAGGAGGATGATACAATTACTTATATCTCAAAATCAAGCACCTTCTCAAATAAATCAAGGAGGTCATGATGAAGTTGTTGATCCAAGTCCACCAAATTAATAGTTGTGGTTCTTATGTTGCTTATTTCTCGTATTTGTTGCTTGCTTGTGATATTTTTGAATTTTTGTACTTGCCACTTATGTTAGCTATGTGTGCTTGCACTTATGTTAATGCCTTTGACAATGTTTAATTCGTACTTGATTATGATAGATTGGAACTATTATTTTTTTAGCATATTGTATTAAAATTTATTGATTATCTTAAATGAATGATTTAATACAGGTTTTTGGATTATAATTTATAATATAATTTTAAAATAAATAATTAAAACTTTGTTTTATATTAGCAAAGGATTAACAAGGGAATAATCATATTTTTCAAATTTTATTACCCAAGAATTACTCAGGAAATAATCTCTAAGTATATTTAGTAAGGAAATACTAATGAATTACCTAGGAAACAACCCTAGTAAATATTACCCAAGGATTACCAAGAGACTTAACATTTCAATTTTTGAAAATTTACCAACAGATTGCCAATTAAAAACAACTTGCTAAAATTACCCAAGGATTCCCTAGGAAAGGTTTCGAAGCAAATTCCAGGTCTATGATGAATCAACTAACTTAAATCACCCAGAGATTTGCTAGGAAATATATCGAAGCAAATTCCTTTTCTTTGAGAATTAATTAACATTAATTACCTAGGGAATTTATTATTTACCCACGGAATAATTTGTTGCTATTTAGCAAGGGATTATAAAACCCCTGGGTAAATTATTACACATGAGACTATTACTCAGCGATGTCAATCCCTGGGAAAACCCTTGCTATTGAATATTACCCATGGATTTTACCATTTTAGCTAGGGAATTGTCCCAAGCTAATTGTTGTTTTTCTTCTAGTGTTAAGTCCATTGCATGTTTCTCCAGGGGATTAGTCCAGGGCACTGCTCTATCTATGTGTATCTCACCTAGTTCCATTCCATCCCTTACCTGTCATCCTTCTTCCTTTAGGATCTAGTTATCTAGTTGTAATCATCTTACTAGCTATCGTTGATCGGCTAGACATTAGAGGAGAAATTAGTACTTCGAGTCCAGTCCCTATGGTTCGAGAACCCTACCCCTCGCGGGGTACCACTGTATTACTTGTGTGCAACCCGTGCACTTGCGGAGAACACATCACACATGTGTTGGGAAGAAGACAAATCAACATGAAGATGACATCTGGAAAAGTTCTCACCTTATTAGATGTTCATCATGTACATAACATTAGGAAGAAATCTTATTAATGGTTATTTTCTCATTCAGTCTAGTTTTAAAATTATATTAGAGTCAAATCATTTAGTAATCTCTAAGGTGGCATTTGGTTGGAGGTAACATTAGATTAGCTTCGGAATATAGACAAGGTAATGTAAGATTACCACATTTGGTTGCTTAGGGTGGGAATATTATATTCCCAAAATGTGATAACTTGGGCAACATTACCAATAATATGATCACTGACACGTGACATGAATTACGTGCGTGTACCACAAGTGTATTAGTGTCGAAGTAATAATATACCCTAGTGAGTGGGTAGTCGTATCCGCAGGGAGTATTGATTAAAGATAAGGGAAGTTACTACTTAGCAAATGTGAAATTGATGATGGGATAAATCAATGTATGAATGAGTGCAAAGAAGAGTAAAAGAAAGAAAGAGAAGAATGCAAGTAAGAGTAAAAAAGATAACAATCGATGAGATCATGAGGCACCCGGAGAATGTTCACTCTAGGACTAATGTTTCTAGTGCAAGACTATCATTATACCATCTAATTGATGTTTAATGAGTCGTGGACATCCTAAAGCACATGGTCATAAAACAAAGGTCAATCGTGACTTGCCCTCTACACTATGCCCCGGCGGAGAGGATGCTCTCGACGCTTCACACTGTGTTGGACTACTTGGGCTTCTGTTGATTCCAAGTGATAAACCTTGTTTCTAAATTTAGTTCTAACCCTTTGGTCCAGGCGAAAGAACCCTAGCATCAATTAAGCCCCAGAAATAAGATTCACTACAACCTTTCACTCTGTTGCTTGCGAAACTAAGCCCTAAGGGAGTTCATCTCTTAGCACTTCGCTCTACTTTGACCGTAAAGAATTCTTAGAATGTGGAGGTAGGATAAATCACGTCGGAAAGGAAAGGGGGCATTCCGCTACCCCTCTACTCTCCCTCTCAACTCTCTCCAATCTTGTGTAGTCTAATCCTATAGAAGTTGTCACACTTTCAAAGGAAAACCTAGATGACTCTCAACCCTATTGTCACGTCTAAGGGAAAATCAATGCAATTAACATTCAAGATTGGAACTCAATTAAAAGCATCAATTAAGAAAGCAAACTAAAAGTCATAGACATAATGTCATCCTAGGGTTTACAAGTCCGAATACCCACTAGGGGTTTAGCTCTTCATGGAGCTATACAAAATCAACAAAGTGTTTGTATCAATAAGCATAAAAAACATGAATAAAACCCCCTTGTGGCCCGTGTCGATGGTCTTGTGAAGTCACATCATCTTCTCCAACAAATCCCTTGTCAAGCATAGGGCACACATCGCCGAATCGGCGCCGACGAAAGATCCCCTAATAGCTATCTTCCAAAGGATGCCAACGTCAATGCCGTAGACTTACTCCAAAAGCCTCCCAAAAGATAGCTCAAAAGTCTTCAAATAAATCTGAAGTCACCGTATTTAAAGGGATGAAATGGGGCATCCACACGGCCGTGTGGAATTTTCACATGCCTGTGTGGATTTTCTGGAAATCTGAATTTTCGATGAGCTGTAAACAGTAACTACTACAGTGAATTGCTACAATAGCTGCTACAGTACTGCGCCAAAGTTGCTCCCAACTTCTTTTTCTTCATTGAGGCCGCTAGGGTGGGCCCACAACCAAACGGTAGATCATGTCGTTTCTTCTTTTCCTTGCATTGATGAAGTTCTTTAATGTTACATGAGTTAGACTTTATAAGTGTGACTGCCATTGTGCCCCTCCAAATTATAGAACAATTTTAGCACATTGGAGGTTGGCACACACCCACAAGTCCAGAACCCGTGCCTTGATCCTTTCTTGGTCCAAGAAACTCCTCAACAAACATGGACATGACCTAATTTTTGCTCCTTTCCTCTAACTCTTCTCCACAACCCTATATGCACAAAAGAACACAAATACACACAAATTAATGTTAAAACCTGAGAAAAGTAATGCTCAATGTAAGAAAAGAATACTTCATATTACTTATACATGAGCACTTATTAAACTCCCCCACAGTTAAGCTTTTGCTTGAGGAAAATAAACATGAAAGTACTTTGGAAGAACAATTAAAAGTGCTCACCAAAAGTATGCAAAATAAGTATTCTACAAGCAAGGGGAAATTCAAATATTGCATAAAAAGAATCATTGCTCTAGCTAAAAACTTGAATAAAAAAGGACAACAACTCGATAATGTGTAAGTGTGTGTGAATTCACTCAAGTCAACCCAAAAAGTACTCCTCAAAGCTCTTATTAGAAGGACTTATTTATACATAAAAAAAGGAGGTAGTAGCTTTCACGCATCCCATGAGATAGCTCTTTCTCTCATTAGGGCATAACTCGTATCTAACTTATAAGAGTAGCTACATACTTTATAGGTGGTAGCTCTTTCCACCCCAAATGCACAAATAAAACCTAACAAATATTCATAAGCTCACTAATTTTTTTTTTTTGCATATCAAAACAGAAATGAAAACTCAACTAAAGCAATGATAAACTAGTCCTTAAAACATTGAGCTCTAGTTTCCAAAAGATTTCAAGAGTGAGTAGTGCAATATGAAATAATCGAGCACAAATTCCCTAAAATTCAAGTAAAAACTAGAGCATGATGAGATACAATATTAAAAATTCTCCTATACTTTAAGAATACAACCGTTGCAACTAAGGTGAACCGGCACGGGCTACATAGGCATAAACAATTAAACGTGCAAGCATAAGCATGTGTAATGTAAACTCCCACCACCCCCCCCCCCCCCAAACTTAAGATATACATTGTCCCCAATGTGCACATGTAAGCACAATAGCAATCAAACAAAAATATGTGGAGTGAGCAATTGATGGAAATAATACTCCCCTGAAATCCTAGTGTTGCATTTGATGGAACTATGTTCATTGAGAGTTAAGTCTCAACGGGTTGTGGAGCACATACGGTCCCATGACCGTGTCCATGACTATTCCTCAATTTTCAAACATTCAGGATCATCTGCACTTATACACAAGGGGATTCAGTAAAGCTCAACAAAAGCAAAAGAAAATCGAGTCTATAGAGATGTAGAAATGAAATACAACTCGAGAAAATGAAAATAATAAAAAAATAAAAAGATAAACTCAAAAGGAGAGTCCTTTCTGAGTACTACAAGTCCAAAATAAAATGCAAAAGTACAATAAAGAAAAGCAAACAAAACTAGAACTAGATGCTTGTAGTGTCGTTGTCCTGATCGGTCAACTCTGGTCCTGGTGCTGTCGTCGGTGCTGGTGGATCAGGAGGCGATGGTGGTAATGAGGACGCTCGAGGTCGCATGATAAGTGCTTGATTATACATGTTTTACCTACTTGTTTTACATACATTGAGCATCATTTTACCATTGATTATGTCTCATAAAATGTATTTTGGTGTTCTTTTATGCAATTAGGTTGTGGAAGTGTTAAAGGAGGAAAAGGAAGCAAAGATGGGTTATAAAGACGTATTGTTGGGAGCTTTTGTACAACACAAGTGTCAAGGCACAAGAGGGGATCATGCACATGAGGGTGTGTGCCAACTTCCTTAAGAATTCAAGATGATTTGTGTGATGGAAGGGCACAAAGGCAGTCACACCTTCATGTCCCAACTTGTGTGAAGATAGTTAAAGCTCTCAAATGATGATTCGAAGAAGAAGAAATCTTATAACTCACCATATGGACATGTGCCCGACCATGTGGCCTCAATATGAGAGAGTTTGGATCATGTTTACGAAGAGTACTGTAGTAAAAACACTGTTCATTTCACTGTAGCAGTACTGTAGCAAAATTACTGTTTACGCGACCGCGTCAAAATCTCGCGCGACCGCGTGGAAATTCTGCAGCCCACGCGATCGCGTGGGATCTCACGCGGTCGCGTGAAGACACGTGACTGGCGCGATTCAGACTTATAAATAGGCCGTTTCGCCGATTCTTTTGAGATCTTTTGTGTGGCTTTTGAGAGGAGAAGCGGCTAGGGTTTAAGGAGGAGGTCTTTGCCGAATTGGAGGGCCGTTCTTCACCAACTTTGATAGTTCTTTCCTCCGTCATAGCATCGAGGGAGTCATTGGCAACCTAGCTTCGGAGAAGGATCCTTCAAGACGTTGAGCGACCCATCAAGGCCATCATCACGAATTCAAGGGGGTTTATTTCCATGGTTTACATTGCTTAATTGTGTTATGTTTTGCTTTGTAATAAGCCCCATGGAGGGCTAAACCCTAGTAGATACTTGGGCATGTGAACCCTAGGTTTCGATTCATGTATTGACTTTCTTTATGCTTTCTTTTAAATCCGAGTTTATTTGAGTTTCAATCTTGTTTTATCATTGCTTGCATGCCTTATTGATTCGTATGGTTGTTTGGTATGCTTGATTTGTTGCCTTGGTGAGAGAGAGGTCTCCATTAGGGTTAGAACATATGAGATTGAAGAGGGTTGAGAGGGTGAGTCATGAGATAGTGGAGCGTCCCCTTTCCCTTCCGATTAAGTGTTTCCTATCTCCGTATTCCCTAAGATCTATGCAACCATATTTGGTGTGAGGTGTGAGTTTGAGAGATTTCTCCGCCGGGACCTTGTAGGGGGTTAGGGATCTTCCGCCTAGAAGTAGGGTTAGATCTAATTTTAGGAATCGGTTTCACTTTTAGGTATCCCTAAAGCTTATTGCGGTCATATGGGGTGTGAGGTGTTGAGATTGAGCGATTTCTCCACCGGGACTAATAGAGTGAAGGGTTGTAGTGAATCCTATATGCTGGGGCTTAATCTAGACTAGGGTTCTTTCACCTGGACCAAATGGTTAGAACTATTGTTGTAGGAACAGGTTTAATCACTAGGAATCCCTAGAGCATAATGCAATCCCATATAGTGTGAGGTTTAGGTAGATGGACTCCCCTGGGGCTTAATCATCTAGGCGACAGAGTGAAGGGTGTTGTGAATCCTAATACCAAAGCATAGCATTGGGGTTAGTCACGGTTGTCCTTAGGTTTGGGACCGTGAGTCTTAGGATTCCCTCGACTCAATTGACATCAATAGGAGAGTATAATATCATAGTCTTGCACTTGAAACATAGACCCTAGAGGTAGCTTGTCCGGATACCCCCTTTTACTCATTGCAAGTCCTTCTCGATTTTCCTATTTGCATTTCTTACTTTCATCCTTCTATTTAGTTTATTGTTTTGAAACACATTCATTCATTAATATCACCATTGTTTTCCATATTTCGCATAGCTTAATTAGTGAATTCTTATACTCTATCTCCCTATTCCCTGAGGATTCGACTACCTTCTCACCAAGGTAAATTTATTACTTCGACAAACCCGTGCACTTGCGGGATACACGCAAGGGGTCGTGTCAAGTTTTTGGCGCCGTTGCCTCCTGGTGCTGTATCCCTTGCGTATTCACTGGATGGCTGAGAACGATGCTAAACTAAGAACTTGAGTAAAAGGGGGAATAGGCGTTTTGGAGACATTTGTACTTCGTTATTTTAGCTATTCATCATTCATTCTATTTTAACCTTTCTTAATCTTCCATCCTTCTTATTTGTTCTTCTTTTGTTTTGTCTTACTTTTTCTTGCAAGGAGCATAAATGGAGATTGATCGAGTTATTGAGCTATATTCTAAAGTTGAAGCTCTCAATACAAGCCTTGATAGAATTATTGCTTCACAACAACAAAGCAATCCATGCTACAACACATATCATCCAAATGAAAGGAGCTACCCAAATTTTTCATGGAATAATGATGGACAACATTGGGAAGCACCTCAAGAGCAATTTCAAAAGGATGAGAGACTCGAAGAGGATGCACCTCCGTGGAAAAAAGTGCTAGACAATTTTATTGAAGCATCCGATGCCTCTTGCCAAAGTATGGAAGCCACACGAAAGTGTCATGAAGCCTCCTACAATAACCTTGAGCATCAATTAGGATGGATACTTGACACACTCTCCAAGGAATATGAAGTATTTGAGCAAGTAACGCAAGACCCTTGTAGAGTTGATGTGGTAGTGAACGACAATGAAGAAATGAGACATACCGAGTACATTGCTGTAGAAATTGAAAAGAAAGAGGAAGAACATCTTGTTGAGAATTTGGATTGCTTGAAAGAACAGTGTGCTTGTGAGGAAGAAAATTTTCAAGGGGATTTGCTAGTGTCATGTTCCTTTCAAGATGAAAATACACAAGAAGAAGCAAACCCTAAAGTAATGGAACAAGCACCGCTCTTTGGGATTGATCAACTCATAAAAAGCAAGAAAGAGACTTTGGGAAGGGAAAACGATGTGGGGAGGATATTTAAACCATCCCATGACCCACCTATGCTAAGCTTGGACAATTCCCAACCCAAATTGTTTCCTTGGAGGCCAAAAGTAGGATGGTTGGACCCTCCAACAAATACTCCACCTCGGCAAGTCGATTTTTGGTTTAAAGGAAGTAGCTATACAAGATCTTGTCGGGAGGAACACACTCTTTTCAAGCCGCCTTGAGGTAAGAAAGAGGTACGTCAAGCTTAGTGACGTTAAACAAGCGCTTCTTGGGAGGCAACCCAAGTTTTTATTGCTTTTCTAGGTTTTAGTTTAGTTTTAGCATGAATAATTGCTTAGTGTTGGTGTTTTCATTTTATTATGTGTGTGCTGTGATTTCTTATGGATTATTGGTGTTGTAGTGTGCCTAATTGTAATTGTCGAAGTTTTGGGTCGTTTGAGTGTGTTTTCATGGATCTCTGGTCGAATTTTTATTGTACATGCAAGCTCTGAACGTTGTATTTGAGTTTCTGAAATTTTCTGCAAAGCTTGCAAATTTTTCTAAGTCATCCAGAGAAGACACACGGCCGTGTGGAATTTCCACACGGGCGTGTGTCACAGTTCAAAACTCATCCAGAGAAGACACAGGGGCGTGTGATTGCCCCTGTGAACGACCATATGAAGGCACACGGCCGTGTGGAATTTCCACACGGCCGTGTGGATCTTTGCAGAGCTACAACTCACCATCCCGAGAGACACAGGGGCAGTGTGAGTGCCCCTGTGAGTGCCCATGTTTATAGCACACGGCCGTGTGGAAATTCCACACGGCCGTGTGGATGTTCTGCAGAACAAGAACTTCATCTAGAGGCTCACAGGGGACGTGTGAGTGCCCATGTGGGTGAGCGTCTGCATGGCACACGGCCGTGTGGAAATTCCACACGGCCGTGTGGAACACTTAGATGATTTTCTTGGGATCCAAAGAGTCCACAGGAGCGTGTGGGTGCCCCTGTGGTCGGCTTTGTGTTGGCCAGGTTGGGCACACGGCCGTGTGGAATTTCCACACGGCCGTGTGGATGTTCTGAGAAGCAAACAGAGGAAACACAGGGGGGTGTGACTGCCCCTGTGAACCTTACCAGTGAAGGCACACGGCCGTGTGGAATTTCCACACGGCCGTGTGGATGTACAGAACATGATAGGTTGTTTTTTATTTTAAAATCTTCTTTTGCCTTTTCAATTCTAAATGCCTCCACACTCAAGGGATGTTTCCTCCCATCTTCCCAACCATCTCTTTGTCCATTTAAGGAGTTTTTAAGTTGTTTTCCGACCATATTCGAAGTTTTTGATTTTCACTTCGTCGGCAAGCATATTTTCTCCTTTTCTTCGTCAATCTTTTCTTTTTCAACACCAAATCCACCAGTATCAGCACTGACAGCAGCACCGGAGATCGAAGAACGGACGACACCGACGCTTGAGGCGTTTTTAGCTTTAGTTTTCTTTTGTTTTATTTTACTTTTATTGAGCTTCACTGATCCCCCTTGTGTACGCGCAGATGGTCTTGGATGCAAGGAATTTGAGTACTAGTCATAGGCATGGTCATGGGACCGTGTACCCTCCACAACCCGTTGAGACTCAACCCTCAATGAACATAGCTCCATCAAACGTACCACTAGGAGTTCAGGGGAGTATTGTTTCAATTGCCCACCTTCACACATGATGTTTTGATTGTTATACTTCTTATTGTGCTTGCATGCGTACATTGAGGACAATGTACATCTTAAGTGTGGGGGGGAGTTCACATTGCACACACTTTTACTTGTGCGTTCAATTGCTTTTGCTCATGTAGCCTATGGCGGTTCACCTTAGTTGCAACGGTTGTATTCTTATAGTTTAGGAGAATTTTTTAACATTGTATCCTATCATGCTCTAGTTTCTACTTGAATTTTATGAATTTTTGCTCGATTATCTTATATTGCACAACTTACTCTTGGAATCTTTTGGAAACTCAATCTTGAAGTTTTTAGGGACAAGTTTATCGTTGTTCTTAGTTTTACTTTGGAAAATGCATATATAAGGAGAGAAAAATATAAAAAAAAAAATGATGAAAATGAAAAAAAAAAAGATGGAAAAATGAAAAAGAAAAAAAAAAGAGAAAAATATGAGTTTGTGAATAGTTGCTTTCTTTTATGTATGCATTTGGGGTGGAAAGAGCTACCACCTATGAAGTATGTAGCTACTCTCATAAGTCGGATACAAGTTATGCCCTAATGAGAGAAAGAGCTATCTCATGGGATGCGTGAAAGCTACTACCCCGGTAGAAAGAGCTACCTCCTCGAAAGAGTGAAAGCCACCTTTGGCGGCCGCCTAGGAAAGGGCTACCTTCAAGGATGTGTGAAGCTACTACTTCCACCACTATTTTTTTTGTTTTTGTATATAAATAAGTCCTTTCTAACCAAAGTTTGAGGAGTACTCGTCGGTTCTCTTGAGTAAGATCGCACACACTAACACATTTTCGAGTTTTCATCCTTTTTGATTCGAGTTTTTAGCTAGAGCATTGGTAACCTTATGCAATGTTTTGAGTTCCCCTTACTTGTAGAATGCTTCTTTTGCATGCTTTTGGTGAACCTAAGGCCGAGCACTTTCAATTGTTCTTCCCAAGTACTTTCACGTTCTATTTTGCTTGAGGACAAGCAAAAGGTTAAGTGTGGGGGGATTTGATAAGTGCTCGTGTTACAGTAATGTGAAGCGTTATTATCTTGCAATGAGCATTAATTTAATCAGATTTTATCACTAAAAAGTGTGCATTTGTTTACTTTTGTGCATTGAAGGGTTGTGGAGAAGATCTAGAGAAAAAGAAGGAAGAATAGGTTATGTTCGCCGTTGTTAAGGAGTTCTCGGACCAAGCAAGGAACAAGGCACGAGTCTAGACTTATGGGTGTGTGCCAACCTCCATTGGAGGGGCACAAGGGCAGTCACACTCACAAAAGTCTATAACTCGTGTAGCATTGGAGAACTTCGCCAATGAAGAGAAATGAAGTAATCGACATAATCTACCGTTGATTGTGTGCCCAATTCAACGGCCTCGATGAAGAACGATGGATTCGGGAGTATTTCGGAGAAGTACTGTAGCAGGCACTGTAGCAAAATACTGTAGATAAATACTGTAGCTTCTACTGTTCACATTCTGCCGAAATTCAGAATTCCAGAGAGTTCACACGGGCGTGTGGAAATTCCACACGGCCGTGTGAATTAATTTTCCAGCAAGCCAGAGAGTTCACACGGGCGTGTGGAAATTCCACACGGCCGCGTACTGTAGCAGGAACACTGTAGCAGGAACACTGTTCACATGTGCCGAGAAATCACGATTCCAGAATTTCCACACGGCCGTGTGGAATTAACACACGGGCGTGTGGAATTTCTGGATTTTCACAGAAGTCCGATTTCAGCCTGAATTCAGCCCGATTTCAGCCTATAAATAGCCCGTTTTCATATCTATTTGGGGGACCCTTCTCTTCAATCACTTGGATATCTTTTGGGGGGCTTTCGGCTAGGGTTTGGAGAGGTTCTTGGAGGTCTTTGGAGGCGATTAAACGGCATCGACATCGACATCCTTTGGAAGAAAGCTATTGGGGAAGCTCTCATCGGCATTGATTTGGCGAGGTGTGCCCTAGGCTTGACAAGGGATTCGTTGGAGAAGACACGCGACTACACAAGACCATCGATACGATCTACAAGGGGGTTTTCTTTATGGTTTTCATGCATATTTTCTTAAATTCTTTATTGATTTTGTATTGCTCCATGGAGAGCTAAACCCTAGTGGGTATTCGGACTTGTAAACCCTAGGATGATATTGTTTCTATGACTTTTATTATGTTTTCTTAATTTGATGTTCTTTTATTGAGTTTCAATCTTGATTTTATCTTGTTATTGTTTTCCCTTAGATGTGACACTAGGGTTGAGAGCAATCTAGGCTTTCCTTTGGAGGTGTGACAACTCCTATAGGATTAGACTACTCAAGATTAAAGAGGGTTGAGAGGGAGAGTTGTGAGGTAGCAATGTACCCCTTTCCCCTTCGATGTGATTTCTCCCTACCTCCGATTCCTTGATTTAATAGCGGTCGAAATAGAGTGAAGCAATAGGTAGATAAACTCCCCTAGGGCTTAGTTACGCAAGTAATAGAGTGAAGGGTTGTAGTGAATCCTATTTGCTGGGGCTCGATCTAGACTAGGGTTCTTCCACCTGGACCAAAGGGTTAGAACTACTACACATAGGAACAGGTTTTATCACTAGGAATCCCTAGAGCTTAAAGCAACTCCACGTAGTGTTAGGCTTAGGTAGATATACTCCCCTGGGGCTTAGTTGAGCAATCAACAGAGTGAAGGGTTGAAGTGAATCCTAATGCCGGGGCATAGTGTTGGGGTTAGTCACGGTTGACCTTAGGTTTGGGACCGTGTGTTTAAGGATATCCTCGACTCAATTAGACATCAATTAGAGGGTATAATACTAGTCTTGCACTAGAAGCATTAGTCTTAGGGGGAGCTTTGTCCGGGTACCCCATCTTTATATCGATTACCTCTCCTACCCTCATTATTATTCTTGCACTCTTTTATTTTCTTTTACATCTATATATAAATACTTTTCTCATCATCAATTCCCATCATAGCTAAATAGCGATTAACACTTGTTTCTAAATACTATTCCCTGTGGATTCGACTACCTTCTCACCAAGGTAAATTTATTACTTCGACAAACCCGTGCACTTGCGGGATACACGCAAGGGGTCGTGTCAAGTTTGTTCTTGGCTAGATACTTTCCACCGGGGAAATCTGCAAGACTCCTGAATGAGATATCATCCTTTGTACAGATGGAATTGGAGTCTCTATTCGAGACATGGGACAGGTTCAAGGAGCTCCTTCGCAAATGTCCGCAACATGGATTTCCCGAGTGGATGATTATTCACACATTTTACAACGGGCTGAATCCGAGTACAAAGCAACTCTTAGATGCGGCGGCCGGAGGGACTCTTGGAAGCAAGACTCCCGGTGAAGCTCGGCACCTTGTAGAGGAGATGGCTATGAATAGCTATCAATGGAACTCAAGGGATAGAAAAAAGGTTGCCGGAATTCATGAGGTTGATGCGGTTACATCGTTAGCAGCACAAGTGGAATCATTAAGTAAGAAGCTAGATGCTCTAGCTTCGCCAAGAGTTGCGGCCATCACTACTTGTAACGGTTGTGGGGGAGGACATGCTTCAAGCGATTGTCCTATTGCTATTGGAGGCACTAGTACGGTGGAGCAGGCCGATTTTGTGGGGAACTCATATCGCGGACAAGGCCAAGGCAACCCGTATAGTGGTACATACAATCCGGGATGGAAGAACCATCCGAACTTCTTTTGGAGCAATCAAGGACAATCACAACAGAACAAAAATAGTGCACCACCGGGATTTCAAAGTCAACAAGCTCCGAATTTAGAAAGCCGAGTGACTGGGTTGGAGGGAAAGATGACTGACCTAGAGAGAGCCCTTACACGGTTCGTTTCTTCTTCGGATGCAAGGTTTCAATCGGTGGAAGCTACTCTTCGCAATCACACCGCCTCCCTACACAACTTGGAGAACCAAGTAGGGCAAATTGCGAAGACTTTGGCGGAGAGACCTCAAGGTAGTTTGCCTAGCAATACGAAGACCAACCCAAGAGAACAACTAAAGGCAATTACCTTGAGAAGTGGTAAGGAGGTTGAGGGACATCTCCCTCTTGAGAAGACTAAGGACTCACCCGAAGTCGTGGAAATAGAGGATGGAGCACCAAAGGAGAAAGAGGTGGCACCCCCACCTTACAAGCCGAGAATTCCCTATCCTTCACGATTGAAGAATGACCAAGACAATGAGCAATACAAGAAATTTCTGGGTGTCTTCAAGCAGTTGCACATCAACATTCCATTCGCGGAAGCATTAGCCCAAATGCCCAAGTACGCGAAATTCTTAAAAGACCTCTTAACCAATAAGAGGAAATTAGAAGAAAGTGCATCCGTCATCCTCGATGCAAACTGTTCGGCAGTGCTACAGAAGAATATGCCATGCAAGAGGAAGGACCCCGGAAGTTTTATCATACCGTGCAATATTGGTGATATGGGTGAGGAGATGGCACTAGCCGACTCGGGGGCAAGCATCAATGTCATGCCCTACACGTTCTTCCAAAAGCTAGGCTTAGGCGAGCCTAGACCTACCCGGATGACACTTCAGCTTGCAGATAGATCGGTGAGGCATCCGAGGGGTGTCGTTGAAGATGTGTTGGTGAAAGTGGATAAGTACATTTTCCCGGTAGACTTTGTAGTGCTCGATGTAGACGAGGATGTCGAGGTACCGCTGATTCTTGGGAGGCCGTTCTTGCGCACTTCCAAGGCTTTGATAGACATGGACGGTGGAGAGCTCACACTTAGGGTTGGAGACGACAAGCTCACCTACCGCCTCGCCGAAGCCATGCGACATTCTCTTGATTTTGATGATGCTCTATATTATCTTGATGTCACTGATGATTGCATTGATGAATATATGCAGGATATGTTTAACCCGGATCCATATGAAGGATGGCCGGACCAAGACATAGAGACTGAAGAGGAAGAAGTGCTCGCGCTTGTTTCAGTTGAGATAGACATCAAGAAGGAGAAGGAGCTTAGGAAGAAAGTCCTTCGGAGATTGAAGCGGTCGAGACGTCGCCACAACAAGAACCCCAACAAGAAAGGGGATGAGCATTCACGGAGTAAGGGTGTTTCACCCGTGTGTGGTAACAAACTCGATAATTCTCCCTCTACCTTGCAACGATTATGCAATGCTTGCTTTCAAATTTTAGGGAAGAGGGCAAATTCCACTCATGAACCTCCGTAAGGTAAGACAGCTACGTCAAGCTAAGTGACGTTAAACAAGCGCTTCTTGGGAGGCAACCCAAGCGTTTTTATAGTTTTCTAGTACTTAGTTTAGTTTTAGGATTGAATAAAAGTCTTAGCAATGGTGTCCCAATTTTCATGTGCATATGCTGGGTTTTCTTGTGGATTTTCGATTATTTACATGTGCCTTAACGTTAATTGACGAAGTTTGAGTCGGTTGAGTGTGTGTTAGATAATCTCTGGTCATGTTTTTATGGGTTATCCAGGCTCTAAGTGTTTTAAAAGAGTTTCTGAATTTTTCTGAGAGTCTGTAAAATTTTCTAAGTAAACCAGAGAACACACACGGCCGTGTGGAATTAACACACGGCCGTGTGTTACCAATTGGAGCTCAACCAGAGAAGACACAGGGGCGTGACTTTGCCCCTGTGAAAAAACTTCTGAAGGGGCACACGGCCGTGTGGAATTAACACACGGCCGTGCGAAATTCCGTAGAATTTCAACTCTTTTCCAGAAAGTCCACAGGGGCGTGTGGATGCCCCTGTGAGTGCCGCTGTGCCAAGGCACACGGCCGTGTGGAATTTCCACACGGCCGTGTGAAACTCTGCAGAAAGAACCCCAAACTTCCCGAGAAACCACAGGGGCGTGTGTGAGCCCCTGTGGGAGAGCTTGTCAAGGCACACGGCCGTGTGGTTCATTCACACGGCCGTGTGAAACACTTAGTTTTCTCGGGCAATCCAGAGAGGTCACAGGGGCGTGTGACATGCCCCTGTGACCGGCCTTGTGTTCTTGGCCAGGTTGGGGACACGGGCGTGTGGAAATTCCACACGGCCGTGTGAAGTTTTTCAGAGACCTTTTGTGTTCTCCCGAGACTCCACAGGGCCGTGTACCAGCCCCTGTGGATATCTTTGTGAAGGCACACGGCCGTGTGGAATTAACACACGGCCGTGTGGGGTAGTCAGAGAACAAACAGAATGCACACAGGGGCGTGGGTTGGCCCCTGTGAACCCTAATTTGAGAGGCACACGGGCGTGTGGAATCGTGACACGGCCGTGTGAATCCCCAGAACTCCAAAAGCCGCGTGATTTCTTTTGGTTTTCACTCGTGCCTCTTCTATTTCCATTCTAAACTCTTCTCCTACCCTCTCCACTAGTTCGCCAACCATCTCAGAGGATTTTTGAGGCTTTTTATTGGAGTTTTCCGGCCGATTCTTAGTATTTCTTCATCCACTCCGTCGGTAAGAACTTCAAAGCCTTTTTCTTCGTCGATTCTCAATTTAATTCGTTCTTTTGATTGTTTCGCCTTTATTAATTAATTTCTGAGTATTCAATGTTGCTTAAGAATGAATTAAAGCAAATTAGATTGTAAATTTTAAATTTTTCAACCCACGGCCGTTATACTCTGTCCGCCCGATGATCCACACGGGCGTGTGGAATTAACACACGGCCGTGTGGATTCCTGCAGATTGAGTATTTTAACTTGTTTTTGATCTCTTTCTCTTTCAATCTTGCAGAGATGTCTACTAGGCCTAGGAAATCGGTCGGCAAGCGTCCGCGAGTAGCTACTCCACCCCCCGAAGAAATGGAGTTTGATATACCCGAGCACAGGGAGCGGTACAAGAAACTCTCGCCACTTCGATTTGGACAGTCGCGCTACCCTGATTTGAGCGTATTGAGAGACATACAGGGGGGCGACGCCATAGCTACAGAGGTGGAGGAGTTGCTGGCTGTGGGGAGTTGGGACCGATTGTTATCTATTCGAGAGCCAGCAACTCGAGACATCACCCTCGAGGTCCTATCGACATTCGAATTCAACCGAGGGTATGATAGCTTCACGGATAGCCAGACGATTCAGTTCCGTGCCCTCGGTAGACACTTCAGCATGAGTGTCACTCAGTTCTCAGTCCTGATGGGCCTGTACGATCAGGCATACACCGAGACAGAGGAGTATGTTTTGCTACCCACCGAGTATCCAGGTACCCTCACACCACAGACGATTTACGAGACATTATGCGGGGATGGTCAGTATGAGCCGGGGGTTTCGAAAGCGACATTCCTTTCCCGGCCAGCATACAGGTACCTTCATGCTATCCTGAGCAGGTCTATTAGTGGCCGAGGGGACAGTACAGGGGTACTGAGCAGACAGGAGCTGCTATACTTGCACTCCATGGTGCAGAGTGAGCCACTTCACCTGGGGCACGTTCTAGCCGAGTACATTCGCCACCAGGGCCAGTACCCCAGGGTTGGAGTCATTTTTTCAGGGCCCTACATCACACGCCTCGCTATAGGCCTAGGGCTCAGAGATGGGGTGCGCGGGGCCGAAAAGATCGCTACACCAGCCCCGCTCACCAGAGAGACACTGAGACTGATGGGTATGGTCCGCAGATCAGGACCAGGAGTCTATACTATGATCATACCCCAGACAGCGCAGGCCGAGGGCTCCCAGGCAGCATTGGAGCCACCCCCGCAGGACACAGAGACAGGGGCAGAGGCTGAGGTACCCCCCACCGCACCGGAGCCACCTCCGGTGCGGATGTTTTCACCGTCTCGAGGCCAGGACAGACTGGAGAGCCTCGAGAGCGCAGTGGGGATCCTACAGACCGAGGTGGCTGAGGTTAGGGCCACACAGATTTCACAGCACCAGGAGGTGATGGCGCAGTTCCAGAGCTTACGACAGACCTTCGAGCAGATTGCCTCCTCCTCCTTCGTGGTCCGACCTCGAGTTTCCACTCCACCACCTCCATCTCCCGCATCACCAGCAGATCCACCTGCACCGACATCAGCCGATCCACCAGCAGATACAGAGCCTTCAGCAGCACCAGAGGCCACCACTCAGGACACCGACGCTGAGGCGTCCTAGATTTTAGATTCTTTTCTTTTATTTGTCATTCTGTATATCTTTACTTTATTTTGGACTTGTAGTACTCAGAAGGGATTCTCCCTCTGAGTATAGCTTTTATTTTGCTTTTTATTTTGTCTCGAGTTGTATTCATTGCTTTATATTTTATATACTCGAGTTTTATTGAGCTTTACTGAACCCTCGTTTATCTGTGCGCAGATGGTCTTGGATGTAAGGATTTTGAGGAATAGTCATTGACACGGTCATGGGATCGTGTGTGCTCCACAAACCATTGAGACTCAACTCTCAATGACTTAGCTCCATCAAACGCAACACTTGGAGTTCAGGGGAGTAATGTTTCAATTGCCACTTCCACACTAATTGCTTTTATCGTTTTCACTTATTATTGTGCTTCTATGCGTACATTGAGGACAATGTACATCTTAAGTGTGGGGGGGAGTTCACATTGCACACACCTTTACTTGTGCGTTCAATTGTTTATGCTCATGTAGCCTATGGCGGTTCACCTTAGTTGTAACGGTTGTATTCTTATAGTTTAGGAGAATTTTTAACATTGTATCCTATCATGCTCTAGTTCCACTTGAATTTTTAGGGGATTTTTGATCGAATACACTTTATTACACTACTCACTCTGGAAATCTTTTGGAAACTCGATCTTGAGGTTTTTAAGGACAAGTTTAGCATCGTTCTTAGTTTTACTTTGGAAAATGCATATATATATATATAAAAAAAAAAAAAAAAGAAAAAGAATAATGAAAATGAAAAGAAAAATGTGAGTTTGTGAATAGTTGCTTTCTTTTATGTATGCATTTGAGGTGGAAAGAGCTACCACCCATGAAGTATGTAGCTACTCTCATAAGTCGGATACAAGTTATGCCCTAATGAGAGAAAGAGCTATCTCATGGGATGCGTGAAAGCTACTACCCCGGTAGAAAGAGCTACCTCCTCGAAAGAGTGAAAGCCACCTTTGGCGGCCGCCTAGGAAAGGGCTACCTTCGAGGATGTGTGAAGCTACTACTTCCTCTCCTAATTTTTTCCGTTCGTAAATAAGTCCTTGTAAATAAGAGTTTGAGGAGTACTCGTTGGTTCTCTTGAGTGAAGTCGCACACACTAACACGTTTTCGAGTTATTATCCTTTTTAATTCATGTTTTTAGCTAGAGCATTGATAACCTTATGCAATGTTTTGATTTCCGCTTACTTGTAGAATGCTTCTTTTGCACTTTTGGTGAACCTAAGGCCAAGCACTTTCAATTGTTCTTCCCAAGTACTTTCACGTTTTATTTTTGCTTGAGGACAAGCAAAAGCTTAAGTGTGGGGGAGTTTGATAAGTGCTTGTGTTATAGTATCGCGAAGCATTATTATCTTACATTAAGCATACCTTTTATTAGATTTTATCACTAAATGTGTGCATTTGTGTTCTCTTGTGCATTGAAGGTATTGTGGAGCCTAATTGGAGAAGAAGAATGAAATTAGGTCGCGCTTGCCAATGTTGAGATGTTCTCGGACCAAGCAAGGAACGAAGCACGTATTTGGACTTGTGGATGTGTGCCAACCTCCTTTGGAGGGGCACAAAGGCAGTCACATTCACAACAAGTCCAATCCGTGTTACTTAGGAGAATTTCGCGAAAGAAGAAGACTTGAAGCAATTGGCGCGACCTACCGTTGCTTGTGTGCCCAAGTAATGGCCTCGATGAAGAACAATGGACCCGGGAGGCGTTTCGGCAAAGTACCAAGCCTGTTCAGCTGAAGACTAGTGTTCCAGAGAAGTCACACGGGCGTGTGGAAATTCCACACGGCCGTGTGTTTTGCAATCTCAGCCATCCAGTGAAGACACACGGGCGTGTGGAAATTCCACACGGCCGTGTGAAATTAATTTTCCAGCCGAGACAGAAGCTTCACACGGGCGTGTGGAAATTCCACACGGCCGTGTGAAGCCCCCGATAAGTCCAATTTTAAAGCCGCGATTCAACATTATAAAAGGGGATTTTTGCAACCTTTTGGAGGATCTTTCGACCTAACTTTTCCCCAACTTTCTGGAGTGCGGCTAGGGTTTCGGAGAGGATTTCGTGGAGGTTCTAGCACATCGTCGGCATCGATTTCGAGGTTCGACGTTTGCACAAGACCACGGCCAAACCAACTTCGAGGGGGTTTTCATCTATGTCTATGTTTTATGCTTTATTTTCCACATTGATGAACATGTATAGCTCTATGAGGAGCTAAACCCTTCGTGGGGTATTCGGACTTGTAAACTTTAGGGTTCTTATGTTTCTTTGACATTGATTATTATGCTTTCCATCGTTGATGAATAAAATTGAGTTTTAATCTTAATTATCTCTTGATATTGTTTTCCCTTAAACGTGACATTAGGGTTGAGAGCAATCTAGGTTTTCCTTTGGAGGTGTGACAACTCCTATAGGATTAGACTACTTAAGACTAAAGAGGGTTGAGAGGGAGAGTTGTGAGGTAGCAATGTACCCCTTTCCCTTCCGATGTGATTTCTCCCTACCTCCGATTCCTTGATTTAATAGCGGTCGAAATAGAGTGAAGCAATAGGTAGATAAACTCCCCTAGGGCTTAATTGCGCAAGTAATAGAGTGAAGGGTTGTAGTGAATCCTATATGCTGGGGCTTAATCTAGACTAGGGTTCTTTCACCTGGACCAAAGGGTTAGAACTATTGTTGTAGGAACAGGTTTAATCACTAGGAATCCCTAGAGCATAATGCAATCCCATATAGTGTGAGGTTTAGGTAGATGGACTCCCCTGGGCTTAATCATCTAGGTGACAGAGTGAAGGGTGTTGTGAATCGTAATACCAAAGCATAGCATTGGGGTTAGTCACGGTTGTCCTTAGGTTTGGGACCGTGAGTCTTAGGATTTCCTCGACTCAATTGACATCAATAGGAGAGTATAATATCATAATCTTGCACTTGAAACATAGACCCTAGAGGTAGCTTGTCCGGATACCCCCTTTTACTCATTGCAAGTCCTTCTCGATTTTCCTATTTGCATTTCTTACTTTCATCCTTCTATTTAGTTTATTGTTTTGAAATACATTCATTCATTAATATCACCATTGTTTTCCATATTTCGCATAGCTTAATTAGTGAATTCTTATACTCTATCTCCCTATTCCCTGTGGATTCGACTACCTTCTCACCAAGGTAAATTTATTACTTCGACAAACCCGTGCACTTGCGGGATACACGCAAGGGGTCGTGTCAAGTTTTTGGCGCCGTTGCCTCCTGGTGCCGTGTGGAATTTCCACACGCCCGTGTGAAGCTTCTGTCTCAATATCGGCTTAATTTGATGCTTCTTGTGCAGGTTCTTTCTCTTTACGATGTGTTCTTCTTCCAATGTCTGGGTCTCCTTCAACAAGTATTGAAGGGTTCCCACGGGTCATAACCTGGAGCCGAAAACAAAGAAAAGAAAAATAAGAACAATGATAGGTAAAGAAGTTATGAAATAGAATGCGAAGTGAATAGCTAAAGTAGTGAAAAACAAATATCTAAAACACCTATTCCCCGGCAACGGCGCCAAAAACTTGACACGACCTTTTGCGTGCGTACCGCAAGTGTACGGCCTTGTCGAAGTAATAAAAGTTACCCCGGTGAGTGGGTAGTCGAATCCACAGGGAATAGTGTTTAGGAACAAGTGTTAATCCCTATTTAGCTATGATGGGAATCGATGATGAGAAAAGTATTTATATATAGATGTAAAAGAAAATAAAAGAGTACCAGAAGAATAATGAGGGTAGGAGAGGTAATCGATATAAAGATGGGGTATCCGGACAAAGTTCCCCCTATGACTAATGCTTCTAGTGCAAAACTTGTATTATGCTCTACAATTGATGCCTATTTGAGTCGAGGATATCCTTAAACACACGGTCCCAAACCTAAGGTCAACCGTGACTAACCCCAACACTATGCCCCGGCATTAGGATTCACTACGACTCTTGACTCTTGTTGACCTGTCAACTAAGCCCTAGAGGAGTATATCTACCTAAGCCTCACACTACGTGGGATTGCATTAAGTTCTAGGGACTCCTAGTGGTAAAACCTGTTCCTATGTGTAGTTCTAACCCTTTGGTCCAGGTGGAAGAACCCTAGTCTAGATTAACCCCCAGTGCGTAGGATTCACTTCAACCCTTCACTCTGTTACTCGCGTAACTAAGCCCCAGGGGAGTTTATCTACCTAGCACTTCACTCTATCTCGACCGCTAATGAATCAAGGAAACGGAGGTAGGGAGAAACCACACCGGAGGGGAAAGGGGTACATCGCTACCTCACAACTCTCCCTCTCAACCCTCTCCAACCTTGTGTAGTCTAATCCTATAGAGGTTGTCACACCCTCAAAGGATAACCTAATAGATTCTCAACCCTAGTGTCACGGCTAAGGGAAAATCTCATACAATCGGCATGCAAGATTGGAACTCAATAATAGAACATTAAATTAAGAAAGCATAATAAAAGTCATAGAAACAATATCATCCTAGGGTTTACAAGTCCGAATACCCACTAGGGTTTAGCTCTCCATGGAGCAATACAAAGTCAATAAATAGTTTAAGAACATATGCATGAAAACCATAAAGAAAACCCCCTTGTAGATCGTATCGATGGTCTTGTGTAGTCGCGTGTCTTCTCCAACGAATCCCTTGTCAAGCCTAAGGCACACCTCGACAAATCAATGCCGATGAGAGCTTCCCCAATAGCTTTCTTCCAAAGGATGTCGATGTCGATGCCGTTTAATCGCCTCCAAAGACCTCCAAGAACCTCTCCAAACCCTAGCCGAAAGCCCCCCAAAAGATATCCAAGTGATAGAAGAGAAGGGTCCCCAAATAGATATGAAAACGGGCTATTTATAGGCTGAAGTCGGGCTGAATTCGGGCTGAAATCGGACTTCTGTGAAAATCCAGAAATTCCACACGCCCGTGTGTTAATTCCACACGGCCGTGTGGAAATTCTGGAATCGTGATTTCTCGGCACCTGTGAACAGTGTTTTTGCTACAGTATTCCTGCTACAGTACGGCGGCCGTGTGGAATTTCCACACGCCCGTGTGAACTCTCTGGAATTCTGAATTTCGGCAGAATGTGAACAGTAGATGCTACAGTATTTATCTACAGTATTTTTGTTACATTGTCTGCTACAGTACTTCTCCGAAATACTCCCGAATCCATCGTTCTTCATCGAGGCCGTTGAATTGGGCACACAATCAACGGTAGATTATGTCGATTACTTCATTTCTCTTCATTGGCGAAATTCTCCAATGCTACACGAGTTATAGACTTTTGTGAGTGTGACTGCCCTTGTGCCCCTCCAATGGAGGTTGGCACACACCCATAAGTCTAGACTCGTGCCTTGTTCCTTGCTTGGTCCGAGAACTCCTCAACAACGGCGAACATAACCTATTCTTCCTTCTTTTTCTCTAAATCTTCTCCACAACCCTTCAATGCACAAAAGTATACAAATGCACACTTTTTAGTGATAAAATCTGATTAAATTAATGCTCATTGCAAGATAATAACGCTTCACATTACTATAACACGAGCACTTATCAAATCCCCCCACACTTAAGCTTTTGCTTGTCCTCAAGCAAAATAGAACGTGAAAGTACTTGGGAAGAACAATTGAAAGTGCTCGGCCTTAGGTTCACCAAAAGCATGCAAAAGAAGCATTCTACAAGTAAGGGGAACTCAAAACATTGCATAAGGTTACCAATGCTCTAGCTAAAAACTCGAATCAAAAAGGATGAAAACTCGAAAATGTGTTAGTGTGTGCGATTTTACTCAAGAGAACCGACGAGTACTCCTCAAACTTTGGTTAGAAAGGACTTATTTATATACAAAAACAAAAAATAGTGGTGGAAGTAGTAGCTTCACACATCCTTGAAGGTAGCCCTTTCCTAGGCGGCCGCCAAAGGTGGCTTTCACTCTTTCGAGGAGGTAGCTCTTTCTACCGGGGTAGTAGCTTTCACGCATCCCATGAGATAGCTCTTTCTCTCATTAGGGCATAATTTGTATCCGACTTATGAGAGTAGCTGCATACTTCATAGGCGGTAGCTCTTGCCACCCCAAATGCATAATTAAAACAAAGCTAATATTTACAAACTCATATATTTTTTCTCTTTTTCTCTTTTCATTTTTCCACTTTTTTTTTTTTTTTTCATTTTCATCTTTTTTTTTTTCATATTTTTCTCTCCTTATATATGCATTTTCCAAAGTAAAACTAAGAACAACGATAAACTTGTCCTTAAAAACTTCAAGATTGAGTTTCCAAAAGATTCCAAGAGTAAGTTGTGCAATATAAGATAATCGAGCAAAAATTCCCTAAAATTCAAGTAGAGACTAGAGCATGATAGGATACAATGTTAAAAATTCTCCTAAAGTATAAGAATACACCGTTGCAACTAAGGTGAACCGCCATAGGCTACATAAGCATAAGCAATTGAACGCACAAGTAAAAGTGTGTGCAATGTGAACTCCCCCCCACACTTAAGATGTACATTGTCCTCAATGTACACATGCAAGCACAATAAAAAGTATAACAATCAAAACATAATGTGTGAAGGTGGGCAATTGAAACAATACTCCCCTGAACTCCCAGTGGTACGTTTGATGGAGCTATGTTCATTGAGGGTTGAGTCTCAACGGGTTGTGGAGGGTACACGGTCCCATGACCGTGCCTATGACTAGTACTCAAATTCCTTGCATCCAAGACCATCTGCACGTACACAAGGGGGATCAGTGAAGCTCAATAAAAGTAAAATAAAACAAAAGAAAACTAAAGCTAAAAACGCCTCAAGCGTCGGTGTCGTCCGTTCTTCGATCTCCGGTGCTGCTGTCAGTGCTGATACTGGTGGATCTGGTGTTGAAAAAGAAAAGATTGACGAAGAAAAGGAGAAAATATGCTTACCGACGAAGTGAAAATCAAAAACTTCGAATATGGTCGGAAAACAACTTAAAAACTCCTTAAATGGACAAAGAGAGGGTTGGGAAAATGTGAGGAAACATCCCTTGAGTGTGGAGGCATTTAGAATTGAAAAGGCAAAAGAAGATTTTAAAATTAATCACAGCCTTTTTGTGTTCTGCGCATCCACACGGCCGTGTGGAAATTCCACACGGCCGTGTTCCTTCACTGGTAGGGTTCACAGGGGCAGTCACACCCCCCTGTGTTTCCTCTGTTTGCCTCTCAGAACATCCACACGGCCGTGTGGAAATTCCACACGGCCGTGTGCCCAACCTGGCCAACACAAGGCCGGCTACAGGGGCACCCACACGCCCCTGTGGCCTCTCTGGATATCCCGAAAAACTCTAAGTGTTCCACACGGCCGTGTGGAACATCCACACGGCCGTGTGCCTTTCACGAGCTCTCTCACAGGGGTTGCCACACGCTCCTGTGTTTTCTCGGGATGTAAGGGAAGTTTCTGCAGAATTTCACACGGCCGTGTGAACTTGCCACACGGCCGTGTGCCTTAACACATGGGCACTCACAGGGGCACCCACACGCCCCTGTGGATTCTCTGGGCTGAGAGTTGATGTTCTGCAGAATTTCACACGGCCGTGTGGAAATTCCACACGGCCGTGTGCCCTTCACTGGGTCGCTCACAGGGGCAGCTACACGACCCCTGTGATGCTCGGGAAGAGCTCTGAGATGGTTCACACGGCCGTGTGGAAATTCCACACGGCCGTGTGTTTTCTCTGGATGACTTAGAAAAATCACAGGCTCTGCAGAAAATTTTAGAAACACACTCATAGCACTTAGAGCCTGTATAAACGATAAAAACACGACCAGAGATCTATGAAAACACAGTCAAACGACCCAAAACTTCGACAATCACAATTAGGCACACTAAAACACCAATAATCCATGAGAAAATCACAGCACATGCATAATAAAATCAAAACACCGAAACTAGGCAATTATTCATACTAAAACTAAACTAAGCCTAGAAAAGCATTAAAAACTTGGGTTGCCTCCCAAGAAGCGCTTGTTTAACGTCACTAAGCTTGACGTACCTCTTTCTTACCTCAAGGCGGCTTGAAAAGAGTGTGTTCCTCCCGACAAGAACTTGCATAGCTACTTCCTTTAAACCAAAAATCTACTTGCCGGTGTGGAGTATTCGTTGGAGGGTCCAACGATCTTTCTTTTGGCCTCCAAGGAAACAATTTGGGTTGGGAATTATCCAAGCTTAGCATAGGTGGGTCATTGGATGGTTTGAATATCCTCCCCACATCTTTTTCCCATCCCAAAATCCCTTTCTTGCTTTTTGTGAGTTGATCAATCCCAAAGAAGGATGCTTGCTCCATTACCTTAGGGTTTGCTTCTTCTTGTGTATTTTCATCTTGAGCGGAACATGAAACTAGCAAATCCCCTTGAAAATTTCCTTGCTCACAAGCACCATCTTCATTTAAGCAATCCCAATTCTCCAAATGATCTTCTTCTTTTTCCTCTTCAATTTCTACAACAACGTACTTGGTTTGCCCCGTTTCTTCATTATTGTTCACTACCACATCATCTCTACAAGGAACTTGCGTCGCTTGCTCAAATACTTCATTTTCCTTGGAGAGTGTGTCAAGTATCCATCCCAATTGATGCTCAAGGTTGTTATAGGAGGCTTCATGACACTTTCGTGTGGCTTCAATACTTTGGCAAGAGGCATCGGATGCTTTAATAAAGTTATCTATCGCTTTTTTCCATTGAGGTGCATCCTCTTCAAGTACCTCATCCTTTTGAAATTGCTCTTGAGGTGCTTCCCAATGTTGTCCATCATTATGCCATGAAAAATTTGGGTAGCTCCTTTTATTTGGATGATATGTGTTGTAGCATGGATTGCTTTGTTGTTGTGAAGCAATAATTCTATCAAGCCTTGTATTGAGAGCTTCAACTTGAGAATATAGCCCAATAACTCGATCAATCTCCATTTAGGCTCCTTGCAAGAAAAAGTAAGACAAAACAAAAGAAGAACCAATAAGAAGGATGGAAGAATAAGAAAGGTTAAAATAGAATGAATGATGAATAGCTAAAATAACGAAGTACAAATGTCTCCAAAACGCCTATTCCCCGGCAACGGCGCCAAAAACTTGACACGACCCCTTGCGTGTATCCCGCAAGTGCACGGGTTTGTCGAAGTAATAAATTTACCTTGGTGAGAAGGTAGTCGAATCCACAGGGAATAGGGAGATAGAGTATAAGAATTCACTAATTAAGCTATGCGAAATATGGAAAACAATGGTGATATTAATGAATGAATGTATTTCAAAACAATAAACTAAATAGAAGGATGAAAGTAAGAAATGCAAATAGGAAAATCGAGAAGGACTTGCAATGAGTAAAAGGGGGGTATCCGGACAAGCTACCTCTAGGGTCTATGTTTCAAGTGCAAGACTATGATATTATACTCTCCTATTGATGTCAATTGAGTCGAGGGAATCCTAAGACTCACGGTCCCAAACCTAAGGACAACCGTGACTAACCCCAATGCTATGCTTTGGTATTAGGATTCACAACACCCTTCACTCTGTCACCTAGATGATTAAGCCCCAGGGGAGTCCATCTACCTAAACCTCACACTATATGGGATTGCATTATGCTCTAGGGATTCCTAGTGATTAAACCTGTTCCTACAACAATAGTTCTAACCCTTTGGTCCAGGTGAAAGAACCCTAGTCTAGATTAAGCCCCAGCATATAGGATTCACTACAACCCTTCACTCTATTACTTGCGCAATTAAGCCCTAGGGGAGTTTATCTACCTATTGCTTCACTCTATTTCGACCGCTATTAAATCAAGGAATCGGAGGTAGGGAGAAATCACATCGGAAGGGAAAGGGGTACATTGCTACCTCACAACTCTCCCTCTCAACCCTCTTTAGTCTTAAGTAGTCTAATCCTATAGGAGTTGTCACACCTCCAAAGGAAAACCTAGATTGCTCTCAACCCTAATGTCACGTTTAAGGGAAAACAATATCAAGAGATAATTAAGATTAAAACTCAATTTTATTCATCAACGATGGAAAGCATAATAATCAATGTCAAAGAAACATAAGAACCCTAAAGTTTACAAGTCCGAATACCCCACGAAGGGTTTAGCTCCTCATAGAGCTATACATGTTCATCAATGTGGAAAATAAAGCATAAAACATAGACATAGATGAAAACCCCCTCGAAGTTAGTGTGGCTGTGGTCTTGTGCAAACGTCGAAACTCGAAATCGATGCCGACGATGTGCTAGAACCTCCACGAAATCCTCTCCGAAACCCTAGCCGCACTCCAGAAAGTTGGGGAAAAGTTAGGTCGAAAGATCCTCCAAAAGGTTGCAAAAATCCCCTTTTATAATGTTGAATCGCGGCTTTAAAATTGGACTTATCGGGGGCTTCACACGGCCGTGTGGAATTTCCACACGCCCGTGTGAAGCTTCTGTCTCGGCTGGAAAATTAATTTCACACGGCCGTGTGGAATTTCCACACGCCCGTGTGTCTTCACTGGATGGCTGAGATTGCAAAACACACGGCCGTGTGGAATTTCCACACGCCCGTGTGACTTCTCTGGAACACTAGTCTTCAGCTGAACAAGCTTGGTACTTTGCCGAAACGCCTCCCGGGTCCATTGTTCTTCATCGAGGCCATTACTTGGGCACACAAGCAACGGTAGGTCGCGCCAATTGCTTCAAGTCTTCTTCTTTCACGAAATTCTCCTAAGTAACACGGATTGGACTTGTTGTGAATGTGACTCCCTTTGTGCCCCTCCAAAGGAGGTTGGCACACATCCACAAGTCCAAATACGTGCTTCGTTCCTTGCTTGGTCCGAGAACATCTCAACATTGGCAAGCGCGACCTAATTTCATTCTTCTTCTCCAATTAGGCTCCACAATACCTTCAATGCACAAGAGAACACAAATGCACACATTTAGTGATAAAATCTAATAAAAGGTATGCTTAATGTAAGATAATAACGCTTCGCGATACTATAACACAAGCACTTATCAAACTCCCCCACACTTAAGCTTTTGCTTGTCCTCAAGCAAAAATAAAACGTGAAAGTACTTGGGAAGAACAATTGAAAGTGCTTGGCCTTAGGTTCACCAAAAGTGCAAAAGAAGCATTCTACAAGTAAGCGGAAATCAAAACATTGCATAAGGTTATCAATGCTCTAGCTAAAAACATGAATTAAAAAGGATAATAACTCGAAAACGTGTTAGTGTGTGCGACTTCACTCAAGAGAACCAACGAGTACTCCTCAAACTCTTATTTACAAGGACTTATTTACGAACGGAAAAAATTAGGAGAGGAAGTAGTAGCTTCACACATCCTCGAAGGTAGCCCTTTCCTAGGCGGCCGCCAAAGGTGGCTTTCACTCTTTCGAGGAGATAGCTCTTTCTACCGGGGTAGTAGCTTTCACGCATCCCATGAGATAGCTCTTTCTCTCATTAGGGCATAACTTGTATCCGACTTATGAGAGTAGCTACATACTTCATGGGTGGTAGCTCTTTCCACCTCAAATGCATACATAAAAGAAAGCAACTATTCACAAACTCACATTTTTCTTTTCATTTTCATTATTCTTTTTCTCTTTTTTTTTTTTTTTTTTTTTTTATATATATATATATGCATTTTCCAAAGTAAAGCTAAGAACGATGCTAAACTTGTCCTTAAAAACCTCAAGATCGAGTTTCCAAAAGATTTCCAGAGTGAGTAGTGTAATAAAGTGTATTCGAGCAAAAATCCCCTAAAAATTCAAGTGGAACTAGAGCATGATAGGATACAATGTTAAAAATTCTCCTAAACTATAAGAATACAACCGTTACAACTAAGGTGAACCGCCATAGGCTACATGAGCATAAACAATTGAACGCACAAGTAAAGGTGTGTGCAATGTGAACTCCCCCCCACACTTAAGATGTACATTGTCCTCAATGTACGCATAGAAGCACAATAATAAGTGAAAACGATAAAAGCAATTAGTGTGGAAGTGGCAATTGAAACATTACTCCCCTGAACTCCAAGTGTTGCGTTTGATGGAGCTAAGTCATTGAGAGTTGAGTCTCAATGGTTTGTGGAGCACACACGATCCTATGACCGTGTCAATGACTATTCCTCAAAATCCTTACATCCAAGACCATCTGCGCACACATAAACGAGGGTTCAGTAAAGCTCAATAAAACTCGAGTATATAAAATATAAAGCAATGAATACAACTCGAGACAAAATAAAAAGCAAAATAAAAGCTATACTCAGAGGGAGAATCCCTTCTGAGTACTACAAGTCCAAAATAAAGTAAAGATATACAGAATGACAAATAAAAGAAAAGAATCTAAAATCTAGGACGCCTCAGCGTCGGTGTCCTGAGTGGTGGCCTCTGGTGCTGCTGGAGGCTCTGTATCTGCTGGTGGATCGGCTGATGTCGGTGCAGGTGGATCTGCTGGTGATGCGGGAGATGGAGGTGGTGGAGTGGAAACTCGAGGTCGGACCACGAAGGAGGAGGAGGCAATCTGCTCGAAGGTCTGTCGTAAGCTCTGGAACTGCGCCATCACCTCCTGGTGCTGTGAAATCTGTGTGGCCCTAACCTCAGCCACCTCGGTCTGTAGGATCCCCACTGCGCTCTCGAGGCTCTCCAGTCTGTCCTGGCCTCGAGACGGTGAAAACATCCGCACCGGAGGTGGCTCCGGTGCGGTGGGGGGTACCTCAGCCTCTGCCCCTGTCTCTGTATCCTGCGGGGGTGGCTCCAATGCTGCCTGGGAGCCCTCGGCCTGCGCTGTCTGGGGTATGATCATAGTATAGACTCCTGGTCCTGATCTGCGGACCATACCCATCAGTCTCAGTGTCTCTCTGGTGAGCGGGGCTGGTGTAGCGATCTTTTCGGCCCCGCGCACCCCATCTCTGAGCCCTAGGCCTATAGCGAGGCGTGTGATGTAGGGCCCTGAAAAAATGACTCCAACCCTGGGGTACTGGCCCTGGTGGCGAATGTACTCGGCTAGAACGTGCCCCAGGTGAAGTGGCTCACTCTGCACCATGGAGTGCAAGTATAGCAGCTCCTGTCTGCTCAGTACCCCTGTACTGTCCCCTCGGCCACTAATAGACCTGCTCAGGATAGCATGAATGTACCTGTATGCTGGCCGGGAAAGGAATGTCGCTTTCGAAACCCCCGGCTCATACTGACCATCCCCGCATAATGTCTCGTAAATCGTCTGTGGTGTGAGGGTACCTGGATACTCGGTGGGTAGCAAAACATACTCCTCTGTCTCGGTGTATGCCCGATCGTACAGGCCCATCAGGACTGAGAACTGAGTGACACTCATGCTGAAGTGTCTACCGAGGGCACGGAACTGAATCGTCTGGCTATCCGTGAAGCTATCATACCCTCGGTTGAATTCGAATGTCGATAGGACCTCGAGGGTGATGTCTCGAGTTGCTGGCTCTCGAATAGATAACAATCGGTCCCAACTCCCCACAGCCAGCAACTCCTCCACCTCTGTAGCTATGGCGTCGCCCCCCTGTATGTCTCTCAATACGCTCAAATCAGGGTAGCGCGACTGTCCAAATCGAAGTGGCGAGAGTTTCTTGTACCGCTCCCTGTGCTCGGGTATATCAAACTCCATTTCTTCGGGGGGTGGAGTAGCTGCTCGCGGACGCTTGCCGACCGATTTCCTAGGCCTAGTAGACATCTCTGCAAGATTGAAAGAGAAAGAGATCAAAAACAAGTTAAAATACTCAATCTGCAGGAATCCACACGGCCGTGTGTTAATTCCACACGCCCGTGTGGATCATCGGGCGGACAGAGTATAACGGCCGTGGGTTGAAAAATTTTAAAATTTACAATCTAATTTGCTTTAATTCATTCTTAAGCAACATTGAATACTCAGAAATTAATTAATAAAGGCGAAATCATCAAAAGAACGAATTAAATTGAGAATCGACGAAGAAAAAGGCTTTGAAGTTCTTACCGACGGAGTGGATGAAGAAATACTAAGAATCGGCCGGAAAACTCCAATAAAAAGCCTCAAAAATCCTCTGAGATGGTTGGCGAACTAGTGGAGAGGGTAGGAGAAGAGTTTAGAATGGAAATAGAAGAGGCACGAGTGAAAACCAAAAGAAATCACGCGGCTTTTGGAGTTCTGGGGATTCACACGGCCGTGTCACGATTCCACACGCCCGTGTGCCTCTCAAATTAGGGTTCACAGGGGCCAACCCACGCCCCTGTGTGCATTCTGTTTGTTCTCTGACTACCCCACACGGCCGTGTGTTAATTCCACACGGCCGTGTGCCTTCACAAAGATATCCACAGGGGCTGGTACACGGCCCTGTGGAGTCTCGGGAGAACACAAAAGGTCTCTGAAAAACTTCACACGGCCGTGTGGAATTTCCACACGCCCGTCTCCCCAACCTGGCCAAGAACACAAGGCCGGTCACAGGGGCATGTCACACGCCCCTGTGACCTCTCTGGATTGCCCGAGAAAACTAAGTGTTTCACACGGCCGTGTGAATGAACCACACGGCCGTGTGCCTTGACAAGCTCTCCCACAGGGGCTCACACACGCCCCTGTGGTTTCTCGGGAAGTTTGGGGTTCTTTCTGCAGAGTTTCACACGGCCGTGTGGAAATTCCACACGGCCGTGTGCCTTGGCACAGCGGCACTCACAGGGGCATCCACACGCCCCTGTGGACTTTCTGGAAAAGAGTTGAAATTCTGCGGAATTTCGCACGGCCGTGTGTTAATTCCACACGGCCGTGTGCCCCTTCAGAAGTTTTTTCACAGGGGCAAAGTCACGCCCCTGTGTCTTCTCTGGTTGAGCTCCAATTGGTAACACACGGCCGTGTGTTAATTCCACACGGCCGTGTGTGTTCTCTGGTTTACTTAGAAAATTTTACAGACTCTCAGAAAAATTCAGAAACTCTTTTAAAACACTTAGAGCCTGGATAACCCATAAAAACATGACCAGAGATTATCGAAAACACACTCAACCGACTCAAACTTCGTCAATTAACGTTAAGGCACATGTAAATAATCGAAAATCCACAAGAAAACCCAGCATATGCACATGAAAATTGGGACACCATTGCTAAGACTTTTATTCAATCCTAAAACTAAACTAAGTACTAGAAAACTATAAAAACGCTTGGGTTGCCTCCCAAGAAGCGCTTGTTTAACGTCACTTAGCTTGACGTACCTGTCTTACCTTACGGAGGTTCATGAGTGGAATTTGCCCTCTTCCCTAAAATTTGAAAGCAAGCATTGCATAATCGTTGCAAGGTAGAGGGAGAATTATCGAGTTTGTTACCACACACGGGTGAAACACCCTTACTCCGTGAATGCTCATCCCCTTTCTTGTTGGGGTTCTTGTTGTGGCGACGTCTCGACCGCTTCAATCTCCGAAGGACTTTCTTCCTAAGCTCCTTCTCCTTCTTGATGTCTATCTCAACTGAAACAAGCGCGAGCACTTCTTCCTCTTCAGTCTCTATGTCTTGGTCCGGCCACCCTTCATATGGATCCGGGTTAAACATATCCTGCATATATTCATCAATGCAATCATCAGTGACATCAAGATAATATAGAGCATCATCAAAATCAAGAGAATGTCGCATGGCTTCGGCGAGGCGGTAGGTGAGCTTGTCGTCTCCAACCCTAAGTGTGAGCTCTCCACCGTCCATGTCTATCAAAGCCTTGGAAGTGCGCAAGAACGGCCTCCCAAGAATCAGCGGTACCTCGACATCCTCGTCTACATCGAGCACTACAAAGTCTACCGGGAAAATGTACTTATCCACTTTCACCAACACATCTTCAACGACACCCCTCGGATGCCTCACCGATCTATCTGCAAGCTGAAGTGTCATCCGGGTAGGTCTAGGCTCGCCCAAGCCTAGCTTTTGGAAGAACGTGTAGGGCATGACATTGATGCTTGCCCCCGAGTCGGCTAGTGCCATCTCCTCACCCATATCACCAATATTGCACGGTATGATAAAACTTCCGGGGTCCTTCCTCTTGCATGGCATATTCTTCTGTAGCACTGCCGAACAGTTTGCATCGAGGATGACGGATGCACTTTCTTCTAATTTCCTCTTATTGGTTAAGAGGTCTTTTAAGAATTTCGCGTACTTGGGCATTTGGGCTAATGCTTCCGCGAATGGAATGTTGATGTGCAACTGCTTGAAGACACCCAGAAATTTCTTGTATTGCTCATTGTCGTGGTCATTCTTCAATCGTGAAGGATAGGGAATTCTCGGCTTGTAAGGTGGGGGTGCCACCTCTTTCTCCTTTGGTGCTCCATCCTCTATTTCCATGACTTCGGGTGAGTCCTTAGTCTTCTCAAGAGGGAGATGTCCCTCAACCTCCTTACCACTTCTCAAGGTAATTGCCTTTAGTTGTTCTCTTGGGTTGGTCTCCGTATTGCTAGGCAAACTACCTTGAGGTCTCTCCGCCAAAGTCTTCGCAATTTGCCCTACTTGGTTCTCCAAGTTGTGTAGAGAGGCGGTGTGATTGCGAAGAGTAGCTTCCACCGATTGAAACCTTGCATCCGAAGAAGAAACGAACCGTGTAAGGGCTCTCTCTAGGTCAGTCATCTTTCCCTCCAACCCAGTCACTCGGCTTTCTAAATTCGGAGCTTGTTGACTTTGAAATCCCGGTGGTGCACTATTTTTGTTCTGTTGTGATTGTCCTTGATTGCTCCAAGAGAAGTTCGGATGGTTCTTCCATCCCGGATTGTATGTACCACTATACGGGTTGCCTTGGCCTTGTCCGCGATATGAGTTCCCCACAAAATCGGCCTGCTCCACCGTACTAGTGCCTCCAATAGCAATAGGACAATCGCTTGAAGCATGTCCTCCCCCACAACCGTTACAAGTAGTGATGGCTGCAACTCTTGGCGAAGCTAGAGCATCTAGCTTCTTACTTAATGATTCCACTTGTGCTGCCAACGATGTAACCGCATCAACCTCATGAATTCCGGCAACCTTTTTTCTATCCCTTGAGTTCCATTGATAGCTATTCATAGCCATCTCCTCTACAAGGTGCCGAGCTTCACCGGGAGTCTTGCTTCCAAGAGTCCCTCCGGCCGCCGCATCTAAGAGTTGCTTTGTACTCGGATTCAGCCCGTTGTAAAATGTGTGAATAATCATCCACTCGGGAAATCCATGTTGCGGACATTTGCGAAGGAGCTCCTTGAACCTGTCCCATGTCTCGAATAGAGACTCCAATTCCATCTGTACAAAGGATGATATCTCATTCCGGAGTCTTGCAGATTTCCCCGGTGGAAAGTATCTAGCCAAGAATGCCTCGGCCATTTCCTCCCACGTAGTAATGGAGGCTCTCGGTAATGAGTGCAACCAATGCCTTGCTTTTCCTTTCAGTGAAAATGGGAAAGCTCTCAATCGAATTGCGTCGTCCGTCACTCCATTTATCTTCAACATGTCACACACTTCCAAAAAATTTTCTATGTGACTATTAGGGTCTTCATCGGCTAACCCATTAAACTGTGCGGACTGTTGCAACATCTGAATGAACGACGGCTTCAATTCGAAATTCATTGCTGTAATTGGGGGCCTCACAATGCTTGATTGGGTCCCCATAACTGCGGGTCTAGCAAAATCGGACAACGTTCGCTGCTGCTCGTTCTGTTCTGCCATTGTCTCTGACCCTTCTGTCTCAATATCGGCTTGATTTGATGCTTCTTGTGCAGGTTCTTTCCCTTTACGATGTGTTCTTCTTCCAATGTCTGGGTCTCCTTCAACAAGTATTGAAGGGTTCCCACGGGTCATAACCTGGAGCCGAAAACAAAGAAAAGAAAAATAAGAACAATGATAGGTAAAGAAGTTATGAAATAGAATGCGAAGTGAATAGCTAAAGTAGTGAAAAACAAATATCTAAAACACCTATTCCCCGGCAACGGCGCCAAAAACTTGACACGACCCCTTGCGTGTATCCCGCAAGTGCACGGGTTTGTCGAAGTAATAAATTTACCTTGGTGAGAAGGTAGTCGAATCCACAGGGAATAGGGAGATAGAGTATAAGAATTCACTAATTAAGCTATGCGAAATATGGAAAACAATGGTGATATTAATGAATGAATGTGTTTCAAAACAATAAACTAAATAGAAGGATGAAAGTAAGAAATGCAAATAGGAAAATCGAGAAGGACTTGCAATGAGTAAAAGGGGGTATCCGGACAAGCTACCTCTAGGGTCTATGTTTCAAGTGCAAGACTATGATATTATACTCTCCTATTGATGTCAATTGAGTCGAGGGAATCCTAAGACTCACGGTCCCAAACCTAAGGACAACCGTGACTAACCCCAATGCTATGCTTTGGTATTAGGATTCACAACACCCTTCACTCTGTCGCCTAGATGATTAAGCCCCAGGGGAGTCCATCTACCTAAACCTCACACTATATGGGATTGCATTATGCTCTAGGGATTCCTAGTGATTAAACCTGTTCCTACAACAATAGTTCTAACCCTTTGGTCCAGGTGAAAGAACCCTAGTCTAGATTAAGCCCCAGCATATAGGATTCACTACAACCCTTCACTCTATTACTTGCGCAATTAAGCCCTAGGGGAGTTTATCTACCTATTGCTTCACTCTATTTCGACCGCTATTAAATCAAGGAATCGGAGGTAGGGAGAAATCACATCGGAAGGGAAAGGGGTACATTGCTACCTCACAACTCTCCCTCTCAACCCTCTTTAGTCTTAAGTAGTCTAATCCTATAGGAGTTGTCACACCTCCAAAGGAAAACCTAGATTGCTCTCAACCCTAATGTCACGTTTAAGGGAAAACAATATCAAGAGATAATTAAGATTAAAACTCAATTTTATTCATCAACGATGGAAAGCATAATAATCAATGTCAAAGAAACATAAGAACCCTAAAGTTTACAAGTCCGAATACCCCACGAAGGGTTTAGCTCCTCATAGAGCTATACATGTTCATCAATGTGGAAAATTAAGCATAAAACATAGACATAGATGAAAACCCCCTCGAAGTTAGTGTGGCCGTGGTCTTGTGCAAACGTCGAAACTCGAAATCGATGCCGACGATGTGCTAGAACCTCCACGAAATCCTCTCCGAAACCCTAGCCGCACTCCAGAAAGTTGGGGAAAAGTTAGGTCGAAAGATCCTCCAAAAGGTTGCAAAAATCCCCTTTTATAATGTTGAATCGCGGCTTTAAAATTGGACTTATCGGGGGCTTCACACGGCCGTGTGGAATTTCCACACGCCCGTGTGAAGCTTCTGTCTCGGCTGGAAAATTAATTTCACACGGCCGTGTGGAATTTCCACACGCCCGTGTGTCTTCACTGGATGGCTGAGATTGCAAAACACACGGCCGTGTGGAATTTCCACACGCCCGTGTGACTTCTCTGGAACACTAGTCTTCAGCTGAACAAGCTTGGTACTTTGCCGAAACGCCTCCCGGGTCCATTGTTCTTCATCGAGGCCATTACTTGGGCACACAAGCAACGGTAGGTCGCGCCAATTGCTTCAAGTCTTCTTCTTTCGCGAAATTCTCCTAAGTAACACGGATTGGACTTGTTGTGAATGTGACTGCCTTTGTGCCCCTCCAAAGGAGGTTGGCACACATCCACAAGTCCAAATACGTGCTTCGTTCCTTGCTTGGTCCGAGAACATCTCAACATTGGCAAGCGCGACCTAATTTCATTCTTCTTCTCCAATTAGGCTCCACAATACCTTCAATGCACAAGAGAACACAAATGCACACATTTAGTGATAAAATCTAATAAAAGGTATGCTTAATGTAAGATAATAACGCTTCGCGATACTATAACACAAGCACTTATCAAACTCCCCCACACTTAAGCTTTTGCTTGTCCTCAAGCAAAAATAAAACGTGAAAGTACTTGGGAAGAACAATTGAAAGTGCTTGGCCTTAGGTTCACCAAAAGTGCAAAAGAAGCATTCTACAAGTAAGCGGAAATCAAAACATTGCATAAGGTTATCAATGCTCTAGCTAAAAACATGAATTAAAAAGGATAATAACTCGAAAACGTGTTAGTGTGTGCGACTTCACTCAAGAGAACCAACGAGTACTCCTTAAACTCTTATTTACAAGGACTTATTTACGAACGGAAAAAATTAGGAGAGGAAGTAGTAGCTTCACACATCCTCGAAGGTAGCCCTTTCCTAGGCGGCCGCCAAAGGTGGCTTTCACTCTTTCGAGGAGATAGCTCTTTCTACCGGGGTAGTAGCTTTCACGCATCCCATGAGATAGCTCTTTCTCTCATTAGGGCATAACTTGTATCCGACTTATGAGAGTAGCTACATACTTCATGGGTGGTAGCTCTTTCCACCTCAAATGCATACATAAAAGAAAGCAACTATTCACAAACTCACATTTTTCTTTTCATTTTCATTATTCTTTTTCTCTTTTTTTTTTTTTTTTTTTTTTATATATATATATATGCATTTTCCAAAGTAAAGCTAAGAACGATGCTAAACTTGTCCTTAAAAACCTCAAGATCGAGTTTCCAAAAGATTTCCAGAGTGAGTAGTGTAATAAAGTGTATTCGAGCAAAAATCCCCTAAAAATTCAAGTGGAACTAGAGCATGATAGGATACAATGTTAAAAATTCTCCTAAACTATAAGAATACAACCGTTACAACTAAGGTGAACCGCCATAGGCTACATGAGCATAAACAATTGAACGCACAAGTAAAGGTGTGTGCAATGTGAACTCCCCCCCACACTTAAGATGTACATTGTCCTCAATGTACGCATAGAAGCACAATAATAAGTGAAAACGATAAAAGCAATTAGTGTGGAAGTGGCAATTGAAACATTACTCCCCTGAACTCCAAGTGTTGCGTTTGATGGAGCTAAGTCATTGAGAGTTGAGTCTCAATGGTTTGTGGAGCACACACGATCCTATGACCGTGTCAATGACTATTCCTCAAAATCCTTACATCCAAGACCATCTGCGCACACATAAACGAGGGTTCAGTAAAGCTCAATAAAACTCGAGTATATAAAATATAAAGCAATGAATACAACTCGAGACAAAATAAAAAGCAAAATAAAAGCTATACTAAGAGGGAGAATCCCTTCTGAGTACTACAAGTCCAAAATAAAGTAAAGATATACAGAATGACAAATAAAAGAAAAGAATCTAAAATCTAGGACGCCTCAGCGTCGGTGTCCTGAGTGGTGGCCTCTGGTGCTGCTGGAGGCTCTGTATCTGCTGGTGGATCGGCTGATGTCGGTGCAGGTGGATCTGCTGGTGATGCGGGAGATGGAGGTGGTGGAGTGGAAACTCGAGGTCGGACCACGAAGGAGGAGGAGGCAATCTGCTCGAAGGTCTGTCGTAAGCTCTGGAACTGCGCCATCACCTCCTGGTGCTGTGAAATCTGTGTGGCCCTAACCTCAGCCACCTCGGTCTGTAGGATCCCCACTGCGCTCTCGAGGCTCTCCAGTCTGTCCTGGCCTCGAGACGGTGAAAACATCCGCACCGGAGGTGGCTCCGGTGCGGTGGGGGGTACCTCAGCCTCTGCCCCTGTCTCTGTATCCTGCGGGGGTGGCTCCAATGCTGCCTGGGAGCCCTCGGCCTGCGCTGTCTGGGGTATGATCATAGTATAGACTCCTGGTCCTGATCTGCGGACCATACCCATCAGTCTCAGTGTCTCTCTGGTGAGCGGGGCTGGTGTAGCGATCTTTTCGGCCCCGCGCACCCCATCTCTGAGCCCTAGGCCTATAGCGAGGCGTGTGATGTAGGGCCCTGAAAAAATGACTCCAACCCTGGGGTACTGGCCCTGGTGGCGAATGTACTCGGCTAGAACGTGCCCCAGGTGAAGTGGCTCACTCTGCACCATGGAGTGCAAGTATAGCAGCTCCTGTCTGCTCAGTACCCCTGTACTGTCCCCTCGGCCACTAATAGACCTGCTCAGGATAGCATGAATGTACCTGTATGCTGGCCGGGAAAGGAATGTCGCTTTCGAAACCCCCGGCTCATACTGACCATCCCCGCATAATGTCTCGTAAATCGTCTGTGGTGTGAGGGTACCTGGATACTCGGTGGGTAGCAAAACATACTCCTCTGTCTCGGTGTATGCCCGATCGTACAGGCCCATCAGGACTGAGAACTGAGTGACACTCATGCTGAAGTGTCTACCGAGGGCACGGAACTGAATCGTCTGGCTATCCGTGAAGCTATCATACCCTCGGTTGAATTCGAATGTCGATAGGACCTCGAGGGTGATGTCTCGAGTTGCTGGCTCTCGAATAGATAACAATCGGTCCCAACTCCCCACAGCCAGCAACTCCTCCACCTCTGTAGCTATGGCGTCGCCCCCCTGTATGTCTCTCAATACGCTCAAATCAGGGTAGCGCGACTGTCCAAATCGAAGTGGCGAGAGTTTCTTGTACCGCTCCCTGTGCTCGGGTATATCAAACTCCATTTCTTCGGGGGGTGGAGTAGCTGCTCGCGGACGCTTGCCGACCGATTTCCTAGGCCTAGTAGACATCTCTGCAAGATTGAAAGAGAAAGAGATCAAAAACAAGTTAAAATACTCAATCTGCAGGAATCCACACGGCCGTGTGTTAATTCCACACGCCCGTGTGGATCATCGGGCGGACAGAGTATAACGGCCGTGGGTTGAAAAATTTTAAAATTTACAATCTAATTTGCTTTAATTCATTCTTAAGCAACATTGAATACTCAGAAATTAATTAATAAAGGCGAAATCATCAAAAGAACGAATTAAATTGAGAATCGACGAAGAAAAAGGCTTTGAAGTTCTTACCGACGGAGTGGATGAAGAAATACTAAGAATCGGCCGGAAAACTCCAATAAAAAGCCTCAAAAATCCTCTGAGATGGTTGGCGAACTAGTGGAGAGGGTAGGAGAAGAGTTTAGAATGGAAATAGAAGAGGCACGAGTGAAAACCAAAAGAAATCACGCGGCTTTTGGAGTTCTGGGGATTCACACGGCCGTGTCACGATTCCACACGCCCGTGTGCCTCTCAAATTAGGGTTCACAGGGGCCAACCCACGCCCCTGTGTGCATTCTGTTTGTTCTCTGACTACCCCACACAGCCGTGTGTTAATTCCACACGGCCGTGTGCCTTCACAAAGATATCCACAGGGGCTGGTACACGGCCCTGTGGAGTCTCGGGAGAACACAAAAGGTCTCTGAAAAACTTCACACGGCCGTGTGGAATTTCCACACGCCCGTCTCCCCAACCTGGCCAAGAACACAAGGCCGGTCACAGGGGCATGTCACACGCCCCTGTGACCTCTCTGGATTGCCCGAGAAAACTAAGTGTTTCACACGGCCGTGTGAATGAACCACACGGCCGTGTGCCTTGACAAGCTCTCCCACAGGGGCTCACACACGCCCCTGTGGTTTCTCGGGAAGTTTGGGGTTCTTTCTGCAGAGTTTCACACGGCCGTGTGGAAATTCCACACGGCCGTGTGCCTTGGCACAGCGGCACTCACAGGGGCATCCACACGCCCCTGTGGACTTTCTGGAAAAGAGTTGAAATTCTGCGGAATTTCGCACGGCCGTGTGTTAATTCCACACGGCCGTGTGCCCCTTCAGAAGTTTTTTCACAGGGGCAAAGTCACGCCCCTGTGTCTTCTCTGGTTGAGCTCCAATTGGTAACACACGGCCGTGTGTTAATTCCACACGGCCGTGTGTGTTCTCTGGTTTACTTAGAAAATTTTACAGACTCTCAGAAAAATTCAGAAACTCTTTTAAAACACTTAGAGCCTGGATAACCCATAAAAACATGACCAGAGATTATCGAAAACACACTCAACCGACTCAAACTTCGTCAATTAACGTTAAGGCACATGTAAATAATCGAAAATCCACAAGAAAACCCAGCATATGCACATGAAAATTGGGACACCATTGCTAAGACTTTTATTCAATCCTAAAACTAAACTAAGTACTAGAAAACTATAAAAACGCTTGGGTTGCCTCCCAAGAAGCGCTTGTTTAACGTCACTTAGCTTGACGTACCTGTCTTACCTTACGGAGGTTCATGAGTGGAATTTGCCCTCTTCCCTAAAATTTGAAAGCAAGCATTGCATAATCGTTGCAAGGTAGAGGGAGAATTATCGAGTTTGTTACCACACACGGGTGAAACACCCTTACTCCGTGAATGCTCATCCCCTTTCTTGTTGGGGTTCTTGTTGTGGCGACGTCTCGACCGCTTCAATCTCCGAAGGACTTTCTTCCTAAGCTCCTTCTCCTTCTTGATGTCTATCTCAACTGAAACAAGCGCGAGCACTTCTTCCTCTTCAGTCTCTATGTCTTGGTCCGGCCACCCTTCATATGGATCCGGGTTAAACATATCCTGCATATATTCATCAATGCAATCATCAGTGACATCAAGATAATATAGAGCATCATCAAAATCAAGAGAATGTCGCATGGCTTCGGCGAGGCGGTAGGTGAGCTTGTCGTCTCCAACCCTAAGTGTGAGCTCTCCACCGTCCATGTCTATCAAAGCCTTGGAAGTGCGCAAGAACGGCCTCCCAAGAATCAGCGGTACCTCGACATCCTCGTCTACATCGAGCACTACAAAGTCTACCGGGAAAATGTACTTATCCACTTTCACCAACACATCTTCAACGACACCCCTCGGATGCCTCACCGATCTATCTGCAAGCTGAAGTGTCATCCGGGTAGGTCTAGGCTCGCCCAAGCCTAGCTTTTGGAAGAACGTGTAGGGCATGACATTGATGCTTGCCCCCGAGTCGGCTAGTGCCATCTCCTCACCCATATCACCAATATTGCACGGTATGATAAAACTTCCGGGGTCCTTCCTCTTGCATGGCATATTCTTCTGTAGCACTGCCGAACAGTTTGCATCGAGGATGACGGATGCACTTTCTTCTAATTTCCTCTTATTGGTTAAGAGGTCTTTTAAGAATTTCGCGTACTTGGGCATTTGGGCTAATGCTTCCGCGAATGGAATGTTGATGTGCAACTGCTTGAAGACACCCAGAAATTTCTTGTATTGCTCATTGTCGTGGTCATTCTTCAATCGTGAAGGATAGGGAATTCTCGGCTTGTAAGGTGGGGGTGCCACCTCTTTCTCCTTTGGTGCTCCATCCTCTATTTCCATGACTTCGGGTGAGTCCTTAGTCTTCTCAAGAGGGAGATGTCCCTCAACCTCCTTACCACTTCTCAAGGTAATTGCCTTTAGTTGTTCTCTTGGGTTGGTCTCCGTATTGCTAGGCAAACTACCTTGAGGTCTCTCCGCCAAAGTCTTCGCAATTTGCCCTACTTGGTTCTCCAAGTTGTGTAGAGAGGCGGTGTGATTGCGAAGAGTAGCTTCCACCGATTGAAACCTTGCATCCGAAGAAGAAACGAACCGTGTAAGGGCTCTCTCTAGGTCAGTCATCTTTCCCTCCAACCCAGTCACTCGGCTTTCTAAATTCGGAGCTTGTTGACTTTGAAATCCCGGTGGTGCACTATTTTTGTTCTGTTGTGATTGTCCTTGATTGCTCCAAGAGAAGTTCGGATGGTTCTTCCATCCCGGATTGTATGTACCACTATACGGGTTGCCTTGGCCTTGTCCGCGATATGAGTTCCCCACAAAATCGGCCTGCTCCACCGTACTAGTGCCTCCAATAGCAATAGGACAATCGCTTGAAGCATGTCCTCCCCCACAACCGTTACAAGTAGTGATGGCTGCAACTCTTGGCGAAGCTAGAGCATCTAGCTTCTTACTTAATGATTCCACTTGTGCTGCCAACGATGTAACCGCATCAACCTCATGAATTCCGGCAACCTTTTTTCTATCCCTTGAGTTCCATTGATAGCTATTCATAGCCATCTCCTCTACAAGGTGCCGAGCTTCACCGGGAGTCTTGCTTCCAAGAGTCCCTCCGGCCGCCGCATCTAAGAGTTGCTTTGTACTCGGATTCAGCCCGTTGTAAAATGTGTGAATAATCATCCACTCGGGAAATCCATGTTGCGGACATTTGCGAAGGAGCTCCTTGAACCTGTCCCATGTCTCGAATAGAGACTCCAATTCCATCTGTACAAAGGATGATATCTCATTCCGGAGTCTTGCAGATTTCCCCGGTGGAAAGTATCTAGCCAAGAATGCCTCGGCCATTTCCTCCCACGTAGTAATGGAGGCTCTCGGTAATGAGTGCAACCAATGCCTTGCTTTTCCTTTCAGTGAAAATGGGAAAGCTCTCAATCGAATTGCGTCGTCCGTCACTCCATTTATCTTCAACATGTCACACACTTCCAAAAAATTTTCTATGTGACTATTAGGGTCTTCATCGGCTAACCCATTAAACTGTGCGGACTGTTGCAACATCTGAATGAACGACGGCTTCAATTCGAAATTCATTGCTGTAATTGGGGGCCTCACAATGCTTGATTGGGTCCCCATAACTGCGGGTCTAGCAAAATCGGACAACGTTCGCTGCTGCTCGTTCTGTTCTGCCATTGTCTCTGACCCTTCTGTCTCAATATCGGCTTGATTTGATGCTTCTTGTGCAGGTTCTTTCCCTTTACGATGTGTTCTTCTTCCAATGTCTGGGTCTCCTTCAACAAGTATTGAAGGGTTCCCACGGGTCATAACCTGGAGCCGAAAACAAAGAAAAGAAAAATAAGAACAATGATAGGTAAAGAAGTTATGAAATAGAATGCGAAGTGAATAGCTAAAGTAGTGAAAAACAAATATCTAAAACACCTATTCCCCGGCAACGGCGCCAAAAACTTGACACGACCCCTTGCGTGTATCCCGCAAGTGCACGGGTTTGTCGAAGTAATAAATTTACCTTGGTGAGAAGGTAGTCGAATCCACAGGGAATAGGGAGATAGAGTATAAGAATTCACTAATTAAGCTATGCGAAATATGGAAAACAATGGTGATATTAATGAATGAATGTGTTTCAAAACAATAAACTAAATAGAAGGATGAAAGTAAGAAATGCAAATAGGAAAATCGAGAAGGACTTGCAATGAGTAAAAGGGGGTATCCGGACAAGCTACCTCTAGGGTCTATGTTTCAAGTGCAAGACTATGATATTATACTCTCCTATTGATGTCAATTGAGTCGAGGGAATCCTAAGACTCACGGTCCCAAACCTAAGGACAACCGTGACTAACCCCAATGCTATGCTTTGGTATTAGGATTCACAACACCCTTCACTCTGTCGCCTAGATGATTAAGCCCCAGGGGAGTCCATCTACCTAAACCTCACACTATATGGGATTGCATTATGCTCTAGGGATTCCTAGTGATTAAACCTGTTCCTACAACAATAGTTCTAACCCTTTGGTCCAGGTGAAAGAACCCTAGTCTAGATTAAGCCCCAGCATATAGGATTCACTACAACCCTTCACTCTATTACTTGCGCAATTAAGCCCTAGGGGAGTTTATCTACCTATTTCTTCACTCTATTTCGACCGCTATTAAATCAAGGAATCGGAGGTAGGGAGAAATCACATCGGAAGGGAAAGGGGTACATTGCTACCTCACAACTCTCCCTCTCAACCCTCTTTAGTCTTAAGTAGTCTAATCCTATAGGAGTTGTCACACCTCCAAAGGAAAACCTAGATTGCTCTCAACCCTAATGTCACGTTTAAGGGAAAACAATATCAAGAGATAATTAAGATTAAAACTCAATTTTATTCATCAACGATGGAAAGCATAATAATCAATGTCAAAGAAACATAAGAACCCTAAAGTTTACAAGTCCGAATACCCCACGAAGGGTTTAGCTCCTCATAGAGCTATACATGTTCATCAATGTGGAAAATTAAGCATAAAACATAGACATAGATGAAAACCCCCTCGAAGTTAGTGTGGCCGTGGTCTTGTGCAAACGTCGAAACTCGAAATCGATGCCGACGATGTGCTAGAACCTCCACGAAATCCTCTCCGAAACCCTAGCCGCACTCCAGAAAGTTGGGGAAAAGTTAGGTCGAAAGATCCTCCAAAAGGTTGCAAAAATCCCCTTTTATAATGTTGAATCGCGGCTTTAAAATTGGACTTATCGGGGGCTTCACACGGCCGTGTGGAATTTCCACACGCCCGTGTGAAGCTTCTGTCTCGGCTGGAAAATTAATTTCACACGGCCGTGTGGAATTTCCACACGCCCGTGTGTCTTCACTGGATGGCTGAGATTGCAAAACACACGGCCGTGTGGAATTTCCACACGCCCGTGTGACTTCTCTGGAACACTAGTCTTCAGCTGAACAAGCTTGGTACTTTGCCGAAACGCCTCCCGGGTCCATTGTTCTTCATCGAGGCCATTACTTGGGCACACAAGCAACGGTAGGTCGCGCCAATTGCTTCAAGTCTTCTTCTTTCGCGAAATTCTCCTAAGTAACACGGATTGGACTTGTTGTGAATGTGACTGCCTTTGTGCCCCTCCAAAGGAGGTTGGCACACATCCACAAGTCCAAATACGTGCTTCGTTCCTTGCTTGGTCCGAGAACATCTCAACATTGGCAAGCGCGACCTAATTTCATTCTTCTTCTCCAATTAGGCTCCACAATACCTTCAATGCACAAGAGAACACAAATGCACACATTTAGTGATAAAATCTAATAAAAGGTATGCTTAATGTAAGATAATAACGCTTCGCGATACTATAACACAAGCACTTATCAGGGACCTTGTAGGGGACTAGTATCGGTGGCCTGGAAGCAGGGACCGATTATTCTTGGATTACTTCGACTCATAGAACTCGGTTTAGAAGCATTTAGTTAGTCTTGCACTTCATGATAGAGCCTAGGGGGAGCATTGCCCGGGTATCTCATCTTCATTGATTGAGATCTCCCTTTATTTACCTTTTGCCTATTCATCTCTGGTATTAATTTCTATGCACACTAGATCACCACAAAATCACATTGGTCATTAGGCTAGATTGCAGAGAAGAAGTTAGTACTAGTAGCCCTGTTCCCTGTGGATTCGACTACCCTACTCACCAGGGTAATTATTACTTCGACAACCCGTGCACTTGCGGTACACACACGCAAAAGGGGTGTGTCATCGCACCACGAAGGGTGAATTCATGGCCCTCTCGAGTAGCTGATGTAAACTTTGAAACTGGGCCATGAATTTGGCGTGGTGCACAGGCTGTGTAGCTCTAATATCAGCCACCTCACTCTGTAGGACCCCCACTACACTTTCAAGGTGCTCTAACCTATCCTGGCCTCAAGAGGAAGAAAATATCCACCCCGGAGGTGGCTTCTGTGGTGCAGGTGCGACCTCTGTCTCTGTATGTGCTGGAGGTGGCTGCAATGTCAGCTGCGATCCCTCAGTTTCATCATCCTCTGCTGGCTCTGGTGGGGGGTTTAACACATAGCTATCCCTATACTTCCTGGCCATGCCCATCTGTCTTAACATCTCTAAGATGATTGGAGAGGGTATGATCGTCTTCTCGGCCTCTCTAATTTCGTCCCGGAGACCCATCCCCATGATAAGTCTCATAATATACGGCCCTGAGAAGATGGCCCTAACTCTGGCATACTGGCCCTGGTGGCACAAGTACTTTGCCACAATATGTCCAAGATGGATCAGCTGGCTGTGTACCATGGAGTATTGGTATAATAGCTCCTGATGGCTCAGAACTCCAATGCTATCGCCACGGCTGTTCACCAATCTGCTCAGAACAGCATGTATGTATTTGTAGGGTAGGCGAGAGAGGCACGTCACCTTCGAGACCCCCTGCTCGTACTGTCCCTGGCCACATAGTGCTCGATAGGCTCTCGAAGGAGTCAAACTACCCGGATAATCCGTCGATAGACTCTTGTACTCCTCTGTATTTGTATACCCCTCGTCATACAGTCCCAAGTGAATCGAAAACTATGTCACGCCCATACTATGACACTGTCCAAATACTCTGAACTGGATGGCATCGATGCTCGAAAAATCTCTTTACGACCGGTCAAACTCGAAGAAAGAAAGAACTTCCAAAGTCAGTGCACAGATGGCTGGCTCTTGAATAGACAATAAGCTTCGCCAACTCCCCACAGATAAAAGCTCCTCAACCTCATCTGCGATGCCGTCGCCCCACTCAACTGTCCTCAAATAGCTCAAGTCCATGTATCGAGACTGTCCGGACTTGAGCTTCGCCAACCTCTCAAATCTTACTAGGTGCTCGGGTATGGCGAACTCTATCTGCTTTATAGAGGGCTCTCAGGGTCTTTTGCGGGCCACTTGCTTCGATCTAGGTGCCATTCCTACAAAAATTAGAAAAGAATCGATCAAATTTCACAATTAAATTATGATAAATCATCTTAAACTTTCCACATTCACTCACAGAGTTAATACACATGCAATTTCAATGAAATCCATCTGAATAAACTAAAAGAATTAAATTCACGAAGTAAAAGGGAAAGAAGGGCTTAGCGACAATGTGGAACTTGAAAGCTTAAAACTGAGGTGGCAATCACTCCTTATAATCGAAGGAGAGAAGGTTGGGAGTGTGAAGGTGAGTGTTCTTTCTAGTGTAGAGGTGTTTAGTAGTTAAATGCCGAAGAGATTTAAAGAAAAGATCATGCTTCCTCAAGATCTGGGAATCCACACGACAATATGGAAATACCACATAGCCATGTGTCTCTACTAAGAGGGTTTACAGGGGTAGTCACACGCTCCTATGTTTTCTCTGTTTGCCTCTGAACATCCCCACACGGGCTTGTGAAAATTCCACACAGCCGTGTGCCTTCACAGGGAAGCGATACAGGGCAGTCACACGCCTCAGTGTGTTCTAAGGATAGGACTTAGGCCTCTGAATGCATCCACATGGCCGTGTGCCCAACCTAGCCACCACACAAGGCCGACTACAGGGGCACCAACACGCCCCTGTGGCCTCTTTGGTTCAACCGAGAAAAACCTAAGTGTCCCACACGAGCGTGTGCCTTTCACAAGCTCACTCACAAGAGCACACACACGCCCCTGTGTTTTCTCGGGATGGAAGGGAAGTCTATGCAGAGTTCCACATGGTTGTGTGGAAATTCCTCACGCCCGTGTGCCTTTACAAAAAAGTACTCATAGGGGCATTCACACGCCCCTGTGGACTCTCTGGATGGAGAGTTTAGGTTCTGCAAGAATCCACACGGCCTTGTGGAAATTCCACATGCCCATGTGCCCTTCACAAGATCGTTAACAGGGCCATTTACACGCCCTTGCGTCCTCTCTGGATGAGTTTTGAAGGGTGACACACGCCCGTGTGGAAATTCCACACAGCCGTGTGTCTTCTCTGGATGACTTAGAAAAATTACAGGCTCTACATAAAATTTCAGAAACTCAAATACAATGTTCAGAGCCTGCTTATACGATAAAAATATGACCAGAGATCTATGAAAACACACTCAAATGACACAAAACTTCGTCAATCACAATTCGGCACACAAAAAACATCAAAGATCCACAAGAAAATCACATCACACGTATAAACATGTTAAAACACTGACACTAAGACTCTTATTCATGCTAAAACTAAACTGAGTCCTAAAAAACAATTAAAGCTTGGGTTGTCTCTCAAGAAGCTCTTGTTTAATGTCACTTAGCTTGATGTACCTACTCACTTTAAATGTACCATTCTCTGGATGAGTAATCACATTGGTTACATGTGGTGACACTTGAGTTACAGTATATGGCCCAAACTACTTAGACTTAAGCTTCCTTGGAAACAACTGCAGACGAGAATTGAACAGTAAAACTTGATCACCAACCTTGAACTCCTTCAGTAACTTGATATGCTTATCATGCCACTTCTGAATCCTTTCCTTGTAAATTGTAGCATTCTTATATACCTTCAACCTCCATTCATGCAGTTTATTGAGATGAAGCATTCTTTGTTCCCCCGCCTTACTCAAGTCAAAATTCATCGCCTTGATGCCCAGTATGCTTTGTGTTCAAGCTTCACAGGTAAATGACATGACTTTCCGTAGACTAAATTATAGGGAGTGGTCCCTATTGGAGTTTTATATGTTGTCCGGTGAGGCCAAAGTGTATCATCCAAATGCTCTGACCAATCTTGCTTCCCTTGTTCCACTGATTTTGTCAAGATCCCCTTGAGTTCTTTGTTAGTGACCTCCACTTTTCCACTACTCTACGGGTAGTAAGGAGTAGCCAGGGCAGTGATGCACCCCATACCTCTTCAATACTTTCTCAAGCTGAGCATTACAGAAATGAGTTCCTCGGTCACTAATAATAATCCGTGGGGTTCCAAAACTGTGCAAAGAGCCTCTTCAAGAATTTCACCATTGTTCTAGCATCATTGGTTGGTAGTTCTTGAGCCTCGACCCACTTGGAGACATAATCGACGGCCACTAGAATGTATTGATTGCCATTAGATTTTGGAAATGGTCCCATAAAGTCAATGCCCCACAAATCAAATACTTCACAAAATTGCATCAGGACTCTGAGGCATTTCATCCCGCTGAGATAAGTTCCCTGCTCTCTGACAACTGTTGTGATAATTGCTCATGTTTAAGTAATACGAAATATTATTTTTTTACATTGAGCATTACTTTTCTCAGATTTTATCATTGATTAGTGTACATTTGTGTTCTTTTGTGCATGTAAGGTTGTGGAGAAGAGTTATAAAAAAAGGAGCAAAATTAGTTCATGTCCGCGTTTAGTTGGGGAGTTTCTTGGATCAAGGCACAGGTTCTAGACTTGTGGGTGTGTGCCAACCTTCAATGTGCTCAAATTGCTCTATGATTTAGAGGGGCACAAAGGCAGTCACAATCATAAAGTCTAGCCCGTGTAACATTAAAGAACTTTATCAATAAGGAGAAAAGAAGAAATGACATGATCTACCATTGGTTGTGTGCCCAATTCAATGGCATCGATGAAGAACATGAACTCGGGAACAACTTGGGTGCTAGAAATGACATGATCCTCCATTGGTTGCTGGATCAAATCACTGTATCAGTTTACTGTTCACTGCGAGCTAGAAATTGATTTCCGGAAAATCCACACGGGCGTGTGGAAATTTCACACGGCCATGTGGATGCCCGATTTCAGCCTTTAAATAATCGCGACTAAGATTTATTTTTGGGACTTTTTGACCTATCTTTCGCCCAACTTCTGGAGAGCTCGCTGGCTAGGGTTCGGAGAGGATTTTTGGAGGCTTTTGGAGTGTTCTACGGCATTGACATCAGTGTTCTTTGGAAGATAGCTATTGGGGGAGTTTTCATCGGCATCGATTCCACGAGGCGTGCCCTAGGCTTGACAAGGGACTTGGTGGAGAGGACGGAGCGGCTTCACAAGACCATCACCATGCATCACAAGGGGGTTTTATTCATGTTTGCTATGCGTTTTATTACAAATACTTTGATGATTTTGTATAGCTCCATGGAGAGCTAAACCCTAGTGGGTATTCGGACTTATAAACCTTAGGATGACATTATTTTTATGACTTTTATTATGGTTTCTTAATTGATGCTTTTAATTGAGTTCCAATCTTGCATGATAATTGTATTGATTTTCCCTTAGCCGTGACACTAGTGTTGAGAGTCATCTAGGTTATCCTTGGAAGGTGTGACAACTTCTATAGGATTAGACTACTCGAGATTGGAGAGGGTCTAATGGGTGAGTCAAGAGGTAGCGAAACATCCCCTTTTCCCCTTCGGTGTGATTTTTTCTACCTCCGTGTTCCAAGAGTTCTTTGCGATCGAAGTAGAGTGAAGTTCTAGGATTTGAACTCCCCTACGGCTTAGTTGCACGAGCAACAAAATGAAGGGTTGTAGTGAATCCTAGTGCTGGGGCTTAACTGAGATTAGGGTTCTTTCGCATTGACCAAAGGATTAGAACTATACTTAGGGATAGGGTCTATCGCTTGGAATCCCTAGAACCCCAAGCAGTTCCATGTAGTATGAGGCTTAGGAGATGGACTCCCCTTGGGCTCAGTTGAGCGATCAACAAATTGAAGGATTGTAGTGAATCCTAGTGCCGGGGTATAGTATTGGAGCTAGTCACGGTTGACCTTAGGTTTGGGACAGTGTGCTTAAGTATTTCTGATAAGTGCTCGTGTTATAGTAATGCGAAGTGTTATTATCTTGCAATGAGCATTAATTTAATCAGATTTTATCACTAAAAAGTGTGCAATTGTTTACTTTTGTGCATTGTAGGGTTGTGAAGGTAAAATGAAGGAAAGGAACGAAGTTAGGTCATGTTTGGCGTTGTTGGGAAGATTTTCGGACTAAGCAAGGAGTAAGGCGTGAGCATAGACTTGTGGGTGTGTGCCAACCTCCTTTGGAGGGGCACAAAGGCAGTCACATTCACAATAAGTCTAACTCATGCCAACAAGGAGAACTTCACCAACTAGGCGATTCGAAATAATCGACACGATCTACCGTTGATTGTGTGCCCAATTCAACGGCCTCGATGAAGAACAACGAATTCGGGAGCGTTTCGGCACAATTACTGTAGCAAAACTGTAGTAAGTTACTGTTCATAGTCGGCCGAAAATCAGTTTTCCAGAATTTTCACACGGGCGTGTGGAAATTCCACACGGCCGTGTGAAATCCCGATTTCAGCAAATTTAAAGCCGCGACTACACATTATAAAAGCCCGATTTGGAGACTTTTTGAGACGGATCTTTGACCTAATTTTCTCCTCAACTTTGGGGAGGGCGGCTAGGGTTTTGGAGAGGACTTCGTGGAGGTTTGGAGCGCGTCATCGGCATCATCATCGACGCCCTGCGGTCGCACAAGACCAGGGCCACACCATACGCAAGGGGGTTTTTCATCTATGTCTTTACTTCTTGTTTTATTATATACATTGATGAACATGTATAGCTCCATGAGGAGCTAAACCCCTTGTGGGTATTCGGACTTGTAAAACTCTAGGGTTATTATGTTTCTTTGACATTGTTATTATGTTTTTCCATTATTGATGAATAAGAATTGAGTTTTGATCTTAATTTTATCTTGCTATTGTTTTCCCTTAGATGTGACACTAGGGTTGAGAGCAATCTAGGTTTTCCTTTGGAGGTGTGACAACTCCTATAGGATTAGACTCTTTAAGATTGAAGAGGGTTGAGAGAGAGAGTTGTGAGATAGCGATGTACCCCTTTCCCCTCTGGTGTGATTTCTCCCTACCTCCGTTTCCTTGATTTAATAGCGGTCAAGATAGAGTGAAGTGCTAGGTAGATAAACTCCCCTGTGACTTAGTTACGCGAGTAACGGAGTGAAGGGTTGAAGTGAATCCTATGCACTGGGGCTTAATCTAGATTAGGGTTCTTCCTCCTGGACCAAAGGTTAGAACTACACATAGGAACAGGTTTAATCACTAGGAGTCCCTAAAACTTAATGCAATCCCACGTAGTGTGAGGTTTAGGTAGATGTACTCCCCTGGGACTTAATCGTGTGAGCGATAGAGTGAAGGGTTATTGTGAATCCTAATACCGGGGCATAGTGTTGGGGTTAGTCACGGTTGACCTTAGGTTTGGGACCGTGAGTCTAAGGATTTCCTCGACTCAATTAGCATCAATAGGAAGGTATAATAACATAGTCTTGCACTAGAAGCGTAGATCCTAGAGATAACTTGTCCGGATACCCCACTTCATTAATTATTAAATCCTCTTTAATCTCTTTTCTTGCGATTTCTAATCTTTCACCCTTCTCTATTTAATTTCCTGTCTTTAGTATAATTGTTCTCGCAATTCACACACAAATCGATTACTACTTTTCCGTACTTCGCATAGTCTTAATAGTGAAATCTCGTATTCTAACTCCCTATTCCCTGTGGATTCGACTACCCTCTCACCGGGGTAACTTTTATTACTTCGACAACCCGTGCACTTTTCGGGGAGCCTGTCAATTTCCATGACTCATTAGATATCAATTAGAAGGTATAATACTAGTCTTGCACTAGAAGCATTAGTCCTAGGGGAGCTTTGTCCGGCTGCCCCATATTCGCATTGATTGTTTTCTCCTTACTCTTTACTTGCGCTCTTCTTTCTTCCATATTTCTTTTTCTTTTATTGCACACACATTGTTTTCTCTCACCACCATTATTTTCACACTAGCTAAGTAGCAACTTCTCTTGTCTTGAATCACTACTCCCTGTGGATATTATTACTTCGACAACCCGTGCACTTACGGGGCACAATCGCAAGGGTGTTGTCATGTTGCATCGAAGAACAAACTGGTATGCATCTTGAAATAAAGTTGGCCAATAAAACCCAGTACCCAAAACTTTCTCAATCGTTTTACTTGAAGCATAATGCCCTCCAACAGGTCCTGAGTGACAGTGTGCAAGGATATCCCATCCTTCTTCCCTTGATACATACTTCGAGACCACATGATCTGCACAGATGCGGAATCGAAACGGATCATCCCAAAAGTTGTTCGACCACATGATCTGCACAGATGCGGAATAGAAACAGATCATCCCAAAAGTTGTTCTTCAAATCACTAAAGAACTTTTTCTTTTGTTAAAATGTGAGCCCTTGCTTAAGAACTTTTCCCGACAAGTAATTTGCAAAATCTGCGAACCATGGAGTATTACTCAATGATGAGTTCTGGATAGAATATAAGTGCTCCTCCGGGAAGAAGTCATTAATTTCCTTGCTTGAGGGCTCTTGCCCTTCACACCCCTCTAAACGAGACAATTGATCTGCAACCACATTTTCAGTACCTTTCTTATCTTTTATTTCCATGTCAAACTCTTGCAAAAGCAGTATCTCCTGAATCAACCTTCATTTAGCAATAGCCTTGTTCATGAGACAACGAAGTGTCGAATGATCTATGAATACAATGACTCTAGACAAAATGAGATACGGTCTGAACTTGTCGAAGGCAAACACAACTGCTAGCAACTCTTTCTCCATAGTGGTGTAATTCTCTTGACTGCCTGTGAGAGTCTTACTAGCATAATATATTGGTTGGAATTGTTTGCCCTTTCTTTGTCCCAAAAATGCTCCAATCGTATAATCACTTACATCGCATATGAGCTTGAATTGTTCGTTCCAATCTGGTATGATCAAAATTGGAGCTTTGACTAGTTTTTCCTTCAACAAATTAAAGGCAGCCAAATAATCATCCGCAAAAATCAAACGGCGCATCCTTCTCTAGAAGCTTTGTTAATGGTTGTGTGATCTTTGAAAAACCCTTGATAAACCGCCTATAAAAACCTGCATGCCCCAGGAAACTCCGAATTCCCTTAACATTTGTTTGTGGAGGGAGTTTATCTATGACTTCAATCTTCGCCTTGTCTACCTCCATCCCCATCTAGGAAATTCTATGACCGAGGATAATGCCTTCTTAGACCATGAAGTGGCACTTTTCCCAATTAAGCACAAGATTTGTCTCTCCATATCTCATCAATACTCTGTCCAAGTTTTTCAAACATATGTCAAAAGAATAACCAAACACCGAAAAATCATCCATGAACACCTCCATGATATCTTCCAAAAGATCATAAAAAATGCCAGTCATGGAGCATTGGAGTGTCGCTAGCGCATTGCACAACCCGAAAGGCATTCTTCTATAAGCAAAAGTCCCATAGGGACAAGTGAATGTTTTCTTCTCTTGATATTTCGAGGTGATAGGAATTTAAAAATACCGTAACATGCCATCAAGGAAACAATAAAATGATGCCCAGTCAATCGCTCCAATATTTGATCAATAAAAGGCAACGGAAAGTGATCCTTTCGAGTTGCATCATTCAGTCTTCTGTAATCAATGCATACCAGCTAACTTGTAACTATTCTGGTCGGGATGAGTTCATTCTTTTCATTCTTTATCACCGTCATCCCTCATTTCTTTAGAACCACTTGCGTTGGGCTCATGCAAGCACTATCGGAAATGGGATAAATGATTCCGGCATCTAACAGTTTCACCACTTTTGCCTTGACGACTTCATTCATATTTGGGTTCAATCTTCTTTGAGGTTGAATTACAGACTTGAAGTTATCCTCCATTAGAATTTTATGAGTACAAAATGAAGGATTGATGCATTCTAATTGTGTCCCGGAGACCCATCCCCATGATAAGTCTCGTAATGTATGGCCCTGAGAAGATGACCCCAACTCTGGCATACTGTCCCTGCTGGCGCAAGTACTTGGCCACAATATGTCCAAGATGGATTAGTTGGCTCTGTACCATGGAGTATAGGTATAATAGCTCTTGATGACTCAGAACTCCAGTGCTATCGCCACGGCCGTTCACTATCTACTTAGAACTGCATGTATGTATCTATAGGCTGGGGGAGAGAGGCATGTCGCCTTCGAGACCCCCGGCAATGGCGCTAAACTTTGACACGTGACACGAATTACATGTGTGTACCACAAGTGTACGGGTGTCAAAGTAATCTTATCCACAGGGACTAGTGATTAAAGACAAAAGAAGTTACTAGTTAGCTAATGTGAAATCGATGATGGGATAAACCAATGTATGAATGAGTGCAAAGAAGAGTAAAAGAAAGAAACAGAAGAATGCAAGTAAGAGTAAAGGAGATAACAATCGATGAGATAATGCGGCACCCGGACAATGTTCACTCTAGGACTAATGTTTCTAGTGCAAGACTATCATTATATCATCTAATTGATATTTAATGAGTCGTGGACATCCTAAAGCACACGGTCATAAAACTAAGGTCAATCGTAACCTGCCCTCTACACTATGCCCAGCGGAGAGAATGCTCTCGACGCCTCACACTGTGTTGGACTACTTGGGGTTCTTGGGATTCCAAGTGATAAATCCTGTTCCGAAATTTAGTTCTAACCCTTTGGTCCAAGCGAAAGAACCCTAGCCTCAATTAAGTCCCAGCACTAAGATTCAGTACAACCCTTCACTCTATTGCGTACACAACTAAGCCCCAGGGGAGTTCATCTCTTAGCACTTCGCTCTACTTTAATAGCAAAGAACTCTTAGAACATGGAGGTAGGATAAATCACGTCGGAAAATAAAGGGGACATTCCGCTACCTCTCGACTCAGCCTTTCAACTCTCTCCAATCTTGTGTAGTCTAATCCTATAGAAGTTGTCACACTTTCAAAGGATAACCTAAATGACTCTCAACCCTATTGTCACATCTAAAGAAAAATCAATGCAATTAACAATACAGATTGGATCTCAATTAAACGCATCAATTAAGAAAGCATAATAAAAGTAATAGAAATAATATCATCCTAGGGTTTACAAGTCTGAATACCCACTAGGAGTTTAGCTCTCCATGGAGTTATACAAAATCAACAAAGTGTTTGTATCGATAAGCGTAGAAAACCTGAATAAAACTCCCTTGCGGCCCGTGTCGATGGTCTTGTGAAGTGGCTTCGTCTTCTCCAACAAAACCTTTGTCAAGCCTAGGGCACACCTCGCCGAATCGATGCCGATGACGGCTGCGTCAATAGCTATCTTCCAAAGGATGTCGATGTCGATGTCTTAGACTTGCTCCAAAAGCCTCCCAAAATCTTCTCTGAACCCTCGCCACAAGCTCCCCCGAAGTTCAGCGAAAGATATGTCAAAAGTCTTCAAATAAATCTGAAGTCACGGTATTTAAAGGGCGGAAATCGGGCATCCACCCGTCCATGTGGAGTTTCCACACACCCGTGTGGATTTTCTGGAAATCTTAATTTTCGGCGGGCTGTTAATAGTAATTGCTACAGTGAATTACTGCAGTAACTGCTACAATACTGGCGCCAAAGTTGCTCCCGACTTCATTTTCTTCATCGAGGCTGCTAGGTTGGGTACACAACCAAGCGGTAGATCATGTCGTTTCTTCTTTTCCCCGGATTGATGAAGTTCTTTAATGTTACACGAGTAAGATTTTATGAGTGTTACTGCCTTTGTGTCCCTCCAAATTAAAGAACAATTTGAGCACATTAGAGAATGGAACACACAACCCGTGCTTTGATCCTTGCTTGGTCGAAGAAACTCCTCAACAAACTCGGACAACACCAAATTTTTGCTCCTTTTCCTCTAACTCTTCTCCACAACCCTATATTCACAAAAGAACAAAAATACACACGAATTAATGATAAAACCTGAGAAAATTAATGCTCAATGTAAGAAACGAATACTTCGTATTACTTATGCAGGAATACTTATCAATCACCAACTTAATACATAGTAATGTAACATTCCGGGCCGAATTTAAAGTTTTCTCATTATACTCTTTTAATCCAATAAAATCATAAAAACACCATTTTTTTAAATTTAGAAATACTTAAATTTTACGATGTTTTCATTCCAAGCATAATATATTTATCAAAATATTTAATTGGAAATAAAAATCATTTGAGATTAAATTTTGTTTTCCAAATATTAAGTTGGAGAAAAAAAATTATATTTATTTACAATAATTAAGTTTGGCTTATTAATATTAATAAAAATTAAGTATTATAAAATTAAAATTTTACTTGTTTTAAATAATAACACATAGTTATTATTAAAATTATTTTGATATTACATTAAAATCTCATGAATTTTGATATATTTGACACCTATTGGGTAAGGTTATTTTAGTAAAAAGACAATTGATAATATATGTTCCCTAGCTAACCAAACATGATTATGTTACATTCCAACCACTTTGTTGTGTTGCCAATCAAACAGAAATTAGACATATTCATGTCAATATGATTTAGGAATCACATACCTAATGACCATATTTCGAACGGTAATATAAGATTTTGTGAACCTATCGACCGTTGAGGGAAATCTCTTTGTTGGTAAAGGCTTTTTATCCGGTGGTGTGTTTAGACTCAATATTTGCTAACCTTCTGATTTATTTCTTAAAGAAAGTTCAAATCGTCCCTTTTTCTTCATTTGTTGTCTTGAATGTTAAATCTTTAAAAATTTGACATTGAAGATTGGGTCATGTAAATTTTGGAACCATCAGAAGGTTAATGAACTTTTACTTGATTCGATCCTAAATCCAAAATTGATCAAGTATCTAAATGTCAAATTTGTGTTGAAGACAAATTACCCAAAAAAACCTTTCCAACACGTTAACTAGAATTATGATTTACTTGATTTTATCCACAATGAAATTTGTGATTCTTGCAGAATCCCTACTAGAGCTGGATTCCCTGCTAGTTAATTTTCACTATTGAACCATTGAACTTATTAATTTTTTTAAAAATTTTGTCAACAACTATAATATAACAACTCTATTTTTATTTTATCATTTACACCAATTATTTTTCATATTTATAAAACTTTCGGCACTAAGTATAACAATATATTTTTATATTCTTATAAAAAGAATTCATTCAAATATTTACATTTCATACTATACTTTTATATATGCTAAGTAGATAGAATTACATTTGTATATATGCATAATGTAATATAATTTGAGATATTGAAATACCCCACCAGATAATTATAAATATTTCCTTCCAAAAGGTTTGTTTTGTATTTTTAACATGGTCAGTTGTAACCCTGTTATCTCCATAAGAATGCATAAGTATAATTATAGGATAAAAACCAATATTTTAAATGTGTTATTGCCCCTATGTTGTGCTGAGGTAAAATAAATCAATACCCTAGCATAATAATAATAATAATAATAAGAGTAAATTTGAAAAAGTAAATGGATCATGCAGAAAAATTATACCTATTTTTTCCCACAACCATATAAAAACAAGAAAGTAACTATTAATCCCTATATAGTTTGCAATTTCTTGATAAATCCCTCCTATTTTCTTTATTCCTTAAAGGTCACTCCTTTACTGTTCTTTTTTCTTTTCAGTTCAGATGCTTCAAACAGTGTTAAAAACGCCATTATGTGGGTTTGGAATTACAGGAGTATTTAAATAAAATACCTTTTTATAAAAAACACTCTGAATTATTACTTTATTAACTCTCTTCCCTACAATAATTTTTTCTTGTATTGAAAAATAATGAAATTTTCTAAGAATTATAATTCTTTTAATTAAAATAAGATTATAGTTTGAAATAAAAATTAAAATCTTATTATTTTTTTAATTGACAATTATTTAAAATAACATTTTCTTTTTATAACTTTTATTATCACTTGTTTTTCTAACGTGAGTTATACCTCTCAAGTTAGAAAACTCAAATAATTTTTTTTTTTTTAGTTATAGACGCTTTAGAAATGATATTTCTCTGATTTCCCTTTAGAAATTTGAAATTGTTTGTAAAATTAATTCATTAACATGATATTATTAAAAAAATTAAAATAATTATTTAGTGGGAAAAAACTCACATTTCTTATTTTGGAATATAATTATATCATGGAGACCCTTAACTAAAACAGATTATAGCCCTAAAATAATGCCAAATTTTAGTTGATTATGTATATCTACAGTTGTTTTCTATGCTTTTAGCAATATATCTATATATGAACATGGCAAAAATTAATTATAGGTCCTTGAAAGTTTCAAAACTTCCTAGATAGATCCCCTAACATTTGAGTTTCAAAAATTTTATATATATATATATATATATATATATATATATATATATATATATATAATCATTTTCTACTTGAGTCTCTCAACGGTTTGAGAAAGGATAAACTGGAAGACGAGGCGCTTGCACTTGTATCATACGAGGGTCCAATAAAGGGTCAGATCTATCGTGAGGTTCAGAGGTTCAGAAGAAGCCCGAAACAAGTTTCCTCCTAAAGAAGAAGACCTATGCAGGTTTTAGTAGGCTGAACTAAATCGGACAAGCATCTATATAGATCTACCTGAACACCCATGTTAACAAGTAATTTTTCTCTCTGTATGATATGGATTTTTTCCATTAATTAGAGTTTATGAAACATCTATGTATTATTATCCTTTCATGTGCAAGTTTAACATTTATGATGTGAACTCCTGCAAATGCACAGGGTCGTCAAGTAATACCCTGTGCGTGACACAAGGGTCATATTCCTCGGGGCTAAGGATCTACTCTTACTTTATCTTTACTCATCATCTAGCCAACAACTTTGAGTGCAAGTGTCCTAGGTTACTAAAAAGTTAAAAAATAACTAAAGTGAAATACTTACAAGCTGAGGTAAATGAGTGGGAAACCTAGGGAAGAGAATAGTCATGGATGTGGATCTTCTCGAGGCTACTAATGCTTGAAGAATGCTAAGTTTACAATGCAAAGGTGATTTGAGCCAAGAGATTCCTAAGGTAGGTAACCCTGAATCCATCAGTGATTACACTACTGCTAGGAAAAGCTCTAATTAGTGCTAAACACACATCTAGATTCATCCCTAATGGTTGGATGGGTACAAAATACCCTAATCCCTTGGTGTATTTGTACATGGATCCCTTTTCAAGCTAAGTGAGTCTAATACAAAGGCGCATCCCGCACATTCAAGTACAACCTAAGAATTTAATCACAGAGTTCTCATGCTATCCAATACATCAAAGAAGACAAAGCTTGAAGCACAAATCAAAGCAATTACATTAACGTAAAAAATGTATTCAAACAAACACGTTCACCCCAAGGTTCCCCTACATCCAGTGAACTTGGGATTTAGCCGTCCATACAAACAAATATAAGGCTCAACACAATGGGAACAACTAAAACAAACATAAATAAGACTCCCTAGAAGCTCAAAAGCGGAATGACGCTTTAGATCGCTTGGAAAGCTTCCACAAACACCGAAATGGGGGCGGCTTCCTTTGTCCACTTCAAGTCTTTACAAGTAAGATCAGCAGGAATCTTGTCGAAGTATGGTTCTTCCATTGATTTCCACCTCAAAACATCCTCAATTGCGTTCTTCACCTTTGATCAAAAGTGAGGAGTTGGGGTGCTCAAAGAGAAGGAAGAAGATGATGAACAAATGCCCTAGAAACTTCTTTTAAATGCCTTTTCAGGCTAGCTTCACGATTTGGTTCATGGCCATGACGATGCCCTTAAGCTCCTCAGAATTTGTACCGATTTTTACACAAAGTGCTACAGTGCCTGCTATAGTGCCTGGGTGTACAAATCTGCCGCAGTGATAAGTACGCAAGTTCTCCAGCTAGCCTGCAGGCTTCTTCACAGCCGTGATGTTGTGCGCAAGGAAAACTCGAGACTTTATTGTTTCTTCAATCTTTCGTGCTACACTACATGCTATAGTGTTGCTACAGTGTCTAGGCTCTAAAACGTCATTTTCGTTGTCAATTTATTTCTAAATTGTGTCGTCGAGCTCACTTAGGCTTCCTTGAGGTTTGTAACACGAATGGAAACAATTATACCATAAAATGGGTATCAATTCATCCCAAATGCACATAAATAATACAAACATATATGTATACATATAAATTACATAAATTTAGGTGTTTATCAGTTTCCTATGTAAATATTAGGTTTTTTTTGTGTATATTTAACGTTTCCTATGTAACAAATAACTTTCATGTATATAACATTGTTTTAATGTGTAAAATATGTGTTTTATGTTTATTCTTATCGACTTCTATGTAATGATGCCATACAATTATGTCATTTGGAGGGATGAGTATAGGTATACAATTCGTACAGATGGCTTCCCGAGAAAAAGGCCCTACCAAGAAACTGGGAACTGACGCGCAGGAGAACAATGTTGGGAAGGAGGACACAATGGTGGACTTAGACGCCGCACCTGAAAATAATGTCATGGACATAAATACGACAAGGTCTAACGTCGTGCTATCCGACACGTGCTAATGTTGTTGCATTCCTTTTTCATTTATGGTTGTAAACAATGGTACTAATGTAACTTCTGTCTCACACGCATTACTCATAGACCGCTCAATCCGCTATGACCACATTACAAGATCAACGATTGTGTCCGTGCTGGATTGGCCCATCCTCAGAAAATGATTATTCTTGACAATATGTTCAACCTTCTTGCTTATTTTAGGGTAGAGATATGTATCCCACCTTTTTTATTGTTTGCGTCTTTCTGTCAGCATATTCATAAGTTTAAACTTGTGGATGAACACACAATATACACAGCATATATTATACAGTAACTTCATAACGTATATAGGAACAATATATATTACACAATACCATATTAGAATACACACGAATATGTAATAATACACGGAACGAATGATACAACATGAAAAATATTTGTATGTGTACATCGAGCCTAACCTTATGGAATCTACCATACTTGTTACTAGTAGATGTCGAGCCTCTCATTGCTTTCCCGAGTCTAGTATTGGTCTTCATCAAGTTTGCCTCCAAGTGTCGTAAGCAATAACCACACTGTGATGAGGGGAAGACTTGCGTGACGCCGTTAACTAGACCCTTCTTGCATGCTTTCAAATGAGATGTGGTACTAATGCCTCCATTACATGCACTCGCCACTAGCAATCCGGGTAGCGTACTTGAAAGTCACCTGGACTTTATCATTTTTTTATAAATATAAAGTCAAAATTTTGTAGCGGTGCTTCACAGGATATCTTTGAACTGATCTGCATTCTCAAACTGTTGGCCTACTTTTAATATCAATCCATCATATGTTTGGGAACACCCGACAATACTAATTGCCCCAGTAGGAGAATGTTGGGAGAGAAAAGTTTCGATGTGTGGCAACATATAACACAAAAGGAAGAATAATTCATAAACAACATCCTATACACTGAAAACACAAAAAATACACAAGAAAAACTAATAATACACAAGAAATAATAGCAATACACAAGAAAACCGTTTAATACACATGAACACAAATGAAAAAGTAACCAACACCAGTACTTATTATTGTATTATGATGGGATCAAGGAGCCCGAATTTTCATCCGCAGACCCACTCACTTCCTCGATGGTGATATCCATGATAGATTTATTGAAAGTATTGTATATATGGCACATGCATTGAAAGTCCACATCCAACTCAATTAGGCAAAGCGATTTGTATGCATCAAGCATCACAAATTTCACTCTTACTTGATAAACGTCTAGTGCCCAATGCTTACATATCTCACACATGACTATCTACCATGAGCTCAAGACGGTGAATTGAAGCACAAACACCTTTCTCCTTTATATCTCATTATGGAACAAAAAGTTTTTATTGATGATGAAATCTACATGAAATTTAAAAAAACATACATGATAAAACCTATGATAGAAAATTCCACCAACAACCAAGAAAATGGTGAAAAATAAGAAGTAGAAGAACAAGAGGAAAAAAAAAGAACAAACTTACTGGTTCACAGTTTCCTCCACCAACCCAAAGCAAGAAGAAAAAGATGTTGAAGAAATATGAGAAAAAGAATGAGGAGAACAACAAAAAGTCTTTGACAATATTTAATGTGCCATGACTTGGCGGGAAAAACTCCGCTAACTTTTCCACTCAAAAGTAATGGTTAGTTCATACTTTTTGCATGCCACTAAACTAACAGACTAAACGTTAGGGACTAAAAAAGATTTGGATGAAAAAAGGAGGGATGTGATTGAATTTTGAAAAGTTAGGGGGACTACAGTGGAAGTTTGAAACTTCTCAGGGACTTATAAGTAATTTTATCTAATAAAAATAATTAATTTTTTGTGCATAACAATTTTTAAATTTTTTTTAAATTATAAATGTACGTAAAATATAAATAATTAAAAAATATTAGAATTTAAAAATTTACAAAAAAATTATAAAAATTTAAACTTCTAAAAATTACTCTTCTAACTTTCTTATTTTTTTCATTAATTTTTTATAAATTATCATATATTTATAATATTCTAGTATGATAAAAATTTTTGTAATTTGAGAATTTTTATAAATTTTAAAACATTTTATAAATTTTGTAATTTGATTTTTTTTGTTTTAAAATAAAAGATTTTTTAAAAATTTATGTAAAGAAAAAATTAAATTTTATGTTGCATAATACTTTAGCTGTCACACTATTGAAATATTTAGATGTTAACCATAAAAAAAATTAATAAACAGAATGTGAGTAGACCTGTCCAAGGGCCCGGCTACCGGCCCAAGCCCGAAGGCCCGGCCGAAAAATGGGAGTGCTTGGACAAGTATATACGGCCTGATGTCCGGGCCTTGGATAAAAAAAGAAGTCCATTTTAAAAATGGGCCGGGTTTGGTTTTTAATTTCCATTGATTATTTATTAATTAGTTTTGTATATGCTTATATAATATATATTTATTGTTGATTGTCATTGATTATAATGGTTTGAATTTTAGTTGTTGTAATTGTATAAATATTTGCATTTGGTATTTTAATTTTTAAGTGTTTTGTAGAATAATATTTGGTCATATTCACATATTACTATTATTGTTAATTTTTTTATAACTTATATATTATTTGCTGAAAAATCTATTTGGGCAGGCTTGGGCGGGCCTTGGGTAGAGGTTATTAAATTTGGGCAGGCTTGGTCAAGAGTTAAGGTCCGAATTTTCGGCCGGGCCGGGCTTGGACAAGGTTGAATTTTAATAATTATAGATAAAAACCGGCCCGAACCCAGCCCGGCCCGCCCCATGGACAGGTCTAAATGTGAGTGCCGTGTAAGCGGTATTGATTAAAATAAACTTCGACATGCATAGTATAGGGGGCAATGTCTTTTTATATTTTACCGAACAACACAGGACTAGGACTTATAATAGCACCACCAATGATTTTTAAGAAAAAAAGGGTAAAATAATGGTTCACATGCATCCAAAATGGACAACTAACTCAATCTGAGAAAGAAATAACTTATGCTAAATTTAAGGTTTATTAACTCAAAACCATGCATTCATAACCAGACGAGTTGTTGTGCTCTCAAGATGGAACCAATGCTGAGCTAAGACCCCAAGCCTAAAGGTCTGCAGTATATATCCATCAGCGATTTGCCTTGGCAACTCGTTCAATCTCATCCTTCTTCTTGATTGCATAACTGAAAAGTTTCAAGCATCAGATCAGGTTAAAAATTACAAGCAGAGAATAAACAAGAATATTACAGTAATACATGTACACCTGTTGAAAGAGCCCTTTGCTGCATTGATAAGTTCATCAGCAAGGCATTCAGCAATTGTTTTAATATTCCTAAAAGCACTGTCACGAGCACCAGTAGTGAGAAGGTATACTGCCTGGTTCACTCTCCTCAATGGAGAGATATCCACAGCTTGACGTCTCACCACACCAGCCGAACCAATTCGAGTTGCATCTTCCCTAGGTCCACTACAGAGGACAAAGTGGATTTAGGGACATGCATGCCTTATTTGATTTCCAATATGACCCATCCTTATTTAAATCAGCATGTTAATCGGGATAAACGAACTATGAAAACAGCGAAGTCACATATTTAAAAAATGTGTCTGTGTGTGTATATATATATATAGTTAACAATGCTGCAAAGCAGGTAGAGAACATATTTAACAGAATTGGTCTAGATCAAAAAACTACTGACAGATCCAAACACTATCAATGTACATTGCAACATATACACATTATATTCGATAGATAGGCAACAAAAGCAAAAAGTATAACATTTAAAAGGGCTTCAAATATTTCTAACCTGTTAATGACAGCATCAACAATTACTTGAATTGGGTTCAAATCTGTAAGAAGATGAATAATCTCCATGGCATGCTTGACAATCCGAACTGCCATCAGTTTCTTGCCATTGTTCGAGCATGCATCATCAAGGAGTTAGTCAAGCGCTCAACAATGGGGCATTGAGCCTTACGAAACCATTTTATTGAGTACCGACCAGCAGTGTGTGGGATAAAAGTAGCATGCTTCACAGGAGCCACGGCAATGTAATCCACGAGTGGCATATCACTCACCTGTAAAATGAATAAAATTGAAATACAATAATGCCTCATAAATTATTTCTCATGAATAATTAATACCTATGTCTGGCCTGATATACAAGGGTATGATGTGTTACAGAAGAAAGAAGCATTCTGAAAAAGTAAAGCAAAGATTAGACCAACCTCCAAAGAAAGGTGTACAAACAATCAGTTAACAGTGCAGAAACAGGTTAAAAGCACAACTACAGGTGAAAGTGAAGCATAAATGAAATTTGCTAGAGCATACAACCTGAAATTAATTATCAGAGAGCAACCTCCCCTTAGTCCTATATGAAGAATAAGATATCAAAATTTGCCCTAGTCATGCAGTTCTATCTTCAATTGTTCACTAAAATGGATATTGACCATGTAAAGATGACCATTTAAGGAAAACCCAACATCTAATTTAACCATTTAAATATTCAACATTTATATAGGCCATTGCATTAGTTATTATAAGAAAAGTCCATGGATATATGAACGCCCACTCATCACAGAAGAATAATCAAAAAAGGAATAAAACCATAAGGCAAATTCAGGATCTCTCATTAGAGAAATAAACTCTTGTATCAAGATCTTATAGACAAGGAGACACATTTAATATGAGGTTTTTTTTTTATGGGATAAGCCACTTTGATATAGGGGAGTGTGGAGGTGCGTGATGAATGCATCATGCGTCCCTCACCTTGTAGTAGGTGTGTTGAATGCACCACGTCGGGGAACCCATCAGTCATAAAAACCATATTTATCATGCTTCAGATGGGATTTGAACACACATCGTCCACATGATAAAGAATATGCCTTACAACTAGGAATCGACATTAATATGAGTTTAGTATCTTCGATTATCCTAAAATTACTGATGCATTCTCAGCAAGTGTACGGATCACACACAAGTAATATAATGGTACCACATAAGGAGTAGGGTTGTCGAACTATAGGGAACTGTGCTCAAAGTACTAATTTATCATCTAATATCTAGTGAACACAAGTTGGAAGGAGATTGAATAATGAAACACTGAGGGGAAAGTAGAAATGACGGAGATGGATGAGATTGGAATCGAGTATTTAGCGATACAAGAGTAATCCCTCAGGGCGATCCCTAGGACTAGTGCAAGCTAACTTGCCCTAAATGTCTACCAGGTACATTCGAAAGATATTAGTGTGTGCTCACAAGCAATGTTGCATCTATGCGTTCTCAAATACACCAAGTTTTGCTGAGATAGCTGCACGTCACTAACGAGGGAGCTACGCACAAAGTTTTACCCTAACAATTGTGTGCATCCAACACATCGAGTTGTGCAACACAAAATTAAACACAAACATCAAATAGAACTCCGTAGAACAATTAGAGCAAATGTAAACGCATTATAGTTTGACAAAGTCCACAACCATGGGCACTATGGCCAGTTATCCCCTCATGGGCAGGTACAACAAGAAAAGAACAATAAAAGAGCAAGAGAAGGAAGATATAACTCCCTTCTACACGTTGGATGACCTTCCTTGCCGAGATCTTGCACTAACTCCACCTCTTGAGGTTCTTTCTACTCGTCTTTTATCTCCTTAAGTGGTTTGGTGACGCTTGATCTTTGATCTCATCAACATCCCCCTGGTGGAGAGAAGAATCCCCGAACAAAAATGAGATAGAAACCCTAAGTTCTGGAGTTAAAAAGGCAGTTTCGGGGCCTAACACACTCTGGACATGGTCGTGTTCAGACTGTGTACTTTTCTGAGAAATACTAGGGTGAAACTCCTGAAATTTGCAGCAGCTCAGACATAGGCATGTGATCCCCTGACAACTAGCACAAGACCATGTAACCAGCACCATGCCCGTGTCGCTCCTGAGAAAGTTTTTCCTGAGATTTGTACCAGCTCGGGCACGGGCATGAGGTGACCGTGTTCTGCCTGGAACAATCCCATGTTAGGATTTTGCTATTTCACTCTTCAAGCTAGGATCTTCAGTGGATCGGGCACGACCATGTCTTGCCCGTGTCAGCTAGTTTTGATCCCTTGGTCGATGCACACGCAGGAAACACACTCAGTTTCGCTCCAAAGTGACTCAGGCCCACAAATCCTACACAATGAACATAACATCATGAATAGCGCCAATTCTACAAAATAAATATGCTGAAGGATAACGAAAAGGATAGAATAAAGGCCATGAAAACATGATATAAAATGCACTCATCAAATGCCCCACACTTGAACATTTGCTTGTCCTCAAGCAATCCACATAAGCATAATGAAAATTCAGATGAGTGCAACACTTCCGATCTCACATGATTGACAAGGCTTAAAGCAAAGAAGGAACAATGAGGGTTAGGAAAAATATTGCTGATAAGTGCTTGTATTATAGTACCGTGAAGCGTTATTATCTTACATTGAGCATATCTTTTATCAGTTTTTATCACTAAATGGCGTGCATTTGTGTATTCTTGTGCATTGAAGGTTTGTGGAGCTAAATTGGAGAAGAAGAACGAAATTAGGTCGTGTTCGCCGATGTTGGGAAGTTTTCGGACCAAGCACGGAACAAGGCACGAGCTTGGACTTGTGAGTGTGTGCCAACCTCCTTTGGAGGGGCACAAAGGCAGTCATATTCACAACAAGTCTAACTCATATGGCTTAGGAGAACTTCACCAAGAAGGAGACTTGAAGCAATCGGCACGATCTAACACTGTAGCAAGTTACTGTTTACTTTCGACCGAAATTTAGAATTCCAGAGAATTCACACGGGTGTGTGGAATTAACACACAGCCGTGTGAATTAATTTTTCAGCAGACAGAAACTTCACACACCCGTGTGTTAATTCCACACGGCCGTATGAAGCCCCCGATAAGTCAAATTTTAAAGCCGCGATTCAACATTATAAAAGGCGATTTTGGAGACCTTTTGGGATATCTTTTGACCTATCTTTCTCTTCAACTTGGGGAGTGCGGCTAGGGTTTCGGAGAGGATTTCGTGGAGGTTTAGCGCGCGTCATCGGCATCGTCACCGACGTTCGACGGCCGCACAAGACCACGGCCACACCATACGCAAGGGGGTTTTCATTGATGTCCTTATTTTGTGCTTTCTTTCATACATTGATGAACATGTATAGCTCCATGAGGAGCTAAACCCCTTAAGGGTATTCGGACTTGTAAACTCTAGGGTTATTATGTTTCTTTGACATTGTTATTATGCTTTTCCATTATTGATGAATAAAATTGAGTTTCAATCTTAATTTCATCTTTCTAATGTTTTCTCTTAGATGTGACACTAGGATTGAGAACAATTTAGGTTGCCTTTTGGAGGTGTGACAACTCCTTAGGGTTAGACTACTTAAGATTGAAGAGGGTTGAGAGGGAGAGTTGTGAGGTAGCGATGTACCCCTTTCCCCTCCGACGTGGTTTCTCCCTACCTCCGTTTCCTTGATTTCATAGCGGTCGAAATAGAGTGAAGTGCTAGGCAGATAAACTCCCTTGGGGCTTAGTTACGCAAGTAACAGAGTGAAGGGTTGAAGTGAATCCTATGCATTGGGGCTTAATCTAGACTAGGGTTCTTCTACCTGGACCAAAGGGTTAGAACTACATATAGGAACATGTTTTACCATTAGGAATCCCTAGAGCTTAAAGCAATCCCACGTAGTGTGAGGTTTAGGTAGATATACTCCCTTGGGGCTTAGTCGTGCGAGCGATAGAGTGAAGGGTGACGTGAATCCTAATACCGGGGCATAGTGTTGGGGTTAGTAACGGTTGTCCTTAGGTTTGGGACCGTGAGTCTTAGGATATCCTCGACTCGATTAAACATCAATAGGAAAGTATAATCGCATAGTCCTGCACTAGAAGCATAGACCCTAGAGGTAGCTTGTCCGGATGCCCTATTTCATTCATTACTAGTCCTCTCTATTCTCTTTTACTTGCACTTTCTCATCTTCCATCTTTCTATTTAATTTCTTGTCTTTCATTCTACTTTATTCTATATTCACTCATTGATCCTACTATTGCTTTTCCGTACTCCGCATAGCTTAATTAGTGAAATCTCGTATTCTAATTCCCTATTCCCTGTGGATTTGACTACCCACTCACCAGGGTAAATTTATTACTTCGACAAACCCGTGCACTTGCGGGATACACGCAAGGGGTCGTGTCAATTGCCAATTCGTATAAGACTCCCCTCTAGTACAAAGACTATGCGTGTGTGCAAAAACCCGAGAGTATGAGCCCCATAGTCTTAAGAATTCTCTTTAATAAAACACTCTATTTACATGCAAAAAGTGGGTAGTAGCTTCATACACCCTAGTGGTAGCTTTTTCTCTCGGTAGGTCATCAAATGTACACTTGTAATGCCCAAAATTTGACTACTCAAGAGTGGCTTTCACTCAAATAAGGCGATAGCTCTTTCTACCATCTTTACACAAAATTCAACCCAAAATTTTGACTTGTAGGGCATCCCAAGATCCGAATCTGACTTTCCAGTCTCTTTTTTTTTTAGAGCAAATAGAATTAAACAAGATGAGTGGCACCACACTCCGAGTAAGGTGAACTGATGTTTGGTCTCAACAACTAGAAAAGAGTCTACACTTAAGCTCAAATAGTTCCTACCACACCCATGTCCTCCTAAGTTCAAGCCAAACCAAACAAACAAATCATAGATCATCACTAGTAAAGCACCCATCTATACCAAGCATACAAACATGCAAGCATGCAACGCTCCCCTACACTTGAAATCTACATTGTCCCCAATGTAGAAATGAACGACATACAGGAAGATAATTGGGAACATAAGTAAAGGAAGAGGGTGCGGAAACCTTCCCTGAACATTGAGAGTGATTGTGCCACTCTCGCATGCGTGCTATTCAACCACATTCTACGAACACGGAGAGTGATGTGGCTGCTCTCAACGTGTTGCCAATTTAACTCCCAGCAACCAACACACACTTGAGATATATGAAGGCACACAAGTGAAGAGTGCATACAAAATAGGGTTAAAAGAAATGCTGAAAGTAAACAAACCAAAATGCCAGTTAAGCAGGGGAATCCCCTTGCTACTGGACTCAAAAGTACAATGTTCAAACATGGAAACATAAACAAACAACTAAAAAATAAAACCAGGAATAAAATCATGATAGAGATAGTGGTCGATATTCAAGGGGTGGCGCTGTCGTCCTGGGAATCACTACCGATCTGGGGATCATCACCATCCCTACGCTGAGACCCACCACTCGACTCCGACTCGCTGCCTGAATCAGAATCAGAGGAAGTAGGGGCAGCAGAAGCCTCAGTGGATAGAGCTGAAGAGCCAGCCATATAGGTGATAGGAAACTGAGACGAGCGATCGGGGGATACAGGCTCAGCAGACAAACGGACCAAAAGGTGCTCGGCTATGCACAACACACTCCTTTGCAGCCAGTGGAATACCGCGGATGAACAAGTGATCTATCATGGCTGACGAATGGAGAAGCCCGGCTGAGATGATTATGGGGCAGTAGACGCTGGGAGCAGTAGATCAGTGCTGTGATAAACCTGGAACTTAATAACCCAGACTGTCTGGATCCGGCGAAGCATCCCTATGGATCGTAAAGTCTCAATAGGAATAGGGGCTACACCGCCTACCACGCGCATCAGGCTAATGATAGTCCTCGGAAGAATACCCATGTGCCGAGCCAAATGCGTGATGTACGGGCCGACGAAAATTGCACCAACGCGGGGTACGTCCCCTGGCGAGAGATAGACAGAGTGACCTTGTAGCCCAAATGTAAGTGGAACCCATCCACCATGCTCAGCAGAAATTCAAACTCTTGCAAACTAACGCCCCCAGTGTTATCCCCACGCCCTGCCAAAGTATGACTGAGCAAGAAGTGAATATATCGTAGTGCAGGAAAGCGAAGTGTAGTGGCCTTTGTTCGACGGGGGTCGTAGTGTGGTACAATGCTCAGCATTGCTAAGAAGCTTCAATAGGCTCCTCGGTCGGTTGCGATGTCAACAAGGCATTGTATTCTGGGGTTCAGGTAAACTCAGTGTTATACAGTCCCAGATGAATCGAGACCTCAGTGAGGCTCATCAGGTACAGAGCACCGAAAGCCTGAAATTGTATGAAGTCGGCCTAATGAAAAGCGATGAGACCACGGAACAGCTCAAAGGTCGACAGAATGTCAAGTGCCAGCTGCTCAAATGTAGTGTTAGTGATCATGAACAGCTGCCTCCACGCCTCAGTGCACAATAATTGCTAAACATCTGCCCCCAAACCCAACTCACGAAGCACATCCAAATCGATCTTTCTTGACTCGCCGAAACGACGGTGGGATAGTCGCTCATAACGTCCCTGATGTGCCGGAGTATGGAAGCGACATCTCAAATCAGTGTCACCCAAGGGAGAATCACCCCTAGGTTACTTGGATGGTTTGGAAGCAGTGGATTTCCTTGGCATGATCTACGAAGAATGAAACACGAGACAAACTAAGTTCGAAAGCCAGGAAACAGGGGATTGACACGATCATGTCAGTACAAATCCGACTGTGTCAACCAATAAGGAAAAATTGAACCCTGGGATGACACGGTCGTGTCCTTATAACAAGCTTGTGTCATAACAAGTCTTCATCCCCACCGAGGTCTCAGCGACTCCAACTCACAAAATCGCCCCGTTTTCAAAGAATACAATGAAGATTCATTCAAGAACGAGTGTAATAATCGTGAATGCAAGCATGAGAGAAAATACACACTTTAGATGTACAAAACGGGCATCAAAACAAATCATACCTCATTGGAAGAAGATGAGAGAAAGAGAAAGCCTAGAATGAAATATTGGTCAAGAACACACCTTGATCTACGAGAATTTAAAGGAGGGGAGGGAAAAGGAATGACCAGCAGTGAAGAGGTGTTCGGGTTCGAAGGGGCGCAATGGTAGGGTTTCTCCCAAGTAATGGCCACGCTTCCCAAGGGGCGCGACTTTACATGCTACCAACTCACCGTGTCCCGAGACGCGCAATGGTTTTGATGCAAACACGCCCGTGTCACTCCCGTGCCACAACTGCTGAAAATTACAGAAAAATTTCCCAATTACAAAGGTTGTGACACGATCGTGAAATGGGCACCATGGTCGTGTCACCGTCCGAACACGCTCATGTCCGACCCGTGTTGATCCTGGAAAATAGAGAAATGCACAACCTGTAAAAATCAGCAGCTTCAGCATGGTTGTGTCGTTCCCGTGTCAAGCGTAAGAGTACCCATCATGAACAACTCCTCTCCTGAAAATGTGTCTAAGTGAATACTAGTAGACCCAACGTCAGTAATGTCCGCCGAAAGGCTACGATAAAGATTTCCCCTATAAGATTGACCAAAAGAGTCTAAAACAAAGATTACGAAAGCAAAGGCCATCAAGTCACATAAAAAGAAAATAGAAATAAACACAAATAAACAAGAACGCTTAGGTTGCCTCCCAAGAAGCGTTTGTTTTATGTCACTAGCTTGACGTACCTGTTTCTGACTTAAGGAGGCTCACAAAATTGAGACCTTACTGAGTCACCTAGGCAAAAACAACAAATATATAGATCCAAAGAATCAATTAAATTGCTCTCACCAAAGGTCCTAGAATGAATCAATCTTGGTATATTGGCGTCCTTAGGTGGTGTTGCTGCCTTTTTCTCTTTAGTGAATGCTTTGTGCCACCTTCTTGTTGCATGGGAAAGCTTCTTCAAAGGAGATGCATGAGATGATACACTCTCAACTGCCACCAAATTTACACAATGACGCTCTTCTTCAATAGCTTCCTCAAACGGGGGATCGTCTCCTAAGAGTTCGGATAATTCATCCTTCACAAATGTTTCCTGCACAAAGTCAGACACAAAATCATCAATGACATCCAAAAAATAACATGTGTCGTTAAAGTCCATTGTGTGCTGACACGACCCCTTGCGTGTATCCCGCAAGTGCACCGGTTTGTCGAAGTAATAAATTTACCTTGGTGAGAAGGTAGTCGAATCCACAGGGAATAGGGAGATAGAATATAAGGTTTCACTAATTAAGCTATGCAGAATACGGAGAACGATAATAAGATTCATGAGTGAAAATAATGCAAAGCAATAAACTAAATAGAGAGATGGAAGAAAGAAGTGCAAGTAGGAAAATCGAGAAGGACTAACAATGAATAAAAAGGGGGGTATCCGGACAAGCTACCTCTAGGGTCTATGTTTCAAGTGCAAGACTATGATATTATACTCTCCTATTGATGTCAATTGAGTCGAGGATATCCTAAGACTCACGGTCCCAAACCTAAGGACAACCGTGACTAACTCCAACACTATGCCCCGGTGTTAGGATTCACAACACCCTTCACTCTGTCACCTAGATGACTAAGCCCCAGGGGAGTCCATCTGCCTAAACCTCACATTATGTGGAGTTGCATTATGCTCTAGGGATTCCTAGTGATTAAACCTGTTCCTATACGTAATTCTAACCCTTTGGTCCAGGTGGAAGAACCCTAGTCTAGATTGAGCCCCAGCAAATAGGATTCACTACAACCCTCCACTCTATTACTTGCGTAACTAAGCCCTAGGGGAGTTTATCTACCTATTGCTTCACTCTATTTCGACCGCTATTAAATCAAGGAATCGGAGGTAGGGAGAAATCACATCGAAGGGGAAAGGGGTACATTGCTACCTCACAACTCTCCCTCTCAACCCTCTTTAATCTTGAGTAGTCTAATCCTATAGGAGTTGTCACACCTCCAAAGGAAAGCCTAGATTGCTCTCAACCCTAATGTCACGTTTAAGGGAAAACAATATGAAAGGATAATCAAGATTAAAAACTCAATTTTATTCATCAACGATGGAAAGCATAATAATCAATGTCAAAGAAACATAAGAAACCCTAAAGTTTACAAGTCCGAATACCCCACGAGGGGTTTAGCTCCTCATAGAGCTATATATGTTCATCAACGTGAGAAATAAAGAATAAAACATAGACATCAATGAAAAACCCCCTCGAATTGGTGTGGCCGTGGTCTTGTGCAAACGTCGAACCTCGAAATCGATGCCGACGACGCGCTAGAACCTCCACGAAATCCTCTCCGAAACCCTAGCCGCACTCCAGAAAGTTGGGGAAAAGATAGGTCGAAAGATCCCTCAAAAGGTTGCAAAAATCCCCTTTTATATTGTTGAATCGCGGCTTTAAAATTGGACTTATCGGGGGCTTCACACGGCCGTGTGGAATTTCCACATGCCCATGTGAAGCTTCTGTCTCGGCTGAAAAATTAATTTCACACGGCCGTGTGGAATTTCCACACGCCCGTGTGTCTTCACTGGATGGCTGAAATTGCAAAACACACGGCCGTGTGGAATTTCCACACGCCCGTGTGACTTCTCTGTCTGGCTGGAAAATGGCTCACACGGCCGTGTGGAATTTCCACACGCCCGTGTGACTTCTCTAGAACACTAATCTTCAGCTGAACAGGCTTGGTAACTTGCCGAAATGCCTCCCGGGTCCATTGTTCTTCATCGAGGCCATTACTTGGGCACACAAGCAACGGTAGGTCGCGCCGATTGCTTCAAGTCTTCTTCTTTCGCGAGATTCTCCTAAGTAACACGGATTGGACTTGTTGTGAATGTGACTGCCTTTGTGCCCCTCCAAAAGAGGTTGGCACACATCCACAAGTCCAAATACGTGCTTCGTTCCTTGCTTGGTCCGAGAACATCCCAACATTGGCGAACGCGACCTAATTTCATTCTTCTTCTCCAATTAGGCTCCACAATACCTTCAATGCACAAGAGAACACAAATGCACACATTTAGTGATAAAACCTGATAAAAGGTATGCTTAATGTAAGATAATAGCGCTTCGCGATACTATAACACAAGCACTTATCATGTGCCTTATTGAGTCCTTGAGTTTGAAGATGACTGCTTCGTCCCCGAGATGGACTGTTATCCGACCGTCCTTCACATTAATCAATGCTTTCAACGTTGCAAGGAATGGTCAGCCCAAAATTAATGGCACATCAACTTTGTCATCAATACCAAGTATAACAAAGTCCATCGGGAAAATGAACTTGTCAACTTTGACTAACACATATTCTATAATTCCTCTTGGTTGCCGGACGGATCTGTCGACAAGCTGCAATGTCATGTTGGCTGCCTTGGGTTCCCTGAGACCCAATTTCTGGAAAATCTTGTAGGGCATAAGGTTGATACTTGCCCCTATATCAGCAAGAGCCTTTTCATCCACAAATCCCCCAATTGTTTAAGGAATAATAAACCCACCAGGGTCCGTCTCTTTCTTAGGGAGCTTGTTACAAATCAGGGCCGAACATTCTTCACTAAGTGTCACCGACGACACTTCTTCCAATTTCTTCTTATTCGTGAGCAACTCCTTGAGGAATTTAGTATACCTCGGCATTTGTGCAAGAGCCTCAACAAATGGGACATTGATGTATAGGGTCTTAAACATGTCAAGGAACTTTATATATTGCTTGTCTTGCTTGTCTCACTTGAGTTTCATCAAGTATGTGAGTGTGGGCTGATATTCTAGCACTAGGTCCTTCTTCTCACTAGGCCCCTTAGCACTTTCTTCTTCATAAGGGGCCTCCAAATTCACGATCATAGTGGGGTTGGCTTGTTCCTCTGTGGCCACCTTCTCAATAGGGTTTGGGATTTGTTTTCCACTCCTCAATTGCACACCCTTTAGAGATTTCCTAGGGTTCACCACTGTGTTGCTCGAGAAGGAGTCGGGCAATCTTTCTTCTACCAACTTGGACAATTGGGCCATTTGATGCTCCAAATTCCTAACTGTCACATTCGTGTTCCTAATCATCTCTTCATGACTCACAAAACGGGATTCTGTGCTCTTAATAAACTTCACCATCAAGCTAGTGAGGTCGGGGGTCGGTACTGAAGATGATGAAGAAGACGGCTGATGTGCTTGCGGTAGAAGAATAACATGTTGCGGTTGTGGTACTCCTTGCTCTTATCCAAAATGACTCCACGAAAATTCGGATGATTCCTCCATCCCGGGTTGTAGGTGTTGCTATATGGGTTGTTTTGGAATCGGCGATTCTGTCCCACATAGTTAACTTGCTCTATTTGCACCATACCCGAATCGATTGAGGAAGTACTAATCTCGCCAGAAGGACCCCAACTACTACAAGAGGGTCTAGAGTTAGAGGAAGGCATGTGCATGGCATCAAGTCACTTGCCAATCACCTCAACTTGTGCCGCAAGTGTGGTAACGACATCCACTTAATAAATACCAGCAGATTTCACCGGCTTGCTGCGTTCGGCACTCCATTGGTAGCCATTGTTTGCCATCTCCTCAATAAGAGTGAAGCAGTACTTGGTTGCTTGTTGCAAGAAGATCCTCCCGCGGCGACATCATCCATTTGCTTGGTAGCATTGTTCAAACCATTATAGAAAATCTAAATCTGCATCCACTCTATAATTACATGCGGTGGGCACTTCCTTAACAATTCCTTGTATCTCTCCCAAGTGTCATACAAGGACTCTGAATCACATTGCTGATAAGAGGAAATATCGCTCCTCAACTTTGTAATCTTTGCCGGAGGGAAGTACCTTGCAAGAAAGCTATCGTTAACTTGTTTCCAATCCCTGAGGGACCCCGCGGGTAACGAAGTGATCCATTGCTTAGCTCTTCCTCTCAAGATGAAGGAGAACAACCTCAGACGGTGGCATCCTCGGTAACATTGTTCATCTTGCAAGTGTCACAAATTTCCAAGAACTTCCGGAGGTGCTCATAGGAGTCTTAATCCTGAAAACCATCAAACTGGCATTCCTGTTGCAACCACTGAATCAAGTTCGGCTTCAGTTCGAAATTATTGGCTGCAATAGGTTATCTAACAATACTCAACCTTGTTCCATCAAAATTCGGCCGGGCAAACTTTGAAATACTCTGCTGTTGTTGATTTTAGTCCATTTCTCATTCTTAGTCAACCTCAATACTGACCTCAACTCACCCTGTCTCACTTAGATTCACTTGTCTAACTCTTCTTCTAAAATTCCTCTCAACTTCGGGATCAGGGCTCAACAGTGGGGACGATGTGCTCCCACGGGTCATACAATTGTGCCTACGCACAAAGTATGTAGATGTAAGCTTGCAAGGCAGTCAAGAACAAGAATAAAATCAAAACAAAGAATAATGAAACAAATAACTGAGAAAATAGAACTTCACAAAAAAAAAAACAAAATATTCACAAACTAGATCACCAAAGTCCTAATGTTAATAAGAGTGATCAGCTCCGCAGTAACATCACCAAAAACTTGATGCATTCTCCGCAAGTGTACGGGCCGCACACAAGTAATATAATGGTACCCCGTAAGGAATAGGGTTGTCGAACCACAGGGAACTGTACTCAAAGTACTAATTTATCATATGATATCTAGTGAAAACAAGTTGGAAGGAGATTGAATAATGAAACACTGAGGGGAAGGTAGAAATGACGGAGATGGATGAGATTGGAATTGAGTATTTAGCGAAACAAGAGTAATTCCTCAGGGTGATCCCTAGGGCCAGTGCACGCTAACTTGCCCTAAATATCTACCAGGTACATTCCAAAGATATTAGTGTGTGCTCATAGGCAATGTTGCATCTATGCGTTTTCAGATACACCGAGTTTTGCTAAAATAGCTGCATGTCACTCACGAGGGAGCTACGCACCAAATTTTACCCTAACAACTTTGTACATCCAACACATCGAGTTGTGCAACACAAAATTAAACACAAACATCAAATAGAACTCCGTAGACCAATTAGAGCAAATGTAAACGCATTACAGTTTGACAAAGTCCACAACCATGGGCACTATTGCCAGTTATCCCCTCATGGGCAGGTTCAACAAGGAAAGAACAATAAAAGAGCAAGAGAAGAAAGATATAACTCCCTTCTACACGTTTGATGACCTTCCTTGCCGAGATGTTGCACTAACTCCACCTCTTGAGGTGCTTTCTACTCGTCTTTTATCTCCTTAAGTGGTTTGGTGACGCTTGATCTTTGATCTCATCAACATCCTCCCGGTGGAGAGAAGAATCCTTGAACAAAGATGAGATAGAAACCCTAAGTTCTAGAGTTTAAAAGGCAATTTCGGGGCCTAACACAGTCGTATTCAAACCGTGTACTTTTCTGGGAATACTTGGGCGAAACTCCTGAAATTTGCAGCAGCTCGGACATAGGCGTGTAATCCCTGTGACAACTAGCACATGACCATGTAACCAGCACCGTGCCCGTGTCGCTTCTGAGAATGGTTTTACTGAGATTTGTAGCAGCTTGAGCACGGATGTGAGGTGACCATGTTCTGCCTGGAACACTCCCTTGTCAAGATTTTGCTATTTCATTCTCTAGGTTGGGATCTTCAGTCGATCGGGCACGACCATGTCAGTTAGTTTTGATCCCTCATCCAATGTACACGCAGGAAACACACTCAGTTTTGTTCCAAAGTGACTCAGGCCCACGAATCCTACACAATGAACATAACATCATGAATAGCACCAATTCTACACAATAAATATGCTGAAGGACAACGAAAAGGGTAGAATAAAGAGCATGAAAACATGATATAAAATCCATTCAATAATTACTATATGAAAAATGCAATCATAAGCCAAGTATTAGATTGCATGATCTGGAGAATGATAAAATTGACGAAATACCAAAACTAAATTACACTAAAATATTTTGCAGCAAAAGAACAAATTCAGATCTTGAGTTCTGGACATCTAGAAGACACAAGTAAAAATTAAAAACTATGAGAATTTGAAATAGAAGAATCACATGAAGGTAAAAATAGCGATATTAGGTCTTTTTCATTGTTGCTTAGCATTTTCCCTTAGAAATGGCTCATATATTTTGAACCTAAATCTAGCAAAAAAAAAAGCAAACAAAAAGAAATAAAAACCACATAAGACCTCTCAGATCTGCCTGTGATAAAATTAAAAAAAAAAAGCTCAAACGAACACAAAAAAGAGAAGAAATTCAAACAAATGAAAATAGAAAAACTAGATCCAAATATCTAAAATCTACCTGATTATGTATTATTCAAAAACTAAGCAAAGATCTAAAAAATGTGAACAATGTCATTTAAATAAAAGAGCAACAGAGGAAAGGACCATCTGTTGAACAGCTTCACCTCCTGTTGATTCACAGTGCTTATGTGATTTTGGCTTCTCTTTTACGTTCTTTTCTTTTCTATATGTGTAGTAGTATTGAAAAGAGGCTATTTACAATATTTAGAAACTTCAAGGGGCTTTTTGAATAATGTTTTTTATTAAGCCCATCTTTCAATCTGAAATAGTGAGTTTTGGTGTTTTGTTTTCTGGATAGAACTAGGAACTGGGAGAGGAAGAAGAAGTTGAATTCAGTGCATCGTATCTATCCTTTTGTGAGAGAGATTAGTGGTTTGGAGCCTCCCCATTGTTATTGGCTTCCACCTTGTATTGCTTCATCTCTATAGTGAATTAATTGACTCACCGCCGCCCGTGGTTTTTCCCGCAAGGGTTTTCCACGTAAATCTTAGTGTTCTTTGATATATTGGTTGCTTCTTGAGATATTAATTGTTTTGGTATGCTATATCTAATAGGCATTTTGTAATTTGGAAACTTGTACACTTAGGTGCATGACAAGGTGTTACTACAAGGCATGCACGCAAGGTGTTCGATGAAATACCTATGAGGACTTAGCTTGTCATTTGATTGTTTCTGCTATCTCATTACACTCACAACACTCACAAGTGGTATCAGAGACAGTTTCATATCAAAGGCACATGTTTGTTTGCTATTTTGCCAAAGATGTCAACTTTGGATGTACACATGTTTGATGGTAATGGTGACTTTCAGCTATGGCAAGTCAAGATCCACTTTATTCTAGTTGATAAGGGCTTGAATAGTATGCTTGAAGGTGATGATCCGGACTTGTCAAATGATGAGATGAAAAAGCTAGATAAAAGGGCATTGGCGGTGCTCAGGTTGGCTCTTGCGGATAATGTGTTACGGAAAGTATGCTTGGAGAAGACCTCTAACACACCCCTTGCGTGTGTATATAACAAATGCACGGGCTTCTCGAAGTAATAAAATACCCTGGTGAGTGGGTAGTCGTATCGACAGGGAGTAGTGTTCAGAAACATGTGTTATCGCTATTTAGCTATGTAGAAAGTTGATGATGAGAGAAATATATATATATATATATATATATATATATATATATATATATATATATAATATATATATATATATATATATATATATATATATATATATATATATATATATATATATATATATATATATATATATATATATAAATGTAAAAATAAAAGAGTGCAAGAAGAATAATGAGGGTAGGAGAGGTAATCAATATAAATATGGGGTACCTGGACAAAGCTCCCGCCTAGGACTAATGTTTCTAGTGCAAGACTAGTATTATACCCTCTAATTGATGTCTAATGAGTCGTGGAAATCCTTAAGCACACAGTCCCAAACCTAAGGTCAACTGTAACTAGTTCCAACATTATGCCCAGGTATTAGGTTTCACTACGATCATTAACTCTCGTTGGCCTGTTAACTAAGCCCCAAGCAAGTCCATCATCCTAAGCCTCACACTACGTGGAACTGCTTGGGGTTCTAGGGATTCTAAGTGAAAGACCCTGTTCCTAAGTATAGTTCTAACCCTTTGGTCCAGGTGAAAGAACCTTAGTCTCAATTAAGCCCAGCACTAGATTTACTACAACCCTTCACTATGTCAGGGGAGTCCATCTCCTAGCACTTCACTATACTTCGACCGCAAAGAACTCTTAGAACATAGAGGTACAGAAAATCACACCAAAGGGGAAAGAGAACGTTTCGCTACCACACGACTCACCCTCTCGACCCTCTCCAATCTCGAGTAGTATAATCCTATAGGAGTTGTCACACCTCCAAAGAACAACCTAGATGACTCTCAATCCTAGTGTCACATCTAAGGGAAAATCAATACAAGAATAAATCAAGATTGAAACTCAATTAAATTAATCAATAAAGAAAGCATAATAAAAGTCATAGAAATAATATCATCCTAGGGTTTACAAGTCCGAATACTCATTAGGGTTTAGCTCTCCATAGAGCAATACAAAATCAATAAAGAGTTTAAGAACATATGCATAAAAACCATAAATAAAACCCCCTTGTAGATCATATCGATGGTTTTGTGGAGCCGCACGTCTTCCCCAATGAATCCCTTGTCAAGCCTAGGACACACCTCACTGAATCGATGCCGACGAAAGCTTTCCCAATAGCTATCTTCCAAAGGATGTCGATGTCGACACCATATAATCGCCTCCAAAGATCTCCAAGAACCACTCCAAACCCTAGCCGAAAGCACCCAAAAGATAGGCAAGAGATAGAAGATGGGGTCACCTAATAGATCTGAAAACGGGCTATTTATAGGCTAAAATTGGGGTTTCACACTCCCCTGTAGAATTTCCACACGGCCGTGTGGATTCTCTGTTTTGTTGATTTTCGGCAGACTGTAAACAATAACTTGCTACAGTGTTTTGCTGCAGTAAATAGCTACATTAAAGGCGAAATGCTCCCAAATTCATCGTTCTTCATCGAGACCGTTGAATTGGGCACACAATCAACGGTAGATCATGTCAATTACTTCATTTCTTTTCATTGGTAAAGTTCTCCAATGTTACATGAGTTAGACTTTGGTGAATGTGACTACCCTTGTGCCCCTCCAACGGAGGTTGGCACACACCCACAAGTCTAAACTCGTGCCTTGTTCCTTGCTTGGTCTGAGAACTCCTCAACAATGGTGAACATAACCTATTCTTGCTTCTTTCTTCTCCAAATTGGCTCCATGACCCTACAATGCACAAAAGCACACAAATGCACATAAATTAATGATTAAATATGAGAAAATTAATGCTCAATGTAAGATAATAATAGTTTGTATTATTATAACACGAGCACTTATCAACCTCTATAGCTCTTTGGAAGAAATTGGAGTCTCTTTATTTGGACAAGTCACTCTCCAGTCGATTCTACCTCATGATTCACTTGTTTAGGATGTACATGCAAGAAGGGACTTCTATCAAGCAATACATTGATGAGTTTAATAAAGCGGGGCTTGGTTATCAAAATTTTGGAAGCTCTATAGACATGGAACATTTGGTTATCTTGTTCTTGTGCTCACTCTCTGATTCATATGATGGCATTAGAGACCAAATCCTTTATGGTAAGGAATCTATTTTCATAGATGATGCTACTTCTATTCTATTGTCAAAGGATTTGCTTAAGAAGCTCGCATGGAAAGTCATGGTGAAGGTGAAAGTCTTGTTGTCACACGTGGGAGGTTAGTAGAGCGTGGTTATAGTGGTGATGATGCTACTTATAACAAGGATAATAAATCTAAGAGCCGTTCAAAGTCTCTTTCGAGCAAGAAAGATATTCGTCGTAACTATTACAAGGAATTGGGCCATATTAGATGGTATTGTCCTAAGTTGAAGAAAAAGAAGGACAAGCATGGAGACATCAGCAAGAGTGATACATATTTAACTACTATAGTAGTTTCACATGGCAGTTCTGGTGAGTTACTTATTGCTAGTGCAAACTTTACTTTAGTTGGCCATTGTGCTTCTAGTGCATCAGCTGAGTGTGACATGAGTTTTAGCACTAGTTGGATTCTTGATTATGTGTGCTCTTACCATATGTGTTCCCACCAAGAGTGGTTTGCTACTTATGAGCAATTTAATGGAGGCTTAGTTACTATGGACAATGACTCAAAGTGTAAAGTTGTTGGTATTGGGACCATCAGTTCAGGATGTATGATGGCATGATTTATACACTCACAGATGTTCATTATGTTGTTGGACTGAAGAAGAATTTGATCTCATTCAAGGCACTTGATATGTAAGGCTACAAGTTTGCAACTTAAAACAATCAGATCAAGGTGTTTAAAGGCTCGTTGTGTGTGATGAAGGCTCTTACTACTCCGGATACAGATGATTTGTATTTCTTACATGGCAGCTTAATTATTGGGTCAGTTTCAGTAGCTTCCATTTTTCAGACAGATGAAGATACTATGATTACTTTGTGGCACATGAGATTGGGGCACATGTCAGAGTGTGGCTTGGTAGAGCTGAGTCACTATGGTTTGCTAGGGAGTCAGAGGGCAGGCATTCTGTAGTTTTTTTAGCATTGCATCTTTGCGAAACAAACTAGTTTGAGATTTAGGAGATATGTTCACACGACAAGGGCCATTCTTGACTATGTGCACATTGATTTATGGGGTCCAGCGCTAGTTACTTCTAATGGAGATAGACATTATTTGCTAACCTTCATTGATAATTTTAGTAGGACGGTTTAGGTTTATATCCTAAAATCCAAGGATGAATTTTTTAGTTTTTTCGTTAGTGGAAAGCTATGATCGAGAAATAGACAGAAAGAAAAGTTAAGTATTTGAGGTCTGACAATGGCACAGAGTTCTGCTCGAGAGAGTTTGAGAAATATTATCAAGATACCGGCATCATTCGACACTATACCACTGTTCATACTCCACAGCAGAATGGAGTAGCGGAATGCATAAATAGAACATTATTAGAGAAAACCTAGTTTATGCTCTCTCATGCCGGGTTACCCCAAAGTCTTTGGGCAGAAATAGTTACCACAACTTGTTACTTAGTCAACCGCTCGCCAGCGATAGCTATTGAGTGCAAGACACTAGAGGAGGTGTGGTCTGGCAAACCACCTCAAGATGATCACCTGAGGGTATTTGGTTGTCCATCGTATGTTCATGTTCGCCAGAATAAGTTAGAACCACTGGCTCAGAAGTGTGTTTTCCTTAGCTATGGTGATGGAGTTAAGGGGTATCGTTTATGGTGTAAGGATTCTAGACCCCCTAAGGTGATCATCAGCAGAGATGTGACCTTTGATGAAATAGCGATCATTACTCCAACATGTCAACAGTTGGCAAAGGCTCTTACTTCAGGTGGAGCATCTATATGTGGTGGTTCTGCGGTAGAGCAAGAAGCACAGAGGGTAACATTTGAGGTAGAGACTCCAGTGACCGAGTCTACTACAGTTGACTGTCACTAGCAGCAGCAGCGGCCATTGTTACCACAATCTGCAGGTTGTATTCATGAAAGTTCATATAAGGCAGAGTTCAAGTTAGATGTTTTTGATGATCAATTAGAGGATACAGATTTAGTTGGAGCTTCAGAGGCTCCACATTCTCATATAGCACATCATCTGCGTGGGCAAATGATAAATGCTTGTGTTATAGTACCGCGAAGCGTTATTATCTTACATTGAGCATATCTTTTATCAGGTTTTATCACTAAATGGCGTGCATTTGTGTATTCTTGTGCATTGAAGGTTTGTGGAGCTAAATTGGAGAAGAAGAATGAAATTATGTCGTGTTCGGCGATGTGGGGAAGTTTTCGGACCAAGTACGGAACAAGGCACGAGCTTGGACTTGTGAGTGTGTGCCAACCTCCTTTGGAGGGGCACAAAGGCAGTCACATTCACAACAAGTCTAACTCGTGTAGCTTAGAAGAACTTCACCAAGAAGGAGACTTGAAGCAATCGGCACGACCTACCATTGATTGTGTACCCAATCAGTGGCCTCGATGAAGAACAACGGATTCGGGAGCGTTTCGGCGAGTACTGTAGCAGCACTGTAGGTTGTTAATGCAGCAAAAAACTGTAGCAACGTACTGTTCATTTCTCTGCCGAAAATCAGGGTTTCAGAGGATTCACACTGGCATGTGGAAATTCCACACGGCCGTGTGAAGCCCCCGATAAGTCCGATTTTTATGCCGCGATTCAACATTATAAAAGGGGATTTTGGAGACCTTTTGAGATATCTTTTGGCCTATCTTTCTCCTCAACTTTGGGGAGTGCGGCTAGGGTTTTGGAGAGGATTTTGTGGAGGTTTAACGCGCGTCATCGGCATCGTCACCGACGTTCGATGGCCGCACAAGACCATGGCCACACCATATACAAGGGGTTTTCATCAATGTCTTTGATTTGTACTTTCTTTTCTATTCTGATGAACATGTATAGCTCTATGAGGAGCTAAACCCCTTGAGGGTATTCGAACTTGTAAACTCTAGAGTTATTATGTTTCTTTGACATTGTTATTATGCCTTTCCATTATTGATTAATAAAAATTGAGTTTCAATCTTAATTTCATCTTGCTAATGTTTTCTCTTTGATGTGACACTAGGATTGAGAACAATTTAGGTTACCCTTTGGAGGTGTGACAACTCCTTTATGGTTAGACTACTTAAGATTGAAGAGGGTTGAGAGGGAGAGCTGTGAGGTAGCGATGTACCCCTTTCCCCTCTGACGTGGTTTCTGCCTACCTCTGTTTCTTTGATTTCATAGCAGTCGAAATAGAGTGAAGTGGTAGGCAGATAAACTCTCCTGGGGCTTAGTTACGCAAGTAACAGAGTGAAGGGTTGAAGTGAATCCTACGCGCGGGGGCTTAATCTAGACTAGGGTTCTTCCACATGGACCAAAGGATTAGAACTACACATAGGAATAGGTTTTACCACTAGGAATCCCTAGAGCTTAAAGCAATGCCACGTAGTGTGAGATTTAGGTAGATAAACTCCCCTGGGGCTTAGTCGTGCGAGCGACAGAGTGAAGGGTGACATGAATCCTAATACCGAGGCATAGTGTTGGGGTTAGTCACGGTTGTCCTTAGGTTTGGGACCGTGAGTTTTAGGATATCCTCGACTCAATTAATATCAATAGGGAAGTATAATAGCATAGTCCTGCACTAGAAGCATAGATCCTAGAGGTAGCTTGTCCGGATACCCTATTTCATTCATTGCTAGTCCTCTCTATTCTCTTTTACTTGTACTTTCTGATCTTCCATCTTTCTATTTAATTTCTTGTCTTTTATTCTGTTTGCTTCTACATTCACTCATTGATCCAGATATTGCTTTTCCATACACTGCATAGCTTAATTAGTGAAATCTCATATTCTAAATCCCTATTCCCTGTGGATTCGACTACTCTCTCACCAGGGTAAATTTCATTACTTTGACAAACCTGTGCACTTGCGGGATACACGCAAGGGGTCATGTCAGAGTTTTTGGCGCCGTTGCTGGGGAATAGGTGTTTTAGATATTTGTTTTTCACTATTCTAGCTATTCACTTCACTTTCTATTCCACACTTTCTTTTTCTATCATTGTTCTTATATTTTTTTTTCCTTTGCTTTGGCTTCAGGTTATTACCCGCGGGAACCCTTCGATTCATGTTGAAGGAGACCCGGACATTGGACGAAGAACACATCGCAAAGGGAAGGAACCCGTGCAAGAAGCTTCAAATCAAGCCGATATTAAGACCGAAGGGTCAGAAACAATGGCAGAACAGAATGAACAACAACGGACATTGTCCGATTTTGCTAGACCCGCAGTCATGGGGACCCAATCGAGCATTGTGAGGCTCCCAATCACGGCAATGAATTTTGAGTAGAAGCCGTCGTTCATACAGATGCTGCAATAGTCCGCACAATTTAATGGGTTGGCCGATGAAGATCCCAACAGTCATATAGAGAATTTCCTCGAAGTGTGTGACATGTTGAAGATTAATGGAGTAACGGACGATGCAATTTGGTTGAGAGCCTTCCCATTTTCACTGAAGGGAATAGCAAGACATTGGCTTCATTCATTACCGAGAGCGTCCATCACTACGTGGGAGGAGATGGCCGAGGCATTCTTGGCTAGATACTTTCCGCCGGGAAAATCTACAAGGCTTCGGAATGAGATATCATCTTTCGTGCAAATGGAATTGGAGTCTCTATTCGAGACATGGGATAGGTTCAAGGAGCTCCTTCGCAAGTGCCCGCAACATGGATTTCCTGAGTGGATGATCATTCACACCTTCTATAACATGTTAAATCCGAGTACCAAGCAACTCTTAGATGCGGCGGCTGGAGGAACTCTATGAAGCAAGACTCCCAGTGAAGCCCGGCACCTTGTAGAGGAGATGGCTATGAATAGCTATCAATGGAACTCAAGGGACAGGAAAAAGGTTGCCGGAATTCATGAGGTTGATGTGGTTACATCTTTGGCGGCACAAGTGGAATCTTTGAGTAAGAAGCTAGATGCACTAGCTTCACTAAGAATTGCGGCCATCACTACTTGTAACGGTTGTGAGGGAGGACATGCTTCGAGTAATTGTCCTATTGCTATTAGAGGCACTAGTGCGATGGAGCAGGCTGATTTTGGTGGAAATTCTTATAGAGGACAAGGCCAGGGTAACCCGTACAGTGGAACATATAACCCGGGGTGGAAGAATCATCCAAATTTCTCTTGGAGCAATCAAGGGCAGTCACAACAGAAAAATAGTGCACCACCAGGATTTCAAGGTCAACAAGCTTCGAATCTAGAAAGCCGAGTGACCGGGTTAGAAGGGAAAGTGACCAACCTCGAGAGAGCACTCACACGGTTTGTTTCTTCATCGGATGCTAGGTTTCAGTCGGTGGAGGCTACTCTTCGCAATCACACCGCCTCCCTACACAATTTGGAAAATCAAATAGGGCAAATTGCGAAGACATTGGCAGAAAGATCTCAAGGTAGCTTGCCTAGCAATACGCAGACTAATCCAAGGGAGTAATTGAAGACAATCACCTTGAGGAGTGGGAAAGAGGTCGAGAGAAATCTCCCTCTAGAGAAGACGAAAGAATCACCCGAAGTTGTGGAGGTAGAGGATGAAGCACCAAAAGAGAAAGAGACAGCACCACCACCTTACAAACCAAGGATCCCCTACCCTTCGAGGTTGAAGAATGACCAAGACAATGAGAAATACAAGAAATTTCTGGGTATCTTCAAACAATTGCACATCAACATACCATTCGCGGAAGCATTATTCCAAATGCCCAAGTACGCAAAGTTCCTGAAGGACCTCTTAACTAATAAGAGGAAGTTGGAGGAGAGTGCAGTTGTAGTTCTTGATGCTAATTGCTCGGCCGTCTTACAAAAGAACATGCCGAGTAAGAGAAAAGATCCCGGGATTTTCATCATACCTTACAACATCGGCAATTTGGTTGAAGAGATGGCATTGGCCGATTCGGGGGCAAGCATCAAAGTCATGCCCTATATCTTCTTCCAAAAGCTAGGCTTGGGCGAGCCTAGACCAACTCGGATGACACTCCAACTTGCAGATCGATCAGTAAGGCATCCGAGGGGAATTGTGGAAGATGTGTTGGTAAAGGTAGACAAGTACATCTTCCCGGTAGACTTTGTTGTACTTGATGTGGACGAGGATGTCGAGGTGCCGCTGATTCTTGGGAGACCGTTCTTGCGTGCTTCCAAGGCTTTGATAGACATGGACGGTGGGGAGCTCACACATAGAGTTGGAGATGATAAGCTCACATATCGCCTCGCTGAAGCCATGAGACATTCTCTTGATTTTGATGATACTCTTTATTATCTTGATGTTACTGATGAGTATATTGATGAATACGTGCAGGAAATGTTAAACCCGGATCTGTATAAAGGGTGGCCCGACCAAGACGTGGAGATAGAAGAAGAAGAAGTACTTGCACTTGGTCCAGTCAAGACAGACATCAAGATGGAGAAGGAGCGTATAAAGAAGATGCTTCCCTTGATTGCTCCAAGAGAAATTTTGATGGTTCTTCCAAATCGCGTTACTTCGGAAACTTCGCTACAGAAGAAGAAGAAATTTGGATGCTGCCCATACAGTGGAACATATAACCCGGGGTGGAAGAACCATCCAAATCGCGTTAGGTTTATTGTAGCAGGGGTACTGTAGTGGCACTGTAGCAACTAACGCGATTTTCGGGATTTCTCAGAAACTTTCTCTCCCCGCATGCGGGGCCTCATGGGAGGCCGCATAACTCGCTGGAATTCGTTTTTTAAGGTTTTTTGTAGCATTTTGAGAGAGGAACCTAGGTCTTTGGAGAGCTTCACTTCACCACTTTCCTTGGGAGCTTGAGGCCGGGTTTTGGAGGCAATTCTTGAGGAGAGGACGACGGGGAGAGCACGACAAGACGAGTCCACGCCTTCGATTTGCATTTGAGAGGAAGATTGACAAAGGAAGCCACTCCTTGGGTGGCGTCCTTGGAAGTGTCATTCGGCCTTGATCTTTTGAGGGAGTGTTCTCATCATGTATTTGGTTGTTTTCATGTATTTTCTTGCCTATTTTGTGATCATGAGTAACTAAACCCCAAGGTCACCGGATGTAGGCGAACCTTGGGGGTGAACTTGTGCAATTTTGGATGCTTTAGCTAGTTTATGCATTTGGCTTGGTTTGTGATCCTTGTTTGGTGTTTCTTGAATGCCTTGGTATGTATGAGAACTCCATGTATCAATTCCTAGACAATACTAGATTGCATGACCATTACCCTAGTATTAGGCTTATCAAGCTTGGAAGGGAATACATGTATGAATACGCCGTGACCATCTGGTATTTGTACCCCTCAAATTGTTAGGGTTGTCCTTGATTGTGTTTCAACCCTAGCTTGAGAAATCCACTTGACCCATTGCGATCATAGGAGGATTTGGGCGGAAGTAATTCTGTATTCCAATACTCGTACCGGATTAGGGACCAAACACCGTGACCATCGAGTTGGTCTAATTTAGGGTTTCTCGGTCCAAACCACCCACATACATGCTAGTTAGGGCATCCTTAGCACTTTAGTATCCCCCAAGGGAATCATCATCCGTGACCATTCCCTTGTCTTGATTTCCCTCCGTATTTGTATTTGCTATTTGCATGCTTTTTACTTCAGTAGATTATTTGTAGTTCTCTCTTTGAAGTGAATGCTTAGGTTGGACAACATTGTGATAAGGAAGTAAGAATAGATTCTCAGGCCCTTGGGAATATGACCCCCTCGTGCTCGCGCGAGGTGTATTACTTGGCGACCCCGTGCACTTGCGGGTAAGCGAACACACACCATTAAGCAAGTTGATCGTGTTGTGTTTTGTAATAATCAAAGTGCGATCTGTCTTGCTAAAGATGAGAAGTTTCATGAAAGAACCAAGCATATTGATGTACGCAACTTATTCATTAGGCTTCATGTGAAGAAGAAGACTTTGTTTGTGGAGAAGATTGACACAAAACACAACCTAGCTGATATGTTAACCAAGGTTGTTCCAAATCAAAGTTCGAGCATTGCTTGGACTTGGTTGGTGTTCATGCTTGTCCAAGCTAGCTCCATATGGAGCATTAGAGGAGATGACTTTTTCTATTTGATAATTTGTTCATTTAAAGATGAAGCTTTTGGAGATTGGACGTTTGGCATCAAATTACTTGATGTGTTTGCATTGTGGTTCAATCATAGCCGAGATGGAGAATTGTGATGTTTGGCTTCTCTTTCACTTTATTTTCTTTTCCATATGTGTAGTATGATTGAAAAGAGGCTATTTGTAATATTTAGCAACTTCAAGGGGCTTACTGAATAATGTTTTTTATTAAGCCCACCTTTCAATCCGAAACTGTGAGTTTTGGTGTTTTGTTTTCTGGATAGAACTAGGAATTGGGAGAGGAAGAAGAAGTTGAATTCAGTGCATCGTATCTATCCTTTTGTGAGAGAGATTAGGGGTTTGGAGCCTCCCCATTGTTATTGGTTTCCACCTTGTATTGCTTCATCTCTATAGTGAATTGATTGACTCACCGCCGCCCGTGGTTTTTCCTGCAATGGTTTTCCACGTAACTCTTAGTGTTCTTTGATATATTGGTTGCTTCTTGAGATATTAATTATTTTGGTATGCTATATCTAATAGCCATTTTGTAATTTGGAAACTTGTACACTTAGGTGCATGACAAGGTGTTACTACAAGGCATGCACGCAAGGTGTTCGATGAAATACCTATGAGGACTTAGCTTGTTATTTGATTGTTTCCGCTATCTCATTACACTCACAGCTGGCTTCCGCCATTGATTGTTGATTGAGAAAGAGGGAGCAAGAATAATATCCAGATTTTTGACTAAGTTTGTTGGCGAATTCTATTTTATTTTTATAAATGAAGTTGGAAATTTGGGTTTACTTTGTAGATTTTTTTTTAAGAAATTCACAAATTAATAAAATTTAATCAGTTTATAGGAGGTAGATTGGACTTAAGGTTGAGCATGCAATAGCCCATAGAAGGGCGGCTCCGGCTAGGTCTGGTTCACCCAAATAGTGACCCACACTTGGTCTACACTTTGGAGTAGTGGTTTGGTGGGCCAACCGAATCTAGTTTATCCAAAGGAATGAATTAGAATGACCCCAGCTCATCTTAGAATTCATTAGTTCCTTGCCCCGCCACCAAAACGGGAATGTTGAATTTTTTATTTTTATTTTTAAATTTATTATTATTAAATAAAATTGAAACTAGTGAGATTTGAATTAACTAACTTAAACTTTGTTATTGTGTTGCTGAAAATAATAAACAAAGACAAAACGCAGAATAGATTTAAAAAAAAGTATTTTTTTTACAAAAGTAAAAAAAATTAAAAATAATTTTCAATAAATCACAAGAAGAATGTTAAATAATTCAAAATAATTCAAAATAACTAAAAAAAAATTAATGGTTTGAGCTTAATTCGTTTACCTATCAAATTAAATTGCCCTACATACACCCTTAGATATGAGAAGAATCAAAGTCCACATTGTTCTTTTACTTTGGATCAGAGCTGTCACCTGCTTACCTATTCATTGGTATCAAGCTCTTGCCCTTACTTGGACTCAAGGACCATTCTTGCTATTCTCATCATCTTATCAATGAAGAAGTCACTAGCTTATGGACTTTCCATATCTACATCTTGTTACGGAACTTTAGCACATCTCCAATCATTCGTGCAAACTTGAATTTTGATTTTTTGTGGTGACAACCAGGTATGTGTTGCATCCAGCATGTTTCCTGATAAGTGCTCGTGTTTAAGTAATACGAAATATTATTTTCTTACATTGAGCATTACTTTTCTCATATTTTATCATTGAATGGTGTGCATTTGTGTTCTTTTGTTCATGTAGGATTATGGAGAATAGTTAGAGTAAAAGAAGCAAAATTAGGTCATGTTCGCCGTTGTTGAGGAGTTCTTGGACCAAGCAAGGCTCAAGGCATGGATTCTAAACTTGTGAGTGTGTGGCAACCTCCATTGTGCTCAAATGGTTCTATGATTTGGAGGGGCACAAAGGCAGTCACAATCAATAAGTCTAACCCGTGTGACATTGAAGAACTTTGTCAATAAGGAGAAATGAAGAAACGACATGATCTACCATTGGTTATGTGCCCAATTCAATGACCTTGATGAAGAACATGAAATCAGGAACATTTTGTGAATTATTGTAGCAAAATACTGTAGCGATTTACTGTTCACTACGCGCCATAAATTCAATTCCAGAGAATCCACACGCGCGTGTGGAAATTCCACACGGCCGTGTGGATGCCCGATTTCTGCCTATTTAAAGCCGCAACTCAGATTTATTTGTGGACTTTTCAAACATAATTTTCACCCAACTTCTGGAGAGCTCGTGGCTAGGATTTAGAGAGGATTTTGTGGAGGTTTGGAGTGAGTCTACGGCATCAACATTGACGTCCTTTGGAAGATAGCTATTGGGGGAGCTTTCGTCGGCACCAATTCGGTGAGGTGTGCCCTAGGCTTGACAAGGGGCTCGGTGGAGAAGACGGAGCGGCCTCACAAGACCATCGTCACGCATCACAGGGGTGTTTAATCTATGTTTGCTATGCTTATTGATTCATATACATTGATGATTTTGTATAGCTCCATGGAGAGCTAAACCCCTCGTGGGTATTCGTACTTGTAAGCCCTAGTATGACATTGTTTCTATGACTCTTATTATGCTTTCTTAATTGATGATTTTAATTGAATTCCAATCTTGCATGTTAATTGTAATTGATTTTCCCTTAGCCATGACACTAGGGTTGAGAATCATCTAGGTCATCTTTTGAATGTGCGATAACTATAGGATTAGACTACCCGAGATTAGACAGGTCGAGAGGGTGAGTCGTGAGGTAGTGAAACATCCCCTTTCCCCTTCGGTGTGATTTTTCCTAGTCCGTGTTCCAAGAGTTCTTTGCAATCGAAGTAGAGTGAAGTGCTAGGAGGTGAACTCCCCTGGGGCTTAGTTACGCGAGCAATAGAGTGAAGAGTTGTAGTGAATCCTAGTGATGGGGCTTAACTTAGATTAGGGTTCTTTCACCTGGACCAAAGGGTTAGAACTATACTTAGGGACAGGGTCTATCACTTGGAATCCCTAGAACGTCAAGCAGTTCCATGTAGTGTGAAGCATAGGATGATGGACTCCCCTGGGGTTTAGTTGAGAGATTGACAGAGTGAAGGTTTATAGTGAAACCTAATGCAGGGGTATAATGTTGGAACTAGTCACGGTTGACCTTATGTTTGGGACCGTGTCCTTAAGGATTTCCACGACTCATTAAACATCAACAAGGGAGTATAATACTAGTCTTGCATTAGAAACATTAATCCTAGGAGAAGCTTGTTTGGCTACCCTATATTCGCATTGACTGATCTCTCCTTACTCTTTTCTTGCATTCTTCTGTCTACCATCTTTCTTTTATTTTATTGCACACACATTGTTTTTCTCACCACCGTGTTTTTGCACTAGCTAATTAGCAATTTCTCTTGTCTTCAATCACTACTCTTTGAGGATTCGACTACTCTCTCACGAGAGTACTTTATTAATTCGACAAACCGTCCACTTTCGGGCCCCTGTCATTTCCATTCACACTAAAAGTCTACTAGTATGCTACTGTAGGTATAGGACACATAAAAATATCCTTTACAACTAATGAAAGAATCAGGTATAGATTTCAATTACCTTGCCTCCATTCAAGGATTTTGAAGGTCATGTCTGCATTGATATCCTCAGGGAACTAGAATGAGTAAACCTCTATATACTGTGACCCCTTTGGTTTTTTCTTAGATTACCATTGACAAAATGATTCTCCTCTGCTATTGATAGACTATCCTATCTCCTCAATTGCAATATGTCAGACAACATGACTATAATGGGAACAATAACTCTCAATAGTTGAAGAAGTTGTCCTAACATCACTACTAATTGCATTAACATCTATAAAGATATTGAACTCCGGTGCATACCATTAAGTCTGCAACTCATCACTCATGGACTATAATTGTGAATTCTGACCTCCATTAAACCCAAAGGGGTCGTTTGGTTGGTGGTAATGTGAAAACATTACCGCCTGTTATGTGGTAATCTGAAGATATTACCATGTTTGGATGTGGGGCTATTGTAATGTTGATAGTAATCTAAGATTACCAACATTAGAATATTACCAAGAAACTTGGTTATCTCATTACCACCAAATTAGGTGGTTATCTGATATTACCACGTTAATGGTAATTTGATAAATTTTTTGGGTCAAATATACCCTTATTTTAAAAAATAATGTTAAACATAATATAGGGTATAATATGCGAAATTTGTTTAGAACTTGTCATTCATTCTCCCGATAGGGTTTTTGGAGCGTTTCAGGTCTTCCTCCGAAGTAGAAGCAATCCAATTTCAACAGCCATCTGACCTCCATTCAATCCAGGTTTGTTCCCAAATACCCATCATCATACTTTCCCATGATTATTCTATTTGGCTCTTGCTTCATTATATTCCTTCTTGTTGTTTTTAATTACTTGATGAGCATGATGCTATGTTTTGTGTTATTTGTGTAGACGGGCTTTGATTGATGGAGATAAAATATAGCCTTTTCATCTTTCCATGTTATAACCGCATGATCTTGTTTGGTTTTTAATTTTTCATGTTAATGTTGCCTAACTTGGTGATTGGATCATTGTTTATCTTCTTAGTAGGTTTTGATTCTGGATTTTAAACTATTCTGTTTGATTACCTTTGAAATTTAATGTGAAAATTTTGCTTTTTAGGTGATTAAACGCGGAGTTACTTGATTTTTTTTTTTTTTACACATTTAGAGGAAAACTCATGTAAATTGTTTTTCTAGTGGATAAGCATATAGAGGAAAAGTTTCTACTTAAATTTTGATCTTTCTCCTTTGTTTTAACATCATCCATCACATCATCAATCCTTTCGTTTTTCCATATTTTTTATTTTTTAAATTTATTTTTTTCAACCCTGCCCCCAAAAAAAGAAAAACATAATAAGTTGTTGGTCAAGAAAATATAAAAAATGTGACAACAAAGACAGAGGACAAAGGGCATGTCATGTGGTCTCACAACCGTTTAGATGTTTACCATCTAGATCATTGTTGCCAACTTGTCATATAAATATACAATTTGCATTATTGAATTATTATATATACATAGTTTACAAAATTATTGATTCTAAATTAATATAAATTAGAATATTATCTATTAGTTCTCAGATGTTTCTAACATTCTAAATCAGTCTTCCTTTTTTTTAAAAGGTTTTTCCGAAACATTTATTGTGATGTTGAATTTTTTTTTAAAAATTTCCGAAAACATCTTTGTGTTTGTTAGCTCGGAAGTTATTTTAATTTTAATTTAGTACCACTCACTTTGTCCTATGTTAGAGCGAAAGCTCATCAATGTAGAGTGACTTCAAAGCATCGTGCTAGGCTAAGTAGTACATTATAATGTTTGTCTCTCGCTCTAGTGAAGTTAAGAGGTAATTATGTTAAATTTGAATTTAAAAATAAAATTCTTAAAAAAAATTAATGTTTAAAAATATAATAATTTGAAAGATTTTTTATGGAATCAAATGAGTTGAAAAGAAAAACTAACATTAATTAACTCTTTTTAATATAAAGGTAAATTACTTGATGGGAGCATGCACTCAAATTAGATGAAACAATTTTATTTAGTTTTTGTTTTAGTCTTGACTTTATCCCTTTCATTATTTATATATTTATTTTGTTTTTTTAGGAATTTATTTATTTATTTTCATTTCATAGAATCTAGATGATGTATTCTTTTTTTTTTCGTTATTATTGTGAACATCTTTGATCCCATTAAATATAATAAAATCTCAAGTGATGTCAGGGTCATTGAGTTCTCCTTCATGAGGCATGATCGTGAAGCTTAGATTCTCTGCATTGTGTTATTGTTTTGTTTGATTATTTATTTTGAATGTGAAGTTGTTTATTGAATTATTTGATTGTTGATTTGTTTATTATTTTTTATATTGTTGTTTATCATAAGATCTAACAACAAACACATAAAAGAGAAATTAATGAATAATTACATACCCCATAAGCATAGCATGCTCTCAAAGCATAATGAGACGAGAGCATCTTTTTCACTATGAAAACAAAAGAAGATGATTATTATTATTATTATTATTATTATTATTATTATTATTATTATTATTATTATTATTATTTACAATGCCAACACCTCACATTACACACACATTTTTTTAATGTTGTGGCTAAACTATTCATATAGAGAAAATCAAACTTTCAATCATTTATATGGGAGTCAAATATCTTATTGTTTAGTTATTGTTAATGTGACACATACAAGAGTATTATAAGATTAAAACACTTTGATAAATCATAAAATTTTATATTTTAATATTTTTCCTTGGTTATTATGATGGCAATAAATCAAACAATATTATAAAATTAGAATATTTAGACACGTCACAAATTTTTTTTATTTTAATAATTTTGTTATCTACTAAATCAAATGTTCAAGATTCATAATTTTTCAAAAAATCACTAAATGCCATTCAATTAAAATTTTATTATGATAGTGCAGCTAGCAAATTGAACTCTTCTTATGAAAGAACAATTGATCAAGAGAAGAACGTCTAGCTCTTAGTCTTGATGCTTTTGCATAACTAGATGATGCACCATCACCAGATGGTGTGAATAAAGCTCCATTTAGCATCATGTGTCCTTTTGATCTCCTGTTCCAATTCTTGCATTCAGCCAATGTCAAAATTTAATATTTAAGTCCTTAAAAATACAATATTTTCTCATTGTATTTATTACAAACCCTAATAGCTTGTTTGTTTCCTCATATAAATGTATTCATTACTCTATCAATACTTCTCATCTAATTTATTTCATTTGTTTTATTCTATGTATAGAATTATGGATCTTTTCTCTGAAGAAAATCTGGGTTTGCTTGCCACAATAGCTTGTTTGTATGCTGAGATGATGAATGAACTAGTTATATTACTGTATGTCATTGCCTTGGAGCATAGTCATAGAAAAAAGAGACCACAGGGTTGCCTATGATGGATGTAGTAGGAAATTAATCAGATATGTGAATGTACATAGGCTAGTTTTTGAAAGTGGCCTAGCTTGCATAGAGAGTACTCGTACGGATCGACGAGCATTCCATCGTTTGTGCGAGTTACTTTCCACAACTGGCCAATTGGTTGATACTAGGAACATATGCGTTGAGGAAATGGTTGCATCCTTCCTTTATATTATTTCACATGATAAAAAAAATAGAGTATCAAAGATGGAGTTTGGTAGATCAGGAGAGACTATAAGTCGATATTTTAAAGGTGTTCTAAATGCAATTTTGATACGACACAAAGTTTTACTCAGAAAACCAAAATCAGTTCCTGAGAATTTAACTGATGAGAGGTGGTGATGGTTTAAGGTAAAAAACCTTTATTTAAATATTTATAGTTTACTATTGATAAGTGCTTGTGTTATAGTAACGCGAAGCGTTATTATCTTACAATGAACATATCTTTTATCAAATTTTATCACTAAATTGTGTGCGTTTGTGTATTCTTATGCATTGTAGGTTTGTGGAGCTAATTTGGAGAAAAAAAGAATGAAGTTAGATCGTGTTTGTCGTTGTTGGGAGGTTTTCGGACCAAGCAAGGAACAAGGCACGAGCCTAGACTTGTGAGTGTGTGCCAACCTCCTTTGGAGGGGCACAAAGGCAGTCACATTCACAATAAGTCTAACTCGTGTTGCTTAGGAAAACTTCACCAAGGAGGAGACTTGAAGCAATCAGAACGATCAACCATTGATTGTGTGCCCAAATCAATGGCCTCGATGAAGAACAACGAATTCGGGAGTGTTTTCGGCGAGTTACTGCAGCTAAAATCTGTAGCAAGCTACTGTTCACTTTCTGCCGAAATTCAGAATTCCAGAGAATTCACACGGGCGTGTGGAAATTCCACACGGCCGTGTGAATTAATTTTCCAGCAAGCCAGAAACTTCACACGCCCGTGTGGAAATTCCACACGGCCGTGTGAAGTCCCGATAAGTTCAAATTTAAAGTCGCACTCAACATTATAAAAGCCCGATTTGGAGACTTTGAAGAGATCTTTTTTGACCTAACTTTCTCCCCAACTTCTGGAGAATGTGGCTAGGGTTTCGGAGAGGACTTCGTGGAGGTTTGGAGTGCGTCATTGGCATCGTCACCGACGTTCGCCGGCCGCACAAGACCACGGCCACACCATACGCAAGGGGGTTTTCATCAATGCTTTTTCTTCATACTTTCTTTTATACTTTGATGAACATGTATAACTCCATGAGGAGCTAAACCCCTCGCAGGTATTCAGACTTGTAAAACCATAGGATTATTATGTATCTATGACATTGCTATTATGCTTTTCCATTATTGATGAATAAATTCAGGTTTCAATTTTAATTATCTTTTGCTATTGTTTTCCTTTAGCCGTGACACTAGGGTTGAGAGCAATTTAGGTTACCCTTTGGAGGTGTGACAACTCTTATAGGGTTAGACTACTTAGGATTGAAGAGGGTTGAGAGGGTGAGTCGTGAGGTAGCGAAGCGTCCCCTTTCCCTTTCGGTGTGATTTCTCCCTACCTCCATTTCCTTGGATAATTAGCGGTCGAGATAGAGTGTTAGGGCTTAATTTAGACCAGGGTTCTTTCATCTGGACCAAGGGGTTAGAACTACATATAGGAACAGGTTTTATCACTAGGAATCCCTAGAGCTTAAAGCAATCGCACGTAGTGTTAGGCTTAGGAAGATAGACTCTCCTGGGACTTAGTTGACAGGTCAACAAGAGTCAAGGGTCTTAGTGAATCCTAATGCCGGGACATAGTGTTGGGGTTAGTCACGGTCGACCTTAGGTTTGGGACCGTGAGTTTAAGGATTTCCTCGACTCAATTAGCATCAATAGGAAAGTATAATGGCATAGTCTTGCACTAGAAACATAAGACCTAGCGGTAGCTTGTCCGAATACCGTATTTCATCTTTTACTAGTCTTTCTCTAATTCACTTCTACTTGCACTTTCTCGTCTTCCATCTCTCTATTTAATTTCTTGTCTTTTATTCTCATTACTTCCATAATTCACTCACCAATCTTATTATCACTTTTCGTACACCGCATAACTAAATAGCGAAATCTTGTTTTTTAAATCCCTATTCCTTGTGGATTCGACTACCCACTCACCAGGGTAATTTTATTACTTCAACAAGCCCGTGCACTTGCGGGATACACGCAAGGGGTCCTGTCAACTATAAATGTATTCAAAAAATTAAAGTTCCCTATAATAACATTAATTTATTTTATATAATTATCTTGGAGCTTTAGATGGAACATATGTCAAAGTAAATGTCCTTGCAATTGACAATCCTTGGTACCGAATTAGGAAAAATGAGATTGCCACCAATGTCTTGGGAGTGTGCGACCAAGACATGCAATTTATTTACATTCTACTAGGGTGGAAAGGTTTAGCAGCTGATTTTAGGGTGTTACGTGATGCGATTTCTAGGAGAAATGGGTTAAGGGTTCCCCAAGGTATAAAATGCTAATTTAGTTAGCTTTTATGTTGCGTAATTGTTGACCCTTAACCTTTTAGGGGTTAAAGATATAATTTAAATGATTGGAGGCAAGGGAGCTGATAAGTGTCTAAATGTATATATTTTATTGTACATATTTTATACACTTAGCATGTATTTTGCCATGTTTGATGCCCGTATTACGCTTAATTGAGTGTTATTTTCTTTACAGAGCATGTAGAAGCCACGGAGAACACGAGAGCATAATTTGGGCAGAAAAGAGAAGAAAACCAGGTCGCAGACTGTAGCGTTTTTTTTTTTTAATGTAGCTGAAGTACTATAGAAGGATTACTGTAGCCGGAGCACTGTAGCATAATCACTGTAGCTGTCACTGTGGCACCTAGGGACTTTTCGTGGCAGGAATCAAATTCAAGGCATACGGCCTCAGGCTGTATGGGAGGCCGTCTGCGCCCAGAAATTCAGATTACTTTGCCTACGCCATACCAACCCCCATCCTACACTCATGACCCCGTTTTGGGAATGGTATGGCTTGGGGTTTTATGGTTTTGAGCCCTTTTTCACACCCATACGGCCCCCATACGACCCAGTATGCCTTGGGGGTATAAAAGAACATTTTTAGGGCTTTTCGAGGGGACTTTTTCTTTTTGCCTTTGAGGCCGCCGCCACCACAGTTTCTTGAGGCCTTCCGGCCATCTTCCGGCGATGATCCTTGAAGGAAACGAGTACACATCATCAACAAGAGGGAGAGGAGCAAAGGAGAAGGAGTTGGAGTGAAGATCTAAGCCATCATCGACAAAACTTGTGAAGCTTCATCCATTCAAGGGGACCACGACCTTGAGGGAGTTTTCATTACTTCTTTTATGTTTTTGTCCTCCTTGTATGTTGTATAAGTATCCTTGTCATGAGGGATTAACTTCTCATTGTGTTTGGATTTAGATGAACCCTAGGGTTAATCTTTTCTATGAACTTTGGATGTTGTTATTAATCTAGTTTGATGGTTGTTTGAGATTCAATCTTTCATGCTTTCACATCTACAATTACATTTGAGGAGAAATCCGTAATTCTTTTATGAGTTGTATGCGTAGATGTGACCTGCTGATGTGTACTAGATCTACGAAAGATTGAAAGGGGATTCTTGTGCCGACAAGCCGAGAAATTGGGTGTTGGTAGCCCTCCATTGCTAGGTTTAAGCCGAAGGATAGTAGGTTTACTCCTATTAGAGACTTCACGGAGCTCATTGCGATCTTAGGTGGATTAATACGGAGAGATTCCGATTAACACTCGTATGGAATCAGTGGTTAGTCGCTGAGAGATCGGGGCTAATCTACTCACGAGGTCTCTAGGTCTCAACTTTGGTCAACGCATCTTTATATCATCCTAGTTTAGGACTTAATGACAACACTAGGTGGATTCCTTGTCCAAACACACCCTTCTCATGCTTGATACTCCCTTGTTTATTTCCATCCGTGTGCTAGTTACCAGGCCATAGGATTAGTTTAAATTAGTTAGTTTGTTTGATTTCTTATCCACTTATATTGAATGGTAGGCTAGAAAATAGATGAAGGGTGAGTAATAGTACTTCCTTGGCCCCAGTGGAATACGACCCTTATGTCACTCACAGGGTATTACGTGGCGATCCCGTACACTTGCGGGGAAGCAATGAAGTTTTTGGCACCGTTGCCGGGTACTTTCACGGAATATTAGGAAAGCTTGTAGTCTATTGCTCTAGCCATTTTTCTTTTCTTTGTATATTTTACTCTTTGTAGATATTTTTCTTCTTGTTCATATTACTTTTATTTTATACTCTTTTATTTTGACTTTGTTCTTTGTATTCTCTTTTGTGTGAGCTACAATCCCATTGGGAGATGTAAGGTTCTAGCTCCTCCAATGCACAAGTCAAGAATGTTGAGTATATATGATAAGTGTCTAAATGCATATACTTTATTATACATATTTTATACACTAGCATGTATTTTGTCATGTTTGATGCCCGTATTATGCTTAATTGAGTGTATTTTCTTTACAGGGCATGTAGGAGCCACGGAGAACACTAAGACATAATTTGGGCAGAAAAGAGAAGAAAACCAGGTCGCAGTACTGTAGTATATTCACTGTAGCTGAGTTACTGTATATGAAGTACTGTAGTATAATCACTGTAGCACCGCTGTAGCACCTGGAGAGTTTTCGTGGCTGGAATCAAACTCGAGGCATACGGCCTTTTGGGGCCGTATGGGAGGCCGTCTGCCCGAAGAAAAATAAAACATAAAGATTTGCCTAGCCCATACCACCCTCACTGACCCCGTTTTGGGGGTGGTATGGCTCGGGATTTATGGTTTTGTGGCTGATTTCACTTCCATACGACCCCCCATACGGCCCGTATGCCTTGGGGGATATAAAAGAGCATTTTTAGGGCTTTTCAAGGGGACTTCTTCTTGGACTTTTGGGCTGCCGCCACCACACTTTCTTGAGGCCTTCCGGCCATCTTCCGGCGATGATCCTCGAGGGAAACAAGCACACATCATCACCAAGAGGGAGAGGAGCAAGGGAGAAGGAGTTTGTGTGAAGATCTAAGCCACCATTGCATCATCATTTGAAGCTTCATTGATTCAAGGAGATCACAACCTTGAGGGAGTTTTAATTACTTCTTTTATGTTTTTTTGTCCTCCTTGTATGTTGTATAAGTATCCCTTGTCATGAGGGATTAACTTGTCATTGTGTTTGGATTTGGATGAACCCTAGGGTTAATCTTTTGTATGAACTTTGGATGTTGTTATTAATCTAGTTTGATGGTTGTTTGAGGTTCAATTTTTCATGCTTTCACGTCTACAATTACATTTATGGAGAAATCCATAATTCCTTTATGAGTTGTATACGTAGATGTGACCTGCTCACGTGTACTAGATCTAGGAAAGATTGAAAGGGGATTCTTGTGCCGACACGCCGAGAAACTCGGTGTTGGTAGCCCTCCATTGCTAGGTTTAAGCCGAAGGATAGTAGGTTTACTCCTATTAGAGATTTCCTTGAACTCTTTGCGATCGTAGGTGTGTTAATACGGAGAGATTCCGATTAACACTCGTATGGGATTAGGGGTTAACCGCCGAGAAATTGGGGTTAACCTATTTATGAGATCTCTAGGTCTTAAATGCCATCAACACATTTTAAACCATCCTAGTTTGGACCTTAATGACAACCCCAGGTGGATTCCTTATCCAAACACTCCCTTCTCATGCTTGATACTCCCTTGTTTATTTACATACGTGTGCTAGTTACCAGGCCATAGGATTAGTTTAAATTAGTTCGTTTGTTTTATTTCTTTTCCACTCATATTGAATTGTAGGCTAGAATATAGATGAAGGATGAGTAATAGTACTTCCTTGGCCCCAGTGGAATACAACCTCTGTGTCACTCACAGGGTATTACTTGGCGATCCCGTACACTTGCGGGGAAGCAATCAAGTTTTTGCCGCCGTTGCCAGGGACATTCAAGGAATATTAGGAAAGCTTGTAGTCTATTGCTCTAGTCATTTGCTTTGTAAATATTTGTTTTTGTATGTATCTTTTACCATTTTGTGCATATTTATTTATTTTACTTCTCGCTTATTTTCTTTGTTAGCTTATTATTTTCAGTTTTGATTATTTACACAGGGCCATGGATTTCCAAGAAAAGTTATTGGCCGCCAAAATTTTCGCACTTGAAGAGAAGATAGAAAAGTTCCTTGCCATGAAAGCACGGCAATGCAATCAACACCATAATGACTACTATCCATATTGGAAAGGGCACCAAAATTTTTCGACACATCATCATACTCAACAATGGGAGTACCCTTACCAAGGATTGCCACAAGAGCCCTCCCTTCAAGAACCATGGCATTACCCCCTTCCAGTCTTTCAAAGTAGACCATTTATTGGATGGGATTCCAATACACAAGATGTGTTTGAAAGATTCATGATGAATGCGAATGCTGAACTTGAAGCCTCGACTGCCGCAAATTTTAATACCCAACCTTCTCTTCAAAGCATGGAAAGCCAGATAGGAGTGTCTTCCAGTACATCGACCAAGTTGCCACACACTATAGAAGACCGACCTGAGAATGACACTAGAAGGGAAGAGAACAAGGGTGAATTTGAGGTGGAAGTTGATATTGAGGTATTGGGGGTTGAGGAAGCAATTGTGATACCCTCAATACCTTGTGAGCAAATGATAGATGTTCCAACTCAAGGTGAAGTTGAAGATGAAAGAGGGGAGGATGTCATCATGGCCATGGAAACATGTGAGGAAGTAGAAGAAGCTCAATCGACCACATCTGAAGATGCTACTTGCCTCAACATTGATCATTCAACAAACCAATCAATAATCTTCAAGTGCAAGAAAGAAACTCCGGGAATTGTATTTGAAGACGTGGGAAGGAAGCTAAGGCCATCCTTGAACCCACCAATGCCGGGCTTGGACAATTCCCAACCAAAAATTTTTCCTTGGCGGCCCAAGCACATTTTATGGGCAATTGTTGATTAATCAAGAGGGGTTGAGAAAAAAATTGTGGATAGGATGATGAAACCTCCATTTGATCCACCCATACAAGGCTTGACAAGTTCTCAACCAAAATTGTTTCCTTGGAGACCCAAACAACACCTATGGGTAGTTCAAGGCCATTTATCAAGGGTGGAGAAAAAGGATGTGGATAGAATGTTGATGTCATACCATGATCCACCAATGCCGATCTTAGATAACTCTCAACCAAAGATTTTTCCATGGAGGCCCAAGCAATCTTGTGTTGGAGTACTCAAAGCGATTCTTGCCGGGAACAAAATAGAAGCGGAGAGGATGTTCAAATCAACCAAGGATCCGCCCAAGTTCAAATTGCACAACTCCCGGCCCAAGCTTTTTCCATGGAGGCCAAAAGGTGACTCATGCTTGACCTCCAAATTTGCATCATCCCGGAAGGTATGTTTCATATTTCTTGGTAGTTCTTATGCCACTTCTAGCCGGGATGAACACACCATTTTCAAGCCTCCCTAGGTAAGAAAGAGGTACGTCGAGCTAATGACGTTAAACAAGCGCTTCTTGGGAGGCAACCCAAGCTTCAATTTCTTCAATTTCTTATTTTTGTGTTTTTAGTTGAGTGTGGTTTGTGTAATTGTGTCTCTTTTGTATTTTTTGTTTGTTTGAATAAGTTCATGCTCACTTGCTTTGTGTATTTTTTCTCATCGTCTTCCTTATGTTTTAATCATTAACCATCTTGAGAAACAATGTTTTTGATGTTATGTCATGCATTAGATCGAGTTTTGAAGCATTCCTTTCAAGTTGGAGGTGTTCTAAACCACTTCAAAGCCTTACTTATTGATTTGGAAAGTAATTTTTGGCCTAAGAATAATTTCCAAGTTCATACGGCCTCCATAGGCCCGTTTGGGAGGCCGTCTGCCCCCATCCAGTGAGGTTTGCCTAGGGCAAACGGCCCCCCTCACGGCCCTTAGGGAGGCTGTATGGATACTGTAGCACATTAAGTTGTTGGCACCCTCTCTCCTTCTCTTCATTTCTCTTTCTTCCCACACGATTTTCTCTTTTCTTTCTCCCCAATTCTTGGCCAAATCTTCTCATTTCTTCTCCAAGATCACCTCCTAACCTCTTTGAGAAGTCGATCTAATGGTTTTCTTCGAGCTTAACTCTAGTTTTCTCAAGTTTTCGTCGGTTAGCTCTTTGGTGCCCTAACTTTATGTTTTTCATTTTTCTTGCATTCTTGGAGCTTGTGTGTGAATGTTTTCAAGCATTTTGCTTGATTTTGGTGGTGTGATGGTTATGGATGAGTTTTCCATTGATTTTATGTAAAAAGTTTTGTATTTTCATGTTTTTGGGGAGATTCTTTCTGAGTAAACAGTACCCATACGGCCGTATAGGTACTATTCATCATTTTACCCAAACTTTTCTCCATCCTTTGCACCACATTTTGGTTTGTCTTGGTTTCTTCTATGCTTGATTAGGTTTTTCAAGATTTGTAGGAATGTAGAGGAAGAAGGAATCGACAAGCAATCAACGACAAGGATTAGCATGGACACTTTGTTTTGTTGTCTTAGACTTTAGTTTATAGCTTTTGTGTTATTTTTGTGTTTTGTTTGAGTCTTTGCATGATTACTCCCCCTTTCTCCTTTGTGAATTTTGTGGAATGGTGATGTGCCCTTTTTGCCTTGTAGGGCATTAAGGGAAATTTGGTGAGCTTCTCCGCATTCAATGGAGATTGGACCCGACATGTATAGCTCGCCGTACTCTATGTTCGGGTCACACATCGCTAGTTGCACAAGATAAACTAGGGAAGTTCATTTTCACCCTCCTCTATTGTTTTTATTGCTTATATTGCCATGTTATTCATGAATAGTGTACATTGAGGGCAATGCACAACACTAGGTGTGGGGATGGGTGTATTATATGTATTAGGGTCATTTTTACATGCTAGTGTTATCAATGATGGCTTTATACATTCTTGTTAAATTCTTCAAGCATGGACTAATGATTGATGTGAGTTATACATTTTTTGTGCTCTATTGAATCCTATTTCACCTCTAATATTGTCTTATGCACTGAATTTTTTGTTGATGCCCTAGGAATAGCCAACTTGACTACTTTAACTCTCTTGTATGCTTAACACACAACCTTGAGTACTTGGCCTTAGAAGACTAAGTTCTATCCTTCAATGAACTCTTAAGAACTTCTAAACCTTGTTGAGCTATTCCTAGTTTTGTAACTTGTAGTGCAGCCTAAAGACATGATCTGGGGTGAATATAAAAAAATAATAATAATAAAAAAAATTGAGTCTATGTCAGTATTCCTCTGCTCATGAAGCACGAATGCATCTATGTGGACTGTAATCGAGTAGTTGGGTAGCTCTTGTGCCTAAACAGCATGTGCATCCTCCTGAAAGATTTTTGTGCAGTCTACGTTAGTCGGACTCGAAAAAAAAATGTATATACATGTAAATAAAAACCCTAGTGATCTTTTAACTGCGTACTTGACGTTTTAAGGAGAAAATGGATTCAGTTTCAAATTCAGGAGTTAGAAGAATCTTACTTGTTCATTGAGGTAGCACTTAGCATTTTAAGACCCAGTACTCTTGTGCATGTGGGGTGATTAGCATCTAGAGCTGTACTGATTGAAGTCAGTAGGCTAGACCAAGCAAGGGCAAATGAGATAAAAGATTCACTTACACTGCACAGACATATAAGAGGTGAGACAGGATCTTTCTATCGTACGTATTGATTGTCACTCATCATCCATATATCATTGTCCATTTCTTGTTGATTTTCACATTTACATGAGCCGGAGATTATACATTTAGACACTTATCTGTCTTCTCGTTTTTCATGATGTGTTTGCTTGGGGACAAGCAAACGACTAGGTGTGGGGATGTTTGACAAGTGTCTAAATGTATATACTTTATTATACATATTTTATGCACTTAGCATGTATTTTGTCATGTTTGATGCCCGTATTATGCTTAATTGAGTGTATTTTCTTTACAGGGCATGTAGGAGCCACGGAGAACACTAAGACATAATTTGGGCAGAAAAGAGAAGAAAACCAGGTCGCAGTACTGTAGCATATTCACTGTAGCTGAGTTATTGTAGATGAAGTACTGTAGCATAATCACTGTAGCACCTGGAGAGTTTTCGTGGCTGGAATCAAACTCGAGGCATACGGCCTTTTTGGGGCCGTATGGGAGGCCGTCTGCCCGAAGAAAAATAAAACAGAAAGATTTGCCTAGCCCATACCACCCTCACTGACCCCGTTTTGGTGGTGGTATGGCTCGATATTTATGGTTTTGTGGCTGATTTCACCTCCGTACGACCCCCCATACGGCCCGTATGCCTTGGGGGGTATAAAAGAGCATTTTTAAGGATTTTCAAGGGGACTTCATCTTGGCCTTTTGGGCCGCCGCCATCACACTTTCTTGAGGACTTCCGGCCATCTTCCAGCGACGATCCTTGAGGGAAACAAGCACACATCATCACCAAGAGGGAGAGGAGCAAGGGAGAAGGAGTTTTTGTGAAGATCTAAGCTACCATTGCATCATCATTTGAAGCTTCATTGATTCAAGGAGATCACAACCTTGAGGGAGTTTTCATTACTTCTTTTATGTTTTTTTGTCCTCCTTGTATGTTGTATAAGTATCCCTTGTCATGAGGGATTAACTTGTCATTGTGTTTGGATTTGGATGAACCCTAGGGTTAATCTTTTGTATAAACTTTGGATGTTGTTATTAATCTAGTTTGATGGTTGTTTGAGGTTCAATTTTTCATGCTTTCACGTCTACAATTACATATATGGAGAAATCCGTAATTCTTTTGAGTTGTATGTGTAGATGTGACCTGCTCACATGTACTAGATCTAGGAAAGATTGAAAGGGGATTCTTGTGCTGACACGCCGAGAAATTGGGTGTTGGTAGCCCTCCATTGCTAGGTTTAAGCCGAAGGATAGTAGGTTTACTCCTATTAGAGATTTCCTTGAACTCTTTGCGATCGTAGGTGGCTTAATACGGAGAGATTCCGATTAACACTCGTATGGGATTAGGGGTTAACCGCCGAGAAATTGGGGTTAACCTATTTATGAGATCTCTAGGTCTTAAATGCCATCAACACAATTAAACCATCCTAGTTTGGACCTTAATGACAACCCCAGGTGGATTCCTTATCCAAACACTCCTTTCTCGTGCTTGATACTCCCTTGTTTATTTACATACGTGTGCTAGTTACCAGGCTATAGGATTAGTTTAAATTAGTTCGTTTGTTTTATTTCTTTTCCACTCATATTGAATTGTAGGCTAGAAAATAGATGAAGGGTGAGTAATAGTACTTCCTTGGCCCCAGTGGAATTCGACCACTGTGTCACTCACAGGGTATTACTTGGCGATCCTGTACACTTGCGGGAAGCAATCAATATACGGGGGCCAAGACCACAAGGAAATCTTTGCATCCCAACTTACAATCCAGACTGGAAATACCAATCAAATTTTTCTGGGAATCATGGGCAACAACAACAAAAAGTTTCCCCTCCTCAAGGTCCTCAGTATCAAGCACCACAAGTAAAAAGATTTACTACTGAGGATGTATTGACGAAATTCATGATGCACACTGAAAGTAGATTTCAAGTCATCGATACCAAACCTGATGCCATCACCACTGAACTTCATGCCCTTGATGCCAAATATAATGCACGATTTGAGGGCATCGATGCCACCCTTTTGGCTATACAAGCCTCTCTTCACAAGCTAGAGAGTCGGGTTGAACAATTAATTCACGAGCGAGCAAGAGAGCCCCATTCTATGAACAACAATGAAATTGAAGAGAGATATTGTCAAAGAGAGGTGGGTGAGGACTTTGGTGTATTGGATGCTAAAATGGAAGAAAAAGTACCATCAATATCACTTGAGCAAGCCCTTAGCATAGAAGTGATTCAAAAAATTAAGCACAAAAGAGAATCATTCGGGACGGTTGCAGATGTGGGTAGAGGATTGAAGCCACCTGATGACCCACCAATGCCGATTTTAGACACGTCCCAACCAAAATTGTTCCCTTGGAGGCCCAACGATTTTTATGGGTGATCAAAGGAAGATTGACATTGGTTGAAGGAGATGTGGATAGAAGGTTTACACCACCCAAGGACCCACCCATGCCAAGTTTGAAAAACCTTCAACCTTATCTTTTTCCTTGGAGACCAAAACAATTCTTGAGGAAGCTCCAAGGAAATTCAGCCGGGACTAAAATTGAAGCGGGGAGGATGCTCAAATCAACCAAGGATCCACCCAAGTTAAAGTTGTACAATGCCCGGCCCAAGCTTTTCCCATGGAGGCCTAAAAACATGTTCTTGGTCTCCACAAGCTCATCATCCCGGAAGGTAATTCTTTTCTTTCATGGAAGTAGCTATGCTACATGTGGCCGGGACGAACACACCTTCTTCAAGCCTCCTTAAGGTAAGACAAGAGGGACGGCAAGCTCGTGACGTTAAACGAGCGCTTCTTAGGAGGCAACCCAAGCTTTAAGTTTTTCATTTTTTTTTCTTTTGTGTTTTTAGTTGAGTGTGGTTTGTGTATGTTTGTGTTTCTTTCATGTCTTTATTTGTTTGAATAAGTCCATGTTTGCATGCCTTGTACATTTGTGTCATCGTCGTTTTTGTGTTTTAGTTGATAAACATCTTGAGAAGCATGCTTTTGGTGTCATTTCTTGCGTTAGATCGAGTTTTTTAAGCATTACTTTCAAGTTAGAGGTGTTCTAAACCACTTCAAAGCCTTACTTATTGATTTGGAGAAGTAATTTTTGGCCTAAGAATAATTTCCAGGTTCATACGGCCTCGATAGGGCCGTTTGGGAGGCCGTCGGCCCCCATCCAGTGAGGTTTGCCTAGGGCTCACGGCCCCCTCACGGCCTATAAGGGGGCCGTATGGATACTGTAGCACATTAAGTTGTTGCCACCCTCTCTCCTTCTCTTCATTTCCCTTTCTTCCCACACGATTTTCTCTTTTCTTTCTCCACCAATTCTTGGCCAAATCTTCTCATTTCTTCTCCAAGATCACCTCCTAACCTCTTTGAGAAGTCGATCTAATGGTTTTCTTCGAGCTTAAATCTAGTTTTCTCAAGTTTTCGTCGGTTAGATCTTTGGTGCCCTAACTTTATGTTTTTCATTTTTCATGCATTCTTGGAGCTTGTGTGTTAATGTTTTCAAGCATTTTGCTTGATTTTGGTGGTGTGATGGTTATGGATGAGTTTTCCATTGATTTTATGTAAACATTTTTGGATTTTCATGTTTTTGGGGAGTTTCTTCTAGAGTGAACAGTCCCTATACGGCCCCCCATACGGCCGTATGGGTACTATTCATTATTTTACCCAAAGTTTTCTCCATATTTTGCACCACACTTTGGTTTATCTTGGTTTCCTCTATGCTTGATTAGGTTTTTTTATGATTTGTAGGAATGTAGAGGAAGAAGGAATCGACAAGCAATCAACGAGAAGGACTAGCATGGACACTTTGTTTTGTTGTCTTAGACTTTAGTTTATAGCTTTTGTGTTATTTTTGTGTTTTGTTTGATTCTTTGCATGATTACTCCCCATCTCTCCTTTGTGAATTTTGTGGAATGATGATGTGCCCTTTTTGCCTTGTAGGGCATTAAGGGAAATTTGGTGAGCTTCTCCGCATTCAATGGAGATTAGACCCGACATGTATAGCTCGCCGTACTCTATGTTCGTCTCAGACATCGCTAGTTGCACAAGATAAACCGGGGAAGTTCATTTTCACTCTCCTCTATTGTTTTTATTGGTTATATTGCCATGTTATTCATGAATAGTGTACATTGAGGGCAATGCACAACACTAGGTGTGGGGATGGGTGTATTATATGTATTAGGGTCATTTTTACATGCTAGTGTTATCAATGATGGCTTTATAGATTCTTGTGAGATTCTTCAAGCATGAACTAATGATTGATGTGAGTTACATATATTTTGTGCTCTACCGAATCTTGTTTCACCTCTAATATTGTCTTATGCACTGAATTTTTTGTTGATGCACTAGGAATAACCAACTCGACTACTTTAACTCTCTTGTATGTGATAAGTGCTTGTGTTATAGTACCGCGAAGCGTTATTATCTTACATTGAGCATATCTTTTATCAGTTTTATCACTAAATGGCGTGTATTTGTGTATTCTTGTGCATTAAAGGTTTGTGGAGCTAAATTGGAGAAGAAGAACGAAATTAGGTCGTGTTCACCGATGTTGGGAAGTTTTCGGACCAAGCACAGGAACAAGGCACGAGCTTGGATTTGTGAGTGTGTGCCAACCTCCTTTGGAGGGGCACAAAGGCGACTACATTCACAACAAGTCTAACTCGTGTGGCTTAGGAGAACTTCACCAAGAAGGAGACTTGAACCAATCGGCACGATCTACCATTGATTGTGTGCCCAATTCAATGGCCTCGATGAAGAACAACGGATTCGGGAGCGTTTCGGGCGAGTACTGCAGCAGCACTGTAGCTTGTACTGCAGTAAAACACTGTAGCAAGTTACTGTTTACTTTCGGCCGAAATTCAGAATTCCAGAGAATTCACACGGGCGTGTGGAATTAACACACAGCCGTGTGAATTAATTTTTCAGCAGACAGAAACTTCACACGCCCGTGTGTTAATTCCACACGGCCGTGTGAAACCCCCGATAAGTCAAATTTTAAAGCCGCGATTCAACATTATAAAAGGCGATTTTGGAGACCTTTTGGGAGATCTTTTGACCTATCTTTCTCTTCAACTTGGGAGAGTGCGGCTAGGGTTTCGGAGAGGATTTCGTGGAGGTTTAGCGCGCGTCATCGGCATCGTCACTGACGTTCGACGGCCGCACAAGACCACGGCCACACCATACGCAAGGGGGTTTTCATTGATGTCCTTATTTTGTGCTTTCTTTCATACATTGATGAACATGTATAGCTCCATGAGGAGCTAAAACCCTTAAGGGTATTCGAACTTGTAAACTCTAGGGTTATTATATTTCTTTGACATTGTTATTATGCTTTTCCATTATTGATGAATAAAATTGAGTTTCAATCTTAATTTCATCTTGTTAATGTTTTCTCTTAGATGTGACACTAGGATTGAGAATAATTTAGGTTGCCTTTTGGAGGTGTGACAACTCCTTAGGGTTAGACTACTTAAGATTGAAGAGGGTTGAGAGGGAGAGTTGTGAGGTAGCGATGTACCCCTTTCCCCTCCGACATGGTTTCTCCCTACCTCCGTTTCTTTGATTTCATAGCGGTCGAAATAGAGTGAAGTGCTAGGCAGATAAACTCCCCTGGGGCTTAGTTACGCAAGTAACAGAGTGAAGGTTGAAGTGAATCCTATGCATTGGGGCTTAATCTAGACTATGGTTCTTCCACCTGGACCAAAGGGTTAGAACTACACATAGGAACAGGTTTCACCATTAGGAATCCCTATAGCTTATAGTAATCCCACATAGTGTGAGGTTTAGGTAGATATACTCCCCTGGTGCTTAGTCGTGCGAGCGATAGAGTGAAGGGTGACGTGAATCATAATACCGGGGCATAGAGTTGGGGTCAGTCACGGTTGTCCTTAGGTTTGGGACCGTGAGTCTTAGGATATCCTCGACTCGATTAAACATCAATAGGAAAGTATAATAGCATAGTCCTGCACTAGACCTTAGAGGTAGCTTGTCCGGATGCCCTATTTCATTCATTACTAGTCCTCTCTATTCTCTTTTACTTGCACTCTCTCATCTTCCATCTTTCTATTTAATTTCTCGTCTTTTAGTATAATTGTTTCCATAATTCGCTCATCGAATCAATTGATCACTTTTCCGTACTTCGCATAGTTTTAATAGTGAAATCTCGTATTCTAACTCCCTATTCCCTGTGGATTCAACTACCCTCTCACCGGGGTAACTTTTATTACTTCGACAAACCCATGCACTTGCGGGATACATGCAAGGGGTCGTGTCAGTATGCTTAACACACAACCTTGAGTACTTGGCCTTAGAAGACTAAGTTCTATCCTTCAATGAACTCTTAAGAACTTCTAAACCTTGTTGAGCTAGTCCTAGTTTTGTAACTTGTAGTGCAGTTTAAAGACATGATCTGGGGTGAATGTGAAAAAAAAAAAGAAGAAGAAAAATGAGTCTATGTCAGTATTCCTCTGCTAATGAAGCATGAATGCGTCTATGTAGACTGTAATCAAGTAGTTGGGTGGCTCTTGTGCCTAACCAGCATGTGCACCCTCCAGAAAGATTTTGGTGCAGTCTACGTTAGGCGGACTCGAAAAAAAAAGTGTATATACATGTAAATAAAAACCCTAGTGATCACTTAGACTGCCTACTTAATGTTTTGAGAAGAAATGGGATTTAGTTTCAAATTCAGGAGTTAGAAGGATCTTACTTATTCATTGAGGTAGCACTTAGCATTCTAAGACATAGTACTCTGTACATGTGGACTGATTAGCATCTATAGCTATACTGATTGAAGTCATTAGGCTTCACCAAGTAAGGGCATATGAGACAGAAAATTCACTTACACAGCACAGACATATAAGTGGTGAGATAGGATCTTTTTTTTTGTTGTACTTAATTGATTGTAACTCAACATCTATATATCATCATTCATTACTTGCAGAATCTTGTATTTATTCGAGCCAGAGATAGTACATTTAGCCACTTATCTGTCTCCTTGTTTTTCATGATTTGTTTGCTTGGGGACAAGCAAACGCTTAGGTGTGGGGATATTTGATAAGTGTCTAAATGTATATATTTTATTGTATATAATTTATACACTTAGCATGTATTTTGTTATGTTTGATGCCCGTATTACGCTTAATTGAGTGTTATTTTCTTTACAGGGCATATAGGAGCCACGGAGAACACGATAGCATAATTTGGGCAGAAAAGAGAAGAAAACCAGGTCACAGTACTATAGCGTTATTTGGGCTGAAGTACTATAGCAGGATTATTGTAGTTGGAGTATTGTAGCATAATCACTGTAGCTGTCACTGTGGCACCTGGGGACTTTTCGTGGCTGGAAACAAATTCGAGGCAGGAGGCCGTCTACCCCCAGAAATTCAGATTACTTTGCCTACGCCATACCAATGCCCATACGACCCTCATGACCCCGTTTTGGGGGTGGTATGGCTCGGGATTTTATGGTTTTGAGCCCTTTTTCACACCCATACGGCCCCCATACGACCCAGTATGCCTTGGGGGTATAAAAGAACATTTTTAGGGCTTTTCGAGGGGACTTTTTCTTTTGGCCTTTGACGCCGCCGCCACCACACTTTCTTGAGGCCGGAAGTATAAAAGAACATTTTTAGGGCTTTTCGAGGGGACCTTTTCTTTTGGCCTTTGAGGCCGCCGCCACCACACTTTCTTGAGGCCTTCCGGCCATCTTCTAGCTACGATCCTTGAAGGAAACGAGCGCACATCATCACCAAGAGGGAAAGGAGCAAAGGAGGAGTTGGAGTGAAGATCTAAGCCATCATCGACAAAACTTGTGAAGCTTCATCTATTCAAGGGGACCACGACCTTGAGGGAGTTTTCATTACTTCTTTTATGTTTTTGTCCTCCTTGTATGTTGTATAAGTATCCCTTATCATGAGGGATTAACTTGTCATTGTGTTTGGATTTGGATGAACCCTAGGGTTAATCTTTTGTATGAACTTTGGATGTTGTTATTAATCTAGTTTGATGGTTGTTTGAGATTCAATCTTTCATGCTTTCACATCTAGAATTACATTTATGGAGAAATACGTAATTCTTTTATGAGTTGTATGCGTAGATGTGACCTGCTCACGTGTACTAGATTTAGGAAAGATTGAAAGGGGATTCTTGTGCCGACACGCCGAGAAATTGAGTGTTGGTAGCCCTCCATTGCTAGGTTTAAGCCGAAGGATAGTAGGTTTACTCCTATTAGAGACTTCATGGAGCTTATTGCGATCATAGGTGGGTTAATACGGAGAGATTCCATTAACACTCGTATAGGATCAGGCGTTAGTCGCTGAGAGATCGGGGCTAATCTACTCATGAGATCTCTAGGTCTCAACTTTGGTCAACGCATCTTTATATCATCCTAGTTTAGGGCTTAATGACAACCCTAGGTGGATTCCTTGTCCAAACACACCCTTCTCATGCTTGATACTCCCTTGTTTATTTACATCCGTGTGCTAGTTACCAGGCCATAGGATTAGTTTAAATTAGTTAGTTTGTTTTATTTCTTATCCACTTATATTGAATGGTAGGCTAGAAAATAGATGAAGGATGAGTAATAGTACTTCCTTGGCCCCAGTGGAATACGACCCCTTGTCACTCACAGGGTATTACGTGGCGATCCCGTACACTTGCGGGGAAGCAATCAGGAGCCAACCAAACACACCTGAGGAGTTCTCCAATTACAAGCTCTCCTCTACTAGAAATGTCATTGAACGATGTTTTGGCCTTTTGAAGGGAAGATGGGCCATCTTGAGGGGAAGGTCATACTATCCAGTGAAGACATAATCTAGGATTATTTCTACTTCTGCATTACTACACAATCATGTTGGGAAAAAAATGCCTATCTTTCCTTTAGAGGATACCATCCCAGAAGACACTATAGAAGAAGAGTTGGATGGTGATATGATTACTTTTGTTGAGACAACTGATTATTGGATAACATGGCGCTTTAATTTGGCTAGTGATATGTTAAATTAGTGGAACTGGAGTAGGGCCCAACAAACCTAGTAAAATTAATTATGTTTGTTATGTAACTATTGATGTCATTTTGTGTTAAGGTGGTTTATGATGGTTACTATTATGTATTTGCCTATATGTCAAAGTGAAACACATATGTAAGAAGCATGTATGTATGCTTTTCCCCTATTGGTAATGCACCCTTTTATTTTTATTGGGATTAACCTTACATATGAATTTTAGAAAAGCAAAAGTTGATGTATGCGTACTTTCTTTTCATCAAAATTAGTTTCTTGAATGATGTAAACTATTCCTGGTTTCTTTATTTGGGACTTGAATCAAAAACACTGTTATCTTTATTATTCTCATTCAACTTCTTTGATATAGGATGGCTGAAAATGAGAATATGCATAGGATTGATACATCTGAAAGAAAAGGAAAGAGGCAAATACAATCAAGCAGCAAGCATGTTTGGACTGCACAAAAAGATGCATGTTTAATTGAGTGCTTAATTAGGCTTATTGAGAGTCGGCAATGGAAAGCTGATAATGGTCAATTTTTGGCTGGTTATTTGACTCAGTTGGAGAAATGGATGCATGAGAAATTACATGATTATAATATCAAGAAAAGGTAGGCCCAAATGCAAGTGGGTTTGGTTGGAATGATAATGATAAATGCATTACTTGTGATGCTACAGTGTTCAATGATTGGGTAAAGGTAATTTTATTTTATGCCAATATTAACCATTTATCTTGACCATGTAGGCTAGAAATTATTTGTTTGAATATTTTCAGAGTCAACCAGGGGCTGCTGGTTTAAGGAATAAACCTTTTCCATTCTTAGAGGAGTTAAGCCAAGTCTTTGGAAAGATTGAGCCACAAGAGAAGGTGCTGAAGCTCTAGGTGATGCTGTTGAAGAAATTGAACGTGAGCAGCATATGGCACTTATTGAACTCCCTGTAGTAGCAAATTTTTATGATTTTCAATTTGGCACAAATACAATGGATAGAGAAGGAAATTCAAGTGCACCTCGGAGCCTGACTCATACAGACAATGTAGATGGCAATAATAACAACACTACTGTAGACACTTCATAACTAGGCTCATCACATGCACCTCCTAAGAAAAGTAAACATAGATGCTCCTTCAACAAAGATGGTGGCTTTAATGAGTTCACAAACACCATTGGGTCAATTAAGACGATGGTGGAAAGTTCTGGAGAGCATATTTCAAGACTTTCTAATTGCTTCCAATTTCTTGCTGAAGATGCAGAGGTAAAGAAGAAGGTTTTTGCTGAACTAGTTAAAATTAAAGGCTTGTCTCAAGGGGAAAAAATCAGAGCTTGTGGGTTGATTATGGCTAACTCGAGTAAAGTGTCATATTTTTTCTCACTCCCGAATAAATGCAAGAAAGAATATATTGATTGGGTCTTTGGTGGTTGTCTGTAGAGTTAATCTTTTTTGTAGATCTAGTACTGAACATTGCAGTAGAGAAAACCATCATTATGTAGTGAAGCAGCTTCCATGTCTAAATTTTTCTAAACTCATTAGGTGATGTTTTCTCTCTATTTTTTATTCTATTTAAAGCTTATTGGAAATTTTCTTGAAATATCCTTTTATTTTATTTGAGCCCTTTCATATTGTAGTTTCCCCACTAATCTTCTCTCTAAATCTAGTATGTTAGTTTCTTAGTTGTTTAATACTCTTTTTGTATGCTTTAATTTTCTCTTACTTATCTTTCTATTGATTCTTATAAAGGTGTGTACGTAATGCATGTTTATTTCATCTATAATGCAATATCTGATGCTTTTATTCTGTGACAAAGCAACTTTTATTGTGTAATTTTGGCTCTTGCAACACTATATATGGTTGCTAATACTTTGTTTAGAATGATGGACAATTTGACTTTCAGGATGGTTAGTGCACAGGAAAGATTGAACAAAAACCTTATCATAGTTATATTTTTGAACTGAGAAATGTTATGTGAGATTTTTTACTGCATGTACAAAAATACTTGTACACTATTATAACATACCATACTATAGGTTGAGCCAATAACAGTACTCTGTACAGGATTTAGTACCTTGCAATGACTTGCTGTTATAACCAAAAGCTTGAAAATGAACATGATAACAAGCATGTGTTATATATGTTTTAGGATCTTCTGTCATTAGCATTTACTTGGTTGTTTGAAATAGGTTAGCCATTGATAGATACATTTAACCATTTGTCTTTTGTGTTTGATTTAAGGGAAAAATATAGGAAAACAAAAGTAAAAAAGGAAAGAACATCATTTTATTTTCGATATATTTTTGTCATTTGCCTTGCTAATCCTAAAAAAAAAAGGGAAGAACAACTCTTTTGTTTATTTCATCTGTTTCAAATTTGCAGGTGCATGAATAAGATGTGATTGGTGTTAGCCATCATCCTCACAAGAATTTGTTTGTTACATATGGAAAGGATTATACCTTGAAGATCTGGAAATCATAGAAAGGCTTATCAACTATATTTATTTATTTCCCGTCCATCAAAACTTTTCTTTATCTTGTTGTATTCATATGCTAGTTTCACAATGAGGTTACTGATGCATTCATAAGTTGCAAGGCTCTTCAATTCATAGCACTTCTATGAGATCTATCTACCTAACATTTTATAGTACTAGGTGGCAGCAATTTGGAATTTTAGGAAAAAGAATTAATTTAGGATTTTTTTAAAAAATTATAGATAGTGATATAATGTGGCCATTCGGTTTTTATTAGCATTTATGATTTTGAAGCCTCTTAAATTTTATCAGAACTGAAAAATATATGAGTAATTTGCTAGAGAAGTGATTGATTGAGAAATTTGGAAAAGAATGAGTTAATTGAGGAGGTTTTATTTAGAAAATGTGAAAGGTAAATATAATACAATCATTGATTTTTTTAGCATTAATTGGAATTGTAAGTGTGTGACTAATATGTTACACAAGTGAATAATGAATAAAATTTTTTTAGCATTTCCCCTTTCAGCATAATAAATATAATACAAGTGAATAGTCAATAAAAATAAATAATGAATATAATAGAAGTGAATAGTAAATAATATATATAACACAATACAGTCTGATGGTGCTAGGATAGTAAAAAAAAACTAAGAGACTGTCACTAACCTAAAACAGGCATTTCCCCTTTGAGCATCAATGGCTGCGTTGCAGTAATTTGTGTTCTGTGACAAACGCCCAAAGTTGCCTCCAATTTTTCACATAATTGAAAACATGATGAAAAGGTCTTGGATCAATAATGTGTACCATTAGCTGCAACTTTTACAAATGATATATATATATATATGAGAGGAGCACTTGATGATGCAAAGAAGAGAACAACAAGTGACCATCACATAACCTGACAATTATTTTGGAAATATGTCTACAGTTAAATGATATGCTAGTAAGCAACTAAAGTATTGCTCCATTTAACAGAGATTTGCGCTTGTTCCCGCAATTAAAATTTAATTATAACTCTTTAAAATTCATAAACAACTCTGGGAATTCATATGTTCCACATAAGCTCCAACTTAATCTCTTTTCATTTGGAAAAATCTCCCCAAAGCATTTGCTCCACATGAGCTAGTCAAGAAGATGAAATACCATGAAAAGTATTGCACATTTAAATATATTTTACTGAAAGCTCAACCTAAACATTAAGTTCACATAAAACGGTAACATCAAATTTTTAACACAAGTTTCATGACAAACGTATACTCTGTTGGCATAGATATTGTTTTCATATATATTTTGGAGGTTCTTGGTTTGGGAATAAGCTGAGATAAACTAATTTATACCGACTTATTCCAAATTGTGCAACCAAACACCACCTTTGGAATAACTTGGAATAGCACACCTTTACCTTTAAAAATTTAATTAAATAAAAATACAATAATTATAAATATTAAAAAATCATATACTATTATTTATTTAAATTAGTATTCCTTAAGTCAAAGATTGGCCAACTTTGAATACAAGTTCTTCCTCCAAAACAAATTCAATCTTTAAAAAAACAAACCCTCAATTTATTGCAATTTATTTCAAACCCAACAAAACACCCCCTTTATGTTTGAAAATGGGTCAACGCACAATTAATACAGCTAGAGCTTAAGACAGGACAATCATAAGTTATGTCTCACTAAATTGCAATGGTGGAGACAATGCAATTATTATTCACATAGACCATGTTATAACAATAACAATGTACAAGTCCTTTTCAACTAAATATTAAAATAATAAAAAAATTTAAAATAAGATCAAATGTATTGAATGCACACAAGGTATGACATGCCATGTCTCCCAGTTAACATTCATCTCAATGCAATGCACACTAGGTATAATGTGCCCATGTCTCCCAGTTCACTTGCATCTCAATGCAATGCACACTAGGTATGCCATGCCCATGTCTCACGGTTCACATGCATCTCAATGCTATTAGCTTAAGGTTCAACTAATCATAAAGAATCCATTGCAATCTTTTTATATGAGAGCAGTTGAAGTACCCAGATCAGTTCCCAATAGGCACCTACTGAATTATTGCAAATTTTCCTTAAATGAAAGCCCTTTAGAGTCTATGGGTTAAAAAATAGATATGACTTGATTTAACTAATTTTAATTTAACCAAAGCAAAAGGATATTCATTTTGCATTCAGAAATAGATTAAAGATATAATTTGCAAATGCTCAACTTCAATGTCTGTGTATCACATGCAAAAGAACCTATGATTACTCATGAGACAAGTTTAAAACTTATGCCAATGTGATTTTGATATTGAACAGTCAAAGAATTTGTGAATAATAAGACTTACCTGATTTCATATACCCCACAAATTGTAGATCTCCAAATTTGGGAGGTAAAATAACAACTCTTTTCCTGAGACACCACATAAGCGAAAGAGTTATAATATTCCTAGAACATTTATTTCAGGATATCAATTACAGAATATTCAAATCAACCATTTAAGAAAGCTTAATGCAAAATAAGCACATAGTTCGCCAAAGCATACATATAATCACAGGACTATAACTATACCAATATCCTATCACCAATAAGAAAATACAGAAGACATGAGAGATTAGTGACTTCACAAGTTATTGTCACTAGTTTGTTGCATTTATTTGGTTAAATAACTAAGACGTGATGCTACACACGCGCGTAGGGGAGGGGGTGCGGGGAACACACACAAAAATCACTAATAAGAAAGTACAAAATAAACAAGAGATTAGTCACTGTCACAAGTTATTGCCACTTGTTTGTTGCATTCATTTTGTTAAATACCTAAGATGTGATGTTACACACACACACACACAGACATCCAAAGCTAAAATTTTGTGACTAAGATAACTGGCACGACCCCTTGCGTGTATCTCGCAAGTGCACGGGCTTGTCGAAGTAATAAAATTACCCTGGTGAGTGGGTAGTTGAATCCACAGGGAATAGGGATTTAAAATACGAGAATTTGCTATTCAGTCGTGCGATGTACGAAAAATAATTATCGGAGTGATGAATGAATTTATGGAATCAATTAGAATAAAAGATAAGAAAGTAATTAGAGAGATGAAAGACGAGAGAAAAGCAAGTAGAAGTTAAAAGAGAAGACTAGCAATGGATGAAATAGGGTATCCGGACAAGCTACCTCTAAGACTTATGCTTCTAGTGCAAGACTATGCTATTATACTTTCCTATTAATGTTAATTGAGTCGAGGATATCCTTAAACTCATGGTCCCAAAACTTAAGGTCAACCGTGACTAACCCCAACATTATGTCCCGGTATTAGGATTCACTACGACCCTTGACTCTCATTGACCTGTAAACTAAGCCCCAGGGGAGTCTATATTCTTAACCCTAACACTACATGGGATTACTTTAAGCTCTAGGGATTCCTAGTGATAAAACCTGTTCCTCTATGTAGTTCTAACCCTTTGGTCCAGGTGGAAGAACCCTAGTCTAGATTGAGCCCTAAAACTCTATCTTGACCGCTAATTAACCAAGGAACGGAGGTAGGGAGAAATTACACCGGAAGGGAAAGGGGTACATTGCTACCTCACAACTCTCCCTCTCAACTCTATTCAATCTTAAGTAGTCTAATCCTATAGGAGTTGTCACACCTCCAAAGGATAACCTAGATTGTTCTCAACCCTAGTGTTACGGCTAAGGAAGAACAATAGCACAAGATAATTAAAACTGAAACTCGAATTTATTCATCAATAATGGAAAAGCATAATAACAATATCATAGAAACATAATGATCCCAGGGTTTTACAAGTCCGAATACCCACGAGGGGTTTAGCTCCTCATAGAGCTACACATATTCATGAAAGTGTAAAATAAAGCACAAACTAAAAACATCAATGAAAATCCCCTCGCGTATGGTGTGGCCGTGGTCTTGTACGTCCGTCGAACGTCGATGTCGATGCCGATGGCGCGCTCCAATCCTCCACAAAGTCCTCTCCGAAACCCTAGCCGCACTCTCCAGAAGATCGAGAGAAAGATAAGTCAAAAGATACTCAAAAAGTCTCCAAATCCGGCTTTAAATAGGCTGAGTGCGGTTTTAAATTTGAACTTATCGGGGCTTCACACGGCCGTGTGGAATTTCCACACGCCCGTGTGAAGTTTCTGGCTTCCTGAAAAAATTACTACACACGGCCGTGTGGAATTTCCACATGCCCGTGTGAAGTCTCTGGCTCGCTGGGAATTAATTCACATGGCCGTGTGTTAATTCCACACGCCCGTGTGAACTCTCTAGAAACCTGATCTTTGGCAGAAAATGGACAATAACTTGCTACAGTGAATTGCTGCAGTAACAATCTACATTGCTGCTACAGTACTCGCTGAAATGCTCCCGAATACGTTGTTCTTCATCGAGGCCATTGAATTGGGCTCACAGTAAGTGGTAGATGGTGCCGATTGCTTCAAGTCTCCTTCTTGGTGAAGTTCTCCTAAGCTACACGAGTTAGACTTATTGTGATTGTGACTGCCTTTGTACCCCTCCAAAAGAGGTTGGCACACACTCACAAGTCCAAGTTCGTACCTTGTTCCCTGCTTGGTCCGAAAACCTCCCAACAACGGCGGACACGACCTAACTTTGTTCTTCTTTTCCAACTTGGCTCCACAAACCTACAACGCACAAGAATACACAAATGCACACTATTTAGTGATAAAATCTGATAAAAGATATGCTCATTGTAAAATAATAACGCTTCGCGTTACTATAACACAAGCACTTATCAAATCCCCCCATACTTAAGCTTTTGCTTGTCCTCAAGCAAAAATAAAACGTGAAAGTACTTGGGAAGAACAATTGAAAGTGCTCGGCCTTAGGTTCACCAAAAGTATGCAAAAGAAGTATTCTACAAGTAAGGGAAAATCAAAACATTACATATGGTTATCGTTGCTCTAGCTAAAAACTTGAATGAAAAAGGAGAACAACTCGAAAACGTGTAAGTGTGTGCGAATTCACTTAAGAGAACCAATGAGTACTCCTCAAACTCTTGTTACAAGGACTTATTTATATACACTAAGTAAGGAAGTAGTAGCTTCACTCAACCTCTAAGGTAGCCCTTTCCTAGGCGGCCGCCAAAGGTGGCTTTCACACTTTCGAGGAGGTAGCTCTTTCTACCGGAGTGGTAGCTTTCACGCTTCCCATGAGATAGCTCTGTCTCTCATTAGGGCATAACTTGTATCCGACTTACGAGAGTAGCTTCATACTTCATAGGAGGTAGCTCTTTCCACCCCACATGAAAAGCTTAAACTAATATTCTCAAGCTAGTAGTTTTTTTTTGCTACATAGAACTTCACAGCTTACTAAAGTAATACTAAACTAGTCCTTAAAACTTCAAGATCGAGTTTCCAAAAGATTCCAAGAGTGAATAGTGCAATAAAGTGTAATCGAGCAAAAATCCCTTAAAATTTAAGTGGAACTAGAACAAGATAGGATGTAATGTTAAAAATTCTCCTAAACTCAAAGAATACAACCGTTGCAACTAAGGTGAACCGCCATAGGCTACATGAACATGAACAATTGAACGCACAAGTAAAGGTGTGTGCAAAGTGAATCCCCTCCTCCCCCCACACACACACACTTATGATGTACATTGTCCCCAATGTACGCATGAAAGCACTATAAAAAGTAAAACATGTGGAAGTGAGCAATTGAAACATTACTCCCCTGAACTTCAAGTGTTGCGTTTGATGGAGCTAGGTTCATTGAGAGTTGTGTCTCAATGGGTTTGTGGAGCACACACGGTCCCATGACCGTGCTTATGAAAATTTCTCATATTCCTTAAATCCAAGACCATCTGCACACATACGGAAGGGTTCAGTATAGCTCAAGCAAAACCAAAATACAGCTCGAGTATATAAAGATATGAACATGAAATACAACTCGAGACAAAATAAAACAAAAAATAAAAGCAAACCCAGAAGAAGAGTCCTTTCTGGGTACTATAAGTCCAACAGAATATGAAAATAAAAGTGCAACAGAAGTGAAAATAAAATAAAATAAAACTATGACGCCTCAGCGTCGGTGTTCTGCTGTGGGTCCTCTGGTGCTGCTGTTGGTGCCGGTGGTGGTGGATCTGATGCTGATGGAGACGGAGGTGGAGTCGGTGAAGGGACCCGTCGAGGTCGCACCACAGATCGCTAGAACAACTGCATCACTGTGGCAAGCTGTGCCGATAACTGAGCGAACTCTGATGCCTGAGTGGCCCTTAACTCGGCAAACCCTGCTGCATGATACCCACAGCGCTCTCGAGGCGCTCAAATTTGTCCTGGCCTCGAGATGGAGAAAAGATGCGCACTTGAGGTGGCTCCGGTGCTGTGGGTGGTGCCTCTGCCTCTGCCCCTGCCTCTGTATCCACTGGGGGTCGCTCTAACGCTACCAGTGACCCCTCGGCCTGATCTGGCTCTATAGGCCCTGAATGGGGGATAATCAGGGTATAGGCTCCTGGTCTTGATCTGCGGACCATCCCCATCATCCTCAAAGTGTCCATGCCTAGGGGGGCTGGTACCGTCGTCTTCTCGGCCCCCCAGATCCCATCTCTGGGCCCCAAACCCATAACCAACCTCGTAATGTACGGGCCTGCGAAAATAACACCTACCCTGGGGTACTGGCCCTGGTGGCTGATGTACTCGACCACAATGTGCCCCAGGTGGAGCGGCTTGCTATCCACCATCGAATACAGGTACAGGAGCTCCTGGTGGCTCAGGACCCCTGTACTGTCCCCCCTGCCACTGATGGACCTGCTCATCACTGCGTGAAGATATCTGTAGGCAGGTTTGGAAAGGCATGATGCCTTGGAGACACCCGGCTCGTACTGCCCCTGACCGCATAACCTACTGTATGCACGCTGAGGGGTTAAAGTACCCGGATAGTTAGTGGGGAGCTATGCATACTCCTCTGTCTCAGTGTACGCCACATCATAAAGTCCCATCCGCACTGAAAACTTGGTCATGCTCAGAGTAAAATGTTGACCGAGGGCACAGAACTGAATGGTGGAACTGTCAGTGAAACTGTCGTACCCCCGGTCGAACTCAAACGAGGATAGTAACTCCAATGTAAGTGTCCTAATCGCTGGCTCGTGGATGGATAGTAGTCTACTCCAACTACCCACTAAGAGGAGTCCCTCAACCTCCTATGCCAACTCAACTCCTCCCTGAACATCTCTCAAAATACCCAAGTCATGGAAACGGCTCTATCCAAAAAGACGATCTGATAATCTCTTGAACCGCTCCTGATGCTCAGGGATAGTGTACTCGGTCTGTTCTGGAGGCGGTGAGGGCTCTCGAGGACGCTTGCCGACCGATTTCCTAGACCTAGAAGACATATCTGCACGATTGAAAAAGAAAAAAAAATCAAAAACAAGTTAAAATACTCAATCTGCGGAAATCCACACGGCCGTGTGTTAATTCCACACGCCCGTGTGGAGCTTCTGGCGGACAGAGCATCATGGCCGTGGGGCTAAAAATCCAAAATTTACACTTTAATTCATTATAATTCTACTCTAAGCATGTTCGCATAAGTATAAATCATTCAAAACAAGCGAAATAACTAAAAAGAATGAATCAAATCCAGAATTGACGAAGAAAAATGTTTTGAAATTCATACCGACGGTGAGGATGAATAAGGTTGTGAAATCGGCCGGAAAATCCAACAAAACCTCAACAAATCAATGTAGAAGGTCGGGCGATGGCAAGAGAGAGTTGGAGAGAGGTTTGGAGTGAAAAAGAATCGAGACACTAGTGAATTCCAAAAGAAAACGCGCGGCTTTTGAAGTTCTGGAAAATCACACGGCCGTATGATAATTCCACACGGCCGTGTGCCTCTGAAATTAGGGTTCACAGGGGCCAACACACACCCCTGTGCGCACTCTGTTCACTCTCTGGACTACTCCACACGGCCGTGTGCCTCCACAAGAGACTCCGCAGGGGCTGATACACGCCCTTGTGGGTTCACGGGAAAACACAGAAGTCTCTGCAAATTTCCACATTGCCGTGTGTTAATTCCACACGGCCGTGTGCCCAACCTGGCCAAGAACACAAGGCCGGCCACAGGGGCACGTCACACGCCCCTGTGGCCACTCTGACTTGCCCGAGAAACCCTAAGCGTTCCACACGGCCGTGTGTTAATTCCATACGGCCGTGTGACTTTCACAGGCCCTCCCACAGGGGTAGCTACATGCCCCTGTGAATCTTCGGGAAAAATAGGGGTTTCTGCAGAGTTTTCACACGGCCATGTGCCATAGCACAAGGTTTCTCACAGGGCCACCCACACACCCCTATGGACTCTCTGGAACGAGAGCTTAAGTTCTGCAAAAATCCACACGGCCGTGCGTTAATTCCACACGGCCGTGTGCCCCTTCTGAAGTTTTTCATAGGGGCAAGGTCACGACCCTGTGTCTCCTCTGGTTGAGTCCTAATTGTACCACACGGCCATGTCTTAATTCCAGACGCTCGTGTGTTTTCTCTGGTTTACTTAGAAAAATTCACAGACCTATGGAAAAATTCAAGAATTAAAATATGATACTTAGAGCCTGTAAAAACTATCAAAACACAACCAGATTACCAAGGAAAACATGCTCGACCTACTTAAACTTCATCAATTATCATTTAAGCACACAAAAACATCAATAATCCACAAAACTTTTTGCAGCTCAAGCATTAAAAATTTAGGACACCAATACTAAGACTTTTATTCATGCTAAAAACTAACTAGATCCTAGAAAAGCATATAAAACCTTGGGTTGCCTCCCAAGAAGCACTTGTTTATCGTCACTTAGCTTGACGTACCTGACTTACCTTATGGAGGTTCATGAATGAAGGTTGATCTCTTTCCTACAACCTGAAAGCATGCATTACATAACCTTTATAGAATAGAGAGAGAGTTAGTGATTCTGTTACCACACAAGGGTGAACCACCCTTATTCCGTTCTTGTTCATCCCCACTTTTCTTGGGTCTTTTTGTGTGGCGCCTCCTTGCTCTCTTCATCCTTCTCCTCATCTTCTTCATGGCTCCCGGATCTGGCTTGGCTTCTTTCTCTATTAGACCTAGTGAAAGTACTTCTTTCTTGTTCTCCATGTCTTGATCCGGCCAATCTTCATACGGATCTGGGTTCAATATTTCCTAAACACAATCATCAATTAGTTCATTGGTAGTGTCAAGAAAATATAAAGTATCATCAAAGTCAAGAGAGTGTCTCATGGCTTCGGCGAGGCGGTATGTAAGCTTGTCTTCTCGCACTCGCAATGTGAGCTCCCCACCATCCATGTCAATCAAGGCCTTAGAAGTACGCAAGAACGGTCTTCCAAGGATCAATAGGACCTCGACATCCTCATCGACATCCAACACCACGAAGTCAATAGGAAATATGTATTTGTCGACTTTCACTAAAACATCTTCCACAATTCCCCTCGGATGCCTCACCGATCGGTCCGCGAGTTGAAGTGTCATCCGCGTGGGTCTAGGCTCGCCCAAGCCTAACTTTCGGAAGAACGTGTAGGGCATGACATTGATACTTGCCCCCGAGTCGGCTAATGCCATCTCTTTACCCAAGTTGCCAATGTTGCATGGTATTATGAAACTCCCGGGATCTTTTCTTTTGCTCGGCAAGTTCTTTTGCAATACAGCCAAGCAATTGGCATCAAGGATTATCGACGTGCTCTCCTCCAATTTCCTCTTGTTGGTCAAGAGGTCCTTCAAGAACTTTGCGTACTTAGGCATTTGGGCCAATGTCTCCGCGAATGGTATGTTGATGTGCAATTGCTTGAAAATTCCAAAAAATTCTTGTATTGTTAGTTCTCTTGGTCATTCTTCTATCGTGAAGGATAGGGGATCCTTGGCTTGTAGGGTGGGGATGCCACCTCTTTTTCCCTTGTCGCTCCTTCCTCTACCTCCATTACCTCGGGTGTCTCTTGGGTATTCTCTAGAGGGAGATTTCTCTCAACCTCTTTCCCACCTCTGAAGGTGATTGCCTTCGATTGTTCCCTCGGATTGGTCTCCGTATTACTAGGCAAACTACCTTGAGGTCTTTCCGCCAATGTCTTCACAATTTGCCCCATTTGATTCTCCAAATTATGTAAGGAGGCCGTGTGATTGCGAAGTGTAGCTTCCACCGATTAGAACCTAGCATCCGATGAAGAAATAAACCGTGTGAGAGCTCTCTCTAGATCAGTCATCTTCCCTTCTAGTCCAGTCACTCGGCTTTCTAAATTCGGTGCTTGTTGACCTTGAAATCCAGGTGGTGTGTTATTCTTTTGTTGTGACTATCCTTGGTTGCTCCATGAGAAATTTGGGTGGTTCCTCCACCCCGAATTGTAAGTGCCACTATACAGGGTTGCCTTGGCCTTGTTCTCTATAGTTATTTCCTACAAAATCAGCCTGCTCCACCGTACTAGCGCCTCCAATAGCAATCGGACAATCACTTGAAGCATGACCTCCCCCACAACCGTTACAAGTAGTGATGGCCGCAACTCTTGGTGAAGTTATAACATCCAACTTCTTACTCAATGATTCTACTTGTGCCGCCAAAGATGTAACTGCATCAACCTCATGAATTCCGGCCATCTTCTTTCAATCCCTTGTGTTCCATTGATAGCTATTCATTGCCATCTCTTCAATAAGGTGCCGGGCTTCATCGGGAGTCTTACTTCCTAGAGTCCCTCCTGCCGCCACATCTAAAAGTTGCTTGGTGCTTGGATTCAACCCGTTGTAGAAGGTATGGATGATCATCCACTCGGGGAATCCATGTTGCGGGCACTTTCGGAGGAGCTCCTTGAACCTATCCCATGTCTCGAATAGAGACTCCAATTCCACTTGCATGAAGGATGAGATTTCATTCTGGAGCCTCGCTGATTTTCTCGTGGGAAAATACCTAGCCAAGAACGCCTCAGCCATCTCCTCCCATGTAGTAATAGATGCTCTCGGTAATGAATGTAACAAATGTCTCGCTTTTCCCTTTGACAGGCGGCCCGAAAGTGCACGGGTTTGTCGAAGTAATAAAAGTTACCCCGGTGAGAGGGTAGTCGAATCCACAGGGAATAGGGAGTTAGAATACGAGATTTCACTATTAAAACTATGCGAAGTACGGAAAAGTGATCAATTGATTCGATGAGTGAATTATGGAAACAATTATACTAAAAGATGAGAAATTAAATAGAAAGATGGAAGATGAGAAAGTGCAAGTAAAAGAGAATAGAGAGGATTTAACAATGAATGAAGTGGGGTATCCAGACAAGCTACCTCTAGGATCTATGCTTCTAGTGCAAGACTATGCTATTATACTCTCCTATTGATGCCAATTGAGTCGAGGAAATCCTCAGACTCACGGTCCCAAATCTAAGGACAACCGTGACTAACCCCAACAGTATGCCCCGGTATTAGGATTCACATCGACCCTTTCACTCTATCGCTCGCACGATTACCCCCAGGGGAGTACATCTACCTAAACATCACACTACGTGGAATTGCATTAAGTTCTAGGGACTCCTAGTGATAAGACTTGTTCCTATGTGTAGTTCTAACCCTTTGGTCCAGGAGGAAGAACCCTAGTCTTGATTAAGCTCCAGTTCGTAGGATTCACTTCAACCCTTCACTCTGTTACTCGCGTAACTAAGCCCCAGGGGAGTATATCTATCTAGCACTTCACTCTATCTCGACCGCTAATAAATCAAGGAAGCGGAGGTAGGGAGAAATCACATCGGAGGGGAAAGGGGTACATTGCTACCTGACAACTCTCCCTCTCAACCCTCTTCAATCTTAAAGAGTCTAATATTATAGGAGTTGTCACACCTCCCAAGGAAAACCTAGATTGTTCTCAACCCTAGTGTCATATCTAAGGGAAAACAATAGCAAGATAAAATCAAGATTGAAACTCAATTCTTATTCATCAATAATGGAAAAGCATAGTAACAATATCAAAGAAACATAATAACCCTAGAGTTTACAAGTCCGAATACCCACAAGGGGTTTAGCTCCTCATGGAGCTATACATGTTCATCAAAGTATATAAGAAGACACAAAATAAAGACATCGATGAAAACCCCCTTGCGTATGGTGTGGCCGTGGTCTTGTGCGGTCGCTAGACGTCAGTGACGATGACGAAGACGTGCTCTAAACCTCCACGAAGTCCTCTCCAAAACCTTAGCTGCACTCCAGAAGTTGGGGAGAAAGATAGGTCAAAAGATCCCTCAAAAAGTCTCCAAATCGGGCTTTTATAATGTTGAGTCGAGGCTTTAAAATTGTTGATATCGGGATTTCACACGGCCGTGTGGAATTTCCACACGCCCGTGTGAAATTTCTGGAATGCTGAATTTCGGCCGATAGTAAACATTAACTTGCTACAGTGCTGTGCCGAAACGCTCCCGAAATCATCGTTCTTCATCGAGGTCGTTGAATTGGGCACACAATCAACGGTAGATCATGCCGATTGCTTCGAGTCTCCTAATTGGTGAAGTCTTCATTGTTAGCATGAGCTAGACTTATTGTGAATGTAACTGCCTTTGTGCCCCTCCAAAGGAGGTTGGCACACACTCACAAGTCTATGCTCATGCTTCGTTCCTTGCTTAGTCCAAAAATCTTCCCAACAATGGCAAACATGATCTAACTTCATTCCTTTCCTTCATTTGATATTCACAACCCTACAATGCACAAAAGTAAACAATTGCACACTTTTTAGTGATGAATTCTGATTAAATCAATGCTCATTGCAAGATAATAACACTTCGCATTACTATAACACGAGCACTTATCACCCTTCAATGAAAATGGGAAGGCTCTCAATCTGATTGCATCGTCCGTTACTCCATTGATCTTCAACATGTCGCGCACTTCAAGAAAGTTCTCGAGATGGTTGTTGGGATCTTCATGGGCCAACCCATTAAACTGTGCTGATTGTTGCAACATTTGAATGAACGACGGCTTCAACACAAAGTTGTTCGAGGTGATTAGGGGCCTCACAATGCTTGATTGGGTCCCCATTACCGTGGGTCTAGCAAAGTCGGACAACGTCCTTTGTTGTTCGTTTTGTTCTGCCATAGCTTCCGACTCTTCTGAATCTACGCTGGCTTGCTTGGATTGTTCTTCTACAGGCTCTTTCTTTTTACGGTGCGTTCTTCTACCAATGTCCGGGTCTCCTTCAACAAGAATCGAATGGTTCCCGCGGGTCATAACCTTAAGCCAACACAAAGAAAAGAAAAATAAGAACGATGATAGTCAAAGAAAGTGTGAAATAGACAACGAAGTGAATAACTAAAGTAGCAAAAACAGGTATCAGAAATACACCTTTTCCCCGGCAACGGCGCCAAAAACTTGACACGACCCCTTGCGTATATCCCGCAAGTGCACGGGCTTGTCGAAGTAATAAAATTACCCTGGTGAGTGGATAGTCGAATCCACAGGGAATAGGGATTTAAAATACGAGAATTTGCTATTCAGTCGTGCGATGTACGAAAAATAATTATCGGAGTGATGAATGAATTTATGGAATCAATTAGAATAAAAGATAAGAAAGTAAATAGAGTGATGGAAGACGAGAGAAAAGCAAGTAGAAGTTAAAAGAAAAGACTAGCAATGGATGAAATAGGGTATCCGGACAAGCTACCTCTACGACTTATGCTTCTAGTGTAAGACTATGCTATTATACTTTCCTATTGATGTTAATTGAGTCGAGGATATCCTTAAACTCACGGTCCCAAAACTTAAGGTCAACCGTGACTAACCCCAACATTATGTCCCGATATTAGGATTCACTACGACCCTTGACTCACGTTGACCTGTGAACTAAGCCCCAGGGGAATCTATCTTCCTAACCCTAACACTACGTGGGATTGCTTTAAGCTCTAGGGATTCCTAGTGATAAAACCTGTTCCTCTATGTAGTTCTAACCATTTGGTCCAGGTGGAAGAACCCTAGTCTAGATTGAGCCCTAAAACTCTATCTTGATCGCTAATTAACCAAGGAACGGAGGTAGGGAGAAATCACACCGGAAGGGAAAGAGGTACATTGCTACATCACAACTCTCCATCTCAACCCTCTTCAATCTTAAATAGTCTAATCCTATAGCAGTTGTCACACCTCCAAATGATAACCAAGATTGTTCTCAACCCTAGTGTCACGGCTAAGGAAGAATAATAGCATAAGATAATTAAAACTGAAACTCGAATTTATTCAACAATAATGGAAAAGTATAATAACAATGTCATAGAAACATAATGATCCTAGGGTTTTACAAGTCCGAATACCCACGAGGGGATTAGCTCCTTATAGAGCTATACATATTCATCAAAGTGTAAAATAAAGTACAAACTAAAAACATCAATGAAAACCCCCTCGCGTATGGTGTGGCCGTGGTCTTGTGCGGCCATCGAACGTCGATGTCGATGCCGATGGCGCGCTCCAATCCTCCACAAAGTCCTCTCCGAAACCCTAGCCGCACTCTCCAGAAGTTCGAGAGAAAGATAGGTCAAAAGATGCTCAAAAAGTCTCCAAAACGGGCTTTAAATAGGCAGAGTGCGGCTTTAAATTTGAACTTATCGGGGCTTCACACGGCCGTGTGGAATTTCCACACGCCCGTGTGAAGTTTCTGGCTTCCTGGAAAAATTACTACACACGGCTGTGTGGAATTTCCACACGCCCGTGTGAAGTCTCTAGCTCACTGGGAATTAATTCACATGGCCGTGTGTTAATTCCATATGCCCGTGTGAACTCTCTGGAAACCTGATCTATGGCAGAAAATGCACAGTAACTTGCTACAGTGAATTGCTACATTGCTGCTACAGTACTCGCTGAAACGCTCCCGGATACGTTGTTCTTCATCGAGGCCATTGAATTGGGCACATAATCAATGGTAGATCGTGCCGATTGCTTCAAGTCTCCTTCTTGGTGAAGTTCTCCTAAGCTACACGAGTTAGACTTGTTGTGATTGTGACTGGCTTTATGCCCCTCCAAAAGAGGTTGGCACACACTCACAAGTCTAAGTTCGTGCCTTGTTCTCTGCTTGGTCCGAAAACCTCCCAACAATGGCTAACATGACCTAACTTTGTTCTTCTTTTCCAACTTGGCTCCACAAACCTACAACGCACAAGAATACACAAATGCACACTATTTAGTGATAAAATCTGATAAAAGATATGCTCATTGTAAGATAATAATGCTTCGCGTTACTATAACACAAGCACTTATCAATAACCTCAGTTATAATGCATCTAACTATCGCCTAATTGTATGCAGCAACATCTGCTCTTCATAAATATGAGGGCAACTGCCTTTATAACATTCATAGCGCATGCTTACACTCGTTACACTGGAAGCTGATACGGTCTAAGTGTTAACAACAAACTAAAACAAAACTGGTTGTGCAATGTTGCATTTTGATTACACACATATGTATTGGCTAAAAGAGCACGAAAAACCAAAATATAAAAAGTTGATGTACGCCAAGAAAACCCGATAATTGTTATACATCTGAGTCTAGTTCAAGGTATAAAAAGGCAAAAAAATTCTACTAGAAGGTCCATCAAAACTAAAGCCGGATATTAAAATTAGTTAGCTACTTAACTAGGGATACCATTGTATTGAAATGCATGTGCTATAAGTTTATACCTGTAATGCAAAATAGACATCACATGTGAGCTGAACAGATCCACAAAGTGATCAATGTTTATGGAAAGACATTTTTTTATTAAGGTATTCAATAAACAACCAATATAATAACTAATGTACAACAAAGAATGTCTCATATCAAATGATGCAACCAGATATTTTGAAAATCTAATCTCTTTGGCTTCGAGAAATCTTACTTCTTGCCCAGCATGTCCATTATTTTATAACAAAGCTCTTTGGAAACATATGATTATAACTGAAAAAACTTAGGGAGTAATGCTATATAGAATAAAGAAACACACGAACCAGCCACACAACTGATGTGGTTGGTCACATGAAAATTTATTATTTTTTTATTATTTTTTTATTTTAAACAGATGTAAAAGTTAGTAAAGTTAGTTTCTCTCTATCTAGATCACACTCTCTCTCTCTCTCTCTCTCTCGTTTGTTCTCCAGGCCACCGCTTCCCACCCCTACTCTCGGCCGCCGTTTCCCCGCTCTCGGCAGCCGCTTCCTTCACCCGGTCCCGGCCGCCGCTTCCCTCCCCCGCTCCCAGCCGCCGTTTCCCACAAAGGTATGTCACGGTCAGAATAATATCAAGAAATCATAAAATCAGTTTGTGTTTAGATTGATAAACTTGTTTATGTCTTGTAATTTTCCAAGTATTTACAATTATTTGAAGTTTTAATAATATTATAGTTAATGAGATGATGAGTTTATAAGAAGAACCGATTAGTTTTGTCATCTCTGTTTCATTATTCATATTGCATATAATATGATCCGCATAAAGTTGGTAGTAGTTTGAGAAAGCCTCACCCACTTCTTCATGATGATGCTAAGGACATTAGTTCATGAATTTAATGATGAAAAATGTGAAAAAGTAAAAAGTTAGGGTTTTTGGTTTTTTTTATGGTGGATTATTTACGATTATAAACCAAAGATTTTATGGAGTTATTTAGGCATTATTTGGATTGTTTTTGTTTCTTGGCAATGTATTTGGATTATTTTTGGAGTTATTTAGGATTATAAAACAAAGATTTGTTTCATATTTTGTAAAGATTTGTCTAATTTGTTTTTAGACATATACCTAAAGTAAGAACATAGAAGAAGTGGTACTTGGGTGTTCTGAGCAAGGAAAAGATAATGTACAAGTTGGTTGTTCAAGTTATGAAATACATGCTAAAGAAAAACTGGTAGATGTGGTTTTAATTGAAAATATTGTGCTCGAGGCCAGTATGATGCTTGATTCTAAAGAAGAAGTTTATAAATTGTATGTCCAGTATGTGCGGCGTGAAGGGTTTGCAATCACCAAAAAACACACGAGATTAGATGATGATGGAAAGTTGAAATATTACACTCCAGCATGTGCAAGAAGTGGCAAACGAATATCTACTTCAAAAAACTCCTTCAACTCAAGGCTATCCACCAAAGTAAATTGTCAGGCAAATATCAATGTCATTGTTGGCAATGATGGGCGATTTACCATTTCTAGTGTTAATTTGGAGCATAATCATGCAATTAGCCCACAAAAAGCTCGTTTCCAAAACTGCAATAAGAAAATTGATGCATATATGAAAAAAAAGGCTTGAATTAAACTACCAAGAATGGATAAGCCTAAGTGATAAACGTCTAAATATATGTATTTAATACGTATGAGTGCGCATGGTTTTCATGTTTTTATTGAAGAATCGATGCCTTTTATGGTCTAAATTGCTTTCTTTCATGCTTCAGGTGTAAAAGAAGCCAAGAAGCCTAGGTGAGCTCGACAATGCGATTTGAGAAAAAATCTACATCAAAAATGACGTTTTAGGGTCGCGTGGGGCAATGTAGCAACACTGTAGCAGCCTGAAACACGAACATTTTGAAGAAATTCTAAGTCTGGGAATCCTCACGGGCAACATCACGACCGTGAAGTCAACCACAAGCCGATAATCGCAGTAGTCACCATGGTAGATCTACTGTAGTAAATTAATGCAGAAGGTTACTGTAGCAATCACTGTATTAACTTACGCAAATTTTGGCAGAATTATGAGGATCCTCATGACCTGTTTATGGACCATGAGCCAGGCCGTAAGCCATCCCGTGATGGCTTAAATCAAGGGTTAGGGCATCATTTTTGGGGGTCTTTGGCCACCTCTTTTCCTCCATCATTTTCTAAGACATCAAGGCTGCTGGAGAAGGCATTTTTAAGGAGCAAATCGAAGGGAGAAGATGATCACACTCATGGGAGAGCATCTAGGAGTTCGTCGGCACAGATCCACGGATTCCCATCACCATCTTCTAGCCTTCATCTTAGGGGAGTTGTTATGAGGTTTATCTTGTATTTCTTGTTTTCTATACATTCTCCTTTGTTGATGATGAACTAGACTCCCAAGGTCGCCGGGCACCCGGTGAACCTTAGGACGAACTTGCTTGTATGGATGTTTTGAGTACATTTTTTGGTATTTGGTTTGGTTGTGGTCTAAGCTTTGTGTTCTTTACTGTATCAAATTGCATGAGAACTCTGTGGTTTGAATTTTAGGTTGTACTTGGTTGAGTGACCATCGTCCTTGTACTAGACATACTTGTCTTAGAAGGGATACATGTATAAATATGTCATGACCTTCGGGTATTTGTACCACTCCACCCATTAGGGACGAACCTAGATATTGAGTTTGATCCTAATTAAAGATTTCCCTAAGCGTAATGCAATTATAGGAGGATTTGGACGCAAGTGATTCCGTGTTCCTATACTCGTGCCGGATTAGGGGTTATCACTGTGACCATCGGGGTGACCTACCTTTGGACGTCTCATGTCCTAACCACCATTACCTTCATTACTCTAGCATCCTTCTAGCTTTAGTAGTTCCTAGGGGATCCTTGTCCGGGGACCTTGCACTTTTATTGCTAATTGTTTCCTTAATGTGCTATTGTGGTGTGCCTTAGTCCACTTGTTTATAGCTTTCTCTTTTGTTAGTGTTCTTATTTTGCTTTAATCATATTTTTGGTAGATTAGACATTGTCATCTAGGGGGATGTAATAGCAGCTCTTGGGACCCCAGGGAATACAACCCCCTTGTGCTTGCACGAGGGGTATTATTTGGCGACCCCGTGCACTTGCGGGTTTTCATCACTAAGCAAAAATTTTCATTCTCTAGTGGTTGAAAGTGGGGATATGAAAATTTAACACACACTGAGAAAGATTGTAGGAATTATATTGTGAAAGCAAGGCAATTTAGGCTTGGTGTTGAAGATGCCATGGCACTTGGAAAATATTTCTCTCGTATGCATCAAAGAAACACAAAATTTTTCCATTTGATTGACATGGATGAGGAAGGTCGTTTGAGAAATGTCTTTTGGGTGGATGCAAGGTCTATAGTGGCTTATGAAGCTTTTGGTGATGTAATTTCCTTTGATACAACATACTTGATGAATAAGTATGACATGCCATTTGCTCCGTTTGTCGGTGTAAATCATCATGGACAGACGGTATTGTTTGGGTGTGGCTTACTATCAAAAGAAAATATAGAAACATATGTTTGGCTCTTTAAAACTTGGTTTAAGTGTTTGTCAGGCAAGGCTGCTAAAGCAATTATTACAGACCAGTGTATGGCTATTCAGGGTGCAGTTAGATTGGTTTTTCCAAATTCCCATCACCGTCTTTTCCATTGCCATATCATGAAGAAAGTTCCCAAGAAGCTTGGAGGTTTAAATTAATACAAAGCAATCAAGAAGATTTTGAAACACATCACGTATGAAGCATTGAATATTCAAGAGTTTGAAGACACATACTTGAAGATGATGGCGGACTATAACATTGAGAAAAAAGTAATGGCTGAATTATCTATTCCAAATTCGTGATCGTTGGGCTCCTGTATATGTTAAAGGTATATTTTGGGTTAGAATATCTACCACACAAAGAAGTGAAAGCGTGAATGCATTTTTTGATAGTTATGTTGTTCCAACAACTTCGCTGAAGCAGTTTGTTGAGCAATATGATAATGCCTTGAAAAATAAGATTGAGAAGGAGAACAAAGCTGATTTTGCTTCATTTAACTCGTGTTTTCCATTCATCATTGATTGCTATTTTGAGAAGCAACTACAAGCTAAAATTTTTGTCTCCTTTGAAGGTGCGGAGTAAGGGTCGTCCACTATCAAAAAGGAAAAAATCAAAAGTTGAAGAAATAATAATCAAAAACAAGAGAAAGGTATTTTTTATGTAGTATCATATTCATTACTTCGTTGGATTTTTTTTTGATGAATTTTTTTTTCTGTATATAACATCCATGTTATTATTGGCAGAAGGCACAAACAAAGGGAGATGCAACAACTCAAAAATTTACACAAGATGATCATTGCACACAAGAGAGCTTGGTAATTCCCTTGTAATTGCCACTAATGTCCAAATTATGTATTTCAATCATTTAATTTTTTTAATGATTTGTTGAATTATAATATCTTTTCTTAGGTGGATTCAAATTCTATATCGATCAGTCTAGATATGTATCATAGTTCTTCTTTAGGTTTTTCAAGCCAATGCAATGATTAAGGTGAGTTGTAAGATGTATGTATTTATTTTGTATTCAATACTAAGTGAGTAAGATTGTTGGTGATACGAAATTGTGATGTATTATCCATTTTTCTCATTTATGTGATGTAGTTTGCCGAGCAAAAAAAGTTTTTGAGGGAATGGTATTGTGAAGTTTTTGTTGTTTTTGTTCCTGTCATAGCCATTTGGGTTTGGTATCAGGTAATGTTTATATCAACCAAGATAATAGAATGGCTCAAGGATTGATCCTTCAATAACACTTAAGAAGGGCCAAAGATTCATAATAAATTATGATATAAATGCCATCAGAGAGCACAAGCTAAAACCTATCTCCAGATCGTGCCAGGGATGAGCTGCAAGAGAACTTCTAGAAATGGTTGAAATTATTCTTTCATTGAGAGGCAATGATCCCTTAGCCCCAAACATGGTCTGAACCTCAAGACCTGGAGCCATAAGTTGCAAGCTGACGGACAGCAATGTATCTCAGACATGATCACAATTAAAACTTCACAAGTTATAGGCTAATTCTATTCACACATTATCTTAATAAGATGATAGAAATCTCATCAGTGATTAGCATATAAGCCAATAAGATTGCAAAACAACACATACTCTGAATTTAAAACAAAAGTGGCATAGGTTAGCATATTAGCTTCAATAATCTCTTTTACAAAATTCTTTCGATCTGATGAAGTGGCATAGGTCCATCACATACTCTGAAATTAAAACTGAAAAATACTAATAAATAAGCAAATAATAATCCAATACAACTCACAGCTTAGATGAGGACAATATAAGCATAACAACTGATAGTATCAACAGAGTCTTCAAATTCCCATCCATAAACCACAGAATGATAGACATCAAGGTTCTCAGTACAAGATCATGAAAACACTGAACATTAATGCTGAGATAACAATGAATACCAAAAGAATTGATCAAATTGTGAGAAGGTCCATCAATGGCAGAGTTCAAATTGTCCGAACCTCAGGAGACAGGAATGCCTGTTCGCTATGACCTTGCGGGAAATAGACCACAAGGCTGCCCAAAGCAGCAGGAAAATAGCTCCAAAGCACAATGAATCTCAGGAGACACACAACACACTGCTCAAATTGTCTGAACCTCAGGAGACACACAACACACTACTCCAAAGAAGCAGGAAAACACAATGAATCTCATGATAACTAAAAAAAACCAAATAAATGGCAAAAAATCAACAAAAACTTCGTAGAAAAGAATGTAAATGTGACAATAATGTGAAAGTGCATCCAGAACTAAATACTGTCATAAAAACAAAGAAAGCTTATGCAACATACAAGTAACAATTAGAAACAGAATAAATAAAAAAGTGTAAATCAAAAGATTATCTAATCCCTTTATAAACCAAATATACACACTCTACACACAAAATGCCACAAAGAAAATATATATTTATAATATGCTCTTCCTAGCATGCATAAATTCAGACCTATAATTATGTAACCCAGTAGACCAGCCAGTAATCAGCATAAATACAAATATGAGCATAGGACATTAACCATAAGTACCATGGAGAGCAAAATTCTAAAGAGAAGAGAAACATAAACATAAGAAATAAAGTGTCCTCATTCTATAGATCTCATTCTAGGCAGTTCTTGTCAACATCTGCACATTTCTATTTCAAAATTTTCGCTCCATCTACATATCTCATTATCAATTGAAGTTCCCTTACCTTCTTATGAATCTAAACAAATAATATTCAAACACTTCAACATCTATATGACTCATAACATACAAGTCGAGGTTCATTTCCATCTACAGAAATTTTAAGGAAGCATAAGGGCATTAAGTAAAGCATTGAAGCTACTAAAACTTCTGCTAGTACACATCTATGACAGGATCAAAAGCTTCAATATTAGGTTTGTAAAACCTGCAAAAATACAAGAAAATTTTCTGAGAATGAATTCATGTTTCATTCTAGGCTCAGATCTTGCCCCTCTATTCTTTCACATGGATAAACTTGAATCAAGGGCTTTAACTAAAATTGCCACACCATCCAATCTCCATACTCTTTTATAGGGCAAATCATCATGGCCACAAGAACATCATTTTTAAAGAGTAATGCTATATAGAACGAAGCAAACACACGAACCAGCCACATCGACAAATAGAAATACACGATGCAACAAACTGATTCATGCAAAGTATATATGCTATATCAAGTAACAGAATCAAACAAGAGACTTAGATTCAATAGTAATGCTTTTCTTCCACCCTTCCCCCTCCCTCTACAACAATAGGAGTAGCGGTTGCCTACTAGGCTATCCAAGCTACTATGCAATCATTGTAGAGAGACGAGGGCACGAGAGAAATTTTTAGGGCACAATCATTGCCTCTATACCTGATTTCAAGGTGAGTCAAGACTCTCGGACAAGGGCACCAAAGAGAGGAGCGGAGGTCCAGCTTCCCGTGTACCACCAATCTCGTGCACCACCAATTCGGCCTTTTGTCTCTCTCTCTCTCTCTATCTATCTCTTTGTGCCTTAGCTTCTCGTGCACCATCGATCCAGTCACCGCTTCCCTCTCTTGTGCACCACCCTGACCTGTGCCCTAGTGGGGGAGGGAAGCGACGGCCGGGAGGGAGCGAGGTAGGGAAGCAACGTCCGGAACAAGGGCCGTGAGCGGGGGAAGGGAACGGTGGCTGAAACGGGGGCCATGAGTGGCGGAGGGAAGCGGCACTCAGGACCGGGAGAGAGACGGGAGAGAGTGAGAGAGAGAGAGAGACGAAAGTCTCCTCTTTTAATTTACTAAATTTATTATTTATTTTAATAAAAAAATAAATAAATTGCCACGTAACCAGCCACATCAACTGTGTGGCTAGTTCGTGTGTTTCCTTCATTCTATATAGCAACGGAGCGATCAATGGCCTGGACCTCGCGCACAGGGAGTCAAGGTAGCAACACAGCCTCTAGCACCGCTACACATGCCATCATCTTATCCTGTTGCTACCTCAGTTGCGATTGTTGCGTCAATGGCGTTGGGGACAGCGGTTGTGATGGCGTTCCCTACTGATCCGCCATTAGCGTGATTAATATTTCGAAAAACCCAAACCTAATTGTAAATATTCAAAAATGTCCATGTCTAGCAAACGTCATAATTTACGTTAAGAGGGTATTTTGGGAATTTTAATATTTTACCAAATTGATTACCATGATGAACCAAACACGGTAATGCCTTATTCCTGTTAATAAGAGTTCCCAACCAAACATGGTTATATCAAATTATCACAATATTCCTAACTATATAATATTCCCACTCATATTACCATGGTAATCTCGTCATGTGGTAATATGTCATTATCACGAACCAAACGGCCCGAAAGACTTATATAAGCATCTAAATGGTAAATAAATCCTAACTATATAATATTCCCACTCATATTACCATGGTAATCTCGTTATGTGGTAATATGTCATTACCACGAACCAAACGGCCCCAAAGACTTATATAAGCATCCAAATAGTAAATAAACCTTCTAATTTTTTCTTAGCTAGGATCTACAATAAATATAACTAAAGAAACATAAGATATATCTCTATAATAGTTTAACTACTTGACCTTCATTTATATAAGGCCCATAACTAATTGAGTATCTAAGTTAAACTTCTATAGTTTTCTGCCAACACCAATAGCACTGTACAAAAATAAATGTTCAATATGAAATAACTTGTGAAAATAAATTTGCATGTGTTCAAGACAAAACAAATGTATAACTCTAGGAGCAATATTTCCCTGATATTCAAATAAGCTATAACCAAGCAAAGTGTCATTAACATAAGCAGTCAATAACAATTATAAGAAATTATTTCAATAAGAAGCTAGGCAAGTGAAGTTCCATCTAATTTTAACATCTTTTATCACACCAATCTCTGTTGCTATAACAGATGTGGCACCCAGCCAACAAGGCTGTCTTTGCTGCTAACTGGACAATTGATCTAAAAAAATATAAGCTCACCAAAAACAAAACTGGGAACTCATAATGAATAAATATACACGTATATATACATATACACTACACTGTCACCCCTTTCCAACACTTTCTTAACTTCTTCTCACTTTCTCCACACATCATCAACTGATCATCATATTCTCTATCTCTCATACTTCTTTCTCTATGCATGAACATACAAGGTAGAAGAGCAAGCCCATCAACCCCATCAACGCTAATTTAAATTAACGTTCTCTAATCATATAAGAAGGCATGACTAAAAGTGTTATGCTCCATCTCGTAGGACCGGCACGTGACAATACAAAGAGGGACACCCCTACTACTCAACCCTCGAGTTGCTGCAAGGCTGATAAAACCATGGATTACAACATTACTGGATCTAAATTACAAGTTTAGAGAAAAAAATTTTGTGGGGTCCTTTTTTTACCCAGCTTTTAATTAGGATTGAATGGTAAAAAAAAATGAAAGATCACAAATCAAATTTTAATTTTATTTTATACTTCAAGGGAATATGAATTCATGACTTCTATTAGGGGCCGTTTGGTTCACGGTAATGTGAAATCATTACTTGCTGTTACATGGTAATCTAAAAAAATTACCACGTTTGAATTGGTGGTTGTGTTAATATTCATGGTAATTGATAAATGTCTAAATACATCACGTTTATTATATATATTTTATACACTTATATGCATTTTTCTATGACTTCGATGCCCTTTATGTGCTTTTGTTGTTAATTATCATTTCAGGACATCGGAAGACCATCTAGTGCGTGTTTGAGCTTCTTTTGGCATCATCGAAGAATATATTGAAGCTCACATGTATCCTCAACTTTCGGGCAAGAATAGAGTGGATTTCAGGCTGTTCACTGTAGCGATTTTACTGCAGCAATTCCACTGTAGCACCATTACTATAGCAGTGTGCGAGCACTGTGCGGCCGCACACTGCCACGCACAGAGGAGACAGAATGGTGTGTGGGCTGTCTGCGGCCCGCACACTCACGGGCGGAACAAGGTTTTTCTTGTTATTTAAGGGCTTTCTAGGGCTTGGGAGAGGCTGATTTTGGCCACCCTCTCCTCCATCCTTCTCCACCATCATCCCCACGATCCTCCACCATCATTTCCATCATTTTCCATCATCATCACCGGATTGGAGAGGCAATTTGAAGAGCAAAACTCAAGGGGAGAAGAAGGAAGCACTCAAGGTTGTCATCACGGAGCTTGATCGGCACAGATCCGGCGAGCTTTCATCACCACCTTCTAGCCTACATCTGAGGGAGTTTCTTATGAGCATTTTCATTGATTATTTTGTTTGTTCTCTCTTTTGATGTGGAACTAGACTCCCAAGGCCACTGGGCACTGGTGAACCTTGGGAGGAGAACTTGTATGGATGATGATAATTATTTATAAATGATTGTTGGCTTGTTTGTTTGATTTCAATCTATTGTTTTGATGTTCAACCTACAATGGATGGATTCCGTAGGTTTTAATTTATGAATTGTATATGTATGGCGGGATGCTTGCATGTATTAGGTCGCACAATGGTTTAAGGGGGATTCAATGTGCTGGTACACCGGAGGTTCCGGGTGCCGGTAGCTCCCCGCGTGGTTAGGGTTGTTTTAGCCGAAAGCGCACATTAGAATAACCCTAATCAAGACTCCCTATTTCCAATGACATCGTAGGGGTATCTTCTGGATAGAGGAACCTGTACTGGATTAGGGATACACTACGAAGGTTCCGGGGTAGTCGACTCCCGAGTTTGGCGGATCAAACCTAGCCAACTTAGCGCTCAATTTCCTATATTTATCCTAATTTGTTCTTCTCCTTAGGGGATCCTCGCCTGAGGGCTCTAATCCTCATCGCTACTTGTCTTTCAAATTGTCTGTATGGTGTGCCTTAGTCCATTTTGTTTATAGCTTTTCTTTTATTTATTTTCGTATTTGTGTTTTATACAACAACTCTTGATTCGGTAGAATAGATAGTGATACCTAGGAGGAAGTAATAGCAGATCTTGGGGCCCTTGGGAATACGATCCTCTCGTGCTCGCACGAGAGGTTATTACTTGACGACCCGTACACTTGCGGCGGGGGAGTCGTGTGCTCGCTCTTTAGCATGTCGCGCGACGCCCATCAAGTTTTTGGCGCCGTTGCCGGGGAAATCCAAGAATGCTAGGAAAACTTCTAGCTCGCTACTCTAGTCATTTATCTTTTCTTTTGTAAATATTCTTGTTTTCTTCTTATACCTTAATTTTTTTTTTATTTTGTTTTGTGCACAGGGCAATGGGTTTTCATGAAGCCTCAGGTGATGCAAATTTTCATCTTCAAAAATGGCAGATCAATGAGTATGAGGCCTTGAGGGCATGCAGTACCAATCAATTCGAGCATGTATACAATCCATATCAGCGAGGGGACCTAGATTATTCATCGCATCACCATGGACAACATTGGGAGCCCTCTAACCAAGAATTGCTACAAGAGCCCCCCTTTCAAGAACCATGGCGTCATTTGAGTGATAATGTTTATAATCTGTACTCGGGAGGCCACCCGAATTTGTTGGAACCGCAAGATCCCTCCTTTCAAGAACCATGGCCTCACCCTCCTGCAGTTGTTCAAAGTAGGCCACTTAATGAATGGGGTTTCAATACAAAAAACGTTCTTGAAAGATTTATGATGAATGCGGATGCCCAACTTGAAGCATTGATTGCCGCAAATTTTAATGCCCAACCATCTCTTCAAAGCATGGAAAGCCAGATAGGAGTGTCTTCCAGTACCTCCACCAAGTTGCCACACACTATAGAAGACCTATCTGAGATTGACACTAGACGGGAAGAGAATAAAGGTGAATTTGAGGTGAAAGTGGATATCGAGGTATTTGAGGCTGAAGAAGAAGATAAAGTGGCATCATTACCCAGTGAGCAAATAGTAGAAGTTTCACCTCAAGATGAAATTGAAGAAGAAAAGGGATAGGATCAATTAGTGGCTATGGAAAAGTGTGAGGAAGTAGAATCAAGTCCGTCAATCATAAATGAAGAAGCTACTTGCCTTAACATCGACCATTCAATCCACCTGCCCATTTTGGTCTTATGCAATAAAAAAATCCCGGGAATTGTCTTTGAAGATGTGTGTCGGAAGCTCGAATCATCCAAGAACCCACCTATGCCAGGCTTGGACAATTCCCAACCAAAAATATTTCCTTGGAGGCCCAAGCAAATTTTGTGGGCAATCCAAGCTCATCCAAGACAACCTTCACTTGCCCCTACGGAACGTTTGCATATAGAGGAATGCCATTCGGACTGTGTAATGCACCCGCAACGTTCCAACGGTGCATGATTGCTATTTTTGATGACCTTTTGGAAGATATAATGGAGGTGTTCATGGATGACTTTTCGGTGTTTGGCGACTCATTTGATCTATGTTTGAAAAATTTGGAGAGAGTACTAATGAGGTGTGAAGAAACAAACTTTGTTCTTAATTGGGAGAAGTGTCATTTCATGGTGCAAGAGGGTATTGTTCTAGGGCACAAGATCTCCCGGAAAGGTTTGGAGGTGGACAAAGCCAAGATTTAAGTTATAGACAAGCTTCCTCCACCAACAAATGTAAAAGGGATTCGGAGTTTCTTGGGTCATGGGGGTTTTATAGACGGTTTATCAAGGATTTTTCGAAAATCACACAACCGTTGATCAAACTCCTTGAAAAAGATGCTCCATTCGACTTTGGGGAAGCATGTACGGTGGCTTTCAATATGTTAAAAGAAAAACTGGTTCAAGCTCTAATTTTGATCATGCCCAACTGGAATGAGCCATTTGAGCTCATGTGCGATGCAAGCGACTATGCTATCAGAGCGGTGTTGGGGCAAAGAACGGGTAAACAGTTTCAACCCATTTATTATGGTAGCAAGACTCTCACGGGTGCACAAGAGAATTACACCACCACAGAGAAGGAGTTATTAGAAGTTGTGTTTGTTCTAGACAAATTCAGGCCATATCTTATCTTGTCGAGAGTCACTGTTTATACAGACCATTCAGCTCTCCGTTACCTCATGAACAAAGCTGATGCAAAGCCAAGGTTGATTAGGTGGATATTGCTACTGCAAGAGTTTGATATGGAGATAAAGGACAAGAATGGGACTGAAAATGTGGTGGCATACCATTTATCTCGGTTAGAAGGGAGTATCGGACAAGAGCCATCGAGTAGGGAAATCAATGATTCTTTTCCAGAAGAACATCTATACTCGATCAAGGATCCAGACTCATCATCAGGTGATGCCCCATGGTTCGCAGACTTTGCAAATTACTTATCTGGGAAGGTGCTCAAACAAGGACTTACACTCCAATAGAAGAAGAAATTCTTTAGTGATCTGAAGCATTACTTCTGGGATGATCCATTTCTTTTTCGCATTTGTGCAGACCATGTGGTTCGGAGATGTGTCTCAAGGGAGGAAGGATAGGATATTATTGCTCATTGTCATTCCGGACCGGTTGGAGGCCATTATGCATCAAGTAGAACTGCAGAAAAAGTCTTGGCCGCAGGGTTCTATTGGCCGACTCTATTCCAAGATACACACCAATTTGTTCTTCGATGTGATAGTTGCCAAAGGGCATGAAATTTGTCGCGACGAGATGAGATGCCTCAGAATCCTATGCAATTCTGCGAGGTTTTCGATGTTTGGGGCATTAATTTCATGGGGCCATTTCCGAAGTCCAATGGGAACCAATACATATTGGTAGCAATCGATTATGTCTCCAAATGGGTCAAAGCTCAAGCATTGCCAACAAACGATGCGAGGACGGTGGTAAAATTTTTGAAAAGGTTGTTTGCTCGGTTTGGTACTCCACTAGTTATCTTAGTGATCGAGGAACACATTTCTGCAACTTCCAACTGGAGAAGATGTTGAAAAGATACGGAGTACACCATCGCCTCGCGACCCCGTACCATCCACAAACTAGTGGACAAGTCAAGGTGACTAATAAAGAGCCCAAGAGAATTTTGACAAAATCTGTAGAGCAAGGAAAGCGGGATTGGTCTGAATGGTTGGATGATACACTTTGGGCCCATCGAACAGCATACAAGACTCCTATAGGAACTACACCATACAATTTGGTTTATGGGAAATCATGTCACTTACCGGTGGAGCTCAAACACAAAGAGTATTGGGCAATTAAGGTGATGAACCTTGATTTGAGAAAGGCCGGTGAGCAAAGATTACTCCATCTTAATGAGCTTGATGAGTGGAGATTGAAAGCGTATGAGAATGCTAGAATCTATAAGGAGAAGATCAAAAGGTGGCATGACAAACACATTAAGCCACCGAAAGAATTCAAAGTGGGTGACAAAGTGATGTTGTTCAACTCACGGTTACGGCTATTCCCAGGAAAACTCAAATCAAGATGGTTTGGCCTATATACAGTCACACACGTATCAACCCATGGGGCAGTCGAGATTACTCATCCGGAGAAGGGTACGTTTAAAGTGAATGGGCATCGGCTGAAACCGTACTTTGGTGGTGAAGTTGGTGATGATGACAAGGAGGTATTTTTTTCTCAAACCACCGTAAGGTAAGACAAGTATATCAAGCTCAGTGAAGTTAAACAAGTGCTTCTTGGGAGGCAACCCAAGGTTTTACAGTTTTTCTAGGACATAGTTCAGTTTTAGATTGAATAAAAGTCTTAGTTTTGGTGTCCTAATTTTCATGTGCTTATGCAGCATTTTTCTTGCGGATTATTGATGTGTTTCATGTGCCTTAATGTTAATTGATGAAGTTTAAGTTGGTTGAGTGTGTTTTCTATGGTCTCTGGTCGTGTTTTCATGATTTGCATAGGTTCTAAGTGTTTTAAAAGAGTTTTTGAATTTTTCTGTAGAGCCTGTAAATTTTTATAAGTAAACCAGAGAAGACACACGGCTGTATGGAATTTCCACACGGCCGTGTGTTACCATTTAGGGCTCAACCAGAGAGGGCACAGGGGCCTGACCTTGCCCCTGTGAAAAACTTCAGAAGGGGCACACGGCCGTGTGGAAATTCCACACGGCCGTGTGCAATCTCGCAAAACTTAAACTCTTTTCTAGAGAGTCCACAGGGGCGTGTGAGTGCCCCTGTGAGTGCCACTGTGCCAAGGCACACGGCCGTGTGAAACTCTGCAGAGACCCCCACTTCTTCCCAAGAATACACAGGGGAGTGTGGCTGCCCTTGTGGAAGAGCTTGTGAAGGCACACGGCCGTGTGGAACACTTATAGAGTATTCTCGGGTCACTCCAGAAAAGCCACAGGGGCGTGTGGGTGCCCCTTTGACTGGTCTTGTTCTTGACCAGGATGAACACACGGGCGTGTGGAATTAACCCATGCCCGTGTGGGGGAGGTCAGGGAGCAAACCGAATGTACAGAGGGGCATGTACCTGCCTCTGTGAACCGTCATTGTATAGGTACACGACCGTGTGACATTGCCACACGGCCGTGTTAACCCTTAGAACTTCAAAAGCCGAACTGTTTCTTTTGGAATTCACTCGTGTCTCTTTCGTTTTCACTCCAAAACACTCTCCGACCTTATCAAACTACTTCCCCAACTGTTTCCTACATTCTTTGAGGATTCTTATCCAGTTTTCCGACCGACTCCGAATTTTTCCCCATCCACACCGTCGGTGAGAAGGACAACCCCTTCTTCTTTATCAATCCGGATTTAGATCATTCATGATAAGTATTTTGGCTATTTTGCATAATTAACCTAGTTACCAGTGAGTTTACAAGCATTTTAAAGCAAATTTTTGTAAGAATATGGAGTTTTGATTCTACAACCTTGCAGCCACGTCCGCCCAACAATCCACACGGGCGTGTGGAATTTCCACACTGCCGTGTGGATACAAATTATTAAAACAAAGTGACTGACTTTCTTTAAATTCTTATCAGGAATGGTACCTAGGAAAGAAACCAATAAAAGGGCACGAGAACATTCTCCAGAGTCAATCAACTTCGTCACGTCTGAATACCGAGAAATATATAGAAGATTGGCGAAACTAAAGATCGGAAAATCTTGGTACTTGGACATAGACTGTTTAAGACGAGCTGATTGGGGTAATGATATGGTAGATGAGATTGAAGAGCTTGTTGCGGTCGGAAGTTGGAAGAGCTTGCTATCTATTCGAGATCCAGCAAACCGTCTGCTTACTTTGGAGGTGCTCTCATCATTCAAGTTTGACAAAACAAGTAGAGAGTTGACAAATGCAAATTCTATACAGTTTCGGGCATTTGAGCATGAATACAATATGTCAGTGACATAGTTTTCCATTTATATGGGGTTATACAATGAGGCGTTCACTAAGACAAAGGAGTACAAGAGCCTTCCAAATGACTATCCCGGCAGTTTGACTCCCCAAGGAGCTTACAGAGTATTGTGTGGACAAGGGAACTATGAACCAGGTGTATCAAAAGCTACTTGTCTATCACGACCGGCCTATAGATACATTCACGCTATTCTGAGTAGGTCAATAAATGGCTGGGGCGATAGTACAGGGGTCCTTAGTCGGCAAGAGCTCCTTTACTTGCATTCAATGCTAAAGAAGGAGCCGCTCCATCTTGGGTATATACTCACCGAATCCATGCGTCATCAAAGTCAGTACCCCAGGCTTGGAATGATTTTTTCAGGGCCATATATTACAAGACTTATGAAGGGAATGGTTCTTCGGGCAACAATCAGAGGGATAGAAAGGACGATCACACCTTCCCCAATCAACTTAGAGATGTTGAGACAGATGGGCATGGCCTGGAAACATTACCAGTAGTATGTACTGAACTGGCCCGATGCCTATCCAACCGAGGGGTCCCAGGTAGCCTTGGAGCCACCCGCAGCAGAGACAGAGACACAGGCACCACCCACCACGCAGGAGCCACCTCCGGTGCACATGTTCTCGCCTTCTCGAGGCCAGGATCGACTGGAGCGCCTCGAGAGCGCAGTGGGGGTACTACAGACAGAGGTGGCTAAGGCCAGGGCCGCACAGATAGCACAGCACACTGAGACCATGGCACAGCTTAACACTATACAGAGACTCCTAGAGCAGGCCGTGTCAGCACCATTTGTGGTCCGTCCCCGAGCTTCTACACCTCCACCACCATCTCCTCCAGCAGCAGCAGATCCACTTCCATCTTTAGAGCCTCCAGCAGCACCAGAGGCCACTAATCAGGACACTGACGCGGAGCCGTCGTAGTTTTTATTTTGATTTTCTGTTGCACTTTTATTTTCTATTTCTGTTGGACTTGTACTACCCAGAAAGGACTCTCCTTCTGGGTGTGCTTTTATTTTCCGTCTATTTTTATTTTGTCTCGAGTTGTATTTCATTTTCATATATTTATATACTCGAGCTTTGTTTTGGTTTTTCTTGAGCTATACTGAACCCTTGTATATGTGTGTGCAGATGGTCTTGGATGTAAGGATTTTGAGGAACAGTCATTGGCAAGGTCATGGGACCGTGTGTGCTCCACAAACCATTGAGACTCAACTCTCAATGACCTAGCTCCATCAAACGCAACACTTGGAGTTCAGGGGAGTAATGTTTCAATTATCCATTTCCACACTAATTGTTTGTATTTGTTACTTATTATTGTGCTTACATGCGTACATTGGGGACAATGTACATCTTAAGTGTGTGGGGGGGGCGGGGGAGTTCACATTGCACACACCTTTACCTATGTGTTCAATTGCTTATGCTCATGTAGCCTATGACGGTTAACCTTAGTTGCAACGGTTGTATTCTTAGAGTTTAGGAAAATTTTTAACATTGTATCTGATAGATTCCCCTCAAGTTTATGAGATCGCCAAGTAATACCTCATACAGAAGCACGAGGATCGTATTCCACGGGGCTAAGGAGCTACTCTTACTCCTCCATCGCCTATTATCTAACCTAACAACATAAGCATGGATGTATGTTCTACTAAAGCAAAGAAATAAATACGATATGATTAAACAAATTTAAAGGCATACAATGTTGTTGCAAGTACTACAATGAAGAGTGAAGACCTATGGATGTGGATCCCCTTTGAGGGGTCATCATGATACATGGATGAAAGATAAAAGGTAGCTTGGTTAATTTAGACCAAAGGATCTCAAGATTAGATCAACCCCAATTTCTCGGCGATTGAACCCTAATCCCATACGGATATCAGTTGGAATCTCTTCCTAACCAACATCCCTACGATTGTATTAAGTACAAAGAGATACAAAATAAGGAATACACTAAACCCTAGTCTATCCTTATAGCTCGGAGGGCTATCGACACCCAATTTCTCGGTGTGCCAATACAAGTAACCCCTTTTAGTTCATTAACGACCTAATACATGTGAGTAGGTCACATCTACGTGTATAATTCAAGAAAGAACTACGGATCTCTCCATGTGGTAGTTCTAGACATGAAGCACAATGAACTAAATCTTAAACCAAACCAAGCTTGCAATTAAGTAAAGATCATCCAAAATACATGATAAACCCCCCCAAGGTTCACCAACATCCGGTGGCCTTGGGGGTCTAGTGTGCCATCAAGCAAGTAACAACAAAAATACAAAGTAAATCACTTAAAAAGCTCATAAATGACACTCCCTAGATGAAATGATGAAGGAGGAGGTGGAGGTCCGGCCGAATGACACTTTCCCCCGTCCAAGAGATGCCGAATGATGCTTCCCTTGACTTGGATTCTTGCCTCCTTGATGGTGAAGCTTCTCCCCTTCAAAATGATGCTCTTGCTCCTTTCTTGGCTCCAAATCGTCGTTTCTCCCAAGATCTCTTCGTTTCCTTCCTTTAGATGCCGGCCAAGAAGTCCCTCTTGTGTGCCCTAAAAACATCTATAAATACTCCCGTAGTATCTCGCGGTGGATAGATGGATCCCAGGGTGGATAGATAGGCAAAAACAAGGCAAAACTTGTCTCATGTGGGGGTGCATCCCGGGGTGGATGGATGGATCCCGGGGTGGATAGATGTATCCCGGGGTGGATAGGGGGCCGTGAGAGCTAGTTGAAATTCACTGTCCTTTGATGCTCATGGCCCCTTATACGGCCCCGTATGCTGCACTGTTCACTCTTATGCACTTCCATCATTTCAGCCCAAAACTCCTCAGGTGCAACAGCAACAGCAACAGTGAATCCGCTACAGTACTACGACACCCTGATTTTCATCTTTTTTCGCCCAAATCATATTATCATGTTCCTCATGGCTCCTCCATGCCCTACAACATAATTAATACTCAATTAAGCATAAAATGGGCATCCATTCATATAAAAATACATGCTAAGTGAACAAAATACGTATGTGAAAATATATACATTTAGACACTTATCAAACATCCCCACACCTAAGCGTTTGCTTGTCCCCAAGCAAACAAATCATGAAAAACAAAGGGAATGATAAGTGGCTAAATGTACATATCCGGCTCAAACAAATACGAGATTCTACAAGTATAGAATAATGATATACAGATGTTGACTTACAGTTAATACGTACAACAAACAGATCCTGTCTCACCTCTTATATGTCTGTACAGTGTAAGTGAATCTTTCATCTTATTTGCCCTGACATGGTCTAGCCCTATGACTTCAATCAGTACAACTCTATATGCTAATCACTCCACAAGTACCGAGTACTAAGTCTTAAAAAGCTAAGTGCCACTCCAATAAACAATTAAGATCCTTCTAATTCTACAACTTGAGACTAAATCCCATTTCTACTCACAAACTCAAGTAGGCAGTCTAAGTGATCACTAGGGTTATTTTTATTTATATGTACTTTTTTTTTTTTGAGTCCGCCTAACGTAGACTGCACAAAAATCTTTCTGGAGGATGCACATGCTGGTTAGACACAAGAGTCACCCAACTACTCGATTACAGTCTACATAGACGCATTCATGCTCCATTAGCAGAGGAATACTGACATAGACTTTTTTTTTTTTATACCCTAGATCAAACCTTTAGACTGCACCACAAGTAACAAACTAGGACTAGCTCAAAAAGACTTAGAAGTTCTAAAGAGTTCATTGAAGAATAGAACGTAGTAGTCTAAGGCTAAGTACTCAAAATTGTGTGTTAAGCATACAAGAGAGTTAAGAAAGTCAAGCAGGCTATTCCCAGGGCATCAACAAAAGACTCAGTGCACAGAACAATACTAGAGGTGAAACGGGATTCAATAGAGCACAACAAAAAAATTGTAACTCACATCAATCATTAATTCATACTTGAAGAATCTCACAAGAAAGTAACAAGCCATCATTGAAAACACTAGCATGTAAAGTTGACCTAATACAGGTAAATACACCCATCCCCACACCTAGTGTTGTACATTGCCCTCAATGTACACTAATCATGAAAATAGAGGCAATATACACAATAATAACAAAGGAGGAGGGTGAAAATGAACTTCCCCGGTTTATCTTGTACAAATGGCGAAATGTGACCCGACAAAAGTGTACGGCGAGCTTTACATGTCGGGTCCGGCTCCCACAAAATGTGGAAATGCTCACCAAATTCCCCTCAATGCCCTACAAAGCACAAGGGTAAACCATCATTCCAAAAAATAAAAAAGGAAAGATTAATACTAGGGAGCGGTCAAACACACAACTAAATAAAACCAACCAGAGTTCTACAAAGTGTTCTTCAGGGTATAACCCTTCCCAACTTATTCAAAACAAACAAACACACGTGCAGAAAATAAAGAAAACAACAATAAATAGAAACAACATGCTGCTAAAAGAGAAATAAGTGTCCATGCTCAAGAATGAAACGCCTCGTCGATAACAGGTGGGACAGATGTGTCGGTGTAGGATGCGGTGCCAGTCCGTGAAGATGAACCGCGAGTAGAGATGGTAAACTGGCGAAAGTTCTCGGTGAGCAGGCGCTGACCCTCTATGATCTGGTACAGCTGTCCGCGCATCTCACGCTGCTCATGACGGATGGCCTGAATATCACTCTCCATTCCTCGCAACCTAGCTTCGAAGCCCGATGATGATGTGGTGCCAGGAGTGGGAGTGGGCATGTCATCAGGATCAGAGTCAGTGTCTGCTGGCAAACTAGACTCCCCGGCCGATGACTGTCGGGAAAGTCGGTAGCGGGCACATCTCTTTTCAACTAGACCAACAGCAAGCAAGACATTCGCGCCAAGGGCCGCAGCACCACCCACAATCGTCATATCACGAGCGCGGTCCAACAATTTCATACCACGAATCAACCTGGTGATGTACGGACCCAAGAAAATAGCACCTAACCACGTGCACTGCGCGTGATGAATAAATGCTTCAGCCACAAGATGCCCAAGGTGAAGGGGGCATTGCTCAAAAATCCCAAACAAAATCAGTAGATCAGAGTTAGACACTACTCCAGTACTATCCTTTCAGCCCCCTATGGAACGAGTAATTAGGGCATGCACATATCTCATGATAGGATCTGCAATCCAGGACGCCTTGCGAGTGTTTTTAGTGTCGCCTGAGGCTATGGTGGCCCAATATTGATTTGCATTCACATGCAGTGGAAAATCGACTCGGATTTGGCCGATCGGAATGGAGTTCATGTATTCCTCGTCATAGACCCCCAAGTAACTTGCAAATTCGACTTGAGTCAACTCGCGAAGCCTTCCGAAAGCTTGGAAGCAGATAGTCCCCTGTTTCTGACAAATGATGCGTCATCGGTCTTGTTATGCCTCAAAGGTGCTCAAAACCTCCAAAGTGAGCTGCCGGTATGTTGGTTCATCGATAGTAAATAAGTTCACCCAACCATTTTGAGATAGAATCTCCCTCACTTGGTCGGTAATTCCAAGCTCTTCCAAAAAATTCCAATCAATACGTCGGATGGTGCCAAAGGGTTTAGTCTTCAATATTTCGTAATGTGCCACGTGAAGGGTGTGTGTGAACGTAGGCTCCTCGGGATTTTGTGTTGAAGCTCGTGGACGTTTTGAAGCAACCCTCTTGATGTTCGGCATCCCTACAACACATAAGATCTTCATCAAGCCTAAACCAATCCAATACAACACCAAAAATAACACAAGAAGCAAGAAACAAATGAGAAAGGGCCATGAATAGGGTCCATACGGCCGAAAGGGCCATGAATAGGGTCCATACGGCCGTATAGGTGGCCGTATGGACACTATTCATGGTGTAGCATTTCATTACCATCATGAAGATCGAAAAATTTCTACAAGAATTCAATGGAAATTGAACAAACAACAATCACACCACCAACACATGATAAAATCATGAATTTATCCACCAAAAAGCTCCATGAACTCAAGAGAAAATGAGAAAGAGAAATCTAGGACACCAAAAAGCTTACCGGTGAATCCTTGGTGGAACTTGCTTGAAACTCTTGGTAAATCACTAGATCGAGGTCTCAAATTGTCTAGGAGGTGATCTAGAACGAAAAATGGAGAGATTTGGTTGAGAAATGATGGAAAGAGGGAAGGAGAAATGATGGAGATGAAGGGAGAATGGAGAAGAAGACCCAAAGAACCAAAGAGTGGGGGGGAATAAGTTACTCGGCCGAGCCTCACGGCCCCTCATACGGCCGTGAGGAGGGCCGTGAACCCTCGTGTAAAATCCCAGCCCGCACTTGATTCCCACTAGCCCGCGTCTCACGGCCCCCAATACGGCCGTGAGGGGGGCCGTGAACCCTAGTATAATTTCACTGGCGATTTGTTCACGGCCCCCTTAGGGCCGTAGGGACCAGGGGAGGCTGGTTTGGGGTCTCAATGCATTCTAAAACTCTCCGGGAAGGTGATAGCATGATCTAAAACACCTCCTACTCGCAAGAAATACGCAAAAGACTCGAATAAACGCATGTATTGACAATAGAACAAGTAGGCACAACAAGGAAAAATATAAAACAACACACATGACGACAACAAAAAATTTTGAACACGGACTTATTCAAATGTAAAACAAATAAGGAAACTAACACGTTGCAAAGTAGATATGTGATAAGTGCTCGTGTTATAGTAATGCGAAGCGTTATTATCTTGCAATGAGCTTTAATTCAATCAGATTTTATCACTAAAAAGTGTGCAATTGTTTACTTTTGTGCATTGTAGGGTTGTAAAGATAAAATGAAGGAAAGGAACGAAGTTAGGTCATGTTTGGCATTGTTGGGAAGATTTTCGGACTAAGCAAGGAGCAAGGCATGAGCATAGACTTGTGAGTGTGTGCCAACCTCCTTTGGAGGGGCACAAAGGCAGTCACATACACAATAAGTCTAACTCATGCCAACAAGGAGAATTTCACCAATTAGGCGATTCGAAGCAATCGGCACGATCTACCATTGATTGTGTGCCCAATTCAACGGCCTCGATGAAGAACAACGGATCCGGGAGCGTTTCAGCACAATACTGTAGCAAACCACTGTAGCAAGTTACTATTCACAGTCGGCCGAAAATCAGAATTCCAGAAACTTCACACGGGCGTGTGGAAATTCCACACGGCCATGTGAAATCCCGATAAGTCCGATTTTAAAGCCGCACTCAGCATTATAAAAGCCCGTTTTGGAGATCTTTTGACCTATTCTTCTCCCCAACTTCTGGGAGTGCGGCTAAGGTTTTGGAGAGGACTTCGTGGAGGTTTAGAGCGCGTCATCGGCATCATCACCGACGTCCGGTGGCCGCACAAGACCACAGCCACACCATACGCAAAGGGGTTTTCATCTATAGTTTGTGTTTTATTTCATACATTGATGAACATGTATAGCTCCATGAGGAGCTAAACCCCTTGTGGGTATTCGGACTTGTAAATTCTAGGGTTATCATGTTTCTTTGACATTGTTATTATGCTTTTTCATTATTGATGAATAAGAATTGAGTTTCAATCTTGATTTTATTTTGCTATTGTTTTCCCTTAGATGTGACATTAGGGTTGAGAGCAATCTAGGTTTTCCTTTGGAGGTGTGACAACTCCTATAGGATTAGACTATTCAAGATTGAAGAGGGTTGAGAGGGAGAGTTGTGAGGTAGTGATGTACCCCTTTTCCTTCCGGTGTGATTTCTCCCTACCTCCGTTTCCTTGATTTATTAGCGGTCAAGATAGAGTGAAGTGCTAGGTAGATAAACTCCTCTGGGGCTTAGTTACGCGAGTAACAAAGTGAAGGGTTGAAGTGAATCCTATGCACTGGGGCTTAATCTAGACTAGGGTTCTTCCTCCTGGACCAAAAGGTTAGAACTACACATAGGAACAGGTTTAATCACTAGGAATCCCTAGAACTTAATGCAATCCCACGTAGTGTGAGGTTTAGGTAGATGTACTCCCCTGGGACTTAATCGTGCGAGCGATAGAGTGAAAGGTTGTTGTGAATCCTAATACCGGGGCATAATGTTGGGGTTAGTCACAGTTGACCTTAGGTTTGGGACCGTGAGTCTAAGGATTTCCTCGACTCAATTAGCATCAATAGGAAGGTATAATAGCATAGTCTTGCACTAGAAGCATAGATCCTAGAGGTAACTTGTCCGGATACCCTATTTCATATTCATTGCTAGTCCTTCTCTGTTTACTCCTGTCTGCACTCTCTCACCTATCATCTTTCTATTTTTAATTCTTGTTCCTTTATATTTGCCTTCACACTCACTCATTGACTCTAATCTCACTTTTCGTACACCGCATAGCTAAATAGTGAAATCTTGTGTCTTAAATCCCTATTCCCTGTGGATTCGACTACCCAGTCACCAGGGTAAAATTTATTACTTCGACAACCCGTGCACTTGCGGGGTACACACGCAAGGGGTGTGTCAGTATGAACAACTAAAATACAAAAATTGAATTTAAAACCCCCGAACGCTTGGGTTGCCTCCCAAGAAGCGCTTGTTTAACGTCACGAGCCTGACGTACCTTCTCACTTACCTCACGGGGGTTCGAAGAGTTTGAAGTGACCCCCGGTCCCCATTGAATCATTATTGTTGCCCGGTAAGTTCAATGGCATTGACACGACCTTTTGCGTGCGTACCGCAAGTGCACGGCCTTGTCGAAGTAATAAAAGTTACCCCGGTGAGTGGGTAGTCGAATCCACAGGGAATAGGGATTTAAAATACGAGAAGTTGCTATTGAGTCGTGTGATGTACGAAAAGAAACAATGATCGGAGTGATGAGTGAATTTATGGGAACTAGAGTAGATACAAAGCAAATAAATCGAAAGATGAAAGAGAGAAAAGTGCAAGCAACGAGTAAAAAGAGAGAGACTAGTAATAAGTGAAAATAGGGTATCCGGACAAGTTACCTCTAGGTCTTATGCTTCTAGTGCAAGACTATGCTATTATACCTTCCTATTGATGTTAATTGAGTCGAGGAAAATCCTGAAACACACGGTCCCAAATCTAAGGTCAACCGTGGCTAACCTCAACACTATGTCCCGGCAATAGGATTCACGTCAACCCTTCACTCTGTTGATTACTCAACTAAGCCCCAGGGGAGTATTTCTACCTAAGCCTAACACTACGTGAGATTGCTTTAAGCTCTAGGGACTCCTAGTGATAAAACCTGTTCCTATATGTGATAGTTCTAACCCTTTGGTCCAGGAGGAAGAACCATTGTCTAAATTAAGCCCCAGTGCGTAGGATTCACGTCACCCCAAAACCTTGGGGGAGTTTGTCTACCTAGCACTTCACTCTATTTCGACCTCTAATAACTCAAGGAATCGGAGGTAGGGAGAAATCACAACGGAAGGGAAAGGGGTACAGTGCTACCTCACAACTCTCCATCTCAACCCTCTTCAATTTTAAGTAGTCTAATCCTATAGGAGTTGTCACACCTCCAAAGGATAACCTAGATTGTTCTCAATCCTTAGTGTCACGGCTAAGAGAAAACAATAGCACAAGAAATCTAAAATTGAAACTCGAATTTATTCATCAATTAATGGAAAAGCATAATAACAATGTCAAAGAAACATAATTATCCTAGAGTTTTACAAGTCCGAATACCCACGAGGGGTTTAGCTCCTCATGGAGCTATACATGTTCATCAATTTATGAAAGAAAGAACAAACTAAAGACATCAATGAAAACCCCCTCGCGTATGGTGTGGCCGTGGTCTTGTGCGGCCGTCGAATGTCGGTGACGATGCCGATGACGCGCTCCAATCCTCCACAAAGTCCTCTCCGAAACCCTAGCCGCCCTCTCCAGAAGTTGGGGAGAAAGATAGGTCAAAAGATTCTTCAAAAAGTCTCCAAATCGGCTTTTTATAGGCTGAGTGCGGCTTTAAATTTGAAGTTATCGGGAATTCACACGGCCGTGTGGAATTTCCACACGCCCGTGTGAAGTTTCTGTCTTTCCTGAAAATTACTTCACACGGCCGTGTGTTAATTCCACACGCCCGTGTGAAGTTTCTGGCTTGCTGGAAAATCAATCCACACGGCCGTGTGTTAATTCCACACGCCCGTGTGATGTCTCTGGTTTGCTGGAAAATTAGTTCACATGGCACTTATCAAATCTGATAAAAGTATGTTCATTTGTAAGATAATAACGCTTCGCGTTACTACAACACAAGCACTTATCAAATCCCCCCACACTTAAGCTTTTGCTTGTCCTCAAGCAAAATAGAACGTGAAAGTACTTGGGAAGAACAATTGAAAGTGCTCGGCCTTAGGTTCACCAAAAGTATACAAAAGAAGCATTCTACAAGTAAGGGGAAATCAAAACATTGCATAAGGTTATCATTGCTCTAGCTAAAAACTCGAATCAAAAAGGAAGAAGAACTCGAAAATGTGTAGTGTGTGTGAACTCACTCAAGACAACCAACGAGTACTCCTCAAACTTTTGTTAACAAGGACTTATTTATATACGAAAAGCAAGAAAGGAAGTAGTAGCTTCACACAACCTCGAAGGTAGCCCTTTCCTAGGCGGCCGCCAAAGGTGGCTTTCACACTTTCGAGGAGGTAGCTCTTTCTACCGGGGTAGTAGCTTTCACGCATCCCATGAAATAGCTCTTTCTCTCATTAGGGCATAACTTGTATCCGACTTATGAGAGTAGCTACATACTTCATAGGTGGTAGCTCTTTCCACCCCAAATGCATAAAACAAAGCAAATATTCACAAAGTCATATATATATATATATATATTTTTTTTCTTTTATTTTTCTCTTTTCCATATTTTTTTTTATTTTCCATATATATATATATATATATATATATATTTATATATGCATTTTCCAAAGTAAAACTAAGAACAACGATAAACTTGTCCTTAAAAACTTTTCTTTTCTTTCCTTGGACCTCCCTCCAAATTTTCTTCAACATTGAATCTTTTTGCTCTTTTTCCTTGGTATTGGTACATATCACTTCCTCCTTTGGTTTCTTCAAATTATGACTTGGAGGGGAATTGTGGGGTTCTTCTTGTTCTTTGTCCTCCACTTCTTCTAAGTATTCATCCAAAGGATTTAATGATAACACCTCCTGTACACAAGTAGAAATTAACCGATCAGTTTCATCAACAAAATACAATGTGTCATCATGGTCAAGGGAATGTTTCATGGCTGCCGGCAACGTGCAAATTACTTCTTCCTCCCCAACCCTTAAAGTCAATTTTCCTCCTTTTAAATCGATGAGAGCTCCAAAAGTGGTTAGAAAGGGGCGACCAAGGATCAGAGGTATCTCCACATCTTCATCTATGTCCATGATCACAAAGTCTACAGGAAACACCAATTTGTCCACCCGGACAATCACATCTTCCACAATCCCACGGTGTTTTCTTGTTGATCGATCCGCTAATTGCAAAGTCATCCTTGTAGGTCTGAGTTCTTCCAAACCAAGCTTCAAGTACATGGTGTAAAGCATAACGTTGATGCTTGCCCCTGAATCCGCTATTGCATTTTCCTTCACTCCCTCCTCAAGCACACATGGGATTATAAAGCTACCCGGATCTTTCAATTTTTGTGGGAGCTTCTTTTCCAAAATGGCCGAGCAATTTCCCGAGAGTGCCACGGTGCCTTCTTCTTCAAGTTTTCTTTTATTTGTGAGGAGCTCTTTCAGAAACTTGGCATACTTCGGCATTTGTGTCAAAGCCTCGACGATTGGGATATTGATGTGGAGTTGCTTGAAAATATTGATGAATTTTCTGAATTGGACATCCTCCTTGTCTTGCTTCAATCTCACCGGATAAGGGATTTGGGGCTTGTACTCCGGTGGCTTTGAGTGTTCCCTAGAGTGAGCTTCATTATTTTCCTTTCGAGCAACCTCCTTAGCAATTTTTTCATCTGGATGGGGATCTTCCTCAATGGCTATCCCGGTTTCTTTAACACTTGGGTTAACTTCAACCCTTGTCTCAATTTGTTTTCCGCTTCTAAGGGCAATGGCCTTTAAGTGCTCCCTTGGATTCTCCTCGGTGTTGCTAGGGAGACTACCAGAAGGTCATTCTAAATTTGCCTTAGCAAGCTGCCCCACCTGATGCTCAAGTGATTGTACAGAGGCTTGAAGATTTCTCAAGATGGAACCAAAATCATTGAATTAAGCATTCACCTTCCTAAATTGTGTGTCCATGTTGCTAGTTACAGTGTTGAACCTTGATTCGGTGTTAATCATGAACTTAGCAAGCACACTTCTATAATGAACCTCTTCTCTTGTACAAGTAGTTGAACTTGAGGACTTTGTGGAGGGGCCACTTTTTGTTGCTGCCCCTGATTCCAAGAAAAATTCGGGTGATATTTCCACCCCGGATTGTAGATGGAGCTGTAAGGGTTTCCTTGTGGTCTTGGACCCCCAATGTAGTCAACAGTCTCAATGGGTGCCACAGAGGAGCTAGCAATAGGGTATTGAGTGGTGACATGTCCACCTCCACAAGTGCTACAACTCATGACAGTTTCTGACTTGGAACTGCTACCCATGAGCATATCAATCTTCCTGGTCAACATCTCGACCTTTGCGGCTAGAGCATCATCGGCCTTAACTTCATAAATTCCGGCCCCTTTCTGTGGTGTTCCTCTTGAGGCCCAATGAGATTCATTACTTACCATATTCTCAAGTAGTTGTTCGGCTACCTCGGGGTACTTGTTGCTAAGGGATCCACCTGCTGCGGCATCAATTAATTGGCGGGTTGAATAGTTCAGTCCATTGTAGATAATTTGTACCCGCATCCACGAAGCATAACCATGATGAGGACATCTTCTAAGGAGATCCTTGAATCTTTCATAAGCTTCAAATAAAGTCTCAGACTCTCCTTGTTTAAAAGCTGAAATTTCTTGCCTCAACTTCGCCGCCTTACTTGGGGGAAAGTATCTCCCAAGGAATTTCTCTACCATGTCTTTCCAAGTTTTAATCGACCCCGGGGGTAGAGATGTGAGCCACCGATATGCACCATCCCTTAGGCTGAATGGGAATAGTCGCAATCGAATTGCATCATCCGTCACTCCATTTATCTTGAAGGTAGAGCAAATTCGGAGAAAACGGGCGAGATGATCGTGTGCGTCTTCATTTGCAAGACCATTGAATTGCACCGAATTTTGAATCATGCCAATTGTGCTTGCTTTTATTTCAAAATTGTTGGTGGCGATGATGGGTGCTTGGACACTAAATTCTTCACCCGTGAATTATGGCCTCTCGTATTCGGATAAAGTTCGTCTCTCTTCGGCCATGATTGACGATTCACTAGTCTCAACTTGAACGCCTTGTTCAATCGGGTCTTCACCAATTTCTCTCAACCTCCGATGCAAGGTCCTTTCAATCTCACTATCCGGCTCCACCAAGTTTGATGGATTTTCACGTGTCATACACTGTACCTTACACAAATCAAGAAAGATAGAACAAGTCAAGCTCAAAAGAAATGAAAATAAGAGAAAAGAAAAGAGACAAAAAAAAGTAAATGGCTAGAGCAATGATAAGTGCTCGTGTTATAGTAATGCGAAGTGTTATTATCTTGCAATGGGCATTGATTTAATCAGATTTTATCACTAAAATGTATGTATTTGTGTTCTTTTGTATATATAGGGTTGTGGAGAAGATTTAGAGAAAGAGAAGCAAGAATAGGTTATGTTCGCCATTGTTGAGGAGTTCTCGGACCAAGCAAGGAACAAGGCACAAGTCTAGACTTGTGGGTGTGTGCCAACCTCCATTGGAGGGGCACAAGGGCAGTCACACTCACAAAAGTCTATAACTCGTGTGGCATTGGAGAACTTCGCCAATGAAGAGAAATGAAGTAATCAACATAATCTACCGTTGATTGTGTGTCCAAGTCAACGGCCTCGATGAAGAATGATGAATTCGGGAGCATATCGACAAAACACTGTAGCAGCACTGTAGCTTTTGTGTACTTCAGCAAGCTACTGTTCACTTTCTGCCGAAATTCAGAATTACAGAGAGTTCACACGGGCGTGTGGAAATTCCACACGGCCGTGTGAATTAATTTTCCAGCAAACCAGAAACTTCACACGGGCGTGTGGAAATTCCACACGCCCGTGTACTGTAGCAGGAATAATGTAGCAAAAATACTGTAGCAAAAACACTGTTCGCAGTCTACCGAAAATAATTTCCACACGGCCGTGTGGAATTAAGACACGGGCGTGTGGAATTCCTGGTCGTGTGGAAAATGCACAGGGGCGTGTGGAACTCCGATTTCAGCCTATAAATAGCCCGTTTTTAGATCTATTTGGGGACCCTCCCCTTCTATTACTTGGATATCTTTTGGGGAGCTTTCGGCTAGGGTTTGGAGAGGTTCTTGCAGGTCTTTGGAGGCGATTAAACGGCATCGACATCGACTTCCTTTGGAAGAAAGCTATAGGGGAAGCCCTCATCGGCATCGATTCGGCGAGGTGTGCCCTAGGCTTGACAAGGGATTCGTTGGAGAAGACACGCGACTACACAAGACCATCGATACGATCTACAAGGGGGTTTTCTTTATGGTTTTCATGCATATGTTCTTAAACTATTTATTGACTTTGTATTGCTCCATGGAGAGCTAAACCCTAGTGGGTATTCGGACTTGTAAACCCTAGGATGATATTGTTTCTATGACTTTTATTATGCTTTCTTAATTTAATGTTCTATTATTAAGTTCCAATCTTGCATGCCGATTGTATGAGATTTTCCTTTAGCCGTGACACTAGGGTTGAGAATCTATTAGGTTATCCTTTGAGGGTGTGACAACCTCTATAGGATTAGACTACACAAGGTTGGAGAGGGTTGAGAGGGAGAGTTGTGAGGTAGCGATGTACCCCTTTCCCCTCTGGTGTGGTTTCTCCCTACCTCCATTTCCTTGATTCATTAGCGGTCGAGATAGAGTGAAGTGCTAGGTAGATAAACTCCCCTGGGGCTTAGTTACGCGAGTAACAGAGTGAAGGGTTGAAGTGAATCCTACGCACTGGTGCTTAATCTAGACTAGGGTTCTTCCACCTGGACCAAAGGGTTAGAACTACACATAGGAACAGGTTTTACCACTAGGAGTCCCTAGAACTTAATGCAATCCCACGTAGTGTGAGGCTTAGGTAGATATACTCCTCTAGGGCTTAGTTGACAGGTCAACGAGAGTCAAGAGTCGTAGTGAATCCTAATGCCGGGGCATAGTGTTGGGGTCAGTCACGGTCAACCTTAGGTTTGGGACCGTGTGTTTAAGGATATCCTCGACTCAATTAGACATCAATTAGAGGGTATAATACTAGTCTTGCACTATAAGCACTAGTCTTGCACTATACCTCTCCTACCCTCATTATTCTTCTTGCACTCTTTTATTTTCTTTTACATTTATATATATATATATATATATATATATATATATATATATACTTCTTTCATCATCGACATCTTTCATAGCTAAATAGCAATAACACTTGTTTCTGAACACTATTCCCTGTGGATACGACTACCCACTCACCAGGGTATTTTTATTACTTCGACAACCCGTGCACTTGCGGGGTACACACGCAATGGGTGTGTCAAGCAATAAGCTAGAAGTTTCTCAGAATTCCTTAGAAAGTCCCCGGCAACGGCGCCAAAAACTTGATACATTCCCCGCAAGTGTATGGGATCGCCAAGTAATACCTCATACAGAAGCACGAGGATCGTATTCCACGGGTCTAAGGAGCTACTCTTACTCCTCCATCGCCTATTATCTAACCTAACAACATAAGCATGGATGTATGTTCTACTAAAGCAAAGAAATAAATACGATATGATTAAACAAATTTAAAGGCATACAATGTTGTTGCAAGTACTACAATGAAGAGTGAAGACCTATGGATGTGGATCCCCTTTGAGGGGTCATCATGATACATGGATGAAAGATAAAGGGTAGCTTGGTTGATTTAGACCGAAGGATCTCAAGATTAGATCAACCCCAATTTCTTGGCGATTGAACCCTAATCCCATACGGATATCGGTTGGAATCTCTTCCTAACCAACATCCCTACGATTGCATTAAGTACAAAGAGATCCAATATAAGGAATACACTAAATCCTAGTCTATCCTTATAGCTCGGAGGGCTATCGACACCCAATTTCTCGGTGTGCCAATACAAGTAACCCTTTTAGTTCATTAACGACCTAATACACGTGAGTAGGTCACATCTACGTGTATAATTCAAGAAAGAACTACGGATCTCTCCATGTGGTAGTTCTAGACATGAAGCACAATGAACTAAATCTTAAACCAAACCAAGCTTGCAATTAAGTAAAGATCATCCAAAATACATGATAAACCCCCCCAAGGTTCACCAACATCCGGTGGCCTTGGGGGTCTAGTGTGCCATCAAGCAAGTAACAACAAAAATACAAAGTAAATCACTTAAAAAGCTCATAAATGACACTCCCTAGATTAAATGATGAAGGAGGAGGTGGAGGTCCGGCCGAATGACGCTTTCCCCCATCCAAGAGATGCTAAATGACGCTTCCCTTGACTTGGATCCTTGCCTCCTTGATGGTGAAGCTTCTCTCCTTCAAAATGATGCTCTTGCCTCCTTTCTTGGCTCCATATCGTCGTTTCTCCCAAGATCTCTTCGTTTCCTTCCTTTAGATGCCGGCCAAGAAGTCCCTCTTGTGTGCCCTAAAAACATCTATAAATACTCCCGCAGTATCCCGGGGGGGGGAGGGGATAGATGGATCCCAGGGTGGATAAATAGGCAAAAACAAGGCAAAACTTGTCTCATGTGGGGGTGCATCCCGGGGTGGATGGATGGATCCCGGGGTGGATAGATGCATCCCGGAGTGGATAGGGGGCCGTGAGAGCTACTTGAAATTCACTGTCTTTTGATGCTCATGTCCCCGTATACGGCCCCGTATGCTGCACTGTTCACTCTTATGCACTTCCATCATTTCCAGCCCAAAACTCCTCAGGTGCAACAGCAACTGCAACAGTGAATCCGCTACAGTACTACGACACCCTGATTTTCATCCTTTTTCGCCCAAATCGTATTATCATGTTCCTCATGTCTCCTCCATGCCCTACAACATAATTAATACTCAATTAAGCATAAAACGGACATCCATTCATATAAAAATACATGCTAAGTGAACAAAATACGTATGTTAAAATATATACATTTAGACACTTATCAGTATCCTATCATGCTCTAGTTTCTACTTGAATTTTTAGAGAATTTTTGCTCGATTATCTTATATTGCACAACTTACTCTTGGAATCTTTTGGAAACTCAATCTTGAAGTTTTTAAGGACAAGTTTATCATCGTTCTTAGTTTTACTTTGGAAAACTCATATAAAAAAAATATATGAAAAAGATGGAAAAAATGAAAAAAAAATATGGAAAAGAGAAAAAAAAAAGAAAAAAAATATATATGAGTTTTTGAATAGTTTCTTTGTTTTATGTATGCATTTGGGGTGGAAAGATCTACCACCTATGAAGTATGTAGCTACTCTCATAAGTCGGATAAAAGTTATGCCCTAATGAGAGAAAGAGCTATCTTATGAGATGCGTGAAAGCTACTACCCCGGTAAAAAGAGCTACCTCCTCGAAAGTGTGAAAGCCACCTTTGGCGGCCGCCTAGGAAAGGGCTACCTTTAAGGATGTGTGAAGCTACTACTTCCTTTTCTCTTTAGTTTTGTTTTTGTATATAAATAAGTCCTTTTTAATAAGAGTTTGAGGAATACTCGTTGGTTCTCTTGAGTGAATTCGCACACACTTTCACGTTTTTGAGTTGTTATCCTTTTTTATTCGAGTTTTTAGCTAGAGCAATGATAACCTTATGCAATGTTTTGATTTCCCCTTACTTGTAGAATGCTTCTTTTGCATACTTTTGGTGAACCTAAGGCCGAGCAGTTTCAATTGTTCTTCCCAAGTACTTTCACGTTCTACTTTGCTTGAGGATAACCAAAAGCTTAAGTGTGGGGGGATTTGATAAGTGCTTGTGTTATAGTACCGCGAATCGTTATTATCTTACATTGAGCATATCTTTTAACTGTTTTTTTAACTAAATGGTGTGTATTTGTGTACTCTTGTGCATTGAAGGTTTGTGGAGCTAAATTGGAGAAGAAGAATGAAATTAGGTCATGTTCACCGATGTTGGGAAGTTTTCGGACCAAGGAACAAGGCACGAGCTTAACTTGTGAGTGTGTGCCAACCTCCTTTGGAGGGGTACAAAGGCAGTCACATTCACAACAAGTCTAACTCGTGTAGCTTAGAAGAACTTCACAAAGAAGGAGACTTGAAGTAATCGACACTACTTACCATTGTTTGTGTGCCCAACCAATGGCCTCAATAAAGAACAATGGATTCGGGAGCATTTCGGCAAGTTACTGTAGCAGAACTGCAGTTTTTGTTACTGTAGCGAAGCACTGTAGAAAGCTACTGTTCAATTTTTGCCGAAAATTAGGGTTTTAGAGAATTCACACGGGCGTGTGGAAATTCCTCTCGGCCGTGTGAAGCCCCCGATAAGTCCAATTTTAAAGCCGCGATTCAACATTATAAAAGGGGATTTTGGAGACCTTTTGGGATATCTTTTGACCCATCTTTCTCCTCAACTTAGGGAGTGCGGCTAGGGTTTTGGAGAGGATTTCGTGGAGGTTTAGCACGCGTCATCGGTATCGTCACCGACGTTCGACGGCCGCACAAGACCACGGCCACATCATATACAAGGGGGTTTTCATCAATGTCTTTGATTTGTACTTTCTTTTCTATTTTGATGAACATGTATAGTTCCATGAGGAGCTAAACCCCTTGTGGGTATTCAGACTTGTAAACACTAGGGTTTTTATGTTTCTTTGACATTGTTATTATGCTTTTCCATGATTGATGAATAAAAATTGAGTTTCAATCTTAATTTCATCTTGTTAATGTTTTCCTTTAGATGTGACACTAGGGTTGAGAACAATTTAGGTTACTCCTTAGAGGTGTGACAACTCTTTGAGGGTTAGACTACTTAAGATTGAAGAGGGTTGAGAGGGAGAGTTGTGAGGTAGCGATGTACCCCTTTCCCTTCTGACGTGGTTTCTCCCTACCTCCGTTTCCTTGATTTCACAGCGGTCGAAATAGAGTGAAGTGCCAGGTAGATAAACTCCCCTGGGGCTTAGTTACGCAAGTAACAGAGTGAAGGGTTGAAGTGAATCCAACGCGCTGGAGCTTAATCTAGACTAGGGTTTTTCCACCTGAACCAAAGGGTTAGAACTACACATAGGAACAGGTTTTACCACTAGGAATCCCTAGAGCTTAAAGTAATCCCATGTAGTGTGAGGTTTAGGTAGATATACTCCCCTAGGGCTTAGTCATACGAGCGACAGAGTGAAGGGTTGACGTGAATCCTAATACCGGGACACAGTGTTGGGATTAGTCACGGTTGTCCTTAGGTTTGGGACCGTGAGTCTAAGGATTTCCTCGACTCAATTAACATTAATAGGAAAGTATAATAGCATAGTCTTGCACTAGAAGCATAGATCCTAGAGGTAGCTTTTCCGGATACCCTATTTCATTCATTGCTAGTCCTCTCTATTCTCTTTTACTTGCACTTTCGTATCTTCCATCTTTCTATTTAATTTCTTGTCTTTCATTCTGTTTGATTCTATATTCACTCACTGATCCTATTATTGCTTTTCCATACGCCGCATAGATTTATTAGTGAAATCTCATATTCTAAATCCCTATTCCCTGTGGATTCGACTACCCTCTCACCAGGGTAAATTTTATTACTTCGACAAACCCGTGTACTTGCGGGATACACGCAAGGGGTCGTGTCAGTAAGCCAGGTACGTCAAGCTAAGTGACGTTAAACAAGCGCTTCTTGGGTGGCAACCCAAGGCTTTATATGCTTTCCTAGGATCTAGTCTAGTTTAGTTTAATTTTAGATGAATAAAAACTTTAGTTGGTGTCCTAATATTTTCAATGCATGTGCGGCAATAAATTTTTGATTGTTGATGTTTTCGTGTGCCTAAATGATAATTGATAAATTTTGGGTTGGTTGAGCATGTTTTCCATGGTATCTGGTCATTGATAGTTTTTACAGGCTCCAAGTATCGTATTTATGTTTCTGAATTTTTCCATGAGTCTGTGAGCTTTTCTAAGTAACCAGAGAAAACACACGGACGTGTGGATTTAACACATGGGCGTGTGTTACCAAATAGGGCTCAGCAAGAGAGGACACAGGGGCGTGACCTAGCCCCTGTGAAAAAACCACAGAAGGGGCACATGGCCGTGTGTAATTTCCACACGGCCATGTGAGATTCTGCAGAACTTAAACTCTTTTTCCAGAGAGTCCACAGGGGTGTGTGGGTACCCCTGTGAGAAACCCTGTGTTATGGCACACGGCCGTGTGGTAATTCCACACGGCCGTGTGAAACTCTTCAGAAACCTCTCTTTTTCCCAAGAAACCACAGGGGTGTGTGGCTACCCCTATGGGAGGGCTTGTGAAAGGCACACGGCCGTGTGTATTATTTACACGGCCGTGTGGAACACTTAGAGTTCTCGGGACTAACCAGAGAAGTCACAGGGGCGTGTGGGAGCCCCTGTGGCTGGCGTTGTGTTCTTGGCCAGGATGAGCACACGGCCGTGTGGAATTTCTACACAGTCGTGTGACATTTTCCAGAGACCTTCTGTGGTTCCCGTGAAGTTCCACACGCAGGGACGTGTACACAGCCTCTATGAAGTCTCTCGTAAAGGCACACGGAAGTGTGGAATTAACACACGCCCGTGTGGGGTAGTCCAGAGAGTAACCAGAGTGCACACAGGGACGTGTGCTGGCCCCTGTGAACTCTAAATGTATAGGTACACGGCCGTGTGGTATTGTCACATGGCCGTGTGAATTCCTAGAATTTCAAAAGCAGAGCTGTTTCTTTTGGAATTCACTCGTATCTCTTTTGTCTTCCACTACAAAACACTCCCCGACCTTTTCTTTCACTTCCCCAACTAAATCCGACATTCTTTGAGGTTTCGTTTCGAGGTTTCTTCATTCACTCCGGCGGTAAGGACTTCAAACCTCTTTTCTTCGTCAAATTCTTCATTTGATTCTTTCTTTTAGATGATTTTGCTTGGATTGAATGATATAAATATATGCGAACGTGTTTACAATGAAATTAGAACAAATTTGAATGTAAATTTTGGTTTCTAGCCCCACGGCCGTGAGGCTCTGTCCGCCAGAAGTTCCACACGGCCGTGTGGATTTTTGCAGATTGTATTCTTGTACTGTTTTTAACTATTTTCTTTTGCAACTTTGCAGAGATGTCTTCCAGGGCCAAGAAGCAAGTAGGGAAGCGGCCCCGTGAGCCTACCCCACCCCCTGAGGAGATGCAGTTTGATTTACTAGAGTACAGGGAAAGATTCAAGAAGTTATCAGTGCTCTGATTTTGGACAGTCGCGCTACCCAGACTTGAGTACATTGAGAGACATACAGGGGGGCGACGCTGTAGCTACTGAGGTTGAGGAGTTACTAGCAATTGGCAGTTGTGGCCATTTGCTATCGATCAGAGAGCCAGTGATTCGAGCACTCACCCTCGAGGTCTTATCGACTTTTGAGTTCGACCGAGGGTACGATAGTTTTACAAATGGCGAGACGATCCAGTTTCGTGCCCTCGGTCGACACTTCAGCCTGAGTATCACCCAGTTCTCGATCGTGATGGGCCTTTACGATCAGGCATTTACCGAGACGGAGGAGTACACGCTACTGCCCACCGATTACACAGGGACCCTGACACCTCAGAGGGTCTACAAGACGTTGTGCGGGGATGGGCAGTACGAGCCGGGGGTTTCGAAGGTGACATTTCTTTCCCAGCCAGCGTATAGGTACATCCATGCTATACTGAGCAGGTCAGTGAGCGGCAGAAGGGATAGCACAGGGGTGTTGAGTAGACAAGAGCTGCTCTACTTACACTCCATGGTACAAAGCGAGCCACTCCATCTAGGGCACATTCTAGCTGAGTACATGCGCCACCAGGGCCAGTACCCCAGGGTTGGAGTTATCTTTGCAGGCCCTTACATCACACGCCTTATCATAGCCCTGGGACTGAGAGACGAGGTGCGCACGTCCGAGAAGATTGCTACACTAGCTCCGCTTACTCGAGCTACATTGAGACTGATGGGGATGGTCCGTAGATCAGGACCAGGAGTTTATACACTGATCATCCCCACTCGTAGTCTACAGAGCCAGATCAGGCCGAGGGGTCCCAGGCAGCACTAGAGCCACCTCCAGGGCAGGCCGAGGCCGAGACACCACCCACAGCACCGGAGCCACCTCCAGTGCGTATCTTCTCTACATCTCGAGGACAGGACAGGGTAGAGCGCCTCGAGAGTGCTGTGGGTGTCATGCAGGCGGAGTTGGCTGAGATGAGGGCCGCACAGGCAACAGAGTTTGCCAACTTGAGGGCCACTGAGGCGTCACAGTTCGCTCAGATATCGGCACAGCTGGCCACGGTTATCCAGTTGTTCGAGCGATCTGTGGTGCGACCCCGACGGGTCCCATCACCGACTCCACCTCCGTCTTCATCAGCAACAGATCAACCAGCACCAGCAGTAGCAGCAGCACCAGAAGGTCCACAGCAGGACACCGACACTGAGGCGTCATAGTTTTATTTTTATTTTCTGTTGCACTTTTATTTTCATATTCTGTTCGACTTGTAGTACCCAGAAAGGACTCTCCTTCTGTGGTTTGCTTTTATTTTTCTTTTATTTTGTCTCGAGTTGTATTTCATTTTCATATATTTATATACTCAAGCTTTGTTTTGGTTTTTCTTGAGCTATACTGAACCCTTGCGTATGTGTGCAGATGGTCTTGGATTTAAGGAATTTGAGGAATAGTCATAGGCACGATCAGGGGACCGTGTGTGCTCCACAAAACTATTGAGACTCAACTCTCAATGAACCTAGCTCCATCAAACACAAATACTTGGAGTTCAAGGGAGTAATGTACATCTTCAAATTGTTTTTCATTGTTTTATTTTTATTGTGCTTGCATGCGTACATTGGGGACAATGTACATCTTAAGTGTGAGGGGGAATTCACATTGCACACACCTTTACTTGAGCGTTCAATTACTCATGCTCATGTACCCTATGGCGGTTCACCTTAGTTGCAACGTTTGTATTCTTAGAGTTTAGGAGAATTTTTAACATTGTATTCTATCATGCTCTAGTTTGTACTTGAATTTTTAAGGAATATTGGCTCGATTATCTTATATTGCACAACTTACTCTTGGGATCTTTTGGAAACTCGATCTTGAAGTTTTTAAGGATAAATTTATCATCGTTCTTAGCTTTACTTTGTAAAATGCATATATAAAAAAAATAATAATAAATAATAATAATAATATGGAAAAGAGAAAAAGAAAAAAATATATGAGTTTGTGAATAGTTGCTTTGTTTTATGTATGCATTTGAGGTGGAAAGAGCTACGACCCATGAAGCATGTAGTTACTCTCATCATTCGGATACAAGTTATGCCCTAATGAGAGAAAGAGCTATCCCATGGGATACATGAAAGCTACTACCCCGGTAGAAAGAGCTACCTCCTCGAAAGAGTGAAAGCCACCTTTGGCGGCCGCCTAGGAAAGGGCTACCTTCGAGGATGTGTGAAGCTACTACTTTCTCTCTTACTTTTCATACATAAATAAGTCCTTCTTAATAAGAGTTTGAGGAGTACTCTTTGGGTTGTCTTGAGTGAGGTCACACACACTTACACATTTTCGAGATGATTAACTCTTTTGGTTCATGTTTTTAGATAGAGCAAAGATATCCTTATGCAATGTTTTGATTTTTCCTTACTTGTAGAATGCTCCCTTTGCATAATTTTAGTGAACCTAAGGCCGAGCAGTTTCAATTGTTCTTCCCAAGTATTTCCACATTTTATTTTTGCTTGAGGACAAGCAAAAGCTTAAGTGTGGGGGAGTTTGATAAGTGCTTGTGTTATAGTAACGCAAAGCGTTATTATCTTACAATGAACATATCTTTTATCAGATTTTATAACTAAATAGTGTGTATTTATGTATTCTTATGCATTGCAGGTTTGTGGAGCCAATTTGCATGAGAAGAACGAAGTTAGATCGTGTTCTTCATTGTTGGGAGGTTTTCAGACCAAGTAAGGAACAAGGCACGAGCCTAGACTTGTGAGTGTGTGCCAACCTTCCTTGAAGGGGCACAAAGGCAGTCACATTCACAACATGTCTAACTCATGTAGCTTAGGAGAACTTCGCCAAGAAGGAGACTTGAAGCAATCGGCACGATCTACCATTGATTGTGTGCCCAATTCAATGGCCTCAATGAAGAAGCTGGAAAATTAATTCACACGGCCGTGTGGAATTTCCACACGCCCGTGTGAACTCTCTAGAATTCTGATTTTCGGCAGGAGTGAACAGTAGTTTGCTACAATATTTTTGCTACAGTACTAAGCTACAGTGCTACTACAGTGACTCGCCGAAATGCTCCCGAATCCATCGTTCTTCATTGAGGCCATTGAATTAGGGTTCAAGAGAGTATTGTTTCAATTGCCCACCTCCACATATTTTGCTTTATTTGTTATACTTTTTATTGTGCTTGCATGTGTACATTGTGGACAATGTACATCTTAAGTGTGGGGGGAATTCACATTACACACACCTTATACTTGCGCATTCAATTGTTTATGCTCATGTAGCCCGTGGCGGTTCACCTTAGTTGCAACGGTTGTATTCTTAAAGTTTAGGAGAATTTTTAACATTGTATCTCATCATGCTCTAGTTTTTTTTTTTAATTTTATAGAATTTTTGCTCGTTTATTTCTTATTGCACTGCTCACACTTGAAACCTTTTGGAAACTCGAGCTCAATGTTTTAAGGACTAGTTTATCGCTGTTTTAGTTAAGTTTTCATTTCTGTTTTGATATGCCAAAATAAAAAAAAAATTGTGAGCTTGTGAATATTTGTTTAGGTTTTATTTGTGCATTTGGGGTGGAAAGAGCTATCACCTATGAAGTATGTAGCGACTCTCATAAGTCAGATACGAGTTATGCCCTAATGAGAGAAAGACCTATCTCATGGGATGCGTGAAAGCTACTACCCCGGTAGAAAAAGCTACCACCTCGAAAGTGTGAAAACCACCTTTGGCAGGCTGCCTAGGAAAGAGTTACCTAAGAGGATGTGTGAAGCCACTAACTCCTTTCTTGTGTATAAGTAAGTCCTTCTAATAAGAGCTTTGAGGAGTACTTTTTGGGTTGACTTGGGTAAGTTCACGCACACTTACACATTATCGAGTTATTGTCCTTTTTTATTCAAATTTTTAACTAGAGCAATGATAACTTTTTATGCAATGTTGTAAATTCCCCTTGCTTGTAGAATGCTTCTTTTGCATACTTTTGGTGAATCTAAAGCTGGTTACGCGTTTGAATTGCTCACCCGCAAGTGCACGGGGTCGCCAAGTAATACCCCTCGCGCGAACACGAGGGGGTCGTATTCCCAAGGGCCCGAGAATCTATTCTTACTTCCTTATCACAATATTGTTTAACCTAATCAATCACTTAGAAGAAGAATTAAAAATAGCCTACTAAAGCAAAGGACATGCAAATGACAAGCATAAATACGGAGGAAAGTACCAAGGTGAGAAAGTGGTCACGGATGAGGATTCCCTCAGGGGTTACTAAAATGTCAAGGATGCCCTAACTAGCATGCACGTGGGTGGTTTGGACCGGGAAACCCCAAAATAGACCAACCCGATGGTCACGGTATTGATCCCTAATCCGGTGCAAGTATTGGAATACGGAATCGCTTCCGCCCAAATCCTTGTACGATTGCAATGGGTTTAGTGGATTTCCCCAAGCTAGGGTTGAAACGCAATCAAGGACAACCCTAACAATTGGAGGGGTACAAATACCCGATGGTCACGGTGTATTCGTACATGTATTCCCTTCCAAGCTTGGTGAGCATAATACTAGGGCAATGGTCATGCAACCTAGCATTGTCTAGAAATTGATACATAGAGTTCTCATACATATCAAGGCAATCAAGAGCCACCAAACAAGAATCACAAACCAAGCCAAATGCAATAAACTAGAAAAAGCATCCAAAATACACAAGTTCACCCCCAAGGTTCACCTACATCCGGTGACCTTGGGGTTTAGTTACTCATGGTCACAAAACAAGTATGAAAATACATGAAAATAACCAAAGGCATAACAAGAACACTCCCTCAAAGGATCAAGGGCCGAAGGACGCTTCCAAGGACGCCACCCAAGGTGTGGCTTCCTTTGTCAATCTTCCTCTCAAATGTGAATCGAAGGTGTGGACTGGTCGTGTCGTGCTCTCCCCGTCGTCCTCTCCTCAAGAATCGCCTCCAAAAGCCGGCCTCAAGCTCCCAAAGAAGGTGGTTAGATGAAGCTCTCCTCAAGACCTAGCTCTCCCTTCAAAATGCTCTAAAAGACCCTTAAAAACGAATTCCAGCTAGTTATGCGGCCTCCCATGCGGCCCCGCATGCGGGAGAGAGAAAGTCCCCGAGAAATCCCGAAAGTCGCGTAAATGCTACAGTGAAACTGCTACAGTAAACTGCTACAGTAAAGCACATGAATCTCCTGACCAAATTCTTCAAACTTTCGTGCTACAGCGATTGCTACAGTAACACCCCCCCGGCTCAGGAACAGTGTTTTCGATGCCGATTTCTTCTAAAATTCTGTCAACGAGCTCAAAGGTGTCTCATTGGTACCTGTAACACGAAAGAAACCAATTCAGACCAAAAACTGGCGTCAACTCATAGAAAAATACACAATACATAAGTCCGAATACACAGAAAATACGTATGTTTAGGCATTTATCAAACATCCCCACACCTAAGCATTTGCTTGTCCCCAAGCAACACACATGAAGAACAGGGGCACGATGATAAACGACTAAACATACGACCTCAAGCTCAACTGTAAAGTACTCCACTAGCATAGGTGAAAAGAAATCTAGAAAGTGAGCTATACAGTGAGTGATCGAGTAATGGTAGCCCTGTTTTATTTAAAGTGCTTCCATGAGTGTGTGCTGGCTCCCAACCTTAACCTCTACACCCTGGATTACCCCAGGGGCCCATTCATCCCACATATGGTGAGAGTGGCATTAGACAGTTAAGGACATCTTCAATACCCAGTTAAAAGTCTTTTGGGTTCCTAAATAAAACTCTAGCACTTAAGTGACTTTGCAACAAGTTCCAAGGGACGCAGGAGAGATACTTATTTCCTTTTTTTTTCACAAGCATACCATTTTTTTTTTCTAAGTCCGACTAACATAGACTGCACAACAAACCTTTCAGAAGGATGCACATGCTGATTAGGCACAAGAGCCACCCAACCTACTCAATTACAGTCTACATAGACGCATTCATGCTGTACTAGCAGAGGAATACTGTCATAGACTCCACAATTTTTTTTCACTGTACACACTGTATCTCATGTCCCTTGGAAACATGGCACGAAATTTCACTTAAGGCTACAGAAAACAACGAAGGAACTCAAAAGCTCTTAACAGACTATTGAAGAAAGAATTTAACAGCCTAATGCCAAAATCATCATAATGGGTTGGTTAGAGTGTACAAGGTAGGAGCAATCATGATAGAGCATGAAAAAGCACTAAAAATAAAACAGGGCCTCATTCAAGCACAGTATAAGAATACAGCTCACTTCTATCATTCTTTCAAGCTAGGAAGTGCTAAACACTAAAATCATGGCTATCATCGGTATTCATGCATGCAAAACTAGTAAAGTACCCCATCCCCACACCTAAAGTTGTACATTGCCCTCAATGTACATAAATTAGCAGAATAAGGTGCGAGACATGCCAGAAAAATAAAGGAATGAGGTAAAGAAACTTCCCCAAATGGTCGAGGATATGAACTCCAAATACGCATGAACTGGGGAAAGTTGAGAGGCGCAAGGGGCGTGGAGCTGCTACAGTGATCAGTCCTGAAATAGAAAGAAAGAAAATCGCACCCCAAGAAATAAATAGAGAGCGGGACAAGTAAGCACGAATAAAAAATGGGAAAGTATAGTTTAGGAGGGTCAGGACCCTTACTAACTGAAAAGTACAGCAATACAAACAAACAAACAAGTCTAGAAATAAAAACCAGTACAAACAACAGAAAAACTAAAAGTGGTGCTGTGAGTCTAGAGATCTGGAGGGAGTGATGGTGCAAAGCATGTGGTAGCCATGGAGGAGGTGCCGACAGATGATGAAGCGCCGCGCATGTATGATAAGATCTCGGCCATGCTGCTCTCGATGCGGCCCTGTGATGTGGCTAAATCACGCACTGATGCTGTCAACGCCTCCTGAGAAGTCCCAAGGGTCTGCAACTGCTGACGGACCTCGATGCGGAACTCCGCAAAACTGTCCTCAAGTGATGGTCGACTCCCGCTAGGTGCTGCGTCGGGTACAGGGGTAGACTCTGAATCAGACTCGGATCCTGTCTCAGAGTACCGAGAGGTGTCGGGGTCATGGGTGCTCGTGCCACCGCTGCGCTGGAGGCGGTAAGTGTCTCCCGACCTCTCAACTATCCCAATATGAAGCAGGATCGACAGACTAAGTGGCGCGACGGTGCTCACAACGCTCATGCCCTGGGTGAGCTCAATCAGTCCTAGGCCCTTGATAATGCGTGTAATATACGGCCCGGTAAATATAGCTCCAAGGCGAGTAGAAGTCCCCTGATGCTCAATAAGTCCGGCGAATAGATGGCCCATGTGGATGGGGTAGCGCTCAAGAATACTGTACATCATAAGCAGATCGGTACGAGAGACCACCCCAGTAGAATCAGCGTGACCGTTCACACTTCTGGATAGTAAGGCCTGCATGTACCTGTGAATGGGGTCTGCCATCATAGAAGCCTTCTTTGATGATGATAAGCGAGCAATAGACCTCCAAAGAGAACTAGTGGACACCGAGCGTGGGAAGTCACGAGGTAAATTCGCGAAGGTAGAAGTTTGGGTGTCCTCATCAGTATAGAGCCCAAGATAAACACCCAACTGATCATGATTGATCCTATGCCTCTTGCTGAAAGCCTGAAACGATATAGTACTTGTTTGGCGTGCAATGTGACCGGGACCGGTAACCTCAAATGTGCTTAATACTTCCAAAGTCAACTCTCGGTAGGTAGGCTCGTCAATATCAAATACCTTATCCCACCCGTCATGAGAGATGGAGTCCCAGACGGTACTGTCGAGGCCCAAAGTCCTCAAGGCCTCCCAATCGATAACTCGCACCGTGCCAAACCTCCTTTTCGACAAGAATGCAAACCTTGTCTTGTGGGCCTCGCTCTTGAAGGTAGGCTCGCAAACGGGTGGTGGAGAGCTTCTCCTAACTCGCTTGGAGGCCACGTGTTTGATCGGCATCCCTACAAGACAAGAGAACCATCATCAAGCCAAAAAAAAACTTGAGAAAATTGGTTAATGAAGAACAAAGGCTGATTTTTGGCTAGTGCTACAGTATATTCGGGAAAATTTTGGTAGAGTTTCTTCTTGTAAAAGTGATGATCTAAATGTACAAAGCTTGAAATTCAAGAGAAATAATTACAAGAAGCATTCACCATGAAAAACACCATGATTTCCCATCATTTCAACCATCAAAAACCATAGAATGAGTGATAAGAAAACAAACCTTGAACTAGGGCACCAATGAGGAGATGAAGTGAAAATCGGCTAAAACCTTGACAAAACCTTGAAAATCTTCCAAAACTTTTCTTGCTAGGATGGAGAGAGTGTTTGGATGAAAAAAGAATGAAGAAAAATGGTGGAGAGATGAAGGAGAAAAGAGAAGAAATTTGATGAAAATGGAGTGAATAGTGAGGGAGTGGGATGAAGAGAGGGAGAAGTAGAGGTCGGGTGACCATGCGGCCCCTTGTGCGGCCGCATGGTACCCCGCATCAGGCTAGGGAAAAAACGTGCGGCCTGCTATGCGGCCGCATAGCAGGCCGCATTGCTCTCGGGAAATTCAGTGCGGCCCCTTGTACGGCCGCATGGCAGGCCGCACAAGGTTCTGGAATTCTCCAGCTCAAAAAACTCTCAAGTTAACCATTGAACTTAACCTAGCACTCAAAATTTACATGAAAACAAAGCCGAAAAAACTCAAAAATCATTGAAAACATGGAAAATGAAGCACCAACATTCAAGGAAAAATACAATGATCATGAAACCAAGGGTGCAACATGGTAAAATAAATTACGGAAAATGACTAAACGACCACCACAATCAAAGAAATCAACAACACTCAAACTCAAAAGCACCAACAAAAAAAAATACGAAAAACACCCAAACACAACAACAACAACTAAGAAGAAAAAATTGATGCAATGAATTTAAAGACTTGGGTTGCCTCCCAAGAAGCGCTTTTTTAATGTCTTTAGCTCGACATGACTTACCTCAATTCATGGTGGGACAAAGGGGTGAGAAATACCTCCAAATTTCGACGACGAATTGTTACTCGGAAAATAATGTTTCAACCGGTGACCATTGACCTTGAACGTCCCATGTTGTGGATGAGAAATCTCAACGGCGCCATGAGGGAACACTTGAGTGACCTTATATGGTCCATGCCACCATGTAACTTTAGTTTTCCGGGGAAAAGTTTCAACCGTGCATTGAAAAGAAGTACATGATCCCCATTTTGGAAACACTTGGGTTGCTTAATATGTCGGTCGTGGTACTCCTTCATTTTCTCTTTATACTGGATAGAAGTTTCGTACGCCAGAGCTCGCCATTCCTCTAGCTCATTCAGCTGGAATTTCCTTTTGTGGCCACAAAGATGAGGGTCAAAATTGAGTTGCTTTATCGCCCAATATACTCTGTGTTCTAATTCCACCGGCAAATGGCATGCCTTTCCATAAACTAGTCCGTAGGGCGTCGATCCAGTGGGAGTCTTGAATGCAGTTCTGTATGCCCAAAGTGCATCCTCAAGTTGGTTTGCCCAATCTTTTCGGTGGTGATTAACAGTCTTTTCCAACATCCGCTTGAACTCTCTGTTCGACACTTCAACTTGTCCACTTGTTTGAGGATGGTAGGCTGTCGATATTCTGTGGGATACCCCGTATCTCGTAAGAGCTTTTTCGAACATGGAGTTGCAGAAATGAGTCCCCCGGTCACTAATGATCGCCCTGGGAGTTCCAAACCGAGAAAACAATCTTTTTAGAAATTTCACAACTACCCTTGCATCACAAGACGAGCAGGCCTGAGCCTCCACCCACTTGGAAACATAGTCCACAGCAACCAGAATATATTTTTTCCCTTGGGAACTAGGAAATGGACCCATGAAATCGATTCCCCACACATCAAACACTTCGCAAGCTTGGTTCCAGGTTTGAGGCATTTCATCTCTTTTTGATAGGTTACCCACTTTTTGGCACCTATCACAATGCTATACCAATAACTGCGCATCCTGGAACATGGTGGGCCAATAGAATCCAGCATCAAATGCCTTTTTAGCTGTCCTGGTCCCTCCGTAGTGGCCCCCGGTAGGTCCTGAATGACAGTGCAATAGGATGTCCTTACCCTCGTCCTTTGAGACACACCTTCTCACAATCTGATCGGAGCACATCCTAAATAGGTATGGATCCTCCCATGTATAGTGCTTCAGGTTAGCGAAGAATTTCTTTCTTTGTTGAGATGAGAGCCACTTCGGGAAGGTTTTTGCTGCCAAATAGTTCGCAAAGTCAGCAAACCACGGAGCCTCATCACTCTCAATCACTTGTATGCTACAAAGTTGCTCTCCAGGGAAGGTGTCATTTATTTCCCCTTTTTGCAAGATTCCCTCATATGGATTCTCAAGGTGCGAAAGATGGTCGGCTGCTAGATTTTCTGGCTCCCTTTTTATCTTTTATCTCTAAATCAAATTCTTGTAACAGCAGGACCTATCGGATTAGACGAGGCTTGGCGTCTGGCTTATTCAGCAGGTACTTCAATGCCGAATGATCAGTGTATACAACCACCTTGGATAGCACCAAATATGACCGGAATTTATCAAATGCAAAAACGACTACAAGCATCTCCTTTTCAGTGGTGGTGTAGTTTTCCTGGGTATCATTCAAAGTTTTGCTTGCATAATAGACTGGATGGAAATGGTTGTCTCGTCGCTGCCCCAGTACGGCCCCTACTGCAAAGTCACTTGCATCACACATTAGCTCAAACGACAGGCTCCAGTCCGGTGAGATCATAATTGGTGCTTCCACAAGCTTCTTTTTCAAGGTGAGGAAGGCATTCATATAGTCATCATTGAATTCAAAAGGGGCATCCTTCTCAAGCAGTTTTGTAAGCGGTCGAGCAATTGATGAAAAATCCTTCACGAACCTTCGATAAAACCCCGCATGCCCCAAAAAACTTCTGATTGCTTTAACTGAAGTGGGAGGAGGGAGTTTTTCAATGGTTACGACTTTTGCCTTATCCACCTCAATCCCTTTTTTTGAAATTTTATGCCTGAGCACTATGGCTTCCTTAACCATAAAATGACACTTCTCCCAACTAAGCACCAAATTAGTTTCCTCGCATCTATCCAAAACTCGTTCCAAATTCTTAAGGCATAGCTCAAATGAATCACCAAAAACGGAAAAATCATCCATAAATACTTTCATGATGTCTTCCACCATATCTTCAAAAATTGCCATCATACATCTCTGAAATGTCGCCTGTGCATTGCATAACCCGAAGGGCATACGACGGTATGCGAATGTGCCATAAGGACAGGTGAAAGTTGTCTTTTCTTGATCTTCTGGGGCAATGGGGATTTGGAAATAACCGGAAAGCCCATCCAAGAAACAGTAGTAAGAATGTCCCGCTAGTCGCTCAAGCATCTGATCAATGAAGTGTAATGGAAAGTGATCTTTCCTTGTGGCATCATTAAGTTTCCTGTAGTCAATGCATACCCTCCATCCTGTGACAGTCCTGGTAGGAACGAGTTCATTCTTCTCATTGGCAATAACTGTCATCCCCACCTTCTTTGGTACCACTTGCACCGGGCTTACCCATGCACTGTCGGAAATGGGATAAATAGTACCTGCATCCAAAAGATTAATGACTTCATTCCTCACAACCTCTTTCATATTAGGGTTGAGCCTTCGTTGGGGAATTGCTCGGGCTCGATGATCGTCCTCCATAAGAATCTTATAAGTGCAGAAAGATGGACTGATCCCCTTAATATCTGAGATTTTCCACGCGATCACCTTTTTATGTCTTCGAAGCACATCAAGAAGCTGTTCCTTCTGCCGAACAGTGAGATCTAAAGCAATAATGACTCGGAGTTTGGACCCCCTTTCCAAGAAAGCATATTCCAAGTGTTCGGGGAGGGGCTTCAACTCTAGTTCTGGGGGTTCCTCAATTGATGACTTCTGCCTCGCATAATTCCCTAGGCTAGATTGCTCAGTGTTACTACCATCCCCCACTGCTGGGCCATCAATGTCCACTACGTTGTCCACACATTGAAGCACACTTCCAATCGCACTAGCATTACTCGTAAGTATATGGGTGATTGCCTCGGAATTGCCAGCCCAAGCTTGATCTACCACACACCCTGTAGATACCAAAGAATCGGCCTGAGACGCAACGTCGTCTCTTGGCTCACGAGTGCGGGTAGCAGGTTGGTGACTTGGTGGGCACACCTCCGTCACTATTTGCTCCTCAATAGACTCCATAAATCGGTCAAAAATGGCCTGATTACCCAGTTCTTCGTGTACTACAGCGGTCGTGGCATCCCCTGGCAGTCCCATCCACTAATCATTGTTAGGGTGCATCACGCGCGGACCTGAATGGTGCGCAAGAAAGAGAGAAATATGGTTCCTGTGGAAAACAATTGTAGCCCCAAATGTTAGTCGAAGCCATAACCTAAAAAGAAGAAAAGAAATAAGAAAATAAAATACAAACAAAGTACTGACGGAAAAGAAACACGACTGGTGAAAGTGAATGAAATAAAAATGGTCAAATCAACACGCTCTAAGTTTTCAGAATATTCCTCGTGGGTCCCCGGCAACGGCGCCAAAAACTTGGTTACGCATTTGAATCGCTCACCCGCAAGTACACGGGGTCGCCAAGTAATACTCCTCGCGCGAACACGAGGGGGTCGTATTCCCAAGGGCCCGAGAATCTATTCTTACTTCCTTATCACAATATTGTTTAACCTAATCAATCACTTAGAAGAAGAATTAAAAATAGCCTACTAAAGCAAAGGACATGCAAATGACAAGCATAAATACGGAGGAAAGTACCAAGGTGAGAAAGTGGTCACGGATGAGGATTCCCTCGGGGGTTACTAAAGTGTCAAGGATGCCCTAACTAGCATGCACGTGGGTGGTTTGGACCGGGAAACCCTAAAATAGACCAACCCGATGGTCAAGGTATTGATCCCTAATCCGGTGCAAGTATTGGAATACGGAATCGCTTCCGCCCAAATCCTTGTACGATTGCAATGGGTTTAGTGGATTTCCCCAAGCTAGGGTTGAAACGCAATCAAGTACAACCCTAACAATTGGAGGGGTACAAATACCCGATGGTCACGGCGTATTCGTACATGTATTCCCTTCCAAGCTTGGTGAGCCTAATACTAGGGCAATGGTCATGTAACCTAGCATTGTCTAGAAATTGATACATAGAGTTCTCATACATATCAAGGCAATCAAGAGCCACCAAACAAGGATCACAAACCAAGCCAAATGCAATAAATTAGAAAAAGCATCCAAAATACACAAGTTCACCCCCAAGGTTCACCTACATCCGGTGATCTTGGGGTTTAGTTACTCATGGTCACAAAACAAGTATGAAAATACATGAAAATACCCAAAGGCATAACAAGAACACTTCCTCAAAGGATCAAGGGCCGAATGACGCTTCCAAGGACGCCACCCAAGGAGTGGCTTCCTTTGTCAATCTTCCTTTCAAATGTGAATCGAAGGTGTGGACTCGTCGTGTCATGCTCTCCCCGTCGTCCTCTACTCAAGAATCGCCTCCAAAAGCCGGCCTCAAGCTCCCAAAGAAGGTGGTGAAGTGAAGCTCTCCTCAAGACCTAGCTCTCGCTTCAAAATGCTCTCAAAAACCCTTAAAAACGAATTCCAGCGAGTTATGCGGCCTCCCATGCGGCCCCACATGCGGGGAGAGAAAGTCTCCGAGAAATCCCGAAAGTCGCGTAAATGCTACAGTGAAACTGCTACATTGCTGCTACAGTATGCGGCCTCAACAGCACCCGCATGGTAACCCGTATGAATCTCCTGACCAAATTCTTCGAACTTTCGTGCTACAGCGATTTGCGACAGTGACTGCTACAGTACCCCCCCCCCCCCGGCTCAGGACCAGTGTTTTCAATACCGATTTCTTCTAAAATTCTGTCAACGAGCTCAAAGGGGTCTCATTGGTACCTGTAACACGAAAGAAACCAATTCAGACCAAAAACTGGCGTCAACTCATAGAAAAATACACAATACATACGCCCGAATACACAGAAAATATGTATGCTTAGGCATTTATCAAAAGCCGAGACCTCTCAATTGTTCTTCCCAAGTACTTTCATGTTTTATTTTTTCTTGAGGACAAGAAAAAGGTTAAGTGTGGGAAGTTTGATAAGTGCTCATGTATAAGCTATACGAAGTACACTTTTCTTACATTGAGCATCATTTTATTCAGATTTTATCGCTTATATGTGTGCATTTGTGTTATTTTAGGCATGTAGGGTTCTAGAGACGAATTGAGGAGAAAAGAAGAAAGAATAGGTCATGAACGTGATTGTTGAGGGAGTTCTTAGACCGGGCAAGGAACAAGGCACAAGTTGTGTTCAAAGACATGTGAGTGTGTGCCAACCTCCAATTGGCCCCGAGTGAATATTTGAATTGGAGGGGCACAAATGCAGTCACACTCACATGCTCCGACTTGTGTAACATCATCAAGAGCTTCATCAATGTGGTTAGTTAACTTGAAGACGCGTCATGATCTAACGCACGGTTGTGTGCCCAACTTGGCGGCCATAATGAAGAAGATAAATTTGGGAGTATTTTAGCGAAGTACTACAGCAATCACCGTAGCAAAATCATTGTAGCAATTACTGTTCTCAAAAATTAGGAAAACAGAAAATCCACACGCCCATGTGGGAAATCCACAGCGGCGTGTGGAGAATCCGCAGATTTATTTGGGGGACCCCTTGGACTATCTTTTGCCTATCTTTTGGGGGGCTCACGGCTAGGGTTTGGAGAGATTCTAGGAGATCTTTGAAGGCGATTTTATGACATCGGCATCGACATCCTTTGGAAGATAGCTATTGGGGGGCTTTCATCGGCATTGATTCAGTGAGGTGTGCCCTAGGCTTGACAAGGGATTCGTTGAAGAAGACGAGGCGGCTCCACAAGACCATCGATACGGACCACAAAGACGTTTTCTTTATGGTTTTTATGCATATGTTCTCAAACTCTTTATTGATTTTGTATTACTCCATAGAGAGCTAAACCCCTAGTGGGTATTCGGACTTGTAAACCTTAGGATGACATTGTTTCTATGACTTTTATTATGCTATCTTAATTGATGCTTTAAATTGAGTTCCAATCTTGAATGATAATTGCATTGATTTTCCCTTAGTCATGACACTATGGTTGAGACTCATCTAGGTTATCCTTGGAAGGTGTGACAAATTCTATAGGATTAGACTACACGAGATTGGAGAGGGTCGAGAGGTAGTGAAACGTCCCTTTTCCCCTACGGTGTGATTTTCCTTAGTTCCACATTCCAAGAGTTGTTTGCGGTCAAAGTAGAGTGAAGTGCTAGGAGATGAACTCCCCTGGGGCTTAGTTGCACAAGCAACAGAGTAAAGGGTTGTAGTGAATCTTATCGCTAGGGCTTAACTAAGACTAGAGTTTTTTCGCCTGGACCAAAGGGTTAGAACTACACTTAGCGGCAGGGTCTATCACTTGGAATCCCTAGAACCCCAAGCAGTTCCACGTAATGCGAGGCTATAGGAGATGGACTCCCCTGGGGCTTAGTTAAACGATCAATAGAGTGAAAGGTTGTAGTAAATCCTAATGCCGGGGCATAGTGTTGGAGCTAGTCATGGTTGATCTTAGGTTTGGGACCGTGTGCTTAAAGATTTCCATGATTCATTAGACATCAATTAGAAGGTATAATACTAGTCTTGCACTAGAAGCATTAGTCCTAGGGCAAGCTTTGTCCGGGTACCCCATATTCACATTGATTGTTTCCTCCTTACTCTTTTCTTGCACTCTTCTTTCTTTCATATTCCCCTTTCTTTTATTGCACACACATTGTTTTCTCTCACCACCATTATTTTCACACTAGCTAAGTAGAAACTTCTCTTTACTTGAATCACTACTCCCTGTGGATTCGACTACCCACTCACCAGGGTATTATTACTTCGACAACCCGTGCACTTGCGGGGCACTCGCAAGGGTGTTGTCAATTATATAACATTTGTTGTGTTTATGTAATATTATATATACTCATAAGTACCTTTTGGAATTTTAAGAGGGCATGCTCTACTTAAGCATTCTTCATAATCTTTGAGTCAGATACAGTACCTTCCCAACCAAGTAACACATACGTGAATTTCATATCAAATGTGCATGCAACAAAAATATTCTATGTTGGGTATTATTTTCTCCCACGATACTTGGGAGCTTCTGTATTAGAAACTCTTACACGAATATGTGTACCATCAATAGCACCAACACAGTCCTGTGAAATAATTTAAAATTTTCATTTTCAACATACACATATTAGTACTAAATTTATAATTTAATAAGTATAATTTATTACCTTAAAGTATGGATAAAATCTAGTGTTGTTGAACATTTTGGAAGGAATTTGTACGCCATCGGGTTGTTTTAAGAATTTATCCTCCAACTCTACTATAGCTTGCAACACATTGTGAAAATATTCTAACCGAAACGCCTGAAAAAGAAGGATAACTCATGATGCAAAACATTATGACCTAATAGGTATAGTGTTTTTGCAACTTGTTCTTCAACGGTAACCTGTCTTGATGGTCTAAGACCTCCTTCTCTTACTAACATGTTAGACAATCGTTGAAAGGCTCCACGACTCATCTATATCATATTATGACATAAATTACTTGTAAGTAAATGTGACATTAATCCATCTCGTGCTCGATCTGCTTCAAGTCGGACTTCATGTGGGATTTGGCATTTAGTAAGTTCATCACTGCGTCTTGCATACCAACCAATTATGATGGTGATGTACTCAACTGTTACTAACTAATGTAAGTGCAACAGTTTTATAAACTGACCGTTCAACATAATTAGTGCCAATAGAAGTTTAGCCAACATTTGTTTTTCATCGTCCATCTAAACATAACAAGTTTATCAATTAAAATGCAAATCAAATATAACAACTTCAATAATGAACTGGTTAGCATTTCCATCAAAACCAGATTTCGCACATCAATAATGCAGACTAGAATAAGTTACTTTCAAAGAGTAATAAAAATAAAAGCAATAAGAATAAGAATGACACTAATAAAAATCACCCAAATTGAGCTTCCATTTCTTGCTCATTATGCTCATAAGAAATAAAGGATGGAAGCATAGTTAGTGGGATTTTAATGACAAACTGTTAGCATCAATGTGGGATTGAAGACTTATTTTCTTAGCATGAAAAATTTGTTTTTTGGTTCTACTATAGAATTTCAATGATAGATATTCTTGGTTGTCTTTATGACATAAAAAATCCTAGTGTCAAAAATTAAAAGGAGTACAAATAAAGAAACATCAATTTTTCATTTATCATGGAAGACCGACTTACCTCATTTCTTCCTTTAGTATAATTTGCACTAGTTCCTTTCCCAATACTAAGCTTATATGATTGATTATTTGTGGTTCTACTACAGAATCTAGGCCACTATTTTAAAGCTACTGGAACACTAGAAACCTTTTTATTTCCCATTTCTGCATTATTTCCTAATACTTTTTTGCTTGGATTAAGCTGGTAGTTTCATGTTTTCATTGTCTGAAATTGGATTTGCTTAAGATTTAGACTTTGAAGGGCTATGATTAGCCTTGCAAGTTGTCAAGGTCCATAACCTTTTCAATTTAAACCTTTAATGGCATTTCCAGCACAATACGAAAACCAATAAAGAGAATGCAGCAGATATGATGTCTCACTAAAAAAAAAGATAGATTTCATGTCTTTTATTACAATAACTCTAGATATAGCTGATCATGCCAAAACTATATCTCTCATGATAGGAAACATGACTGGAGTTCATTACAAGTGATTATCACATGCCACACAAAAGGCATGTGGACAGATGTACATTAAAAATAAATAAAAAGATTCATTCTATATTCTTACTGCCATTTAAAATTTCAATTGAAGAAGTTTATAGTCATGCCAATAAAGCAAAATGAATAAGTGCTTACCATATGATAGGTACCATGTAATGCGTTTCCATTGTGAATTAAGCCAAACAAGTGTAGATACAATTAATCAAGATAGAAGTCCACATGATCCTTAACTCAAGGCTATTTATATCCAAATAATTAAGCCTTCACTATTTCTCAGGCATGCTTAATATACAAAAGATAGTAATTGAAAATGGATTATTACACTAAAATAAATCAAAGTAATATACAATTCAAACTCTATATAATCTTTCATAAAAGGCTTTAAATTTTTGGCAATCGACAAAGAGACAGAAGTATCAGAATGAAAACATATACAACAAAAATTTATCGATTATTATAATCCACAAAGAAATGCATGCAAAGGAACCATAAGGGCGACTGAAACTAAAGCATATAAGGATACCTGGAAGTTGTCAAGGCTTAGCTTCTGTAAAATTTTCTATGTCAAGGATTTTTCACTAATTCTGCAAGTAAAAGTTTAACATTTCAACAAGGATTAGCATAAGATGTTTCTACCAAAATTGAAGTAAATTCCCAAAAGATTTTTACTAATGCATTTTCTAGAATAGGTAAATCAGCAAAACTCAATTTCTCAATTTTTTCCACAATCCTCAAGTAGACCAACATTTTTAAAAGTAACAAATTGGTAGCAAAGGGGCACTCCCCACACTAAAGAAACTTTTCCAGTGCTAAGAAATCCAATGCTAAGAATTTCATGATCTCCAGTCTTAAAAAGCCAAAATTTCTCATTCAACACATCATTTGAAGATAAATACCTTCAGCGGCGCTTGCGGTGGCTTCTAAGTGATGGTGGCCTTCTTCAGAACCCTAGCGAAAAAAGAAGGAAAGTGGAAGGCGAATGAAGCCTTCTCTCATTCTAACTGAAAAGTAGGACTTAATAAAGATAGGAATTATACCTATCCATAAGGGTACTTTTGTCAAACAAAAAAAATACCAAATTTAAAACCTCCCCAACCCTCCAATTTGGAGGGTTAAGAAACTTGAGAAAAGTGAAGGTTTTAAAACCTCCACCAACCTCACCCAACCCTTAACCCCCCTAAAAACCCCCTCCCCAAGCATGGGTTTTTAAAAACCTTATCCCCAAAAACCTCCATCCAAGTAAAGCTGAAGGAGAAAAAAAAAAAGGAAAGCATTTTGAAGAAGAGAAGAGAAAAAGAAGGTGTTTCTCTCCCTATATATATATATAAGAGTAGTTGTCGTTGCTACCTATTGTCATCACTGTAGTCATCACCGTTGCCACTGTCATTGCCATCGCTGTCTTTGTTTGTGACTGTTGCTGCTCATCATCGCTATTACTGTCTGTGACACACCCCATGCATAAGTTTTCCGCAAGTGCACGGATAAAATACCCCGGTGACAGGGTAGTCGAATCCACAGGGAATAGTTGTTTAGAAACAAGAGTTATCGCTACTTAGCTAGAATGGGAAACAACAGTGAGTGAAATTAATATATAAATGCAAAGAAAAATAAAAGAGAAAAGAAAGCAAGTAAAAGAAAATAGAGAGGATAACAAATGATAAGATGGGGCACCCGGACAAAGCTCACCCTAGGACTATTATTTCAAGTGCAAGACTAATATTATGTTTCCTAACTGATGTTTAATGAGTCGTGGAAATCCAAAATTACACGGTCCTAAACTTGAGGTCAACCGTGACTAGCACTCTACATTATGCCCCGGCGGAAAAAGATACTCTCAACACCTCACACTGTGTGAGACTGCTTGGGATTCTGGGGATTCCAAGTGATAAACCCTATTCCCTAATATGGACCTAAACCTTTGGTCCAAGCGAAAATCCCCTAATCATAATTAAGCTCCAACACTGAGATTCATTTCAACACTTCACTCTGTTGCTCGTGGAACTAAGCCCTAATGGAGATCATCTCTTAGCATTTCACACTATTGTGACCCAAAGAACTCTTGTAATGTGGAGGTTGGATAAATCACGTCGGAAGGGAAATGGGACATTCCACTACCTCTCGACTCTCTGATAAGTGCTTGTGTTATATTAATACGAAGTATTATTGTCTTACATTGAGCATTACTTTTCTCAGATTTAATCACTAATTAGTGTGTATTTGTGTTTTTTCGTGCATTGTAGGGTTGTGGAGAAGATTTCAAGAAGAAGGAGCAAGAATAGGTCATGAACGCGATTATTGAGGGAGTTCTTCGACCAGTCAAGGAACAAGGCACAAGTCGTGGTCATGTGAGTGTGTGCCAAACTCCAATTGGGGTCGAGTGAATACGTCAATTGGAGGACACAAAGGCAGTCACACTCAAATGTTCCGACTTGTGCAACATTATCAAGAGCTTCGTCAATGTGTTTCATGTGAAGATGCGACGTGATTTACCATTGATTGTGTGTCCAATTCAACGGTCTCGATGAAGAACGATTAATTCGGGAGCATTTCGGCGAAGCACTGTAGCAGGTAATGTAACAAAAACACTGCAGCAAGTTACTGTTCACAGTCTACCGAAAATCAGCAAAACAGAATTTCCACACGGGCGTGTGGAATTAACACACGGGCATGTGGAAATTCTGCAGGCCGTGTGGAAAATCCATAAGGGGCATGTGGAACTCCGATTTTAGCCTATAAATAGCCCATTTTCATATCTATTTGGGGACCCCCTCCCCCCCCTCCACCAATTTTATCTCTTGCCTATCTTTTGGGGGGCTTTCTGCTAGGTTTGGAGAGGTTCTTGGAGGTCTTTGGAGGCGATTATGCTTTATTCGGACTTGTGAACCCTAGGATGCTTGTGTTTCTATAACTTTTATTATGCTTTATTAATTTGATGTTTTTTTATTGAGTTCCAATCTTGCATGCCGATTGTATGAGATTTTCCCTTAGTCATGACACTAGGGTTGAGAATCTATTAGGTTATCCTTTGAGGGTGTGACAATCTCTATAGGCTTAGACTACACAAGGTTGGAGAGGGTTGAGAGGGTGAGTAGAGAGGTTGCGGAACGTCCCCTTTCCCCTCCGGTGTGAATTTCCCTACCTCCGTATCCTAAGAGTTAATCGCGATCGAAGTAGAATGAAGTACTAGGAAATGAACTCCCTTGTAATGGGTTGAGTGAATCCTAGGGTTGGGGCTTAACTTAGATTAGGGTTCTTCCACCTAGACCAAAGGGTTAGAACTATAATTAGGGATAGGGTCTTTCACTCGGAATCCCTAGAACTCCTTGCAATTTCACACGGTGCTAGGCATTAGTATGAGGTACTCCCCTGGGGCTTAGGTGACAGGTCATTGAGAGTGAAGGGTCATAGAGAAGTCTAGAGCCAGGTATAGTGTGGGATTAGTCACGGTTGACCTTAGGTTTGGGACCGTGTGCCAGGGGTCTCGAAAGCCACATGCTTATCCCGCCCGGCCTACAGATACATACATGCTATTCTGAGTAGATCAGTGAGTGGCCGGGGTGATAGCACTAGTGTTATGAGCTGGCAGGAGCTTCTCTATCTATATATTCTATGGCTCAGAGGGTACCACTCCACCTAGGGTATATCCTAGCAGAGTATTTGCGCCATCAGGGCCAGTACCCTAGGGTGGGAGTGATCTTCGCAGGACCGTACATTTCGAGACTTTTGATCGGGACGAGTCTCAGAGACGGAGTGCGAGGGGCAGAGAAGACCAGTGTACCGGCTCCTCTGGGCGCAGATACACTGAGGATAATGGGGATGATCCGCAGAGTGGGATCAGGGACCTATACTTGGATCATACCCCAGTCAGATCAGGCAGAGGGGTCCCAGGCAGCCTTGGAGCCACCACCGACAGACATAGAGGCCGAGGCACCACCCACAGCACCAGAGCCACCCCCGGTGCGCATCTTTTCTCCATCTTGAGGCCAGTACAGATTTGAGCGTCTCGAGAGTGCTGTGGGTATCATGCAGCAGGAGTTGGCCGAGATGAGGGCCGCACAGGCAGCAGGGTTTGCCGAGTTGAGGGCAGCTCAGGCATTACAGTTCGCTCACTTATCAGCACAGCTTGCCACAGTTATACAGTTGTTCGAGCAATCCGTGGTGCGACCCCAACGGGTCTCTTCACCGACTCCACCTCCGTCTCCATCAGCATCAGATCCACCAGCACCAGTAGCAGCAGCAGCACCAGAGGACCCACAGCAGGACACCGACGTTGAGGTGTCATAGTTTTATTTTAGTTTATTTTACGTCTGTTGCATTTTTATTTTCTTATTCTGTTGGACTTGTAGTACCCAGAAAGGACTCTCTTTCTGGGGTTTGCTTTTATTTGTCTCGAGTTGTATTTCATCTTCATATCTTTATATAGTCGAGTTTTATTTTGGTTTTCTTGAGCTATACTGAACCCTTGCGGTATGTATGCAGATGGTCTTGGATGGAAGGAATTTGAGGAATAGTCATAGGCACGGTCATGGGACCATGTATGCTCCACAAAACCATTGAGACTCAACTCTCAATGAACCTAGCTCCATCAAACGCAACACTTGGAGTTCAGGGGAGTAATGTGTCAATTGCCTACTTCCGCACTAATTGTTTTTCATTGTTTTATTTTTATAATGCTTGCATGAGTACATTGGGGACAATGTACATCTTAAGTGTGTGTGTGTGTGTGTGTGTGTGGGGGGGGGGGGGGGGGGGGGGGGGGGGGGTTCACAGTGCACACACCTTTACTTGTGCGTTCAATTGCTTATGCTCATGTAGCCTATGGCGGTTCACCTTAGTTGCAACGTTTGTATTCTTAGAGTATAGAAGAATTTTTAACATTATATCCTATCATGCTCTAGTTTTTACTTTTTAATGAATTTTTGCTCGATTACACCCTATTGCACTACTCACTCTTGAAATCTTTTGGAAACTCAATCTTGAAGTTTTTAAGGACAAGTTTATCATCCTTCTTAGTTTTACTTTAGAAAATTCATATAAAAAGATAAAAAAATATATGAAAAAAAAGGAGAAAAATCTGAGTTTGTAAATAGTTGTTTTCTTTTATGTATGCATTTGGAGTGGAAAGAGCTACCACCCATAAAGTATGAAGCTACTCTTATAAGTCGGATACAAGTTATGCCCTAATGAGAGAAAGAGCTATCTCATGGGATGCGTGAAAGCTACTACCCCGGTAGAAAGAGCTACCTCATCGAAAGAATGAAAGCCGCCTTTGGCGGCCGCCTAGGAAAGGGCTACCTTCGAGAATGTGTGAAGCTACTACTTCCTCTCTTATTTTTCGTATATAAATAAGTCCTTTTAAATAAGAGTTTGAGGAGTACTCGTTGGTTCTCTTGAGTGAATTCGCACACACTTACACGTCTTCGAGTTGTTATCCTTTTTTATTCGTGTTTTTAGCTAGAGTAATGATAAACTTATGCAATGTTTTGATTTCCCCTTGCTTATAGAATGCTTCCTTTGCATATTTTTGCTGAACCTAAGGCCGAGCACTTTCAATTGTTCTTCCCAAGTACTTTCACATTTTATTTTTGCTTGAGGACAAGCAAAAGCTTAAGTGGGGGGGGGTTTGATAAGTGTTTGTGTTATAGTAATGCGTTATTATCTTACAATAAGCATACCTTTTATCAGATTTTATCACTAAATAGCGTGCAATTGTGTATTCTTGTACATTGTAGGTTTGTGGAGCCAAGTTGGAAAAGAAGAACGAAGTTAGGTCGTGTTCGCCGTTGTTGGGAGGTTTTTGGACCAAGCAAGGAACAAGGCACGAACTTGGACTTGTGAGTGTGTGCCAACCTCCTTTGGAGGAGCACAAAGGCAGTCACATTCACAACAAGTCTAACTCGTGTAGCCTAGGAGAACTTCACCAAGAAGGAGATTTGAAGCAATCGGGACGATCTACCATTGATTGTGTGCCCAATTCAATGGCCTCGATGAAGAACAACGTATTCGGGAGCGTTTCGGCGAGTACTGTAGCACCATTATAGCTTGTTACTGTAGTAATTCACTGTAGCAAGTTACTGTGCATTTCTGCCGAAGATCAGGTTTCCAGAGAATTCACACGAGCGTGTGGAATTAACACACGGCCGTGTGAATTATTCCAGCAAGCCAGAGACTTCACACAGGCGTGTCAAAATTCCACGGCCATGTGAAGTAATTTTTCAGGAAGACAGAAACTTCACACGGGCGTGTGGAAATTCCACACGGCCGTGTGAAGCCCCGATAACTTCAAATTTAAAGCCACACTCAGCCTATAAAAAGCCGGATTTGGAGACTTTTTGAATATCTTTTGACCTATCTTTCTCTGAAACTTCGGGGGAGTGCGGCTAGGGTTTCGGAGAGGACTTTGTGGAGGATTGGAGCGCGCCATCAGCATCGTCCTTGACGTCCGATGGCAGCACAAGACCACGGCCACATCATACACGAGGGGGTTTTCATTGATTTTCTTATTTTGTAATTTATTTTACACTTTGATGAACATGTATAGCTCCATGAGGAGCTAAACCCCTCGTGGGTATTCGGACATGTAAAACCCTAGGATCATTATGTTTCTATGACATTGTTATTATGCTTTTCCATTATTGATGAATAAATTCGAGTTTCAGTTTTAATTATCTTTTGCTATTGTTCTTCCTTAGCCGTGACACTAGGGTTGAGAACAATCTAGGTTATCCTTTGGAGGTGTAACACCTCCTATAGGATTAGACTACTTAAGATTTAAGAGGGTTGAGAGGGAGAGTTGTGAGGTAGCAATGTACCCCTTTCCCTTCCGGTGTGATTTCTCCCTACCTCCGTTTCCTTGGATTAATTAGCGGTCGAGATAGAGTTTTAGGGCTCAATCTAGACTAGGGTTCTTCCACCTGGACCAAAGGATTAGAACTACATAGAGGAACATGTTTTATCACTAGGAATCTCTAGAGCTTAAAGCACTCCCACGTAGTGTTAGGGTTAGGAAGATAGACTCCCCTGGGGCTTAGTTGGCAGGTCAACGAGAGTCAAGGGTCGTAGTGAATCCTAATACCGGGACATAATGTTGGGGTTAGTCATGGTTGACCTTAAGTTTTGGGACCGTGAGTTTAAGGATATCCTCAACTCAATTAACATCAATAGGAAAGTATAATAGCATAGTCTTGCACTAGAAGCATAAGTCGTAGGGGTAGCTTGTCCGGATACCCTATTTCATCCATTGCTAGTCTTCTCTTTTAAGTTCTACTTACTTTTCTTTTGTCTTCCATATCTCTATTTACTTTCTTATCTTTTACTCTAATTGCTTCCATAAATTCACTCATCACTTCAATTATTTCTTTTCGTACACCGCATAACAAAATAGTGAATTCTTGTGTTCTAAATCCCTATTCCCTGTGGATTCGACTACCCACTCACCAGGGTAATTTTATTACTTCGACATGCCATGCACTTGCGGTACACACGCAAAAGGTCGTGTCACAGGCCGTGTGGAAAATCCATAGGGGCGTGTGGAACTCCGATTTTAGCCTGATTTTAGCCTATAAATAGCCCATTTTTAGATCTATTTGGGGACCCCCCCCCCCCCCCCCCTTCTATCTCTTGGCTATATTTTGGGAGGGCTTTCAGCTAGGGTTTGGAGAGGTTCTTGGAGGTCTTTGGAGGCGATTATACGGCATCGGGATCGACATCCAATGGAAGAAAGCTATTGGGGGAGCTTTCATCGGCATCGATTCTGTGAGGTGTGCCCTAGGCTTGACAAGGGATTCGTTGGAGAAGACGTGCGGCTCCACAAGACCATCGATACGATCTACAAGGGGGTTTTCTTTATGGTTTTTATGCATATGTTCTTAAACTCGTTATTGATTTTGTATTGCTCCATGGAGAGCTAAACCCCAAGTGGGTATTCGGACTTGTGAACCCTAGGATGCTTGTGTTTCTATAACTTTTATTATGCTTTATTAATTTGATGTTTTCTTATTGAGTTCCAATCTTGCATGTCGATTGTATGAGATTTTCCCTTAGTAGTGACACTAGGGTTGAGAATCTATTAGGTTATCCTTTGAGGGTGTGACAACCTCTATAGGATTAGACTACACAAGGTTGGAGAGGGTTGAGAGAGTGAGTTGAGAGGTAGCGTTATGTCTTGACTGCAAGCGCACGGGTCGCCAAGTAATACCCCTCGCGCAAGCACGAGGGGGTTGTATTCCCAAGGGCCAAGGAACTACTATTACTTCCCCTTCATCTATTTCCTAACCTAGTAATTCGATTATCAAGCAATAATTACAAAATGGAGAAAGAAATAACTATAATGAAATCCGCGCTAGTACTACACACATTTACCAAACAAGGGAGAATCAAACATGCGAAGACGTGATTTGGAAAACGAATCCCCCTAGGGTTGTCATTAAGCCCTGAATTTAGGATGAAATGTTATGATGGTAGTTGGGCCAAGAGATTCCTAAACTAGGTCACCCCGATGGTCATGGTGATAACCCCTAATCCGGTATGAGTATTGGAATACGGAATCACTTCCGCACAAATCCTCACACGATTGCCTTATGCCTAGGGAAATCTCAAATTAGGGTCAAACACAATATCTAGGTTCAACCCTAATGGTTGGAGGGGTACAAATACCCGATGGTCACGGTGTATTCGTACATGTATCCCTTCCAAGCCTAGTGTTTCTAGTACAAGGGCGATGGTCAGGCAACCGAATACAACCTAGAAGTTGAAATACATAGTTCTCATGCAAATCAACACATCAATGTACACAAGGCTTGAACCACAAACTACAATATTCCATAAAAGAAATACAACATCACACAATGCATCAATAAAGATGATCATCCAAATTACAAACAAACAACCCCAAAGTTCATCATGTCCAAATCACAAATAAGTTAGTTCCTCATGAAAGAGGAAAACTCATACAACTCCAAGGAATAACCAAACAAGAAATGAAGCAAGAAATACTCCCTCTAGCCTTGGAACCCCTTGATGGATGAAGACCTTGAAAATATGCCTTAATGTCTTTGATCTTCCCTCCAATCTTCTCCTTCGATGTTGCCTCCCTCTTGGTGAAGCTTTGTGCCGTAGATCGCCGGAAATCACCGCCAAAAGAGGTGGGGCGGCGCCCCAAGAGTCTCCAAGGAAAATCCCCCTCTCCAATGTGCCCTAAAAGCCCTTAAAAACACATTCCAGTGAGCTATGCGGCCTCCCATGTAACCCCGCATGCAGGGAGAGAAAATTTCTGAGAAATCTGAAAATCGCGTAAGTTGCTACAGTATCACTACAGTGCTTTGCTACATGAATCTCCTGACCAAGCCCTTCTTCAAGTCTTCATGCTACAGTACCGCATGCGGCCACCACTGCGCCCGCTTGGTAGCCCACATGAATCTCCTGACCAAGCCCTTCTTCAAGTCTTCGTGCTACAGTGGTTGCTACAATACCCCCCCCCCCGGCTCAGAAACAGTGTTTTCGATGCCGATTTCTTCTAAAATTCTATCATCGAGCTCACTGGGGTCTCATTGGTACCTGTAACATGAAAGAAACCAATTCAGACCAAAAACCGGCGTCAACTCATATAAAAATATGCAATACATATGCCCGAATACATAGGAAATATGTATATTTAAACGTTTATCAAACATCCCCACACCTAAGCATTTGCTTGTCCCCAAGCAAACAGACATGAAGAACAGGGGCATGAAGATAAATGGCTAAATGTACGACCTCAAGCTCAATAGTAAAGAACTCCACAAGCACAAATGGACAGAAATTAAGAAGTGAGCTGTTCAATGAATAGTTAGGTAATATTAGTTTTGTTTCTCCTAGAGTGTCCCCGTGAGTGTGTGCTAACTCCCACCTTGTCCTCCACACCCTGGATTACCCCAGGATGACCATGCACCCCACGCACAATGAATATGGCATTAAAGTGTTAAAGACACCCTCAATACTCAGTTAAGAGTCCTTTGGTTCCTAGATAAAACTTTAACTCATAAGTGACTATGCAGTAAGCTCCAGGGGATCAAGATACTTTATTACTCTCACATATGTACAGATATACACTTGTTTTTTTTTTTCTGAGTCCCCGACTAACATAGACTGCACAAAAATCTTTCAGACGGATGCACATGCTGGCCAGCCACAAGAGCCACCCATCCTACTTGATTACAGTCTACATAGATGCATTCATGCTATACCAGCAGAGGAATACTATCATAGACTCCCTTTTTTTCTTTTTCTCTCTCTTTTTTTTTCAAAATAACAGACTAACTCTCAAGTCCCCTGGTTAAACCCACTACAATAGTTCACTTTAGGCTAAAGAAAACAATGAAGGAACACAAAAGCTCTTAAAAGAGTATTGAAAATAGAATTTAACAGTCTAATGCCAAAATCATTATGATGGGTTGGTTTGAATGTACAAGGTAGAAGTGATCGTGAACATGTATAAAGGTGCACTAAAGGTGAAACAGAACTGCATACAAGTACAGGTAAAGTATAGCTCACAACTATCATTCTACCAAGCTAGGAAGTCCTTAACAATAGAATCATAGCTATCATAGGCAATTCAAGCATGCAATTGCAAAAATTTTCAAAGTTCACTACAATCCAACTCCACCCCCCACTTAAAGATGCACATTGCCCTCAATGTACCTAAGCAATAGAATGCAACAATATATACAATAAAAACATAGTAGGAGGGTTTCGTGAACTTCCCCGAGTCTCAAATAATGGGTCTTGAAGTCCACGAGATCCGGTTGACCACCAAAGATCATGGTAGATATAGGAGACGGGAAGGGTGCTTGATGTCCAAATTCCACCCTGCAAGGTAGAAAAGAACATCAACTCAAGGCATCCATCACACACAAAGAAAATAAAACACACAAATAAACAAACAACTAACATCACAAGAACAAGTAAACAAGAAATGATCCAAGCAAGTCCTTTGTGCAATCAAAAACATGAAGTCCAATTTTCTTTAATGCAAGTGTTGTGGAGGGTAAGAGTTTACAAGGATGCAACAAAATCAGGACAAATACAAGAGAAGAAATGGTTTCTCATGATGGGATATGAATGAGTTCAAGAAGTGCTACAGTAATTACCAAAAATATTTTGCAAGAGCTTCTCTTGTACATGGAGCATAAAAATTTTACAAAGCTTTCAAATTGATCCAAAAACCCACAAAAACAACAAACAACCAATCTCCCATAACATTGGCATCCATTCAACTTGAAGAATAGGAGAAAGGAAGAAGAAACATTCATGCTTAACAACTAGGGTTTAGAAAGGGGTACCTTGGAAAGTTGGTGAAGATGATGGAAAACTGCCAATAAATCATGCAAATTAAGTCCTTGGAAGTAGAATACTTGTGTATAGGAAGAAAAATGGAGAAAAACGGTGAAAGAATGAGGGAAAACGGATGAGAAATGAGAAAGTTATGAAGAAAATGGTGAAGAGGTACCCACTTTAAAGTTCAGCCCGAGTGTCTATGCGGGCTCCTGTGCGGCCGAATAGCAAGCCGCACAAGTCATTAGATTGCACATGCGGGCTCTTGTGCGGCCGCATAGCAGGCCGCACAACTTTTTGGATGGGCATGCAGGCTCAGATGCGGTCAATAAATGGGTGATTTCCAGTTTTTGCATCAAATACTCATCCAAACACCCCAAAATCACATAGAAACAACGCCGAATTCACCCACAACAACCAAAACATGATATTTGATGCATGAAGATGAATGATAACACAAAGAACTCACAAGTACCATGAACAAATACAAGTAAATAAATTATGAAAAATGACTAACTAACAACAATCACACACTTGAAAACAAAGAACACTCAAGCAAACAAACACACCAAAAATACCAAAACACACATGTAATGAAATTTTAATGCTTGGGTTGCCTCCCAAGAAGCGCTTGTTTAACATCATTAGCTCGATGTATTTTACCTCAAGGGGGCTTGAAGATGGTGTGTTTCTCCCGGCTAGAAGTGGCATAAGAACTACCAAGTAAAGTGAAGCGTACCTTCCGGGATGGTGTCAAAGTGGAGACCAAGCATGAGTTACCTTTTGGCCTCCATGGAAAAATCTTGGGCCGGGCATTGCATAATTTAAACTTTGGCGGATCCTTGGATTGCTTGAACCTCCTTCCTGCCTCTACTTTGGTCCCGACAGAATTTCCTTGGAGCATCCACAAGGCTTGTTTTGGCCTCCAAGGGAATAAGTAAGGTTGAAAAAATTTCAAACTCGGCATGGGTGGGTCCTTGGGGGATGTAAACCTCCTACCCACATCTCCTTCTTCAACCAATGTCAATCTTCCTTGAATTACCCACAAGAATCGTTTGGGCCTCCAAGGAAATAGTTTTGGTTGGAGCGTGTCTAACCTTGGCATAGGTGGGTCATTGGATAGCTTCAACCCCCAACCCACAATTTCTTTTGTCCCAAATAATTCTTTCTTGTGCTTGGTTTTCTTGTTAGCTTTTATGCAAATGGCTTGCTCAAGTGCTATCGATGGTGCATTTTCAACTCCTTCAAACTCCAAAATACCAAAGCTCTCTTCATTTTCATTATAGGTTGTAGTTGGGCCTTCCATTATTGGTTTATGAATATGTTGTTCAACCTGGCTCTCTAGCTTGTGAAGAGATGCTTGCACATCCGAAAGTGTGGCATGTATGGCCTTAAATCTAGCTTCATATTTGGCATCAAGGACCAAGTATTCTTCAGATTGGGACCTAGTAAGGTGTCCAACCTGGCTCTCAAGAGAATGAATAGAGGCTTGGACAATCCTTAGAATTGTGTTGAATTCATAAAACCTTTTTTCTATCATCTCAAACTTTGCCTCCGTGGTGATCATGAATTGTGCCAAGACCTCCTCAACAGTATATCTCTTTTCTTGCGATGTTCCATGGTTAGGACTTGGAGGGCAATTTTGAGCTTGCATTTGTCAAGAATAGTGTACCTCGCACAAAAAACAATAAAACACAAAGTGAAACAAAGCAAAACTAAACAAACAAAATAGATAATAAAATAGTATGTACAACAAGAGAAAAGTGGCTAGAGCAATAGACTACAGGTTTTCCTAGTATCCCTTGTGAGTCCCCGGCAACGACGCCAAAAACTTGATGACTTGACCATAAGCGCACAGGTCGCCAAGTACTACCCATCACGCACGCGCGAGGGGGTCGTATTCCCTGGGATCCCAAGAGCTGCTATTACTCCCATCTAGATGACACTGTCTAGTATACCAAATATAGATTTAAAACAAGATAAGAAAACAAATAAAAGAGAAAACTATAAACACATGGACTAAGGCTCACCACATAAGCATACTAAGGAAGCAAGTAACAATGAAAGATGGAGGTCCCCGGGAGAGGATCCCCTCGGGACTACTAAAGCTAGAAGGATACTCGAATTACACAGGTAAAGGTGGTTAGGCCAAGAGATGTCCAAAGGTAGGTCACCCCGATGGTCACGGTGATAACCCCTAATCCGGTATAAGTATTGGAATACGGAATCACTTCTGCCCAAATCCTCACATGATTGCATTAAGCCTAGGGAAATCCCGAATTACCGTCAAACACAACATCTAGGCTCAACCCTAATGGTTAGAGGTGTACAAATACCCGAGGTCCCGGCGTATTCGTACATGTATCCCTTCCAAATTTGGTGTGTCTAATACTAAGGCGATGGTCATGCAACCTAGTATAACCTACAAATCGATACACAGAGTTCTCATGCATACCAATACATCAAAGTGCACCAAGCTTGAACCATAAACCACATAAATACCATACATGTAAATCAAGTATTCATACAAGCAAGTTCATCCCAAGGTTCACCGGATGCCCGGCGACCTTGGGAGTCTAGTTCAACATCAATAAAGAAGAAAGTATAAAGAACAAGAGATACAAGCTAAAGCATATAACAAACTGCCCTAAGATGAAGACTAGAGGTGGTGATGAGAACTTGATGGATCCGCTCCAACAAGCTCCTAGATCTTCTCCTTGATCGTGCTCCTTTTCTCTCCTTCGATTTGCACCCTAGATAAGCCATCTCCCACAGCCTTAAAGCCCTTAAAACCCTAGATGGTGGTGGAGGAGAAGTGGTGGCCAAAAAACCCCAAGAAAAGTGCCCTAATCCTCTTTAAAAACCCATTCCAGCGAGCTATGCGGCCTCCCATGCGGGGAGAGAAAATTTTCCGAGAAATCCCGAAAATCGCGTAAGTTGCTACAGTGGCCGCTACAGTACTACTACAGTATGCATGCATCCTCCACTATGCCCGCATGGTAGCCCGTATGAACTCCCTGACCAAGAAATTCTTCAGGTCTTCGCGCTACAGTGATTGCTACAGTATGAGGTACAGGGATAGGGTCTTTCACTTGGAATCCCTAGAACTCCTTGCAATTTCACACGGTGCTAGGCATTAGTATGAGGTACTCCCCTGGGGCTTAGGTAACAGGTCATCGAGAGTCAAGGGTCGTAGAGAAGTCTAGAGCCAGGTATAGTGTGGGATTAGTCACGGTTGACCTTAGGTTTTGGACTGTGTGCTTAAGGATTCCCACGACTCATTAGGCATCAATTAGAGGGTATAATACTAGTCTTGCACTAGAAGCATTAGTCCTAGGGGGAGCTTTGTCCGGGTACCCCATCTTTATATCGATTACCTCTCTCCTATCTTTATTTCCCTTCTTGGTCTCTTTTACTTTCTTTTATATATATATATTGATTTCTTTTACCATCAATTCCATTTATAGCTAAAATAGTGATAACGCTTGTTTCTATACACTATTCCCTGTGGATACGACTACCAACTCACCAGGGTATTTTATTACTTCGATAACCCGTGCACTTGCGGGATACACGCAAGGGGTCTTGTCACTCACCCTCTTCAATGTCGCTTAGTCTAATCATAATGAAGTTGTAACACCTTCAATGGATTACCTAGATGGATTCTCAACCCTAGTGTCACTCTAAGGGAAAATCAACACAATAAGCATTCAAGATTGAAATCAATTAAATCAGCCATTAAAGAAGCATAATAGAAGTCAATGAAACAAAATCATGCTAGGGTTTACAAGTCGAAACACCCACTAGGGGTTTAGCTCTCCATGGAGCAATACAAAATCAACAATGAAATCATATATAAGTGCAAGCAATCCATAAAGATAACCCCTTGTCATCCGTATCGATAGCCTTCAAGAGCCACCTCGTCTTCTCCAAAGACTCCTCCATCGAGCCTAGGACACACCTCGCTGAATCGATGTCACCGAAAGCTCCCCCCATAACTCTCCTCAGAAGAATGTCAATGTCGATGCAGTAGAACCACTCCTAAAGCCTCACAGAAACCTCTCTAAACCCTAGCCCCGCTCTCCCAAAAGATCACCAAAAGATAAGAAAAAGATCCCCAAATAAATCTCAAATCATGGTATTTATAGGGCTCAAATCGAGCATCCACATGGTCATGTGTAATTTCCACACGGCCATGTGGATTTCCAAAAATTCAACTTCCTGCGCGCTGTGAGCAGTGACTACTACAATACTTGCGCCAAAATTGCTCCCAACTTCATTTGCTTTATCAAGGTCGCCAAGTTGGGTAAACAACCACGCGGTAGATCACATTGCCTCTTGCTTTCAAACACAATGATGAAGCTCTTCAATGTTACACAAGTCGGGCTCTATAAGTGTGACTGCCTTTCTGCCCCTCCAATTTGTATATTCATTTGAGCACTTTGGAGGTTGGCACACACTCACATGTCTACAACTTGTGACTTGATCCTTGCTTAGTCCAAGAGTCTCCTCAACAATTATGTCCATGATCTATTTTTGCTTCCTTTCTTCAAAACTTGTCTCCACAACCCTAAATGCAGAAAAAAAAACACAAATACACACAAGTGATCAAACCTGATAAAACTAATGCTCAATATAAGAACAAGTATACTTTGTATAACTTATACAAGAACACTTATTAGTCTGTTACTATCACCGCTTGTTGTCTTTGGATGCTATAGCCATCACCAATGTCGATGTTGTTTATGTAGCGATAAGTGCTCGTGTATAAGTGATACGAAGTATTCTTTTCTTATATTGAGCATTACTTCTCAAGTTATATCATTAATTCATGTGTATTTGTGTAACAACCACTGTAGTGATCTACAGGAGTAGTTACTGTTCACAGCGTGCCGAAAATCAGAATTCCAGAGAATCCACACGGCCATGTGGATGACCGATTTCAGCCCTTTAAATACCACGATTTCATATTTATTTGGGGAACTTTTGACCTATGTTTCGCCCAACTTTGGAGGAGCTTGCGGCTAGGGTTTAGAGAGAATTTTGCGAGGCTTTTAGAGTGGGTCTACGGCATCGACATTGACATCCCTTGGAAGATAGCTATTGGTGGAGCTTTCATCGGCATCAATTCAGTGAGGTGTGCCCTAGGCTTGACAAGGGATTCATTGGAGAAGACGAGGCGGCTTCACAAGGCCATCGATACGAGCCACAGGGGGGTTTTATTCATGCTTTCTATGCTTATTGATACAAACACTTTGTTGATTTTGTATAGATCTATGGAGAGCTAAACCCTTAGTGGGTATTTGGACTTGTAAACCCTAGGATGACATTATTTCTATGACTTTTATTATGCTTTCTTAATGGATGCTTTTAATTGAGTTCCAATCTTGAATGTTAATTGCATTGATTTTCCCTTAGATGTGACACTAAGGTTGAGAGTCATCCAGGTTATCCTTCAAAGGTATGACAACTTCTATAGGATTAGACTACACATGATTGGAGAGAGCTGAGAGGGTGAGTCAAGAGGTAGCTGAATGTCCCTTTTCCTTTCCGACGTGATTTGTCCTACCTCCACATTCCAAGAGTTCTTTGCGGTCAAAGGAGAGTGAAGTACTAAGAGATGAACTCCCCTGGGGCTTAGTTGCACGAGTAATAGAGTGAAGGGTTGTAGTGAATCTTAGTGCTAGGGCTTAATTGAGGTTAAGGTTCTTTCGCCTAGACCAAAGGGTTAGAGCTATACTTAGGAACAAGGTTTATCAGTTGAAATCCCTAGAACCCCAAGCAGTCCAACATAGTGTGGCATCAAGAGCATTTTCTCCGCCGGGGCATAGTGTAGAAGGTTGACAGGGGCCCGAAAGTATACAGGTTGTCTCAGTAATAAAGCACCCCGGTGAGAGGGTAGTCGAATCCACAGGGAGTAGGGATTAGAGACACAAAAAATTGCTAGATAGCTAGTGCGAAAATATGATGGTGGTGAGAAGAATCAATGTGTGTGCAAGAAAGTAAAAGAGAAATGTGAAAGACAAGAGATTGTAAGCAAAGAGTAAGAAAGAGACAATCAATGTAAAAAGGGGTACCCGGACAAAACCCACTAGGACTAATGTTCTAGTGCAAGACAATGTATTATGCTCTCCTATTGATGTTTAATGTGTCCTTGATATCCTAAAGCACACGGTCCCAAACCTAAGGTCAACCGTGACTGATCCCAACTTTATGCCCCGGCATTAGGTTTCACTATGACCCTTCACTCTGTTGATCTATCAACTAAGCCCCAGGGGAGTCCATCTTTCTAAGCCTCACACTATGTGAAATTGCTTTACGTTCTAAGGATTCAAAGTGATAGACCCTGTTCCTAAGTATAGTTCTAACCCTTTGGTCCAGGTGAAAGAACCCTAGTCCTAATTTAGCCCCAGCACTAAGATTCACTACAACCCTTCACTCTGTTGCTCATGCAACTAAGCCCTAAGGAAGTTCATCTCCTAGAACTTCAATCTACTTCGACCGCTAAGAACTCTTGGAATGCGGAGGTAGGGAAAATTACACCGGAGGGGAAAGGGGAAGTTTCGCTACCTCACCAATGTCGAGTAGTCTAACACTATATGAGTTGTCACACCTCTAAAGGATAACTTAGATGACTCTCAACCCTAGTGTCACAGCTAAGGGAAAATCAATTACAATTCACATGCAAGATTGGAACTCAATTAAAAAAATTAATTAAGAATGCATAATAAAAATCATAGAAACAATGTCACCCTAGGGTTTACAAGTACGAATACCCACAAGGGGTTTAGCTCTCCATGGAGCCATACAAATCCATCAATGTATATGAATAAACAAGAATTGAAAACATATATGAAACCCCCTTGCGATGCATGGTGAAGGTCTTGTGAGGTCGCTCCGTCCTCTCCACCAAGCCACTTGTCAAGCCTAGGGCGCACCTCACCGAATCGGTGCCGACGAAAGCTCCCCCAATAGCTATCTTCCAACAGAATTCGATGGTGATGCCGTGAACTCGCTCCAATCCTCCACAAAGTCCTCTCCAAACCCTAGCCACGACCCCCCAGAAGATAGGCCAAAAGATTCCCAAAATGTCCCGAAAAAGTCCTTTAAATAGTATTGAGTCGCGCTTGTAAATCGGCTAATATTGGGCATCCACACGGCCGTGTGGAATTTCCACACGCCCGTGTGGATTCTCTGGAATTGATTTTCTGGCGTGCAGTGAACAGTAAACTACTACAGAAATTGCTATAATAATTGCTACAGTCTCGGGCATAAAATGCTCCTGATTTCATGTTTTTCATCAAGGCCATTAAATTGGGCACACAATCAACGGTAGATCATGTTGATTGCTTCATTTCTTCTCATTGATGAAGTTCTCCAATGCTACACAGGTTAGACTTTTATGAGTGTGACTGCCTTTATGCCCCTCCAAAGGAGGTTGGCCCACACCCACAAATCTAGACTCGTACCTTATTCCTTGCTTGGTCTAAGAACTCCTCAATAACGGTGAACATGACCTAACTTTGCTCTTTATTTTCTAAACTCACTCCATAACCCTACATGCACAAAAGAACACAAATGCACAACAATTAATGATAAAATCTAAGAAAAGTAATACTCAATGTAAGAAAATAATACTTCGTATTACTTTAACACTAGCACTTATCAAGGGCTAGTTACGGTTGACCTTAGGTTTGGGACCATGTGCTTTAGGATGTCCATGACTTATTAAATATCAATTAGGAAGTATAATACTAGTCTTGCACTTGAAACAATAGTCCTAGGGTGAGCATTGTCCAGGCGCCCTATTTTAGTATCAATTACTTCTCTTATTCTTATTGATCTTCCAACATTCTTTTTATTTTCTTTTGTATTCATACACTAATTTCCCTCACCATCGATTTTCTTCAAAGATAAATAGTGATAACTCTTGTCTCTAAACACTATTTCCTATGTATACGACTACCCACTCACCGGAGTATATTATTACTTCGACACACGTGCACTTGCGATACACACACGCAATTTGGAACCATGTCATGTAGCCACCGTCGCCAACACTAACGAGGGTGGAATATCCCCCGTTTGCCTTCCAACCCTTTCCATTAAGTCAAAGCTCCCTATTGACTCTACCATTGCTGCCATTCTTAATTATGTGATCCCTAGTTCATTCAGCTGAAATAAAGACAATGAGAAAGTCTAGATCTATGTATTCATGGAGAGTGTTGAGCAAGAGAAAGTGGAGACCATATTCAGGCCAATGTTGGTCGGCATCAAATTTCATGATGTCCAAGGAAAAGAACTACAAACTAGCTATACGAAAACAGATCAAGGAAATTGTATCTGAGAAATGTAAGGTGCTCGTGGAGCCAACAAAGGTTATTATCACGCTTCTCAAGGCCTCCAAGGGGAACTGGTTGGATCTGCACCTCAAGGAATATAAGTTAAAGCCAAGTATGGACAAAGATAAAGATCCCATGGCAGGAATTAATAACAAACATGTATGATGAGGTTGATGATTACAGTGATGATGAAGAGTTACAGTCACCATTGATGACAGACCTAGCTGCTTCAAATTTTTGAAAGGATGCAGAGCTGGCGTTCCTCTTCCTCCTGATAGTGAAGGCACTCCCTTTGAGATTGGGAAAGGGAGAATTATAATGGAAGGTAGTAGAGTTACCGTCCTTGGATACAGTTCGATAGCCCAAACATGCATTAGAGCTGCCAAATCTCTTATAAGCCATGGCATTGCAATCACACACGCTGATGCTCGGTTTTGCAAGTCTCGTAACACTGAACTTACACAAAGATTAGCAAATGAACATGAGATCCTAATTACTGTAAAAAAAAAAAAAGTGCAGTCAAAGACTTTGGTTCTCATATGTGTCATTTCTTAAGTTTTAAAGGACTTCTTGATTGAAACCTCAAGTTGAGATTAATGGTGCTTCTAGACCAATACATCAACCACGGATCACCTCGGGGTCAAATTAAAGAAGCTAGGCTTTCATTGTCGTGTTGATACTTTTAGTTTTAGGGAGACCAATGGTGGCATTTCAACTTCATTGAATAATGATATAAGTTGTAGTTCATTCTCATAAACCATTTATTCCAAGTGGTTGGTGCAAATTGTTGTTGTTAATAAAAAAATCTCACGTGCATTAAGAAAAACAATCAAAAGGTAGGTCCCACCATGAAGAGATATACATGGGTATATTGCAAAAATATATATAAAAAGGTATGTCCCACTATGATAATAATAATAATAATAATAATAATAATAATAATAATAAACACCATGGTGGCTATGGAACTTGAAAAATTGAAGAAAGGCCTAAGCAATGACCAACTAGTAATACCAGCTATATTATGCAAAATATATCAAACACTGATGCTGCTAGTAACTCCAAAAGTAAATGACAAGCTGTTATCCTCTTTTTGGTATTAAGGTGCAGCCTTATGACAACATCTAACAACCTACATTTCCCTAGAGAAAACTTATTCTGAAGCAACGACAAAAAAAATGCTTATCTCGAGGCAACGGCAAATTTTGTTCTACAAATTGCAAAAGGATAATGAAATATATATTTTAAGGTGGAAACAAGGCAAGCATATATATATATAAAATAAATAATGAAATTTATTATTCGCAATATTCTTGTCTTTACTTGTACTCGAGCCCCTGATCGGAGGTTCCCAAGATTTTAATCTAGGGTAATTAATAATAGAGGCTTTCCTCTATTAGGAATTGAAAAGTCCACAAAATAAAATAAAAATAAAATAACATTTGTGATTCAATATATCGCCATGTGTCTCTTCACCGACACAACGTCATGGGGTGTATTTTTGAGCCCACAAATTCTGGCACGCCTGGTGGGGACTCTTTTAATTCCTTCTCCCATCTTTAAGGCAAAAGTACAAGTAAAGGCATTTTTCTTATAACTCATGTATAAGAAAATTAATATTGATATTGTTATTGCAGGTAAAATGGCGTTTAAGAGTTCAATAGCACCAGGAAGCCCGAAGCTAACTATTTTCCTTGGGGAAGGATCTGAAGTTCAACTGCCCAATTGTGTTTTCAACACTTGGGTTGCTGGAGCTAAGATAAGATTTGGCACAATCTCCGAATTTGTACGGTTTGTGAAAAAAAATTCATCCTTTGAGGAAAACCTGATGATCCCTCGTTTGCCATCTAAGGGTTGTCGCCCAAATATCATTGTTCCTGAATTTGAGAAAAATATTCCAGATGAAAAACCAAGAACTTCAATCTTTCAGAGGCTATCATGTCTTAAACAGACAGTTTCTGTGAATGATGAAAATGATAAACCCACTCTTACTGTTATTGTCAAAGGGAAAATGTCACGCCCCGACCCGCAGGTCCACGCATGACATACCGCCACGACAACCCAGGGAAGGTCCAACACTGCCTCAACCCTAGGTAGTCGTAAGGCTGACCTGTTCCCTGCACATTACATCTATAATCATAATGAATAACTCAACCATAATTACATATATGACTCATCTACTAATACAAGGTATCACACACTGATAATTATAATAGGGAGTACATAAGGAAGATAATAACAACCACTCCAAATAGAGGGTATACTCCTCATACAAAACCTAGACCAGACTGGCATACAAAGTAGTTTAGATAAAGAAGACATGATAGGGTTAAACAACACATAGTGGATCCCTGATAATACATGCTAAGAAATAGGAACATACATGACTCAAAATAAGAAGACAAGGATAACTCTTGCCAAGCACTTCACTCCTTCACCCCTACGCTGTGCTATCACCTGGGATGAAGAAAGAGGAGGTGAGTAACTAGGTTACTCAATGAGTGGCTAAACATGGGACTATCACTCAAGCATGATCGAATAAGAATGAAATTCCATAAAAATGCTTTGGTTCTCAATAAGAATAAATATACTTTAAAGAACAAATCTCACATAAGAATATAAGCTTTCTCAATAAGATGCAAGGTGAAATCCTTTGAAATCATCAAGAAAACCATACCATTCTGGAATACAATATACGCACATTCTTTTCAATAGTTTCATACATCCAGATGTTTAGAAATAATTGAATCAACACTTCACAAAAAAAAAATCAATACTATCCAGAATGGCCTAAAAAACTCTCCATTTGCTAACTGTGGCCTCAGTTAGGTCTGCAGCTACCAAGATGCGCATATCTTCGCATTGGCCGCTGGGAAGCTCGTGTGGTGACTCCAAATAACCCAACTATATATATCTATGTCAGGGATCTACGCTCCGACCTGACATGGCATAACTGGCTTGACAGTATTCAACGCCACCTCTTTATAGGTCAGCCAGTGGAAACCATCCACTTCTTACTGCAGTAAGTTCTGGAGCTCGGCTCCCATGTCACCATCAAAGTAATTAAACAATAACACAGCCCGTAGGCTCAATATAAACATTACCATGATAGCATAACTCTCAATAAGAGATCATAAATGTTTACAATTTCAATTCTCACTCCAATAGTGAATAGCTTAATCAAAACATTTGCAATGAAAACATTTTCATCCAAATCATCATACAAAAGTATCCTTTGAAAATATTCTTCAAATATAATCTAATCATGAAGAATTCACTTGGTTCACACATGCATTGTTGGTCATCATAACAAGGTTCTCAAAGCACTTAAAATTTCATGATTGGGAACTTATATATCCATGCATTGGGTTTTCAAATCACAACAACATACATATATAAATATATACTTGGAAAATGTTCATGAAATGAACCAAATTGTAAATCATCATAATTTCTAAACTCCATTTAAATCCCTCAAAATATTTGGTGATAATGAGTATATCATTTCAAAGCAAGCACTTAAACATTAAGATCAAACATACATGAATCATAGTACAAGCTTTAGAAATTTCTACTCACAAACTTGGTGACCAAAACACCCCGGTGTTACTTCTCCACCGGCTCTTTGCCCTTACTTGAAGTCTCACCTCCTAGAGGCATTTAAACAACCAAAACAAGCAACCAAACAACATTAACCACTTGATTGACAAAAATGATGGAAAATGCTCAAAATGAAGAAGAATCTCTCATAGGGTTTGCCAAACTCTATAACAAGAAGTTCTAGCAAGAAAAGAGCACTCACAATTCTTAAAATCAACAAGGAAAGCAAGAAAGACCCAACTTGGGTATGTGCTACAGTAATTCCGGGATCAAGTTCAAGGATTTCATTAAATCAAAGCCATACAATTCAATACAATTAATCCTCACAAGATTTACCATCAAAGAGGAAGAAAAGGAGACAAGAATCAATCTCTCATAAGAGTTCACAACCAACCGTAACCATCTCCATCAAGGAACAAGGAAGAAGCAAGAAAAGATGGAAGCTTACCTTGATCCAAGGAATTAGTAACTCAAAGATCAAGATTCCGGCTCAGCAGTCCCCTCTAAAATGGCCTTCAAAACTCAAGAAAAGATAGAGGAAGAAAGGAGGAAGAGGTGTAGGTGTTTTGGGAGAAGAAAGATGAGAAAAAAGGGCAAATCAGGGCCCTAAAAAGGCCAAATCGCGACCCACGCGGGCCTGTGCGTGGTCGCACAGTCCCCCAAGGCTGTGGGGTGTGCAGGTAGGCGCACGGGCGCACACTGGGCCACACACCCCATAGCCTGGTGTGCACAACCTCCTGCGCAAGCGGGCAAGAGGCCACACAGCCCACACATGCGAAAACACCCCGAAACTCACCTCAAATACTCGACACAAGACTCCAAATGTTGGACAAAAAGCCTCAGCCCAAAGCCAAAGAGAAAACAACCAAAATAACTAAGGTAAAGGAGACACTAACAAGGAAACAAGAAGACCGATTACCACAGAAAAAAGTGGGATTTTTTAATCTGAGGAAGCTAAGCCTTGAAAAAGTGTGTTTTCAAGGCTAACACCCAGGAAAGTGAAAATCCCAAATCACAAATTAAATTTTGTGTCATTCCAAAAGCATAAGGATAATCGAATGGGTTCCTTTAGAAACTCATTTGGACCAGTCAACATGGTGAAGAAGATTGCAACCACTGCAGAGCTGCATTACCAGCCATATGGCAGGAAGGAGGTAGACCCCAAAATCTCATAAAATTTCATTATGCAAAAATCTTTATAAGATATACGCAGAATCAAAAAAATTACAATCAGACAAAATGAAGCCAAGGAAATTTTATCAAAAAGAGAAACAATTAATGTTGAAAGCACATAAAACTGTTTTTAATCGAATTACTTTGCCAAATGATCAATTTTCACAACTCCAAGCTTCACAGGGTCAAGCTTCAGTTTCTCACTCAAAGTTTAATCAAAAGAAAAGGAGTGAAGATGAAGAGATGTCAGATGGAGATGTCGAAGTACACACTGTCCATATGATTACCGAAGCTCGAGGATATCCGATAGCTTAATAGGAACAACCAGGACCAGTCACAAGATCTGGTAGACGGGCACTAAATTCTCAAAGCATGGTTAGAAAGGAAGGTTCAAGACATATTCCACATGATACACCAAAAGATTACAAGGGGGCAGATCCTCCAAATGGTGATGATGAAGATCAACTAGCTTTTGCTCTAAACCAGAACAATATCTTGGAAAATTGGGAAGCAAAATACAAGAAGATGAATGAAAATATGATGATGTTAATGGATGCAGTATTCTAGACACAAAAACAGTGGCATCCTTGATGGTAAACCACCCAAACAAGTACAGAGGCCAAAAAATCCATTCCTTAACCAAAAAAGACTGTTCAAGCGGTCAGGCAAGGGGAGATGACAAGCATCCCTATCCAAGAACATTCAGTTGTAATGACTAGGGAGGAGATACAATAGATGGTAGCCACTAAACTAGAAAATGTCAAAAATAGAGAGATAAGAGTTGATAGTGACAAAGCTTACCCTAGTTATCATGATTTAGTACCTTATCCCAAAGGATACAATGTCCCTACATTCAAACAATTCAATGGGATTGGTAATCCTAATCAACACTTAGGTCATTTTGTTACGACATGTGGAGACACAAGCGCAAAACCATCACTTCTCCTTAAACAATTCTCTGCTAGTCTCACAGGAGTTGCATTTGAGTGGTATGCAAGTTTGCAACCCAAATCAATTCAAAATTAGCAATAAATGAAACATGCATTTCGAGTTTGGTTTGGAGGTGTCAGTGATAAGATTACAATAGCTGATCTTGCAGCCACTTGCCAAAACAAAAGATGAGAAAGTAGTTGACTACATTATGAGATGGAGAAACCTAAGTATTAAATGTGAACAACTTTTAGACCAACCTCAAGTAGTGGGATTGTTACTCGGGAACATTGACAGTTGGATGACACCTTTCTGAAGTACATCTGGTATCACAACATTTCAATAGTTGATCTCGCAAGCCAAAAAATTAGAAAGGACTAGCCCACGGCTGTTGTCTAATTTCCAAACTTCCAAGAATGACCTAAAAAGGCAAAAGGTGTCAAGTACGTTGCTACAACCTTCAATGTTGATAAAGGAAAAAACACCATAGAATTATATAAACTAGAACAAACTAAGCCACCCAGCTTAGGTGCTCCTGGAAATGAACCAAGGCCCATTCCCTCTTTGAAAGAGAGAATGAACAAAAAGTACTCTTTTAGAAGGGAAAAAGTACTAAAGATTTTTAAATATGTCATGAATTGAGGCCTGCAATTTCCCGAGTGCAAGAGACCGGAAGAATAGAGTAAGAAAGATCATCCTAATTACTGCCCATACCATAGAGTGTGGGGGCATACAATTGAAGACTGCTATGTTTTTAAAGATTGGCTTGAGCGTCAATATCAAGAAGGCAAGATCACACTCTCCAATAGTGTTCTCTTGCAACAGCCTGCTAAACATATCCGGTATGTGACTACCCCAGACTATGAGGGATCATTCAAAGAGAAAATCACAGTGGTGGGTAATAAAATAATGTTCCCATCAATATTTGATGGTAAACCTCCTTCTGTTCCAAAGGAATTGTGGGAAGTATTCATATCTAAATAGTCAAAGAAGATGTTGAAGAAGTTGGCCAAACTCCTATGAATCAAGTGGAGAAATGTCGAGAAACCCCCTGAAGGGCTTCCAATAAAGCAAACCAAGAAGAAAAATAAGAAGAAGAAGCATAAGTGTGAACACTCAAAGCACAAGAAATCCATCATAGAACAATATATTAATTCTCTCAAAAAATATGGACAGAAGATAAAGGATGTTGATCACTCTTAAAGACTACTACCCCGAGGAGGTTGAAGAGATACTTGAGGAATTAGTTGAAGAAAATGATGAAATAATGCTGGCGGAAACTTGTAGGGCTATTTCTAGAGCTAAATACCCTACATATGATCAAGGTGATGATAAAGATAGTTTTTCTGAGTCAGAAGAACTATATGATCTCCAAGGTCGGCCTTACATCAGTAAGAAGCAAAAAAAGAAGATGGCATTCAAAGAAAGAGTAAAGAAGGCAAATGCCAAACTCTAAGAGCCACACCAGTCAAAAAAGCCAAAGAAACTATACTATACTCCAAAGACCCCGAAGTATAAAGTCCTGAGAAAAGTGATGCCTCCTAAAAACATTTCTTCTTTTATTGAAAAAGTGACGGAGGAATTAACTACTAGGCTAATGCAATTGCATATTACTGACAATAAATGGGATAAATCTGGGATACATCTTCCAAAGTCAACAAGCAAAAATTTTGATTCAGAGATAGTGAATCCTACATTCTCGATTGCAAATGGTACGAACAAATCCATTCCTTCACATATTGAAATCAGAAAAGACAATAGAAAAGAGCTTTTTAATCGAGCTATGGAAGAAGAGCTAGGCTTACCTAAGCCCAAAAGGCCGTGTTTAATGCATTTAGAAAATCACCCAAATTATTGTCCATATCACCGACTTCTTGGACATACTATAGAAAATTGTCAAAATTTTCAAAAATGGCTACAAAATCAAGTCACTATAGGAAACTCGAAGTTGAATGATGATGATTTTGAAGCGAGAGGTGTTTGTTACACCATGGCATGCCAGGAAAGTTCTAATGATGAGTTGAATTTTCCAGATGAGAAGGATGAGATATCATGCCATGTACATCAAATGCAGTTTAGAACTGGCAAGTTACTCCAATCAAGATAGGCTTCCAATTCTAATGATAAAAAATAAAGGAAAGGTGATAGAAGAGGAAAATGTCTCACCAAAGAAACCCTTGAAGAAACCATACTATAATATCATAGCACATCTAAAGAAAGTCCCAACTCTACTCAGCATGTATGACGCACTCATGATATCAGCAAAAGTCAAGGAATCTTTAATGAATGCTCTATAAAATCCTGAGGAGTATCAGGCTTATTTTGCTGAAATAAACATGAGAGAAGCTCTGTACGCAACACATACACTTTCAGTATCATTCACTGATGAAGACTTATTACTTGGAACTGCAAAGCACAATAGACCATTGTATGTGACAGGGTCTTGTGATGGGATAAAGATTAATCGAATTCTTGTTGATCTAGGGTCTTCCTTAAACCTAATGACCCTCAATACTCTTCGAGCATTAGCTCTAGAAATATGCCATTTATCTCCAGAAAGGATCATTATTTAAGGCTTTAATCAGCATAGTCAGAAAGCATTGGGATCTATGACTCTCTAGATCAAGTTTGGAAAGATAATATCTAATGTGAAGTTTCATGTGATTGATGTTGATGCCTCATACAAAGCCTTGTTAGGTAGGCCATGGATCTATGAAAACCGAATGGTCCCATCAACCCTTCATCAATGCATGAAATATATGGTGGATGGAGAAAAAGCAGAATTGATGGTGAAATTCAACCCTTTCGTATCCATGAAATACAATATGAGGACGCCAAATATTATCTTGGTATCTCTAAAGGGGGCAAAACACTAAACTTGATGGAAAAGGCTTTGGCAAAACCATCTAATGCTATGCCAATATCCAAAAAGAAAGAATCAACATTGCCTCACTATGGCAATGGTACTAAATCTTCAGAAGATGAAAGTAACATAAGTGAAAAATAAAGGGTCTATCCAAGAAAGCACATTGCATATCACAAGAGTTCCAGATAGTCTCTGTAAATCCCTATATGATTTGAAGGTTGATACAGTCAAGCAATTGAAGACATTCTATGTGCCAGCTCGAAATAATAATGAAAAAGGTATCCTCTTCCACAAAGTTAAAAATAACAAAATTTCAAATGATGACATTATACACATTGAACAAGAAGAGGATAAGGAAGTCCAACCTATAAACTTCCCAAGCCAGTAACCTAATAAACTCAAGAGGATAGTTGAAGAATTTGTGGGCAAAATAAACTAGACAAAGAAATTATATCAAATTTTTCATCAATTATGGGACCATTCCCATCCTGACAAGAGAGGGGTAGGTTATTTTGAATCTTCCAAGCATTTGTGTCACATAATGGAGTCTAAGAAAGAAGATGTTAAGATGAAAAGTGTACCACATAAATTAAAGGATGATGGTCAAGTAACAATTGATGAGTTAATTGAAATCAACTTAGGAAGTGATGAAGACCAGAGGCCAATTTTCTTAAGTGCACAACTGACGGAAGAAAAAAAAAAGATTTTTTTCAATGCTCTTTTGAAAGAATATATTGACTGTTTTGCCTAGAATTACAATGAGATGCCAGGGTTGGAGAATGAGGTAGTTGTTTACAGACTGGCTATCGATCTCAATATTACTCCAATTAAGCAAGCACCAATAAAGATGAAATTTGATTTAGAAGAGAAAGTAATAGAAGAAACAAAGAAGTTGATAGAAGCAAACTTTATCAGGGAAGAAAAATACCCAAATTGGGTTACTAGTATAGTACCTGTGAAGAAAAAGAATGGCCAAATATGAATATGCATTGATTCCAAATATTTGAATAAAGCATGTCTCAAAGATGATTTTTCTCTACCAGTTATAGAGATCATGATCGACAACACTTCAGGGTATGAGATGTTCTCCTCTATGGATGGATACTTAGGGTATAATCAAATTAAGATGCACCCAGATAATGAGAAACATACTACCTTCCAAACACCTATGGGCATATATTGCTACAGGGCAATGTCGTTTGGCTTGAAAAATCCAGGATCAACATATCAAAGAGCTATAACCAGAATATTTGATAATTTGATTCATTAAGTCATCAAATGCTATGTGGATGACATGGTAGTGAAAACAAATTTAAAAGATAAACATCTTGAATATTTGAGAACTGTTTTCATACGCCTCGGAGAATATAAATTGAAAATGAACCCAACAAAATGTGCCTTTGGAGTCCTATCAGGAAAATTTCTGGGTTTCATTGTGAGACATCGAGGGATAGAAGTAGATCCTTCTAAGATAAAGCCAGTTTTGGAAATGCCACCACCATAAACATTGAACTAGTTGTAGTCTTTTCAAGGGCGTTTAACATATATCAAAAGATTCCATTTCAACTTATCAGGAAGATGCAAGCCTTTTTCGAAGTTGGTCAAGAAAAGTACACCTTTTAAGTGGGATGCTGAATGTTAAAAAGCTTTTGAAGTTATTAAGCAGTATTTGATGAATCCACCAACAATAGCAGCCCTAATTTTAGGAAAGCCACTAATCCTATATACTGCTGCCTTAGAAGGTTCATTGGGAGCTATACTAGCTCAAAACAATGAAGATGGGAAAGAAAATGCATTATATTATCTCAGCAGAATGTTGATAGGAGCTGGAAGTAAATATACACCCATTGAGAAACACTGCTTAGCCCTGGTGTTTGCTGTGAAGAAATTGAGACACTACTTGTTAGAACATAAAATTATTCTCATATCTAAAATTAATCATCTCAATTATCTTATGACAAGGCCATTTCTTACGGTAAGACTTACAAAATGGGCATTGATCTTAATGAAGTTTGATATAACATATACTCCACAAAAGGCTATTAAGGGGAAAGCACTAGGAGATTTCTTGGGGGCACATCCTCTCTCTAATCTCTAATGATTCACCCCTTAATTATGATCTCCCTGATGAAGAAATGCTTATAGTAAAAGATGCAGAATGGCGACTATACTTTGATGGAGCATCGTCCATAAAGCCAGCACTCAGATCTGAGCTTCCACAAATCAAAGCTTGGATAGGACTTGTGTTCGTTACACCAGAAGGAGGAATTCTTAGATATGCACTTTTCCTTACAGAGCCATGCACAAACAATGAAGCAAAATATGAAGCTCTCATAGCTGGTTTGGAATTGGAAATCAAAATGGAAATTCAACATATCAATATATTTGGAGACTCACAACTCATCATCAAGCAAGTCGAAGGAGAATACAATGTATACAAAGCTAAACTTCTTAAATACTATAAGAAGGTCAAAATATTAATGAGAAAATTCCTCAAGTACAACTGGGAAGGGTTTTAAGATCAGAAAATGGAGAAGCTGATTCCTTGCCAAGAATAGCGAAGGTGCTGGCAAATCCAGATCATGATGAAATTCAAATCACTATAAGGAATAGAAGATCCATAATTACATTCCTTAGCGATGTTGAAGAAGAAAATACTGAAGGCAGTACGGAAGTCTTCACCCTCAAGATGCCAGAGGAAGATTAGAGGCAACCATTTATGGAATATTTGAAATATGATAATAAATTGTCGGGCGACAAATCAGAAAGCCTTCAAATAAAACGAAGAGCTCTAAGATTCACCCTCATCAATGACACACTGTACCGTAGGTCATATAATCAACTACTCCTGCGATGTCTTTCATATGACAAACCAAAAAAGGTCATGCATGATATACATTCTGTGATATGTGGTGCACACCAATCCGGACCCAAGATGCGACTTAAGATTAAGCGCATGGGATATTATTGGCCAACCATGATCAAATATTGCATTGAATATGCTAGAAAATGCCATTTATGTCAAATTCATGTGGATTTTATTCACCAACATCCGAATCCCTTACATCCCACAATCTCTTCATGGCCTTTTGAGATATGGGGAACATATGTGATCGGTCCCATTGAGCCTTTATTATCTTCTGGGCATCGATTCATATTGGCTACAACAGATTATTTCTCCAGATAGCCAGAGGCTATTCCTTAAAGAGAAGTAAAGACTGAGAACATCATAAAATTTTTCAAAGAAAATATCCTATATAGGTTTGAGACTCCAAAAAGAATTATCTCATATAATGGCCCCACATTCAGAAGCTTTAAAATTGGAAGATTTGCACAACATCAAAAAATAGATTGGAGGTATACCTCCATCTATAATGCTAGAGCAAATGGGTTGGTGGAAGCATTTAACAAAACTCTCTCAAAATTGATAAAGAAAGCTCTGTCCAAAAATAAAAAGGATTGGCATGATAGACTCCCCGAAATTCTATTGGCCTATTGTACCACGTATAGGACTCCAACACAATGCACACCATACTCTTAAGTGTTTGGAACTGAAGCAGTCCTGCCCCTTGAAATTCAAATACCTTTGTTAAGAATGGCGTTACAGAATAAAATATCTAATGAAGATAATGTTCGACTTCGTATAGATGAGATAGACTCTCTTGATGAAAAAAGGATAAAAGTACAGCATAATCTTTAACTTTACAAAGTAAAGATGTCCCAAGTTATAATAAGTTGGCCAAATTTAGGACATTTACAAAAGGAGAAATGGTTCTTGTCCCCAAAAGACCTATCATCACCAACAAGTGGGCTAGGGGCAAATTCAAAGCAAATTGGGATGGTCCATATGTCATGGAGATCGTCTATGAAGGAGGCGCATACCAACTCATTGACACGAATGGAGAAAGACCCATGCCACCTATCAATGGTCGTTTTTTAAAGAAGTATTAAGCATAATGTAAAATGTTTGTCTATGACAGAACGTCTGGTCCCTTATAAAAAAAAAAAGATGCAGACCGGTCATGTACGATTGGTACGTACTTCCTGAGGCAAAGCATTGACTTTATTATACTTTTGTCTATGATGAAATGCATGTCATGTTATCTCAAAGTTTCATTTTCATGAATCAATAACATGTTTGGCCATGACATATCAAAACAATTTGGAGTTCCTACTTCTCTCACTCAATCTCACTAAAATTTTTCGTGAGAGAAGTATGAAGGCGGCATTTGTTTATATAAAAAAAAATAATAACACATGTCCTAATTTAAATCAAAATCAAAATTATAAAATATGTTCATCTTAATTACATGCAACCAAATCGCAATGGAATTAGGATAAATCTCAAGATTCGTCGAGAACACCGATCTTGAGGCGATCTAAAATGCACAAATTCCAAGATCAGCCGAGAGCACATATCTCGAGGTTATCTAAAATATCTAAATCCCAAGATCAGTCGAGAACATAGATCTTGAGGAAATCTAAAATATTCAAAATCTCAGGATCAACTGGGAGCACTAATCTCGAGGCGATCTAAAATTTTAAATCTTAGGATCCGTTAAGAGAACAGATCTCAAAGCGATATAAAATATTCAAATCATAAAATCAGCTAAGAGTACATATCTCGAGGCAATCTAAAATACTCAAATCCCAAGATCAGCCGAGAACACAGATATCGAGGGGATCTAAATATTCAAATCCCAAGATCAGTCAAAAGCACAGATCTTAAGGTGATTAAAATATTCAAGATCAGCTAAGAACACAGATCTCAAGGCGATCTAAATATTCAAATCTCAAGATGATCCGAACACAGATCTCGATACAATCTAAAATATTCAAAATCTCAGGATCAGCTAAGAGCACAGATTTTGAGGCGATCTAAAATATTCAAATCCCAAGATTAGTCAAGAGCACAGATATCAAAGTAATCTAAAATATTCAAATCACAAGATTAGCCGAGAGTACAGATTTTAAGGGGATCTAAAATTTTCAAATCCCAAGATCAGCCAAGAACACAAAGCTCGTGATCTAAAATATTCGAATCCCAAGATCAGTTATGAATACAAATACCGAAGCAAAAATAAATAAATTAATTAATTAATAAAATTAAATCAAAATCAAATCAGATAAAGATAAAATAATATATTTATTATTATATATATAATAATAATAAATATATTAAATAAAACGTGGAGACGTGGGGTGTGGTCGCCCGACGATCAACTAAAATAGATAAAATCATAAATAATAATAATAATAATAATTAAATAAATAAAATATAATAATAGTAATTGACACGACCCCTTGCGTGTATCCCGCAAGTGCACGGGTTTGTCAAAGTAATAAAAGTTACCCCGGTGAGAGGGTAGTCGAATCCACAGGGAATAGGGAGTTAGAATACGAGATTTCACTATTAAAACTATGCGAAGTACGGAAAAGTGATCAATTGATTCGATGAGTGAATTATGGAAACAATTATACTAAAAGAAGAGAAATGAAATAGAAAGATGGAAGATGAGAGAGTGCAAGTAAAAGAGAATAGAGAGGACTAGTAATGAATGAAGTAGGGCATCCGGACAAGCTACCTCTAGGGTCTATGCTTCTAGTGCAGGACTATGCTATTATACTTTCCTATTGATGTTTAATCGAGTCGAGGATATCCTAAGACTCACGGTCCCAAACCTAAGGACAACCGTGACTAACCCCAACACTATGCCCCGGTATTTGGATTCACGTCACCCTTCACTCTATCGCTCGCACGACTAAGCCCCAGGGGAGTATATCTACCTAAACCTCACACTACGTGGGATTGCTTTAAGCTCTAGGGATTCCTAATGGTGAAACCTGTTCCTATGTGTAGTTCTAACCCTTTGGTCCAGGTGGAAGAACCCTAGTCTAGATTAAGCCCCAATGCATAGGATTCACTTCAACCCTTCAGTATGTTACTTGCGTAACTAAGCCCAAGGGGAGTTTATCTGCCTAACACTTCACTCTATTTTGGCCGCTATGAAATCAAGGAAACGGAGGTAGGGAGAAACCATGTCAGAGGGGAAAAGGGTACATCGCTACCTCACAACTCTCCCTCTCAACCCTCTTCAATCTTAAGTAGTTTAACCCTAAGGAGTTGTCACACCTCCAAAAGGAAACCTAAATTGTTCTCAATCCTAGTGTCACATCTAAGAGAAAACATTAACAAGATGAAATTAAGGGGTTTACAAGTCCGAATACCCTTAAGGGGTTTAGCTCCTCATGGAGCTATACATGTTCATCAATGTATGAAAGAAAGCACAAAATAAGGACATCAATGAAAACCCCCTTGCGTATGGTGTGGCCGTGGTCTTGTGCGGCCGTCGAACATCGATGACGATGCCGATGACGCGCGCTAAACCTCCATGAAATCCTCTCCGAAACCCTAGCCGCACTCCCCAAGTTGAAGAGAAAGATAGGTCAAAAGATCTCCCAAAAGGTCTCCAAAATCGCCTTTTATAATGTTGAATCACGGCTTTAAAATTTGACTTATCGGTGGCTTCACACGGCCGTGTGGATTTAACACACGGGCGTGTGAAGTTTCTGTCTGCTGAAAAATTAATTCACACGGCCGTGTGTTATTTCCACACGCCCGTGTGAATTCTCTGGAATTCTGAATTTCGGCCGAAAGTGGACAGTAACTTGCTACAGTGTTTTGCTGCAGTGACGAGCTACAGTGCTACTACAGTACTCGCCCAAAACGCTACCGAATCCGTCGTTCTTCATCGAGGCCATTGAATTGGGCACACAATCAATGGTAGATCGTGCCGATTACTTCAAGTCTCCTTCTTGGTGAAGTTCTCCTAAGCCACACGAGTTAGACTTGTTGTGAATGTGACTGCCTTTGTGCCCATCCAAAGGAGGTTGGCACACAATCACAAGTCCAAGCTCGTGCCTTGTCCCGTGCTTGGTCCGAAAACTTCCCAACATCGGTGAACACGACCTAATTTCGTTCTTCTTCTCCAATTTAGCTCCACAAACCTTCAATGCACAAGAATACACAAATGCACGCCATTCAGTGATAAAAACTGATAAAAGATATGCTCAATGTAAGATAATAACGCTTCACGGTACTATAACACAAGCACTTATCAAATCCCCCCACACTTAAGTTTTTGCTTGTCCTCAAGCGAAATAGAACATGAAAGTACTTGGGAAGAACAATTGAAAGTGCTCGGCCTTAGGTTTACCAAAAGTATGCAAAAGAAGCATTCTACAAGTAAGGGGAAATCAAAACATTGCATAAGGTTATCATTGCTCTAGCTAAAAACTCGAATTAAAAAGGATAAAAAAAAAACTCGAAAATGTGTTAGTGTGTGCGATTTCACTCAAGAGAACCAACGAGTACTCCTCAATCTTTTGTTAAAAAGGACTTATTTATATACAAAATTAAAAAGAAGAAAGGAAGTAGTAGCTTCACACATCCTTGAAGGTAGCCCTTTCCTAGGCGGCTGCCAAAGGTGGCTTTCACACTTTCGAGGAGGTAGCTCTTTCTACCGGGGTAGTAGCTTTCACGCATCCCATGAGATAGCTCTTTCTCTCATTAGGGCATAACTTGTATCCAACTTATGAGAGTAGCTACATATTTCATAGGTGGTAGCTCTTTCCACCCCAAATGCATACATAAAAGAAAACAACTATTCACAAACTCATATTTGTCTCCTTTTTTTTCTTTTTCATTTTTCCACTTGTTTTCATTTTCATCAAAAAAAAATTTTTTTTTTCATATTTTTCTCTCCTTATATATGCATTTTCCAAAGTAAAACTAAGAACAACAATAAACTTGTCCTTAAAAACTTCAAGATTGAGTTTCCAAAAGATTCCAAGAGTAAGTTGTGCAATATAAGATAATCGAGCAAAAATTCCCTAAAAATTCAAGTAGAAACTAGAGCATGATAGGACACAATGTTAAAAATTCTCCTAAACTCTAAGAATACAAATGTTGCAACTAAGGTGAACCGCCATAGGCTACATGAGCATGAGCAATTGAACGCACAAGTAAGTGTGTGAGCAAGGTGAACTCCCCCCCCCCCCCCCCCCCCCACACACACACACACACACACTTAAGATGTACATTGTCCCCAATGTACGCATGCAAGCACAATTATAAGTAGCAAATAAAAACAAATAGTGTGGAAGTGGGCAATTGAAACATTACTCCCCTGAACTCCAAGTGTTGCGTTTGATGGAGCTAGGTCATTGAGAGTTGAGTCTCAATGGTTTGTGGAGTATACACGGTCCTATGACCGTGCCAATGACTGTTCCTCAAAATCCTTACATCCAAGACCATCTGCGCACACATACACAAGGGTTCAGTATAGCTCAATAAAACTCGAGTATATAAAATATGAAGCAATGAATACAACTCGAGATAAAAGAAAAGCAAAATAAAAGATAAACTCAGAAGGATAATCCTTTCTGAGTACTACAAGTCCAAAATAAAATAAAAAGTACAAAAAATGAAAATCAAAAGCAATAAAAACTAAAACTAAGACGCCTCGGTGTCGGTGTCCTGGATAGTGGCCTCTGGTGCTACTGGAGGCTCTGGAGATGTAGGTGGATCTACTGATGCTGGAGGAGATGGTGGTGGAGGAGTGGGGTCTCTGGGTCGGACCACAGATGGTACTGACACGGCCTTCTCTAGAAGTCTCTGTATGGTGTCAAGCCGTGCCATAGTCTCTGCGTGTTGTGCAACCTGTGCGGCCCTGATCTCGGCCTTCTCTGCCTGTAGCACGCCCACTGCGCTCTCGAGGCGCTCCAACCTGTCCTGGCCCCGAGATGGTGAGAACATGCACACCGGAGGTGGCTCTGGCGCGGTGGGTGGTGCCTGTGTCTCTATATCTGTCGGGGGTGGCTCTAACGCTGCCTGTGACCCCTCGGCCTGATCTGTCTAGGGTATGATCCATGTGTAGGTCCCTGGTCCTGCTCTGCGGACCATCTCCATTTGTCTCAATGTCTCAATACTAAGGGGGACTGGTGTACTGATCTTCTCGGCCCCCCGAACTCCATCTTTGAGCCCCAATCCAATAATCAGTCAGGTGATGTACGGGCCTACAAAGATAACTCCGATCCTGGGGTACTGACCCTGGTGGCGGATATACTCGGCCACAATGTGCCCAAGGTGGAGTGGCTCGCTCTCCACCATCGAATACAAGTACAAGAGCTCCTGACGGCTCAACACCCCTGTACTGTCCCCTTTGCCACTCACTGACCTGCTGAGTACGGCGTGGATGTATCTGTGAGATGTCCTGGTCAAGCAAGTGGCCTTAGAAACCCCAGGCTCGTACTGGCCCTAACCACATAATCGACTATATGCGCGCTGGGGGGTCAGGGTGACAGGGTAATCTGTGAGGAGCAGTGCGTACTCCTCTGTCTTAGTGTACACCTCATCGTATAACCCCATCCGCACTGAGAACTGGGTCATGCTCAAAGTAAAATGTTGACCGAGGGCACGGAACTGAACAGTAGAATCTTCAGTGAAGCTGTCGTAACCCCGATCGAACTCAAATAATGCCAGAACCTCTAAAGTAAGTGACCTGATCGCGGGATCTCTGATAGATAATAGACGGCTCCAGCTACCAACCGCGAGCAACTCCTCAATCTCATCGGCAATAGCATCTCCTCCTTGCACTCCTCTAACTGCACTCAAATCAGCGTATCGCGTCTGTCCGAATCGGAGTGTGGACAATCTATCAAACCTAGTCTGGTGCTCAGGTATACTGAATTCGGACTCCGCTGGAGGGGGTGTAGGCTCGCGAGGACGCTTACCGGCCGATTTCTTAGACTTAGAAGCCATATCTGCCAAATTGCAAAAGAAAATTTTAAAAATCAGTTCAGAAACTCATTCTGCAGAAATCCACACGCCCGTGTGGAGCTTCTGGCGGATAGAGCATCACGGCCGTGAGACTAAAATTCCAAAATTTACAACTAAATTCATTCTATATTCATCTAAAACATGTTTGCAAACATAATAAGCATTTAAAACAAGCGAAATCATCCAATAGAACGAATCAAATTAAGAATTGATGAAGAAAAAGGCTTGAAGTCCTTACCGACGAAGTGGATGAAGAAATGCTTTAAAATCGGCCGGAAAAACTCCAATAACACCTCACAAATCCTCTGAGACGATCGGCAAAGTAATAGAGAGGGTAGAGAAGAGTTTAGAATGAAAATGTCAAGAGGCACAAGTGAAAACTTAAAGAAATCGAGCGGCTTTTGACGTTTTGGGAAATCACACGGCCGTGTGGAAATTCCACACACCCGTGTGCCTATGAAATTAGGGTTTACAGGGGCCATCACACGCCCTTGTGTGCATTCTATTCACTCTCTGGGCAACCCCACACGACCGTGTGAACAATCCACACGGCCGTGTGCCTTCACAGGGGGGATCCACAGGGGCCCTCACACGGCCCTGTGAATTCATGGGAAAATACAGAAGATCTCTGAAAATTTTCACACGGCCGTGTGGAAATTCCACACGGCCGTGTACCCAACCTGGCCAAGAACACAAGGCCGGCAACAGGGGCCAACATACGCCCCTGTGGTCTCTCTGACTTGCCCGAGAAACACTAAGTATTTCACACGGCCGTGTGAATAATCCTGACAGGCTCCCCGAAAGTGCACGGGTTGTTGAAGTAATAAAAGTTACCCCGGTGAGAGGGTAGTCGAATCCATAGGGAATAGGGAGTTAGAATACGAGATTTCACTATTAAGACTATGCGAAGTACAGAAAAGTAGTAATCGATTTGTGTGTGAATTGCGATAACAATTATACTAAAGACAGGAAATTAAATAGAGAAGGGTGAAAGATTAGAAATCGCAAGAAAAGAGATTAAAGAGGATTTAACAATTAATGAAGTGGGGTATCCGGACAAGTTATCTCTAGGATCTATGCTTCTAGTGCAAGACTATGCTATTATACCTTCCTATTGATGCTAATTGAGTCGAGGAAATCCTTAGAATCACGGTCCCAAACCTAAGGTCAACCGTGACTAACCCTAACACTATGCCCCGGTATTAGGATTCACAACAACCCTTCACTCTATCGCTCACACGATTAAGTCCCAAGGGAGTACATCTACCTAAACCTCAAACTACGTGGGATTGCATTAAGTTTTAGGGACTCCTAGTGATTAAACCTGTTCCTATGTGTAGTTCTAACCCTTTGGTCCAGGAGGAAGAACCCTAATCTAGATTAAGCCCCAGTGCATAGGATTCACTTCAACCCTTCACTCCGTTACTCGCGTAACTAACCCCAGGGGAGTTTATCTACCTAGCACTTCACTCTATCTTGACCGCTATTAAATCAAGGAAACGGAGGTAGGGAGAAATCACACCGGAGGGGAAAGGGGTACATCGCTACCTCACAACTCTCCCTCTCAACCCTCTTCCAAAAAGTCTCCAAATCGGGCTTTTATAATGTGGAGTCACGGCTTTAAATTTGCTGAAATCGGGATTTCACACAGGCGTGTGAAAATTCTGGAAAACTGATTTTCGGCCGATTGTGAACAGTAACTTACTACAGTGTTTTTGCTACAGTAATTGTGCCGGAATGCTCCCGAATTCGTCGTTCTTCATCGAGGCCGTTGAATTGGGCACACAATCAACGGTAGATCGTGTCGATTGCTTCGAATCGCCTAGTTGGTGAAGTTCTCCTTGTTGGCATGAGTTAGACTTATTGTGAATGTGACTGCCTTTGTGCCCCTCCAAAGGAGGTTGGCACACACCCACAAGTCTATGCTCACGCCTTACTCCTTGCTTAGTCCGAAAATCTTCCCAACAACGCCAAACACGACCTAACTTCGTTCTTATCCTTCATTTTATCTTCACAACCCTACAATGCACAAAAATAAACAATTGCACACTTTTTAGTGATAAAATCTGATTAAATTAATGCTCATTGCAAGATAATAACACTTCGCATCACTATAACACGAGCACTTATCAAATCCACATGGCCGTGTACCTTTCACAAGCTTCCCCACAGGGGCACCCACACGCCCCTGTGTATTCTCGGGAAGAAGGGGTTTTTCTCTGCAGAGTTTCACACGGCCGTGTGGAATTTCCACACGGCCGTGTGCCTTGGCACAGTGGCACTCACAGGGGCACTCACACGACCCTGTGGACTCTCTGGAAAAGAGTTTAAGTTCTGCAAATTTCCACACGGTCGTGTGCCCCTTCTGAGGTTGTTCACAGGGGCATAGACACGCCCCTGTGCCCTCACTGGTTGAGATCTAATTGATAACACACGCCCATGTGGAAATTCCACACGGCCGTGTGTTTTCTCTGGTTTACTTAGAAAAATTCACAAACTCTTCCAAAAATTCAGAAACTCTTTTAAACCACTTAGAGCCTGCACAAATCATAAAAACACGACCAGAGACCATTGAAAACACACTCAACCGACTTAAACTTCATTAATTAACATTAAGGCACACGAAAACGTCAACAATCCACACTAAAAATCGCAACACATGCATTAAAACTTCAGGACACCAAAACTAAGACTTTTATTCAACCTAAAACTAAACTAGGTCCTAGAAAAACTGTAAAAACTTGGGTTGCCTCCCAAGAAGCGCTAGTTTAACGTCACTAAGCTTGACGTACCTGATCTTACCTTACGGGGGTTCATGAATGAAGGTTGCCCTCTTCCCTACAACCTGAAAACATGCATTACATAGTCTTTGTAGAGTAGAGGGAGAGTTGTCGAATTTGTTACCACAAGAGGGTGTAACACCCTTACTTCGTGAATGCTCATCCCCTTTCTTGTTGGGGTTCTTCTTGTGGCATCTTTTTGACCTCTTCATCCTCCGAACCATCTTCTTCATACGCTCCTTCTCCATCTTGATGTCTATCTTGACTGGACCAAGTGCAAGTACTTCTTCTTCTTGTATCTCCATGTCTTGGTCCGGCCACCCTTCATATGGATCCGGGTTTAACATTTCCTGCACATATTCATCAATGCAATCATCAGTAACATCAAGATAATAAAGAGTGTCATCAAAGTCAAGAGAATGTCTCATGGCTTCAGCGAGGCGATAAGTGAGCTTGTCATCTCTGACTCTGAGTGTGAGCTCTCCACCATCCATGTCTGTCAAAGCTTTGGAAGTGCGCAAGAACGGCCTTCCAAGAATCAACGGTACTTCAATATCCTCATCCACATCAAGCACAACAAAGTCCACCGGGAAGATGTACTTGTCTACCTTCACTAACACATCTTCCACAATACCCCTCGGATGCCTCACCGATCGATTCGTGAGTTGAAGTGTCATCCGAGTCGGTCTAGGCTCGCCCAAGCCTAGCTTTTAGAAGAATGTGTAGGGCATGACGTTGATACTTGCCCCGGAATCAGCCAATGCCATCTCTTCACCCAAGTTGCTGATGTTGCAAGGTATGATGAAACTCCCAGGATCTTTCCTCTTACTCGGCATGTTCTTTTGTAAGACGGCCGAGCAATTAGCATCAAGAACTACAGCTGCACTTTCCTTCAACTTCCTCTTATTGGTTAAGAGATCCTTTAGAAACTTCGCGTACTTGGGCATTTGGGCTAATGCTTCCGCGAATGGTATATTGATGTGTAATTGTTTGAAGATGCCCAGGAATTGCTTGTATTGCCCATTGTCTTGGTCATTCTTCAACCTCGAAGGGTAGGGGATCCTTGGTTTGTAGGGTGGTTGACACACCCTTTTGCGTGTGTGTACCGCAAGTGCACGGGTTGTCGAAGTAATAATTACCCCGGTGAGTGGGTAGTCGAATCCACAGGGAACGGAAGTACTAGTAATGACTGATTCTTAGTTATCTAGTCGGAACAATAATATGGAGCAATTGAATGTAATATGTAAAATAAGAAAATCGCAAGAAAGAAAACAAATAAAAGGAAAAGGTAAAGGAGATCTCAATCAATGAAGATGAGATACTCGGGCAATGATCCCCCTAGGTCCTATCATGAAGTGCAAAACTAACTAAATGCTTCTAAACCAAGTTCTATGAGTCGAGGTAATCCAAGAACAATCGATCCCTGCTTCCAGGCCACCGATACTAGTCCCCTACAAGGTCCCAGCAGAGAATTCACTCAATCTCAACACCTCACACCCTATATGACCGCAATGAGTTTTAGGGATACCTAAGAGTGAAACCGATTCCTAAAATTAGATCTAACCCTACTTCTAGGCGAAAGATCCCTAACCCCTTACAAAAGTCCCGGCGGAGAAATCTATCAATCTCACACCTCACACCCCATATGGTTGCATAAAACTTAGGGAATACGGAGATAGGAAACACTCAATCGGAAGGGAAAGGGGACACTCCTCTATCTCAAGACTCACCCTCTCAACCCTCTTTAATCTTGTATGTTCTAATCCCTAATGGAGATCTCTCTCTCACCAAGGAAACAAATCAAGCATACCAAACAACCATACGAATTAATAAGGCATGCAAGCAATGATTAAACAAGATTAAAACTCAAATAAACTTGGAATTAAAAGAAAGCATAAAGAAAGTCAATACATGAATCGAAACCTAAGGTTCACATGCCCAAGTATCTACTAGGGTTTAGCCCTCCATGGGACTTATTACAAAGCAAAAGATAATGAAGTAAAAAGCAATGTAATCCATGAAAATAAACCCCCTCAAATTCGTGATGATAGCCTTGATGAATTGTTCAACGTCTCGAAGGAACCTTCTCCGAAGCTAGGTCACCAATGGCTCCCCGATGCTATCTCGTCGAAAGATCTATCGAAGTTAGTGAAGAACAACTCCCAATATCGCCAAAGACCTCGTCCTAGAAACCCTAGCCGCTCTTGCCTTCAAACGTGCGAAAAAAGTTATAAAAGAACCAGCGAGAAGGGCTATTTATAAGCCTGAATCGCGCCAACTGCGTGTCTTCACGCGACCGCGTGAGATCCCACGCGATCGCGTGGGCTGCAGAATTTCCACGCGGTCGCGTGAGATTTTGACGCGGTCGCGTGAACAGTAATTTTGCTACAGTACTGCTACAGTGAAATGAACAGTGTTTTTGCTACAGTACTATTCATAAATATGATCCAAACTCTCTCATATTGAGGCCACATGGTCGGGCACACGTCCATATGGTGAGTTATAAGATTTCTTCTTCTTCGAATCATCATTTGAGAGCTTTAACTATCTTCACACAAGTTGGGACATGAAGGTGTGACTGCCTTTGTGCCCTTCCATCACACAAATCATCTTGAATTCTTAAGGAAGTTGGCACACACCCTCATGTGCATGATCCCCTCTTGTGCCTTGACACTTGTGTTGTACAAAAGCTCCCAACAATACGTCTTTATAACCCATCTTTGCTTCCTTTTCCTCCTTTAACACTTCCACAACCTAATTGCATAAAAGAACACCAAAATACACTTTATGAGACATAATCAATGGTAAAATGATGCTCAATGTATGTAAAACAAGTCGGTAAAACATGTATATTCAAGCACTTATCAGTGGTGGTGCCACCTCTTTCTCTTTTGGTGCTTCTCCCCCTACTTCTTCCACTTCGGGTGCTTCTTTTGTCTTCTCTAGAGGGAGAGTTCTCTCAACCTCTTTCCCACTCCTCAAGGTGATTGCCTTTAGTTACTCCCTTGGGTTAGTCTCCGTATTGCTAGGCAAGCTACCTTGAGGCCTTTCCGCCAATGTCTTCGCAATTTGCCCCACTTGATTTTTCAAATTATGTAGAGAGGCGGTGTGATTGCGAAGAGTAGCCTCCACCGACTGAAATCTAGCATCCGACGAAGAAACAAACCGTGTAAGGGCTCTCTCGAGATCGGTCATCTTCCCTTCTAACCCTGTCACTCAGCTCTCTAAGTTCGGAGCTTGTTGGCCTTGAAATCCCGGTGGTGTATTATTTTTCTATTGTGACTGCCCTTGATTGCTCCAAGAGAAATTTGGGTGGTTCTTCCACCCCGGATTGTATGTTCCACTATACGGGTTGCCTTGGCCTTGTCCTCTATAAGCATTACCAACAAAATCAGCCTGCTCCACCACACTAGTACCTCCAATAGCAATCGGACAATCACTCGAAGCGTGACCTCCCCCACAACCGTTACATGTAGTGATGGTCGCAACTCTTGGTGAAGCTAAAGCATCAAGCTTCCTACTTAGTGACTCTACTTGTGCCGCCAATGATGTAACCGCGTTAACTTCATGAATTCCGGCAACCTTCTTTCTGTCCCTTGAATTCCATTGATAGCTATTCATAGCCATCTCCTCTACAAGGTGTTGGGCTTCACCGGGAGTCTTGCTTCCTAGAGTCCCTCCGGCCGCCACATCTAAGAGTTGCTTGGTACTCGGATTTAACCCATTGTAGAAGGTTTGAATGATCATCCACTCGGGAAATCCATGTTGCGGTCACTTGCGAAGGAGCTCCTTGAACCTATCCCATGTCTCAAATAGAGACTCCAATTCCATTTGCACGAAGGATGATATTTCATTTCAAAGCCTTGCAGATTTCCCCGGAGGAAAGTATCTAGCCAAGAATGCCTCGGTCATCTCCTCCCACGTAGTGATGGATGCTCTCGGTAATGAATGAAGCCAATGTCTTGCTTTTTCCTTCAATGAAAATGGGAAGGCTCTCAAACGAATTACGTCGTCCGTTACTCCATTAATCTTCAACATGTCACACACTTCAAGGAAATTCTCTATATGACTGTTGGGATCTTCATCGGCCAGCCCATTGAATTGTGCGGACTGTTGCAACATCTGTATGAACGACGGCTTCAACTCAAAATTTATTACCGTGATTGGGGGCCTCACAATGCTCGATTGGGTCCCCATGACTGCGGGTTTAGCAAAATCGGACAATGTCCGTTGTTGTTCATTCTGTTCTGCCATTATGTCTGACCCTTCTGTCTCAATATTGGCTTGACTTGAAGCTTCTTGCACAGGTTCCTTCCCTTTACGATGTGTTCTTCGTCCAATATCCGGGTCTCCTTCAACAAGAATCGAAGGGTTCCCACGGCTCATAACCTGTAACCGAAAACCAAGAAAAGAAAAATAAGAACAATGGTAGATAAAGAAAATATGAAATAGAATGCGAAGTGAATAGCTAAACTAGTGAAAAACAAATATCTAAAACGCCTATTCCCTGGCAGCGGCGCCAAAAACTTGACACGACCCCTTGCGTGTATCCCGCAAGTGCACGGGTTTTTCGAAGTAATAAAAGTTACCTCGGTGAGAGGGTAGTCGAATCCACAGGGAATAGGGAGTTAGAATACGAAATTTCACTATTACAACTATGCGAAGTATGGAAAAGTGATCAATTGATTAGATGAGTGAATTATGGAAACAATTATACTAAAAGACGAGAAATTAAATAGAAAGATGGAAGATGAGAGAGTGCAAGTAAAAGAGAATAGAGAGGACTAGTAATGAATGAAGTAGGGCATCCGGATAAGCTACCTCTAGGGTCTATGCTTCTAGTGCAGGACTATGCTATTATACTTTCCTATTGATGTTTAATCGAGTCGAGGATATCCTAAGACTCACGGTCCCAAACCTAAGGACAACCGTGACTAACCCCAACACTATGCCCCGGTATTTGGATTCACGTCACCCTTCACTCTATCGCTCGCACGGCTAAGCCCCAGGGGAGTATGTCTACCTAAACCTCACACTACGTGGGATTGCTTTAAGCTCTAGGGATTCCTAATGGTGAAACATGTTCCTATGTGTAGTTCTGACCCTTTGGTCCAGGTGGAAGAACCCTAGTCTAGATTAAGCCCCAATGCATAGGATTCACTTCAACCCTTCAGTATGTTACTTCCGTAACTAAGCCCCAGGGGAGTTTATCTGCCTAGCACTTCACTCTATTTTGACCGCTATGAATTCAAGGAAATGGAGGTAGGGAGAAACCATGTCGGAGGGGAAAGGGGTACATCGCTACCTCACAACTCTCCCTCTCAACCCTCTTCAATCTTAAGTAGTTTAACCCTAAGGAGTTGTCACACCTCCAAAAGGCAACCTAAATTGTTCTCAATCCTAGTGTCACATCTAAGAGAAAACATTAACAAGATGAAATTAAGATTGAAACTCAATTTTATTCATCAATAATGGAAAAGCATAATAACAATGTCAAAGAAACATAATAACCCTAAAGTTTACAAGTCCGAATACTCTTAAGGGGCTTAGCTCCTCATGGAGCTATACATGTTCATCAATGTATGAAAGAAAGCACAAAATAAGGACATCAATGAAAACCCCCTTGCGTATGGTGTGGCCGTGGTCTTGTGCGGCCGTCGAACGTCGATGATGATGCCGATGACGCGCGCTAAACCTCCACGAAATCCTCTCCGAAACCCTAGCTACATTCCCCAAGTTGAAGAGAAAGATAGGTCAAAAGATCTCCCAAAAGGTCTCCAAAATCGCCTTTTATAATGTTGAATTGAGGCTTTAAAATTTGACTTATCGGGGGCTTCACACGGCCGTGTGGATTTAACACACGGGCGTGTGAAGTTTCTGTCTGCTGAAAAATTAATTCACACGGCCGTGTGTTATTTCCACACGCCCGTGTGAATTCTCTGGAATTCTGAATTTCGGCCGAAAGTGGACAGTAACTTGCTACAGTGTTTTGCTGCAGTACTCGCCCGAAACGCTCCCGAATTGGGCACACAATCAATGGTAGATCGTGCCGATTGCTTCAAGTCTCCTTCTTGGTGAAGTTCTCCTAAGCCACACGAGTTAAACTTGTTGTGAATGTGACTGCCTTTGTGCCCCTCCAAAGGAGGTTGGCACACACTCACAAGTCCAAGCTCGTGCCTTGTCCCGTGCTTGGTCCGAAAACTTCCCAACATCGGTGAACACGACCTAATTTCGTTCTTCTTCTCCAATTTAGCTCCACAAACCTTCAGTGCACAAGAATACACAAATACACGCCATTTAGTGATAAAAACTGATAAAAGATATGCTCAATGTAAGATAATAACGCTTCGCGGTACTATAACACAAGCACTTATCAGTAATAATGATAAAATAATAATAATTATAATAATGATAAATAAAATTATTATTAACATATATATAGATAATATAAAATAATTAAAAATATAACAAAATTAAAAAAATAAATAATAATAAAATAATTAACTATAAAATTATTATTATTATTATTATAACAAATAACAAAAAATAAATAATTATAATAATATAAAAAATATTTAAAACAATAAAAATAAAAATAAAAATAAAGTGAAATATAAATATAAATGATGATGATGATGAGCTTGTGTGTGTCGTGGTTCCCCATGGGCAACACAACTCCGGTCTACGAAAGAAAAACCGGAGAGAAGTTCGAAGAAGAGCATGGAAGAAAGAAGATGAAGGAGAAGCAAAAAAAAAAAAACATTTTAAAGAAGAGAAGAAGAAGGTGTTTCTCTCCCCATATCTACATATATATATATATATATATATATACATATATATATATATATATATATATATATATATATAAACGAGTAGTTGTCATTGCTGTCTTTTGCCATCACTGTAGTCATCACCGTTGCAACTGTCATTGTCGTCGCTGCCTTTGTTTGTGACCGATGTTGCTCATCATCATTGTTGTTGCTGCAACGTTAACGAGGGTGAAATATCCCTCGCCTGCCCCCCATATTTTGTCACTGCGTTTGCTGCATTTGCAGCGGCCGTTACTACGTTGCCGAGATTGCTGCAGTTGCTGTTGCCGTTGATACACTGTCGTCGTTGTTATCTGTTGTTGTCACCGCTTGCTGTCTTTGGATGCCATAGCCATCACCGATGTCGTTGTTGTTGATGTAGCCACAATCACCAATGCTAACGAGGGTGGAACATCCCTCGTTTGCCTTCCAACCCTGGCTATTAACTCAAAGCTCCCTATTGATGCAACCATCATTGCCATTCTTAATTACGTGATCCTCAGTTCATTCAATTGAGACCAAGATAATGAGAAAGTCAAGATCTATGTATTCTTAGAGAGTGTTGAGCAAGGGAAAACGGAGACCATATTAAAGCCAATGTTAGTCAGCATCAAATTTCATGACATCCATGGAAAAGAACTATAAACTGGCTATACCAAAACAGATCAAGGAAATTGTATCTGAGAAATGCAAGGTGCTGGTGGAGCCAACAAAGGTTATTGTCACCCTTCTCAAGGCCTCCAAGGGGAACTGGTTAGATCTGCACCTCAAGAAATACAAGTTGAAGCCAAGTATGGACAAAGATAAAGACCCCATGGCAGGAATTAATAACAAACATGTATGATGAGGATGATGATTACAGTGATGATGAAGAGCTGCAGTCACCATTGATGACAGACCTAATTGCTTTAGATTTTTTAGAGGATGCGAAGTTGGCATTCCTCTTCCTCTTAACAGTGAAGACACTCCCCTTGAGATTTGAAAAGGGAGGATTATAATGGAAGGCAGTAGAGTTGCCATCCTTGGATACAGTTCGATAGCCTAAACATGCATTAAAGCTACCAAATCTCTTATAAACCATGGCATTGCCATCACACTCGTTGATGCTCAGTTTTACAAGCCTCTTAACATTTACACGAAGATTAGCAAATGAACATGAGATCCTAATTACTGTAAAAAAAAGTGTAGTCGGAGACTTTGGTTCTCATGTGTGCCATTTCTTAAGTTTTAATGGACTTCTTGATCGAAACCTCAAGTTGAGATTAATGGTGCTTCCAGACCAATACATCAACCACGGATCACCTCGGGGTTAAATCGAAGAAGCCAGGCTTTCATTGCCGTGTTGATAATTTTAGTATTGGGGAGACCAATGGTGGCATTTCAGCTTCATTGAATGATGATATATGTTGCAGTTCATTCTCATGAACCATTTATTCCAAGTGGTTGGTGCAAATTGTTGTTGTTAATAAAAAAAAAAGTCATGCTAATCTTTATGTTTCAACAACTTGTACATTTCTCCACTACTGAAAAAAGTTCATGTATCAAATAAAAACTATATAATTGTCATAAAAAATGATGATATATTAGAGAAACCAACAGTGCATGATTGGAAGAAGATCGTGAGATGGGAAATGGTATGTTAGAGTGATCAAGTGCATGCATACTCACATGTTCGTAAGCTGGAAATAAAACTTTAAACGTGCTTATCTATATATAAATTATAATAATAATAAATAAAAGAATAAAAGCATGCTATATACTCACATGCATTAAAAAGAAACCATCAAAAGGTATGTCCCACCATGAAAAGATATACATGGGAATATTGCAAAAAAAATACAAAAAGGTTGGTCCCACTATGATAAGTAAATAATAATAATAATAATAATAATAATAATAATAATAATAATAATAATAATAATAATAAATAATAAAGGCGTATTAAGACTAACGTGACCATTGGATTGCGTCATAGTGACAGAACAAATGACAATATCATTAACAATGATACAAAGACCGTGGTGGCTATGGAACATGAAGTAATGAAGAAAAGGCCTAGGCAAAAACAATTGGTAACGCCAGCTATATTGTGTAAAATATATCAAACACTGATGCTGCTAGTAACTCCAAAAGCAAATAACAAGTTGTTATCCTCTTTGGTATTAAGGTGCAGCCTTATGTCAACATCTAACAACCTGCATTTCCTTGGAGAAAACTTATTCAGAAGCAACGACAAAAAAAATTCTTATCTCGAGGCAGTGGCAAAATTTGTTCTACAAATTGCAAAGTGATAATGAAATAAATATTTCTAGGTGGTAACAAGGCAGGCAACATGATGACGAGTCACAGGCAACGGTATATGATATATGTATATAAATGATGTAATATATATATATATATAATAAAATTTATAATTCGTAATGTTCTTGTCTTTACTTGTACTCGACCCTTAATCGGAGATTGTCAATATTTTAATCTTGGGTAATTAATAATAGCCTCTATTAGGAATGGAAAAGTACACAAAATAAAATAAAAACAAAATAACATTTGTGATTCGATATATCGTCTGGTGTCTCTTCACCGACACGGCGCCATGGTGTGTATTTTTTAGCCCACAAACACCAAGAAATCTAAACGCATAAAAAGAAGTATGGAAACCTCCTCTAGACTTGTGATTTCCTTGAATGGATGACTTCTCTGAGTGTTCACTGATGATGATGCCAGGATCTTTCCACAAACGACTCATTTGATGCCTTGGACCTCCAACTATGTTCCTTCTCTTTTGCTTGTCTCCCTCTTCGTGAAGATGTACAATAGAGTTCCAAATCACTGCCAAAGGGCAAACAAGAGCCCCAAGAAAGAAATAAAGTGGCGGCCCAAAAGGGCAAGAGAAGAACTCCCTTCAAAACCCGCACATCGTGCTTTTATAATGAGATATTCAGTAGACACACCAACATGGATCACCCCATGTAATTTTTTTTTGTTACTATAGTCCCGTGCTACATTATTTTTTCTACAATACACAACCTAGCACAAGGCCGTGTGGTTAGTGGTATGGCTTGTGACTGCCCCTGCACTTTTCTGGTTATTGAAAATCTTCATGAAACCTTTTAAAAGATGTACGCATGATCATTTGATAACTCCCAGGCCATGTGTACAGTTTGTCACGCCCCAACCCATGGATCCCACGTACGGCATACCACCACGACAACCCAGGGGAGGTCCAACACTGCCTCAACCCTAGGTAGCCGTAAGGCTAACCTATTCCCTGTACAATACATTTATAACCACAGTGCATAACTTAACAATAAATACCTATATTACTCATCTACTAATACAAGGTATCACACACTGATAATTATAACAAGGAGTACATAAGGAAGATAATAACAATCACTCCAAATAAAGGATATACTCCTCACACAAAATATGGACTGGACTGGCATACAGAGTATTTTAGATAAAGAGGACATAATAGGGTCCTACAACACATAGTGGATCCTTGATAATACATGCCAAGAAACAGTAACATACACAACTCAAAATAAGAAGACAAGGGTGACTCTTGCCAAGCACTTCACGCCTTCACCCCTACGTTGTGCTATCACCTGGGAGGAAGAAAGAGGGGGGGTGAGTAACTAGGTTACTCAGTGAGGGGTTAAACATAGGACTATAGCTCAAGCATGATTAATTATAAATAAAACATCATAAAAATATTTCAATTCTTAACAAGAATGAAAATACTTAGAATAACAATTATCACATAAGAATAGAACCTTTCTTAATTAAATACAAATAGGATTTCTTTGAAATCATCAAGAAAACACATACCATTTTGGATCTAATATAAGCACAATTCTTTCAATAATTTCAATTATGAAGATGCTCAATAATAAGTAATTTAGCATTCACAAATCATTTATTTTTAGAATGGCCTCGAAAACCCTCCATCGCTAACCATGGCCTTGGTTAGGTCTGGAGCTACCAAGATGAGGGTATCTTGGCATTGGGCGCTGGGGAGTTCGTGTGGTGACTCTGAACAACCCAACTATATCCATGTCAGGGATCTACGCTCCCACCTGACATGGCGTAATCATTTTGACAGTATTCCACGCCACCTCTATATAGGTCGGCCCGTGGAACCCATCCACTTCTTACTACAGTAAGTACTGGAGCTCGGCTCCCATGTCACCAACAAAGAATTTAAACAATAACTCAGCCCGTAGGCTCAATATATACATCATGATAGCATAATTCTCAATAAGAGATAATAAGTGTTCACAATGGCAATTCTCACTCCAAGAGTGATTGATTTGATCATAACATTAGTAATGAAAGCATTTTTCCATCAAAAGTATCACACAAAGGTGTCTTTCAGAAATACACTTCGAACATTGCATCAACACATTGAAATTCAACTTGATTTCACATGCCTTTTGATCATCATAATGGAAACATCAAATCTTTTGAAAATGCATAGTTTGAAGCATATATTTCGAACATAAAGTTCCAAACCATAAGTAATATATAAACTTTGCAAATATCCATGAAATATGCCAATTTATAAATCATCATGATTCTAAATTTCAATTTAAGCTTTCAAAGAGGTTTAGCAATAAGAAGTCTATAATTCAAAGCAAACAACTCAAATATCAAAATAAACATCATGCATGAATCATAGTCCAACTTTGGTAAATTCCCACTCACAAACTTGTTGAGCAAAATGCCTCAGTGTCACTTCTCCACCGGCTCTTTGCCCTTACTTGAAGCTCACCTCCGAGAAGCAATCAAACAACCAAAATAAGCAACCATACATCATCAAACACTTGATTAACTAAAATGAAGGAAAATGCTCAAAATGGGGAATGGTTGCTTCTAGGGTTTGCTAAACACCATAGCAAGGAGTTCTAGCAAGAAGAAGACCTCTCACAACTCTTAAAACTCACAAGCTTTGGTTGGTGCTACAGTAATTCCGGGATCAAGGTGATGAGGGTTCTAGGATTTCATGAAGCCAAAGCCATACAACTTAATGCAATAAATACTCACAAGATTTACCATAAAAGAGGAAGAAAAAGAGGTAAAAACCATGCTCTCATAAGGGTTCACAACCAACCCTAACCATCTCCATCAAAGAACAAGGAAGAAGGAACAAAAGGATGGAAGCTTACCTTGATCCAAAGAATGAGCAACTTGATGAACCAAGATTCAAGCTCAAAAATCCATTCTAGAGCAGCCTTACAACCCTTTGGGATGATGGAGGAAGAGAGGAGAAGGAAATAGAAGAGTTTGGGAGAAGAGAATTGAAGAAAAGAAGCCAAAACCCGAGTTTTATAAGCCAGGACGCATCGGTGTGCGGGCTATGTGCGGGCGGCACAACGCTCGCACACCCAGGCAGAAGGGTGTGTGGGTGGTGTGTGGCCCCGCACACCAGCCGCACACCCCTCTGCTTGGGGTGGGCGGCCTCTGTGTGGCCCCACACAGAGGCCGCACAGCCCCCAAGCAGGCTGTGCGGCCTGTGCACAGCCCACTCCCTCTCTAAACTCTTCCAAAACACTCTCAAACACCCGGCAAACAACTCCAAAGGCTCGGCAAGAAATCTCAAAGAAAACTCAAAGGGGAAACAACCACAGCATCTAAGACAATCGAAACAACAAACAAGGCAAAGAGGACCGAAACACCACACAGTTGTATGGCTTAATTTGCTTAATAAACATCCAATGCTTAATTTGTAATTGCTCTAATTTTATTATAGATTCTATTTGTTGTTTACCATAATATCTATTTGGGGAGTCTCCTAAGAGTAATAATCTTACTTTATTAACAAAATTATAAGGGTTATCACGTAATTCAATATCTCTAGAAAAATTTTGGGGAGAATTTAACTTATAGGTTTCCTATACCTATAACGTATATTAGGGCTCCACATACCCAACAATCTCCCACTTAGAGACTAATCTTCCAATATAATTAGATCTCTTATAACCCTCATCTCTGTAGCTAAGTTGATGCTCCGAGTGTGGCGCCTCCTCTTCATCAAGTAACTTGGAGGGCAACTGAGCCCATGCATAGCCTCAGTTTTTGGATGGTTACTTTCTTTGTCAACATGTCTGCTGGATTCTCTACATTAAGTATCTTCTGCAATGCTATTATCCCATCCTTAATCAACCCACGAATGTGATGATATCTTAATTGGATGTGCTTGGTCCTAGCATGAAATATTGGATTATTTGCAAGATGAATAGCACTCTTAGTATCATTGAAAAAATGCACCGCTATTTTGTTCTTTGCCCAATTTTTTCAGAAAATTCTTCACCACATCATATCTCTTACTGCTTCTAAGATTACCATAACGGCCATTTCACAGCTTTCCAATGCTCTCCTCCTGGATATGCCATATATCTGCTCATGACTCCCACTACATAAGCTATATCTAGTCTTGTACACACCATATCATATATCAAGCTTCTAACTGTAGATACATATGGCACTTTAGACATGTGCTTCCTGTCTTCATCTGTTGTTTTTTTTTTTACTACTCCTTAGATAGCCTGAACTGATTTCCCAAAGGGGTACCTCTGGGCTTTGCATCATGGAGACTGAATCTGCTCAATACCTTCTCAAAATACTTCTCTTGGGATAATTCTACAGTTCCCTTAGTTTTATCCCGAGTAATCCTTATCCCCAGTATTTGCTTTGCTGCACCTTTATTTTAAACCGGTTTGACATCTGTTTCTTCAACTTATTAATCTCCTTCATGTTGGAACCTGCAACAAGCAAATCATCCACATATAGTAATAAGATGATATAACAACCATCAAACCTCTTCAAGTAGCAACAATGGTCCATCTCACATCTAGTGAAACCATTGTCACATATGAAGGCATCAAACTTTTTATACCACTGCCTTATAGCATACTTCAATCTGTTGATCATATATGCAGCTATGTTGATTGCATTTGACCAAAAATTTTTTGGTAGCCCTGCATGTAATCTCATGCTTCTTACCCTTTTGTTCAAAGTCATGTTCATCCTCTCAGCAATGCCAGTCTGCTCAGGTCTTCCAGTTACTGTTTTGATCCCTTTTTTGCACAGAACTCTTTGAACTCTTGGTTGTCATACTCTCCACCATTATCTTTTCTCAGACTTTTAACACTCAATCCAGTTTGATTTTTCACCTCTGCTTTCCATTTCATAAAAGTAGCAACCACATCAGATTTATTCATAAGAAAATAAACCAATACCTTTCTAGTGGAATCATCAATAAAGGTGATATAGTAGCGTGAGCCTCCAAGAGATCGTACTGGGGTTGGCCCTCATACATCACTATGCACCAACTGTAGCTTTTCTACCTTTGATGTTCTTGAAAACTTTGAGAAACTGACTCTTTTATGCTTCCCATAAATATAATTTTCATAAAGACTACATCAACTGACTTCCAATCTGGTAGCTTTCCTTTTGATACTAATAGTTTGATCCTTTTCTCACTCATGTGCCCAAGTCTTCTATGCCATAACTTTGAATCAACTGAAGAATCTGCAACTAATATTGTATCTTTGCTCTCTGAAGTCATGTATAATGTTCTCACCTTCCTGTCTTGTGTCACAATCATGGTTCCCTTGGTTAATTTCCATGATCTTCCTCTAAACACTTTGGGCTATTCGGCACTGCTAATCTGACTCATGGAAATCAAGTTCCTTTTCAGGCCTGGGACATGTCTTAATTCTTGTAGCTTCTATTGTGTTCCATTGGTAGTTCTTATGTGAACTTCACATTTCCCCACAATCTCCAAAGGTTCATTATCAACAAGATAAACCTTTCCATATTTTCTTGTATCATAATTATGTAACAATTCTCTACAAGGTGTTGAGTGAAACGATGCACTTAAGTTTAGAATCCATGACTCAATAGGATAGTCAACACAGCAAACAAAATCATCCTCAACATCTTCACTAGCAAAATTTGCAGAATCATCATCTTTTGGGTAATTGTTCTTATTCGTTTTTGGTGCCTTTCACTGACTACTAAAGTGGCCCTTCTATTGCAATTCCAATAGTCAATATCTTTGCGATCTTTTTTCTGGCCCATTCCTTTCTATTTGGATCTACCATGATTTTGATTCTTACTCTTCTGTTTGCTTCTTCCTCTGCTTTATCTGCTCAAAGCTAATACCTACGATTCTCCTGGTTCTTTTCTACAAATATTCTTCCTCAGAATCAAATCTTGGACATCATCCATCTTTAATTTTGTACTTCCTGACAAACTACGCACCGTAGTTACTGTCGTAGGCGAACTCTTTGGTAGGGATGATAGCAAAATCATCGTCTTTACCTCATCCTTAGACGTGATTTCCACCAAACTTAATTGATTTGTAATCATATTAAATTCATTGATGTGATCTATAACAAACACATCTTCTACCATCTTTAAATTAAATAAATGATGCATTAAATATACCTTGTTCGAGGTGGATGATATCTAGTACATATTTGATAACGCTTTTATCTGATCCATGATTGTCTTCTCTTTGATGATATTGAAAGCCATGTTACTCGCTAGTGTCAGAAGAACCACTCCAAGTGCTTAGCGATCAAATAGATCCCAATCCGCCTGCTCTATCTTCTCTGGCTTCTTCGCTGATAATGGTTCATGAAACTTCTTCTGGTAAAGATGGTTCTCTATCTGCATCTTCTAGAACTGATGTTCTTATCATCAAATTTATCAATTCAAGCCTTACCTTCTTCCACCACTACTCCCACTCTTCTTCTCGAACCAAGATCTGGTACCAACTGTTGAGAATTGGATTCCCTCCTATGATCGAGAGAGAAAAGAAAAAAAAAAAGCAGAAGCAATCACAAGAAGACAAGATTATATTAGATTAGTGTATGTTCAGCTCTTAGTTAGTTTATGAGACCTTGCATGTCTATAGGGTCTCTGCCCTATAGGGTACGGGGTGTGACACATACAAGTTCCAAAAATTTAAATTTAAAATAAAGAGTATAATATTATAAAAGATACAATTCTTCGGATTAGGGTGATTCAATAAAAACTTAATCCAAAACTTTGCATAATATAAAAAATACATGTCTCATAAATTATGTTTGCAACTAAACATCAGTGGTCATTTATTTGTACTCTTTGACCCAAGTCATAATTTCAAAGGTCATTTATTTATATATGATGACCTAAGTTATAATTTTAGAGGCCATTATTGTTTCACCAATGAAACAGTCCAAAACTATAGCCTCTTTTACAAAACTTTCATGTCAATGACACATCTCTTGCGTGCATGTACCGCAAGTGCATGGTGTCAAAGTAATAAAATAACCATTGAGTAGGGTAGTCGAATCTATAGGGAACGGAAGTATTAGTAGTAACTATTTCTCGGTTATCTAGTTTGAATCATGATAGTGATGGAATGAACTCAATCGCATGAATATGAAAATCACAAGCAAGCAAAGGGAAAGTAAAATAAGGGAAGTCTCAATCAATAAAGATGAGGTACCCAGGCAATGCTCCCCCTGGGATCCAACATGAAGCGCAAGATTTACTAAATGTTTCTAAACCGAGTTAAATAAGTTGAGTTAATCTAAGAACAATCGGTCCCTACCTCCAGGCCACCAATACTAGTCCCCTACGAGATCCCGATGGAGAAATCGCTCAATCTCAACACTTCACACCACGTATGACAGCAATAAACTTTAGGGATACCTAAGAGTACAATCGATTCTTAAAGATAGATCTAACCCTACTTCTAGATGAAAGATCCCTAACCCCCTAGAAGGTCCCAGCAGAGAAATCTCTCAATCTCACACCTCACACCAAATATGGTTACATAAAGCCTAAGGAATCTGTAGATAGGAAGCACTCATCGGAAGGAAAGGGGACACTCCACTATCTCATGTGTCACTCTCTCAACCCTCTTCAATCTTGGAGTTCTAACCCTAATGGAGATCTCTCTCTCACCAAGGCAACAAATCATGCAATACAAATCAATCACAAGGATTAATACGACATGCAAGCAATGAGAAAACAAGATTGAAACTCAAATAAACTCGGATTTAATAGAAAGCATAAAGTAAATCAATACAAAGATATGATCCTAGGGTTTAAATACCCAAATACCCAATAGGGTTTAGCCCTCCATGGGGCACATTACAAAGCAAATAATAACGCAATGAAAAGAAATGAAAACCATGGAATAAAACCCCATTGAATTCATGATGATGGCCCTAATGGGTCGCTCAACGTCTTGAAGGATCCCTCTCCAAAGCTAGGTTGTTGAAGGCTCCCTTGATGCTATGATGAAGAAAAGATCTATCAAAATTGGTGAAGAACGCCCCCCAAATTCACCAAACACCTCCTTTTCAAAATCTAGCGGCTTCGTCCTTCAATCGCTAGCAAAAAGTCCACAACAAATAGGGCAAAAGGGTTATTTATAATCATAAACCGCGTCTATCATATGCCTCTATGCGACTGTGTGAGATTTCATGCGCCCGCGTGAGCTACAGAAATTTGCACACGATTACGTGGAATCTGCATGCGGCCGCATGAACAATGTTTGCTACAGTACTATTACAATGCTTTCCTCAGCACTTTGCTATAATTCTCTTCATAAGCATGGCTCACACACTCTTCTTTTTAGACCACATGGTAGGTTATGAGGCTTTTCGTCATCAAGTCATTGTTGGGAAGCTTTTGCATTCTTCACACAAGTAGGGACATGGGAATGTGACTGTCTTTGTGCCCTTCCAACTTAAAGCCTAGCTTGGATTCTCTTGGAAGTTGGCACACACCCCCATGTGTATGAACTCCTCTTGTGTCTTGATCTTTATGTTGCACAAAAACTCCCACAAGGTGCCTTCATAGCCTATCTTTGCTCCCTTTTTTCTTCATTTACAACCTTCACAACCTATTTTCACAAAAGAATACCAAATGCATTTTATGAGACATAAACCATAATAAAAATGATGCTTAATGCATGTAGAACACATAAATAAATATGTCTACTCAAGCACTTATCAGTCAACATGGTAAATTTTTAACCCTTATTGATAGGGTTCTTGCGTAGTTTATATGGAGACTATAAAACAATCATATACAAAATAATTTAAATGCTAACGTTCATCATGTTCATAAGTTCAAAACTAAATCTTAGCAAACACGATAATAGCAACAAATAATTTCCTTGTCGAGGTCAAAAGAATACCAAGATTTATATTCAAATAATTTTTTCTCGTTTGCATGATCCCAACTTCTAGGGAAATACTCCACTTATTTTCAAGTAAATAAATAAGAAAATAAATAGTTAACTTAGAATTTAAATAAGTAACCAAGAATAATTAATTTATCAAATAATGAGTAATTAAATAATTATTGGATAAACATAATCGTAAGTGTCAAAAACTTTATTGTCACGCCCTGGCCCGTGGGCCTAGCACGTGCCAACCGCCACTGTAACTGAAGGAGAGATACACACACTGCTCAACCCTCAAGTCATTGAAAGACTAACAAAACCCTAGAATGAATACCACTGAATAGAATATAAAAAATAAATAACACATAGATACACAGGGGAAGCAACAATATCATAAGTCGATAGTAGAGTTCAATGAAACAAGCTAGTCACTAATACAACAAAGTTTCCAAGAAATTAGACCATCATACAAATCATGCATATAGAGTTCAAACACAATAGTGGATCATGTCCTTATACAATGAAACATGTTCAAAGAAACATACATAAGACGGGAAAAAAATAGGATAAAAAGATAATATCGAGCACTCTGCCTGGCCGCAATGCTATTGGCCCTGCTAGAGCCAGGAAGGGAGAGAGAAGGTAAGTAACCTAAGTCACTCAGTGAGTGAGTTAGCACAATTCTGATAGAGTATACCAAAACAATTGATAAAATCTACAAAGCTAGGCTTTTGCCATAATACATAAAGATTAGAACATTTTTAGCATATAACAGGATGTGTAAGAAAACCATAGATAGCATATATAAATTCTTTTGCTCAATAGAGGGTGTTAACATTCATAACTCGTGAATGGTATAATACAAGTTTTTAAACAAAAAAAAACTGGGTACTCGTCATCAAACCAATTTACTTTTCAAATAATTTACAAGCTAACACATCTCAAGGTTTACTTTGCATAAAAACATATGTTCTTTAAAAATAGGAAGTTTGCATCTCAAGCAAACATGTAGTGGTCCAAAAATCTCTCTAAACTTTAGCCATGGCCACGACTAAGTTCGGAGCCATCAAGGTTCTCATGTCCTTAACGTTGACCCATCGGTCGACTAGGTGGTGACTACGGCTTCCCAATGAACATGTAATCAGTATTCTACACTCCAACCTGAATTGGACCAATAACTCAGCCGGTCGTCCATGCCACCTCAATAGGCTGGCCGGGAAGACAGCCTACGACAACAGGATGTAACCGTAAAAAAAATGCAATACATGCATATCTTCTCATAGAGTCCATATCCAGGACAACATTCAAACGCAAAGAATAAATGACATTACCCCAAATATCAATGCTAGAAGAATGCTTGATTAACTAAAGTGTCATAGATTATTTCAGCTCAAAATATAGGTATAATCATAAACATATTCAGTTAAACATCAAGAGTTGCGTATACGGCTCAATAGCATAGGAATTTCCTTCCAAGCCGATTGAAGCATGTATTCAATACTATAAAAACCATGAAATACTTTCAAACAGAGTAATCAAAATCTTTAGATAATTAGTGTGGGCACCCGCAAGTGCATGGGGTTGTCAAGTAGTACCCTGTGAGTAACACAGGGGTCGTATTCCTCAGGGCCAAGGAGCTATCCTTACTTCCTCTTTACTCGTTTTCTAGCCTACAAATTCTAGTGCCATTGTCCTAAATCACTAAAAGGGGTTAAAAACAACTAGAGTAAAATGTCTACATGTTGGGGTTAATGAGTAAGAAACCTAGAGAAAAGAATGGTCACAGATGCGGATTCCCTCGGGGCTACTATTGCTAGAAGAATGCTAGGTGACAACACCCTTTCGAGTGCCCCGAAAGTGCACGGGTTATCGAAGTAATAATACCCTGGTGAGAAGGTAGTAGAATCCACAGGGAGTAGTGATTCAGGACAAGAGAAGTTGCTACTTAGCTAGTGTGGAAATAATGGTGATGAGAGAAAACAATGTGTGTGCAATAAAAGAAAGAGAAATATGAAAGAAAGAAGAGTGCAAGCAAAGAGTAAGGAGGAAACAATCAATGCAAATATTGGGTACCCGGACAAAGCTTCTCTTGGGACTAATGCTTCTAGTGCAAGAAGTTGTCACACCTTCTATGGATAATCCACACGCTGCCTCTCAACTCACCCTCTCGACCCTCTCCAATCTCATGTAGTCTAATCCTATAGAAGTTGTCACACCTTCCAAGGATAACCTAGATGACTCTCAATGCTAGTGTCACGGCTAAGGAAAAATCAATGCAGTTATCGTACAAGATTAGAACTCAATTAAAAGCATCAATTAAGAAAACATAATAAAAGTTATAGAAACAATGTCATCCTAGGGTTTACAAGTCTGAATACCCACTAGGGGTTTAGCTCTACATGGAGCTATACAAAATCATCAAAGTATTTGTAACAAAAAACATAGCAAACACGAATAAAACCCTCTTGTGATGCATGGCGGTGGTCTTATGAAGCAGCTCCGTCTTATCCACCAAGTCCCTTGTCAAGCCTAGGACACACCTCAATAAATCAATGCCGACGAAAACTCCCCTAATAGCTATCTTGCAAAGGATGTCGATGTCAATGCCGTAGAATGCTCCAAAAGCCCCACAAAATCCTCTCCGAACCCTAGCGGCGAGCTCTCAAAAAGTTGAGCGAAAAATAGGTCAAAAAGTCTCCAAAATAAATTTGAGTCAAGATATTTAAAGGCTGAAATCGGGCATCCACACGGCCGTGTGGAATTTCCACACGCTCGTGTGGATTTTCTGGAAATCAATTTCTGGCGCGTAGTGAACAGTAAGCTGCTACAGTGTTTCGATATATTGTTTGTTGCAATAAACTGCTACAGTGCTCGCACCTAATTTGTTCCCGACTTCATTTTCTTCATCGAGGCTGTTAAGTTGGGTACACAACCAACTGACTGCCTTTGTGCTCCTCCAAATTATAGAACAATTTGAGCGCATTGGAGGTTGGCACACACCCACAAGTCTAGAACATGTGCCTTGATCCTCGCTTGGTCCAAGAAACTCCTCAACAAACGCGGACATGACCTAATTTTGCTCTTTTTTCTCTAACTCTTCTCCACAACCCTACATGCACAAAAGAACACAAATGCACACTAATTAATTAATGATAAAACCTGAGAAACGTAATGCTCAATGTAAGAAAATAATACTTCGTATTACTTATACACGAGCACTTATCACTAAGGTTACAAAGTAAAGGTGATTTTGGGCCATGAGATTCCTAAAGTAGGTAATCCTGAATCCCTCGGAGATTACCCCTAATCCCATTCGAGTATTGGCTCAGAATTTCTTCTAACCAAATCCTCCTATGATTGCATTAAGGCTAGGAAAATCTCTGATTAGGGTCAAACACACATCTAGGTTCATCCCTAATGGTTGGAGAGGTACAAAATACCCAAATCCCTTGATGTATTCATACATGGATCCCTTTCAAGCTAAGTGAGTCTAATACAAGGGCGCATCCCGCGCATCCAAGTACAACCTAAGAATTGAACCACAAAGTTCTTATACAATCCAATACATCAAAGTACACAAAGCTTAAACCAAAAAATCAAACCAAATGCCTTAAAAGTAAATAAAGCATTCAAACAAGCAAGTTCACCCCAAGGTTCATTGATAAGTGCTTGAATATACATGTTTTACCGACTTGTTTTACATACATTGAGCATCATTTTACCATTGATTATGTCTCATAAAGTGTATTTTGGTGTTCTTTTATGCAATTAGGTTGTGGAAGTGTTAAAGGAGGAAAAGGAAGCAAAGATGGGTTATAAAGACGTATTGTTGGGAGCTTTTGTACAACACAAGTGTCAAGGCACAAGAGGGGATCATGCACATGAGGGTGTGTGCCAACTTCCTTAAGAATTCAAGATGATTTGTGTGATGGAAGGGCACAAAGGCAGTCACACCTTCATGTCCCAACTTGTGTGAAGATAGTTAAAGCTCTCAAATGATGATTCGAAGAAGAAGAAATCTTATAACTCACCATATGGACGTGTGCCCGACCATGTGGCCTCAATATGAGAGAGTTTGGATCATGTTTATGAAGAGTACTGTAGCAAAAACACTGTTCATTTCACTGTAGCAGTACTGTAGCAAAATTACTGTTCGCTCGACCGCGTCAAAATCTCACGCGACCGCGTGGAAATTCTGCAGCCCACGCGATCGCGTGGGATCTCACGCGGTCGCGTGAAGACACGTAGTTGGCGCGATTCAGGCTTATAAATAGCCCTTCTCGCCGATTCTTTTATAACTTTTTTCGCACGTTTGAAGGCAAGAGCGGCTAGGGTTTCTAGGACGAGGTCTTTGGCGATATTGGGAGTTGTTCTTCACCAACTTCGATAGATCTTTCGACGAGATAGCATCGGGGAGCCATTGGTGACCTAGCTTCGGAGAAGGTTCCTTCGAGACGTTGAACAATTCATCAAGGCTATCATCACGAATTTGAGGGGGTTTATTTTCATGGATTACATTGCTTTTTACTTCATTATCTTTTGCTTTGTAATAAGTCCCATGGAGGGCTAAACCCTAGTAGATACTTGGGCATGTGAACCTTAGGTTTCGATTCATGTATTGACTTTCTTTATGCTTTCTTTTAATTCCAAGTTTATTTGAGTTTTAATCTTGTTTAATCATTGCTTGCATGCCTTATTAATTCGTATGGTTGCTTGGTATGCTTGATTTGTTTCCTTGGTGAGAGAGAGATTTCCATTAGGGATTAGAACATACAAGATTAAAGAGGGTTGAGAGGGTGAGTCTTGAGATAGAGGAGTGTCCCCTTTCCCTTCCGATTGAGTGTTTCCTATCTCCGTATTCCCTAAGTTTTATGCAACCATATGGGGTGTGAGGTGTGAGATTGATAGATTTCTCCGCCGGGACTTTTGTAAGGGGTTAGGGATCTTTCGCCTAGAAGTAGGGTTAGATCTAATTTTAGGAATCGGTTTCACTCTTAGGTATCCCTAAAACTCATTGCGGTCATATAGGGTGTGAGGTGTTGAGATTGAGTGAATTCTCTGCTGGGACCTTGTAGGGGACTAGTATCGGTGGCCTGGAAGCAGGGATCGATTGTTCTTGGATTACCTCGACTCATAGAACTTGGTTTAGAAGCATTTAGTTAGTTTTGCACTTCATGATAGAACCTAGGGGGATCATTGCCCGAGTATCTCATCTTCATTGATTGAGATCTCCTTTATCTTTTCCTTTTATTTGTTTTCTTTCTTGTGATTTTCTTATTTTACATATTACATTCAATTGCTCCATATTATTGTTTCGACTAGATAACTAAGAATCAGTCATTACTAGTACTTCCGTTCCCTGTGGATTCGACTACCCACTCACCGGGGTAATTATTACTTCGACAACCCGTGCACTTGCGGTACACACACGCAAAAGGGTGTGTCATTCATCGACATCCAGTGACCATGGGGTTTAGCTGTCCATATAAACAAATATAAGGTTCAACACAATGGGAATAACTAAAACAAATATAAGTAAAACTTCCTCGAAGATTAGAAGCCGAATGCCATTTTGGATCACATTGAAAGATTCCATGAACGCCGCAATGGGGATGGCTTCCCTCATCATCTTCAAGCCTCTATAAGTGATATTAAGGAAGAATCTTGCTAGAGTATGCTTCTCCCATCGATTTCCACCTTAAAAATGCCCTCAAATGTTGTTCTTCACCTTGGATCAAGATGGGGAGTTGGAGAGCTCAAAAAGAAGGAAAAAGATGATGAACAAATGCCCTAAAAACCTCTTTTAAAGTTTGGTAGAGGAATCCCAAAAGTGTACGGGGTCGCCAAGTAATACCTAGTACAAAAGCCAAAGGATCGTATTCCACGGGGCTAAGGGTCTATTATTACTCCTTCATCACCTATTTTCTAACCTAACATCTCAAGAATGATTGTGGTACTCTAACAAGAATAATATGTATAAACAAATTAAAAGTCAAACAAACGGTTGCAAGTGCTACAGTGAAGTGTGAAGGCCTATGGATGTGGATCCCCTTAAGGGGTCATCATGAAACATGGATGAACAGTAAAAAGATAGTTCGGGTGATTTAGACCGAAGGATCTCAAGATTAGATCAATCCCAATTTCTCGGCGATTGAGCCCTAATCCCATACGAATACCTAGTGGAATTTCTTCCTAACCGGTATTCCTACGATTGCATTAAGTACAAGGAGATCCCAATATAAGGGTACCCTAAACTCTAGTTTACCCTTATAGATCGGAGGGCTATTGATACCCAATTTCTCGGCAATATCAATACAAGAAACCCCTATTTGTTCATAAAAGATCTAATACACGTGAGTAGGTCACGTCTACGTGTACAACTCAATAAAGAGCTACGGATTTCTCCTTCAAGTAGCTCTAGGCATGAAATACAATGAACAAATTCATAAATCAACCCAAACATGATATTAAGTGCAAATCATCCAAAAGACATGATGAACCCCCCAAGGTTCACCGACATCCGGTGGCCTTGGGGATCTAGTGTGCCATCATACAAACCATAACAACAAAGTAAAGCAAATCACACAAAAAGCTCATAAATGACACTTCCTAGGTGAAATGATGAAGAAGAAGGTGGAGGTCCCGCCGAATGACGCTTTCCCTCGCCCAAAAGATTGCCAAATGATGCTTCCCCTCAGCTTGGCACCTTGCTCCCTTGATGATGAAGCTCTCCCCTTGGTGATGATGATCTTGCCTCTTTCTTTGGCTCCAAATCATCATCTTCTAAAAGGTGTCTTCGTTCTCTCCTTCAATATGCCAGCTAAAGGTCCCTCTTGAGCCCTAAAACTCCCAATTTATACCCCCGAAGCATACGGGCCGTGAAGGGGGCCGTATGGATATAGATTGGATCAAGGAAACCCCAAATCCTGAGCCTCACTGGGTAGTTAACTGGGTGGTTAACTGGGTAGTGAAGGATAGGCAACTCTTGCTTTAAACTCATTACTGGGTCACAGACTAGGGTCGTGAGATCCTCATGGGGTAGCAGACGAAGCCGTGAGGTTTGGGCAAAGTTCTCAGGATTTTTCTTACTCGAAGACCCCCATGTGCTACAGTACCTTCTACAGTGCATATGCTACAACACCTCAACTACAGTAGATCTGCTATAGTACCGCGACCAGGTTTTTCTTCTTTTTTCTGCCCAAAATGTGTGCTCATGATCTCCATGGCTTCTACCTGCCCTACAAAGCAAATATGACTCGATTAAGCTTAAAAACGGGCACAAAACGTAACGAAATACATGCAAAGTGTACTAATTAAGTGTACTAGAATACATACATTTAGACACTTATCAAACATCCCCACACTAAGCGTTTGCTTGTCCCCAAGCAAACAAATCATGAAAAATAGAGGGAAAGATAAGTGGCTAAATGTACTATCTCCGGCTCGAATAAAATGAAATTCTACAAACAATGGATAATGATATATAGATGTTGAGTTACAATCAATAAGTACAACAAAAAGATCCTGTCTCACCTCTTGTATGTCTGTGCAGTGTAAGTGAATCTTTTAACTCATTTGCCCTAACTTGGTCTAGCCTACTGACTTCACACAGCACAACTCTAGATGCTAATTACTCCACATACAAGAATACCGGGTCTTAAAATGCTAAGTACCACCTCAATGAACAAGTGAGAACCTTCTAAGTCTTACACTTGAAACTAAATCTCCATTCTTCTCAAGACATCAAGTAGGTAGTCTAAGTGATCATTAGGGTTTTATTAATACTTATCTACACTTTTTTTTTTAGTCCGCCTAACGTAGACTGTACCAAAATCTTTCAGGAGGGTGCACATGCTGGTTAGGCACAAGAGCCACCCAAGTACTCGATTACAGTCTACATAGACGCATTCATGCTTCATTAGCAGAGGAATACTGACATAGACTCTTTTTTTTTCATATTCACCCTAGATCATGTCTTTAGACTGCACTACAAGTCACACAACTAGGACTAGCTCAACAAGGCTTAGAAGTTCTTAAGAGTTCATTGAAGGATAGAACTTAGTCTTCTAAGGCCAAGTACTCAAGGTTGTGTGTTAAGCATGTGAGAGAGTTAAAGTAGTCAAGTTGGCTATTCCCAGGGCATCAACAAAAGACTCGATGCACATAACAATACTAGAGGTGAAACAGGATTCAATAGAACACAAAAAAGTATGTAACTCACATCAATCATTAATCCATGCTAAAAGAATCTCACAAGAATGAACAAAGCCATCATTGATAACACTAGCATGTAAATGTGGCCCTAAACATGTAGTACACCCATCCCCACACTTAGTGTTGTACATTGCCCTCAATGTACACTAGTCATGAATAACAAAGAAAGATAATCAATATAAACAATAGAGGAGGGTGAAAACGAGCTTCCCCGGTTTATCTTGTATAAATGGCGAGATGTGGCCCGAACAAAAGTACGGCGAGCTCTACATGTCGGGCCCGGCTTCCACAAAATGTGGCGAGGCTCACCAAACTATCCTCAATGCCCTGCAAGGCACAAGGGCACATCATCATTCCACATAAAAAAAATAAATGCAAAGAAAAGGCATTAGGGAATAGTCAAACACTCATGCTAGATAAGCAAAATATATAAAAGTTCTACAAAAGGTTATTTATTTCAAACAAACCAAACACATATGTAGAAAATGAAGTAAAACAAAACAAACAACAAGCTATTGAAATAAAGCCAAATGTCCATGCTCATTCAATATCATGATGTCCAATTTTCTCTTATTGCAAGTGTTGCGAAGGGATAAAAAAAAAATGATACAATAGCAGGCCCAAATACAAGAAAATCAAGGGTACTCATGATGGAGTGTGAAAGGATTCAAGAAATGCTACAGTAACTCCCCAAAAAAATTTGCAAAAGTTTGCCTTGTACATGGAGCATGAAAATTTTTACAAAGCTTTCAAATTACTCCAAAAACCCACAAAAACAACAAACAACCAATCTCCCACAACATTGGCATCCATTCACATGAAAAAATAGGAGAGAGGAAGAAGAAACATTCATGCTCAACACCTAGGGTTTAGAAAGGGGTACCTTGGAGGATCGGTGAAGATGATGGAAAAACTCCCAATAAATCATTCAAAATAAGTCCTTGGAAGTAATAGATTTGTGTAGAGGAAGAAAAATGGAGAAAAACGGTGAAAGAATGAGGGAAAACGGATGAGAAACGAGAGAGATATGAAGAAAACAGTGGAGAGGTACCCACTTTAACCCGTGCCTCACGGCCTCAAGGGGGCCATGAGGAAGGCCGTGAGGAAGGCCGTGAGGCCTAGGCCATGGGCTCTGGAGAAAGGCAGACAGCCTATCTCACGGCCCCTTGAGGCCGTGAGGACCTGGAAATCACTCAAAGGTTGAAATTTTCCTTCTCCAAATGGCTAAGGATAACATTGAAAAATTATAGAACACCTCCAACTCGAAAGAAATACGAAAAAAATCGATCTAATGCACAAAATGATGACAAAAACAAGCAACACTCAACAAATAAAATGATTACACAACTCTCAAGATGATAAGAAAATTGCGAGCATGAACTTATTCAATTGCAAAACTAGTGAATGATAACTAAAATAATAGAATGAAAAACTTAGAATATGAAAAGTGAACTAAAGACCCCCGAATGCTTGTGTTGCCTCCCAAGAAGCGCTTGTTTAACGTCACTAGCCTGACGTACCTTTTTCCTTAACTTACGGGGGTTTAAAGGGCTTGAAGTTACCCCCGGTCAAGCTTGAAGCAACATTGTTACCCGGCAAGTTCAACGACATCAACGAATAAACCTCAACCTTTCCATGATCAAAAAGAGGTTCAAATTTTACCTTCCCTCCATGAGATTTTGAACAGTGGGGGTTGGTACCTTTCTTTCTTTTCCCCCGGACTTCCCTCCATATAGTCTTCAACGTTGATTCTTTTTTCTCCTTTTCTTTGGCATTGGTGCATATTGCTTTCTCCTTTTGTTGCTTTAGGTTGTTATTTGGAGGGGGAAGTGGGGTTCTTCTTGTTCTTCATCCCCTAGTTCTTTCAAATACTCGTCTAAGGGATTCAACGATAAGACCTCCTTCACACAATTAGAAATCAAGAGGTCAGTTTCATCAATAAAATAAAGTTTGTCATCATGGTCAAGAGAGTGTTTCATGGCCGCCGGCAATGTGTACACTGCTTACTCCTCTCCAACCCTTAGTGTTAGCTTTCCTCCCTTGAGATCAATTAGGGCACCCGAGGTACTTATGAATGGCCGACCAAGAATTAACAATGTCTCCACATCTTCATCAATATCCATGATGACAAAATCCACGGGAAAGACCAATTTGTCAACTCGAACAATCACGTCCTCCACAATCCCACGAGGTTTTCTTGTTGATCGATCTGCCAATTGTAAAGTTATCCTTGTGGGTTTAAGCTCATCCAAGCCAAGCTTCAAATACATGGTGTAGGGCATGACGTTGATGCTTGCCCCCGAATCCGCTAATGCATTCTCTTGAACTCCTTCTTCAAGCACACAAGGGATTATGAAACTTCCCGGAACTCTCAATTTTTGTGGGAGCTTCTTCTCCAAAATAGCCGAGCAATTTCCCGAGAGTGCCACGGTGCCTTCCTCCTCTAATTTTCTTTTATTGGTGAGGAGTTCCTTTAGAAACTTGGCGTACTTGGGCATTTGCGTTAAAGCTTCAACGATCGGGATATTGATGTGGAGTTGTTTGAAGATATTGATAAATTTTCTAAACTGCACATCTTCCTTGTCATGTTTCAATCTAGCCGGATAGGGAATTGGAGTCTTGTACTCGGGTGGATTTGATTTTCCCCGAAGATGAGATTCATTGTTTCTTTCCCGATCATCTCTCTCAACAACTTTTTCAGAAGATATGGGATCTTCCACAATGGCTATCCCGGTATTCTTGACACTTGGGTCAATTTTGACCCTTGTCTCCACTTGCTTCCCACTTCTAAGGGCAATGACCATCAAGTGCTCCCTTGGATTCTCTTCAGTGTTACTAGGAAGACTTCTTGAAGGTCGTTCAGAACTTGCCTTGGCAAGTTGCCCCACCTGATGTTCAAGTGATTGCACTGAGGTTTGAAGATTTCTCAAGATGGAACCAAAGTCATTAAGCTGAGAATTCACATTGTTAAATCTCGATTCGGTGCCAATCATGAACTTAGCAAGTACATCTTCAGTGGTAAATCTCTTCTATTGCAAAGGTGGTTGTACTTGAGGGTTTTGAGGGGGGCCACCCTTTTGTTGTTGCCCTTGATTCCATGAGGAGTTTGGGTGGTATTTCCACCCTAGATTGTAGGTTGAGCTATAAGGGTTTCCTTGCAGCCTTGGACCCCCAATGTAGTTAATGGTCTCAATGGGTGCGACGGAGGAGCTAGAAATAGGGCATTGGGTAGCTCCATGTCCACCACCACAAGTACTACAACTCATCACCATGTCGAACTTGGAACTGCTACCCATGACCATGTCGATCTTCCTAGACAACAAATAAACTTTTGCAGCTAGAGCATCATTGGCAATGATTTCATATATCCCGGCCCCCTTTTGTGTTGTTCCTCTCGAGGACCAATGAGATTCATTACTTGCCATGGACTCGAGTAGTTGCTCGGCCTCATCAGGGTACTTGTTGCTAAGTGATCCACCCGCTGCGGCGTCAATGAGTTGGCGGGTGGCATAATTCAACCCATTGTATATGATTTGTACCCGCATCCATGACGCAAACCCATGGTGAGGACATCTTCGAAGGAGGTCCTTGAATCTCTCATAAGCTTCAAATAAACTCTTGGACTCTCCTTGCTTAAAAGCTGAAATTTCTTGCCTCAATCTTGCCGCTTTACTAGGAGGAAAGTATCTCCCAAGAAATTTCTCGACCATGTATTTCCATGTCTTGATTGAACCCGGCAGTAAAGATGTGAGCCAAAGGTATGCCACGTCCCTAAGACTAAATGGGAAAAGTCACAACCGGATAGCATCATCTGTTACCCCATTTATCTTAAATGTAGAGCAAATTTGAAGGAAACGAGCAAGGTGATCATGTGCATCTTCATTTGCAAGACCATTAAACTGTACTGAATTCTGGACCATTCCAATTGTGCTTGCCTTGATTTTGAAATTATTGGTTGTAATAGTAGGTGCTTGGACACTGAATTCTTCACACGTAAATTGTGATCTTTCATATTCGGACAATGTTCGTCTCTCCTCGGCCATGATGGATGACGACAAATCCTCAACCAAAATGTTTTTCTCACTTGAGCTTTCACCAATTTCTCTTCTTCTACAACGCAAGGTCCTCTCAATTTCCCTATCTGGCTCAACCAAGTCCGCCGGATTTCCACGTGTCATACACGGTACCTTGCACAAATCAGGAGAGATAGAGCAAGTTAAGCTCAAAAGAAATGAAAATAAAAGAAAAGAAAAGAAACAATAAGTAAATGGCTAGAGCAATAAGCTAGAAGTTTCCTAGAATCCATTAAGAGTCCCCGGCAACGGGGCCAAAAACTTGGTAAAGGAATCCCGCAAGTGTACGGGGTCGCCAAGTAGTACCTAGTGCAAAAGTACAAGGATCGTATTCCACGGGGCTAAGGGTTTACTATTACTCTTTCATCACCTATTTTCTAACCTAACATCTCAAGCATGATTGTGGTACTCTAACAAGAACAATATGTATAAACAAATTAAAAGTCAAACAAACGGTTGCAAGTGCTACAGTGAAGTGTGAAGGCCTATGGATGTGGATCCCCTTAAGGGGTCATCATGAAACATGGATGAACAGTAAAAAGATAGTTCGGGTGATTTAGACCGAAGGATCTCAAGATTAGATCAATCCCAATTTCTCGGTGATTGAGCCCTAATCCCATACGAATACCTAGTGGAATTTCTTCCTAACCGGTATTCCTACGATTGCATTAAGTACAAGGAGATCCCAATATAAGGGTACCCTAAACTCTAGTTTACCCTTATAGATCGGAGGGCTATTGATACCCAATTTCTCGGCAATATCAATACAAGAAACCCCTATTTGTTCATAAAAGATCTAATACACGCGAGTAGGTCACATCTACGTGTACAACTCAATAAAGAGCTACGGATTTCTCCTTCAAGTAGCTCTAGGCATGATATACAATGAACAAATTCATAAATCAACCCAAACATGATATTAAGTGCAAATCATCCAAAAGACATGATGAACCCCCAAGGTTCACCGACATCTAGTGGCTTTGGGGGTCTAGTGTGCCATCATACAAACCATAACAACAAAGGAAAGCAAATCACACAAAAAGCTCATAAATGACACTCCCTAGGTGAAATGATGAAGAAGAAGGTGGAGGTCCCGCCGAATGATGTTTTCCCTCTCCCAAAAGGTTGCCAAATGATGCTTCCCTCGGCTTGGCACCTTGTTCCCTTGATGGTGAAGCTCTCCCCTTGTTGATGATGATCTTGCCTCTTTCTTTGGCTCCAAATCATCATCTTCTAAAAGGTGTCTTCGTTCTCTCCTTTAATATGCCAGCCAAAGGTCCCTCTTGAGCCCTAGAACTCCCAATTTATACCCCCGAAGCATATGGGCTGTGAAGGGGGCATATGGATGTAGATTGGATCAAGGAAACCCCAAATCCCGAGCCTAACTGGGCAGTTAACTGGGTAGTGAAGGATAGGCAACTCTTGCTGGAAACTCATTACTGGGTCGCAGACTAGGTCATGAGATCCTCACGGGGTAACAGACGGGGCAGTGAGGTTTGGGCAAAGTTCTCAGGATTTTTCTTGCATGAAGACCCCCATGTGCTACAGTACCTTCTACAGTGCATATGCTACATTACCTCATTACAATATATCTACTACAGTACCGTGACCAGGTTTTTCTTCTCTTTTCTACCCAAAATGTGTGCTCACAATCTCCATGGCTTCTACCTGCCCTACAAAGCAAATATGACTCGATTAAGCTTAAAAACGGGCACAAAACGTAACGAAATACATGCAAAGTGTACTAATTAAGTGTACTAGAATACATACATTTAGACACTTATCAAAGATCTTCTTAGGATAGCATCACAGCAGTGAAGTTACCTGAAATGAAAATCCGAGACTTTGCCATTTCTTCAATCCTTCGTGCTAGAGTACTTGCTACAGTACTCTGGCTCTAAAACATCATTTTCATTGCTGATTCCTTCCTAAATTGCATCATCGAGCTCACCCAGGCTTCTTTGAGGCCTGTAACATGAATGGGACCCATTAAACCATAAAACGGGCATTGATTCATCCAAATATACATAAATAGTACAAACATATATGTATAAAATACACACATTTATGCGTTTAGCAATAATAATTTAATAGAATTATGTAAATCACAAATCTCATTCATTACTTAGGAAATTTAAACCTTGGATGGACTACTCCTCTACCGACTCCTTGCTTCAAGCCGAACTATCACTACCTAACCAAAGTACACACACACACACACACACACAAGCAACAAACGAGAATTAAAGAAAGTAAGACATGAATGAAACCCTAGGTCATGAATGCCATGCAACCCTAAACTGGTTCTAGGGTTGGCTCACAATAGGTTTTCAAGGTTTCCAATGAATTTCTAAGGATTTGAGCTTCACAAAAAACCAAATAATTCAAAAAAAAACAATCAAGTTCTATTGGTGCTATAGTAATGCTACAACCCAGCTATAGTGACCAAGAACCCTAGCAAGAATTGTTTCATGGATACAACTGATCAAGGAAGTATAACAATGCGAATAATTCTCTCAAGTTCAGATAGCAATAAGTAAGAAGAAGAACAATGATCAAGCCTTCAATCTTAACCCTAAATCATCCATCCATCTAACAACAAGGGAGAGAAGGAGATGTTTATCTCTAAATCACAAAGAGAGAAGATGGCTGGATCTTAGGGCTCCAAACTTGGAAGAACAAGCCCAACAAAGCCTCCCTTCTTGCTCCAAAGAACACCCAATAAAAAGGAGAAGGAGTAGAGGAAGAGAGAACCAAAGAGAAGGAGAGGAAATACAAGCAAAAAGAAGCCCAAAAAGGCCCTAAAAATAAGCTGGCCATGCCGTGCGGGTATCCTGCGGGTGTACACCGCCCCAGGGGTGTGCTTGGGTGTACCTACAAGCACCCCACAGGTGCAGGCATGCCCCGTGCTCGCTTAATGGGCATAGGCACCCCGCAGAGGCCCTCCTGGACTCGTCCTCACTGGTACAAGTGGCCTGATGGCTGCCCAAAGGGCGTGGGCACGCGACCTGACCTTTAGTCTAAGCCATGAAGGTGAGCACGCATGCGCACCCACAACCGTACGAGTCCAAAAATGACTCGAACGCACTCAAATGGACTCGGTCTTAATGACCGAGGTAAAAACAAATTGGTTCAAACAAAAAGTTTGAGTCAACGCACTCGAAAAGATGAAACACTACAAGTATAATTTAAATAAATAAATAATGCAATGGTTTATATGTGGACTAACGCCTAAAAATAACCCAAATTTCTATGCCCAAAAAAATTCCTCTCTACATCCTAAAATTAGGAAGAAAACCTATCTTCTTCACCACAATAAGAATTTTATGATTTTCAAGATTGTATAAAAAAAAATCCAAATCATTAATGCAGCAAGGCCATTATAATATATCGTTTTAGGAAGGATATATAAGCAAAAGCCCAGGCTATTATAGCTTTTGAGAATAACACCTCTGCCTTGGCATCAAATCATTGGTATCTTTAAGGGGCGTACAAGAAAAGGGGGCATACAAGGAATTCAACAGCAACTATTGGACATTATAATAAGGCTAAGTAATCCACACAATTAGAGTGATCGATTCTCCCTAATTGAAAATCAAACATTCTATGTTATTGATAAGTGCTCGTGTTTAAGTAATACAAAGTGTTATTTTCTTATATGGAGCATTACTTTTCTCAGATTTTATCATTAATTGGAGTGCATTTGTGTTCTTTAGTGCATGTAGGGTTGTGGAGAAGATTTAGAGAAGAAGGAGCAAAAATTAGCTCATGTTCGCAGTTGTTGAGGAGTTCTTGGACCAAGCAAGGATCAAGGCATGTGTTTTAAACTTGTGAGTATGTGCTAACCTCCATTGTGCTCAAATAGTTCTATGATTTGGAGGTACACAAAGGCAATCACACTCAATAAGTCTAATCCGTGTGATATCGAAGAACTTTGTCAATAAGGAGAAATAAAAAAACGACATGATTTACTGTTGGTTGTGTGCCCAATTCAACGGCCTCAATGAAGAACATGAAATCCAGAACATTTTTATGTGTAGTACTGTAGCAACTACTGTACCAAATCAATGTAGCGAATTACTGTAACAGTTTACTGTTCACTGCGCGCCAGAAATTCGATTCCAGAGAATCCACACGGGCATGTGGAAATTCCACACGGCCATGTGGATGCCCGATTTTAGCCTATTTAAAGCCGCGACTCAGATTTATTTGGGGATTTTTCGAACCTATTTCTGGAGAGCTCGCGGCTAGGGTTTAGAGAGGATTTTGTGAAGGTTTGGAGTGAGTCTATGGCATCAACATCGACGTCCTTTGGAAGATAGCTATTGGGGGCGCTTTCATCGGCATCGATCCGGCGAGGTGTGCCCTAGGCATGACAAGGGGCTTAGTGGAGAAGACGGAGCGGCTTCACAAGACCATCGCAACGCATCACAAGAGGGGTTTATCTATGTTTGCTATGCTTGTTGATTCATATACATTGATAATTTTGTATAGCTCCATGGAGAGCTAAACCCCTCATGGGTAATCAGACTTGTAAACCCTAGGATGACATTGTTTCTATGACTCTTATTATGCTTTCTTAATTGATGATTTTAATTGAGTTCCAATCTTCCATGTTGATTGTAATTGATTTTTCCCTTAGCCATGACACTAGGGTTAAGAATTATCTAGGTTATCCTTTGAAGGTGTGACAACATCTATAGGATTAAGAATACCCGAGATTGGAGAGGGTCGAGAGGGTGAGTCGTGAGGTAGCGAAACGTCCCCTTTCCCCTTCGGTGTGATTTTTCCTACCTCCGTGTTCCAAGAGTTCTTTGCAATCAAAGTAGAGTGAAGTGCTAGGAGATGAACTCCACTGGGCTTAGTTGCGCAAGCAACAGAGTGAAAGGTTGTAGTGAATCCTAATGGTGGGGCTTAACTTAGAATAGGGTTCTTTTGCCTGGACCAAAGGATTAGAACTATACTTAGGGACAAGGTCTATCACTTGAAATCTTTAGAACGTCAAGCAGTTCCACGTAGTGTGAGGCTTAGGATAATGGACTCCCCTAGGGCTTAGTTGAGAGATTGACAGAGTGAAGGGTTGTAGTGAAACCTAATTCCGGGGCATAGTATTGGAACTAGTCACGGTTGACCTTAGGTTTGGGACCGTGTGTTTAAGGATTTTCATGACTCATTAAACATCAATAAGAGAGTATAATACTAGTCTTGCACTAGAAACATTAGTCCTAGGGGAAGCTTGTCCGGGTACCCCATATTCGTATTGATTGTTTCCTCTCTACTTTATACTTGCACTCTCTTGTCTTTCATATTTCTCTTTCGTTTATTTACACACAAATTGATTTCTTTCACCACTCGTATTTCGCACTAGCTAAGTAGCAATTCCTCTTGTCTTGAATCACTACTTCCTGTGGATTTGACTACCCTCTCACTGGGGTACTTTATTACTTCGACTACCCGTGCACTTTCGAGACCCTACCAATTATTCTTAAGGGAAGCACATTAGAATACAAATATATAAGGAGATTAACATATAGTCTCACTAACCCAAATGACCCTTGAGAAATAAATCTAGCATAACTTTGCCTATCATTTCTCAAATCACAAAATTCTTACTTTTAAGAAGACTAGATGTCTAGGGCTATGACATATCCAAAATTTCACAATGTTTAAAGTACTACTAGTACTCAATCTACAACATTCATTTGAATTTTTAGCTATTTTTGCAGACTAACAATTCAGAGATATCCTTTTTAAACATGCATATCTCCCAACCTACACCTTCAAAAGTAAGGATATTTTGTTGACAATTAGTTAATTTTATAAGGAACAACTTTCTTATTTTGCACTATACTTAATTTAATCTCTATGGTCATGAAAATTATCAATAATCTCATCCAAGATAAGGGCTATATCTCATAAACTACACATACATAAAATTTGAAATTTTGTAGCTATTTACTTAATACCAAACTCTACAACTTTTGTATTATATTCTTCTCCAAATTCCACCTGTAGGCCCTTGAAATTGAAGAAAGATTTCTACCATTTTATTAATAGAATTATGAGATTTTTCATTCTTACAACTCCTTGAGTAAACACATGCAACAATTCATACATAAGACACCCTTCCAATTACCACATTAAAGAGTTAAGGAACCCCTAATGCTATTTTCTTAATAGTCTACACAAGCAAATGAAGTCCACCAACTATACACAATCTCCAAAAGTTTTCAATCCTCAACAATAAGGGAAACAAAAACATCCACTAAAAAGTAAGGAAACTCTTTGACTTTATTTCAAGGTAAGGATATCTTTGAATTATTAGTCTTCAAACAATACATTGGTTGACATGATTAATTCATTATTATTCAATAGAGAATTGTCATTAAATTTGTGCAATGAAGTGTGATGAGTGCATTTTATACACATATTTACATACCTCTTATTCATATTTTGCTTGTCTTTTAGTATTTCTTAATATATTTTAATACTACTTTGGATATCTTTATTGTTTTCATATTGTGTAAACCTATGAGGGGCTAACTGTCTCTGACGCCCCAAATTCATAAACCTATGTGTTAATTTGTAGTTTGATTTACTGTCTTGTAATGACTATGGAGTTCTATTATTTTCTATGTTAAAACTTGTGTCATATAATTGGGTGTGCATGATTTGCGTAGATGTAATTGTAGAATTTGGAGTATGTTGATTCCGTAGTTGTAATCGCCATAAATGGTTGCAAAACTGGATGTGTATGATTGTCATAGATACAGTTGCAGATCTTGGTGTATTTGATTGCCATAGATATGACAAGGCTTAAGAGCACACATAGAATTCATGGGATACACCGGATAGTCATTGCAAGAGAGTCACTACTTATTGCACTAAGAGATTGATCCGGGGCGCTACACCCCATCATTGCTATTTGCTAAATTTGTCTCATCATCTCATCTCATGTCTTATTTTCTCTTCTCTTACTGTTCTTAATTTCATAGATTAGAAATTTTCACCAACATTGAGCCGACTATATATTGGAAGATCAATTAATACCGAAAGCTTGTTAGTCCCTGTGGAATCGACAACCCGATCCCTTATTGGGTACACTTTACTATTTTTTATGACCCGTGCACTTGCAAATACGCAAGGGTGGTATCAAAGTGCTCTTGACTTTATGTTATTTTTTAGTAGTGATGAGCAAAATTGGTTACCCGATCCGGCACCCATTTTTTGAATTTGCAAAACTCAACTCGTATTTAACTCGTTTAAAGCAAATATCGAAAACTAGGTACTTGGTTTAAATTGGATCGGATATAGGATGTCAAAATCCAAATTTAAGTTTTATCTACTCCATGGAATTTTTTTATATAACAACATTACATAAAAAACAAATAAAACAAACTTATAACTTACAAATAGAACTAAAACCTTATATATATTATTCTCTATGCAACAAAAATCATAACAAAAAAAGAAGTTTTATCAATCCTAAGGAATACAAAAAATAAATCAAATATCTTTTAAAGTATCAAGAATCTCATCAATAACAAAGGCTTTAAAGAAAAGATGGGGTGATAAGGGCTAGGGGAAAAGAGTTAAAAGAAAAAAATATATATGATTCCCAAGTCATGTTGACTGAAATATGTGCAAGTTTTTTTTAGTTGATAAGATAGTAATGTGGTTGGAAACTTGGAAAATAATATTATCGTGTTTAGTTAGTAGGAAAAACCAAAACGAGAGAGAGAGAGAGAGAGAGAGAGAGAGAGAGAGAGAGAGTAGTAGTAGAAGAAGATGAGGGTTTTATGGATGAAGGAGGGATTTTGAAAAAAAAATTTAAAAAAGTTGAAAACATAAAAATGTTGTTTCCTATTATTTTGAAAACATGAGGATTGTTGCCAAAATTTTGAAAACAAAATAAGGTTCCAACGTGTTTTATTAGTTTTGCTTCGAAAAAATGAAATTAAAAACAAACAACAAGAATTGGCAGCAATTTCGAATGACTCCTAAGTTTTCACATTTAGAAAATATGATATTCATACTCTATATAACCAAACAAGGTAATATAAGATTACCTAATTCACATTTCAGGGGTAATGTGACATTACCCCCAACCAAGCGACCTCAAATGATTAGATTAGGGTTTTTGATTTTTGATTTTATTTTTATTTTCATCCAATGTAAAATTTAAATTAATATATATTTATATATATATATATAAGAATAGACTAAAAACCATATCAGATCTAGATACCAGGTTTTTGTTCTTTTTCTACACGGATCTTATCCGATTTCGATCTTAAAAATTCGTATAAGGTATCTACTTGTTCAAACTGAGTACGCAAAAAATTCTGGTAAAAAAAATTTGGATATCGTGATTATCGAATCAACATTTTCTTGCTTATCCCTAATTTTTAAAAATATTCCTTCTAAGAAGTTTCTCCATATGAAATTTAAAATGAAAACCAATCTTCAATATTTCAAAGTATTGGAATGTGTTTCTTATTATTATGTATTAATCATTTAAAATATAAGGACTCTTCTAGCTTGAAATCTTACTGAATATTAGATTTAGTATCTAATGCAATAATTAAAACTCTTGTTGAGTTGGTTGGAAATAAATTTCATGGTAACTTGACATCAAGTAATGCTATTCCCACACTAGTGATTGAAACAAGTGAAGCAGATACTTTCAATGGGCTTAGATTACGAAAACTTAAAAAAGTAAATGTATAAAAAAAGGGACTTTAGTTTAGACTTGGTTACTTTTGTCGAGTTTACATATTATGTGGAAGGAACTCATAATTCTATAATTAATGAAATTCCTATCATGCTAAGTGCCCACAAACAAATAAAGAAATGATGGCCTTTAGGAATGCTAGCTTTTAGCAGTAATCTAATAAATAATGAAATATAATCAATTTTGTCAAATAACACATAGGTTTTAGTTGACCTGCCTCCAAGATCTAAGCCAATTGATCGTAAGTGGGTATTTATAAGAAAATATGATTTAGACGGAATGTTACAAACCTTCAAGATCAGATTAGTGGCTAAAAGATTTAATTAAAAGAAGGGTATTTTAATACTTATGCTCTAGTTGCTTGTGTAACCTCAATTTTAAGTTCTTATGGATATAGCACCCATGTGTAAGGTGCATGTGCAACAAATGGACATTAAAACCATTTTTATCAATGGTGAACTCATTGAAGAAATATATATAGAACAAGGATTCATTCTATGTGGCATTGACAAGAAGGTTTGCAAATTAGTTAAGTCCTTGTACAGATCAAAACAAGAGCCTAAATAGCGGCATGAAAAGTTCAATACCATAATTCTAAAACATTAGTTTAGGCATAATAATGTTCATAAGTGTATCTACTCCAAGTTTGTTAAAAATTATGGTGTTATAACTTGTTCATACATTGATGACCTATTAATTTTTGTATAAATTTAGAAGTTATTTGTGATAATAAAAAACATCTAACTTCTCAATTCAAAATGAACTATTTGGATAAAGTAGCCATGATTCTTAGAATTAAAGTGCAAAGAGATAGCTGGGGTATTATATTAAGTCAAAATCACTGGGTTGAAAAGATATTGGATAAGTTCAAGTATTTTGAATTCAAAAAATGTAAGACTCTTTTATGACCTTTTGCGGTAAATTTGTTAAGAATTGGGATAAAGCTATTGTGTAATTAAAGTACACGTGTGCCATATATATTATGTTTCAATGTATGCCTCGTATTACACAAGGCATTACACAAGGCTTGATATAGCCTTTGATGTATGCAAATTATTTAGATTTATGAGTAAGCCTAGTTCTGAGAATTGGAAGGGAAAAATAAGAGTGTTCGGATATTCAAAATGCACTAGCAATTTAAGTCTATATTATAATTAAATTTAACACACTTACTAATCCCATAGACAACTTGATATATTGGACTGTAATAGACATAGCACATTTGTCACTATGTCAATTTAAATTATTTCAAGAAGATTGAGTTTTTTCTTATATTTTAACTAAATAAACTAAAATATCCATTGTAGTCCCTGAAACCAAACTACAGAATAATTTTAGGTTTTTTAACAACACAAAATGTAATTTTTTATAAAATTTTCAACATTCAGTATTGTTCCTGGATTACATAAATATATTTATTCTAATTCTTTAGTGACACCACAATTAAATATAAGAAGAAAATAATACATTAGAATACAATATGTATATGTGGAAAAGACCAAAGTAAAATTTTCATATAGTAGTACATGGATCAAAATATTTTTTTTAAACATAATGACAAAACGAACATCCTAAGCTGACTTTCGCTCAAGTAAAAATAACAAGAATTTAATTTCGAGGCCATATGATTAATTTTCAAATCAAGATTAAAATAGATTAGGGGGTGTAATTGCAAATCCCGCATTCAATTCGGCCGCCATAAACGGTGTCAGGCCGGTGATTACTCAACTAAGAGAAGGGCATTTTAGTAAATTCATCTCCTATAGGCTATTGTCACGCGTTTTAAAAGCTGGCATCAGCCACCGGCGCCATTCCGGGGTCCTGCTCGCAAGCTCGCGAGCTCCTCCTTGGCCTCCATATCGACACCTCGAGATCTCCTCCACAATTCCTCCGATTTCCTTTCAACGCCTCTCGAATCCCTAATCCGTTGCTTGATTGTTCTGGATCTGAAGCTTTTCTTCCCTAATCGTCATGGGTTCAAGCTTCGGAAACCCTAGGTTTGCGATGGCTTCAATCGCTCTTGTTCTTATTGTCCTTCTCTTTGGATCAGTCTTGGTTTCAGCTAAGGTACTTTTGTTTCTGATTAGATTTGGGATTTTGGTGATTTTTTTTTTTTTTTTTGGGGGAATCGAAGTATTGGATCAAAGCCCTGATTGAGTGTTTTGCTTTTTGTGTGTGTTAAGGAATTGAGTATGGAAGATAGCACCGAAAACTCGTCAGAAAAGTCGATGAGATCCTTGGATCGGAGAAACAGAGTGCGTGGAATATTTATTTTTTTAGTCAATTTTTGAATCTTCTAGTTGAGTTTTCTTAAATTTTTATTCAATTTTTCGTACAGATGTTTCTGCATTCGATCCGGAAAAGTGCTTCTGGTGGTGAGGATATTGGGTTTCCCATCGAGGGATCTGAATTAGGGCTCTTTGATGCCTTCTTTGCTAGTTTGTCCATGATCATTGTTAGTGAGGTTTGTTTGCTATTGTCTTGCTTCATTTACTATGATCATTGCTAGCAAGGTTTGTTTGCCATTGCCTTGCTTTATTTACTCACGGGAGTTAATTTTATTCTAGAGTTGCTTATTTCTTATGGTTAAATTTATGGGGTTTCTGTTTTCAGATTGGAGATGAGACATTTATAATAGCTGCTCTTATGGCGATGCGCCATCCCAAGTCAATTGTCCTCTCAGGAGCCCTTTCTGCTCTTATCATAATGACGGTATATCATTTTCATCTTCGGACTTACAAAGAAAAGTGCTTTTCTGTATTTTTTTTTTTAATTTTTTGTTGTTGAATTCATTTATTTTATTATGCCCTTTCTTTTCCTTGTCATCAAAATGATGTACATTTCACTCTTGTGATTGATTTTTAGGTTTTGCCTTATCTTTGTTTGATTAATCCATAACTTCTTTGTGTTTAGGTATTGTCAACTGGACTTGGAAGGATTGTGCCCAACTTGATTTCCAGAAAGCACACAAACAGTGCTGCTACAGGTACAGTGATATTTATCAACGCAAAATGCTAAAAAAATAGAAAAAAATAAAATACTTCTTTTTGCTAACGTGTATCACATCTATGGATGGTCTACTTATTGATAGTGCTTCTGTGGTGACATCTTATTGATAGTGTGGCATGGAAATGTATTATGTGGTTAGAAAAGCTTATCGGAGTATCAGCCTCACTTTTAAAACTTTACCCGCCAGATTCCTTCTGCTTTAGGATTTACATAGTTTGAACTGAAAAGCAGTCACCGCCCGTTAATATTCCTTGATTTTTTTCTCACTCCATATCGTATTTCATGCAACATAACACTCACTGGGCATCATTTTTTCATTTTTCCTCCTGTTCCAGGCTCACCTGGCATTTAGGTTCGTTGAGGCTGTCTATTGTGTCTATATAATAATTATCTATTTTTAGTTTTGGTGATCCATATCCTACATAGAAGACCATTAGTTATGGTTCTTCCATATGTAAGTATATTGATGGGTTAACATGCATGCTATTCTACTCACACCGTATAGTGATAGTCGGAGTAGTAGAATGTTGATGTCTATTAACTATCAAAAAGTGAGTTACTATTCTATTTCATCATCAAGGTTACCTGGCCTGAATGAAACTGTATCCAAGGTATTGTGATGAATTGTGAATATGTCATGTTTGTAAGGTATACTCCATTTTCTAGTCAGCATAACTCTTTTAGTTTGCATCTCTATCTCTCTCCCCCCTCCCCCTTTCAAGTCTTTTTTTGTCTCTTTTACTTCAGTACTATATGCATTCTTTGGGTTACGGTTGCTCTACATTGCTTGGAGGTCTGATTCAAAGGCATCACAAAAGAAGGAAATGGAAGAGGCAAGTGTTTCTTTACTATATAATTTATTAGGTTACATTTGCTGTTTCTAGCTAATTTTTAATTTTCTTTCTGATTTTGTTCAATATGTATTGCTGTGAGTTATTTGTAACCATCTTTATACCTTTTCTACCTTGTTTGGTTGGGGATAGATACTCTTCCCTTAACTGAACATCTTATAACTTCTTATAATCATATTTTATAGAGATTTAATTATTTAAATAAATTTATTTGATAATTAACTTTAAAAATTTTTAATATTTATAAACACTCATTATTATTTTGGAAAATTAAATTTTTAATCCTAAAATATTTAACTTTTGTTAGTATTAATGAAATCAAACTTTCATCAACTCAAACAAAAATTCTTTCCGAGCCAATATTTGAGAAATGCCATTAATCCCACACTTATTCCTCAACCAAACATCTATTTTGTATTTTTATTTTTTATTTTTCTTTATGATTTACAAAATGCAGCTTATCCTAGCATCATGAATTATATATATATTTTTTTCATTTTGTTTGGAGTTTGTTTTTCACTTTATATATTCAAACATATTTCTTAGTAATCATAAGCCAATGCATCCTAATTTCTATCAGAAAAGCTTAGGCAACCACCAATTCCAAATGTTATGTGCTAATAAGGAAACTATAATTGCTTGTTCTAGTTTAAGCTCTTATTTTGATTGTGATTCTTAAACAGGCTAGTTATGATGTTAACAACATATGTTACTAATAAATAATCTAAGTGCATTTATGGTCTAACCATCTACTTTTAATGTAGAGTTTTTTTTTTCATTTTAAGGTGAAAAATTGGTATGGTGTAAATTGTAATGGCCATAGAATTGGTTGATTCAATATAAAATCAATCTGAGTCTCAAATTGGAATGAAGAAAGAGACTACATGAATTTTATGCGTGACCATGTTTAGCTTGTGATATGCACCCAACCACCATGTTCTGGAGATGAGGAATTCAAATTCTTGTATGTGGTTCTCTAAGTTGATTTTGCCAGGATCAATGTATAAGAAACAGAAACCGAAAATGCCTTTTGACAGACATTGGTCCTGTGTGAATATCATCCTTTTAGTTTCTTCCTTGTATTATTTTAAGTAAGACCTAAACCAAGTTATTTTCTTCTATGCCATCTGTTTAACTGTACTGCTTGCAATATCCTAGCAATTAGGTGTATGCTTCATCAAGTTGTTGTGATACAATCTATTATTGACTGGATTCTCTCAGGTAGAAGAAAAACTGGAGGCAGGCCAAGGGAAAACAACATTTCGACGTGTATTTTCAAGATTTTGCACACCGATATTCTTGGAGGTGAATTTGAGATAATTTTTCTCCTTGTTTTATATGCAAGGAGATGGATGAATGAGAGCTTTCTTAATATTTGTTTTTTGTTCCTTTCTTATCCTAGGAGTTTAGTTTAGTGCTTGCCATGTCTTGAGTGCCCAGAGCATGTTTCATGTCAAGAGTACCTACTTTAATACAGTAGTTAGGGTTAAAAAAATTCAAGCTAATCTGTGAAACTGTGTTATCTTACATTTTCTTTTGGTGGAAATGCAGTCATTTATATTGACTTTTCTAGCAGAATGGGGTGATCGTAGCCAGATAGCGACAATTGCGGTAAACTGTCATTCTTACTGAACTTAATTTCCATGAGTTTATTATATTTTTGATAAAAATATTAAAAACTATTGTTATTGTTGCTTCCTTGAATGTCTTATTCTGTTGGTTATGTACTCTTCTATCACCCTAAGGTCATCTCCAACCATGACCCCAAATCCCAAATTTGGGTTGGGATTTGGGTGTGGGTTGCTCCAACCCACACCCAAATCCCAACCCAAATTTGGGATTTGCAATAGTGTGACCCCAACCCAAATTTGGGATTTGCAATAGTGTGACCCCAAATTTGGGGTCACACTATTGCAACCCCAAATTTGGGGTCCCACAAACAAAATCAATATTTTAATCCTTTTTTATTTTTATAAATATTGTAATTAAAATTATAAAATTAATAATTCATTAATATAATTAATAACTAGCCATTAATATACCTACAATATTAATTTGTATACAATTAATTACTCAATTAATAATAAAATTATTAATTAAATTAAATTATGATAAATTTATGAAACCGGAATAATTAAAATTTTATTGAAAAATAACCTTAATAAAAGCTAATACAATGCAAATACTAATTATATTAAATCATAAATTAAAAAATTTTATTTGTCAAGATAATTAAGAAATTTATCAAGATAATTAAGAAATTTATAACCTAATTTTTAAATAAATTAAATCATAAATTAAAAAATTTTATTTGTCAATTTTTTAATTTATTTTTATTAGTAAAATATTAAATTGTAATAAATATTTAATTAAGTTATTGTTAGAAATGATTAATTTCAAATATTCTTTTATTGAATAGTAATAATAATATAAAAAAAAGATGAGAAAGGAATATTATATGAATATGCTTTTTTGGGGTAAAATTTGGGGTTTGTGGTTGGAGTATAATTTACTGTAGCAGAACCAAATTTGGGATTTGGGGTAGAAATTTGGGTTTATGGGTTGGAGATGGCCTAAGTTAATATGGTGACCCCTTGCTTCACAATTTAAATTGTGGACACTGGGCTAGGCTTTTTCTGTAGATTTGGTTCCCACACTGGTACTCGTAATTTTTCTTGCTGTGAGAGTTTGAAATGGTCTCCATAGTATGCCTAGTGGGTGAATTCGTCAAGTGATAACTTGCTAACTAGATTGATTTTTGTGGAAAATTTTGAACTTCATGGACATCGGTTTCATTGATTGCTGTGCTTGCTCGTGTCAAATTGTCTTAAGTTTATTGGTTGTAATTAAAAGAAAGAAATATAGACTTGGGATGGACATGTGGTTGAAGTGTTGAACATACCAATTAATAACAGATGGCCGTTCTTCATCAACAAAATTATTTTAGTAGAATCTAATCTCTTCAAAGAAAGGACCTTGAGATATTCTTTAATCTACATATTATTTGTGGGGCCACACTGAAAGTTCCTCTTTCTTTTTGGATGCATTTTTTTTTTACTTTCATTTGGTATTTTCTTCAAAGCAACGTAACCTTAGGCCTAACTTGAACTTGAGGCTGTACTATATATCTGGTTGTATTTCCTACTATTATGGTTGCAGTTGGCATATTTAGGTTACTGTTGCCGTTCTCAGTTCTGTGGTAGTCTACACTGACATTAACGTTATCACACAGCTAGCGACGCACAAGAATGCCATAGGAGTGGCTGTGGGGGCAACACTAGGGCACACAATATGCACGTCAATAGCTGTTGTCGGGGGAAGCATGCTAGCATCCAAAATCTCGCAGGGCACTGTCGCAACCATCGGTGGCCTGCTGTTTCTTGGATTTTCTGTGTCATCATACTTCTATCCTCCCTTGTAATTTGTATCTCCTGATTTATTTGTTTTCCACTCCGTTCTTGTTCTTCACATTTTTGTTATTCTCTGTTGTTGCAACAGCCATTCATCCTCATTTTATGATAGAGATTCAATCAAGTCAAATCTGTATGTTTGGCTAAATTTTACTGTGAAATGTACTAAAGTCAGGCTCAAGGAAACAAAAATGTTTCAGGAGAGTCACTTCTTGTTCTCTACCCTAGTGTAGCAGATCTTCTAATTTCTTTTCTCTTTTTTTGCCATGCATCGTGATTGCCATGCGTCCTGATCTAAATATTGATTATTTCAGGGCTTTTCTTGAGCATTGCTGTTAAATAATAAATTTTTACAAATCCAGCTAAAAATTCAAAGTACATATGCAACCCTCTAAGTTACTGTTTTATATTTGAAAAATAAAAAAACATGAGAATGTGTTGGAATGCTAATCTCATATTTATGATGATATTAATCATCTCAGTTTTATTTCTTATAAGGCCTTCCCCACATTTGAAGATAAGGAAATGTTATCCTAAATTCTTGAGGACCCCATACACAATCTAGTGTTCATCTTCATACAAATTGTGCTCATTTCGCTCTGCAGGATAATTATATCAATCATCAATCCTTTGTTAAGAATAAAGGAGAAAAAAAAAATCCTAATCTACACACAAAAGCTAGCAAATGCAATTCATTACTAGTTAGCTTTGATGTTCAGACTCAATTGATTTCTCACCTAACAAGCAATGTTATAAATCAAATTGATATATGGCAAGGTGGAAAACTGTGACAGAAAGTTACAAACCTATCTTCATGTTAGGTAAGGCTTAGGTTAAGAAATTCAGATAATGGATAGCAGCAGAGTTCAACCATAGAGAGTCACTTTTGTTTTCTTCTTTTTCATCAGATATAACTGACATGATATTCTAGGAAGGGCTCTTTTACTTTCATATAAAGTATAAACCCCACAGAAACCCCTAATCATTTTCCATTGGACCACCTCTAATTGTTTTTACCAACGTTAAAATAACAACCTGGGAAAGACAGGTACCAACCAAACCACCCAACCCAACTCAACCACCCATGCACCCTACTCGCTTTACAAACTTTGACATCTCCCTCTCTGCAAGGAAAAATCATGCATACTTGATAACAAAGACAAACATAAACTAATAATATATAACCCAAAACTACACTTCCCATCAATAATCATATAACTTCACAACCACCCTGGTCTCATCTTTCTCACCCCCTTATATCTTTTGTTTTATGCACACCGTCTTTCGTTCACGCTCATGAGCCATGAAGGACTTAATGGAGCGGCTGGTTACTCTTCCTTTTGCTGCGGGCTGCGTTTCACAGTCAAGCATATCTGTGGTCCGAAACCAACCGAAAAAATTCAACACAGTTCCAGTTCCACCACCACCACCACCCCCACCACCCCCACCACTGGCAACAAGTAATAACATCAATTCTCTTTAATCTTCTATCTATAATCTTCATAAGAATATATATATATATATAAAACGAACAATAATAATGCAAAACTAATATTGTACTTGAAAAAAGATGATGGTACAGGGGATAGCACATTTGCACCGAACATCTCTGCAGGGCTCCAGAGGCTGAAAAAGAGCATCAAGAACTTACCTCAATTGTTTATCTACAGAGAAGGAGATGGGGAGGTGGAGATGGAGATTGGGTTCCCTACAAATGTGCAACATGTGGCTCATGTAGGATGGGGTGAGTCTGATGGCACAGGAGCATCCATGAAGAGCTGGGATGCAGGACCTTCAGATTTGTTCTCTTTGCCGTCTCTGTCTCTGGGACACTTGGAGCTTGCAATGCCCTCTCGGGGTGATGCCCCTGTCCAGTGCACTTCCTTGAGGTTTTCATGAACCTGATCAGGTGAATTGTAGTAGTTGCCCAATGGACTTCTTTTTGGTTTGCATGCAGTTGTTTGTTGTCTCTCTGAAGTCTAGGTGGTTCTCTTGATGTTTGTTTGCCTATAGGTATTACTTGTGTTGAGTCACTTGAGTGTGATGAGGTGCATCTTCATGTTGAAATTGTTAAACATAAAGTTATTTATATGAGGCTATTTTACCCATCAACTGTTGAATATGCGTTAGTTGTGAACATTAATAAATAAAGATGAACTTAATTAAAAATTTAGATGTAGCAAGGAAACTGTTGAAATATTAAATTGTTTATCTTTATTATCATTAGAAAGAAAGCCTTGTTGTATTTTGAAATATTAAAATGTTTATTTTGAAGTTATTTTTCTTATCCATATAACAGAAAACATTATTTAAAAAGAAATTGCTAATATTACGTTCCAAGACTTTCTAAATTCCATCTATTAATTAAGGATTTTTTATGTTACTTAATGCAGGCCTTCAGTATTGCGGATAGGCTTAAGGGTTTTTTTTTTTTAATTGTTTATTTTTATTGTCTTAAACTAAATTAAACACCCTGCTTTATTTTATGATCAAAACATTAATAAAAGAAAGACCATGATTAACAAGATTATGAAAGCAATAATCATTATTATGTTTCAATGAAAACAAAAGCAAAAGAAGATCACTAGCTAGGCCATAAAAGTGATGTGACTGAGCAGCAAGCATGTCAATATTCTACCGAAATACGTAAAACTATGTATCTACTTATCATTTGAAGGTGTCAACAGTTTTTATTTGCTATGTCATAGTGTGGCTCTCATTTTATCATGCAAAGTGGTACATCTTTGGGTCCATCCAGGGATGGCAAAACTCGAGTTGCTCGTGATTTCATGTACGACCCTATCTGAATGGAGCAGTTATTTTTTCTTTTTTTTCTTTTTATTTTTTTTGAGTGGGGGATGGGGATGGGGTTTTTGTGAGAAATACTGGGAGTTTTACCTTCCTCTGTCCAATTTCGCCTAGATAAAAATTTACTTATATATATATATAATTTTAAATTTTCTCAATTTGTAAATCAAAATAAATAAGGTTATAGCCACTAATTAAAACAATTGTGTTTGATTATGCTTATATATTTTAATGGTTTATTTTAGTAGTTTCATAATAAAATTTTTCTCAATTAAAAAAATAATAAAGTATTTTAAAGTTTCTACAGTAATTGTAATTGATCTTTATAACCCTCGATGTTTCAAAGTGACCTAAAGATTCCTCCGAATGAAACAATTGCCATAGGACGAGGTGCATTAATTACTTGTGTAAATTACATTTTTGCGCATGTCCTTTTGTTATTTTATAATTTGAAAGAAGTACAATACAATTATAGTGCTTTCATTAACTGAAAGAGTTTGTTTTCTTCAACCTTCCCTGAGGTGGGGAAGAAAGTACTGGTTGCGATGATGGTTAGTAAGCTATCCTCATAGTTTAACCATGGGGAGGAAGGAGTGGTGGTTGATCCTCAACGTTTAGTAATGATTGGGGCTCAACCAAAGAAAAAAAAAATAATATTCTCCCATGGAGTGTGTAGTCATCTGTCATGTAGATGATTGGGGTTCAGCCACAAAAAAAAAAAAAAAAAAAAAAAAAAAAAAAAAAAAAAAAAAATTCTCTCCATGGAGAGTGCAGGCATAGAGCATACTTTTCCATTGTAGGAGATAATTGTTGCTTGGGGGATGAAGAGACATGTGGAGTTACATGTTATTGCACGTGGAGGGCGGGAGAGGATATATACTATTATGGTGGATAGCCTCTCTCATCCCCTTATAATATGGTGGAAAACCTTTCTCGTCAAGGTCATGCTTCGAGTGGTTTGAGATCGGTCAAAAGTGATGGGAGTCCAATAACTTAGAGGTGGATTGTCAACAAGGAAACCATCCTAGGTGGAGGAATGCTGTAGAGGTAATGATTTAATGGATTGATACATCTTGGAGATATATGCAGCTTGGGAGGGAGAATCCAAAGCACTTGGGTGAGAAGAAACCGAGCATTGATATTCATAAATGCAGGAAAATCCATGGAAGGGATCACCTAAATATGAGGGGTCTACCATGATACCAGGCGACGAGTCATAAATGCAAGAGAGTCTCGAGAGAGCATGGTTCGCTGAACTGTTTAGGCCGGTAATGACCTCATTGTTAGTTCACTAAACTATCAAGCAAACTGCAACAACTTGCAAATATGAATTGAAAGTCGAACTCCTAGCATCCAAGAAAACAAACCTAGCTGGACTGTGAGTCATTTCACTGAAAGCTATTAGTGTCGACATAAAATGACTTCACCAAAGTGTTGGGCAAAGAGCTACAGGCGGAGTAGGTAAAATAGGATGTAAAAACTATAATTTGAACTCTTAGCATAGAGGAAACCATATCATAACTGATTGAACTATCAAGCAAAGTGCTTTAAGCTTAATGCGTTCATTATGTAAATAGACTTGATTGGACATTTAGGTAGAGAGCAGATATAGGTGTTGGACTCTTATGTAGTCTTCGCTGACCTGTTGGTATTAGATTGGAGGAAAAAGGCCTTCATTAGTTTGTAATTCAGAGTAGTGCCAGAGAGTTAGGTGTTATTGCTGTTAGCTTGGACAAGAACATGCTCATGGATAATTAAGATGAGGGCGGACTAACAATGGACCCTGCTGGCCAATTACACCACAAGCCGTTAATGTCATCAAAAATAGGCTTAGCAAAAATGTTAAACAGAGGCCTAACTTATTGAGCACTCTCTATATGTGTCACGCCCCGAAACCGGTTCACCGGACCCGGCGCGCGGACAAACGGCCGCAGACCCACAGGGCGTGGACCCCATAGGCCTGCAAGGCCTCAGAACTTGATACAGAGTAGACAAAACTAAAACAAATCATCTGAGTTACAGGATTACAGACTCTACAGAGTATACAACGTAGGGGGGGGTACAAAAAGTACAAAATACCAAAAACAAAAATACAGGAACAAACAATGACAAGAGCTTAAATTTTACAACAGAACAAGACGACACCTACAAATAGCATTTCAAAGTCCACACTGATCTACCACCATTGATCTGAAAAGGATTTAAAATAAATCCATGAGCTCACTAGCCCAGTAAGAAATCCAAAACAGTAAACTGAAACGAAAGTTCAAAACTAAAACTTGCACAAAATCATAAACACAAAATAGTGTAAACAAAATCAAGAGACGAAGCAAGATGTAACAAATTTCTGAGTGTGTCTCCAAATTTGCTATAACTGCCAGAGGTCATTTATTTATCCTCGGTGACCCGAGCCAGAATAACATAGGTCATTTGTTTACCCTCGGTGACCCGAGACTGAATATCAGGTGGCCGTTGATTATTTCACCGAACGGACACGGTGCAAAACTGCAGTCTCATTTTCCAAAATTTCTTGTCGACAAGGTCAGGGTTTAACCCCCCACTGACAGGGTTGCACAATGCTCATTTGGAGACCCAAAATATCCAGGCAAAATTCCAATGTTACAAAATACAGAATATTCACCAATAACTCTCAAAATTCATGTAATAATATAAGGTAAAAGATAAATAAATAACAATTAATTAAATAATTAATTAAATGGAAAATGAGGAATACCCAAAATTTTCCAAGCCTTAGCCTGGTTCCCATTTGAAGAAATAATAATACCATAATTTCTAACATAGAATCATTATGTAATAACATAAAGAAAATAATTAAATAAATAAATAATTATAACAATTTGTGAATATAATGTGCCAAGGAATCAGCTTGATTCTTTGATTAAGGTACTAATAATAATAATATTATTGATAATAATAGCAATGATAATATAAATCCAATTAACTAATCAAGTATGATCCAAGGGATAAAATAAAATTTCAGAAATTTCACAAAAATAAATTAAAATAATTAAATTTTAAATATAAGAGTTCAAAGGATTACTTACTTGATAAGCTCCTAAATCCAAAAGAAACCAAGATTCTCTCAAGGTGGTCCTATAACCCAAGAGAAAAACAACCAACACGAAAATAAGAATACTAGACATTCTACAACAAGGTAAGACATTTCCAACCACAAACACTTCTATAGCTTCAAAGGAAGCAACACAAGCAAAACATCAATAGTTTGGGTTCCAAACATTTAGTGGGGTGGTAGATCAACCATACAAGCATAAACACATGTACATAAAATAGATATATTACTATACCTTAAGGGTTTGTAAAAATCAGGGTTAATACATATATATATTCCAAATGTTTCTATCATCAGGACATATGTATTATATATTAGGTTGCATAAATGTTTTCAAAAATCAGGATAAGGATGTATTTCAACGGTTTGTAGAATTGGAATGCATGGATGTGCATGTATCATGCATGTGCGTGTGTGTGTCTATAAATCAAAGTGTGTATATATATATATCAAAAGTGGTTTAGCATATATATTTATAATACTTCAAAACTTTTACAGATGCATGAATGTGCGAGTGGGTGTGTATATATATATATATAATAGAATACATATATAAATAACAGAATATATATGTATATATAAATAGCATTTGCGGGATGGCAGAACATGTATCTATATACACACAAAACAGAATATATATATATATAGCATGTGCGGGTGTGTATATATACATAACAGAAATCCGGATATATACATTTATATTAAAATCAGTATATATATATATATATATATATATATATATATATCTCAAAAGTTTGGCAAAATTCATGATGCATGCATGTATATATATATTCAAAAGACTACCCAAGCATGCATAACCACATATACGTACAAGTATAGCATACACATATAACAACAACCCAAGGTTGAGCAACAAAGTCTTGAAGATCAAAAAGCCTTTGGTAACGCGCTTGAATCGCTCACCCGTAAGTGCACGGGGTCGCCAAGTAATACCCCTCGCGCTAACACGAGGGGGTCGTATCCCCAAGGGCCCGAGAAGCTATTCTTACTTCCTTATCACAATTTTGTTTGATCTAATCAATCACTTGGAAGAAGAACTACCAATAACCTACTAAAACAAAGAGCATGCAAATAGCAAGTATAAATACGGAGGGGAAAAATCAAGGTGAGGGAATGGCCACGGATGAGGATTCCCTCGGGGGCTACTAAAGTGCTAAGGATGCCTAACTAGCATGCACGTGGGTGGTTTGGACCGGGAAACCCTAGATTAGACCAACCCGATGGTCACGGCATTGGTCCCTAATCCAATACAAGTATTGGAATACGGAATTGCTTCCACCCAAATCCTTGTACGATTGCAAAGGGTTTAGTGGATTTCCCCAAGCTAGGGTTGAAACACAATCAAGGACAACCCTAACAATTGGAGGGGTACAAATACCCGATGGTCACGGCGTATTCGTACATGTATTCCCTTCCAAGCTTGGTGAGCCTAATACTAAGGCAATGGTCATGCAACCTAGCATTGTCTAGGAATTGACATATATAGTTCTCATACATATCAAGGAATTCAAGAGCCACCAAACAAGGATCACAAACCAAACCAAGTACATAAACTAGAAAGTAGCATCCAAAATACACAAGTTCACCCCCAAGGTTCACCTACATCCGGTGACCTTGGGGTTTAGTTGCTCATGATCACAAAGTAAGCGAGCAAATACATAAAAACAACCAAAAGCATAATGAAAACACCCCCTGAAAAGATCAAGGCCGGATGACGCTTCCAAAGACGCCACCCAAGGAGTGGCTTCCTTTGTCAAACTTCCTCTCAAATGCAAATCGAAGGCGTGGATTCGTCGTCTCGTGCTCTCCCCGTCGTCCTCTCCTCAAGAAATGCCTCCAAAAGCTGGCCTCAAGCTCCCAAAGAAGATGGTGAAGTGTAGCTTTTCTCAAGACCTAGCCCCCCTTCCTCCAAATGAACTCAAAACCCTTAAAAACCTTTTCCAGTGGGTTATGCGGCCCCCTATGCGGCCCCGCATGCGGGGAGAGAAAATTCCCGAGAAAATCCCGAAATCGCGTAAGTTGCTACAGTGCCGCTACAGTGAAATACAATTCCGCTACAGAAATAGTGTTTTCATCGCCGATTTCTTCTCAAATTCTATCAACGAGCTCGAAGGGGTCACATCAATACCTGTAACACGAAAGAAACCAATTCAGACCAAAAACGGGCGTCAACTCATAGAAAAATACGTAATACATACACCTGAATACATGTAAAATACGTATGTTTAGGCGTTTATCAAACATCCCCACACCTAAGCATTTGCTTGTCCCCAAGCAAACACACATGAAGAACAGGGGCACGATGATAAATGACTAAACATACGACCTCAAGCTCAACGGGTAAGTACTCCACTAGCACAGGTGAAAAGAAATCTAGAAAGTGAGCTGTACAGTGAGTGATCGAGTAATGGTAGCTCTGTTTTATTCAAAGTGCTTCCGTGAGTGTGTGCTGGCTCCCAACCTTAACCTCCACACCCTGGATTACCCCAGGGGTCCATTCACCCCACATATGGTGAGAGTGGTATTAGGCAGTTAAAGACCTCTTCAATACTCAGTTAAAAGTCTTTTAAGTTCCTAAATAAGACTCTAGCACTTAAGCGACTGTGTAACAAGTTCCAGGGGACGCAATAGAGATACTTATTTACCTATTCACAAATATACAAATTTTTTTTTTTTAGTCCGGCTAACATAGACTGCACAAGAAATCTTTCAGAAGGATGCACATGCTGATTAGGCACAAGAGCCACCCAACCTACTTAATTACAGCCTACATAGACGCATTCATGCTGTGCCAGCAGAGGAATACTGTCATAGACTCCACTCTTTTTTTTTTTTTTCGACTGTACACACTGTATCTCAGTCCCTTGGAAACCTGTCACACAAGTTCACTTAAGGCTACAGAAAACAAAAAAGGAACTCAAAAGCTCTTAAAAGAATATTGAAGAAAGAATTTAATAGTCCAATACCAAAATCATCATAATGGGTTGGTTAGAGTGTTCAAGGTAGGAGCAATCATGATAGAACATGAAAAAGCACTAAAAATAAAACAGGGCATCATTCAAGCACAGTATAAGAATACAACCCACTTCTATCATTCTTTCAAGCTAGGAAGTACTAAACACTAAGATCATGGCTATCATCGGTCTTCATGCATGTAAAACTAGTAAAGTATCCCATCCCCACACCTAAAGTTGTACATTGCCCTCAATGTACCTAAATCAGCGGAATAAGGTGCGAGACATGCCATAAAAGTAAAGGAATGAGGTAAAGAAACTTCCCCAAATGGTTGATGAAAGGAACATCCAAATATGCATGAACTGGGGAAAGCTGAGGGGTGCAAGGGCATGGAGCTTCTATAGTGATCAGTCCTGAAAATAGAGAGAAAGCAAATCACACCCCAAGAAACAAATAGAGAGCAGGACAAGTAAGCACGAATCAAAAACGGGAAAGTACAGTTTAGGAGGGTGAGGACCCTCACTAACTGAAAAGTACAACAATACAAACCAACAAGTCTAGAAATAAAAACCAGTACAAACAACAGAAAAAACTAAAGTGGTGCTGCCAGTCTAGAGATCTGGAGGGAGTGATGGCGCAAAGCACGTGGTAGCTGTGGAGGAGGTGCCGACAGAAGATGAAGCGCCACGCATGTATGATAAGATCTCGGCCATGCTGCTCTCGATGCGGCCCTGTGATATGGCTAAATCTCGCACTAATGCTGTCAACACCTCCTGAGAGGTCCCAAGGGTCTGCAACTGCTGACGGACCTCGATGCGGAACTCCGCGAAACTCTCCTCAAGTGATGGTCGACTCCCGCTAGGTGCTGCGTCGGGTACAGGGGCGGACTCTGAATCAGACTCGGATCCTGACTTAGAATCCCGAGAGGTGTCGGGGTCATGGGAACTCGTGCCGCCACTGCGCGGGAGACGGTAAGTGTCTCCTGACCTCTCAACTATCCCAATATGAAGCAGGATTGACAAACTAAGTGGTGCGACGGTGCTCACAACGCTCATGCCCTGGGTAAGCTCAATCAGTCCTAGGCCCCTGATAATGCGTGTAATATACGGCCCTGCAAATATAGCTCCAAGACGAGTAGAAGTTCCTTGATGCTCAATAAGTCCGGCGAACAGATGGCCCATGTGGATGGGGTACCGCTGAAGAATACTGTACATCATAAGCAGATTGGTACGGGAAACCACCCCAGTAGAATCAGCGCGACCGTTCACACTTCTGGATAGTAGGGCTTGTAAGTACCTGTGAACGGGGTCTGCATCAAAGAAGCCTTCTTCGATTGTGCACTAGCAATGGACTTCCAAAAAGAGACAGGGCAAGTGAAGCGTGGAAAATCACGAGGTAAATTCCTGAGCTCCGAATCGGTGAGGGACTCATAAGTGTGAAACCCAAGGTATATGGCCAACTGGTCGTCGGTGATCCTGTGCCGCTTACCAAAGGCTCTAAAAGTAAGGGTGCTAGCCTGGCGCATAAGAGGAGCATGCCCGGAGACCTCAAACGTGCTCAACACCTCCAAGGTCAACTCCCGATAAGTGGGTTCATCGATCTCAAGAATGTCATCCCATCTACCACGGGAGATGAGGCCTCGAAAGATATCGTCAATGTCCAATGTCTTCAAGGCCTCCCAATCGATCACGCGCACCGTGCCAAACCTCCTCTTCGACAAGAAAGCAAATCTTGTCTTGTGGGCATCGTTCTTGAAGGTAGGATCGCAAATGGGTGGTGGAGAGGTTCTCCTCACTCGTTTGGAGGCCATATGTTTGATCGGCATCCCTACAAGACAAGAGAAACATCATCAAGCCAAAAATATATGAAAAGAGTGCTCAATGGGGTTAATCGGCTGAAATCTAAGTGTTGCTACAGTAAATTCGGGGAAATTTTTCAAGAGTTTCTCCTTGTAAAAGTAGCCAACTGATTTTACAAAGCTTCAAATTCAAAGAAAATATTCACAAGAATCATTCACAACAACATTCCCAAGAAAATCAGCCCAAAAATACAAAGAAAAGCCCTAGAAAATGGAGAGATATGGTATTTACTTCAAGTTAGGGCACCCAAGTGAAGATGAGGTGGAATCCGGCTAAAACCTTGATAAAACCTTGAAACTCTTCCAAAAATTTGCTTGATAGGATGAAGAGAGTGTTTGGATGCAAAAAGAATGAAGGAAAATGGTGGAGAGATGAGGGGGAAAAGAGAAGAAGTTTGATGAAAATTGAGTGAATAGTGAGGGGGTGGAGTGAAGAGAGGGAGAAGAAGAAATCGGGTGACCATGCGGCCCCCTGTACGGCCGCATGGTCCCCCGCATTGCTCTCGGGATAATCCATGCGGCCTGCTATGCGGCCGCATAGCAGGCCGCATACCTCTCGGGATATTTCATGCGGCCCCTTGTGCGGCCGCATGACAGGCCGCACAAGGCCCAGGAATTTTTCAGCTCAAAACACTCTCAAATTAAACATTGAACTCAACCTAGCACTCAAAAATTACATGAAAACAAAGCCGAAAACACTCAAAAATCATTGAAAACATGGAGAATGAAGCACCAACACTCAAGGAAAAATACAAAGATCATGAAATCTATGGTGCAACAAGATGAAATAAATTATGGAATTCGACTAAACAACAACCACAAGCACAAAAATCAACAATACTCAAACTCATAAGCACCACACAAAAATATGAAAAAAAAACTATGCACAACAGCAAAGAATAAAAAAAAAGAATGATTGCAATGAATTGAAAGACTTGGGTTGCCTCCCAAGAAGCGCTTTTTTTAATGTCTTTAGCTCGACATGACTTACCTCAATTCAAGGTGGGACAAAGGGGTGAGAAATACCTCCAATTTTCGATGAAGAATTGGTACCCGGAAAGTTCAATGAGAGGCACAAAAAAATCTTGAATTTCCCACGGTCATCGAAGAACAAATGGTCAACCTCCTCGGGTGACATTGTAGAAACATTCACCCCCCGCTTTTGCTTCTCCTTTTGCTTCCTCCATAACTTTTTCAAGGTTCTCTTCTCATTGGAATGTGGTGAAGATTTAACCTCTACTTGTGCTAGTTGTTGCAATGGTGGAGGGGGAGGCTCATCATTCGCAACATCATCCCCGAGATCTTCAAAGTACTCCTCCAATGGGTTCAAAGCGAGGACTTCCTGCACACAGTCGGAGATAATCACATTAGTTGTATCCGTGAAATAAAGAGTATCATCGTGATCAAGTGTACGTTTCATAGCTTCGGGGAGGGTGAAGACCACTTGTTCATCTCTGACCCTCAAAGTCATTTTTCCTCCTTTTACATCAATTAGTGCGCTGGCAGTGTTAAGAAATAGACGACCAAGGATCAACGGAACCTCCACATCGTCATCCACATCCAGAATTTCAAAATCAACTGGGATGATCAACTTATCTACCCGAACTAGAACATCTTCAACAATTCCCCGGGGTCTTCGCACTGAATGATCCGCAAGTTGCAAAGTCATTCGTGTGGGTCTCAAATTGTCTAACCCCAACCTCAAGAACAAGTTATACGGCATAACATTTATGCTAGCTCCCGAGTCGGCCAAGGCACTTTCTTGCACTCCATCTCCGATCACACAAGGGATAATGAAACTACCCGGATCATTGAGTTTCTTAGGTAATTTCTTTTGGATAATGGCCGAACAATTTCCAGATAGAGTCACCGTCTCCAAGTTTTCAAGCTTCCTCTTATTGGTAAGGAGGTCCTTCATGAATTTAGCGTATTTCGGCATTTGTGAAAGTGCCTCCACCAAGGGAATGTTTATGTGAAGCTGCTTGAAGATGTTCAAGAATTTCTTGAATTGAGTGTCCTCTTTATCTTGTTTGAGCCTAGAAGGATATGGTACCGCAGGTTTATACTCGGGCTCCCTCTTAGTTGAAGAACTCGGAACATTTCCCTTGTGCTTCCCCTCAATCTCATCAGTTACCTCATCACTTGGCTTAGGGTCTTCCCGGTCAGCTACCCTATCGTTGGAGGCACTTGGACCATCCCCGGTCCTTACCTCCAACTGTTTTCCACTCCTTAGTGTCACTGCCTTTAAGTGTTCCCTCGGGTTGCACTCAGTGTTGCTCGGCATGCTACCCAAGGGGCGATCTGACTGTGCCCTAGCAAGTTGTCCCACCTGGGTCTCGAGAGACTGAATGGAGGCTTGGACATTCCTCAGTACAGTACCAAATTCATCTAATCTCTTGTCTACATTCTGGAACTTGGCCTCCGTAGTGATCATGAATCGTGCCAATACATCCTCAGTCGAGTATTTCTTTTCTTGGACCTGCTGGGGTTGAAATTGGGTGCCCTGGGGTGGTGGAGGTCTCTGCTGAGACTGTCCTTGGTTCCAAGACATGTTCGGGGGATTCCTCCACCCCGAGTTGTAGCTATTGCCGTATTGATTTCCCGGTCCTCGAGGACCTCCACCAACATAATCCACTGATTCCACGGGTGCAGAAGGAGCAATAAATATGGGGCACTGTGAAGTTGCATGCCCAGCACCGTAAGTATCACAGGACAACACTGCCTTAGCGGTAGAACTGGACCCCAACATGAATTGCTCAAATTTCTGTGTCAATGCACTGACTGCCGCGTTGTTATCGGTGACATTCTTCGATAAAGCCTCAACCTTTGTAGTCAATGCAGTGGTCTCATTCACCTCGAACAGGCCGGCAACCCTTGGTCCCTTCTGCCGAGTGCTCCAGTGGCACTCATTGCTCGCCATGCTCTCAATTAAGGCCTCAGCTTCTTCAGGCAATTTGTTACTCAGGGATCTACCTGCAGCAGCATCAATCAGTTGCCTTGCTGAATAATTTAACCCGTTGCAGAACATCTGTACTCTCATCCAAGACTGGAATCCATAGTGAGGACACCTGCGCAACAAATCCTTGAATCTTTCATGGGCCTCAAACAGTGTCTCAGAATCTCCCTGCCGAAAAGATGATATCTCCTGTCTCAGTCTCGTAGCCTTACTCGGTGGGAAATATCGGGCCAAGAATTTCTCAACCATTTCCTTCTAGGTGGTGATGGACCCGGGAGCCAAGGAAGTGAGCCATCTGTATGCTGCTCCCCTCAAATTGAATGGAAACAGTCGTAATCTGATAGCATCATCTGACACCGAATTGATCTTGAATGTAGAGCAGATCTGCAAGAAGGGGGATAGGTGGGCATGTGGGTCTTCATCAGCTAGTCCATCAAACTGAACCGAATTTTGTATCATTCCAATTGTGCTCGCCTTGATTTCGAAATTATTAGCCGGCACAGCGGGCGCTTGCACACTAAACTCAGCTCCGGTGAATTGCGGTCTCTCATAGTCCGACAAAGTCCGACAAAGTCCTCCTAGGTTCGGCCATGACTGAGGGTTCACTTGATTCCACTCTAACCTCTTGTTGTCTTGAGCTCTCAGCCACCTCTTTCAATCTCTGATGCAATGTTCTTTCAATTTCGTCGTCGGGCTCAATCAAATTGGCTTGACTCGCTCTTGTCATAAGATAGGTGCCTTGCAAAAATTTGAGTCAAGAATTAGAAACGAAGGAGAGACAAGAAAATAAAATGCAAACAAAGAAATGACGGAATAAATACAGGAATGGTAAAACAAACAAAATGAAATGATCAAATCAACACGTTATAAGTTTTCCGAATATTCCTCGTGGGTCCCCGGCAACGGCGCCAAAAACTTGGTAACGCGCTTGAATCGCTCACCCGCAAGTGCACGGGGTCGCCAAGTAATACCTCTCGCGCGAACACGAGGGGGTCGTATCCCCAAGGGCCCGAGAAGCTATTCTTACTTCCTTATCACAATGTTGTTTGACCTAATCAATCACTTGGAAGAAGAACAACCAATAACCTACTAAAACAAAGAGCATGCAAATAGCAAGTATAAATACGGAGGGGAAAAATCAAGGTGAGGGAATGGCCACGGATGAGGATTCCCTCGGGGGCTACTAAAGTGCTAAGGATGCCCTAACTAGCATGCACGTGGGTGGTTTGGACCGGGAAACCCTAGATTAGACCAACCCGATGGTCACGGCGTTGGTTCCTAATCCAATACAAGTATTGGAATACGGAATTGCTTCTGCCCAAATCCTTGTATGATTGCAAAGGGTTTAGTGGATTTCCCCAAGCTAGGGTTAAAACACAATCAAGGACAACCCTAACAATTGGAGGGGTACAAATACCCGATGGTCACGGCGTATTCGTACATGTATTCCCTTCCAAGCTTGGTGAGCCTAATACTAAGGCAATGGTCATGCAACCTAGCATTGTCTAGGAATTGACATATAGAGTTTTCATACATATCAAGGAATTCAAGAGCCACCAAACAAGGATCACAAACCAAACCAAGTACATAAACTAGAAAGTAGCATCCAAAATACACAAGTTCACCCCCAAGGTTCACCTACATCCGGTGACCTTGGGGTTTAGTTGCTCATGATCACAAAGTAAGCGAGCAAATACATAAAAACAACCAAAAGCATAATGAAAACACCCCCTGAAAAGATCAAGGCCGGATGACGCTTCCAAAGACGCCACCCAAGGAGTGGCTTCCTTTGTCAAACTTCCTCTCAAATGCAAATCGAAGGCGTGGATTCGTCGTCTCGTGCTCTCATCGTCGTCCTCTCCTCAAGAAATGCCTCCAAAAGCCGGCCTCAAGCTCCCAAAGAAGATGGTGAAGTGTAGCTTTTCTCAAGACCTAGCCCCCCTTCCTCCAAATGAACTCAAAACCCTTAAAAACCTTTTCAAGTGGGTTATGCGGCCCCCTATGCGGCCCCGCATGCGGGGAGAGAAAATCCCGAAATCGCGTAAGTTGCTACAGTGTCGCTACAGTGAAACTGCTACAGTAGACTACTACAGTACCATATGCGGCCTCTGCAGTGCCCGCATGAACCTCCAGACTTAGCCATTTCGCCAAAGGGTTCATGCTACAGTAGTCGCTACAGTACCCCCCCCCCCCCCCCCCCGCTCAGAAATAGTGTTTTCGTCGCCGATTTCTTCTCAAATTCTATCAACGAGCTCGAAGGGGTCACATCAGTACCTGTAACACGAAAGAAACCAATTCAGACAAAAAACGGGCGTCAACTCATAGAAAAGTAAGTAATACATACACACGAATACATGGAAAATATGTATGTTTAGGCATTTATCAGCCTTCAAATACATTACAACTAAAGCATCAGGGTATTAACCTCAACATAACATGCCAAAAGATCCAAAAACTCCAAATAGATGTATAACCTTGGCCTTAACATTCAGATCATGCACTAAATAAAACCACTTATATCTAAGGCAACATGACAACCATCACCCAAGTATTTCCAAGTACCACAACATCTAATAATCAAATCAAAAGAAAGGCTAGAAGATTACTTGGAAGAGTGAAAGACAAAGCAAAGATATCTATGCGGTTGAGTCCACAAGTTCATCGTCGGAGTTCGCCATTGGTTCGCCGGAGGTTCTAGTCCGGCCAGATTCACAAATCTCTCCCTCTCTCCCTTTCTCTCTCCCTCTCTCTCTCTCTCTCTCTCTCTCTCTCTCTCTCTCTCTCTCTCTAAGACACACACACAACTAGGGAAGATGGGTAAGAGGAGGAGATTTCTCATGGTTTAACTCAACAACACTAGGATGCATGGCAAAAGCAAGGAAAAGTTGAAAGACAAGCTTCCCAAAATCAAGGCTTGCATAGAAATGAGGTCTGGGAATTAAGGCTTGCATAACTTTTACAAATGAAAGGGAACAAAAAAGCTGGGGCCCACAATCCTCTCCCCCTTAAAAGAGTTTAGTCCTCTAAACTCACAACTGGTCATGAAAATGAAATGGCTACCCTCGAAACTAAGACGGTTAAACAAAATCCTGGTTACGGGCAAGCTACAAGCAAAATCGGTGACCACCAAAACAAGAAGTGAAATGGTAAGCCATAACTAGAGGTTGCCTCTTACAATACTGACACTAAGAAGTTAAAACTCTATCTCTTTCCCTTCCTCATTGACTTCTAGACCCATGTCCAATAATTGTTCAGTAAAAAGCAAGAATTCTATCAAAGAGTCTCATACAAAATTCAAGTATATAAAATTGCTGGGGAACAACACAACTTCCTAAATTCGACATCATAGTCAAATTTAAAACCTCAAACTTGCTATCCCCATTTATATATCATCATCATCATCATCATCATCAGTTTGAAAACCTAAGATCCAACTATGCAGCTATTAAGCATAATAAGATAACCTCATCAAAATGTTGACCTGAATATAAAATAGAGACTACTCATTTAAGAGATATCACTGATCACATCTTGTCAAAATAGTAGAGATCATCAGAATTATTACTATGGATCGAAACCAAACGAGCCCAAAAATATCAAACAATCTCAAATTCTTCCTCAACTGAAAACCATGTTTCTGATAAATTAACCAGTCTAAACCATTACTCAGTTACCTCACTAAGATCAATGATAAAAGGCAATTTCTCCAATTACAACAAGTTTACAATATCTGACATACATCGAGCTCAAGTTTTAACAAAACAAATCTCCTTAGCATACAAGCACCATTACTGCAATAATATAGCAAATACCTTGACGATCACCAAGTATCCTCCAGAATTAAAATTTTCTTGAAATATCCACAAGAAAATGTTCTAAATCTACACATCAATGACTGTACAAGATTAATTAAATCCCCTTAAACATCATGGCATAAATCCTTTCACAATCAAAATGAAGAACCATAGTAACAAGGCTCATTTTACATTCCCAAGATGATCTTCCAATGATAATCAATAATTAACTGAACACATTGTAACTGAGCACATGCCACTCAGAATTATTTTCAGTTTCAAGGAGGATTAGAACATCATCAAACAATAAAAATGTTGTTCCTCAAATTTCTAAAGCATATCTTGCCACCCAAAGCTCATATCAATACTCCAACAATTTAAACAATGGACAAGGGCAGTCAATTTATCTTCACAAACTATTTGGCATCCAGGGATGTAATGAAACACACTTGACTAAGAGGAGTGTACCAGAGGCAACCTTCTAGAATTTAGAACATTGAAGAAAATTGATCTAAATGTACAAATGATGCCCATAAGAGGATAACATTGCACGCAACTCAATGTGATATCGGTAATTAGCAAGAAGGATATTCCAAAGGATGACAATGAATCAATAGGATAGCACACGAGTCATGCCAAATACGACAAGAAAAATGGTAAGCTAAGGGAGTTTCTAAGAGAGAGCTACCATTCACAACCTTTGACTTGGCTCAAGACTTGCTTTAGGACAGAAAGAAAGCATCTCTTTTGCAAAGAATTGAATGGTCCACAAGAGTCTCCTTTACAATCAGGAACTTTGCACAAACAAGTAATTAATGCTCATGCTACTCAATCACAGGTAATGCAGATGACTAAAAGGTTTCTCCACTAAATAGAATAACACAAAGCGATTAATCACAAAAGTCAAAATCAAAGCAATTCATCGGTAGCAGAAGGTGAATTAAAGCTAGAAGATCTGGTATATAAATAAAAGCCAAAAAAGGCATGGAAACTAGTTTGAGACTCAATATACTATGTTGGAAACAAAGTCATAAAGTTAGACCACAATATAGAATAACCAAGTGATCAGAACCCATTTCTAATGTAATTGACTCCATCAGGGCTCAAATTCTAAGAAATACTCTGGGTTAACACTTCTATCTAATGAACTAAGATAATTAAATCAAAAAAATTTTGATCGAATCGCTCTGATACCACTTTATTTGTCATGCACCGAACCCGGCTCGCCGGACCCGGTGCGAAGACAAACGGCCGCAGACCCACAGGGCGTGAACCCCATAAGCCTACAAGGCCTCAGAACTTGATACAGAGTAGACAAAACTAAAACAAATCATCTGAGTTACAGGATTACAGACTCTACACAGTATACAACGTAGGGGGGGGGGTACAAAAAGTACAAAATACCAAAAACAAAAATACAGGAACAAACAATGACAAGAGCTTAAATTTTACAAGAGAACAAGACGACACCTACAAACAGCCTTTCAAAGTCCACACTGATCTACCACCATTGATCTGAAAAGGATTTAAAATAAATCCATGAGCTCACTAGCCCAGTAAGTAATCCAAAACAGTAAACTGAAACGAAAGTTCAAAACTAAAACTTGCACAAAATCATAAACACAAAATAGTGTAAACAAAATCAAGAGACGAAGCAAGATGTAACAGATTTCTGAGTGTGTCTCCAAATTTGCTATAACTGCCAGAGGTCATTTATTTATCCTCGGTGACCCGAGCCAGAATAACAGAGGTCATTTGTTTACCCTCGGTGACCCGAGACTGAATATCAGGTGGCCGTTGATTATTTCACCGAACGGACACGGTGCGAAACTGCAGTCTCATTTTCCAAAATTTCTTGTCGACATGGTCAGGGTTTAACCCCCCACTGACAGGGTTGCACAATGCTCATTTGGAGACCCAAAATATCCAGGCAAAATTCCAATGTTACAAAATACAGAATATTCACCAATAACTCTCAAAATTCATGTAATAATATAAGGTAAAAGATAAATAAATAACAATTAATTAAATAATTAATTAAATGGAAAAGGAGGAATACCCAAAATTTTCCAAGCCTTAGCCTGGTTCCCATTTGAAGAAATAATAATACCATAATTTCTAATATAGAATCATTATGTAATAAGATAAAGAAAATAATTAAATAAATAAATAATTATAACAATTTGTGAATATAATGTGCCAAGGAATCAGCTTGATTCTTTGATTAAGGTACTAATAATAACAATATTATTGATAATAATAGCAATGATAATATAAATCCAATTAACTAATCAAGTATAATCCAAGGGATAAAATAAAATTTCAGAAATTTCACAAAAATAAATTAAAATAATTAAATTTTAAATATAAGAGTTCAAAGGATTACTTACTTGATGAGCTCCTAAATCCAAAAGAAACCAAGATTCTCTCAAGGTGGTCCTATAACCCAAGAGAAAAACAACCAACACGAAAATAAGAATACTAGACATTCTACAACAAGGTAAGACATTTCCAACCACAAACACTTCTATAGCTTCAAAGGAAGCAACACAAGCAAAACATCAATAGTTTGGGTTCCAAACATTTAGTGGGGTGGTAGATCAACCATACAAGCATAAACACATGTACATAAAATAGATATATTACTATACCTTAAGGGTTTGTAAAAATCAGGGTTAATACATATATGTATTCCAAATGTTTCTATCATCAGGACATATGTATTTGACACGACCCCTTGTGTGTATCCCGCAAGTGCACGGGTTTGTCGAAGTAATAAAAGTTACCCCGGTGAGAGGGTAGTCGAATCCACAGGGAATAGGGAGTTAGAGTATGAGATTTCACTATTAAAACTATGCGAAGTACGGAAAAGTAATAATCGATTCGTGTGTGAATTGTGAGAACAACTATACTAAAAGACAGGAAATTAAATAGAGAGAGATGAAAGATTAGAGAGTGCAAGAAAAAGAGATTAAGGAGGATTTAACAATGAATGAAGTGGGGTATCCGGACAAGTTACCTCTAGGATCTATGCTTCTAGTGCAAGACTATGCTATTATACCTTCCTATTGATGCTAATTGAGTCGAGGAAATCCTTAGACTCATGGTCCCAAACCTAAGGTCAACCGTGACTAACCCCAACATTATGCCCCGGTATTAGGATTCACATCGACCCTTCACTCTATCGCTCGCACGATTAAGTCCCAGGGGAGTACATCTACCTAAACCTCACACTACGTGGGATTGCATTAAGTTCTAGGGATTCCTAGTGATTAAACCTGTTCCTATGTGTAGTTCTAACCCTTTGGTCCAGGAGGAAGAACCCTAGTCTAGATTAAGCCCCAGTGCATAGGATTCACTTCAACCCTTCACTCTGTTACTCGGGTAACTAAGCCCCAGGGGAGTTTATCTACCTAGCACTTCACTCTATCTTGACCGCTAATAAATCAAGGAAACGGAGGTAGGGAGAAATCACACCGGAAGGGAAAGGGGTACATCGCTACCTCACAACTCTCCCTCTCAACCCTCTTCAATCTTGAATAGTCTAATCCTATAGGAGTTGTCACACCTCCAAAGGAAAACCTAGATTGCTCTCAGCCCTAGTGTCACATCTAAGGGAAAACAATAGCAAAATAAAATCAAGATTGAAACTCAGTTCTTATTCATCAATAATGGAAAAGCATAATAACAATGTCAAAGAAACATGATAACCCTAGAATTTACAAGTCCGAATACCCACAAGGGGTTTAGCTCCTCATGGAGCTATACATGTTCATCAATGTATGAAATAAACCACAAAGTAAAGACATAGATGAAAACCCCCTTGCGTATGGTGTGGCCGTGGTCTTGTGCGGCCGCCGGACGTCGGTGACGATGCCGATGACGCGGTCTAAATCTCCACGAAGTCCTCTCCAAAACCCTAGCCGCACTCCCAGAAGTTGGGGAGAAGAATAGGTCAAAAGATGTCTCAAAAAGTCTCCAAATCGGGCTTTTATAATGTGGAGTCGCGGCTTTAAATTTGCTGAAAACGGGATTTCACACGGCCGTGTGGAATTTCCACACGCCCGTGTGAAGTTTCTGGAATTCTGATTTTCGGCCGACTGTGAACAGTAACATGCTACAGTGTTTTTGCTACAGAGTTTTCTACAGTACTGCTACAGTATTGCCGAAACACTCCCGAATTAGTGTTTTTGTGCTACAGTAGTCGCTACAGTACCCCCCCCCCCCCCCGCTCAGAAATAGTGTTTTCGTCGCCGATTTCTTCTCAAATTCTATCAACGAGCTCGAAGGGGTCACATCAGTACCTGTAACACGAAAGAAACCAATTCAGACAAAAAACGGGCGTCAACTCATAGAAAAGTAAGTAATACATACACCCGAATACATGGAAAATATGTATGTTTAGGCATTTATCAGCCTTCAAATACATTACAACTAAAGCATCAGGGTATTAACCTCAACATAACATGCCAAAAGATCCAAAAACTCCAAATAGATGTATAACCTTGGCCTTAACATTCAGATCATGCACTAAATAAAACCACTTATATCTAAGGCAACATGACAACCATCACCCAAGTATTTCCAAGTACCACAACATCTAATAATCAAATCAAAAGAAAGGCTAGAAGATTACTTGGAAGAGTGAAAGACAAAGCAAAGATATCTATGCGGTTGAGTCCACAAGTTCATCGTCGGAGTTCGCCGGAGGTTCCAGTCCGGCCAGATTCACAAATCTCTCCCTCTCTCCCTTTCTCTCTCTCTCTCTCTCTCTCTCTCTCTCTCTCTCTAAGACACACACACAACCAGGGAAGATGGGTAAGAGGAGGAGATTTCTCATGGTTTAACTCAACAATACTAGGATGCATGGCAAAAACAAGGAAAAGTTGAAAGACAAGCTTCCCAAAATCAAGGCTTGCATAGAAATGAGGTCTGGGAATTAAGGCTTGCATAACTTTTACAAATGAAAGGGGACAAAAAAGCTGGGGCCCACAATATGTTAATAAGACCAGGAGATCTTATATGTACTTCAGGAGAAAGATTAATATATGAAATTACATTTTTTCATCCAAAAGTTGGAAAGATGAATAAAATTGTATTTATTTTGGAATGGCAATATGACAAGGATTGCATACATTCAACAAATTGACCTAGTAAAAAGTACATTATAAGATCTTAAAGAAACCCAACGCATCTAATACACGAGGGCCACCAATATTCCGATGCAATCTAATATCCCTGAGATCTTCTTTTGCAGGAAAATGGTATGGAGATGCGTTGCCTTGAACACAATAGGTATGTTTGCAAAAATTCTCATGATATAGCATGGGAATGCCTCGGCTAGGGTTCCTCAAGAACCTGGAAAATGTGCTAGAGGATGCCACATGTTAGGCTGCCGGTCAACTTGGTCAACAAACCTTATTTAAATCAAGGGGTGTGTGGCGAGCATAAGCTTGAACCAGAGGCCATGTGTCGAAGGAGTAAGCGAGAGAGGAGGATAAGCTCATGGCTCCGCAAGTACATCATACCGGCACATAAATAGAATATTAAAGCCAACGAGGAGAAGGAAAAGGGAAAATGTGTTATGGATTGTGAAGGCCCTAGTTTCTCTCAAGGGAATTGAGAGTAGGGAAGCAAGGTTACCATTTATCTTTTGGGTTTCTTTCATCTTTTGTTCTTCACTAATTTCCTTTTAATAATTGTATGGCTGGTGAGCTCATTCTTAGCTCTTAAACCTGGTTAATTCTATATTTCTTTTCCTGAATGTGTTGGAATATTATGACTGTCAGTGAATGGATGATGCTATGTGATGATTGCATTGGGAGTTTAAGGCTTCAATGTTGTGAGATTGGAATAGAATTGTTTTTCAGTTCATTTATTGGCTTAATTAGTACTAGTTCTGGTGATTGGAGGCTATTGCGAGAGCTAAATTTGTTCTGAAAATTCAGTAGGGAGTAGTGAATGCATTCAGGAACCTTCTGAAGAAATTATTCATTACAAATTGGTGCTTTCATTGTCTCTATCCTTCATGGCTGATCATACTCGAATGAAGGAGCTTCAAGCTAAAGGGGAAACCCTGTTTACTTTAATGGATAACAATGAGCAGCATTTTAAATCCATTGAACAATCTCTGACTAATCTACCATTAATATAACAATCTCTTACTGGAATATGTCAAATTCATTGAAGCTCAACAGGTTAGTAAACCAGTAGGAGAAACTACAGTCGTGCCTACATTAGTGGATGACCAGGCTCAGATAGCTCTTCACAATACTTCAGACATTTATTTTGTCAAGAATATTAAGATTGATTTTTCATGATTTGCCTGAGGTGATGCATTATAATGGATATTCCAAGTTGAACAATTTTTTTATTACTATGGAGTACCGGATCATTATCAGTTAAAAATTGCTTCAGTGCATTTTGATGGCTTAGTGATACCTTGGTTTCAGCGGCTTCAAATATCAAGCAAACTTTCTTCTTAGCAAGTGTTAACATCTTCTCTAGAACATAATTGTGGACCATCTATTTTTTATTGTCCCAGACATTCTCTATTCCGATTGACTCAAGAAGGATCTACTACTCAATTTTATGACCACTTTACTGCATTGGCCAATCGAGTTCATAGGGCTCCTGATGAAATTCTTCTTGATTGTTTTGTCAGTGGATTAAAAAAGGAATTACAGGTAGAAATAATTCCTTGGCACCTTGAGGATTTGGATAAAACAGTGACACTAGCCAAATTATTTGAGGAGAAACTGCAATTGGGTAAGAAGTATGTAATAACCAGGAATATTTTTGTTCCGGATACCAAATTCAAATCATTACCTGGGATTAATCTTGCTATTACAAGTGCATAGCATGCACAGGAGTCTACTACTGGATCAGCTACTGGGGCTTATAATCAATCTTCTCCATTTAGAAAGATGGGATTTCAGGAAATGCAAGTCAGAAAGCTAAAGGACTATGCTTTACGTGTGATGAAAATATTCACCAAATCACAATTGCCTAAACAAACGTCTACTACCACTTCAATGGGATGATAATGAGATAGGTAATTCTGAAAATGCTTTCTTGGAGATCTAATCCAATTCAGACATACACTAAGATGTCTCTCAATGCCATGTCTAGTATTAATGTCTCTGGAACTATGAGATTTACAAGAGAGGTGGGGGCCATCAAATTAAAATTTTATTTGATGGTGGCAGTGGTGATTACTTTATTCAAACAAGGGTGGTAAAATTTTTGCAATTGGAGGTATTATCAACTACACCTTTAATGGTTCTTGTAGGGAATGGGTATACCTTACAGGTTGAAGGACATGTTTCTGATCTAGTGATTCAGGTGCGAGGAAATTCACTATTAATACCTACTTATGTTTTAGCAATTGCAGGAGCAGATTTAATCTTTGGAGCATCTTGGTTGGCAAAATTGGGGCCTAATGTCATTGACTATGACAAGAAGGTAATTAAATTTTTCCAAAATAACCAGTTTATCATATTTAAAAGTGAACACAATGAAAGGGCTAGCATGGCCACTGTGCATCAATTTATTAGGATTATGCCCTCGAATGCTTACGAGGATACTTGTTTTAGGGCATTTCATTTATATTATACATTCTTATTATTATAGGCATTTATTTTGATGTTCATATAAATTTTGTGATGGCACTATAATTAGTTTTGAATATCATAGTCCATGTGCATTAAGTTAAACTTTCTACTCTTTGTGGGATAAAGAGGAGAGCACTAGAAGGGTTTGGTACTTATACACTTAAATAGTTCGCAAATCAGAGAATCTTTAATTGGGCATTAAAGATTCATAAGGATTTGTATGAAATATATTTTGACGAAGAGTTCTAGTTGAACACTGTAAAATAGTGAGAGCATATGTCATAAATATATTACTTGGAGTGGTGTATTCGAACATGACTCGCAATAATCCAATCACATGGGTTTTACTCTTTGATAGTCAATGATTAGGATTGTTGGTTATGGTCATATGAGTGGGTCTTAAACTTGAGGTGTCATGATCACAATATACCTGTAATGTCTAGTTTGTTACTAGAGTCGTTAGGCTCAATTTACCTTTTGGTAGAGCTGACCTTGAAGTGTGACTATGTCAAGCAACTAGCAGTTGCGAGTGATCACTAAGAAGGAATTTGTTCTCTCGGAAGTAAACGAGTGTATCCTATGCGATTATAAGTATGTGAGATTAGAAGACCTTGGCCAAGGCAGTCAAACTAATCATGTTGGCACGAAGGGTAGTTTGGTAATCTCACTCTACTATAGTTATTTGCATATGATCGAGTTCAGTGAGTTTGACAATTACCATGGCTTTCACTCGGTTGGGACAAGAACGAAGGGTTTATACACATATGGTAATCATAATAAGAAAGGTTCGTAATGATCTACTCATTCATGTTTAATTGGGTTACGACGTGGGGCCATGGAGCTTGCTAGGTGTCACCCACATCCTTTGGTATCCTCCCATTGCCAATCGGAATGAACCTAGAGAGTCACGCTTAATGGAATAAAGAATCAGTCTCGTTTTGAGTGCAGGGGTAAAATTATCAATTTACAATTTTACTTCATGGGATAAGTGAAATTATAAATTAGTCTAGGGTTTTTGTCTTAAGTTTAAATTTTGATTCAAATTCGATGGAGTAAAATAGATAATCAAAATTATGAGGACTCAAAGACAAAAGTGGCTTTAGTTAGATTAGCGCTCATATTTCAAATAGAACTTCTATGATAATGTTTATCATATTATGAAGGTTTTTACTTAGAATAAGACTCATAATTAAATAATGTTTATCATGTTTTATGAAGTTTCTATAAATATGACTCTTTTCTAACCTTGGAATCAATCAATTAATTCTCTAGTGAGAAAATCCCTAAGCTCTCTCTTCCTCTCTAACCCTAGCCGCTATTTGGAGAAAAAGTGGAGATTGTTTCTTAATTCCGGTGTGTGATCTAGAGGCGTTGGTGACAGGGGCCCGAAAGTATATCGGGTTGTCGCAGTAATAATAGTACCCCAGTGAGAGGGTAGTCGAATCCATAGGGAGTAGGGATTGTAGATATAAGCGATTGCTATCTAGCTAATGCAAAGTACAGAAAGTGAGAGCAAGATCAGTATGTGTGTGCATGAGTAATTGAAAGCAATAAGAAAATAAAAAGAAATATAGAAGATAAGAGAGTACAAGCAAAGAATAAGAGGGAGGAACAATCAATGTGTAAAGTAGGGTATCCGGACAAGCTACCCCTAGGATTAATGTTCTAGTGCAAGACAGTGTATTATACTCTCCTATTGATGTTTAATGAGTCGTGGACATCCTAAAGCACACGGTCCCAAACCTAAGGTCAACCGTGACTAACTCCAACATTATGCCCCGGCATTAGGTTTCACTACGACCCTTAACTCTCGTTGACCTGTCAACTAAGTCCTAGGGGAGTCTATCTTCCTAAGCCTCACACTACGTGGGATTGCTTTACGTTCTACGGATTCCAAGTGATTAGCCATGTTCCTAAGTGTAGTTCTAACCTTTTGGTCAAGGTAAAAGAACCCTAGTCTCAATTAAGTCCCAGCACTAGGATTCACTACAACCCTTCACTCTGTCGCTCGCGCGACTACACCCCAGGGGAGTTCATCTCCTAGAACTTCGCTCTATTTCGACCGCTAAGAACTCTTGGAACATGGAGATAGTGAAAATAACACCAGAAGGGAAAGGGGACGTTTCGCTACCTCACGACTCACCCTCTCGACCCTCTCCAATCTCGAGTAGTCTAATCCTATAGGAGTTGTCATACCTCCAAAGGACAACCTAGATGACTCCCAACCCTAGTGTCACATATAAGGGAAAATCAATACAAGAATCAATCAAGATTGGAACTCAATTAAATTCATCAATTAAGAAAGTATAATAACATGTCATAGAAACAATATCATCCTAGGGTTTACAAGTCCGAATACCCACAAGGAGTTTAGCTCCTCATGGAGCTATATAAATCCATCAATGTGTATGAATAAACAAGAAAGCTAAACATAGATGAAAACCTCCTTGTGTAGTGTGGCTGTGGTCTTGTGCGGCCGATTCGTCTCTTCACCAAGCTCCTCATCAAGCTTAGGGCACACCTCGCCGGATCGGTGCCAACGAAAGTGATAAGTGCTTGTGTTATAGTGACGCGAAGCGTTATTATCTTACTATGAGCATATCTTTTATCAGATTTTATCACTAAATAGTGTGCATTTGTGTATTCTTGTACATTGTAGGTTTGTGGAGCCAAGTTGGAAAAGAAGAACAAAGTTTGGTCGTGTTCGCCGTTGTTGGGAGGTTTTCGGACCAAGCAAGAAACAAGGCACGAACTTGGACTTGTGAGTGTGTGCCAACCTCCTTTGGAGGGGCACAAAGGCAGTCACATTCACAACAAGTCTAACTCGTGTAGTCTAGGAGAACTTCACCAAGAAGGAGACTTGAAGCAATCGGCACGATCTACCATTGATTTTGTGCCCAATTCTATGGCCTCGATGAAGAACAACGTATTCAGGAGCGTTTCGGTGAGTTATTGTAGCAGCACTGTAGCTTTGTTACTGTTCCAATTCACTGTAGCAAGTTACTGTGCATTTTCTGCCGAAGATCAAGTTTCCAGAGAATTCACACGGGCGTGTGGAATTAACACACGGCCGTGTGAATCATTTTCCAGCAAGCCAGAGACTTCACACGGGCGTGTGGAAATTCCACACGGCCGTGTGAAGTAATTTTTCAGGAAGACAGAAACGTCACACGGGCGTGTGGAAATTCCACACGGCCGTGTGAAGCCCTGATAAGTTCAAATTTAAAGCCGCACTCAGCCTATTTAAAGCTGGATTTGGAGACTTTTGGAGGATCTTTTCAACCTATCTTTCTCTCGAACTTCGAGAGGGTGCGGCTAGGGTTTCGGAGAGGACTTTGTGGAGGATTGGAGCACGCCAATGGCATCATCATCGACGTCCGACGGCAGCAAAAGACCACGGCCACATCACACGCGATGGGGTTTTCATTGATGTTCTTATTTTGCAATTTATTTTACACTTTGATGAACATGTATAGCTCCATGAGGAGCTAAACCCGTCGTGGGTATTCAGACTTGTAAAATCCTAGGATCATTATGTTTCTATGACATTGTTATTATGCTTTTCCATTATTCATGAATAAATTCGAGTTTCAGTTTTGATTATCTTTTGATATTGTTCTTCCTTAGCCGTGACACTAGGGTTGAGAACAATCTAGGTTATCTTTTGGAGGTGTGACAACTCCTATAGGATTAGACTACTTAAGATTGAAGAGGGTTGAGAGGGAGAGTTATGAGGTAGCAATGTACCCATTTCCCTTCCGGTGTGATTTCTCCCTACCTCCGTTTCCTTGGTTAATTAGTGGTCAAAATAGAGTTTTAGGGCTTAATCTAGACTAGGGTTCTTCCACCTGGACCAAAGGGTTAGAACTACACAGAGGAATAAGTTTTATCACTAGGAATCCCTAGAGCTTAAAGCAATCCCACGTAGTGTTAGGGTTAGGAAGATAGACTCCCCTGGGGCTTAGTTGATAGGTCAACAAGAGTCAAGGGTCATAGTGAATCCTAATACCGGGACATAATGTTGGGGTTAGTCACGGTTGACCTTAAGTTTTGGGACCGTGAGTTTAAGGATATCCTCGACTCAATTAACATCAATAGGAAAGTATAATAGCATAGTCTTGCATTAGAAGCATAAGTCCTAGAGGTAACTTGTCCGGATACCCTATCTCACCCATTGCTAGTCTTTCTCTTTAAACTTCTACTTGCTTTTCTCTTGTCTTTCATCTCTCTATTTACTTTCTTGTCGTTTATTCTAATTGTTTCCATAAATCCACTCATCACTACGATTATTTCTATTTCGTACACCGCATAACTAAATAGTGAATTCTTGTGTTCTAAATCCCTATTCCCTATGGATTCGACTACCCACTCACCAGGGTAATTTTATTACTTCGACAAGGCCGTGCACTTGCGGTACACACGCAAAAGGTCGTGTCAGAAAGCTCCCCCAATAGCTATCTTCGGACGGGTTCGATGTCGATGCCGATGACGTGCTCCAATCCTCCACAAAGTCTTCTCCAAACTCTAGCCGCACCCTCCCAAAAATAGGCGAAAAGATCCTCAAAAGTCCTTTAAATAGTGCTGAGTCATGGCTGTAAATCGGCTGAAATCGGGATTTCATAAGGCTGTGTGGAATTTCCACATGCCCGTGTGAATTTTCTGAATTCAGTTTTCTGGCGCACAGTGAACAGTAAACTGCTATAGTGATTGCTACAGTATTTTTGCTACAGTACTCTCGCATCAAATACTCCCGATTTCATCATTCTTCATCGAGGTCGTTGAATTGGGCACACAATCAATGGTAGATCATGTCGATTGCTTCATTCTCCTCATTGGTGAAGTTTTCCTAAACTACACGAGTTAGACTTATTGTGAATGTGACTGCCTTTGTGCCCCTCCAAAGGAGGTTGGCACACACCCACAAATCTATACTCGTGCCTTGTTCCTTGCTTGGTCCGAGAACTCGCCAACAATGGCGAACATGACCTAACATTGCTCTTTTTCTCCAAATTGGCTCCACAACCCTACAATGCACAAAAGCACACAAATACACACTAATTAATGATAAAATTTGATAAAAGTTATGCTCAATGTAAGATAATAACACTTTGCGTTACTATAACACGAGCACTTATCAGTGGGACTTTCGTTCGGCGCTATGAGATCTATGACGATCTGAGAGACAAATTTAACACATCAAAGAAAAGCTTTCAAATTTTAAAAAATAATTTTCTAGGTCTTTTAATTAAATTATGATGTTCATTAAAACAATTAGAACATATCACAAGTTTATTATTGCTTCTGCATGCCTTTGATGATGTTATTTGATTTTTATGATATTACCTAACACAATTATCCTGGCGTTGCTCTGCTCAAGGTGTTAGTGAGTGTTATTCTCTCAAATTAATTCTAGAGGAGTCTCAACTACATGAAGTATAATCTAATACCAGCAATTTCTCAGCGAAAATTTTTCTGGATTTGTCTTCTGATATTCCACATGAATTATAGGTTCTTTTACTCAAATTTCAGAAAGTTTTTTCCACTCTTGTTGGGCTACCATCTTCAAGGGCTTCTAATCATAAAATCCCTTTACTACCTGGGAGTGCACCGGTGAAAGTTAAGCCCTATAGGTACCGTCACAGTCACAAGGCAAAAATTGAGAAAATGGTAAAGCAAATGCTCATTGAAGGATTAATTGAGCACAACGCAAGCCCATTTTCATCTCCAATTATATTGGTCAAAAAGAAGGATGGAACATGGTGCTTTTGTACTGACTATAGGGCCTTAAATGGCATCGCAATTAAGGATGCCTATCCTATACCCAGAGTAGATGAACTTTATGGGGCAGTGTATTTTCCAAAGCTTGATCTGCGCTCAGGTTACCTTCAGATTTTATTAAATCCAGAAGATAAGTTCAAGATTGCCTTCAAAACCCTCCAAGGTTAATATCAATGGCTAGTTATGCCATTTGGGCTCTCTAATGCCCTTGCTACATTTTAGTCTCTAATGCACCAGGTTTTTTCAATTTGCATTAGGAAAATATGTTTTTGTTTTTTTTTTTTATGACATTCTCATTTATAGTTCAGATTGGCATCTTCATTTACAATATTTAGAGGCATATTCTCTGAGACATGGATTATTATGTTGGAAATTCAGGTTGGTAGTTCCAAATAATCTAACTCTAAAAACTCGATTGCTCAATGAATTTTATAATTCTCGTTTGGGAGGACATGTTGGGTCCTCGCGGACATTTATGAGGCTATCAGCTCAATTTTTCTAGAAGGGAATGCGGTAGGAAGTTCATCAATATGTAAAGCATTGTATGGTGTTTCAACAAGCCAAAGATGTCACTACTCCTCCTACAAGTCTATTAACTCCATTCCCAATTCCACAGCAAATCTGGGAGGATATCGCCATGGATTTCATTTATGGGTTACCAAATTCAAAAGGATTTACAGTGATTTATGTGGTGGTTGACCGTTTAACCAAATATAGCCATTTTATGCCTCTAAAAAGTGATTTTTCCAGCACAATTGCTCAAAAGTTTTCGTTCAATCAGTTCTGAAGTTTCATACACTACCTCGCTCCATTGTTTGTGATCGGGTTAAGCCTTTCACTAGCCAGTTTTGGCAACACTTATTTTGTAAAATGGGCACTTCAATTCAAATGTCAACAACATATTATCCACAATCGGATGGACAAACAGAGGCTTTGAATAAGTGTTTAGAGATCTATCTCCCTGCTTTACAGGTGATAACCATGGGAATTAGGCTGAGCTCTTCCCATGGGTTGAATATTTGTATACCACTTCCTATCAACAAGTGCAGGAATGACCCCATTCCAAGTAATTTATGGCCGTGAACCACCGAGCTTGGTGCCATATGTCGAGTCAGTGAATGATCCTCTATTTGTGACTTATTGGTTAACTAATTGGGACAAGATCTTATCATAACTGAAGAGTAATTTACTTCGAGCTCAGGTTAGGATGAAACTCTATGCAGATTTAAAACATTTTGAAATTCAATTCCAAGTGGGGATTGGGTATTCGTGAAGCTTCAACCATACCGACCACATTTTGTATTGCTTAGTCAAAATCACAAATTGGGCATGAAGTACTTCGGACCATTAAAGATTACACAGAAAATTGGTGATGTTGAATACCATTTGAATCTGTCTGCATGGACGAAAAATCATCTAGTTTTTCATTTTTTTTTATTAAAATAGTGCATTGGCGACCCGAGCTTAACCACACTACCATTGTCGTTCATGTCTTCTTCGAAAGGACCTTTAATTTTTCAAGAAATTTTGTTACAATGCCGATAGTTTCTTCATGGTGGCTGGAAGGTGAAAAAGATGTTAATTCAGTGGCATGGATTATCACCAGACAACACCTCTTAGGAAGATGTGGATCAATTACTCCTGCAATATCCAAAACTGGACCTTGAGGACAAGGTCGTTGCTCATGAGAGGGGTATTGTTAGGCTGTCGATCAATTTGGTCAACAAAACTTATTTAAATCAAGGGGCATGTGGTGAGCACGAGCTTGAACTAGAGGCCATATGTCGAAGGAGTAAGTGAGAGAGGAGGACAAGCTCGTGGCTCCATGGCTACATTATACGGGTACATAAACAAAACATAAAAGCCAATGAAAATAAGGAAAAGGGGAATGGTGATGTGGATCGTGAAGGCCCTAGTTTCTTTCAAGGGAATTGAGAACAAGGAGGCAAGGTTGCCCTTTATCTTTTGGGTTTCTTTTATCTCTATTCTTCAGTAATTTCCATTCAATAATTGTGTGGCTGGTGAGCTCATTCTTAGCTCTTAAACTTGGTTAATTTTTGTATTTCTTTTCCTGAATGTGTTGGAATATTATGATTGTCAATGAATGGATGATGCCATGTGATGATTGCACTGGGAGTTTAAGGCTCTAATGGTGTGAGATTGGAATAGAATTGTTTTCCAATTCATTTATTGGCTTAATTAGTAGTAGTTCTGGTGATTGGAGGCTATTGTTAAAGCTGAATTGGTTCTGAAAATTTAGTAAAGAATAGTGAATGTGTTCAGGAATTTCCTGAAGAAATTATTCATTACACCACACTATTACGATTATGGTGGAAAAAGCTTTCTCTAGCACCACAAATGCCACAACATTGGTTTGGCATCTTGATGACATCGCTAAATTACTACACATTCAGACGAAGTACAGCAGACAGTGGTTGATGTCATGTGAAGTAGTGAAGATGCCATGAGAATGCACTCACAACCTGCCTCAACTTTATTGAACTACTACACATCAGGTCGAAGTAGTAGATAATGGGCAATGTCACATATAACAGTGAAGAGGTCAAGGCAGTTTGGCAGCTTACCTAATTACACTAAACTATTGCGCATCAGGTTGAGGTGATAGATGGTGAGTAATGTCATGTCTTGATTTTGAGGTAAAAAATATATGCATGAAGAAGGTTTCAATCACTTTCTAAACCAATATTAATGAAAAAAAATCACTTTATTAATAATGCGGCTGCAAAGTTTGGTTTACATTAGAATTTTTTTCTCCTTAACAACGTAATTCTATCTTCTCTTTGCATTTCCTTTGTGCCAATCCATTAATAATGATGCAGCACACATATCTCAGCCTCCACACAGATACATCCTCCACATCCATCATTGGTTCCTCATCCAGGAGAATCTTTCTTCATGAACCACTTCACAAAGGTTGTAATAGTTAAGCGACCAAGGGCATTGCTGTGGACATTCAAGCATCGTGCACATTAGGTAGATACCAAGTAGATGCCAATGTTTGCCCTTAATAACCAGGATAAAGACGACCTCGATATCGGCGAATAATGTCGACTTGGGCTCAAAAGTCTCCAAGAACGTTGGGTCTAATAGGTCTAATAGGTCTCCAATAAAATTGGATGACCACATGATTGGCCTTATGATTGAAGTGCTGCTTTGGAAGCGGGATGGGTTGGCTAACAAATCATCCTTTTAAATGAGCATCCATGCATCTAGTATGTTACCATCAATCTCCAAGCCTCTTATTAGATTCAGGACCTGGTCTCGGGGTGCAGAAATTGAGTTCATAGCACAATCCATAGTCGCCTTGTCAACCAAAGCAGAAGTGTTCCAAAACACCATGCTCAACCAACCTAAGCAAGTCCATGTCAGGAAGAGTTATGTACAATGAGTTCGGTGGACTGGCATGATGAACCCTGTAAGGGGTAGGACAAGATCTGGAAGAATTGGCGGTCGACTTCTTTTCTCCACAGCCACCATTTGTCATGAATTGATGTGGTAAGAACTTGGACAATCACCATTCGAAGCCAATGCCAAAATTCTTGCCAACCGTATATGTTTTAGCACCATTTCACCAACTGTATGAAACAAAATTGACACCAACGTCACGGAATGACATGTGTCTATTAGCAAACATTCTTGGAAATTAATGATGATGCTATTTCGCAATAATTACTTGATGCAAACCTCAATATTTGTTGATGACTGGAAAAACATGAAGGGGAATACTAGTAGTTCGACATGCCCATGTGAACAATTAGCTCACACCAAGTCCCTACGTCCATTGACACCAATCTTGAAGAGATGCACCGTATTTGGTTCAATTTAAAAGTAACGTATTGCTACATCATGATGAGTACCCTTCTTTGAAAGGCTTCTTCCTTTTTCTAGTGGCAGGCATTTGTACGAAATTGGCAACTCTAATTCTTGGGAGCAAAGAAACACTTTGTTGCACAACCGCAAGCGCATGGTTTTGCAAAGTAGTAATAAGATATTGATCCCACGAGGACCAAGTGTGATTACCAATCTATTTCAATGATAGGCTATCTAGGCAATTAAAAGATGAGAGAATGAAAACAACAAAGTAGCAGAAAGTACACAAATGAGAAATACAAAGATGCAGGGTGTGGACTAAGATTCAGATTTAGATGAACTTAAGTTTGGGAACTCACCACAAAGAGCAACGAATGATGTGTTTGGATCTAAACTTGGGTTAGGTAGATTATTTGAAGGGTGATAATCCTCAACTACTTGTCATTCTCTTTCAAGAGATAATAAGTTGATCTTGATTAGGCCATCTCCTACTTTCGTGGTAGATGAACCCTTTCAAAACCCTGATAAGATCAATGATTATATGATGAACCCTCAAGAATTACCTTCCAGCAAACTTAGGATGGCCTAAGAGGTTCCAAGACCTTGATTAACCTTTCGATTAACCTTGATCTCTAAGATAAAACAAGCAAGGTTTTCACACTCATAAGTTGTATTACTTGAATCAAAAGCCAACTCAAGGAAATTTACCATTAAGCACAAAAGATCCATACAAAAGTAACAGCATATCAAACTATCACTACTTTGGGCTAATCCCAAACCTAAAGAGAAGTTTTACACTTCCATGTCTCAATTACAAAGGGAAATAGGAAGAATAAAGGTTATGCAAGGAAACAACACAACAAGGCTTGGAAAACACCCTATGATGTCCACAAAGATCTGATCTTTAGTTCTCCAGCCTTCTTCTCCTTCTACAGCCCCTTTTCAGAGTCTTCTAAAATTCCTTTTCCTTTTCTCTAGTCGTCTTCTTTTGTCCCTCTATCTTTCTTGCCCCCAAAAACCCTTTCATACTGCCTTTTTATAGCCATTGATAGAAGTTGGGTCCCAGTTAACTTTACAGACGACAAGTACTTTTCGCAGACCATAGGTGAGTTGAGTGTCCTCCAGAAACTGATCCTCGGTCTCCAGAGTTTCTCAGTCAGCTCCAGCTTTCTACAACTAAAACAACTAAAAGGAGTAGTTTGTACAAAAGAAGGGGGAATCATTATGAAGACTAGGAAAAATGCATGATTAATGATGGATCATTAGCTAAATGCATGGTGATAATAATGCAATTTTTATGTACAACAAACTCCCCCAAGCCTAAATTCTTGCTTGCCTTCAGGCAATGCTATAATTAAACACCACGGCAGGGGAAGTACACAGAAATCAGATGATGACATTGTTTGGCACAGGACACAAGCATAACTATAAGGAGAGTTCATAAAGGATATGAAGCAATTGATCTTCTTTTACAGGATGGACCGCACACAAGCATTACAAAAGAAAATTGATTCATACCACATGCAAATGGTCTTGAGTTTTAAAATAAGATATAAAGATGCAATGAACCTTAGAGATTCCATGAGATCCCCTACACAATTCACTAGCCAGGTTGTTTTTTTTTGTTTGTTTTTTGTTTTTGGAGGGATAAATAGGATTTCTTTAACAACTTCATTTTTCTTCTCTTTTTTTTTTCTTTTCTTTTTCAATTATTTGTCCGACTAATGTAGAATGTGGTGTTTTCCTTTTTTCTTTTTTTTTTTTTTTGAAGGGTGCACACGCTGGTTAGGCACAAGAGCCACCCTTCTACTTATTACAATCTTACATAAACGTACTCATGCTTCGATAGCAAGTAGCCCTCGAAAATAGAGTAGCACTGCCATAGACCTCTTTTTTTTTTAATTTAGATTTTAGAACATCACCTATGTCATTTCCCTATTATTTGAGAAGTTAACTTGGGCAAAGAGAATGTTATGGGGTCACAAAATCTCAAGAAGAGTTCATTACAAATGTATATACTAAGTTAAAACACAAGATCACAAGCAATAGAATTAGCTAAGTTAAACTCATGCAAATGCAAAGTGTGCAATCCAATCACCATTAGATAAGAACAACTATCCCATGCCCTTTTTTGTGTCATGCTAAACAATTCATCATATGATTTATGGATGCAAGAGTCTATTTTTTTTTATATGAAAGATGCAAATGCAAGAAAGCATGAAAGAATGCAAACTGCTCTACTGCTAAACTCCCCCAAGCCTACTGTTTGTATTGTCCTCAATGTCAAGAATTTAAGAAAAGGTAAGCAATTGGGGGAACGAAACTGACCGAATTATTGAGGAGGAGAGAAGTGGCCTTGCGCGACATGCCACTCATAGATCGAATTGATTTGCTGTTGAAGTTGATTTACAATGGACCTTTGTGCTTGTTGTTCAACAGAGATAGTGTCGAGGGTATTGTGGATCTTGCCTGTGGGATATGGATCTTGACGAGGGTGTTGTGGGATGTGTTCTGCATGAGAATGTTCAGTATGTCGTGGTGGGGGTGGCTGTAGTCCTGGAAATCCCTACTTTTCGGGACAACAGACAATGGTCTGCTCGTGGTCGGGGAGAGGATAATATGGTGTGCCCCGCTTGAGAATGAGGTAGTAACCATTAGCTTCTTTGATGATCATTTTCATGGCAATGCAAGCCTCCATATCTAGCTGTATGTTACTTGGAATTCTCTGAAATGGAGACAAGTCACAGTGAAGAGCAAATGTAATTGGAGTTATGAGACCGCCAAGGACAATATAACCAGATGAAGCCTTGCCAACTTTGGCAAACTGACAAGCTAAGTGTGCGCCTGTGTCTAATGGAGTGTTATGCAACATTGCCCAAAGAAACATAAGTTCAGATTGCCTAACTATGGTTTCACAATCACCACTAGCAAATAAGGTAAGAGCCATTATACGATGAATATACTTGAAACAGGGGTTCCTAAGACTAGTGGCTCTAGCAATGGAGGGTTCATATGTGGGTTCATTGGTGAGTGTGTGCCAAAAGTCCATGGCGTCAAAGTCCTTAGGTGTTCGACGGTCACCACTAGTTGGGAAACTGAAAATTTGTTAAACTGTGCTAGATTAAGTTTGTGGTCTCGATTATGGAGCCAGAATTTGATTCCACCTTCTTCATTACCCGGGCCATAGAGAATATTGACATCAATTGAACTTAGAAATTCTAGGGTTAGACACTCATAGGTAGGAAACCTCATGTTGACAAATGCAGTCCATCCTAAGTTGTCTACCATCCAGTAAACATCATCTAGAATACCCAAGGTGCGCATGAGACAGTCATCTATATACCTAGTTGGAATGATCCTCCATTTGGAGAAAACCCAGTACTTGTTTCGTGGGAAAGCATCCTTGAAAATGATGCCTTTTGAAGGTACTTCAAGCAGCTGTTTAATGGAGGGGTAGCTCGCCGGAGGAGGTCGTGGAGGTTGGTCCTGGGAGTAGGATGCAACAGCTGTGCGTTTGGTTCTTCTGGTCTGCATGTTGAAGGCGCTGCCAGTGGAACTCAGGGAGGGTGGTGAGAAGACTGATGAGAATTAGTGGGGACGATGGAGGTGGTCAGGTTGATAGGTTGGGCTATTAGAGAGTGGTGAGAGTTATGTAGAAATAAATAAGCAATAGAAAAGAAGAGAGGAAATGGGGAAATGAATGGGGGATGTGATGGGAAGTCATAAAGGTGTCTTGGTTGTTGGAAAAAGTAATGAGGAATAAAGGAAAGGACAAGAAGATCATGGGGAAAGGTATAGGAAGCATCTGCGGCAGTCTTGGGGCAAGGGAGAAAGTAATGAAAGTGGATGGAAAAAGAAAGATGGACTTTGGGATCGGAAATAGGAACTAGAAAAATTAGAGGGAAAACTGTTTCTGGACTCTCCTTATTAGTGCACGATCCACACCTATATTCCCTGGTGCACTCTGGTTGTGTTTCGTAGCTGTCGACCCTGATGAGTTTGCACTGGCTGCTAGCAGTCTAGCCTGTACATTTGAATATCAAATGAGCCAAAGGAAGCCCTGGGACAATTCTGAACCTGCGGGAAACATCTATACCTGAATCAGCTAACATAATTGAAAATTTGTATACACAAACAGGGAAATAGAACAAAAGACTGAAAATCAAAAAGAAAAACAAGAGCTCATTTAAGGTCATGAATATAACCCCTTTTTATTTATTAATTCAGTGATTGTTGGGGGGGAGGGGGGAGGGGGTTTGGGAGAGTATAAGTTCTCCCTTCCTCAATGAGCTTTCCAACAATATAATGCTTTAATCTTTGTCCATTGACTTTGAAGGTGCTTGTCGTCTAATTGTGCACTTCAATAGTGCCATATGGGAAGACCTTGGACACTTTAAAAGGCCTGACCATCTTGACCTTAATTTCCCGTGAAAATGCTTGAATCTGGAATTAAAAAGCAGGACCAAATCCTCTTCTTGAAATTCTCTACAAAAAAAATCTGTTTTTCATGCCACAATTTGGTTCTTTCCTTGTAGATTTTTGCGTTCTCATATGCATCCGATCACAGTTCTTCCAGTTCTTGTATTTGAAGCTTCCTATTTTCTCCAGTTGTTTTCATATCAAAATTGAGAGCTTTAATTGCCCAAAATGCCTTGTGCTCCAATTCAACTGGCAAATGGCAGGCCTTGCCATAAATTAAATGAAGCGGGGTCATCCTGATGGGTGTTTTGTAGGCTGTTTGATATGGCCATAAAGCATCATCAAGTTTTAACGCCCAATCTTTTCTTGTTTTTAAGACTATTTTCTCAAGTATGCTTTTGATCTCTCAATTTGAAATTTTAGCCTGCCTGCTTATTTGGGGGTGGTACGGTGTGGTGATCTTGTGTGTTATCCCATACTTCCTAAGGAGGCTCTCAAATTGCCGTTTAATGAAGTGTGATCCCCCGTCGCTTATAACATCCCTAGGAACTCCGAATCTTGGAAAAATTACCCATTTGAAGAGTTTAATTACTGTCCGAGCATCTTTTTTTGGGGATGGAAGAGCTTCAACCTATTTGGAGATGTAGTCCACAGCCATAAGGATATATTGGTTGTTGCATAAGGATGGAAACGACCCCATGTAATCTATTCCCCAAACATCAAAGATTTCCACTTCAAGGATGTAATTAAGAGGCATTTCATGTCTCCTCCAGATGTTTCCTGTTCTTTGATAGCGATTACAAGCAAGCATGACAGGGGCCCGAAAGTGAATGGGTTGTCGAAGTAATAAAGTACTCTGGTTAGAAAGTAGTCGAATCCACAGGGAGTAGTGATTCAAGACAAAAGAAATTGCTACTTAGCTAGTGCGAAATGAAGGTGGTGAGAAAAATCAATGTGTAAGTAATAAAGTAAAAAAGAAGTATTAAAGACAAGAAAGTGCAAATAAAGACTAGAGAGGAAATAATCAATGTGAATATGGGGTACCCAGACAAGCTCCCCCTAGGACTAATGTTTCTAGTGCAAGACTAATATTTTATTTCCTTATTAATGTTTAATGAGTCGTGGAAATCCTTAAACACATGGTCCCAAACCTGAGGTCAACCGTGACTAGTTCCAATACTATACCCCGATATTAGGTCTCACTACAAGCCTTCACTCTGTCGACTCTCAACTAAGCCCCAGGGGAGTCCATCATCCTAAGCCTCATACTACATGGAACTGCTTGACGTTCTAGGGATTCCAAGTGATAGACCCTGTCCCTAAGTATAGTTCTAACCCTTTGGTCCAGGGGAAAGAACCCTAATCTAAGTTAAGCCTTAGCACTAGGATTCACTACAACCCTTTACTCTGTTGGTCACGCAACTGAGCCCCAGGGGAGTTCATCTCCTAGCACTTCACTCTACTTCGATTGCAAAGAACTCTTGTAACACGAAAGTAGGGAAAATCACGACGAAGGTGAAAGGGGACATTTCGCTACCTCACGACTCACCCTCTCGACCCTCTCCAATCTCGGGTAGTCTAATCCTATAGAAGTTGTCACACCTTCAAAAGATAACCTAGATGATTCTCAACCCTAGTGTCACGGCTAAGGGAAAATCAATTACAATTAACATGCAAGTTTGGAACTCAATTAAAATCATCAATTAAGAAAGCATAATAAAAGTCATAGAAACGATGTCATCGTAGGGTTTAGCTCTCCATGGAGCTATACAAAATCATTAATGTATATGAATCAACAATAATAGCAAACATAGATAAAACCTCCTTGTGATGCGTGGCGATGGTCTTGTGAGTCCGCTCTGTTTTCTCTACCAAGCCCCTTGTTAAGCCTAGGGCACACCTCGCCGGATTGGTACCTACGAAAGCTCCCCCAATAGCTATCTTCTAAAGGACGTCGATGTTGATGCCATAGACTCGCTCCAAACCTCTACAAAATCCTCTCCAAACCCTAGCCGCGAGCTCTCCAGAAGTTGGTTGGAAAATCTAACGAAAAGTACTCAAATAAATCTGAGTTACAGCTTTAAATAGGCTGAAATCGGGCATCCACATGGTCGTGTGGAATTTCCACGCGCCCATGTGGATTCTCTAGGATCAAATTTTTGGCTCGCAGTGAATAGTAAACTGCTACAACGATTTGCTACAGTGACTGCTGTAGTACTTGCGTATAAAATGTTCCCGATCTCATGTTTTTTATCGAGGCCGTTTAATTGGGCACACAACCAATGGTAGATCATGTCGTTTGCTTCATTTCTCCTTATTGACGAAGTTCTTCAATATCACACGGGCTAGACTTTTATGAGTGTGACTGCCTTTGTGCCCCTCCAATGGAGGTTGGCACACACTCACAAGTTTAGAACCCGTGCCTTGTTCCTTGCTTGGTCCAAGAACTCCTCAACAATGGCAAACATGGCCTAATTTTGCTCCTTCTTCTCTAAATCTACTCCACAACCCTACATGCACAAAAAAACACAAATGCACACTAATCAATGATAAAATCTGAGAAAAGTAATGCTCAATGTAAGAAAATAATACTTCGTATTACTTAAACACGAGCACTTATCAAAGCACATATCTCCTCGTGTCTTTGAAAAGTGTTGGCTAATAGAACCCAGCTTGAAGTCTTTTGGCTGCAATTTTTGAAGAGCTAAAATGACCACCATAAGCTGAATAATGGCAATGGAACAGGACGATTTTTGCTTCAACTTCAGGGATACATCTAAGAAGTATTCCATCAGCACATTTCTTGTAAAGAAATGGTTTGTCCCAAAAGTAATGTCGCAAATCTGCACAAAACTTTTTTCTTTTGCTGAAATTTCAAATCTGGTGGCAGAATTCCATAAGCCAGGTAGTTCACAAAATTTGCATACCATGGAGCTTCAATTGTAGAAATTCTCAGCAGCTGTTCATCTAGGAATGTATCATTGATTGCCAGCTCATTTTCTCCATTCCTATCCACATCCTGACACAATCTTGAGAGGTGGTCGACTACTACATTTTCTGCATCTTTTTTATCATGAATCTCAAGGTTGAATTCTTGAAGAAGGAGAATCTATCTAATTAACCTTGGTTTTGTATCCTTCTTGCTTAAAAGATATCTAATTGTAGCATGGTCTGTGTATACTATCACTTTGGAGCCAATAAAATAGGATCTAAATTTATCAAAGGTGAAAACAATTGCGAGGAGTTCCTTTTCTATTGTGGCATAATTTACTTGGGCTTCATCGAACGCCTTGCTTGCATAGTAGATTGCATTTAATCTGTTTTCCTTCCGCTACCCAAGCACAGCCCTTGCCGCATAGTCACTTGCATCGCACATGACTTCGAATGGCAACTCCCAATCAGGCGGCTGAATTATTGGTGCAATGGTCAATGCCTTTTTCAACTTGCAGAATACGTCCAAATAGTCATGATTAAAATCAAAAGGAATATCATTAGCCAACAAATTAGTTAAAGGTTTTGCAATTTTTGAGAAATCCTTTATAAAGGGACGATAGAATCCTATATGTCCTAGGAAGCTACGGACTGTTTTAACTGAGGTCGGTGACTGCATTCTCTCTATGACTTCCACCTTTGCTTTGTTAACTTCAATTCCACACTCGGATACCACATGTCCCAACACAATGTCGTCCTGTACCATTGATAAGTGCTCGTATTATAATAATGCGAAGTGTTATTATCTTACAATGAGCATTACTTTCATCAGATTTTATCATTAAATTGTGTGCATTTGTGTACTTTTATGGATTGTAGGGTTGTGAAGCTAGTTTAGAGGAAAAGAGTAAAGTTAGATTGTGTTCGCCGTTGTTGGGAAGTTTTCGGACCAAGAAAGGAACAATGGTCATGCCTCTTTTTTTGGGAACTACTTGCACCAGGCTAACCTACTCACTATCGGAAATTGGGTAAATCACACCGGCATCAAGCAATTTGAGCACTTCATTCCTAACAACTTCTTTTATATTGGGGTTCAATCTTCTTTGGTGCTCAATGGAACGTTTGTAATTAGGTTCAAGTAAAATTCTGTGCATACAAACTGAAGGTTGTATCCCTTTCAAATCATCTATGGTGTATCCTATGGCCTTTTGGTGTAATTTAAGCTCGTTGAGAAGTTTTTCAGATTATGTCCTGCTTAGATCAGCATTAACAATCACAGGATATATGGAATTGGGTCCAAGGAATTCATACCTGAGAGTGGATGGGAGAGGTATTAATTCTATCTCTGGAGCTTTACATTCTTATAGGTTGTGTACAGTGAAAACTGGTTCCAGAGTTTCAGTTCTAGCCTGCTGGTGCTGCAGAAATTTTTTGGATTGTAGCAGTTGTACATAACCCTCACTTTCACAATCTTCATCATCTTCTAGCTCATCTTGTACCAAACACAGTTGGAGGGGGTCTTTGGAAATGTGTTTTGGCAACTCCTTTTTGATAGCTTGTTCAAGTAGATTAACCCTACAACAAGAGCTTTTAACAAAAGAGCATTTAATAGAGTTAGCCAAATCAAATTCCACTTTTTCTTCACCAACAATTAAAGATAGCTTGCCATTTTTGACATCAATAAGTGCCCCTGCTATAGCCATGAAAGGCCTTCCAAGGATGATTGGAATTTCAGTGTCTTCTTCCATTTCTAACACCACCAAAATCAGCGGGTATACAGAACTTACCAACCTTGATTGGGATGTCTTCAAGAATACCTATTGGATGTTTGATGGATCGATTTGTGAGTTGCAAGGAAATTATTATCGGCTCCAACTTACCCATGTCTAGTTTCTTGCACACCGATAAAGGCATTAAGCTAATACTTGCACCAAGATCACATAGAGCCCTTTCAAAGCTTGTTGTCCCAATTTCGCATGGGATCGAGAAGCTACCTGGATCCTATAGCTTTGGAGGTAATTTGTTTTCAATTAGGGCACTGCACTCTTCTGTTAGTGCCACTGTTTCATATTCCTCCAATTTCCTTTTCTTGGATAAAATGTCTTTCAAGAATTTCGCATACGAGGGCATTTGTTGCAAAGCTTCTGTGAAAGGAACATTGATGTATAGCTTCTTAAGAACCTCTAAAAACCTTCCAAACTTCTTGTCAAGCTTAGCCTTGGCTAATCTTTGTGGAAATGGCACAGGTGGTATGCAGGGTGCTGGAGGTGTGTACCTCGGTATTTTATCAACTTTTTCTGCATCTCCACTATTTTGTTCAGCCATTTGCTGTGGTGTATCATTTTTTTCAGTTGGATTCACCCTAACATTTTCATTTTCTATTTGTCATGGCTTGGGGTCCTATAGTTGTTTCTCACTCCTTAGAATTATGGCTTTGCAATGCTCACTGATAAGTGCTCGTGTTATAGTAATGCGAAGTGTTATTATCTTGCAATGAGCATTGATTTAATCAGATTTTATCACTAAAATGTGTGCATTTGTTTACTTTTGTGCATTGTAGGGTTGTGAAGATAAATTGAAGAAAAGTAACGAAGTTAGATCGTGTTCGCTGTTGTGGGGAGTTTTCGAACTAAGCAAGGAACAAGGCATGGGCATAGACTTGTGAGTGTGTGCCAACCTTCTATGGAGGGGCACAAAGGCAGTCACATTCACAATAAGTCTGGCTCGTGTTAACAAGGAGAACTGCGCCAATAAGGAGACTTGAAACAATCGGCACGGTCTACCGTTGATTGTGTGCCCAATTCAACGGCTTCGATGAAGAACGGCGAATTCAGGAGCGTTTCGGCACAATTACTGTAGCAAGTTACTGAAGCAAAATAATGTAGCAAGTTACTATTCATTGTCTGCCGAAAATCAGCAAATCAGCAACTTCACACGGGCATGTGGAAATTCCACACGGCCGTGTGAAATCCCGATTTTAGCCAATTTAAAGTCGCGACTCAGCATTATAAAACCCCATTTTGGAGACTGTTTTTGGATCTTTTTGGCTCTCTTCTAACCTAACTTGAGAGGCGCAGCTAGGGTTTGGAGAGGACTTCATCGAGGTTTGGAGCGCGTCATCGGCGTTGACATCAATATCCGGTAGCCGCACAAGACCACTGCCACATCACACACAAGAGGGTTTTCATCGATGCTTTCAATTTGTTTCCAATTTTATATTTTGATGGATTTGTATAGCTTCATGAGGAGCTAAACCCCTTGTGGGTATTCGAACTTGTAAACCCTAGGATTATTATGTTTCTATGACATTGTTATTATGCTTTTCCATTATTGATGAATAAATTCAAGTTTCAATCTTAATTGCTTCTTGTTATTGTTTTCCCTTAGCCGTGACACTAGGGTTGAGAACAATCTAGGTTATCCTTTGGAAGCGTGACAACTCCTATAGGGTTAGACTACTTAAGATTGAAGAGGGTTGAGAGGGTGAGTCGTGAGGTAGCGGAATGTCCCCTTTCCCCTCCGGTGTGATCCTCCCTACCTCCGTGTTCCATGATTTATTTGCGGTCAAAATAAAGTGAAGCGCTAGGAGATAAACTCCCTTGGGGCTTAGTTGTGTGAGCAATAGAGTGAAGGGTTGAAGTGAATCTTAGTGCTGGAACTTAATTTAGACTAGGGTTCTTTCACCTAGACCAAAGGGTTAGAACTATACATAGGAACAAGGTTAATCATTAGGAATCCCTAGAACTCAAAGCAATTCCACGCAGTGTGAGGCTTAGGAAGATAGACTCCCCTAGGGCTTAGTTGACAGGTCAACGAGAGTCAAGGGTCGTAGTGAAAACCTAATGCCGGGGCATAGTGTTGGGGTTATTCACTGTTGACCTTAGGTTTTGGACCGTGTATTTAAGGATATCCTCGACTCAATTAGTATCAATAGGAGAGTATAATAGCATTGTCTTGCACTAGAAACATAAGTCCTAGGGGTAGCCTGTCCTAGTACCCAACTTTACTGATTGCTTGTCCTATTCTTTTTACTCTTACTTGCACTCTCTCACCTTCCACACTTCTATTTTTATTTTTGTTTTTATTAATTCTTTCACACTCACTCAATGATTTTTTTCCACACATCGCACTTGCTACATAGTGAATACTTGTATCTTAAATCCATATTCCCTGTGGATACGACTATCCACTCACTAGGGTATATTATTACTTCGATAACTTGTGCACTTTCGGGCCCCTGTCACTCACTTGGATTAATTTCTGGTTTTCCTGGGAACATCCCTAGGGGTCTGGATGAAGAACTTGCTTGTTGAGCAATTTGGTTTTCCAGCATTTTGTTGTGGGTCGCGAAGGAGTCAACCTTGGAAGTAAGTTGCCGAACTGCTTCATTCATGACTTGACTTTGTTGCTTGAACTCTTCATTTTGCTTGGCTTGTGCTGCAACAAAATTCTCTAACAGGGCCTCTAAATTTGATTTTTTGCATTGGTTGTGGATTGGAAATTCTCTACTGAAATCCTGTTGGCTGTCTGGGAACACTAGAGTTGAGGTTTTGCTCAAAATGGGGCTGATTGCTTTTGTAGGAAAGGTTGGGATGATTTCTCCAACCAGGGTTGTAAGTGTTAGAGAATGGATCTTTGACATGTCTTTGACTGAAGTTTTTAAGATAGTTCACTTGCTCCAATGATGGTTTTGAAGAGAGAGGTGCGATCAACTGGCAATTTACAGCTAAATGTCCAGTGGAACTGCAGATTTCACATGTGACATTGGCGGCACCTGAAGCACTAACATTAAGTTTGTCAAACTTTTGAGTTAGAGCATCCACCTTGGCTACAATCAGGTTTAAGGTTTCCACCTCATGTCTTCCTGTAGGTTTTAGAGTGGCGTTTCTTTCACTTTCCCATTGGTAATGGTTGAGCGCCATGTCTTCAATTAAATTGTAAGCGTCATCTACACTTTTGTTCATCAAGGCTCCTCCTAATGTGGCATCAACTGAAATGCGAGAGTTATAATTTAATCCACTATAGAAGGTTTGCATAACCAGCCATTTCTCCAAGCCATGGTGTGGGCATAATCTCATTGGCTCCTTGAATCTATCCCAAGCCTTATATAGTGATTCACCATCCTTTTGATAGAAACCAGTGATTTGGTTCCATAACTGGGTTGTTTTGCTTGGCAAGAAGTACTTAGAGAGAAAAACTTGGGGTAATTGGTGTCATGTATTGATAGAGCCTTTAGGCAAAAAGTGTAACCAAGCTCGAGCTTTGTCCCGTAATGAGAAAGGAAAAGTCTTAGTCTAATTGCATCTTGTGGGACTCCATTGAGCTTAACGGTGTCGCAACACTCGAGGAAAACAGAGAGATGGAGGTGTGGATCTTCTACTGGTGAGCCTCTAAACTGATTCTGCTAAATTAATGACAGAAGTGTTGGCTGCAGCTGAAAGTTGTTTGCCTCGACAGGTGGTCTTGCAATGTTGGAATGCAGTCCTTGAGCACTCAAGGCTGTAAACTTCCTCAAAGTTTTATTATTATCCTCCATGCTTGATGCTTGTGAGTATCCTTTAAGCTTTTCTTTCCTTTGATATTGAAGCCGGAAATCCATCTCAAATTCTTGATCTGGTTCCAACAGACTTTCATAACTCTGATTTTTTTTTTCATAAAAGGAGAATTAACCTGCAAAGAAATTAAACAAGTAAAAGGAATTGGACTAAATGGGAAAAACAAGAAATAAAATGCCTAGTCTAACCAGGTTGCAATTCAATCAATATCAACACTATGGTCCCCGGCAACGGTGCTAAGAACTTGTTGCATAACCGTAATTGCACGGTTTTGCCAAGTAGTAATAAGATATCGATCCCATGAGGACCAAGTAGGATTACCAATATATTGCAATGATAGGCTATCTAGGAAATTAAAAGATGAGATAATGAAAACAAAAATGTAGCAGAAAGTACACAAATAAGAAATACAGAGATGCAGGGTGTGGACTAAGATTCAGATTTAAATGAACTTAAGTTTGGAAACTCACCACCAAGAGCAACAAATGATGTGTTTGGATCCAAACTTGGGTTGGGTAGATTATTTGAAGGGTGATAATCATCAATTACTTGCCACTCTCTTTTAAAAGATAACAAATTGATCTTGATTAGGCCATCTCCTACTTTCGTGGTAGATGAACCCTTTCAAAACCCTAATATCATCAATGATTATATGATGAACCCTCAAGAATTACCTTTCAGTAAATTCAAGGTGGCTTAAGAGGTTCCAAGACCTTGATTAATCTTTCAGATAACCTTGATCTCTAAGATAAAACAAGCAAGGCTTTCACACTCACAGGTTGTATTACTTGAATCAAAAGCCAACCCAAGGAAATCTACCATTAAGCATAAAAGTAACAACACATCAAACTATCACTACTTTGGGCTAATCCCAAAGCTAAAGAGAAGTTTTACACTTCCATGTCTTAATTACAAAGGAAAATAGGAGGAATAAAGGTTATGCAAGGACACAGCGCGACAGGGCTTGGAAAACTCCCTATGATGTCCACAAAGATCTGATCTTCAGTCCTCCAGCCTTCTTCTCCTTCTTCAGCGCCTTTTCAGAGTCTTCAGAAATTCCTTTTCCTCTTCTCTAGCTGACTCCTTTTGTCCCTCTGTCTTTCTTGGCCCCAAAAACCCTTTCATGTAGCCTTTTTATAGCCAGTTTGGGTCCTAGTTAACTTTACAGACCACAAGTACATTTTACAGACCACAGGTGAGTTTTGTGCCCTCCAGAAACTGATCCTCAATCTCTAGAGTTTCTCAGTCAGTTCCAACTTTCTACAACTAAAACAACTTAAAGGTGTAGTTTGTACAAAAGAAGGGAAAATTATTATGAAGACTAGAAAAAATGCATGATTAATGATGGATCATTAGCTAAATGCATGGTGATAATAATGCAATTTTTATGTACAACAAAATGCCCTAAGCCTAAATTATTGCTTGCCCTCAGGCAATGCTACATTTAAACACCACGGTAGGGGAAGTACACAGAAATCAGATGATGACACTATTTGGCATAGTACACAAGCATAACTATAAGGAGAGTTCATAAAGGATATGAAGCAATTGATTTTTTTTTTCACAGGATGGACCGGACACAAGCATTACAAAAGAAAATTGATTCATTCCACATGCAAATGGTCTTGAGTTTCAAAAGAGGATATAAAGATGCAATGAACCTTAGAGATTCCATGAGATCCCCTACACAATTCACTAGCCATATTGTTTTTTTTTTTTTTTTTTTTTTTTTTTTTTTTAGGGATCAATAGGATTTCTTTAACAACTTCATTTTCTTCTCTTTTTTTTCTTTTCTTTTTTTATTATTTTTCTGACTAACTTTGAATATGGTGTTCTCCTTTTTTTTTTTGGAAGGGTGCACATGCTGGTTAGGCACAAGAACCACACTTCTACTTATTACAATCCTACATAAACGCACTCATGCTTCGATAGAAAGTAGCCCTTGAAAACAGAGGAGTGCTGCCATAGACCTTATTTCTTTAATTTAGATTTTAGAACATCACCTATGTCATTTCCCTCTTATTTGAGATCTTAACTTGGGTAAAGAGAATGTTATGGGGTGGGTCATGAAATCTCAAGAAGAGTTCATTATAAATGTATATACTAAGTTAAAACACATGATCACAAGCAATGGAATTAGCTAAGTTAAACTCATGCAAATGCAAAATGTGCAATCCAATCACCATTAGATAATAACAACTATCCCATGCCCTTTTTTGTGTCATGCTAAACAATTCATCATAGGATTTCTAAATGCAAGAGTCTTTTCTTTTTTTTTTTATATGCAAGATTCAAATGCAAGAAAGCATGAAAGAATGCAAACTACTCTACTGCTAAAGTAAGCAATTGGCGGGGAAGAAACTGACCGAATTACTGAGGAGGAAAGAAGTGGCCTTGCGCGACATGCCACTCATAGATTGAATTGATTTGCTGCTGAAGTTGATTTACAATGGGCCTCTGTGCTTGTTGTTCAGCAGAGATACTGTCGAGGGCAGTTAGAATATGCGTGAGATTGTCTGTGGGTTGTGGATCTTGCCAAGGGTGTTGTGGGGTGTGTTCTGCAGGAGAATATTTAGTATGTCGTGGTGGACGTGGCTGTAGGCCTGGAAATCCCCAATTTTTAGGACGGCAGACAGTGGTCTGCTCGAGGTTAGGGAGAGGATAAGGTGGTGTGTCTCGCTTGAAAATGAGGTAGTAACCATCAACTTCTTTGATGATCATTTTCATAGCAATGCAAGCCTCTATATCCAGCCATATGTTACCTGAAATTCTCTGAAATGGAGATAAGTCACAGTGAAGAGCAAATGCAATTAGTGTTATGAGACCGCGAAGGACAATTTAACTAAATGAAGCCTTGCCAACTTTGGCAAATTGGCAAGCTAAGTGTGCGCCTGTGCCTAATGGAGTGTTATGCAACATTGCCCAAAGAAAAATAAGTTCAGATTGCCTAACTATGGCTTCACAGTCGCCATGACCAAACAAGGTAAGATCCATTATACGATGAATAAACCTGAAATAGGGGTTTCTAAGACTAGTGGCTCTAGCAGTGGAGGGTTCATATGTGGGTTCGTTGGTGAGTGTGTGCCAAAAGTCCGTGGCGTCAAAGTCCTTAGGTTTTCAACGGTCGACATCAGTTGGGAGACCAAAAATTTGATTAAACTGTGCTAGATTGAGTTTGTGGTCTTGATTATGGAGCTAGAAGGTGATTTCACCTTCTTCACTACACGGGCTATAGAGAACATTGACATCAATGAAATCACGTGCAGTACTGTAGCAGTAACCCCGCTACATTAAAACTGCTATAGTACTACATACGGCCATCTTCGCGGCCGTATGGTTGCCCGCATGAAGTTCCAAACTTGGCGCTTTTATCAAGTCTTCGTGCTACAATACTGCTACAGTGCCTGGGGCTCTAAATTGGTGTTTTCTGTGTTGATTTCTTCTTGAATCCTATTGTCAAGCTCACCTAGGCTTCTTTTGTACCTATAACATGAAAGAAACCAATTTAGACCAAAAACGGGCATCCACACATAGAAAAATACATAAATCATACATAAAAATAACTAATAATACATACATTTAGGGGTTTATCAGTTTTGAAGGAGAGTATTTGGTTACTTGAAAAAGTCAACATGCATTTTTCCTTTCTTAGGCGTTTTGTTGAGATGCTTGAATCCATTGAATCAATAAATTATGAATTATGTGAATAGGAATCTGTATGCTTAATTTGATATTTTCTTAGGGTTGAATTGTGTTCAAGTTCTAGAGTTTGGAAAAATAGAGAAAAGAAAGAACAAGCATGACTTGTGCCATATATTTTTATGTATTTAGTGAATAATTTCATGATTTTAACAATAGATTAGTCCCTGATTTTTGGTGCTTGTTTGTTAATGAAAAGTTTGAAAGAAATATTTCATGGAGAGTTAGGCGGAATGAATTTTTGTTGGGGATTATATATTGCTGTTAACTTGCTGATTGTTTATGTTATGGACTAATGATTTGATGAGAATTGTATTCTTTAGCTAGTTGTCATTGAAAGTGTAGAACCATGAAAATTTGGAAAATAATATGGTTATTGGTATTTTGTTTTTTCAAAAGCTAGTGTAGATTAGCTAGTAGAGTGATTGTTAAGGTCAAGAATAATCATGCTTTGCATTGAATGCATAATAGTGTGAAGCTATGTATTTCATTCACGCGCGCGAGCGCGCACACACACACACACACACACATATATATATATATGGAAGTGTCTTTAGTTGCCATCCAACTATTAATGTGTGTGTGTGTGTATATATATATATAATTGTTGGTTGTTTTAAGTTCCTTGCTAGTTTATGTAAGAATTAATTCATTGTACCGCCTTGTTCTGAATAGTAATTAAATTGTTGCCAACTAGTTAATTTTGGTTAGAGGGTTGACCTTGCTATAGATTACTTTTGAGCTTAGTGTCTTGGAACAGCGATGATTGTTAGCCAATGGTTGTTGTTTGTATTTAAGCTTTGAAATCTAAGTCAATGTGTAATGTTCATGTTTTAGGACCTTTGCTTGAATTCTGATTTTAGTGTCCAAGTGGATTCTGTAGCTTGGAAATTTTTCAAGATAAGTAAGCCACATATAAACCTGTATATAAGTATATATTAAATTTTTTGTTACCTACAATGATTTACATAATTAATTAAATAATTTGGGTTTTACTATTAAAAGAATGATATATGAATTAAATGTTTTTGGTTTTGACTGTTGTGCATACCTTTACTGTCAGAATTTATAAAATTTTCATTTATTTATTTATTTATTTATTTAATCAATTAATTTCTGATAATTTAATTAATTATGGATCACATGTTTTGTTAGCAATTGTTTAGTTAATTAGTATATGATTTACTTATTTTTTTTTATTGTGAAATTATAGAAACATTTATTAGTTGTGAATTACTGAATTGTTTTGAGATTTATTATTCAAATTCTTAATTATAAACTTAGTTATGGATTTCTTATATACTTAATTATTTATCGGATTAATTATTAGGTTGTCAACTATGTTTACTTAATTTTTATTCATTATTTGTTTTACGGGTTATATTATGAAATTATTGTTATTTAATTTTCGATTTGTTTAAGGTATTACTGTTTAGAATAACTGATTATTTTTATTAGAAAACGGGATCACTGAATTTCAGTATCTCTGCATTGACAATAAATTTTGGGCCCGACACATTTTAATATAATAACTTGTAATCCCCAAATTAACTTTGCAATAACCCTGTCGCTGGGGGTTAAACACTGACCATATCGACATGAACCTCTAACTCTGATAAGAAACTATAGTTTTGTATTATTCTGTCAGTAGAGAATAATGGCCTCTGATAATCTAGCTCGGGTTATTGAGGGTAAATAAATGAAATCTGAGAATCCGACTCGGGTCACCGAGTTCAAATATATGAATTCTGTTGTTTTGTTTTCGACATTAGTTATTTGCAGGACATATATACTCGTTCATTTGGAAAATTATGTTTGTTTTAAATACTTTGAATTCTGAGTTTTATTTCAGATATTTATTGTACAATATCACACTTAAGCATGTTTTTGAAATTATTGAGTTTTGTGATTGACAACACCCTTTCGAGTGTGCCCCGAAAGTGCACAGGTTGTCGAAATAATAAAGTACCCCAGTGAGTGAGTAGTCGAATCCACAGAGAGTAGTGATTCAAGACAAGAGGAATTGTTACTTAGCTAGTGTGACAATAATGGTGATGAGAGTAAACAATGTGTGTGCAATAAGATAAGGAGAAATATGAAAGAAAGAAGAGTGCAAGCAAAGAGTAAGGAGGAAACAATCAATGTAAATATGGGGTACCCGGACAAAGCTCCCCCTAGGACTAATGCTTCTAGTGCAAGACTAGTATTATACTGATAAGTGCTTGTGTTATAGTATCGCGAAGCGTTATTATCTTATAATGAGCATATCTTTTATCAGATTTTATCACTAAATTATGTGCATTTATGTGCTTTTGTGCATTGTAGGTTTGTGGAGCTAATTTGAAGAAGAAGAACAAAGTTAGATCATGTTTGCCGTTGCTGGGGAGTTTTCGGACCAAGCAAGGTACAAGGCACGAGCCTAGACTTGTGAGTGTGTGCCAACCTCCTTTAGAAGGACACAAGGGCAGTCACGCTCACAATAAGTCTAACTCGTGTAGCCTAGGAGAACTTCACCAAGAAGGAGATTTGAAGCAATCGGCATGATCTACCATTGATTGTGTGCCCAATTCAATGGCCTTGATGAAGAACGGTGAATTCAGGAGCGTTTTCGGCGAGTACTGTAGCAGCACTGCAGCAAAATAATATAGCAAGCTACTGTTCACTGGCAGCCGAAAATCAGCATTTCAGCAACTTCACACGGGCGTGTGGAAATTCCACACGGCCGTGTGAAATCCCGATGAGGCCGATTTTAAAGCCACGACTCAACATTATAAAAGCCCGATTTGGAGACTTTTGGCATATCTTTTTCCCAATCTTTCTCCCAACTTCTATAGAGCGCAGCTAGGGTTTCGGAGAGGACTTTGTGGAGGTTCGGAGCGCATCATCGGCATTGTCATTGACGCCCGGCGGCCGCACAAGACCATGGCCACATCATACGCAAGGGGGTTTTCATCAATGCTTTCAATTTGTGTTTACTTTCATATTTTGATGGATTTGTATAGCTTCATGAGGAGCTAAACCCCTTGTGGGTATTCGGACTTGTAAACCCTAGGATTATTACGTTTCTTTGACATTGTTATTATGCTTTTCCATTGTTGATGAATAAATTCGAGTTTCAATCTTAATTGCTTCTTGTAATTATTTTCCCTTAGCCGTGACACTAGGGTTGAGAACAATCTAGGTTATCCTTTGGAGGTGTGACAACTCCTATAGGGTTAGACTACTTAAGATTGAAGATGGTTGAGAGTGTGAGTCGTGAGGTAGCGGAATGTCCCTTTCCCCTCCGGTGTGATTCCTCCCTACCTCCGTGTTCCATGATTTCTTAGCGGTCGAGATAGAGTGAAGTGCTAGGAGAGGAACTCCCCTGGGGCTTTTTGCGCGAGCAACAGAGTGAAGGGTTGAAGTGAATCCTAGTACTAATTGAGACTAGGGTTCTTCCACCTGGACCAAAGTGTTAGAACTATACATAGGAACAGGGTTTATCACTAGGAATCCCTAGAACTTAAAGCAATCCTACGTAGTGTGATGCTTAGGAAGATGGACTCCCCAAGGGCTTACTTGACTGGTTAACGAGAGTCAAGGGTCGTAGTGAAAACCTAATGCCGAGGCATAGTGTTGGGGTTAGTCACGGTTGACCTTAGGTTTGGGACCGTGTGTTTATGGATATCCTCGGCTCAATTAACATCAATAGAAAAGTATAATAGCATTGTCTTGCACTGAAGCATAAGTCCTAGGGGTAGCTTGTCCGAGTACCCATCTTTTCTCATTGTTTGTCCTTCTCTATTTACTCCTACTTGCACTCTCTTACCTTCCATCTTCTATTTTATTTCTTGTCTCTTTTTAATTGCTTTCACACTCACTCATTAATCCTACTCTCACTTTTCGTACAGCGCATAGTGAGTTCTTGTGTCTTAAATCCCTATTCCCTGTGGATACGACAACCCACTCACCAGGGTAAAATTTATTACTTCGACAAGCCTGTGCACTTGCGTGATACACGCAAGGGGTCGTGTCATATACCTTCTAATTGATGTCTAATGAGTCATGGAAATCCTTAAGTACACGATCCCAAACCTAAGGTCAACCGTGACTAGCTCCAACATTATGCCCCGGTACTAGGATTCACTACAACCCTTCACTATGTTAATCGCTCAACTAAGCCCCAGGGGAGTCCATCTCCTAAGCCTCACACTACGTGGAATTGCTTGGGGATTCTAGAGATTCAAAGTGATAGACCATGTCCCTAAGTATAGTTCTAACCCTTTGGTCCATGCGAAAGAACCCTAGTCTCAGTTAAGCCCCAGCACTAGGATTCACTACAACCCTTCACTCTGTTGCTCACGCAACTCAGCCGCAGGGGAGTTCATCTCCTAGCACCTCGCTCTACTTCGACCACAAAGAACTCATGGAGCACGAAGGTAGTGAAAATCACGCCGAATGGGAAAAGGGACATTTCGCTACCTCTCGACCCTCTCCAATATCGAGTAGTCTTATCCTATAGAAGTTGACACACCTTCAACGGATAACCTAGATGATTCTCGACCCTAGTGTCATGGCTAAGGGAAAATCAATTACAATTATCATGCAAGATTGGAACTCAATTAAAAGCATCAATTAAGAAAACATAATAAAAGTCATAGAAACAATGTCATCCTAGGGTTTACAAGTCCGAATATCCACTAGGGGTTTAGCTCTCCATGGAGCTATACAAAATCAATAAAGAGTTTAAGGACATATGCATGAAAACCATAAAGAAAACCCCCTTGTAGTAAATATTGATGGTCTTGTGGAGCTGCCTTGTCTTCTCCAAAGAATTCCTTGTTAAGCCTAGGGCACACCTCGCCTAATCGATGCTGATGAAAGCTCCCCAATAACTATCTTCCAAAGGATGTCGATACTGACACTGTAGAATCGCCTCCAAAGACCTCCAAGAACTTCTCCAAACCCTAGCCGCAAGCCCCCCAAAAGATAGGCAAAAGATAGTACAAGGGTCCACCAAATAAATCTGAAAACGGGCTGAAATCGGACTAAAATCGGGATTTCACACGCCCTGTAGATTTTCCACACGGCCTTGTGTGATTTCCACATGGGCGTGTATATTCTCTGTTTTCCTGATTTTTAGCGCATTGTAAATAGTAACTTGCTACAGTATTTTGCTGCAATAAGTGCTACAGTCTTACACCGAAATGCTCCCGAATTCATTTCTTCATCGAGACCGCCGAATTGGGCACACAATACTGCGGTAGATCACGTCACATCTCAATTGAACCACATTGACGAAGCTCTTGATATTGTTGCACAAGCCGGAACATGTGAGTGTGACTACCTTTGTGCCCCTCCAATTCACATATTCCCTTGAACTCAGTTGGAGGTTGGCACACACTCACATGTCTTTGAACACAACTTGTGCTTTGTTCCTTGCCCGATCCAAGAACTCCCTCAACAATTGCGTTCATGACATATTCTTGGTTCTTTTCTCCTCAATTCGTCTCCACAACCCTACATGCACAAAAGAACACAAATGCACACATATAAGCGATAAAATCTGAATAAAGCGATGCTCAATGTAAGAAAAGTATACTTCGTATAGCTTATACACGAGCACTTATCAAAAGTCATGAATAAGTATTGGATTTCTAAACCTAGAGATGAGTTAAAATGCAAATCGTTTATCAGATATTTGTAAAGTAATAGAGGAGGTGGACCATAATTCTATGTTTTTATTCCACTAGTACTATTCATGAAGCTTCTGCTTTGTACATAATATAACATCATGGAATAGCAAACTTTAAAAATTTAGATCTTAACTAAAATGGTTAATGCTATGCTTTCTAATTATCATTTAGGAAAGAGTATTAGGGTGAAGCTTTATTAATGGCCTGCCATATAAGAATAATAAAACCTCAAACAAAAGGAGTAAAACCATCTTCATGGGTTCTAGAATAGAAAAACCAAATCTTAATTATTAAAAGTTTGGGGATATAAGCCATACTAAAAGTTCTAAACCAAAGGAAAGAAAGTTAGGTGAAAGAGGAATTTAATGTATATTTCCAGGATATGCTGAGCACAACAAAACAAATTATTTCGTGGTGATAGAGTCCAGTGATTCATATTTTTTTCAATACAATTGCAGAATCAAGAGATGCTATCTTAATTTTATGAACCAAAATTCAATTCAATCCAAGACTAAAATGAAAAATCAAATGCTAAACATCATTTTGAGCCTCAAAGAAGTAAAAAAGTATTAGAAAACTACTAACAAATTTGCGTAAAATAGTACTTAGCAGAAGGAATAAGAGAAGAAATCTATGGATAATTATTTTACTATTTTACTAGAGAAGGTAATTGAGAACCCTCAAAGTTATGAAGAAGTTATGAAGACTCGATTTTATGTAGGGAAGTAATAAAAGATGAGATGGACTCAATAATGGCTATAAGAATTTGGAAAATAGTTAACTTTACACCTTGATCAAAGCCAATAAAATTTAAATAGATTTAAAAATTACAAATTGATGGAACACTGGATAACTTTAAAGCTACTCTAGTGACCGTTGGTATTAGACAAAGAAAAGGAATTGACTTCTAGTCATGAAAAGGAAGTGTTCAAGCTCATTAAGTCCTTGCATGGATTAAAACAAGCACCTAAACAATAACACCAAAAGTTTTATGAGGTTAACGTTGTTCTAGCTAATGGCTAAAAGAGTATTTAATTTGACAAATATGGATATGTTGAAAAATAGCCCACTAAATAATAGTTGTATACAACTGTATATATTAGCTGTTGAAAATCTTTTATTATAGCTGTAATTAGGCTATTTTAGGTTATTATATTTTTAATTGATTACACCCATAATTGTAGAGATTACATATTATGTAATTGTTCAGCTATTTAAATCCTTGTAAAGCACAGGAACATCAAGAAATAAAAAAAATCTTCTTCATGTTTGATATGGTATCAAAAAAGGAATCATTTTATTTCCTGGGAACTCTAAATCTGCATTATTCCTTGCCATCTCCAATCATGACTGATATTGTTTATGAAATCACAAATCTCCTCATAAACCATCCCAATACTCAGACTAGAACTCTTGAAACACATGATTCTCATAGAGTTCAAATCACTACAATACAACTGATGGAGAGAATTTTCTTCGCTAGTCTTAGTCTGTATGCATGTACATCCATGGAAGAGGAAAAATTGGCTACTTGATGTGAGAGAAGAAGGAGCTAATGTAGATCCAGCCTATTCCATGTGGGATGCTCAAAATTCAAGGGTTACAACATTGTTGGTGAATTCCATGGAGGAGGACATTTGAGCAATCTACATGTGTTATTCTAATGCTAAAGAACTCTAGGATAATGTCACCTAAATGTATTCTGAGTTGGGTAACCAATCTCAGATTTATAAACTCTCTTTGAAGCTTGGTAATATTCTTCAAAGTAATGACTCTGTTACCAAATATTTCAATTATTTTAAAAGAATATGGCAAGAATTAATTCAAATTTGTTTGATGATCAGATGGCAGCACCCATATGATACCAATCAACATAGAACAATTGTTGATGCAAATAGGGTTTTTAAATTTCTTGCTAGCCTTAATTTGGAATTTGATGAAGTAAGAGGCAAAATCACTAGGAGAAACCCGCTTCCCTCCATAAATGATGTTTTCTCTTAGGTCTGTTGTGAAGAAATCCGACGAAGTGTAATGCTTGGGAAAAACACAGTCTCAACAAGCCCAACTGAGAGTTTGCACTCAATGTTGCCGAGGACTATTTCAGCAAGATGAATGGTCCAAATCTACAAAGGAAGTAAGGGAAACCTCGAGTGTGGTGTGACCATTGCAACAAACCATGCCACACTAGGAAAATCTACTAGCATCTCCACGATAAACCTGCTGACCAGAAGCCAAGGAACAAACACCAACAACCATCTGCAAATGCCCTAAACAACCCAACTCGTTTAATAAGAAGCATATTGATCAACTCTTGAAACTACTTAATTCCAGTCAGACTAGTGTATTCCTAATTGTTTTATGGTTTATGCAAGTAGCAAATCAAACCCTTGGATTATTGATTCTGGAGCTTTATGATCATATGACAAATTTATCTCACTTATTTTATTCATACAACTATTGTTTAGGATATGAAAAACTTCGTATTGCTTATGGTAATTTCTCTTTCATTGTTGGAAAAGAAAATATTAATTTATCTAAGAGTATAAGTAGTCTTAAATCTGTAATACATGTTCTAAAACTCAAATGTAGCCTTTTGTCTGTTAGCAAAATTTCAAAAGATTCTAAATGTCTTGTTATTTTTTCTAATTCTTGTTATGTTTTTCAGGACCAAAGCTCAGAGATAATGATTGGGAAATCTAAAGAGATAGGCGGGCTTTACTACTTTGATAAGACCATTCCTTGGAATTAAAAAGGCTCAGGCTTATAGTAGTATGAGTTCGAACCCTACTTTAGACAGAATAATGGAATGTCATTTTAGGCTTGGCCATCCTAGTTTTCCTTATTTGAGACATTTATTTCCTATTACTTTTAAAGATGTTGATTGCTCTTTACTTCAATGTGAAACATTTTTTTTTAATAAGAAATCCATAGAACAAAGTTTTCCCCTAAAATCTTACTATACTTTGAAACATTATCTAGAAAAAAGGGTTTATTTATGATTACACTAGAATATGTGGGGTTTACTAATAAGTGCTCATGTTATAATAATGTGAAGTGTTCTTATCTTACAATGAGCATTACTTTCATCAGATTTTATTATTAAATTGTGTGCATTTGTGTACTTTTGTGCATTGTAGGGTTGTGAAGCCAGTTTAGAGGAAAAGAGCAAAGTTAGATCGTGTTCGCCGTTGTTAGGGAATTCTCGGACCAAGCAAGGAACAAGGCTCGAGTCTACAGTATTTAAGGCCTCTTTTGAGACTTTTTCTTGATCTTTTTGCCAATCTTTTTCCCAGGTTTCTGGAGGGTTACGGCTAGGGTTTGAAGAGGACCTTGTGGAGGATCGAAGCGCGTCATCGGCATCGACATTGAGTCCGGCGGTCGCACAAGACCACGGCCACACTCTACGCAAGTAGGTTTTCATCTATGCTTTTGATTTGTGTTTATTCTTCTAGTTTGATGGATTTGTATAGCTCCATGAGGAGCTAAACCCCTTGTGGGTATTTGGACTTGTAAACCCTAGGATGATTATGTTTGTTTGACATGTTATTATGGTTTTTTTTATTGTTGAATAAAATTGAGTTTCAATCTTAATTGCATCTTGTATCGATTTTCCCTTAGCTGTGACACTTAGGGTTGAGAATCATCTAGGTTATCTTTTGGAGGTGTGACAACTCCTATAGGGTTAAACTACTTAAGATTGAAGAGGGTTGAGAGGGTGAGTCGTGAGGTAGTGAAACATCCCCTTTGCATTCCGATGTGATTCTCCCTACCTCCGTGTTCCAAGAGTTCTTAGCTATCGAGATAAAGCGAAGTGCTAGGAAACGAACTCCCCTGGGGCTTAGTTGTGCGAGCAATAGAGTGAAAGGTTGTAGTAAATTCTAGTGCTGGGGCTTAATTTAGACTAGGGTTCTTTCACCTGGACCAAAGGGTTAGAGCTATACATAGGAATATGGTTTATCACTAGGAATCCCTAGAACTTAAAGCAATCCCACGTAGTGTGAGGATTAGGAAGATGGATTCCCCTAGGGCTTAGTTGATAAGTCAACAAGAGTCAAGGGTCATAGTGAAACCTAATGCCAGGGCATAATGTTGGGGTAAGTTACGGTTGACCTTAGGTTTAGGACCGTGTGTTTAAGGATATCTTCGACTCATTTAACATCAATAGTAGAGTATAATAGCATTGTCTTGCACTAGAAGCATAAATCCTAGGGGTAGATTGTCCGGGTATCCTATTTCATTCATTGATTGTCCTTCTCTTATTACTCTTACTTGCACTCTCCTACCTTTCATACTTCTCTTTTATTTTTTGTTTTCATTAATTGCTTTGCAACCACATATTGATTCTATTCTCACTCTTCGTACATTGCACTAGCTAAATAGCAAACATTTGTATCTTTAATCCCTATTCCCTATGGATTCAACTACCCCCTCACTGGGGTACTATTATTACTGCGACAACCCGTGCACTTTCGGGCCCCTGTCATTTACCTTGCAAGCAAGAAATTAAAAGTTGAAAAACTTTTTAAGGATTTTTACAACATGATTGAGATTTAAATTAAAAAAAAAATTTGCTTCCTTAGATCACACACTGGAACCAAGTATTTTAATGAATGTTTAGGGCAATTTTTAAAAAATAAAGGCATAATTCACCAATCTACTTGTGGTGATGCTCCACAACAAAATGAGATTGTCGAAATGAAAAACATAAGTTTACTAGAAATTGATAGGGCTATCATGTTATTGATGAATGTTACCAAATATTTGTGGGGAGTGTTGTTTTAACAGTTTTACATTTGATAAACCAAATGCCTCCTAGAGTTTTAAAATTCATGACTCCGACAAACAAATTAAATGAAGCCTTTCTAATCCTACAAATGTCATCAGACATTCTTGCAAGGGTCTTTGGGTGCACATGTTTTGTTCACATTCAAACCAAGTTCCGGTCAGAACTAGATCCTAAATCTGAAAAATGCATTTTTGTCAGATAAGTACTAGATAAAAAAGTTTACAAGTATTTTAATCCTACTTCAAAGAAAACCTATATTAGTATGGATATAATCTTTATGGGAAAAAATATACCCTTTTCCAATGACAAAATACCTTCAGGGGGAGTATGCTTTAGATAAAGATGATTTTTGGCAAGTATCTCAACCAATACCTAAAATGATTTTAATACCAAATGTCTTTGATGAATAAGAACAAGAAATAATTTGTCAAAATAATAAAAAAGTGGAGAATCCAGATAAAGGATACACATCATCCAACCCTCGAATTGCAGTAAAGTTTACAAGAAGAGGACCTGCTTATACATGTTCACTATCATCAAAGAAAGTAAATGAACACACAAATGGTTCAAGAAAGGTTCAGTGAAACAAATACAACGAAAGGAGTATACAAAAAAGTATACAACTATATCTTACGTAGCCCTCAAATACAAGTATAGAAAAGGATAGATAACAAATAACAAATAATAAATAATAAATAAAACTTTATAACAATCTAATAAATCCACTAAATATTCTTAAAAACGTAGTAAGGCTCAAATGAACCATTACCAAATACAGACTGCCCTGGACAACTCTTAACGCCGCACCATTGTGTTATACTAGACATGGGAAAAGAGGGGAGTGGGTGAGTAATGATAAGTGTTAGAAAGTTCATATTTTATATATCATTTACACTGCATTCAACATTAAATTTGATATATTTAACACCTAATTAGTACAAAATTTCATTCTTTTATTCACCACAATCCTTATTTTTGTTTTAAAACAAGAGAAGTGAATTCAGGGGCATTTTGAAAAAAAAATAGGCTAAGTTGCTAAATCAGAGCTTCACCATAGCTTACAACAGCCGTGGTGACATCTCACCACGGCCGTTGTCCACACTCACCATTGCCATTATCAAGTTATGGTAGCATGAAACCACTGGAAGCAACACAGGAGCCACAACGGCCTTACAATGGTCATTGTAAAGCGCACCATGACCATGATCTCACCACAAAATACCCAAAGAGTTATGCTAGGACGCCACATGGAGCCCAAGTAATAACTTACTCACCACGTGCATCACAATGCTAGTGGTGAGGCCATGGCGGACTGAATCCTATCAATACCCTAGTTTTCTTTGAATTCAAGAAGATTCTTTTTCCAAATAAGGTAGGGCGGCTAGAGTTCTGGAGATCTAAGCGGCTGGAGATGACTTTCAAACATATTTTAGCAGATTCTGGTAAGTTTCTCAAGGATAATCCAACGATCATCGTTAGAGAAGGGCGCGCGAAGGTGTTCGGCGTCATCTTGTCAATCTGGAGATCCTCTCACCCTTAACCTTGCCAGACCTATTGGAGGGAGCTAGTTTAAAAATTCTTTAAACACTTATCTATTCTTTAGTCTTATGGTTTTTTCTTGCTTTAATGATTTATTTTATGACCAATAAGAACCCAATTTGAGGAAAATTGTATGTCTAGGTCCCTCGATTATTGTTTATGAATCTTGATTGATAATTCAATAAATCTTTTTAGTCTTTTATGAATCATTGCAAATTTGCTTGAATGATATTCTCGTTAATGTGAATTATGAAGATATACCCCCACATCGAGAGACCCATGCTCTGTTAGATCTATGTATGCTCTAAGAGGTTAGGTATTGCTAGATCTTTGGATTAGGGTTTGATTAGATTTATGGATTAGGATTTGATTAACCCTTCTAGTGGAGTTCTTGAACTTAAGACAAACATAGGAGGCTGGGGTGAAAGAGATTTCATCTTAAGTTCCTAGTGTTTAGACCTTGTTGCTAAGAGATTGGGACTAGTAGGCCCATGAATTCTCCCAGTCCAGTACTATAATATAATTGTTATACTCAACATCTATCATAAGTAATAATCAAGATAACCATCATACAACTAACCAACTCCTTCCAATTGTGCTTAACAATTCTCTAATTGTATTATGTAATAAATTGTAGAAGTAGATTAAAGAAATAACGTAAATATTTAGGCTATTGATTAAGCGAAAAGAAAGAAATATGAGCCACTCGACGTTTGATAAGTGCTCGTGTTATAGTAATGCGAAGTGTTATTATCTTGCAATGAGCATTAATTTAATCAGATTCTATCACTAAAAAGTGTGCAATTGTTTGCTTTTGTGCATTGTAGGGTTGTGAAGATAAAATGAAGGAAAGTTACTGTTCACAGCCGGCCGAAAATCAGAATTCCAGACACTTCACACGGGCGTGTGGAAATTCCACACGGCCGTGTGAAATCCCGTTTTCAGCAAATTTAAAGCCGCGACTCCACATTATAAAAGCCCGATTTGGAGACTTTTTGATATATCTTTTGACCTATTCTTCTCCCCAACTTCTGGGAGTGCGGCTAGGGTTTTGGAGAGGACTTCGTGGAGGTTTAGAGCGCGTCATCGGCATCGTCACCAACGTCCGGCGGCCGCACAAGACCACGGCCACACCATACGCAAGGGGGTTTTCATCTATGTCTTTACTTTGTGTTTTATTTCATACATTGATGAACATGTATAGCTCCATGAGGAGCTAAACCCCTTGTGGGTATTCGGACTTGTAAATTCTAGGGTTATCATGTTTCTTTGACATTGTTATTATGCTTTTCCATTATTGATGAATAAGAACTGAGTTTCAATCTTGATTTTATTTTGCTATTGTTTTCCCTTAGATGTGACACTAGGGTTGAGAGCAATCTAGGTTTTCCTTTGGAGGTGTGACAACTCCTATAGGATTAGACTATTCAATATTGAAGAGGGTTGAGAGGGAGAGTTGTGAGGTAGCGATGTACCCCTTTCGCTTCTGGTGTGATTTCTCCCTACCTCCGTTTCCTTGATTTATTAGCGGTCAAGATAGAGTGAAGTGCTAAGTAGATAAACTCCCCTGGGGCTTAATTACGCGAGTAACAGAGTGAAGGGTTGAAGTGAATCCTATGCATTGGGGCTTAATCTAGACTAGGGTTCTTCCTCCTGGACCAAAGGGTTAGAACTACACATAGGAACAAGTTTAATCACTAGGAATCCCTAGAACTTAATGCAAATCCCACATAGTGTGAGGTTTAGGTAGATGTACTCCCCTAGGACTTAATCGTGCGAGCGATAGAGTGAAGGGTTGTTGTGAATCCTAATACCGGGGCATAATGTTGGGGTTAGTCACGGTTGACCTTAGGTTTGGGACCGTGAGTCTAAGGATTTCCTCGACTCAATTAGCATCAATAGGAAGGTATAACAGCATAGTCTTGCACTAGAAGCATAGATTCTAGAGGTAACTTGTCCGAATACCCCACTTCATTCATTGTTAAATCCTCCTTAATCTCTTTTTCTTGCACTCTCTAATCTTTCACCTCTCTCTATTTAATTTCCTGTCTTTTAGTATAGTTGTTCTCACAATTCACACACGAATCGATTATTACTTTTCCGTACTTCGCATAGTTTTAATAGTGAAATCTCATACTCTAACTCCCTATTCCCTGTGGATTCGACTACCCTCTCACAGGGGTAACTTTTATTACTTCGACAAACCCGTGCACTTTCGGGGAGCCTGTCAACGTTCCTGGGAAAATGCAACCCTCGTACTCACCAATGAGGTATTACTAGACGACCCGTACACTTGCGGTACTAATGGACTTATTGTAAAATTATTTGCACATTTGCATAGTTATTCTTACACACCTCATAATTTTTCGTCAAGTAACAATGTTACTTAGTGAGGGATAATGCACAATACATTCAAATGATTAAGTCACAGGAGAGTATCAAAAGTGATGCTTAATATCCAGATTATAGAGACAATAATAATAATAATAATAATAATAATAATAATAATAATAATAATAGTAATAATAATAATAATAATAATAATTCCAGACTTGCGGCCAATATAAAAATATTTCAATATAATCCAAGAAAGTTTATTAAAATACATTTTTAAAGCACAAAAACAATTAATACAAGTTGACCAAACTAACATAATTGAGTGCCTATACAGAAGGTCACGCGAAGGGTTTTATCAAATAGTGATAAATCCTCCACTTGACGTTGGTCTCTGGCATTCCGAATGCTAAAACATGAAGCTGGCAAAAACATATATGACTTAGCCGTGGCCTTAGCTAGGTCCCGCCAAGGGTTTTCATAAGTTCTTTATTAAAAGCCCTACCTTGACGTTAGCCCCTAATCAACCCGGGTGGTAACCTCGAGTATCTTAGCATCACACCCATTAAGAGCTCTACAATGCCTCTTGCATGGAAAACCCAATGTTAACCCGCCATCTCTCTATAAGCTGGACTGAGGAGACCCCTGCACTGCAATACCGGACCTTATTTGCAATTTCAAACCAATGCCCGCGAGCCATACCCCAATATCACCATCAAATTCCAATAAACACATGAAACTATTTTCAGATTAAAATAATCACTTTTCGACTCCAAGCCTTAATCCAAACCAACATACTTTGAAAAATCAGTTTAGCAGTAATGTGCATACACAAGTGTGTAAAACACAATAGAATCAAGAGATAGATAGCAATATAGAAGCTTCCATAAGGTCATAACATTTCCAAATAATATAATGATCCATATTAGACCTTTTAAACATACCACAATCAAAGCCAAGGATTATAATTCAAATATTGATCATGTATAGAGGAAATATCTAATTTCAAGCTTGGCGTCATTATACCAAAAAAATACAAGTAAAGCATGCAAACACTGGTGAGAACCCACGATAGCATCATAAACATATTATAATGATAAAGAGCATAAATGAATTCATAAATGATATTTAAAAACACTAATGCTACTATATAAAACTTTTATCCACCCATAGACAAATGCTCCTAAAAAGTCATTTCCACTCCTCCGCAAGCTCCTTACCATACTCGGAGGCTATTCCGGCTAGCAAGTAATAATATAACACATGAAAACAACATAAACAATAAAATACAAAAAGAGACACGTGCCTCCCCTATTATGCGTGATTTGTTCTCGATTGAACTCAAACTACACCCAGTTTACCCAAAACAAGAACCAATGAGCTTGCGACACTAAAATCTATGATTCTACCCAAAAATTGGGAAGAAACAAAACAAGGTTTTGGTTGCTATAGTAAGATACAGTACCCATGATTCCAAGGAAATGAATGTAATTCAATAAGATGGAAGGAAAAGAGATTACGTACTCTTAACTCATCCTCATGTCACATACAAGAATTGAGGCAAAGATCCAAGCTCTTATGCTCGACAAACAAAGCCCTAGTTCTAAGATTCAACAAGGAAGAATGCATGGAGAAACAAGGAGAAAGAAGATCATACCTTACAAAGCTGTAAGGAGGAGGAGAGGGAACCAAAAAAGTTTCACTTAGGATGGAGAATGAAAGGATTGAAAGTTTTGATCATCATCCAAGGAAAAAAGGCTAAGAGAATGAGGAGAAACAAGGAAGAAAAAGGGTAAAAAAAAAAGGTTCAGGGTGCAAAAATTATCAAAATACCCTCGCCTCTCCGCTTGGAAAAGCCTTACACTGTTGTGTATCACATCTACACTAGCGTGTATCTCATTTACATGGCCGTGTATCACCCTTGTAGTAACTACAATACTAGTTCTATAACATTCATGCTACAGTATCACTGCTTCGGTATCCCCATTCAGTTTCCATAGAGTTACACAGGCAGGTACATGAATACGTGCCCGTGTACACACCCATGTAGTTCTGTCTATGTTCTAAGTTTTCAAAGAGTTACACTATTGCTACAGTACCACTACTACAGTACTGCTATTACAATATTGTCATTCTATAAAAAATAATGAAGAAATGACCATTCTACAATCATGTACTGTGCATCCCAAACAAAAATATTACAGAACACACCCATAAATAGAAAACAAAACCAAAGAAAAGTCCTTAGTATCACACTAGTCATCAGATACTAAAAGTTATTTTGCCAAGTGAAGGGGGAGAAATGCTCCGAGAACCTATAACTGAGCCTTTGGCATTTTTTAGAAGGTTTTATAAAAGATAAAAAAGACTACCCAAATTGATGCTTCAGTTTCTTCCAAAAATCAAGAACTGAGTAATGGTCTTCAAGAAACACAAGTGATTCCCAACCTTGATCGCATATTTGCATCTACAGAATCTCAATATTAGGATATAGTAGATCTAGATCTTTCTATAGCCATCAGAAAAGGAATTTGTTCCTCTACAATAAAACACCCTATTGCAAAATATGACATTATCAAAATATTACACACAAACACAAAAGTATTTGGTCAAACATCTTTAACTTATCTGAAGCTAGAAGAATATAGGAAACATTCAGTAGTCCGGCTTAGAGGTTAGTAGTTAAGGAGATGATGGATGGTCTTTTGAAAAATGAAACTTGGGAAATTGTTGATTTGCTAAGGAACAAGACCACTACTGAATGTAAATGGGTTTTTATTATAAAATGCAAGGCTGATGGAGGTGTTGAAAGTTACAAAGTACGACTAGTGGCAAAGGGGTTTACTTAGATTTACAGTATTGACTATCAAGAAACCTTTGCCACAATAGGCAACATAATCATGTCCTTCTATCCATAGCAGCAAACTGTAATTGGTCTTTGCATCAACTTGATGGAAAAAGGCCTTTGATAAGTGCTTGAGTGAACATATTTCTTTGTATATTTTACATGCATTGAACATCATTTTTATCATATTTTATGTCTCATAAATTGTATTTGGTGTTCCTTTGTGCAAAAAGGGTTGTGAAGGCCTTAAGAAAAGAAAATAAATCAAAGATAGGTTATGAAGGCACCTTTCGGGAGTTTTTGTGCAACATAAAGATCAAGACACAAGTGAAGCTCATACACATGGGGTGTGTGCCAACTTCTAAGAGAATTCAAGTTAAATTGTGAGTTGGAAGGGCACAAAGGCAGCCACATTTCCATGCCTTTACTGCCACGTGGACTTGTGCCCGTCCATGTGGCCTCAAGAGAAAAGTGTTGGAGCCTTGTTTTTGAGGAGCACAATAGCAAACCACTATAGCAAAAATATTGTTCACTCTACCGTGTTAGAATTCCACTCGGGCAGGTTAAGGCACGTGACAAGCACATGTTAGTTATTATAAAAGCCGTTTTGTCATATTCTTTGGGGACTTTTCACAGCTTTTGAGTGGCAAAGAGGGTAGGGTTTGGAGATGAGGTCTTTGCGAATTTGGGGAGCATTTTTCATCAACTTTGATAGATTCTTTCTTTATCATAGCATTAGGGAAACCATTGGCGACCTAGCTTCAGAGAGGAATACTTCAAGATGTTGAACGACCCATCAAGGCCATCATCATGAATTCAAGGGTTTATTCCATGGTTTTCATTGATTTACATTGCATTATTTGTTTTGTAATTTGCCCCATGGAGGGCTAAACCTAGTAGGTATTTGGGCATATGAACCCTAAGATTTTATTCTTGTATTGATTTGCTTTGTGTCTTCTATTAAATCCGAGTTTAATTGAGTTTCAATCTTACTTTCATATTGCTTGCTTACCGTATTGATCTTATGGTTGATTGGTTTGTATGAGTTGTTTTCCTTGGTGAGAGAGAGACCTCCATTAGGGCTAGAACCTAGAGATTGAAGATGGTTGAGAAGGTAAGTTATGAGATAGTGGAGTGTCCCCTTTCCCCTCCGATTAATACATTCTATCTCTGTGTTCCCTAGGTTTTATGCAACCATATTTGGTGTAAGGCATAAGATTGAGAGATTTCTCTGACAGAACCTTGTACAGGGTTAGGGATCTTTCACCTAGAACTAAGGTTAGGTCTATCCTTAGGAATCGGATGTACTTTTAGGAATCCATAGAGTTTATTGAGGTCATATGTGATGTGAGGTATTGAGATTGAGCAATTCCTCCACCGAGACCTTGTAAGGGACTAATATCGGTGATCTGGAGACAGGGACCGATTATTGTTAGATTTCCTAGACTTGATTGACTCGATTTAGAAACACTTAGTAAATCTTGCACTTAATGTTAGATCTTAGGGAAAGCATTGCTCGGGTACTTCATCTTCATTGATTGAGACTTCCCTCATTTTTACTCTTTCGTGTTTTCTTGTAACATTCATATTTCTTGTGATTAACTTCATTTCATCATATTCTTGATTCCAACTAAATAACTCAGAAGTAGTCATTACTAATACTTTCGTTCCCTGTGAATTCAGCTATCCGACCTGTTGAGTACTTTATTACTTCGACACCTGTGCACTTGTGGTACAGACACGCAAGAGGTGTGCCAGCTTTCTTGAATGGTGAATTAGAAAAAGAAGTGTTTATGGATCTTCCACCAGATTTTGAGAAAAAGCTAGTTTAGCATGAACAAGGTTAACATATTGAAGAAATCCTTATATGGACTCAAGCAATCTCCTCATGCTTGGTTTGAAAGGTTCGGGAAAGGCATAAAAGGATATGAATATTCTCAGAGTCAAGATGTTCATACTATATTCTATAAACATTCAAAGACAGGTGTATTGGCTATAGTTGTTGTCTATATTGATGATATTATTGTTACGGGTGCTGATGCTAAGGGAATCAAAACTTTAAAAGGAAGAATTACCACTAAATTTAAAACTAAAGAGTTGGGGTAAGTAAAATATTTCTTTGGCATTAGGTTTGCTAGATCACAAGAAGGGATTTCTATCAATCAATGAAAGTATGTGATTGAACTACTCAGTGAAATTGTGATGCTTGGATGTAAGGCAGCTGAAAGCCTAATTAAGCACAATAAAAGAACTAGAAGTTACTTGTGGGCCCCAACCTTTGTCTCCTTTTGTTTGTAAAAAACATCCAAGCCTGGATTCCCAGCCACTTTCCCATGCAAAACCCTAGACTTAAGCCATGTTTTGTGGAGACTTAGTTGCCATCTTAGTGTTAAGTGTGGAGCCAAGCTAATAGCAAACCCTTCGTCTTCTCTTTCTTCTCATTTCCTTCTCCATTTTCACCTGCTTTTCTTCGACTTTAGTTCCAAATCTTTTCCTTCGATTTCTTCATCCCTTTGTTTTCTCTTTAGATCTTAGTCATGGGCATTTTTGGAACCTAAATTTTGAGTCTTCTTCTGTACCAGTGCATAATGGCTCAAAGTGAAATCAACAATCACTGGCCTATATTTCCTAAGCAATTGTTGAGTGTTTGAGGTATTGATCGAGAAAGAAATAATATAATTTAAGGTGTGATGTTGTATGTGTTGTCTTCAAAGACATTCTTTCAATGCCACCAGTTTAGTCCAGGAATCCAAAGATTGATTTCGTGTTCTTGACATCAAGTTCTTTGCCATTTGAGGGATTATGGGAGAAATTTTCCAGGACATGGAGATAGATATTCCATATATGTGCATGCATTAAAAAAAATCCATGGTTGAGTTGGTGTTCAGATGAGTTTGGAGTCTTGGCAAGTAGCAGGTAAGTAATCCACACCTGTTATTTTAACGATTTTAAAGTTCAAAACTTCTGCTATTATTTTAAATAATTATTTATTTGGTTTTGCTATTAATTATACTTGTAGTAATTTATTTTATTTGGTTAATCATGTATTATCTTGAAATTTTTAGCAATTATAAGTATGGTTTAATTCGTTCTTTAAATTTTTGTCAATTACCTATTTATTTGCGCAATCATGTGATAAGATAATTATTTTATTATCAAATATGTTTCAAGCTTTATATTTTAGTTATTCATTCTTTTACTCCTTCCATGGAAATTGTTTATAACTTGATAATTATCATTTAATTATCTTTTAAATTATTTTTTGGCTATCCATTTATTTATAACTTCTATTTATTGTTTAACTATATGTCTTTGTTGGTGTATTTGTATCTAAAATCTTTATTCAAGGTTTTGAATTCTCCAAAAAGTGGATCGTGCCATTTTCTATCTAGGGTGGAGATCATTGTATTTCCTTGACATATTTACTGAAATTGTGAGGGATGGCGTTTGAGAAATAAATTGAATCATTTGGTGGCTTAGAGCCAATATTTCAAGGTTTATTGGGCTAGATTTCTGCAGATTTGAGGCTATGACATCGTATGCTTCATGCATGGAATCGCTATAATGAATTTTCAAGTTATGATAATGAGTTTAACGAAAATTGTGGCCTAAATTTGGAGGTCATAGAGACAAAATTTGTAGAAGATTAAAATTGAAAAGTTATAATGAATTGTTTGATCTATCTCCTTGACCAAACTTCAAGTTTATTGGACTTGTAGTTTAGGTGTTTTGATCTATTAAAAAGACTTATGCAGGATGATGTCTCTATGCAAAATATTCAAGTGTAACATGATTTTTCTCACTCTTGGAAACTAAATTTAGGGAAGTATTAAATAGATAAAATGCTTAGGTTTGTCCTAAGTTATGTTATGCCAAATATTTCTACATTTGATAATATGTTCTTAGAGTTATGTGTTATGATGTGAGACATGTTTAAAAGTGTTACTACACTGAGAAGTGTGAGATGTAAATTTACAAAGTAATTATGTAGAGTCTAACACCTTGTGAAATTTGAATATGTTGAAGCTCTGTGTATCTAGTGTCATTAAAACAAAAGTTTAGGTGATTTGTAAAAGTGTGAAAATGATATTTGAGAAAAATCTGTCGGAATCTTAAGAGGTTACTTAATCATTTAAACATTCAGATGAAGCTATTACAATTATATTATACTGGTAGCAAATAAAATCTTGAATGGGGAAGATAATAAGATAAGTATTTATCTTGAATTATATTTTTACTTTAGCTTCTGTGTGTATTTAATTTAGGTTGGTAAGCATGGTTAAGGGGTGTGAGGTAGATGTACGCATGTAATCGAGCTTGATAATGGGAATCTTAAGATTATATGTATTTGAATAGTTGCAAATTGTTGAACTTACTAATTATGTAATTTGTGTGTTGGAGCGTGTATTTACCTGTTCGATTATTACTTTGATTTAGTAAATTTCACTTATTTCGTTATTCGGTTATACAATGGTTTTACTCTTGATTTTTGTGGGTGATCGGTTTGTATTAATGATTTGGTAATTTAATTTACTAAATTATATATTTAATTTCTGGTTATCTACTTATTCCCCTAAAGTGGGATTCTAAAATTATGAATTTTTGTTTATTTGAATATTTGAGGAAAAAAAATTTGTGAACATTCTATATTTTGACTACAAGTTTTGTTTCAATGTTTTAGTCTTCAAATGAATTATACGCAACCTTATCAGTGGGGAAAGGGGGGTTATCATTGACCTTTTCGACAAGAAATTTTAAAAAAATGAGACTGCAATTTCATACCATGTCCATTCGGTGAAATAATGAATGGCCATCTAGCACTGTGTCCGTTAGGTGATATAATAAACGACCATCAGATATTTCTAGCTTGGGTCACCGACGGTAAACAAATGACCTCTGGCATCTTTATTGAATTTGCTATATTCTGCTTTGACTTTTGATTACACTTTTGTGTGTTATTAATTTCTGTACATATTTCATATCCAAATGTCTTTTTTTGTTTTCAATTTTCTTTTGGATTACTTACTAGGCTACTGAGCTCATGGATTTATTTTAAATCTTTTTCAAATCAAGAGTGGTAGGCCATTGTGGACTTCAAAGGGCTACCAAAAGATGTTGTCCTGCCTTGTTGTAGCATTTGAATTGTTTTTGTCTATTTCTGTATTCTTGTGTTTTTTATTTCATCCATCTGGACTGTATACTCTATAGAGTTGGTAATTTTGTAACCTAGTTGGTTTGTCATATTTGTCTGCTCTGAATCAGGTTTTGAAGCCTGCTATAGGATTCAAGCCTTGTGGGTCTACGGCCGTTTGTTCTCGCACCGAGTCCGGTCGGGCCTGGTTCGGGGGATGACATTAGTGATACAACTATTAATGTTAATAGAGAACAATAACGAAGAGTCATTAGAAGATTAATCTACCTTTCACGCACTTACGGTGATATCACCTTTGTGGTCAGTGTGACAAGTCAATTTATACACTCTCGTGACTTCAACCAGTTAGATGCTATCTGTCGAATGCTCAAGTACCTAAAGGAGACTCCTGAGAGTATTAGCCAATTTATACACTCTCAAAACTTCAACCACTTAGATGTTGACTGTCGAATGCTCAAGTACCTAAAGGAGACTCCTAGGGAATATTAGTATTTAAAAATAATAGACACTTACAGATAGAGGCATTTACATATGCAAATTGGGCTAGCAATGTTACAAACAAACGGTCCACTTTAGAATATTGTACTTTCATAGGAAGAAACTTGGTGACTTGGAGAAGAAGCAAAGTGTTATGGTTAGAAGTAGTGCAGAAGCTGAATTTAGATCTACGGCTCATAGTATCTGTTAAGTTTTGTGAATTAGGAGAATTCTTGAAAAAATTGAAAATCTCTGCCCATCACCGATTAAAGCATTCTGCATAAACCATAAACAATTTCCATTCCACACAATCTAGTTTTTCATAATCAGACAAAGCATGTGAAGATAGACAAGCATTTCATTAAAGAAAAAAAAAATCAATAAAGGAGTTATCTCCATGATGTATTTTCCTTCCATAGACCAAGTAGTAGATATCGTAACTAAAGTTCTTCATAAGAAACAATTTTATAGTTTAATTTTCAAGCTGGCCTCAAAAGATATTTTCATGCCAACTTGAGGAGTTGTTGAAAAATAGCCCACTAAATAATATTTGTATACATCTATGTATATTAGCTGTAGGAAATCTTTTATTATAGCTGTAATTAATCTATTTTAGGTTATTCTATTTTTGGTTGATTGTACCTTTAATTGTAGAGATTACCTACCATGTAATTAGTAAGCTATTTAAGCCCTTGTAAAACATAGAAACTTTAAGAAATAAGAAAAATCTTCATGTTTGATAAGATGGCATCACTTGTTTACATGCGGATAATGTTAGCATTTAGTAATTACTTGGAGCAAGTTGGGGATGCAGACAATGTTCACATGAAAGATATAGTTCTGAATTAGAGCCCACTCGTTTGTAAGATAAGGTTCCAAAGAGGCCACTTGTTTGTATGATTTTACATGGATGACATATTAATATTTTTATCACTTGTTTGACACTTATGCGAAATGAAAGGCCTTATACATATAAAGCATAACAGTGAAAAGATAGTTGTACTTCATTTGAACTAAATAATAACTAACCAACAAAGATAGAAACACTAGGGCTTTTTAATAGAAAAATTCGCTGCATGCCCTTATAAAAGAGGCCAATTGCCCCCCTTATGAAAATCATATTTTCTTAGAAAGCCAGACAAAATATTTTTATTTACTCATGACACTCTAAATAACAATCAATTTGCAAATTTTATACAAACACAGATTGATTTGTTAAATTCTACTTTTGTAAGGTGAATAAAGTGAATAGGGTGAAGTGTAGTTTATTTAATGAAAATTTTCAACTAGCAACGGGTATATATATATATATATATATATATATATATATATATATATATATATATATATATGCAAATAAGAATAATTTGTAAGGATTTATAAGCAACTATCATTTTTATAGGTATGCCACACACAAAACAAAAAGAAAAAAAATGAAAAAAAAAAAGAAAAAACTTTCCACAGACTCCATGATAATTTCATAAAAAAAAAAGACCCGATAAATTTTAAATGCATTGCAACAAATTTATACAAATGTGCATAACATATATTGATCTGTTGCATGCAATAGAAATATGCCTAAAACAAATTAAATAATCCATTAGTAACTTGATAACCAAAAACGTAATTTGTAACAATGAAAGCAATCACAGAGATCTGATTTAGATAAACACAAATGCACTAGACCAGCATAAACACCTCAGCACAATGGAAATAAAATTATACTAATACACTTGACAAACAAAAGTGAATAGAAAATTCAAATCACAAAGTAACGGAATAGAAGCAACAGATACAGGTTGATGTTTTTGTCAATAGCCATGGAAAATAAATGCAGAGACCAAATAAAAATGGAATCCTCTTAAGCTTAGGAATTATTACCTGCCTTCAACAATAGAGAGATTAAGCAAATAAACTACCATTGAAATAGGATGTGTCAGGAAATGCATATTGGGCATGATGTCAGATTGGTGTTCAAAGAACAATTACAGTAGCTACCACAAGATTTTTAGCATTATTGAAAAGGATTATATTTCCAAAATCAAGTTCTTTAACACACTTTCAATTGAGAATTTCATATTCATTTTGTTCATTTGTGTATTAAAACATGGACATAGGAGCAAAAACTACCCACATGACTTCAATCTTCAAATATTCATGATGTTAATGATATCCATGGTAGATCGACTATCCAGTCATAAGGTATTCAGCGCTGCTCCAGAGGGATTAAGACTCCAATACACATACACAAGTTCACTGCTTCCCAGATTTCTTGGAAGTCTTCTACGTTGCATGAGATTGATGATTTGAATATATGACTAGGCTAAACTATATTAAGACAAAGATAACATCTGGAAGATTTTCAATTGAACAACCAATAATAAAAAGTTCTTTACTACCATTTGTTAAGATAAGCGTGTTTTATGACAATCCTAATTCTATGATTTTTATTGTATGCCAATATATGTTGAACACATGATACAAGAATTTTGCACAGATAGGATGCAACTGTCAACTAAAATGGTGCTTAAGGACATAGGTCCATGCATATGCATCAAATGTGAGTTTGCTTTCTTTGGCACCATATTTCCAAATAACTTAACTCCTAACAATGACAAACTAAAGTTCTTTGTTTTTTTTCACCTCCCTTGATTGAAACTTTAAATCAGACTGCCTCTAATGTGTTGAACTCCTCCTAATTGACATAAGAGCTTGACTTGAGAGCATTATAGGACTATATTATATGTGAAGCTTTGTTTGAACATAAAAGAAAAGGACTATGGATAAAATCCAGAGTTGTTCTTTTTCTATGATGATTAATTAGCTTAAAATAACACTAATTCGTATTAAATAATCAATAATCATAAATTACTATAAGCCACTAATTAAATCAATACAACTTGAATTGAACATCATTTGTTTAAATAGTATTAATCAAGTCAAATCACATGACCACTACGGATAAAAGTTTTACTACAACACAAATCCAAATTCTAAAAGCTTATTGCAGTGGAAACCGAACACCACCAAACAGATCTCATTCATCAGTTGAATCAGCCACAGATACAGCTTATACCACATAATTGGAATCGTTTAGCTACAAGTCTTGCTGGTCACGGCCTACATTCCACGCAGTTATCTCTATTTCATATGGGTATGGAGAAACCTAAGTGGCTAATGAAGCTTATTACCCATGCTGGCTTTTCTGGCTAGCTTTTGGCTTTGTCTGTGAGAGGTTTTTATTTGTTTCTTAGATTTTCTGTTTGGTTTTTTAAGTCTGGTTTTCTGTTACCTGTTTTGTTCTACTGCTGTAAACCTGGTTTATTTTTAATAATAATCAGCTACTCTGGTAGCTCTTTCTCCAAAAAAAAAAAAAAAACTGTCTGCATGAAGTACATGGTCTTCCTTTAGCCATCTTGATAGTTTCTTAGTATTCTCAAAAGCAATATATAATAAGTTAAAAATGACACTACAATTATTTTCTAAAAACGTACATGAAGGAATTCCTGTTGCTCAGCTCATGGACTGGAAGAAACAAGATTTGAGAACCATAAACAATAAGCATGCTAACAAAAATGTCAGTAATGAGATTGTCTAATACTCAAACACGGGCTTGGGATAATTAACCAAAAATCTACAAATTTTGAGTTAACCAAACTAAACAAATGCATTTTTATGCTGTCAAATATAAAGTTCAGCTAAGATAGCTTGCGCGTAGCTAATAATAAAACAGTAACTGATATCATGCACAAAATTGTTCTCTACGCGATTTATAAGCACGGCCCACCCCAAAAACTACAGTTCCTAACCTCCAAGGTCCATATAACATAAAAACTACCATTCCTAAAATTCAAGGGCAATGTATAACACACCATTTATATTTATGAGATAACAATAAAGTACTAAAGGACTACTCCCCACAAGAGAACCCATAAACCCATTGCCCTTGCCCTATGGTCCTACTTAATAAAGATGTACTCTAGTTCTTGTCTTTTAACATCTTGGCCTCCATTATGCAATAAAACAAAACAAACTTTCCCAAAACGACTCGTATACTAGAAACAGATTTCCTTACAAAGAGCATGGTAGTATAAGTCAATACAATAGGCAACACTTTGATTTATATATAGCATGTCAACCTTTACGACAGTAATTTAAAAACATATGGAAAAATAATTTGCCCTGCAATTAGGCAAACACAGAAGCTATTTATATGTAGGGATATATTCATCAGTTAAAACTTTATACATCCCAGCAATAAATTCAAATATCCATAAATTAATTATTCAATTCATCCAAAACATTTAAGAAGATAATGAAGGAAGTGATGTGCCTTACAATCTAAAGACATTGAGCTAAAGGTTGTGTCTAATGACAAAAGGCACTTTACAAACGTTTGTGTCCAATAATAAAAGACAGCAAGTAAAACTTATGTCAAAAAGTGAAAAGACACTTACAAGTCAATATAAATACCTCTAAAAACCCATTTTGAGAAAAGAAGAATAACTTATTGAGTTTCTTATTGTTTATTTAATAACACAAATTCTTTATAGTCTACCAGAAAATCATGACAACTCTGCAACCCTCTAGTCATGTCTCATTATCTAATGTTGCTAGTGTAAAGCAAAGTTAAAAAGTTAGCTTCATTAGATCCTCGAGACTATTCACACATTTCTCTTAACATTTCAAGTGGAGAGGGCAAAATAAGCCTTGAATATAGTGATAGTTATTGCACAACTTTATGCAAATTTTACTAGTTTTTATTTAAATTTAATACCATTGTTCTAACATATTTAAGACTTAATTCTTATGTATGGAATTTGACTAAAATGGCTTCCCTTAACAAATAACTACTGATGTCATCAAGTTAGGCTGCTTTAAGGATGGAATTTTACTTGCTGGCAGTCTCCTTCCTAATCGGCTAATCCCAAGGTCGCCCATGTTTTGACCACATTAGTGTAGAAGGAAAATGAACAAACTATGGACAAGATATGGTTGAGGCTAATTGGGATAATGACAACTGCATCGATATGGGTCACATTCTTAACACAATGTCAGATTGTTTCATGCATATTAGAATGATATTAACACAAAACATTTTTGGAACAAACTGGAGGCAATAAACATGATTGAAGATGCAAGTACCAAGAAATTTCTAGTGTCATTTTAATATATGGTCGCTCTATTAAGGATCAATTTCATGAGATTGAACTCATTGTTAATCCTTTCAGCAATTTAATGTTAACATGGATCAGGCTAGTGATGTGTCTTATGTAATTAGCAAATTTCCCCCTTTATGTAGAGAAACGGGGAAAAAACATCTAGAGCATAAAATAGAGATGCCCTTGGGGACCTCTGAAATGAACCCCGTTCAAGCTCAATACCAACTATCTCATCTGGATTCGAGAACAAGGCAGTGGCATACAACTTTGGACCTAACGGCCGGCCCCGTTACCCATATTGGAATAGAGGAAGAAGGTCATAACTAGGATGAACTCAAACTTGTTGAGAATAATAAAAATCTTGAAGTACAGCATCCTATTCCAAAGGTTTGGTGATGGGACGCAAACCATCAAACAAGCTCGTTTCTAAGATGATAAGCAAATGTTGTGTCAATAGTAATGTATAGTCATAAAATTAAAAAAAAAATGCCCATATATTCATTGCAAAAAAGTAGGACATATCAAGGCTGAATGCAAACTTTTGAGAAGTCAGACACAACATGCGAGCCATAAAAAGTTTATTGTCGTGATTTCTGTAATCAACCTTCTCCAAGATGGAGCATGGTGGATTAGAAATGATGCAACAAAAAAATGTATTCAAAATACAATAATTTCTTTAAGTCAATTAAATCTGTTAGCAATGAAACAGTGTTACAACCGGAGAATTCCTCCACTGCATGAGTGAAAGGAAAAGGCATTGTTGGAATTCATGTTTACTTTTGGATTTCTTGCATTGAATGATACCTATTTATGCCATAAATTAGGAAAAATCATGTGTCTGAGGACTGCTTTAATAAGTTTGGCTTTACATTAATATTTGAGGCTAACAAGTTCATTCTTACAAAAAATGGACTGTACATGGTAAGTGATAATTTGTATAAAAGCATGTTTAAACTTGACATTAATAATAACGCTTCCAGTTCAGATTATATTTAGGCTCTTTTTCTTTTAATGTTTTTGTTAGTAATTTATTATCATCAAGTTTATTGCATAATCATTTATGTTATGTTCATTTTAGAACAATGGAAAAATATGGTCAATTCAGGTTTAATTGTTGCATTTGATAAAAGTCCTGATATATTGAAAACTCGCATGGTTAATAAAAATGGCAGGAAATTCATTTCTAAATGCCAAAATAAACTCTTAATTGCTTGCAATAATGCATACTAATGTTTGTGATCTGCATGCATAGCACTCTGTTTACTGGTCTAAGCATTTTCATGTTTATTTGTTGCACTCTGAAGATGAAGTCATGAAGAAAGGACTCATAAAATTAGAGTTGAATCACACTGTGAATCATTTATTTAATATTTGTGAAGTGATAGAGGAGGTGGACTATAATCCTGTCTTATGATTCTAATAGAATTATTCATGAGATTTTAGTTTTGGCCACAATATAACATCATGGTATAGCAGAATGTGAAAATCGAGTTTTAACAGAAATGATTAATGCTATGCTTTCGAATTATGATTTAGGAAAGAGTTTTAGGGCGAAGCTTTATTAACAACTTGTCACATATAAAAGAAAATATCAAACAAAAGGAGTAAAACTATCCCTTATGAGTTCTAGAATAGAAAAAAAAAAAAAAAAAGAAAGCTTGATTATTTGATATTGTGGGGATGCTGAGCCATAGCAAAGGTTCCAAACTAAATAAGAAAGTTGGGCAAAAAGGAATTAAATGTATATTTTTAGGATATTCAGAACATAGCAAAACATATCATTTTATGGTAATAGAGCCTAATGATTCATATTTTGTTCGCATAGTTACAACACTTGCAACTAAAAGTGATAAAATTCAAGAAAATGGAAAATCAAATGATAAAGATCACTTTGAGCCTTGAAGGATACAGCAGAAGAAATTTATGAATGCTTGGTTTACTATTACAATAAAAGGTAATGAGATCCCTCCAACTTATGAAGCATGAAGTCTTTCCCCATCAGTTGTCTTAATGTATAAATTGCTTTTCTAGTTATCCTTCCAGGCATAAAACCAAATTGATTTAAAAAAAAAAATTGTTGCATGTCTCAACCTTTACTTAATTACTAGCTCCATACATAAATTTAATCCCACAATAGTATGGCAACACTAAATGTCACTTTTATTGTTATAGACAAGTATTAAAATACTCTTTTCTTCATTCATCTAGCATTTTCGTAGGATGTAGTATTCTACTAAATAATCTAGCCAACCATGATATCCCCTCATCTCCCAAGGATTTCCAAAATTCTATTAGGATAACATTCGGGCCGACACCCTTCGAACTTTGATCTTTCTAATTGTATCCTTAATTTCGCTAGCTCTTATATTCCTAGCATACTTAATTCTATCACTAACTTTAGTATTACTAGCCTGCAATGTATATCACTCTCACAATCCGCATTAAACAACTTCAAAAATTATCCTCTCCATTTTTTATTAATCTCTCCTTTCTTCACTGGCACTTTATTTTATTCACTTTTTATGCACTTACTACTCCCCATATCCTCATTGTACTTTCTCTAGCATTAGGCACTTAGCTAACCTATGAATATCATTTTCCTTTCAATGTCATACAACTTAGACTAGCAATAAAACAATTATCTTTATTGAGTGAAAGTTCAAACCTTATTGATACTTTCATTTGTGCATTGAGTTCCTAGAGTTGTTGGTATTTGAAATTTTAGAAATGGTGGAAGATTATTGATGTAATTTCAAAATGAAAGGTTGTGTCTTATAATCCAAAGGCACTTAATCTAAAAATTGTCTTATAATAAAAAAGACAATTAATTAAGAATTACGCTTAATACTAAAAAGACACTTACCTCAAAGTCGTCTCATGATGGAAAGACACAAAGACACAAAGTAAGGGAGCATTTGGCTTGCAAAATGACAATTGAATGGAAAAGGATATAAGAATGGAAATGAAACTATAGGAATATGAATAAGAATGAAAACTATAGTCGGTTTGAAGGATATTTTAGGGAAACGAAAAAAATTAGAAAGAAACGATATGATAAAATAACTTTTATGGCCTTTAATATAAGCAAATGATATTTATATATAGCATAGTGAGCATTGTTTAATTATAAAATTTTTTAGTTATAAAATACTTTAAATATCATTATTCAAAGTAATTATTATAATTAAATATTTAACTTAAATATCCATAAGCAAAAGTGTCATTTTACTTTAATTATCATAATTAAATAGTTAAATTAATTATTTAATTTAATTAAATCTCCATTGGGCAAAAAATGTCATTTCACTTTAATTACTATAATTATATATATAAATAATAATTCATGGTAATTATTATTTTTAATTATTCAAATTAAATATTAAATTACTAAATTTTTATTTACTTTAGTTATCATAATTAATTATTTAAATTAATAATTTTTATTTAATTAAATCTTAATTGGGGCCAAACATGTCATTTCATCATCAATGGTGTTCATTTTTCCCCATTCCCCCCTAGTTTTTGGGGTAATGGAACTCCTTAACTGCATAGAATCTCATTATCTACATTATATCAATTCCCATTCTGAGAATAATATATCTAAACATGGTATATATTATTGTAGATAATAATTGACATTCCAATAATATCCATTCCTTCAATCCAAATGCCCCCAAATGTTGTGTCCCAAAGCTAAAAGCCAATTGCAAAGCTATATAAAGACTTGTTCAAAACCATTTTGAGGAAAATAGAATAACTCATTGAATTTCTTGATGTTTCCTTAATAATCCAAATTCTTTAGAATCTACATGTTACAGAAGATCAAAACAATTATACAACAATCTAGTCATGTTTGACAGTTTAACATCAGCGTGCAAGGCAAAAGTTAACCATTGGCATCATTGGATGCTCGAGATTATTCCCACATCCTCCTTGCATACTGAGTGGTGGGGTGAACATAAGTCCAAACAATAAGTGATAGTTGTAGCACAGCTTGAAACCAATTTTGCCAGTTAATTAGTTTAAATCCTATTACCATTATTCCAACATAAATATGTAATGCAGGCAGATATAGATATAGATGAAATAACCATCTACTTCACCCAAAGAAAGGTAAATCAGGTAATGGACACTGTAAAACATACAAGCAACAGGAGATCAAATAACAGAAATATTTCAATAAAACAGCTTAGAGATGATGAAATCAACCTGCTAAAACAACTTGCAATCTTATGCATAATGCATGAAATAAGGGCATAAATCATCAAAAGGAACTTAGCTACATGATTTATTTGTAGTAGGAGAGTTCACCTTCAGATGGAATAACTGTCTGAATACAATTGAATCTCCCAATCTTTTGTCAGTAAGGATCGAGTTCCAGCAAGAGCAAGCCCCTAAGAAACCATTAAAAGACAAAAGGAAGTAAGGAAGGCGAGCCAGGCTAGTTAATGGCGGATGAGACAGAATGACAGCGAGATAGAGCACGCAGGTGCACAGTCATGGCCCAAACTTCATGAACGCCAACCAGCGTGCTCTCTCTCGTTGTCACTTATCACCATCTCAAACCCTCAAATCCTAGCCATATCCACCGCTCCTTCGGCAGTTCAAGAAAATCTTGAAAAAATAAAATTCAAACCTGCAAAGGAACAAAAAAAAAATCAAATTAAAAAAACTAGTATTCATCATATTAGTGAAGAGCTCAATCAGACACATCAACTAGCAAGATAGTAACAGCAAAATCCCAGATAACATTAAATAAAGAAAAAAATCTAAAAGGTTAAACTATTAAATAACCTGAAAGTGCTAAACAATGACCCTCAGACATCTCGGTGTTTAAGCAGGCAAAAATAAAAACTCAAAGCCCAGAAAAAATAAATGACGCAAGGAGCAAACATCACCAAGAATCAGATCAAACCACCAGAGAAAATCACAAAATCCAACATCTAAAACATAAAAACATAATGAAAACACCAAAACCAAAGCCCAACAACATTGATCCATCAGATCATCAAGAAAACACAAGAAATACCAAGGAAAGAGCAGAAAACCCTCACATTTCATGACGCGGAAAGGGATTCCCAGCAAGCGCTAGATGCAGATGAGTCCAAGGACCGATCGAAGAACAAATTCGATCCCAAAAAGATGAAGCAAAATGGACCGAATCTGTCCTTTTTCGTTATCAGATAGAAGAATGAACGAGATTTTTACACCTCTCTTGAATTTATAGCGATTTCTTGCTAATAAAAAGGACAGATTATTCCAAAAGTAAAAAAGGACGGGATAAGGTGTCGAAAGTGGGAGTAGATTATAGAAGTTGATCGAATGGAAGAGCGCCACGTTACAAGACCATATATTAGAAAACCAAGAGGGTTTGTAGTACCCGAAAGCTGCTAGCGTGCAGCTCGAATCACAACTTTGTCCTTTCGATTTGATTTTTGGCGCCCCTTAGGCGTGGGATTTTTGCCGGAACTTTTCTTGACTCCATAGTTGTCCTTTTGTATTAGACGCAATTTTGTTGTTTTTGTTGTGTATATATATATATATATATATATATATATATATATCTTTTGCAGATTTTGATTCAGTTTGTTCGACTAATAAGTGAGATTAACATTAATTTGAATACACAAACCTCAAAATGGGCTAATTTTAAATTTAAGTTACTTAGTCTTTTATTAAAACCAATTTTTTGGCAAGAGGAACAGACAGCCCGTACGTCCTACTAAACTACCAGGGGCGTGTACAAGGCTCGGGCGGAGCAAGTGGGGGCGGGGCCCGCGCACACATGGGCGCTGGAACCACCCACTCACAACTCCCAGAAATGTGCTCTCACCCGAGAATCGAACCCTCACCACTTGGTGAAGAGCTCTATCGGGGACCTGTGTACCAATAGACCATATGGTCGGTGGCTTATTAAAAACCAGTTTTGGGACAATATCAAATACTTAATATCTGTGCATCTAAAAATTCATAATTAGATCAATAAGTTAAACCAAAAAATGGATCTTGTCTAGATCTTGATAAATGAAGTTCTTTAAATTAAAATAAAATAAACACCATTGATAATTACAATTTGATAAATGTAAGTTTTAAATACACTAATCATTTTGGTGAATTTTTTTCTCACCCCTTTGTACATGCATTCACTACAAAAAAATTGCCATACAGTGATGGTATAAAATGCGTTGGTAAAAGTCAAAAAACCGTTGGTAAAGGTCTCAAAACCCTATACCGACGGTAAAAATACCTATTCCAACACTAAATTTACCGTAGGTAAAAGCCTTGTAGGTATAGACTTATACCAACGGATATAGCGTTTGTTGGAATAGATTTATTAGTTTTACCAACGGAATATGATTGTAACTATTGGTCATACTGTTGAGATAGCACCGTTAGATTGCTTACACTATACCAACAATAAAAACACTTATTTCAACAATTTTTTTTACCATTAGTAGAAGCCTTGTGCACATACATCTATACCAACGGTTATAGGTTCTATTGGAAAAGGTTCATGGGATTTACCAACGGTTATTTTAATTTATCAATGACTACAACATCCGTTGCTATAGATGTATATTAAAAAACACATATTTAGCTATAGAAACGACTATACCGTCGCTAAAAATTATTATATTAATAATTAATATGTTAATAAAACTATTATTATTACCCTGGAAATATATTATGAATAGTTTAATAACTCATACAAAATTAAATTAATTTACAATGAATTAAAACAATCAATGCCATTTAAAAACACAAAAACAATGCCATTTAAAAATAAAAAAGAAAAACTATTACATCACCACAAACATATAAGGTACATGTCCAAAAATAAACTACCATTCAATCTTGACAACAAAGAGTTCTTGCCTCAATTCCAAATCTAACACAAAGATAACTACTTTCATTTAATGTCTAACAACCAAATAATGCAACAAGAATTTTCCCAAGTAGAACCGATGTCATCTTCTAAACGGCATCACACCTACAAGGACCATTTTAAAAAATTAAAATTAATAAGATGTATGCAACAATAAAACACTAATATAAAAAATTAAAATAAGAAGCTGAATAATATAGAAAAAAAACTATAAGTAAAATAATATACAACATGCCATGCCTTCTTTTCATTTGGAGACAATAAGAGCTTACTCGATGCATTTGGATTTGCTTGATGACTTGATTCATAAGAATGATTATTCCCATGCGGCGTTTGTTAAGCACTAGAAGCATCAGGTACCTACAAATTATATAAACTAGAAGTTAAAATTGTTTACACAACAATAGCTAAAAGGACTTGCAAGCTAGTAGTAAACTTGTAAAGATTAAAAACAATAATAAATATCAAAAACCATTAAAAATTATTGGCAATACAATCAAAAAGCTAAATAGAGAGCTTACCTGATAACAACTAACATATAGCAACAACGCAACTACAGCCACTAAGGGCAAATCTTTCAGCAATGCATAATACGATGACAACAAGAACAGAGAGATAACCTGCACACCAAAAAGCTCACACATTTAATGAAAATATCAGCCTAGCAGAAAGCTCATAATTGGTCCAAAAAGGTTCGGGGGTGATGTTGTAATTTGTGGCCAGGTAGACAAAGAGAACTTGCTCAAAAGGTGAATAAAATGTAGGCATGGATAAATTGAGAAGCTTAGCTGTTTTTCATAGATAATTTAAGTTGCATACAAAATGTTTGGCCATGTAAAGTTCAATGGTTAACTGGCATGCAAAGACAATGATGTCTACAGCGATCACTTGAGAACCAATGGAAAAGTAACAAGAGTTCAGTAAAGGACATGAATAACCACCATGTGAGAAATCATAATTAATTGAACAAATTCTGAATACCACACTAGTAAGTATGCTAGACTAAGTACTGAAGGTTTGAGATAAAGCAAAAAAAGAAGATACACACACAAAAAGAAAAAAAAGGGAAGAAGAAGAAGTAGGTGTATATCTACTTGGATGATACTACAAGTCTGCAATCTTTCCAAGCTATGTGTTCCTTAAGCATAATGGGCATTCCCATATCAATATAATAATTTTCTGTCTGTTTTCGTATAATGCATGCATAACCTTTTACGATGAGTAACATGCTAAAACACTTTTTGATGTTTATACTTATATAGATGCTCCTAGAAAACACATGTAGTTTTACAACCTTGGGTTGGGTTTCCGTAAGTCATCACTAGAAAACTAATACTAAAAGTATTATTATTGCTATAATTGTAAAAATTATAACAACTTCTTTAGGATGTTTGTATGTATACCTGTTGAATTTTTTATTTTATTTTATTTTCAACTACAACAAGCACATATGCATTTTGCAGTGATTTTTTGCAGGTAAGGTTTTACAAGAGTATGCATGGCAAACAAGCCGTTTCCCTGATAATTTACTAATTCTATAGTAATGAAAGTGAGAAATAGCATTGGCACCAAAAATGAAAATGATTTTCGAAGTTGATACACATTCAGGTGAACCCAACTAGGAAATCAACTCCACATGACCCTAACTGGTCTCATTGTGGTGAGGCTTTCTCATTGTATTAACCTGTTAGCAAATTACATCAAGTTTCAATTAGAGCTCTCAATTAAAGGGAATTGGTTAGGACAGGGTGTCATACATAGATTAAAAAAAGTTCTTGCTTCTTAGTAGATTTGAATTATGGCTTGGTTGAGTGAATTATATCATGTCATACAAGAGATTGAAGATGGTGTGCTCAAACAAGCCTATCATGTCATACCATGCTAAAGGATTTGGGTCATGATGGATATTTCCTTCCTAGGTAAAAACTTTTACGAAAACTATAATACTCAAACAGTAAAAGCTCTTGTCCTCTTATTCATACAATTAGTTTTCCTGTTTCTTTAGGAGTATGGTACTCCACTTTCCAGGACAATTATATTTACAAGCTCACTTTCCCCACTCAAGTTATGAAAGAATTTGAGACAAACTTTGTCTAAACTGTTTTAGTTGAAGAACATCCCCATAGATAAGACTATTTTATAAGGAAAACATGTACATCATTCCAGATAAAACTGTCCCTAATTTACACATTGTTCTTGTTGTCAAGCCAATTAATGAAAGCTTTTGACATTCTGGGATTGCATTGCATCATCAATTAGATTTTCAGAGGAATTGGTTATTCTATGTAGATATGAAGTTCTTACCAAGTTTCATTACACTGTTACTTGAATCATCTACAAATGCTGGGCTTTTAAAAACAGGACTCTGTTAGCATCCTCAACTCTTAGTCATCTTTCATTCCATCTGTATATCATAATGCATTTGTTGATGTATATCAAGAACCAATTAAATCTGCAAAAATTGATTCTTTGCAATTCATTCATGCCAGGTATATTTTCTTATTTGAGAAGATCACAAGAACGAAATTTAAGCTTCCAGAGACACACGTAAAGACCGCCGGAAAAATTAAATTATAGTATCAAGATAAGATAGCTATTAGCTAGTGACTAGAACAATCAAGTTTAATCAAATAAACTAATTTTGTTTTATAATTTTGAGCTCAATTATGATTGGAGTAACCACGCATGCTTAATTTATATATATAGAAAAAAAAATAGTTTCAACACTGTATCTGAATGAGATAGAACATTAATTTGCTCTAATATTTATTAAATGTCAAGAACATATTACCAAGATTTTAAAAAAATACTCATCTATATTAAAAATTACATTATTATATTAAATATATTGTTTTGACTACATAACAAACTATATTATTAAAAAGAAATTATTAACAAACAAGCAAGCATGTACCACATTTTAAAATAACCAGGACATCTTAGTCTTGTATTATTTGCTATAAAGAAAACTGATATTTATTGCTCACAGATGATGACTAATGATTTCAACTGACATCAAAAAATTACATTCATATGTTTTATTATACAACTTGGCTAATAATTAATGAATTAGTGAAGCTTTTGTAAGCCATCACCCCCATGTCACTCACTCTATTTAGTATTTATAATTGGCTTAATTTATACATTAATTAATTCTCATAGACAACCTACTCTGGCAACAACTGAAGACTGATGTACTATTTTTAAGTTTTCAAAAGAATGAAAGTGACAGAGTGAAAGTAATTATAAGCCAACGTAAGCAACAGTAAAAATCCACAAAACACACCTTTTTCTTTATTTTTTTTACTGTATTTATGATAAATATCAATAAATATTTACAAGCAATTAAGATCCGAATAATAAGAAAAGGATTATAATTCATTGCAGAAGATCAATCAATAGATACATGTAATGAAACTAGAAATATGAAATGCAGCTCAAATGCAATCTCTGAAAAAGCTATGATACATCAAAATTCATTGCAGAAGAAGTTAGCTCAATGGATTAACAGACAATGAATCAAGACATATAGAGAAAATTAGCCAAAAAGAAGATAAATAGCAAAGAAAATAACAAGATAAACAGGATTTTTTTATCTCAGTTTTGGGCATTTGGCCTGGAAAAACTCATTCTCATTCTCTAGATCTAAAAGAGATTCATGGAGAAATGGCGGGAAAGAATACCTAATTCGGAGGAGAAACGGCGATTAAATGACGGCGAGGAGAGCCGGGAATTGGAGCCGAGGAGAAGAGGAAAGACGAGGAAATAAAAAACACGGCGATTAGAATATCATTAAATTTGAAAGCTTTTGAAGACCATAGGATTTTTAAAGAAGAAAACTGGAAAGTTAGCTAGATTTCACAAGAACATCTGATGGAAGCCTGAAGCAATTGCTCACTTATATCTCTCAAACAAACAATAACAAAATGTGATCATGCTATGACATTCTTAAACACCAGAACGAAGTCTGACCTGACCCCAGGCATGAACACCACTATCAGTCCTGCTTGCACCAACTAAAGAAAGCTCCTTGCGTTCAAGCTTTGTGATACAAGTCAATGCCCTTTCTATAATGCACTGAATGGTAGGTGGTGATTCTTGATACTGCCAACCTGAAATGTACTTCTGAAATTTGAGGAATCAATACAGAAAAAACTAATGGTCATTACATTTAAAATTGAAACACATAAGAATGCAGCTAATTCATCCAGGTAAAGCATTAATTTCTTAATCTGAGATGGTCAAAAGCAGTTGATGCTTTCAGCTTAGATAAGTTTTCTGGGTGCTCTCATGTTCGTATAAACCATTCAAGGACCAAGGGTTAAAGGTGTGTGCTTTAGTCTGCCTGGTGTGATAGCTGTCCATTATCATAATTTGCTTTTAAATATATCTTTTGATGATGTCAAACCAGTTTGGCTAAAACACATCAAAATTCAACAAATAAAATTTACAAGAAGGACGTTTTGAATATAAGCAACAAGTGATCAAAAAGCAAGCTTTACAGTTGATGCAAATAATACTGATGCATCACTTTCCTTATTCATTTTTTGTTTTTTCTTTTTCCAAAGACTGAATGGATAATAAACAAGTGTTAGAGTTTAAAAACGAAGAACTCCAGTAACCGAGCTCACTTCTCAAGCCGTAATGCCCTAAAGTAAAGTAAATTCAGAAACTTTGCTATTGCTATTTTATGTTTATTTAGACATTTAGAAAACCAGAAAGCTCTAAAGAGGAAAAGATCCAGAGTCACAACATTAAGTTACCACCATATATCTTACTCTAACAAGAACAAACCTATAAATAATACACTCAAAATTTGATACATGGAACAATTCTTATGGTTTGTCCCCTAAATTATAAGAAAAATTCCGACATATCGCACAGTGATCAAGCATGACAAACTACACAAGATGCAATAACACCTGCAGCAGGATTCGATGTACGAACAAATAGATCGACGAGAACTTCACATTGTTCACAATATGAAAACCAGCATATAAACACAGTTTTGCAGAAACAGAAATCAGTCATCCTACCTTGTTTAATTACAATAAAAGCATGCAAGGGAACCCAATTCTGATTCAAACAGAAGAATTCGGTGATGCGAAAATGCTGTATCAGTTAAAACCTTAGATATCAAGGCAGAAATTTATATCCATTCATATTAATTGCCATATATATGATGCCCTGTCGGTGAATAAAGAAAACCAGCATATTTTTATTTATAAAATGCTGTATCAGTTAAAACTTACTGAAGATAAACACAAAATTTGAGAAACATACAAACAAAAAAGGTTTTCATTTTTTATATATCATGAATCAGAGAAATCATCAAGATTTTAGTCTAAGAAAATAAAGAAGAGAATAAATCTAAGAAAATCAACATATCATTACCATATAAGCAAAAAGTCAATTAACGAATTGGTCATAATCCTTACCATATTCTTCAAATCACTGGATAGCTTGATAGAAATCAGTAACCTCGAGAGATTGGGAAAATTAACCTCGATAATTTTTTTTTAATCACCTATACAATAAGAAAAAAAAATGTTGGTGCTCCATTAGTAAACTTGTAACATAAAGCCACCAGCACAAATTAAGTCATATAATGAAAACTTTCAAGGAAAAAAATGCACAACCATCAACACCATCATTCCAAGATCAGAGAAAGATTAAGAAAACAAAAAAGAGAAATTAAGAACATGGAAACCATAATGTTTATACACATGCACGAACACACACATCAACAATAGTGACAAAAACAGAGAGAGTCCAAAAACAAAAATTAAGATCAACACAACAACATGAAGTGAATCAAAGTCTTGATGAGTCAAAAGTTATATATGATTAAAAAACAAGGAAGCAGTGCCCATGCATTGAAAACCAAGAGTTCATCCTCTTCTTCATTCCGAACGAGCCCCACTCTCCTTTTCCGGCCCCACCACCACCACCACTGAATCATACCCTCCTTTCCCCTCCTCCTCCTCCTCCTCGCTGGCACCGCCATACGCCACCCTCCCCGCCACCACCCTACAAACCACCATCACCCTCATCATCCTCGAAAACCCAAACTCCTCCTCCAACTCCTCCAGCAACGCCGTGTGCGCTCCCAACTCGTCGACCTCGTCGGAATCCCCTCCAAGTCGGCATGCTCCCCTAAAACCCGGCCTCCTCATCTCCATCTTCACTGTCCCAAACCACTACTCTCGCCGGATAGAAATGCTTTAGCTAATGGAGATGTTAATAGATTCATACCTAGATTTTGATTGTGCGCCGGTGACGGAGTTTTCCGGAGACCTTCGTTCACAAGCGCTTGATTCCGACGGTATGGTACGATCAATGGAAGCGTTGAGATGGATGGTGCGATGGATGGAAGGGTTCCGGTGATGGATGGAAGAGCCGTTGAGAGAAAGAGAGTGAAGGGTGAGCCGTTGAGAGAGAGAGTGAAGGGTGAGTCATTGAAGAATTATTTAGAATTTTTTTTAATATGTTAAACCAGTAAAAGATTAATAATTTTTTTAATGAATTATTAAAAGAATTGTACATGTAAAAGATTCATTTTTTAAAACAAATATAATATATATTATTTAAAACATAATTTTATAATAATTAATATTAATATTATTAGTAAAATAACAATTAAAACATAAATACAAATGAAAATGTTTATTTTCATATATTTTAATATAATTACATATATTTTATCAACAATTGTCCAATTTATTATGAAAGTTATAAAAATTTCATTAGTATAAACCATTTGTAGTTATACAATTTGACCATCACTATAGATAATAATTAATATATAGCAATATTTATACCAACGGAAAAATAGGTGTCAGTAAATGCTTGATTTATTCTGATAGTTATAAAATTTCGTCAGTATAAATAGTCTATACCTACAAAATTTGATCGTCACTATAAATAAGCGTCGATATATGAAAATAACTATACTAACGGAAGAATATGCATTACTAAATATTTGATTTATTCTGATAGTCATAGAGTTTTGTTGGTATAAAATTCGTTAGTAAATATTTTCTCTATTCTAGTCATTTTAAAATATTATTGGTAAAAACAGTCTATCGCTACAGAATTTGACCGTCACTATAGATAAAAGTCAAGATAATACAATTATAGCTATACTGACGGAACAAAATCCGTCAGTAAATATCGTATTATTGGTAAAAATAGTCTATAGCTACGGAATTTGCTCGTCACTATAGATAAAAGTCACAATACAATAATAGCTATACTAACGGAGTGAAATTCGTCAGTAGATATCTTATCTATTCTGACAGTTTTAAAGTATTGTTTGTAAAAACAGTCTATAGCTACAAAATTCGACCATCACTATAGATAAGTGTCGGTATATGGCAATTTTTTTGTAGTGATTGTGTTATTATTCCTAAACATACTTGCTTAAACATAGTGCATACATCGAGGAAGAAATGCAATAAAATAACATGGTGTTATCAAACAGTTGCAACAACTCATTTACAAATTTGTTACAAAAATTTATACATATCAAGGATTCATGAGATAACTCTTAAACATGGAACCTGTTCACTAGATGAAACAGAGGAAACTCACCCGCAGCCCATATAATTATTATGTTTGTTTGCAGGTTTTATTTACATTTTACCTCAACCCCACTAGAGACTTTACACAAAGCAGAAGTCAGATACCCAACATAACACCTCTCTCCTTTATTTTATGGCTTTACTGCAACCTGGAGTAGAGAACAAACAACATAATACATTCTCAACATAAATATAAAAAAAAATTTGTATATCCATTTTCATACAGATTTCTACCTGTAATGGTCCATATTAAAAGATAAACTTTCTAGGTAATATTTTATACATAAAATTATTTTGAAATCCGACTAAAAGCCTTTGATCTAGGGTTTGTTGAAAATTTCTCTTATATAATTCTTTATTAAATAGTGACTCTTGTAGATAGACTCCCTATAATTCAATCTGAACGTTCATGACCCTATTCGAGTTAATTTTTAGATTAAGAAGTAATATCTTTTCTATATAATAAACAGAAGTTATTAATGTTTTAGGGTCATCAACGTTGTTAATTCTAAATCATGAAGATGAACTTCATGTAATTTTTCTTCGAAAGTTGTTAATGTTTTAGAACTTATTTGTCTTTGGGACATTTATTGGCAAACAGGCCTAGTTTATCATATAGGAAATATTTGCAGGTTTTAAGTTCTAGTTTCTTTTTGTATACTATTGGTGGTTTTTTAACGGGTTTCTTTGTAATAATTTTTGTTTTTCTTTTAACTGTATATTTTTTTCGGCCACACTCAGAGCCTAAAATAAGGGGTTTGGGGATTGGCTAACAACACAATCCTTTTTTAATAGCTTTTGATGTTTTTCTTTGGATTAAATTGGCCTTTAAGCACCATTCTTCTAACTTTACTTGAAGACATTCTTCTCTACTTCCTAGGCTTTCAAGTCTATTTTGAATATATTCTGGATATTTCATTTGAAGTTTTAACCCCATGGGTTTGGTAATTCGGAGAAAAGCATATCATGGTAAACAAGATTATTCAGGCATTTTGTTGAAACATTTTATAATAATATTTTTGAAAATAAAAGATATATTCATCTATGTAACAGACGTCACATATTTGAAGATTCATCAATTTATTGAGATACATCATTCTTTCCTGCTAGAGAATTTTATGGTTACAGAGGTGTAGGAAAAGTGTAAATAAAACTTAAGCACAAACATAATAATTATACTGGTATTCCTCAGTCTCAAAGGAAATATATCTAACTCTATTGAGTATTACCTACCAAAGAGTAAACCTATTTTTTCTATAGATCCCTTCCATTTCTATCTTATGTGGTCTTAGGTTTGAGCACAATAACTCCCACGTATAGAGCTGTTCTAGGTGGACTTCTCTAGAACATGACATGATACATTAACGATGCATAAACCCACAAGAAGCTTTACACAGAACCAGAGCGAGGCACCTTATATGCTTAAGAATTACCCGCTACAACCCTAGTTCATTCCCTACTCTAAGGAGTAGTAAAACCATAAAAAAAAAGGAGGGAGAAGGTGTTTGGATTATGCCATCGAATGGCAATAAAGATAATTGTATTAAGGCATTTCATTTGTATTATACTTTCTTATTATTAATAATAAACATTTATTGTAATTGTCATATAAATCTTCTGATGACATTTTAATTAGTTTTGAATATTTAGTTCTTGTATATTAAGTCTTAACCTTCTATTCCTTATGGAATAAGAAGGAGGGCACTAGAAGGGTTTAGTACTTATACACTTAAATAATTGGACGCTAAAGATTCGTAATGATTTGTATGGTATATACTTTGACAAAGAGTGCTAGTTGAACACTATGGGATAGTGGGAGTATATGTCATAAATACATCGATAGGATTAGTATATTCGAACATGACTCGGAACAATCCAATCACATGGGTTTTACTCTTTGACCATCAATGACTAAAATTATTGGTTATGATCATATCAGTGAACCTTAGACTTAACATTATCACGATGTGCTTATAACGCCTAGTATGTTACTAGAGTAGTTAGGCTTGGTTTACCCTTTGGTAGGTTAACCTCGAAGTGTGGTTATATTGGGCAAGTATAAGTTGTGAGTGATCACCATAAAAGAATTCATTCTCTCGAAAGTAAATGAGTTAGTTTCCTATAGGATCATGAGTAGGTGAAATTAGAAGACCTTGGTCAAGGAAGTCAAACTAATCATATGGGATGCAATGAGTAATTTGGCAATCTTATCCTAGTATGGTTATTTGCAAATTATTATATTTAGTGAGTTTCATAATTACCAAGGCTCTAACTCAGTTGGGATACAAGAACAAATGGTTCATACATATATGGTAATCATAATCAGAAAGATTCGTAATGATCTACTTATTCGTGTTCAATTGAGCTACAACGTAGGGCTATGAGGTTGGCTAGGTGTCATCCATGTCCTTTGGTATCTTCTCATTAGTAATCGAAATGAGCCTAGAGAGTCATACTTAAAGGAATTAAGAATCAATCTTGTTTTGAGTGAAATTATAAATTGGTCTAGGGCTTTGTCTTAAGTTTAATTTTAATTAAAGTTTGAAGGATTCAAATAACTAATCAAAGTTATAAAGACTTGAAGATAAAAGTTGTTTTAGTTGTTTTAGGACTCATATTTCTATTAGCACTTCATAGTAGGATAACATTTATTATATTTTATAAAGTTTCTATAAATATGACTCTTTTTAGCCATAGAATCAATTAATTATATTCTTTAGTGAGATAAATTCCCAATCTCTTTCTCTCTTTCTAACCCTAGCAGATATTTTAGAAAAGAATTGGAGACTGCTTCTAGATTCTGGCATGTGATCTAAAGGGATGAGATCGATGTTCAACATTGGAAGATCTAGGATAAATCGAGGAACAAATTTAGCACATTAAAGGAATATATTTGGAATATGAAAATGTTCTTTCAAATCTTTATTTAATTATAATTAATTAATTAGGGTGTTCATTAAATCCACTAGTTGATATCAAAATCTTGTTTTTTTTTGCTTCAGCATGCTTCTAATTATTTTGTGCAATTTTGAGATGTTTCCTAACAAGAGGTAGCAAGATAGCTCTATAACAAGGGCCCGAAAGTGCACGGGTTATCGAAGTAATAAAATAACTCGGTGAGAGAGTAGTCGAATCCTCAAGGAGTAGAGATTAGAGACAAGAGAAATTGCTATTTAGCTAGTGCGTGAGGAAAAATCAGAGTGTGTGCAATAAAATGAAAGAGAAATATGAAAGGCAAAAGAGATCAAGCGAAGAGTAAAGAGAGGAACAATCAATGTAAAATAGGGTACCCGGACAAGCTTCCCCTAGGATTAATATTTCTACTGCAAGACTAATATTATACTCTCTTATTGATGTTTAATGAGTCGTGGAGATCCTTAAGCACACGGTCCCAAACATAAGGTCAACCGTGACTAGTCCCAACACTATGTCCCGGCATTAGGCTTCACTATAACCCTTCACTCCGTCGATCTCTCAACTAAGCCCTGGGGGAGTCCATCATCCTAAGCCTCACACTACGTGGAACTGCTTGACGTTCTAGGGATTCCAAGTGATAGACCTTGTTCCTAAATATAGTTCTAACCTTTGGTCCAGGCGAGAAAACCCTAATCTAAGTTAAGCCCTAGCACTAGGATTCACTACAACTTTTCACTCTGTTGCTCACGCAACTAAGTCCTAGGGGAGTTCATCTCCTAGCACTTTCACTCTACTTTGATTGCAAAGAACTCTTGGAACACGGAGGTAGGGAAAATCACACCTAAGGGGAAAGGGGACATTTCGCTACCTCACGACTCACCCTCTCGACCCTCTCCAATCTCGAAGTAGTCTAGTCCTATAGAAGTTATCATACCTTCAAAGGACAACCTAGATGATTCTCAACCCTAGTGTCACGGCTAAGAGAAAATCAATTACAATTAACATGCAAGATTGGAACTTAATTAAAATCATCAATAAAGAAAGCATAATAGAAATCATAGAAACAATGTCATCCTAGGGTTTACAAGTCTGAATATCCACAAGGGGTTTAGCTCTCCATGGAGCTATACACAATCATCAATGTATATAAATCGATAAGAATAACAAACATAGATGAAACCCCCTTGTGATGTGTGGCGATGGTCTTGTGAGGCCACTCCGTTCTCTCCACCGAGTCCCTCGTCAAGCCTAGGGCACACCTCGCCGGATCGGTGCAGACGAAAGCTCTCCCAATAGCTCTTTTCCAACGGATGTTAATGTCGATAACGAGAACTCGCTCCCAAACCTCCACAAAATTCTCTCCAAACCCTAGCCGCGAACCCCTCCAGAAGTTATGGAAAAGATCCTTCGAAAAGTCCCCAAAAGTCCTTTAAATAGTGTTGAGTCACGGCTGAAAAATCGGCTGAAAGCGGGCATCCACACGGCCGTGTGGAATTTCAACATGCTCATGTGGATTCTCTGGAATTGATTTTCTGGCGCGTAATAAACAGTAAACTGCTACAATAATTGCGCACAAAATGTCCCCGATTTCATGTTTTTCATCGAGGCCGTTGAATTGGGCACACAATCAACGGTAGATCATGTCATTTGATTCCTTTCTCCTTATTGACGAAGTTCTTCAATGCTACACGGGCTAGACTTTTATGAGTGTGACTGCCTTTGTACCCCTCCAATGGAGGTTGGCACACACCCACAAGTCTAGAACCCGTGCCTTGTTCCTTGCTTGGTCCAAGAACTCCTTAACACGGCGAACATGACCTAATTTGGCTCTTTCTTTTCCAAATTTACTCCACAACCCTACATGCACAAAAGAACACAAATGCGCAACAATTAATGATAAAATCTGATAAAAGTAATGCTCAATGTAAGAAAATAATACTTCGTATTACTTAAACACGAGCACTTATCCCTCTACATATTACATAGACAATAATATGTAGTAGTAGAGTGTTCCTCCTAAGAATGAGCTTCCTAGGTTTCATATAGACCTCTTAACTATACATAGTTAAAGAAGTACAAGAAAAATACTTAAAACAAACTTATATTTTAAACTTAAATATACTTACAAACATTTTTAAGAGAAAACTTACAGTAAGCTTCAAGGGATTACTAGTAGTAATGAATTAATGAAGCAAACAAGGGATAGAAATGATGAACTTCAAGGGATAGATTCTTATCAAGAGTACTTCCCTTTTATAGACACACAAACATCCCTATTCAACATTATTATTGACATATGATCCTCACTTGCATAGGACTCTATTATTAAATCTATTATTGACAACTAGTGCAATGCTTACGTAATACTGCATTATTTACAGGTATTATACAAGTTTCCTAGTCAATAGTTTTTACAAGTCATATTGGCTGAATGATCATTTTTGTCTGGTTTCTTCACATGTTCATTGAGTATAGAATATTCTCTTGTCCTTTAGTAAATATTTTTGTGATTCGATATTATTCGGGATATTGTGCTTTCATTGTGTAGTTTATTAGGGTTTGGAGCAAAAAGGTGAAACCGGAATGAAAATCGGCAAACAAAAGCAAAACTTTCTAAGTGTACAAGCCAAGCACTGCCCTAGCATGGTTATGCTCCTCAACCATGATTATTTTTGTCTCCATGAGGCTTGAGTGACAATGCAATCAAGGGGGTGCTCCAAGGAAAACACGGGAGAAGCACGGGAAAGCTCCCTCCCCGTGATATTCTCTGAATGGATGCCTCTTTTCTCTTCAGGAGAAGCACTGTCTACGTGCTCCTTTCATAGCTGTGTTTTGGGAGAGCAAGCCTGTGCTCTTCCCATAATTATCTCTGGATTCATAAGGTTTCTAGTCCTCAATGGAAGCACAGTCACATGACTCTTTTCACGGGCGTGCTCTTGGGAGAGCACGACCATGTGATAAGTGCCTAAATACATCATGTTTTAGTTATAAAATGTATTTACTTTCATGCAACTTGTATTAGTTTTCGATGACATTTGGTGCATTTGATATATTTATTTTGTTTCAGGGTTGCGAGGACCATTTTCACGTGGAAGATACATATTTGAGTCGTTACGGAGAAGAATGAAGAAGAAAAGAAGTTTTTACATGCTCTGGATGCCAAGGATCACGCGAACGCTGCTCACACTGAGCATATGTGCGGCTACTGTGTGGGGCTGCACAATGGCCGCGCGGCCTGCACAGTGGCCGCACACCACAGCCAGAAGGTTGTGCGGCCCCGCTCAGTGTCTGCACAGCCTCGGGATATATAAGGCATACTTGTTAGGTTTTGAGGGCATTCTTTTGGTTGTTGGCTCTCATCCGACCTCCACACATTCTCAAGTCATTTTCATCACCTTTGGAGGCATTTTCGGCAAGGATTAAAGGAGAGAAGAAAAGGAGAATGTAGGAAAGCATCAAGGGGCTCGCCGGCGCGGATCCGATGAATCCTCATCATCACCTTCTAGCCGACATTTCGAGGGAAGTTTTCTCATTGGTTGTATGATGGTTGTCATGTATTGCGAGCTCTCCCATTTTGTTATGTCAACTAGACTCCCAAGGCCACTGGGCTCCCGGTGAACCTTGGAAGGAGACTTTGTATGGATGACATTGTTATTTATAATTGAATGTGTGTGACTTGTGTTGTTGATTTTAATCTTTTATTATCATGTTCATTCTACAATGGATAGATTCCGTAGATTTGATTTTGAAAAATACTAGTTCGGCGGGATGGTAGCTTGTATTAGGTCATGTGATGATTAAAGAGGGATTCATTGTATTAATACACCGGAGGTTCCGGGTATTGATAGCCTTCCGTGTGGTTAGGATTATTTTAGTGGTGAGCGTGCATTAGAATAACCCTAGCCAAGACTCCCTTTTCCCAAAGACATCGTGGGGGTATCTTCTGGATAGAGGAACCCGTACTGGATTAGGGCTATACTACGGAGGTTTCGGGGTAGTCGACATCCGAGTCTAGTGGACCAAAACCAAGTTAACCTTATCTTTAAGATTGTTATTGTCATCCGTACTTATTCTTCTCCCGGGGGGATCCTCGCTCGAGGCCTTCCTTAATTCTTGGATTTTTCATCTCCATTCTTGTTTGGATCAAGTGTTACTTTATTTTTATTTTCTTGTTTATTTAATTATCTGTAGTTTTATAATTGCAACAACCCTGTTTCGATCGACTAGATAGTGACCCCCAAAAGGAAGTAATAGTAGATCTCGGAGCCTTTGGGAATACGACCCTCTCGTGCTCGTATGAGAGGTTATTACTTGACGACCCTTGCACTTGCGGTCGGGGAGTCGCGTGCTAGCTTTCTAGCTTGTCGCATGACACTCATCAAATTTTTGGCGCTGTTGCCGGGGAACCATCTGAGAATACTAGGAAAACTTTTGGATCAATGATCTAGTCACTTCACTTTCATTTGTATTTATTCACCATCCCTTGCTTTCATTTTTATCTTTTGTACATATCAACTAATTTATCTTTTCATCCTTGGTATCAGGTGCTCTGTTATAAATCCCTACATCGATGGAATCATATTTGAGAGAACCCACTTCTCATTATTTACATCGATGGACAAAGCAGTTTTTGATTCACGAAGAGATGTTTGATTTAAGCACCGTGGATCGGGAAAGAAGAAACCTCAGTAATAATGAAATTTTTTTTCAACTCATGGGTAAGGCCGGCTACGCTGATGTTACACAGAGTGGGGTCCATGACTTACAACCTAACCAAGCCGTTGAGAAGGGAAGTCTTTCAGTGCCCGAGGAATTTGTTTATGAAATTCAAAAAGAATCTGAGTCGGAAAGCTCCACAGATGAAATGGAAGAATTCGAAAGAAATCAACATGACAACATGAACAGGTTGAAGCCATCCATTAAAGAACCACCGGAGTTAGAGTTTAAAGAATTACCCCCGCACCTCGAGTATGCATTTCTTGAGACGAATTCAAGGCTGCCTGTAATAATATCCTCCGATCTGTCAGCAGGACAAAAGAGTGAGCTCTTAAAGGTGTTGGGGAAGCATAAGAGAGCCTTAGCATGGAAAATTTCTGACATTAGGGGGATAAATCCGTCTTTCTGCACCCACAAAATCCTAATGGAATTATGGAAGACAACTACAAGCCTTCGGCCTTACCGCAAAGGAGGTTAAATCCGAATATGAAAGAAGTAGTGAAAGCCGAAGTCATTAAGTTATTGGATGCTGGTCTAATTTACCCAATCTTTGAAAGTGCATGGGTCAGCCCAAACCCAGGTGGTACCGAAAAAGGGGGGCATGACGGTGGTGACCAATGAAAAGAATGAGCTTATCCCTACTCGACAAGTCACTGGTTGGCGAGTTTGTATTGATTACAGGAAGCTTAATGATGCCACTCGTAAAGATCATTTTCCCCTACCATTCATTGATCAGATTCTCAAAAGACTTGCTGGCCATGAGTACTACTGCTTCCTAGATGGTTTTTCTAGGTATTTTCAAATCCCCATAGCTCCAGAGGACCAAGAGAAAATAACCTTCACCTATCCGTACGACACTTTCGCCTATCGCAGGATGCCCTTTGGATTATGCAATGCTCCTGCCACATTTCAAAGATGCATGCTCACCATTTTTGAAGATGTGGTTGAAAACACCATGGAAGTCTTCATGGATGATTTTTCTGTGTATGGAAACTCCTTTGACTTATGCTTGAGGAATTTGGAGTGTGTGCTAAAGCGATGTGAAGAGACCAACTTAGTTTTGAGTTGGGAGAAGTGTCATTTTATGGTAAAAGAGGGGATAGTTTTGGGACATAAAATTTCAAGCGGGGGTATTGAAGTAGATAAAGCAAAGATTGATGCCATTGAGAAGCTTCCTCCTCCGTCATCTGTTAGGGCCATTAGAAGTTTCTTAGGACATGCCCGGTTCTACAGGAGATTCATACGGGATTTCTCAAAGATAGCCAAACCATTGACTAAGCTCCTTGAGAAAAACGTGCCATTCAATTTCACCCCGGAATGCTTAACTGCTTTCACTGTTATGAAAAATCAGCTCATTCATACACCAATCCTAGTCACTCCAAATTGGGGATTACCAATCGAGCTAAAGTGTGATGCTAGTGACTATGCTGTGGAAGCAATGTTGGGGCAAAGGAGGGACAATCACTTCCACTTGATTTATTATGCAAGCAAAACACTCATAGGAGCTCAGGAGAATTACACCACTACTGAAAAAGAACTCCTTGCTGTGGTTTTTGCTTTCGACAAGTTCAGACCATATTTGGTACTTTCTAAGGTGGTGGTTTACACAGATCATTCGGCCCTTTGGTACCTCTTAAGTAAAACAGATGCTAAACCACGCCTAATCCATTGGGTGTTATTGCTTCTGTAATTCGACTAGAAATTAAAGACAAACGGGGCGCTGAAAACTTAGCTGCAGATCATTTATCTCGGTTAGAGAACAGTAACTCATCATCAGCTGTGGACATAGAAATTAATGACTCCTTCCCTTTCCGAGGTCATGTGGTACAAGAGGAATAGCCGCCTTGGTTCGCGGACATCGCTAATTAATTAGCGGCTAGTATTCTCCCCAAATGGTTCTGCTACTAACAGAAGAAGAAGTTTTTCTCTGATCTTAAGTGTCACATTTGGGAAGAACCTTACTTGTTTCGTGTTTGCGCTGATCAGATGGTTAGGCGATGTGCGTCACAGGCGGAAGGGTTGGACATCATCAAACATTGTCATGAAGGGGTCGACTGGGGGGCATTACAGTACTAATCGAACAGCTAAAAAGATCCTTGATGCTGGATTTTTCTGGCCTACCATCTTTCAGGACACTCAAAAGCAAGTACAGGCTTGTGATCGTTGCCAAAGAACAAGGAACATATCACGTTGGGATGAGATGCCCCAGAATGCTATTCAAGTGTGTGAGGATTTTGACGTGTGGGGGATAGATTTTACGGGGCCATTCCCAAACTCCTATGGGCATAAATTTATTTTGGCCGCGGTGGACTATGCATCCTGTTGAGTGGAAGCTCAATCACTACCGTCTAGTGACACTCAAGTTATTGTACAATTTTTGAAGAAGCTATTCTCGAGATTTGGAGCACCACAAACAATTATCAGTGACAGGGGAGCGCATTTTTGCAACTCACAATTCACGAATATTCTGAAAAGATATGCCGTCTCTCATTACACATCTACTGCCTATCATCCACAAACTAGTGGCTAAGCCAAAGTTTCCAACAAAGAGCTCAAGAGAATCCTGGAAAAAACCGTTACTCATCATCGTAAGGATTGGGCAGATCATTTGGAAGACGCACTATGGGCCTATCACACAACATACAAAACACCTACTGGGAGTAGTCCGTATCGCTTAGTCTATGGCAAGGCATGCCACCTTCTAGTAGAGCTTGAGCACAAAGCATATTGGGCCATCAAATTCTTGAATTTTGATTTCAACCTGGTTGGGGAAAAGAGAAAAATGCAACTGAATAAACTTGATGAATGGCAAGCTCTGGCTTATGAAAATTCGAGAATATATAAAGACAAAGTGAAGCAGTACCATGATAAAAATGTAAAATAGGGCAAGAAGTTCGAGGAAGGAGATCAAGTGTTGCTATACAACGCCCGACTTCGTCTATTTCTGGGGAAGCTTAAATCACGATGGTCAGGACCGTACAGTCACTAGCGTCTCATCTCAAGAAGTAATTGAAATCTATCACCCAGAAAAAGGTCAGTTCAAGGTTAACGGGCATCGCCTCAAGCCATATTTTGGTAAGAATTTAATACCTCCCGATGCGTCAGGTAAAATCTTTCCCTTTGATCCACACTAATTCTGCAAAACTTGAATATCAAGCTCGTGACGTTAAACAAGCGCTCTTGGGAGGCAACCCAAGCTTTTATATTGTCTTATTCTTTCATTTTTCGTATTTTTGTTGTTCGTGTGTTGTTATTGGATTATGAGCTCTTTCTCTCATTCTTTCTATTTGTGCCTTATTTGTGTGTCATCGTTTCATCATCATTTTGGCAAACCCCTCTGTGTTTGTGATTAAAAATGTGTATTTCATGCCAAGATGAGTCTGTGATGCATTTATACGATTGTTTACTTGTATTGGGGACTAGAAAGCTGATTTGTGGGCATTATCACGGTTGTATATGGCCACTGTGTGGGCCGCACAGTGGCCGTACACACCTAATAGAGCGGTGTGCGGCTAGTTTGCTGCCCCGCACACCACGCACACACCATTGCCAGAACGGTGTGCGGCCGCACACCAAACGCACACTTTGGTGTGTCACCTGCCCCCATTGAGTGACAAGTGGCAAAACACTTGCCACTTGTCCACTCTTCTCCATCTTTAAAAGCATTTCCCTACTCTTATCTCCTCACATTTCACTAATTCAGCTGCCTAGCTTGGTGCCCTAGTCTTCATCCTCTTCCTATTAGCTCTACCCATTCTCTCTTGGTTATTTTCATCTACCACTTGCAAGGTATGTTCATCCCTCTTATCCCTTTGCTTATCTTGCATTTGATGAGTATTTTCACTTTTTTATGTGATGTGTGGTGTTAGAAGTTGGTGATGTATGATTTCTTTGTTCTTGGGAGCATGAAATTGTTATAAAATCTTGGCTATAGTTTCTTTGGCTTATTTTCCAAATTGCTAGACTTCTATTAAGCCCTAGTTATCTACATGCTTGAGAAGTTATGCCATGGCCTGACCTTTGTTTACATGATTGAAGGATTCATGCCGGCCAAGCATGCTGCAGGCAAATGTGCGAGGGCAAGTGCGGGCACGTCATCGGCAATTCAATTCAACAATGAAATTTTTCAAGAGCGCTATGATACACTAAGTACAAAACCATTTGGCCAAACCTGCATCATTGATTGGGAGTTACTTGAGCAGTTGGGTCTGGCCGATGATGTGCGACAATTGGTGGGGTTCAATCGTTGGCTCGCGGTCTTTGATATTGATGAACCGGTGTATCGCGAACTAACCCTGGAGGTTTTGAGTACATTTGAGGTGAATCGGGTACTTGCCCGTCTTCGTCGCCCGGGTGCCATTACATTTCAAGTCCATGGTGAATCTAAATCCATCAGTTTTAGAGATTTTGCCAACTACTTGGGAATATATGACCATAACTTCCTTAATAGCATGCACTACCCTAGACTCCCCCTCGATTTTCCTGCTAGTGTTGAACCCAAGTATTTTTGGCGCACTCTCATGATGACAGCAAGACAAGACTCTAAAAAAGCTTCATTTCTCCGCAACCCAGCCCATTGGTACATTCAGGCATTGATGAGCCGATCCTTGACGGGCTGGGCCGATAGCACTAGGGTAGTATCTCGTATGGATCTATTGATCATGTACAGCATGATAAATTGCTACCCCATCAACGTGGCCTATGTTATTGCCGAATGTATTGCCTGCCATAATCAGCATCCACCAATTGGAGTCATCTTCGCCGAGCCTTACATTACACGCTTAGTGCGCGGCTTGGGTGCATTAGGCCTCATCCGTTCAATGGAAAGAGTTGGGGGTACACTCACGCTCGGAATTCAAACTCTTCGAGCAATAGGCCTTATGCGGCGTCCAGGGTCCACCTACACCCTTGCTCCTCACGAGCGGACTTCATCTGATTCTGAGGAAGAACCTAGTACACCGGCAACCCCCCAAGGAGGGCAAGCAAGGTCGCGCGTTGATCGTTCAGTTACCCTTACCGAGATGCATCATGAACTACAGGAATTGCGCGACACACAACGCCACCATGGGGAAGATATCACTAGTGCTGTCAAATGGGCTGGCCCGGCCCAGCACTGCACTGGCCCGCTGCAGCCCGCGAACTGTGTGTGCTCGGGCCGGCACGGCCCGCCAACCCTTAGAGGTCGGCCCAGCACGGCACACGGCCCATTTTGATTGGGCTCGTGCCGTGCTGGCCCGTTTCTATTTTTTAAATAAAAATTTTAAATTATAAAAAAATTCTTTAATTTTTAAATTAATGAAAAAATCTTATTATAAAATAAAAAATTAAAAACCATAACATCCGAATTCTATACTTTCTTTATTCAATCAAATTATTATAAAAAAAATTAACATAAGAAACAAGCAGCATATATATGACTATGAGACTATGAGTAATGAGTCTATGACAAAGTCACAAAACATTAGCAAACCAAAGAGGCAAAGACTCTTCATATAATGGACACCAAAATACAAAAGAAAGTAGTAGTAATCTAAGTAATAATTGATGCCTGCAATTATTATACACCAAGTATTATACACCAAATACAAAAGAAATTAGTATAGCATCCATGGAGTAGCCTTGCCATTTTATCCTTCTGGAGAACAGGAGAAGCATCCATGGAATTGCTGAAAGAGCTTGAAATGTTAGCATAAAGATCAAAGACCCTCCAGACTAGTACAGTAGTACTTGGTGATTTGGTGCCATTGCCTTCCATCATCCCTCCCTTGCTTTCTTGCCACTGTGTAGTCAAAACAAGTACTTGAATCAAACCAATCACTTGAAAGAAGAAAACTGGAAACAAAGAGAGAATGAACATGGAAAGTATTCAAAGATGCGAAAAATAAATGAAGCCAGAGACGATTGAACAACTGTTGGGTTCTTTCCTGCTGCTTGAATACATTTTGAAAGAATTAAATGTCAGACAAATTGGAGAACATTTTCAAACTAAATGAGACTAACTCAAACCAATACTCTAATAGAGATAAAAATGTGTACATGTAGAACACCTCTTATAGATTCTCTTTACATCTTGTAACAGATTGCTCCTTTGTGTCATCTCTCTGCAATTCGCCATCAATTTAGTTTTCTCTAGATAAAGAATCCAGTCTCCAAAAAAAAATAATTGATATCTTGAGCTGCATTGTTCGGTGATTGTCTCCAAAAAAAAAAATGAATGATCAAGAGAGAAACACCAAAATAACAGCCAGATTCGGTCATCAACATGATCGTATAGAAGAAAAATACTAGAAATTACTTGACAGAAACCGTAAAATGATTCAGAGCTCTGTGTTCTTACCTCAGCCTCAGGTGACCCTCTCTCCGATCTAGATCATCTTCCTTATGCTTCCCAGATCCTTGGTCCTTGGAGAAGGGAAAGGTCTCACAATCACAATCCCTGGTCCTTGGTCGTTAGAAACAAGAAGGAAAATCACAATCTTCAGCAAAAAATCATGATAAACTGAGTTCATTAAGAAGTAGTGCTAGTAGTAGAAGAACAGAGTTTGAGGCACCGACCTTTTTGAGCATCCTTTTGGAAGTACAAACCTTCTCGCAGACAAAGATTTCGTCGGAAATCTTCTCGCGGCCCCGAGCACTCTTGATCCGCTGCTCCTCGGCGCGCCGCCTATGGACTCTGATGGCCTGACCGGTGATCATTGCCGGAATGGCAGCTCCGAGGAGAGACCACCAGATGTCCACCATTGGTACTATCTAGGTTTACAATCGAAGCTTTAGGAGAGGGAAAGGAAGGAATGGAGAAGCTAAGCTAACTTCGACAGCGAGCGGCGAGCGGCGATCGGCGAAGAGATCGCCAGGATTGGGCCACCGGCTAGTGGAGAGTGGGCGGAGAGAAGAGGGAGAGCGACGTGAGCCCTAGGGCCGGAATCCGAGCGAGAGAATGAACAAAAACCCTCAAATTATTAATTATTATATATTAATAATTTTAAAAATCAGAACTTTAAAATTTTTATTAAAAAAACCCTCAAATTATTAATTATTATATATTAAAAATTTTAAAAATCAGAACTTTAAAATTTTTATTAAAAAACCCTCAAATTAGTTAAATAAAATATTACATCGCTTAATAATTAAAAAAACTAAAAATATATTATTAGAAACAAAAACCCTCAAATTTCTGTATCTGTATATATGCCTTCTCCACCATCATCGCCAGTGTATTTTTCCCTTTGATCTTGCAATCTATCTTCAGCATGTAACCAATCCTTTAGGCATATGCACATTTGCACCGTTTGTTGATTCATTCGGCTTCTCCTATCATCTAGTACTCTTTTTTCTGCACTAAAACAAGACTCCGATGCTACTGTAGACATCGGTGGAGTTAGTAGATCACGTGCCATGGTAGCTAGTACAGGATAGCTGTGCTCTTGCTTTTTCCACCATGACAAAATATCAAAATTATCAATTTCTTCCGAAGTAAGAAAATTATTAATATTATTATTTAAATAATGATTTATTTCATAAGAACTAGTAGTAGAAGTAGTGCTAGTGTTTGAAGAAGAAGAAGAAGAAGAACCACCCATGAAAAATTATCGATTAATTAAATTAACAACACGAGTTGCGGATCTATTTTTGGTGCTTGAAGATGAACTTTCAGTAGTTGTAGGTAAATTGAAAGCCCGTCTATCACCATGTTTTTCATGATATTCATTATACATATCATAAAACAAAGAACGATAATTTTCTTTGAGTAAAGAATGATCAAGCCCCATATTTTTATCATAAGAATCGATCATGCAAAAAGTGCCATCGATTTTAAAACGCGGGTCGAGAATCATAGATAAAACGGGAAGTGGTTCAATTTTTCCAAAATATTTTTTGAATTTTACCTCCATGGGAGCAACAATAGGAGCAAAATTAGGATCATGCCTATATCTTGAAAAGACCTCACTAATAAAAAATATTTGATTAATAACAATAGGTGTAGTGGGATAGTAAACACCGGAAAACATACTAGTTGAAGTATAAAAAATTTCCAAAAACTCCTTAATCAAATTACTAACTTCCCAATCATAATTAGTAACTTGATCTTCGGGAAATTTATCATTACAAAACATGGAAATAATATCTCTATCATCATAGGCACACTCCAACATTTCATAAGTCGAATTCCACCTATGATCAACATCAATGAGATATTTTTTACATTTTCTTCCCCTTTCCGAACAAAAAGTTTGAAATTCATGTCTCCGGTGTGAACCATTTCTAACATATAAAATGCAATTTCTATTTTTTTCAATATGGGGCTCAATTATTTTTAAACCATCATTAACACATAAATTCAAAACATGGCAAGCACAACGAACATGAAAAAAAACTCCGGAAAAAATAGGCATTAAATTCCTTTTTAAAATATCAACCGCGTTATTATTTGCCGATGCATTATCCAAAGAAATTGAAAATATAGAATTTAAAATACCATATTCATTAAAAGCACGAGTAATATAGCTAGCAATAATACTTGCAGTATGTCGGTGTTCTAATTCAAAAAAACTTAAAATACGTTTTTGTAAAACCCAATTACTATCTATATAATGAGCGGTAACACAAAGATAATTGGTTTTAAATTGAGAAGTCCAAATATCGGAAGTAAGAGAAATTTTTAAAGAACTATTAGATAATTCAGAAATTAATTTTTGTTTATAATCATCATAAATAATAAAACAATATTTTCTCATGGTATTTCTTGAAACCGATTTAAAATTTGGATTAAACCCACGAATAAGCATTTTTATAAAAGCGGGATTTTCGGAAAGATAAAAAGGTTGCTCATTTTGAATAATAAATTTTGCAATTTCTTTTCTTGCATTTTCATTATTAAAAATAAAAGTTCCCAAAGATGAATCTGTAAAACTAATTTGTGTTTGAGTAGAATCGTGTTGCTTTGTGGCATGCTTGTCGGCATGCCTTTTTAAATGCCCCGTCCCCCCCGAAGTTTGGCAAGAAAAATCTTTTTTACATTTTTTGCAAACCGCCCGATTACCTTTGTTTGGAAATTCAACAATATCATAAAATTGCCAAACCCCGGAAGTTCGTTTTCTAGAACTTGTTGGTGGCCTATTAGTTGAGGGCCCAATATTCGGGGTCTCACTAACTTGCTCAACATCATGCTCGGGAGAACTCAATGGAGTATTATCATAAAAACCAAATGGAGAATTATCGGAGGGAAAGATAGGAGGAGAACCGGCCATTATGCAAAATTAAAATTAAAGTTTAGGGTTACCTCGAGTACTTTAACGATGACTTAAGAAATTGATTAACTACCGATTTTCCTTCAAGTGTGGTTGAGAATTTTTTGATGAAGAATGTGAAGCTTTAATTTGCAACCTTCACTCTTGAACTTGAAAATTGAGAAGCCAAGATCTTGAATGCTTGAGTATTAGAATGAGAGAAGATGAAGTAGTTTGGTGTAAGAAAATTGTTAGTTTAGGGATATTTATAGTTTTTTTTTAATTTTTTTTAATTCCTAAAATGCTCTCATATACTAGCCGTTTATAGTTATTGAGAAGGTCAAAAATGTCATTTTAACTTAAAAGACTAAATTACCCTTAAAACTAGCCGTTTTATAATTGTTGAGAAGGTTATAATTGACTTTTTGATATAGTAGAAGAGAAAATAATAAATGAAAACTAAAAAAAACTAAAAGCTTTAATATAAGCTAGTTACCGTTATGGGCCGTGCTTGGCACGGCCCATAACGGCTAGACTGACCCGCGTGGGCTGGCATGACCCAGCCTGGGCCACGTGCTGGCCCGCGTGCCTGGGCCGTGCAAGCCCGCGTGCCCAGCACGGCCTGGGCTGGGCCGCGTGCCTGGGCCAGCACGGCCCGAACTGGGCCGCGGGCCGTTGAACCCCAGCCTGGCCCGGCTGGGGGTCTGGGCCGTGCCCAGCCCAGTCACGGTACTGTAGCACCGTGCTCGGGCTGAGCACGGCCCAATTCGTGCCGAGCCCCGGTCGGCACGGCCCGGTTGACACCACTAGATATCACTAGGCTTATCCAAGGGCATCAAGAACTTGTACGTGGTCAACAGAGCCTCATTGCCCTATTGTAGCTTTCCCTATCCCTAGACACCTCGACACCACCTGCTTCCACCGACAATTGGGATGACTGGGATTAAAGCTCATTTTCCTTAGTGTTTCTTTTCTTGTCTTTGGTGTGCCTTTTTATTGTTGTTTGTTTTTTTGTTATAGTCTAGTGAGTTTGGGCTTATCCCTACCACTTGTGTTGCATCACTTTGTTTTGCGAACTTGTGTTAATGTTTTTCAATTTCGTATTTTGCTTTTATGGGAATGATGGATGCTTGATTCAACGTCTATTCTCCTTGCAGGTTGAATTAGACGTCACATGATCTCATCTCTGCAACCTTTATGATGCTTTTGCAAGACCACCCCGAACTCATCAACCACATGAATCACACCACATGTTTCGGAGAAGTTCACAAACCCACCTCCCTTATGTTTCTTGTTCATTCTTTATCCACTGCTGATTTAGGTACATTGAGGGCAATGTACTACTTTAAGTGGGGGGTGGGTGTGTTTCCTTGCATGATTTTAAATTTTGTGAACATAATTAGGGCAGATTAGACTTTTTGCATGATTGTTGAACCGAGGAAGGCATGCTTAATTGTTAGTGAATTATAGTGTAGGCCGTGATAGACACTAAGCTACCTGTGACCCTGCACTCTCAAGCATTTCATGTCATTCTCAGCATTCCTCTCACTGACCCCCTATGTAGAACCCTAGACGCCTAGGTAAGGAACAACAGTGGCTCTCGTAGCCCACTTGTTGCTAACTGTGGGCTCCGGTCTTTTTGTCCCCATCCATTTGTCACAATAATTTAAACCGGATCCCTGGCCTTCTTTCCATGCAAAACCCTTGAATTAAGCCTTGTTTTGTGGAAGCTTTGTTGCCATCTTGTTGGTTGTATGTTGAGCCAAAGACACTAGCAACCCACCCCATCTTCTACCCATTTTCTGGAAGAGTGAGGGAGGGAGAGAGAGAGAGACAGAATTAGAGAGAGAGATGTAATTTCGGTACCGGAAAACCTCCAACCTTTGAACCTCCGGTGAGCATTGGAGACTTCTCCCATTCTTTGCATTACTCAATCAAGATGATCACTATATTTCTTGAAAGCTTGAGCCGAATAGCCCGGAGTTGGTCGCCACTTCTCTCTTTAAACCTATCTTCAAGAGAAACCTTGCTTCTCTTCTTAAGGGCTGCCACCTTGATAGTGTAGTTCCTCCTACTCATCTCACCATGTAAGTCTTCCTTCTACTTGATTGTTTTGCCCTTTAGTTTGTTTTTGCTCTTGTTTTAGCCCTTTCTTTTCTTGCATATATGTTGGAAAGTGTTAAGTTTTAGGTTGGTAGTTTAAGTGATGCCAATACCCTTATGATGGTTGCTTCCCATGCTTGTTTGTTCACATGATCAAAATTTTGTATGTGCAACCTTAAGTACTTCCACACTCTTAAACTTAGGTGTAAATCCAAAGTTCCAACCATTCATGGGTTTATAGCTAATGTTTTTGTATGAGCATGCTTAAGTTTTGAGCCTTGAATTTGAGAGTGTGTTAAAAACATCCTCTTTATATTTTGGCTTCCTTTGGTTTTGTGTTATTGTACCATAAACCTATATGCACATATATTTAGAGCTTGTTGCATGAAGAGTTGCACCACACTTTGAGGTTTATATGGGTTTATACTTGCTTGAAAATATGCAGGCTTTGTAGTGTTTTGAACTCTTTAGAAAATCCAATCTTGGGAACCCAAGCTTTAAGATGCATGCTCTCATGTGGTGTGACTATATGCATATACCTTTGGTTGACTTGCATGTCTCCATGTTTTCTTTCAAGCATGCTTAAGGGCGAATGGTGCATGCATAGAAGAACACACTCACCTCCTAATTTCAGTAGCCTTAGAATGTGTGTTTTTGCATTTGAAAATGACCATGCAGTCTTTGGGTGTTCTTAGGTAGTTGCCTTGATGTTGACCAATGACTCTAGTTATGGTTTTCATTTTATGTTTTGACTAGTCATGATTTCCTGAGTTAACGGTTGCCAATCCCTAGGTTATAGGGCCATTTGAGAACTGGCTTTGGGTCTTCGTATGGTGTCTTGGAGTAGAGTAATTTCAATGTAAGTAATCCACCGTTAACCTCGTATTTTCAGTATTTGATAAATTATTTATTGGCAAGATAATTGCCTATTATTTCGTTATGGCATTTTATTTCAAATACATGTAATTTTGTTAATATTAAAATTATTTATTTTTGAGTACGTATTTTCAGATATTTTTTATTTAATTGTCTTAATTAAGTGATTACTTTACACTTTATTTTGGTTATTGATTTATTATTTATGCTAGTATTGGGATTTCATTTAGTTGATTATATTAAATGTTTTAAACTGTGTATTTTATATGTATCCAGATGTTGGTATGATCTGCTATCATTTGTGCTGATTTAATTATGCTCATTATTTATTTATTTGTATATTTGTTTTGCTTTAGTTTGGAGAAATTAGTATTTTGAATAATTTTAAATGTTTTGTTTGCTTAATCTTTAATTTCCGTATTTTATCTTTCTCCCTAAAGTGGGATCATGAAATTCTGAATTTCTGCTCATTTGAATATTTGAGGAAAAATTTATGAATACTATGTACTTCGATTACGAGTTTTGTTTGAATGAGTTAATGTATTATTTTTTTTAATTTTTTTAATTTTTCTATTTATCTATTTATTTTTCCCTAAAGTGGCATCTTGAAACTATTAGTATATTATTTTTTGGGTATTTGTGAACTTGAGAAATTATGAGTTCGTATCCTCATAAATATTTTTGTATCTGAATGATTTTGGTCTCCAAATGAGCAATATGCAACCCTGTCAGTGGGGGGATTAAACCTTGACCTTGTCGAGAAGAAATTCTGGAAGAATGAGACTGCAGTTTTGCACCGTGTCTGTTCGGTGAAATAATTAACGGTCACCTGATATTCAGTCTCGGGTCACTGAGGGTAAATAAATGACCTCTGTTATTCTGGCTCGGGTCACCGAGGGTAAATAAATGACCACTAGCATTTATAGTGAATTTGGAGATATACACTGAAATCTATTACACTCTGCTTAGACCCTTGGATTTTGATTTTCTTCAATTGCACTATTTATATGTTATTGATTCCTTTGTCTATTTCAGACACCAACTTTTTATCCTGCCTTGAAGTTTTTGCATTGTTTGAGATCGCATTTCTGGGTTTCCAATTTTGATGAATGACATATTTGGAAATATTCTTTTATTAGAATATTATACTCTGTATTTTGTTTAAATTATGATTTCAAAGACTTGTATTACTCTGAAAATGCGGTATCACTTGAGAACTATACTATTTATTTTGTATTTGTTAAGCCCTATTTAGTCTAAGTTTGAAAGCTAAATTACTCTCGATATTTGAAATTGAGATTTATAAACCATGTTGTTTTAAAAAAAAATTCTCTAGGTTACTTACTGGGCTAGCGAGCTCATGGATTTGTTTAAATTCTTTTCAGATCAAGGGTGGTAGATTGGTGTGGACTTTGAAAGGCTGTCTGTAGGTGTTGTCTTGTCTTGTTGTAGAAGTTGAGTTGTATTCGCCTGATCTAGTCTCGGTATTTTTGTATTTTATCTTCTTGTGTTCCTGAATTGTTTACTCTGTAGAGTCTGTATTCCTGTAACTCAGTTGATTCGTTTTAGTTTTGTCCACTTTGTATCAGATTTTGAGGCCTTGCAGGCCTATGGGGTTCATACCCTATGGGTCTGCGACCGTTTGTCTGCGCACCGGGTTCAGGGGATGACAGTAACCCACTCGTGGGATTTCGCGCCTGGAAGTGTTAGATATTTCTCCTAATAGACTCTTAAGGACTTTCCTCCTTGTTTTTTTTTCTTAATACGGTTAAAAAAAAAAGTTCGTGGACAGTGTTCCTCTGCCCTACTAGCAAAGTAACCTAGGGTCCTTACTCCTAACTAGAGTGTTCCTCTCGCCAAATGAAAATAGGGCATGAACGCATCTATATGAATGTGTAAAGCTCCAGGTAATGTGGATTTACAGTTCATGTTTATCCCAAAAAGAAAAAAAATCTATATGCATATGTGTACATACAAAACAAAGTTTATGACCATGTTTGTTCGAACAAAAGAGGAAAGATCTTTAGGGGCCTACTGGGGACATCTCTACCACTTCAATGCTAAATTCCACAAAGTGGCGTGATATGCTTCTAGATGTGGTTCTCGGGGTCCTGTCTACCTTGCTTGGACTACAGGGTCTCGAAAAAGGAGGGTGCACACACGCATCATGATACAGTCGTTGAATGCATAAAACGCCTTGAATGGTCTTTGCTTAGTGTCTTGAGTCTTATCCTACTATGATACACTACCTTTTAGCCTGAGGTTGTGTATTTAGTCACTTATCAGTCCTTCTTGCTCTTCATGTTTGTTTGCTTGGGGACAAGCAAATGCTCAAGTGGGGGGTATTTGATAAGTGCCTAAATATATCATGTTTTAGTTATAAAATGTATTTACTTTCATGCAACTTGTATTAGTTTTCGATGACATTTGGTGCATTTAATATATTTATTTTGTTTCAGGGGTTGCGAGGACCATTTTCGTGAAGAAGATACATATTTGAGTCGTTCCGGAGAGGAATGAAGAAGAAAGGAAGTTTTTACATGCTCTGGATGCCAAGGGTCGTGCGAACACTGCTCACACTGAGCATATGTCCGGCTACTGTGCGGGGCCACACAGTGGCCGCACACCATAGCCAGAAGGTTGTGCGGGCACTGTGTGGCCCTGCACAGTGCCCACACAGCCTCGGGATACATATGGCATACTTGTCAGGTTTTGAGGGCATTCTTTTGATTATTGGTTCTCATCGGACCTCCACACATTCTCAAGTCATTTTCATCACCTTTGGAGTCATTTTCGGCAAGGATTGAAGGAGAGAAGAAGAGGAGAACGTAAGAAAGCATCAAGGGGCTCGCCGGCGCGGATCCGACGAATCCTCATCATCACCTTCTAGCCGACATTTCGAGGGGAGTTTTCTCATTGGTTGTATGATAGTTGTCATGTATTCCGAGCTCTCCCATTTTGTTATATCGAACTAGACTCCCAAGGCTACCGGGCTCCCGATGAACCTTGGGAGGAGACTTTGTATGGATGACATTGTTATTTATAATTGAATGTATGTGACTTGTGTTGTTGGTTTTAATTTTTTATTATCATGTTCATTCTACAATGGATAGATTCCGTAGATTTGATTTTGAAAAATACTTGTTCGGCAGGATGCTAGCTTGTATTACGTCATGTGATGATTAAAGAGGGATTCATTGTATTAATACACCGGAGGTTCCGGGTATTGATAGCCTTCCACGTGGTTAGGATTATTTTAACGGTAAGCGTGCATTAGAATAACCCTAGCCAAGACTCCCTATTCTCAAAGACATCGTGGGGGTATCTTCTAGATAGAGGAACTCGTACTGGATTAGGGCTATACTACGGAGGTTTCGGGGTAGTCGACATCGGAGTCTAGTGGACCAAAACCAAGTCAACCTTATCTTTAAGATTGTTATCGTCATCTGTACTTAGTCTTCTCCCGGGAGGATCCTCGCTCGAGGCCTTCCTTAATTCTTGGATTTTTCATCTCCATTCTTGTTCGGATCGAGTGTTACTTTATTTTTATTTTCTTGTTTATTTAATTATCTATAGTTTTATAATTGCAACAACCATGTTTCGATCGACTAGATAGTGGCCCTCAAAAGCAAGTAATAGTAGATCTCGGAGCCCTTGGGAATACGACCCTCTCATGCTCGCACGAGAGGTTATTACTTGATGACCCATGCACTTGCGGCCGGATAAGAGCAGGGAAATGCTTTTAAAGATGGAGAAGAGTGAACAAGTGGCAAGTGTTTTGCCACTTGTCACTCAATGGGGGTGGGTGGCACACCAAAGTGAGCGGTTGGTGTGCAGCCGCAGACCAGCCGCGCATCGTTCTAGCAATAGTGGGCGGGTGGTGTGCGGGGCAACACACCAACCGTGCACCGTTCTGGCAATGGTGTGTAGGTGGTGCGCGCACTGTTGTGGCAATGGTGTGCGGGTGGTGTGCGGGGCCGCACACCAACCGCACATCACCATGCTCTCCCCATGCTTACCACTCATTTAGTTCTTACGAGTCTCAAGGAAATCACGGGTTGAGCACCCCCTATGCTGAGGTCGTGTTCAGCTTGAAAACCTCTTTATATGCCCAGAATTAGGTTAACAAAAGGAATTTTTGGTGAGCACTCTTTGGAGGTATCTACTTTACTATTCAACAGAGGTCATGAGCCGTCTTCATCACACTTCCTAGGGAGATCAAGGTTGAGTTAGAAGTACTTAAGAAGTGGAGTTGTCTCATCTATGAAGCTTTCAAGACACAATTGAGAAGATCCTGTGAAAGAGGCAGTCATGATTTCTCACCCTATTCTACTCATTTCTTTTTCTCAGTTGTGTGAATTCATAAAGGGGTAACCGTTCCACGGTGCCATGGGATGGTGAACCATGTTGCTTAGTGGCACGACCCCTTGCGCGTATCCTGCAAGTACACGGGCTTGTCGAAGTAATAAAATTACCCTGGTGAGTGGGTAGTCGAATCCACAGGGAATAGGGATTTAAAACACAAGTACTCACTATTTAGCTAAGCGATGTATGGTGAGTGTGAAGAGAATCAATGAGTGAATATAAAAGCAAATATAAAGATACAAGAAATAAAATAGAAAGATGGAAGGTAAGAGAGTGCAAGAATAAGTAAATAGAGAGGGACTAGCAATGGATGAAATAGGGTACCCGGACAAGCTACCCCTAGGACTTATGCTTCTAGTGCAAGACTATGCTATTATACTTTCCTATTTATGATAATTGAGTCGAGGATATCCTTAAAAACACGGTCCCAAACCTAAGGTCAACCTTGACTAACCCCAACAATATGTCCTGGCATTAGGTTTTCACTACGACCCTTGACTCTCGTTGACCTATCAACTAAGCCCTAGGGGAGTCTCTCTTCCTAAGCCTCACACTACGTGGGATTGCTTTAAGTTCTAGGGATTCCTAGTGATAAATCCTGTTCCTATGTATAGTTCTAACCCTTTGGTCCAGGTGGAAGAACCATAGTCTAAATTAAGCCCCAGCACTAAGATTCACTTCAACCCTTCACTCTGTTGCTCGCACAACTAAGCCCCAGGGGAGTTCCTCTCCTAGCACTTCACTCTATTTCGACCGCTAAGAAGTCATGGAACATGGAGGTAGGAAGAATTACACCGGAGGGGAAAGGGGATGTTCTGCTACCTCACGACTCAGCCTCTCATCCCTCTTCAATCTTAAGTAGTTTAACCCTATAGGAGTTGTCACACCTCCAAAGGATAACCTAGATTGTTCTCAACTCTAGTGTCACGGCTAAGGGAAAACAATTACAAGAAACAATTAAGATTGAAACTTGAATTTATTCATCAATAATGGAAAAACATAATAACAATGTCATAAAAACATAATAATCCTAGGGTTTACAAGTCCGAATACCCACAAGGGGTTTAGCTCCTCATGGAGCTATACAAATTCATCAAAATATGAAAGAAAGCACAAATTGAAAGCATCGATGAAAACCCCCTTGCGTATGATGTGGCCGTAGTCTTGTGCGGCCACCGGATGTCGATGACGATGCCGATGACGCACTCCGAACCTCTACGAAGTCCTCTTCGAAACCCTAGCCGCGCTCTCCAGAAGTTCGGGAGAAAGATTGGGAAAAAGATGTGTCAAAAGTCTCCAAATTGGGCTTTTATAATGTTGAGTCGCGGCTTTAAAATTGGACTTATCGGGATTTCACATGGCCGTGTGGAATTTCCACACGCCCATGTGAACTCTCTGGCTTTCTGAATTTTGGATGAAAGTGAACAATAGCTTGCTACAGTACTCGCCGAAACACTCCTGAATTCGTTGTTCTTCATCAAGACCATTGAATTAGGCACACAATTAATGGTAGATCGTGCCGATTGCTTCAAATTTCCTTCTTAGTGAAGTTCTCCTAAGCTACATGAGTTAGACTTATTGTGAATGTGATTGCCCTTGTGCCCCTCCAAAGGAGGTTGGCACACAATCACAAGTCTAGGCTCATGCCTTGTTCCTTGCTTTGGTCCGAAAACTCTCCAACAATGGCAAACACGACCTAACTTCGTTCTTGTTCTTCAAAATAACCCCACAAACCTACAATGCACAAAAGCACACAAATGCACACAATTTAGTGATAAAATCTGATAAAAGATATGCTCATTGTAAGATAATAGTGCTTCGCGGTACTATAACACAAGCACTTATCACTTAGTATACCTTGATTTACATGTTTTTAATGTCTATGGATTTTATTGTGTTCTTGTGTTAATTCATATGTTGTATAACTTGATGTGCTTGAATTGTGTAGCTGTATTAGTAAAATTTGATGTGTGTTAATGACCATAGTTGTGATTGCCTTGTGTAGTTACAAAACTTAATGTGTATGAAGCTCATAGTTACATTTTCAAAACTTGACGTATTGAAGAGTCGTAGATGTAACATTGTTGTTGAGCACTCATAAGAATTATAGAATGTACCTAATAGTTATTAGAAGCAAGTAAATACACTAAAGCAAATGGGAATTGTCTTGGGGCACTGTTCATTTTGTTGCTAGAAACTCAATCCTTGTTTGTCTGTTCTATCATCTTTCTCTTTCTTTCTTCACCTACTTAGTCTTGATCCAACCATCTGCTATCGACCTAGAGATTAGAAGATCAATTAGTACTAGGAATCTAGTCCTTGTGGTTCGACAACCCTACCTCTCGCAAGGTGCTACTTTATTACTTGCATATGATCCGTGTACTTACAGAGAGTACATCACACCCTATGGAAAGCCTGAGTTCATGCTTCAATAACAGATCGAAGGATTCCAGTCCTTTTGGTAGAGTTTAATCTTTAGCTTTAATTATATAGATTTCTAGTCTAAGTATGGTAGTAGTAATAGCACACATTTGTCCATTTGAAATAATAATTAAGTTTAGTTGGCCGAAGAGGAACCGCATAAGATCTTTGTTATGGTGGTCTCCATGAACCCATGGTAGTTTTCTCCAAAAACATCTATAGTGATAAGGTATATAGGAAGATACCTCTTGGATTAGTCACATGCTCATATAGCCAAAGTGAACTTCGTATATAGTATATTCTCCTTTGTCATGATTAGATTATATTGCTTGAATTCTTTGACCGCCTTTAGTATAGTGCGAGGTAATTTATTATAGTAGTTTCAAAATTGAGATTAATATTTTTGGTATTTGAAGATAGATTATTCAAGTATAAAGCTTAGTATCACTTAAAATAACTTCATCATTTTTAATTTGATAAATTTTTGCCATTTCCTCGTGATAATAAAAATGTATTATGTAGATTGATCCACAAAGGGAATTTTTGCCTTCAAAGCTAGATTTACTGTAGCCCTTGGACTAGTTTGGGGCCTTAACTATAGATTTTTATTTACCGTAACAGCTAGATTTACCTCAACTTGACTTTTATTTATTTTTACCAAAGCACTGGCAACTTCTTATTCAATTTTATTTAATGGACATAGTGCATCATCAAGTTGGTTGAATACCTCCAGTTGGGTGTTATGGAGATCTATTAGCTAGTTGAGACACCTACAATTTGATCAAATACCCTTGAGAGCTAAATTTTTTTAGCTTATATATTCCATGCTAAGAAAATCAATTAAATAATTATTATCACCTTTTAAGTGTTTGAAATTCATTTTGATATTCAGGAAAATAACTTTGCCATCTTAAAATTTTCTTATATTTGGGTCTAGCAGAATAATTATTGCACAAGTTTGTCAGAGTATCGATCCAAGCTATCCTATCTAGCCAAGGTGAAGAAGGACCAACAAGATGAGCAATTCAAGAAAGTTTTAGAGATGTTCAAGACTTTGCACCTCAATGTCCCTTTTGTGGAGGCACATGCTCAAATACCTCAATATGCAAAGTTTCTTAAGGAATTGCTAACCAATAAGAGAAAATTGGAAGAAGTGTCAATGGTGACACATAATGAGGAGTGCTCGGCCATCCTCATCAATAAGCTTCCAGAGAAGGAGAAGGATCCTTAGGGATTCATCCTTTGTACTATTAGGGGACTTGTTGATGAGAAAGCACTCACCGATCTTGGGGCAAGCATTAATGATGAATGTACAATGTTTATGTATTTTGTATCATTTTGTACACTCATTTGGCTTGTATTAGAATCATATTGTGGAATTTGATGCTAAATCTAGTGTGTTTCACATTCTTAGGCTTCTAGTAGCAATTACAGATGAGAGAGAGCCATAAGAAGCATTCCGTACCTTAAACGAAGAAATTAGAGCTTTTTCAACATCATTTGAGTAGGCAAACTGGGTAGCTTACGGGTAGCTTGCGGCCTACCTTGTGAGCATGCTAAGGAGGAGTCAAAGCCAAACCCAAGGTCCTTATGCGTAAGGCTTACACCCGTAAAGACCATTGAGACGATTTTATGACCATAGCTTACGCCCATAAGAATGGTTACAAGAAGCATCATAGTGAAGTTTACGGTCCAGCGCTTATGGCCGTAAGCTGGACCTTAACACAAACAGAACACCTTATGGATGTGACTTACGGTCGTAAGTGTTCCTGTAAGGCTCGCGACCATCTTCTCTACCTCCCTTACGACCACGTACTTACACCTGTAAGTAGCTCATAAGAAGACGGTTATAAATAGATCTAATGAGGATTTTTAGGATATTATTAGGTTTTCATTGGGGCTATTCTTGGAGGCAAAGTGAGGGAAGAAAGGAAACAAATCTCCATGGTTCAAGAGGTTATTCTAAGAGAGATTTGGATCCATATTCGATGAGACTGGAGATCGTAGCTGTTAAGCTCACTTTAGCGGCGTGCATAGGAAGATTTCTTAGGGTTTCCCAGTGATCCTCCTATGGCATGATTAAGAAGGGGGGTTTTTCATGTTTTCCATGTTATCTCTCGTATATTGTACCTTGAGTGTTTGCCATCTATTAATAGAGGGCTAATTTGTTAGATGTTTGGGCATAGTTGAACTTTAGGGTTTATATTTTGACATTAATTGTTGGATCTTATGATTTAATTATTTTCCTAATTGCAATCATCTCTATTTGAATCTAATTAAGTGTTTGAATGCTTGATTGCTAATGAAGCAAAAGCCATAGCTATCATACATGATGTGCTTTGTGATGAGAAAAAATTCCCACCTAGCATAGACATACCATGATTGGAGGGAATTATGAGTAAGCTTAGGTATAGGGTACCTTGGAGACTCTGTCTCCCTCAGTTCACCCAAGTGAGTTGATGTTTATCTCTGCGTTCTTTGCAATCATGTGAAGTAGATTTTGGGAGAAATCACATTTTTACTCTGTATTTTTATTAGGGATAATCTCTCTTCACGAGGGATATTATCTATTCAAGAAATAAGCATTAGCTCACTATGACATTTCATAGAGTGTTAATATGATTGTGTGGATGTTTGTATCAGGTTTATACTAATTTAATTATTCTTCACCCTTGAAAAAAGGGGTTTAGTATAATTTAGCAAACTTCTCAATTCAAATAAGATTGCATACATAAACAACCTTTGTCCTGTACTTCATAACTCTAGAGTGATGCTATGCCCAGACATCGTTTCTTCTTTTGATTTCTCTTTAGCTTTATATAGTATTTCTTATTTTTGTTTTCTCTGATTTACAAACTTATCACTTTCTTAATTAAGCTATCTTTCAGAATTAGGATTATTACTAGTATTCACTCTCTTTTCTGTGGGCTGACATTCTGCTTTATACATACTACTATTATGCAACCAGCACGTACATTTGCATTTTTACTAATTAACCTCGTACCCTATAAGTTCTTTTAGAAATTGGGGCTTGGAGAGCCAAAGCTGACCAAGATGACACTTTAACTCACCAATAGGTCCATTTTTTACCCACAAGGAATCATTGAAGATGTTTTGGTGATGATGGAAAAATTCATCTTTCTGGTGGATTTTGTGATCTTAGACTTGGAAGATAAAATGGAAGTCCTGTTGATCCTTAGAAGATAGTTCTTGGTCACCTCTCAAGCTTTGATAGATGTGAAATATGGTCAGATGGTTTAAAGAGTAGGCGACGAAGAAGCTGTGTTCAAGCTCTGAGATGATATGAGGAACTCGATGAATTTTGATGATACTTGTAATTGATTGGATGCTATTGACGATTTTGTTGTTGATTATGTGTAGGAGACTTGGATGAGGAATGATGATACGCCCTTGCATGACCGAAAGTATACAGGTTATATAAGTATTAAAGTATACCCGAATAGGTCGGGTAGTTAAATCCACAGGGACTGGTATAGCTTCGATACTCATTGAATCCTTAATATCTAGCTGGATCAAAGATTTGGTTGATGATTAATTCTAAAGAAAAAAATAAAAAGATAAGAAAGGGAAAGAGAAGAGGAATGTTAGATGGGGTTTGGTTGAGAAGATATCAGTGGGAAGGACAACACCCAAAATTAATCCCCTCGACGAATATATTGGCTTAAGCTATGATTAAATGGTACATCGCCTCGGACCTTGGTTCACACCTATGTAGGGTTTGAAAACGTACGACATCATTCTATATTCAGTGCTGACTCAACCCCTTCCCTAATTTACGCCTAGCTAGATGGATCTATCGATCATCCTCTAGACAACAGAAATAAAACTACAGTTAATTTGTTTCTTGATTGCAATTACAACTTCGTAAAACATGTGACACACCTCTTGCATGCTTATACCCCAAGTGCATGGGTGTCGAAGTAACAAAGTACCCAATAGGTCAGGTAGTCGAATCCATAGAGAACGAAAGTATTAGTAATGACTACACGTAAGTTATTTAGTCAGAATCAAGAGTATGATGAAATAAACTTAATCACGAGAATATGAATGCCACCAGAAAACAAGAAAGAGTAAAAATAAGGGAGATCTCAATCAATAAAAGTGAGGTACCCGCGCAATGCTCCCCTAGGATTTAACATTAAGTGCAAGATTCACAAAGCGTTTCTAAACCGAGTTAATCAAGTCGAGGAAATCCAAGAATAATCGGTCTTTACCTCCAAATCACCAACACTAGTCCCCTATGAGGTCCCGGTGGAGAAATCACTCAATCTCAACACCTCACACCACATATGACCGCAATAAACTTTAGGGATTCCTATGAGTACATCTGATTCCTAAGGATAGAAATAACCCTACTTCTAGGTGCAAGATCCCTAACCCCCTACAAGGTCCCAGGGGAGAAATCTCTCAATCTCATCATCACACCAAATATGGTTGCATAAAGCCTAGGGAATACGAAGATAGAATGTACTAATCAGAAAACGAAATTGGACACTCTACTATCTCATGACTCATCCTCTCAACCCTATTCAATCTTGAGGCTCTAGCCCTAATGAAAACCTCACTCTCACCAAGGCAAACAAATCATGCAAACCAATCAACTATAAGATCAATTAGGCAAGAAAGTAATAAGAAAGCAAGATTAAAACTCAATTAAACTCGGATTTAATAGAAAACACAAAGTAAATCAATACAAGAATAAAATCATATTGTTCATATGCTCTAGTACCTGCTAGGGTTTAGCCCTCCATGGGGCAAATTACAAAACAAATAATGCAATGTAAATCAATGAAAACCATGGAATTAAACCCCCTTGAATTTGTGATGATGGCCTTGATGCACTACAAAAATTTCACAGATTTGTAACAGTAAAATCCATTGCAAATCCGTTGCAAAGTAGAATTTGCGAAAGATTTGCAACGGATTGTGGACGTCACTATTTCTCTCATCGCAAATATTTTTGTGACGGAAATGTTATCCGTTGCACAGTTTGCAACAGATTTGCAACGGATGTTCAACAGGTCCGTTACAAACCTATTGCAACCTTGCAATAGTTTTGTAACAGATTTGCAAAAGATTCATTACCAAATCCGTTGCAATTTTCGTTCAAATTTGTAATAGATTTGTAACGGAAGTTTTAGATCTGTGACAAATTAGTTGCAAGTCCGTTGCAAATGTGCAACATATTTGCAACGGATTTTTTTAATTTGTTGCAAATTTAGTGACAAATCCTTTGCAAAACCATTTCAAAGTTGCAACGAGTTTGCAACAACCATTCCATTCCATATTCATTGCAAAGCCGTTGCAAATTTGCAACAAATCAGTTGCAAAGTCCGTTTTAAATCCCTTGCAAATCCATTACAATTGTTTTAATAGTAAATTTAATTTTCAAATATTTCAATATTTACACTGCTACATTAAATCTTGATATTTAAATTTTGTAACAAAAAAAACTGGATTTTCAAATAAAAGTTCTACCATGTTTAACAAAATATAACATCCATAGTAATAACAATAAAAGTGTGTACAAATACAAATGACAAAAAAGATCTATAAGTCGAGGTCATCATCATCATCATCATCATCCTCATCATCATCCTGCTCTTGATCCTGCTCCTGATGCTGAGAACTCTAACCTGGTCCATTAGGTAACAATCCAGATTGCATCATCATTCTCATTTGCCTCCACTCATGTCACATCTGTCTAAACATTCTCTCGTTCTATTGGATCAAATTCTGATTTTGTTGCTCCAACTCAACCATCTTCTTCTTTATGCCATCCATCTCGGACATTATCTCTAGGGGACTAGTAGCTGCTGAAGGTGGTGGTGGAGCTGATGTAGCACTACTAGAAAATGACTCTAGATACAAACTAGATGCCTATGATCCAAGACCATAAACTCTCCTTTTCTTTTCTCCACCAGAAGCCTCCAAGTATATAGCATCCATATTCGGTGGGAAAGGCTGTGAACCATCTGAGAATGGTTGTGAAACAATCTCAATAATCTTCTACATGGTGTCCTACAATGAAATTATAATGCTTATTAGAATATGTACAATATAATATGTAAGTAAAGCAAATAATATCAAATAAAGGTAGAACATTACATAAATTGCTTGTGCTCGTGAATCAACACCTTTTCCTTCTTTACTAATATGAGTCTTGCAGAAAATATCAAATGTAGTAGGTGGCTTCTAAAGTGACTTCCTTTAAAAAAAATAATAATACAGAGAACAATAAATAAATTAGTTTATATTGAAATTAAGCTTTATATATCTACATAAAACATTCAACCATTATATATGGGATTCATGTAAAAAGTTGATCACTACATTCAATAACAAACTTATATCAATATTCAATGAAAAAAAAAGCAAATGGATGGTGAATAGATAAATTCAATGACAAAGCTTATTATTTAGATCAAGAAAACAAATCTACTATTTGTTACAATTTCATCTACAAGCCTAGTAAAAAATCACAATACATAACTATTGATGTACAACATAAGAGAATTATTTTCAAATGTAATTGCTTTTGATGATCTTATAATAAATTTGATATGTTTAGCAAATCTAATAGCATACTTAACAAGTTATTTGGAGCGATACCTTAACAAGAATAAATATTAATTCAAAGTGAAGAAGATTAAATAAATTTAATATGTTTACAAAATCTATAACATGCTCAACAAACGATTTGGAACCTCCTAGATGCCTGCTCATTCCATTCCCTTCACCTCTTATCTCGCTACGCCAATTGTTAGAGGCCTGCCTAGAATTATGCTTGAATTCATCTTTATTCCAGTATTCAAGGCATTTATTCCAAACTTCATCCTCAACCCAAGCAGGCTTCTTACTAGTCTCTTCATAATACTTGTGCCACCTACCTAAATTGCGGCTATATTTGCATCGAGAGACTTTTTCCCAAACTGTTTTAATAGTTTCCTCTTCTTCTGGGGGCCCATAATATTTTTTTCTGCAAAAAAGAAGAAAGAATTTAATATAGTGAAACAAATATTGCCAATAACAAAGCCTAATATGTATAAAATCATACCTTAAATTCTCTCCAATAAAAATCATGCGTCTGCTTATCAATTTTCGACCATGTATATCCTTCTTTGTACTGTCTCTCCTTCATTTTCTCAATGATAAATTTTGAAATTGCATGACTATGCGGTACAAATCTACTAACATAAAGCAATTTAGGTCAATAAAAATTTGTACAACTTTATAATACAAAAACTTAATGTAGTTTTGTTATATATATACACTTTCTCTTTTACCTTTCTGACTGAACATAAATACGAACTCGACATGAAGTATAAGCATCACCACCCTCAGTGGAAGCAGAAATAAATAGAGGGAAGGGGAGCTACTGTAGTAACTGCAACAGGAGCTGGAATAGTTCTAGTAGGAGATACAGAGACTGTAGCAGGAGCAATAGTAGACTGTATGGAAATGGGAGCAGGAGTAGCAGTAAGAGCAACATTACTCTGGATAGCACTAGAAGAAGATGACATAGATGCCGTTGTAGGCTGAGACTGAGAGGTAGGAGCACCACGCTAACGACGAGTAGGCAAACGATTTTGCCCAGTCATATTTTATAAAAATATTTAATGCTAATAATATTGTTATAAGATCATAAGATATAAATATTTGCAATAAGAAAACCAGAATAAGTTTAAAAAGTACATTCTTCTTTCAAAAATTGTAACTTAAAAGTGAAATATTCATTTCCACATCAAATTCTATTTCAATCTGTATCGTCTACATCATTGAATGCATCTAACTCATCATCTTCCTCACTTTCTTCACCTTCTTCCTCTTCATCTTCCTCAAAATCAATACTATCAATTTCAATGAATGTACCATCAGAAGATTTGAGAGATTCTTCTTCGACTTCATTCTCAATTTCATGTATTTGTACTTCATCATCATGAAAAGCAGAAACAACTGAAATTGCATTTGATTCGGCTATCTCCATAATAGATCTAGCCTTAATTGCACAAACCATAAGCCAAACATTAGAAGATCTCATCAACAAAGGATATGGTGAATAGAAAACTTGTGTAGCTTAAGTTGCAAGAATAAATAGTTCATATTTGTTAAATGTTCTATTCTTGTGCACATCAATGAGTTTATATTGTGGGTGTATTCTTGTACCAATTCTCAATGTAGGATTGAACCATACGCATTTAAATAATACAACCTCTTTCATTGGCCAACCTTGATACTCCAGCTTGACTACCTCAATCAGGTTCCCATAATATTCCATCTCGCTAGCACTTAAATTGGATCCCTTAATGCACACTCTACTATTCATTGTGTACTTCATAGATCCTCATTTTTTGTGTGGAATTTTTAACCATTTATATAATAACCATTGTACATTTTAACCTTATGCATTGGCTTGGCAGCAAAACATTTCAACCATTCATTTGTGATACCCGAACTTGGATGGCATGCCTGTTAATGATATGTATATATACACATCATTATTAGATTATTAATACACAATAGAAATTCAATATGCATTCAATAGGATTAGTTAAGAATACTCACATAACTATCAAATCACAAGGCAAATTCTATTTCCAACAAGTGATCAATTTCATGTTCTTGAATGCTAGGTTGATTTCCTTTAAGTAATTCTTCGTACAATCTACATTAAAGGGAAAAAACTGTCATATTTAATTTATTTATTATTAACATTATTTAAAGACAAAGCATTGCCATATGTTATTGTTACTTACTTAATATAAGGTTGCACTTCTTCACAATTTAATAAGACACTTCTTCACAATTTAATAAGACATATGTCCGAGCAACATGATATTCGTTATTGTCCAAACGCCGTGTTTTTTTCAGGACCCAAATGCTTACCGAATGGTTTAAAAATTGAAAGCATTCCTGGATATTCTTGCATGTCAAAGTTAATGCCATCATCATTCCATGCCACTTTTCGATGTCTTGTGTTAATATGTGACTCAAAGTAGTGTGCACAAAATGATGATATTTCTTCAACAAGGTAGGAATTGCAAATTCATCCTTCAACTTAAGCTTTATTCTTTACGTTATTCTTTAATCTGCGTAGATACCTACAAGTTATCGTGCATAAAATTATTTACGAGTACAATATTAATCTTCTATATTAATGGGAAAACCAATAAAATTAAATTTATATCTCTCAAAAGGATACATCCATCTATATTGCACTGGTCCAGCAATCTGTGCTTCATATGCTAAGTGAACTGGGAAATGTTCCATGCAATCAAAGAAGCTTGGAGGAAATATTCTCTCTAACTTGCACAAAATAATAGGTATTTCTAATTCCAACCTCCTCATATCATTTTCTTTAACGCTCTAGCAGTGAGATCCTTAAAAAACAATGCTCAATTCTGTTAATGCTTGCCATAAATTAGGTGGAAGTAGCTCCTTGAATGCAATGGGTATCAATCTTTGCATGAAAACATGACAATCATGGCTTTTCATACCAAATAATTTTATCTTGCGTTGATCCACACATCTACCCATATTCAAAACATACCCATCTGGAAATTTAAGCTCCTTCAACCAATTGAACAATTCTTCTTTTTGTTTTTTATCCAAAGTGTAACATGCCTTTGGACACCTCTTTGTCCATTCTTCCATATGTAACTCTGGCCTACTGCAAAATTCCTTCAAATCTTCTCTAGATTTTGCATTGTCTTTCGACTTGCCAGGTACATTCATTACAATATTAAATATATTATCAAAGAAGTTCTTCTCAATGTGCATTACATCCAAATTATTCCTAATGAGGTTTGTCTTCCAATAAGGTAAATCCCAGAATATACTTCTTTTCTTTCATCCTTCTAATTTTAGAATTTATAACTTCCCCATCTAATTTTGTGACTTTTTGAAGCCCAAAGCTCTCAATTTCTTCTAGTATTTCAAATTCAGATTTGACTTGAGGTGCACATTTCTTTATTACATTTACTTTTCTAAACCACTTCTTATTCCTTCTGTAAGGATGATCTGGTGGCAAAAATTTACTATGATTATCAAACCATAATGTGTTTCCACCTTTTGTTAGGGTAAAAGCATTGGAATCTTCCATGCAGTATGGGCATGCTAATTTTCCTACTGTACTCCAACTAGACAACATTGAGTAAGCTGAAAAATCATTAATTGTCCACAACAATGCAGCTCTCATTATAAAATTTTGCTTGTTGGCTGCATCATAAGTCTCTACTCCAACCTCCCATAAATCTTTCAACTAAACTACCAAAGGTTATAGAAACACATCCAATTTGTCTTTTGGATTTGATGGACCTGGAACAATTATTGAGAGGAACATGTACTCCTCTTTCATGTACATCCAAGGTGGTAAATTGTATGGTGTGATTATCACCGGCCATGATGAGTATTGCTGACCAGATTGCCCAAATGGTTGAAACCCGTCTGCACATAAACCTAATCTAACATTCCTGCACTTCGATGCAAAAGATGGATGCATGTTATTAAAGTGCTTCCACGCAAGAGAATCTAAGCAATGCCGCATCACATCATCATTTTCCGTGTCATGTCTGGCATACCATATCATATGCTTGGCAGTGGCATTAGATGCATACAACCTCTGAAGACGAGGAGTCAAGGGGAAGTAGAACATCTTCTTGTATGCTACATTTGGTTTCTGGCTATCAGTATCAATTCTACCTTTCTTGAACATGTCATGGCCACATAATTTGCAAGTCGTCAATTCACTATCTTCACCCCAGTACAACATGCAACCCCGTTTGCAACAATCAATTTGCTCAACAAGTAACTCCAGCGCTCTAACTAATTGCTTCATTTCATAGAATCCATCAACCATAACATTATCTGTTGGGAGACATTCTTTCATCAATTGGCAAAAATTATCATATAATCTTTCAGAAAAATGATGCATTAATCGGGCAACAACAGACAACTTTGAGATTCCATTAGAATTATTAGGCCATAACTCTTGTTGTCCTGCTCTAAGCATGTCATAAGCATGTTGAATTGATGGAGTTCGGGTTGTCTTCACAGTCATCTGATTGAAGTGAAGGCCCTGCGGCATCACGAATCATTGTCTCCAGTGGACTCATATTATCAAGACCAACATCTTGACCAAACGCCTCTCCAACTACTGCATTTTCATTAAGAACATCAATAGCATCACTTTCACCATGACGGATCCAGGTTTCATAATTCTCCACAAATCTATACTTATCAATGTGTGATTTAACAGTATCCTCATCCAAAAATTTCCAATTACGACACTTCTTTTGATTGCATGGGCATCTCCTCAATTAACCATCAAGACAATTCAGGTGAGCCTTAGCAAACTCCACAAATTAATTTATTCCAACTATAAACATAGGATCAATTAATCCTCTCGTTCACCTTTGATACATCCATTGTCGGTCTAGCCTCATTTTTTGTTTCTCTAAACTAACATTCACAAAGATAACATTGGAAGAATTTATTAGTCCATAAAGAGAATTTATTCTCATAGTTTTTTTCAATCAAACATGTATACATATTCATAAAAATTTACTCAGTTCTTATGCATGATATTGAAATAAAATCTTCTAGACTTCTATACACATACAAAACAGTGTGGTAGAAATATTGGGAAAAAAAAAATCTTGAAAGTGATGCCCTATTAAGTCATGTACACAAGTTTGCATGCATATTGAAATAAAATCTTCTAGATTTCTATACACATACAAAACAGTGTGGTAGAAATATTGGGAAAAAAAATCTTGAAAGTGATGCGCTATTAAGTCATGTACACAATTTATTGTGGGAAAATGTAATAAACTATGTGGATATACAAAGCCATGGCTTAATTAAATATATTATGTTACTCTCCTACTTCTCATTGGATGGGCATGTATGTCATGGCTATTTAAAATTATAAATAATCAAGTAAACACAAAAGAAGAGCACGTAATCCAAGGCTATTTAAACTCATCTTCCACTTTAGTTTTATGCCATGCATACTTCTTAATGAAAACTTTACTCTAGTGAAACGATGTGTGTGTGTGTTTTGCATTTGGTTGACTTATTTTTAATGTCTGCATATTATGTTGGCACTACACTTGATGTTCACAATTTGTTTGATCTAATCATGTAATGAAAACAATTTCCTAATTTAATTACACAAATTGCAACAATATCATGTAATGAAAACAACTTAGTGGCAATGTTACTATTTGTTGCATATTATTTATTAAGGTACCTAATTCAAGAGAATCTAAATCTGCATGAACCAGCACAAATTTTTATCTAACTTTAAAGCAAATAATGCAGGGTAAAAACATGAAGAAGAAAAGGCATTTCAATTAGAGAGAAAAACAAAAATAATGCAAAACAACCATACAAACTAAATCTCAAAGGAAATAACATAAAGAAAATGGCATCCAAAACTATCAAATATCTAGAGTTATACAATGATAATTCATTAACACCAAGCCTTACATTTCATACCCAGCAATCTGTTCCCAAATAGATATTATGTTTCATATATTTTTTCTTTTCGTGATAACATGACCACAATTTCGGTATTGTTATTGGCCATGAGTCATGAAACAATTACATTCTTCATGATTAAACAAAAGCCTTTTTTTTTTTTCTCTTAAAAAATGGCCCAGGCCCGATTCATTTATTTTACATGAAATCCATTTTCAGCTGGACTAACCCAGGTTCTATCATTCTCTATTTTCTTTTCAATTTTTTTAATTTTTTTCTGAAAAAATTATATCAAAATTTATATTATTATGAATTTTTTATTTTGTTTGTAAACTCCCAAAAAACATACATTATGATAAAAATTAAATTACATGAATGTTACCGATTTTTCCTTTCCTTCATGTCATAGTACCCTCCACTATCATATATTTTACTTTTAATAAAATTTTTTGTTAAAGCTAATTATATATCCAATATCTAATGATATATATTATAAAAATTATAAAGTATAAAAATATAAAATTATTTTATCATTGAATTAAAACATAAATGTAACGAAAAGTAAAATTAAATTAAAACAAATGATGGTGCAATTTTATTAATTTGCAGAGGTGAAACATAAAAACTAGAAAATAGAAATTATACAACACACACAATTCTCATAAAAATCAAGCACCTGCCCCCTAGTCCAGACCACCTTTCACAAGGAATGAAAAGAAACCAACATTGGCCACTCTTCTAATTAATATTTTCCCCTTCAAAAAAAATTCTTATTTGTCACATACTTCTACCACATTAACAACATCATTAAAAATAAAAATTATTCAACTCCACAAATAAATTAATATATCAAATCAAATCACCATAATTCTAAAACAAGTCAAAAATTGAAGGCCAATTCATTAACACCAAGCCTTTCCAAAATGAAACTCCATCACCTTTAATGCTTCCTTTCCCACATAAACAACCACTCACTATTCATTTGTTTCTTAAAAATAAAAAGAAAAAATAAAGCAATCAGGTCCAATTCCAAAACACCAACACCAACTCATAATTACACACACACACATACACGCACAAAATAAAACTTATATTGCACTTCAACATTTCTATCCACAATCTAATCCAACCTTCAGAATCTAATTTTTTCAGAGTTTCTGATGTATATATAATAAATCAACTCAGAGAGATAGAGAGAGAGAGAAAAACAAAAACAAAACAATTGTGCTGTTGGGCAAACCTGAATTTTGTATTTGCTGAAAAATCCTGATCGCTCAAAAAGTAAAGATGGCAGTCCAGATAACAAAAAGACACTCTCGTGTATAATGAAATTCCCCAAAGTAGCCAATTGAAAATCAGAGAAATGAGTAACTAGATCCTACATCACAGAAATTAAAAAAGATAATGATAAATAACAAGTCAAACAACAATGAAACAAGTAGATGACTTTAAATGTTTATTAAGCCACCAGATAACTTTGACAACATGATAATATCATAAAAATAGTTAATTTATAAGCATTTGATCACAAATGCAATCTTCAAGCATGAAGAGTTTATTTCTCTGGCTATCTAAAGACAAGACTGTGGCAAATGAGAAAACAATGACAATGAATGCAGAATAATGGGAAGGATTTCATACATGCCAGAAGAATTGTAAAGCATAGGCCATGTAGAATAATCTATGCTTCAACACTAAACATGAAAAATTTTCTGGAAATAAACATAGTATTGGAAGTCAAATACCTGAACATGAAGTATGCAGAACACTATGCTGGCAATAGGCAACAAACTTTCTTCAAGCGAAAGCTAAAGGTTAGTACTGCAAAAACAATATTGAAGGATAAAGAATAAATCAAGAAGTTAAAGCTCAAATCAGGTTTAGTTATAAATTCATGGCATGTATTTTGCAATTCTTAGATGACTGATGAAATTTATAAGTTGTTTATAATAAGATGTATCCAAGTATATAGTTATAGAGCTTTGAAAAAGCTACCAAACATTTAATAGAGAAACTAAACAAAACATAATTAAAATGGGAAGAACAAAAACAAGTTGCTCTCTGACACACCCCTTGCGAGTGCCCCGCAAGTGCACAAGTTGTTGAAATAATAATACCCTAGTGAGTAGGTAGTCGAATCCACAGGGAGTAGTTATTCAAGACAAGAGAAGTTGCTACTTAGCTAGTGTGGAAGTGATAGTGGTGATGAGAAAATAATGTGTGTGCAATATAAAAAAGATAAATATGGAAGAAAGAAGAGTGCAAACAAAGAGTGAAGAGGAAACAATCAATGCGAATATGGGATACCTGGACAAGCTTCCCCTAGGACTAATGCTTCTAGTGCAGGACTAATATTATACCCTCGAATTGATGTCTAATGAATAGCTAGGAAATTGCTCGAGAATATAACAATGAATAGCTACCAATGGAATTCAAGAGCTAAACAAGAGAAGGTAGCTAGGGTGTTTGAGGTTGATGTCGTGACGGGTTTAGCGGCTCAAATGGAGTCATTAAGAAAAAATATTTATGGGGTTTATGGCTTCAAGGATAGCTGGATAGCTCTGGTCATGGCTTGTGAGACTTGTAGTGGTAGACATATCACCACCAATTGTCTTATTGTGAGTGCTTCCTCTGGTCAAGTTGAGCAAGTGGACTATGTTAGTGGAATGAATCTACCACAAGGAAATCCATATAGTGGCACATACAATCTAGGATGGAGAAACCATCCTAACTTTTCTTGGAATGAGCAAGGACAACAAAAACCAAGCCAACCTCCCAGATTTCAAGAGAAGAAGTCAAGCTTGGATGAGTTAGTGATGAAATTTGTGTAGTCCACTAAATTGAAGTTCCAACTCCAAGACAATTGCCTTGCATCCATCGAAGCCACAAAGAGAAATCAACAAGTTTCTATACAAAACTTGGAGAACCAAGTCAGCCAAATTGAAAGATCCTTATTAGAGAGACCTCAAGGAAGCCTCACAAGCAATACAGAGGTCAACCCTAGAGAACATGTCAAGGCAATCACATTGAGAAGTGGTCGTGATGTTGAAATGAGAGCTGAAAAGAGGCTAATTTCAAAAAGAGTAAAGCCCATTGTAGTTAAAGAAGAGGAAGAAAAAAGAAAAGAGATTAAGAAGCCCATGGTAAGGAAGTATCATCCAAGAATTTCTTATCCTTCTCGGCTTAAGCAAAGTGAAATTGACAATCAGATTAAGTGATTCCTAGAGCTATTCAAGCAACTCCACATCAATCCCCATTTTGTTGAGGCATTGTCTCAAATGCCCAAGTATGCCAAATTTCTAAAGGATCTCCTCACCAATAAGAAGTAACTCGGAGAAATATCCGCCACAATATTGAGTGAAGAATGCTCGATTATCCTATAGAACAAATTGCCCAGAAAGTTGAAGGATCCGAGTAACTTCACAATTCCTTGTATGATTGGAGATTCAGTAGAAGATAGTGCTTTAGCCGACTTGGATACGAGCATTAACATAATGCCTCACAAGATTTTCACAAAGCTTGGGATAGGTGAGCTGACATGGACTAAGATGATAATTCAGTTGGTTGATTGTTTGATTCGACACATGAGGGGTGTAGTGGAAGATATGCTCATTAAGGTGGATAAGTTTATCTTCCCGATCGGCTTTGTTATTCTTGATGCCGATGAAGAGGTGAAAATGCTTTTGATTTTGGGTCATCCTTTCATTGCAACATCCAAGGCCCTGATTGATATGAATGATGGACAAATGATGTTAAGAGTTGGTGAAAAGAATGTTATATTCAAGCTTCATCGGGTAATAAAGCACTCACCTTGTGAAGATGATTCTTGTTTTGTAATTGACATTGCTGATGACATTGCTTTTGAATATGTGCAGGAATTTCTAGATGAGGATCCATTGAATGTGCTGCTTGAACATGCTGCAGAATCTGTTTAAGATTTGGAGGTGCTGGAAATTATGGAGGAAGAACCATTGCTAAAATCTCCAACTGAAAAGTGGAGATTAACAAAACAAAAATCAGCATCATATTCAGTCCATTTCTAGGAAGCTTTATTAACCATTGACCAGAACTATTTTTTCAGTGAGATCTTTTCAATTTTTGAATCGTTTATACTTTCACATTGTGATGATGGTCATGGTTATAGGGAGTTGTTTCATCTTCATGAACCTCCTTGATTAGCACAGGTACGTCAAGCTTAGTGATGTTAAACAAGCATTTTTTGGGAGTTAACCCAAGTTTTGTTTGCTTTAGTTAGTTTGTGTGTTTTGAATAATTCATGATTTGAATCCGATTTTGTTGCAATTCACATGCATTTAGGTCCCTTGTCATTAGCACAAAGTTGTCTAAATTGGTTACTCTTTGTTGTGCTTTGGCATTAGAGTAGATTGAGTCAATTCGGGTTTTGAAAACACGACAATTTTGTCTTGAGGAGATACACAGGTTTTACACGCTCGTGTAGCTAGCCGTGTAGTCCTCGGGTTGCCAAGAAATTGTATTAACTTTGTAAAACTTGGAAACTACATGGGTCAGAGGAAAGATATATGGTCATGTTCTTGACCGTGTAACTCTCAGGTTATGAGAGGAAAATTTTATTTCTTCATATTTTCCCCAGTTCTTATCGGTATGATTCTTTCAATTATCCAGTGCGATTTCTTGCCCTTTTCATTCCATTCTTGCGGTGGAATGATTGCATGCGACATCTAGTTTAGTTTGGAACTTAGATCTTGAAATTTCACCAAGAAATAGCCTAGATTGAACTTAAGGTTTTAGAGAACATGGTCGCACAATGGCTTACATAGGCGTGTTTTAGTCTATGTAAACTTCATGTTCAGGAAAAAGATGACCGTTGTACAGTCTCTGCTTGATTTACACTGGAGTGTTTATTCCTATGTAAATCTTCATTTTAAAATCTGTTTGCTAGACCTTGTTTTGCACATTTCCAGTCAGAGATACAGGTCTTGTATTTGTTGGAATTGCATAACTAAAGTGGCTCTTCCATTTTGTTATTGCTCAAGTGTCGAGAGATCCTTGCAATTAGAACTTACTTGGTTGAATAGGTATAACTGATGCTTGCTAGAGATAGTAAGGATGCCAGGTAACTTTCTAATGGAATCTTCGGGATTAACCCGGTTTCTTGACACAGAGATCCTAGAACTCATTGCAATTGTGCGAGGGTAGGAGTAGAAAAAATTCACTTCATATCTTAGCATTGGATTAGACACTATAGAATCTCAGGAGAGAACTTGGTGTATTTTTGGTTTCCTTATTTCCCGTTAGCTAAGGTCCACTCTTTGTTAATTTACAATCTCATTATTTTTACCATCGCAAGTGAAATTGATCCGAGCACCATTTTCTTTAATTGAGCTTATAATCCTATCCATATAATTATCTTAAAAATTTTATTTTGTTTTAAACTACAACACTTATAATAGGCCCCACAAATGTCTACAGCCTCATTATTCATGTTTTTTTTTTCTTAAAAGTTTATATTTAAACTTTTTATTTCCTATCCACATAATTAAAATTTTAAAAATTTTTAGTTATTTTTTAAACTATAAAACTTATCATATTTAATTTTTATAATTGATTTATGATAATATTTTCTTATTGTATTATATATTTTATTATTTGATAAAAATAATTAAAAACCATTTATTATGATTTTGCCTAGGCCCCATTTTCTCTAAGTCCGACTCTGCTTTAAATGCATAAATAAGATAAAATACCCTAAATGGTCCCTTTACTTAGGTCACTCTGCTCTTTTAATCCCTCTACTCAAAAATGTTCCCAACTAGTCCATCTAATACATGGACTAGTTATGTCATTTTTTTAGCATAAAAAGACTAAGTGGACTTATTTTCAAACATAAAAAGACTAAGAGGACTCATTTTCAAGAGTAAAGGAACTAGTTGGGAGCATTTCTAAGTAGAAGAACCAAAAATCAGAGTGACCTAAGTAGAGGGTACAATTCAAGTATTATACCGCATAAATATATATGATTTGGCTTTATTTTGAAGCAATTTTAGAAATTTTGGTTTCCATGGAAAGAATTTCCTTACCATTGTTCAACATTAAAAAAATTTGACTACTATGTTAAAGGTCGAAGGTTTGATTTTCTCCTAATGCATGATTAGGATGTAAATAAGGTGTGTGTGATATCTTGTTCACGTTATAAATAAATATATCTCTTTCAATATCATTTTACTGTCACTTTGTCTAGGTAACATGTCATGAGTATTACTTGTTCATATACCACCATGGTACTTATTATTTTTGTTAATAATAAAATTATTCTCTTATGAACAGGAAATCCTCAAAACTATATATTTAATTGTTTCTGTCTTTTGGAAATATTAAACTTGAGTAGTAAAAGTTTGTCACAATACCTAAAATATGATTATCTTTATATACATGTGACAGTAATAACAAAAATGAATTTGAATTGGAATTAACCATTTAGTTAAGGATAAGATATCGAAATAAAAGTTGGTTTATTTTATAAATTTATGGCAAATATTAACTAAAAACAATGGAGTTGATTAACAATGTACAATATTTAATGTGAGTTCTGGGGGATTTTTTGCTTGAATAACAATGCAATAATGAATAATTGTAAAACACCCTTATAAAAACCATATTTACATTTATATTTTTACAAATATTTTTTTATTAATTTATATAGTTTTTAGACCAAATTTAATTAAAGATTTTTTTTAAATAATAAACTTATCAGTTTCCTCTGTATACATCCTAAGACGAAAAAATAAAAATAATTAATAATTAATAATTATGTTTATCAAATTTATATGTTTATTTATAAGGTATTTGGCTATTATGTGAAAAGTCCTCTCATTATATGTTGGATTATATGCAAATAATTTTGCTCAGTGGGGCCATTTGCAGAAAACCCTAATAAATTTTTTTTTTATTTTTTTTTATTTTTTGTGACATATGGAGAATTATGAATTTTGATGTGGTGTCACACTGTCATACATACATTTGTGTATGATATTTTACTGTGTGCATTTGTGCTTCTTGTGTGATACCCAGAAGATGGTACCCAAAGTTCTGATGGCAGCAGCTTCCACTGCTTCCTTTCACGTGGCTTCTTCATCTTGGTTGTCTCCCTCCTCCAATCCCTGCTTTCCCCAGTGCATGCTGCCCTCACTTCCCTCCTCACAGTATGGTAAGAAAGTCACTTCTTCATTTCTTTCTCTCTTTTAATTGTGTTACATCTTGTACTCATCTCTACATCCTTTCTTGTTTTTCTAAAATTATCTTCTTCCTTGAAGAATCATGAAATTTCAAAGATAAGTAGTTTGTTTGTTTGTTGAATTATTATAAGGTTATGAATTTTTTTTTTTTTTTTGCGGACAATTGGAAACCATCAATGAAAGAATAAAAACTTTGATGTAAGATAACCACGAATTAAGGAAGAAATAGCTTTCTTTATCTATGGAAATTAGCGTTGGTTTATCTTGTTTTGATCATTTGTCATTATGTACTTTATTTTATTTTTTTTTATGTCAGAGTTCTGATGTAGAGGCCCGGATCTTAGTTTGTTAGATTAATTTAATCCCAATCATAGTTTGAGGATTGTTAGCTCATCAAAAGTGTAAATTGGGCATGCATATGGCGCCTATTTATTTTATTCTTTTTTTCTATAACATTGGCTATGATATTTGATACCTGTAGACAAATTAAACTTATAAAATCTTACATTTTTTTCTTTCCCCAATTTCTGAAGTAAATGGCGCAAATTATATAAGTTTTTATACCTTCTTGTTGTCCATTGAAAAACATAGAGTTTCGATATTTTGGGCCATGTTTGGTTTGACATTTATTGATAGATGCTAAAATTATTCTGCTGCACAGACACTGTAAATTTTTAGAGCAGCATTAGGACAATGAAATTGGGAAAGAGGTATTAATTTTGATGTGCATAGCTTTTGGATAGAAATAACAGTAATTTTGAATTTTATCCAGGTTTTGGAGGTGCTTACTTTTTAAGACACCAGAAAAACCAGAGGCATGCAAGGACAGTGCCAAAAGTTAACGCTGTTGCTATCCCAGCCTCTGTGGAGGAACCGAAAGTGTATGCCTTTTTACAATTTTTAGCCCTTATTTATTCATATTTATTTTCTATAATCATTGTTCCAAATTTCATAAACATCCATGAGAAACAGAGTCGATTATGCCTCATAAAATAATGTTTACTGAAGTTCCTACTTGGGAATAATAGGTGGAAGTATCTAAGTCCAAATGTTAAGGAAATCAGGGTTTACATATTTTTAATAAGCCTGAGGCTTTTTGGCAGTTCTAATATGGTTCAGGTGGCATGCTTCTTGACAGGTTATAATTTTGTGAATAAGCTAAATGAAACTTGAAACTGCTAACATGTTTTCCTCTATGCCCCTTTCTATTTATCTGCAGATTTAACAAAATAGGAGCCTTTGACTTTATATCATATTAGTGATCTTATATCACTCCTCTCGAGACTCAGGTTAGAATTTTGAGAAGCTAAACGAAATTGGAAACTGCTAAAATTAGATTTGGCATGTTCTCCTCTATCGCCTTTTCTATTTCTCCGCATACTTAACAACAAAATATGAGCATATTACTTTGTATGATATTAGTCATCTCATATAACTTATCTAGACTCTTGTCAAGTAAACTTAAAACTTGAATTATGTAAATCTATAATGTCAAAATACACTTCACTAGATGTTCCTAGTTCACACATGGGAACTATAGAACTGCTAATTGAATGTGGTGATATCCTTGCATGCTTATAGGAAAGAAATAATTGGAACTCTGACCAAAAACCCATGTTGTTCCCTGAAACAAAAAGGTTTCTTTTGGTTGAAGGATTAAAAGCCTATTTTGAACATGGGCCAAGAGTGGTGAGTTTTTGATAGTTTGAGGGCTATGCTATCTTTTGCATCAAGAAATCTTGAAGCTAAACATTCTTATCATTTAAATGCTATTGAATGTTTTTTGGGTTTTTTTTCCTGAACGGAATGGAGCATTTTCAGTGGAGCAGACCTTTGAGTAGTGCATCTTCTTTGTGTTTCAGGTGTTATCTTCCTACCTGGGCTGATTTTGAGCTTGGAAGGGCCCATGTTTTCTGGAAAACTTCAAATGGTCTTCCCCCTACTTCTGTATGTTGGTTACTCACTTAATCTTCTCCTTGATTTTTATAGTTTTTATTTCTTGTGTATGACTTCAACCATTGGCAGGGAGAGGAATTAAAACTCTTCTATAATCCATTGGCAAATAAACTCGTGCCAAATGATGAGTTTGGTGTCGCATTTAATGGTACATGATTCATTCAAAACTTATTGTTTTGATGTATAGGCTTGATAAAATTTCCATCTGTGTTAAAGATTTCATTCATTATAGGGGGATTTAATCAGCCAATCATGTGTGGTGGTGAGCCGAGAGTAATGACTAGAAAAGGCCGAGGGAAAGCTGATCCTCCCATATATACCATAAAACTACGAGTTCCTATCCATGGTTTGTATACTTTACATAAATAGTTGGTTGAATTGCAAAAGGATGCAGCAATGGAAGATTGTTTGTCTAACTTCATATGGTTTATATAATAGCCGTAAACTTGATTTTCTCATTCACAAATGGAGTCGACTGGGATGGACCATACAAATTGCAATTTGAAGTCCCAAAGAGGTGGAGAAACAAACCAATAAGCTTTTTCAATAAGGTAAGCTAAATATAAATGCTATACACTTCTCTCAGCCCTCTTGTTTCCAAAAACTGAAGCATTTCCAACTCAAAGGTTTTCTTTATTTTTAGTTTTTGAAAACTATTGGCTCTAGATCTAAGAAGTGGATTGACTTTTCTCACTTTGATTGCCTAATTGTGAAGAACCCCATTTCTTTCCAACTTTTCACATTTTAAAGCTTCATTTTGGTCCAAAGCCTTGTGAAATGGCATAGTGATCATCATTTTTAAATAATTTTATTAAAATAATTTTGACTTTATGAATGCTTCATTTTCTGGAAATAATTCATCTTCACTTTCTCCGCTAGAAACCCTATTTCCCAAATTCATCTTGTAGAAGATGTGCTTACAGCAAATTAGATATAGTTTGCCATTAGAATGTAGATAACCATTTCTCATTATCTTTATATTTTGAAACTCTTCTCTTTTGCTTAAATGTTGACAAATGTGCTAATTATTAACTACCGTTTCTTGCCTCCAGGGTCTTACTGAAGAATTGAAGGTTGAAGGTGCCTGTGATAGAGCAATCTTTCCGGACTCAAACATAGTCATTACTAGTTGCTCGATCGGCACACTATATGCTGAGGGGGTGGGTGAATAAATATATATATATAAAAGAGCAAAGCGCAATGCTTCTTGATCTATCCTAATTAGCATTGTTTGTGTTATTTCTCTCTGCAGGGTGATCGCTGCAAGCTGGATCTTGTTGCAGGTTGTATGGATCCCGATTCACCATTGTACGATCCTCTGGCAAATGTTGACGATGGGTCTTGCCCTCTGGATTCTGATTCTGAAGAATGAGAACCTTCACGCCATTTTTTTTGTTCTATGCCTTGTTTGTAATGATGATGATGGATGATTTGTTTGGTGATTTATATGCAAGTCTAATGCTTGCAAAAGCTGATAAAAATGTCATGTATTGTAGATATTATTTTTGTACAAAACTGTAAAACTGAATTGCAGCATGTATGTATATGTCCATGATTAGCACAGATTGAATTTTTATATCCATATGAATATCATTTTTATCATTTTTGTTAAAGAATGTGATAATTCGATAAGGTTATTGTTGATGCCGAAATTTGTCCCTCATTGGGAATTGATCTTAATCATCCAGATAAATGAGATGGATAAGATGTTGATGTCAATATACAAAATTGATTTTCTTGGAGATTGGCATCCCCTAATTCATGTTTGTATTTTCATTTGTATCTCTATGTTAGTTTTTCTGCAAAAGCAGAAGCTATAAGAAAAAGCTGAAAAATAGCTTTTTACAAAGACCAGTCATGACCAGTTTTTGAAAAAAAAAAATTATTTTTTAACTTATTTTTACAGCTTCTACTTCTATAGAAAATCTAATCCAAACACAATATAAAAAGTGCTCAACTTACTTTGGAGAAGCACTTTTTTTTTTTTCAAAAGAACTTTTATAAAATTGAGAAAAAACACTATTTTGATAAGCCTATCCAAACAAGGCCTATTGCAATTTATCTCTCTTTTAGTTGACTTCAAAATTAATGTTGCTATCCCCTTTCTCCTTAATAATTATTTTTGGAAGTTGGCAAATGCTTGGTCTTCTTCCTTGGTGTCATGTTGGTCTCGTGCAAAAGAACCCTTCATAATAGAACCCTTCACAAGTGGCTACCAAGTGGTCTATTGGTAGCCGGGTCCTCAATAGAACCCTTCAGAAGTGGTGAGATTTCGAATCTTGGGTGAGGGCACATTTCTGGGAGTGTGAGTAGTGGTTGTGTACGGGTGGTCCCTGCGCCCATGTGTGCGCAGGGCCCCGCTCCCACTTGCTTCGCCGAGGCTTGTGCACGCCCTTGTCTTAGGCCGCTCATCTTGGCAAAAAAAAAAAAAAATAAAAAATAATTGATTGGGTTTCAATCAAATTAAAATATAAAAAATCTAATGTGAAAGATTTATGTCTCTACAACCCGATCGGTACTTCGAATATCCTCAGGGAAACTTGAGATTGAGTTCGTGGAGGTAAATGATGCGACATCAAATTTGGAGAATAACAAACGACCACAATTTTTGACAAAAGAAAGGACTTAAATATATATCTTTCTATTTTAGACGTTTTAGACCCTTGTATTTGTAGTAAGAGCTCAAATAAAAATTTGCATGAATTTCTCTATTTTAATCTTATAATTTGTAGGGGTGGCTTTGTCTTTCACTATTTTTAGTTCGTACTATAAATAGCTCATAGTGACAATTAGTTGAGAGGTTTTTTTTTTACCAAATTTCAATATTTGTGAAACTTGGGTGTTTTAATAGTTTGGGCTAATATTACAATCTATGTTGGTTGGTGGTCAAAATTTTAATTTCTTGTTTCTCTCTCTATACATAAAATATTTAAAATAAAAAGCGGTCACATCCTCCTCCATTCTACATTCTACCCTTTTTTATTATTTTTTATTTTTTTATTTTTTTATTTGCACCTTCATTCACGGGATGCATCCCTCTCCCACCGGTCATTCTATCGATTAAATGTTTTTTTAATCAAGATATAAGTTTTAATTTTTTTAGAAAATACGGATAAATCATTTCAACAATCATATTTTTTATGAGTAAAGCTATATAGCCGAAACACTCTTCCCGAATTCATCTCCCCAATGACGTGGAGGTCCACATGTAACCCCACCTTCTATCCTACTCACCCATATGTTGAAAGTTAAAAGAATTAGCTTTAAAACAAATAATCTTTTTCATTTCATCACCAGCTTCATTATCCCACAGCCACCATCACACCACCTTCGCCGCCTCACCTGACGCCACCAGCGCCGTCGCTGCCGACCTCACTGTCACCGGTGACCTCCGCACCACCTCACTGTCATTGCACCACAATCACCTTCTTCTTTGCGCGACCAATGCAAGCCCTTACCATCGAGAGGGTTTAGCCGTCTCGGCTTCGTCAATATCTCATAATTTGTTTGCGGTGTTCCATCGTTGTACCTACGATCTTATTCTCCGTATCCAACGCCAACTTGTTGGCCCCAATCAACACCAGATCCACGAATTTCTCCACAAGTCACCTTCGTTTATATGATCCTTCTTTAATGCCTCTTGCTCTGTGACTTGGTTTCTCTTTGATTCTCTTTAATGACCTTGTTTTTATTTTTTTGGGTTAATTGATGATCATGATCGTCCCCTTCAAATAGGCATTAGTGAATGATGGACTGTTTTCATGTTTTGGATTTGAATATCTTCAATGGTTTTTCATTTATTTTGTGTTTATTTTGCTATTTTTTATCTATTCAAACCAAAGATGGCAATTTTTAAGTTAACATTTGATTTATGTTAGACTGGTCATCCCATAATGAAGCGTAATCCCAGGAATTTAATGTAGATAGCTTTTTTCAAAGTTTACCTGAAAAGTTCTTGCCACCCCATTTTAAATTTCTAGCATAAATGACATTAATTAGAAGTGGAGTATGTAAACATCATTGGAGCTTGTGTTGTTTTGAGATAATTGTGATATGAACTTCATGCATGGCCATATGTGATTTAATTTGTTATTTTGAGATACTTGTAATACTAATTAAGTGTTTAACATTTAAGGTTTTCTTTTCTAGCCCATCATCCAAATAAAAAATATTATGGCAAAATTGAAAATTGGCTCATCTGAACAATGCATGACTGAAATAGAAACTGGGCCTTCTAATTTAGAAGTATTAAACAAAGAGAATGAAGAAATGGTAAACATGGAGGTATTAACATGTGAAAAAGTTGTTCCAACAGCAGACATGATGCTTAATTTTGAAGAAGTATACAATTTTTACATTGAGCATGCTCGACAAGAAGGTTTTAGCATTACAAAACAAAGTACAAGGTCAAGACAAGATGGAAAATTGAAATATTACACACTTACATGTGTAAGAGGTGGTAGGAGAATATCCATTGCAAAAAATGCTTTCAACCCAAGGATATCTACCAAGACGAATTGTCAAGCCAAGATTAATGTTGTAATTGGTAATGATGGACGGTGCACTATATTTAGTGTTAAGTTGGAACACAACCATGCACTAAGTCCACATAAATCTCGTTTTCCGAAATGCAATAAAAGAATGGATGGCTATGTGAAAAGAAGACTAGAATTAAATGATCAAGAAGGTATAGGCTTGAATAAAAATTTTCATTCTTTATCAGTTGAAAGTGGTGGTTATGAAAATTTAACATATATTGAAAAAGATTACAGAAATTATATTGCAAAAGCAAGGCAACTCAGACTTGGTGTTGGGGATGCTGAAGCACTTCACAATTATTTTTCTCGTATGCATCAGAGAAATTCAAATTTTTTTCACATGATTGATATAAATGACGATGGTCGTTTGAGAAATATATTTTGGACAGATGCAAGGTCCATAGCAGCATATGAGGCTTTTGGTGATGTAATATCATTTGACACAACGTACTTGACAAACAAGTACGATATGCGTTTTGCCCCTTTTGTTGGTGTAAATCATCATGGACAAACTATATTGTTTGGATGTGGTTTATTATCAAAAGACGATACGGAAACTTATATTTGGTTGTTCAAAACCTGGTTAAAATGCATGTCTGGTAAGGCTCCTAATGCAATTATTACAGATTAATGCATGGCTATTCAAGGTGCAATTAAGGCGGTTTTTCGGAATTCTCATCACCGACTTTGTCTATGGCACATAATGAAGAAAGTTCATAAAAAGCTTGGAGGGTTAACTGAGTACAAAGCAATAAAGAAGATATTGAAGAGTATCGTTTATGAGGCGATGGATATTCAAGAATTCGAAGATATTTGGTTGAAGATGATAAAGGACTACAACATAGAAAAGAATGAGTGGCTGAATTTTTTTATTTAAAATTCATCATCGATGGGCTCCTGTCTATGTCAAAGGAAGTTTTTGGGCTAGGATATCTACCACGCAAAGAAGTGAAAGCATAAATGCTTTTTTTGATGGCTATGTTGGTCCAACAACATCTTTAAAGCAATTTGTGGAGCAATATGACAATGCATTAAAAAGTAAGATTGAAAAAGAAAACAAAGCTGATTTTGCTTCTTTTAACACAAACTTTCATATGCTAACCGATTGTCATTTTGAGAAGCAATTACTGGAAGCCTACACAAATGAAAATTTTAAGTTGTTTCAAGATGAATTGAAAGGAATGCTATATTGCAATCTTGCACTTATCAATGTAGATGGGCCAGTACGCACATTTCAGGTGACAGACATTTTCATAGGAAAAGAAAGCAGACTCAGAAAACAAGTGATATTCAATGTTTATCATAATGAAGCTGAATTTGACATTAAATGCACATGCCGTTTATTTGAGTTCAGAGGAATTATTTGCAGGCATATATGCAAGGTTTTCATTGAGAAGAACATCAAAGAGCTTCCACCTCAGTATATCTTACCATGTTTGAGAAAAGATATCAAACGTAGGCATACTTATGTGATGAATTGTTATGATGATACAGAAACTTGTGAAAAAAAAATGCGATACAATAGCTTATGCTCTCATTTTTCCAAAGTTGCTAAAATTGGAGCACAATCTATTGAGAAATATTATTTTCTAATGAAATATGTGGATGAAGCAATTGAGAAAGTGATGGGTAATTCAAATTATGGGGATGGTCATCCAAAGCAACTTCTTCAACCACAGATGTTGATGGAAGAAATTCAAGAACAACACCAATCAACATCTTCAACCATAAAGTTTCTAACTCCATTAAAAGTGCGAACTAAGGGCCGACCACCATCGAAGAGAAAGAAGTAAAAAGTTGAAGAAATAATTATTAGAAATAAAAAAAATGTGCTCATGCTTTTTTTTTAGATCATTTTTTCAGCTCAATGATTATTTTTTGGTCTAATTTTTTTTCCAGAAAGTTCAATCAAAGGGAAATGCACAAACTCTAAATGACACACAAGAACTCTATACTCAAGAAAGTGTGGTATTATTATGTTCTCTAATATTTATTATGGTATTTCATATTTTTTTTAAAATATAATTGATTAACATTTTTATTCTAGGTGAATTCGAATTCTCTTCAAAATGCCATGGATATGCATGTCGATAGCTTCACTTTACAAAATCTTGTCAATGATTCTTCTTCACAGGTAACTAGAAAGGTTTAGTTATTTACTTCTTAAAATTGTCAAACATATAATTTAGAGGATTGAAAGTTGATACTATATTTGTGACAGATTATACCATCAACTTGGTAATGACTGATAGAGAACATTAGCCTTATGGCCCGTAAAACTTGTTATGATTCATGCAAGAGAAGTAAGTGTTTTAGTATTCCTTCTTGTTCATGCTTTCTCTAGTAGTATCTTATTTTACATGCTTTAAATTCCATTTCATACCTATAATAATACTTTTCTTGGGTGTTGATCTTGCAGATATTATTTTGGCTAGTGATCTTTTTTGCACTGCAGAGCATGTGGCTTAAATTTCTTCATCAATGTGTTTCTTCATCAATTTATGGCTTAAATTTCTGGTGTTGTTTGCTGTGTACTGTTCATTTAAATTTGTATGCAATGAGCTAATTTTACATTGTTGTTGTGTTATTAATGGAATTTCTAGTGTTGTTTGCTATGTACTGTTCATTTAAATTTGTATGCAGTGAGCTAATTTTACATTGTTGTCTGCTGCTTTTAGGTTGAGCAGATATCTTTTCCAAGCAGATATGTTGCTCTAAGAAAGTTAATATTATCTATTTTTGATCATTTTCAGCAGGAAAAGATGTAGAAGTTTGAAATTGATTTGCATGATTTCTGGTAGTGGCTTAGTTTGATGAAGTCTTGTTTTTGTAGTGGTTTGTTTATGTGTGTGTGTGTGTCTATATATACATACATACATACATACATACATACATACATACATACATATATACATCTGAAGGTTTTCTTATTCTTCAAATCAAGCAGCTATTCATTCACAAGGATAACAACAATTCAAGTAGCAATTCATTCATTCATTGATTTGGTCTTATTTCACCTGAAGCATGCATGGCTACAATCAGGTTTTTATAGTTGAACATGAACATTACAAATACTAAAAAATTCTCAATTTTTGCTAATCTTAGAAGGAGTTTGTTTGCATTATACAGAGGAGTTTGCAATATTTGTGTGCATTATTGTAGGTCAAAATGCTTCTGATTCAGCATCTTCACATATAGAGGAGTGTTTTTGTTTCAAATATAAAACTTCATACAAATGTCAAATGCTTAAACAGATCACCAATAACCACCTCAGACACTGCATCTTGTTTAGTTGATTAGCTTAAATGCTCTGCAATAAAACAATACATCCAATGAATTTCTTAGTAACGAACTGAAAACATTATTAGAAAACAAGTAATTGTTAAGTACTTAGAGTGGCCTAGTTTTTATTAGCAAAGAAACACCATGATAAAGAATAATTATGTTGACATTCAAAGGAGAAAATAAACAAACAATCAACGATGTAATGGGATAGCCATATTACTAACACCACATATTGAACTGGTGACTTAAGGGAATGTCTATGATTACATAGCATGTTCTCAAGTCTAAACAATGTTAAGAACATCATGCTATATATGACCAAGACTTGCTTAAGGCTGTGGTCAGAAAGCAAATACAAACTTGTTTCTGTGAGGCATTTCTTCAAACAAGGAAAAGGCACAACACATAGCCCACTAAATTAGCCATATCAATCTAAAATAGCCCTTCATTCCTTGCATACATGGCATAGTAAACAAAATCAAATCATTTAATCCAAATTAGTGGTAGACATGGACCAAAAAAAAAAAAAAAGGCAACTAAATAAAACATGTAAAAATCATTCATGACTAACAAAAAAAACATTATAGGATAAGATACAAACAACTCACTGAAATCTTAAATGCTAACAAAATCTTTCACTATTTGATTTAAATAAGGAAAAATTGCCATCTTTGGTTTGAATAGATAAAAAAATAGCAAAATAAACACAAAATAAATAAAAAACCATTGAAGATATTCAAATCCAAAACATGAAAATAGTCCATCATTCACTAATGCCTATTTGAAGGGGACAATCATGATCATCAATTAACCCAAAAACATAAAAACAAGGTCATTAAAGAGAATCAAAGAGAGACCAAGTCACAGAGCAAGAGGCATTAAAGAGGGATCATATAAACGAAGGTGACCTGTGGAGAAATTTGTGGATCTGGTGATGATTGGGGCCAACGAGTTGGTGTTGGATATGGAGAATGAGATCGTAGGTACAATGAAGGAACACCGCAAACAGATTATGAGATATTGACGAAGCCGAGACTGCTAAACCCTCTCGGTGGTAAGGGCTTGCGTTGGTAGCGCAAAGAAGAAGGTGATTGTGGTGCGGCGACAGTGAGGTCGTGCGACGACGGCGAGGTCACTGGTGACGGTGAGGTCGGCGGCAACGGCGCTGGTGGCATCAGGTGAGGCTGTGAAGGTGGTGTGCAGGTGGCTGTGGGATGATGAAGAAGCTGGTGATGAAATGAAAAAGATTATTTGTTTTAAAGCTAATTATTTTAACTTTCAGCATGTGGGTGAGTAGGATAGAATGCGGGGTTACACGTGGAGCTCCACATCATTCGGGAGATGAATTCAGGAGAGTGTTTCGACTGATATAGCTTTACATTTTTTATTATTAAATACTTAATCGTTCATTAAAATAAATCAAATTCTCAACTTCTTAAAAAAAAAAATCAAGTGCTCTAATGACTAAGTTGTCATGCTGGCGACGAGCTTCATCATTTTCACCTATACAGTCAATATAGTTTAGGTATTTTATTTTTCACCTCATTTAAAATAATTTTAAAACAAGCTGAGATACTGTGGAGTAAATTTTTTTAGTGAGTACGGACATTTAGCCTTATTCTATTTTGAGCACTAACTTTCAATTTGTATTAAATTGAGCACTTAGTTTTGATTTAGTTTCATTGGTGGGGTAATTAGGGATTGCTGATGAGAAATTGATGATCTGGTAGCTGGAAAATACACATGGACACCGGAGGCCCACGCTAGATGATTCATTGGAGTTGTACATGTCACCAACTTATACACTTGCACAAGTGGAGTTCTATGTCACCTGCTACATCAAATTCCTCCTCCATCCACTTTTCTCCTCTACCTTATTTGACTTCTTCTCCAAATATTGCCATAGCCGATCCACCGTAGTCGGTCCACCACCGTCCAGTAGAGTTTGATAACATCGACATCTGAAGTGAGGTATGAGAGTCTATATGTTGGTGTGGAGGAAAGATGAAGCCAATTTCTCTTCTTTGCTTATTGTTCTAGGTTTATGGTTTTTATAGCAATGTAATTGTTGGGATTAGTAAACTCTGCTGCTAGTATAAATTAATTACAACAAACAATTCTGGCAGCCAGCTGCTGTAAATCATTTTAGGGTTTCAAGTTATAGCTTTAACAACTATCATAAAAATTCAATTAGTGGTTGGGTTGTTGTTTAGTTTGAAGATATAATTAAAAGTATTTTGAAGTTATCTCTAAAATATTATTTGCAAATGTGATGCTTGATACAGTCCGCTGGCATTATAAATTAATTACAAGAAATAATTCTAATTTATGTCACATAATCTAAGTAAATCAAATAGTTAAACATAATGCCACAGTTGTAAATCAATTACATGAAACAACTTTAACGTACATGGGCAACATTGACAGTTTACGGCAATTATAATTCCCTACATTTCAATTTTGCAGAAATATTGATATAGCTTTAACAACTCATCCAAGTAGAGAAAATACTTTCAATTCACAAAATAAAAATACAAGCCATTCAATTAATTGTTACAATTCACTCAAATCATCCACATAGCTCAACAAAGGTACAAAGGCAAGATATCATTTGGTAGAAACTGTGTAAAGCCAAAATGAATGATTTAACTGTTTGAGATAACATAGCGTACAATAGCTTAGCATTTGTTTAAAACTGTACAAAAATTCCCAAAATGAATTATTCAACTTTTTGAGATAACATAGTTTCTGACCATTTTTTCAAGCTACAAAAATCCCATAGTTGAAGTCAATCATATGGCATCCCTTTAAAGAAACAGGAAAAAATGTCAAGACCCTCCATGACCTGGAGGAATCCACAATTTGTTTTTTTCCTTGCAGCTCCTTTCTCCCTGTCTTCCTGTGGCTTCTCTTTCATTTGAGACCTTGGTCCAGGGATTCTCAAGATTTTCTAATCCTTGTTTCATGAAATTTTTTTCTTGTCTTTCTTTATTTGTGTATGTTGCAGTTCTGTCTCTTTAGTGAGAATCTCACTTGAAGGTTTGGCATTTTTCTTCCCCCTCTTGTCATAATTTTTTTCTCTTGTACCAATCTTTTGAGTGGAAATTGGTTGTTGAGATGTCTCACATGCCTGCAAGGAGTGGAACCATAGTTAGATAACTATAGTATGATTCTAAATGGCTTGGTAATGCTAAATAAATTTGACCTATGATGAAGACTCTATTTGGTTATGTCGAGGTGCCTCATCAACTTCAATTCTAGCAATGCAATCAATCTAAATGCATCCAGGTTCAATTTACTTGTAAGCAGAGCAAATGGCTACAACTGGTTACTTCTACAAAAAAAAAAACAAAACAATTGCACCTGTGTTGTGTCCTTTCTTTGGGCATGCTCAGTTGCTTCATATACGTCATTTATTTGAACTCCACTTATTACATCAACCTGGCTTCGTGAAAAAAGAAATAGTAACTTACTTGTAAGTATGATAGAAAAATAATTAACAGTATCTGCAGCTGTGATGTAGGCTCTCTCTGAAGATGATCATCTGTTTCACGTGCTTCATTTACTTGGGCTCTCATCATGTCAACCTTTAATTAATCAAGGGTAGCTGATTAGTTTAGTGTCACTCTAAACAATAAAAAATAATATAACCATATCCATACATACAGATACTTAATGGTAATGATCTTTTAAGACCTGAGGGTCAATTATTAGCATTGGGTCATTCACAATAACATGTGCAATCAGGACATGAACACATGTTTATGCTAATTAAAATATATGAGACACATGTCACTCAGATCATTGTTATTTGATGTCCCACAAGTGTTGTCAGGTACACCCTGTAATATGTGCAGGTCAAGCATAACTTAATTTATATATATATAGAAGCTTTTTCTAGGTAAGGACAATGTACCTATGACCCATGAAACCTTTTATTGTGGCCTTTCATGCCATAGATGCTGCAGGTGATGTTGAAGCCTTTCCTACTGATCTTGCCTTTGTTGTAACCTAACTCTTCACTTTCATCCTTTCTCCGAAGCATTGTTTTCCTCCCTCTTCTCTGTTGAGTAGGATCAGGTGGGCTCATTAGACAATCTTGACTCCTAGGCCAACAATCCTTGCCTTGTGTAGGGTTTATGATATGCTTGTAGTTTGCCAAAAATTTGCTGACCATATAACATTCATCTAGGCGGTTCTCAAGCATATCATGGTTATAATACACTACTGAAACACCATGAATACAGGGTATTCCTGTCAACTGCTATCTTCTACAAATGCATGTTTTTTGAGTGAAATTGACCACAAACTAGCCATTAGGGCCTGCTACTTGGATAAAATTTTAGGTCAGGGGGCCTATACTGATGGCCCTTGACCATGTTCTTCTATATAAGAAGCTTATTGTCTTTGCCTTCTCCAATTTTTTTAAATTTTTGGGGCAATACATTTTTTCATATTTTTTCATAGCATCCCTTTTCCTTTGCACCCTATCATTAGCTTAGTCCTAACGATTTCACTCATTGTGATGATCCCTTTAATTCTTGCATCTAGTATTATACTATTAAAACATTCACATAAGTTGTTCAATAACATATCACATCTAAATTGGTTCTAAAGTGTGACCTTGACCAGTGCCGAGAATCTATCTTCTTCAAGTACTCACATGCTTCTAGAGACAAGGTGTCACGCCTTGACCCGCGGGCCCATAGGACGTGACAACCGCCGCAACAATCCCGAGGAGGGATACTCCGCCACTCAACCCTCAAGACTGCGAGAGGCTGACCAATAAACCTGGATTCGATAATATTCAACACAAATGCAGAGTTTCAAAAACAATAACACCCAGTGGAAGTAATAACAACAATAATGATAACAACAATGAGAATAGGAACAAGAAGTTCACAAACAAGCAGGAAGGCAACACTAGCAATAGTAGCACAAGCTGATACATAAAAGTTTAAGAGTTATTTAAATACAACACCATGCAACAAAGTTCTCAATATACTAGTGGATCCAAGACTCATGTAACATATGCATGATTGAAAATAACATACATGAAGAGAAAGAGATACAAAGAAGACAATAGAGTAGCAAATGCTCAGCACGCAGCCGCACCACCTCACCTACTACTTGCAATAAAACTGGAAAGAAAAAAGAGGGGATGAGTAACCACAGTTACTCAGTGAGGGGAGGTTAGCACAATTCTAATAGAAATATACCGCAACAATAATAGTAAATCACCAAAATAAATACTTTACCAAGAGTAATGATAGTTTAGAACATTAGCATAATAGGAACCTTTAAGAACTGGTTTAACATAATATGATACCCAGAAAGTATTTTTCTCTCAACTAGGGTTTACAACCCCAAAACCACAAAACAACAAATCAAAAGGTATGTAAATCAAAATAGTTTCATTTATAAGTATAACCAAGTAAATAACGTGAGTTTCGAAATAATTAAACACAATACTCATGCCAGATTGAATCTATGGGAAACTGCCCTACTAAGAGTGATAGCTGGGCTTCACTCCCTCACCATAAATTCAATAAGACACTCCAAAAGAACACAAAGGAAGTAAATCTCAAATCCAGAAAATCAAACATAAGGCAACACCCATCACTCACCCAGCATAAGGTGGTCTAGAAACATCCCTAAACCTTCACCGCGACCACGGCTAGGTTCAGGGCCGTCAAAGTACTCATGCCCTTGACGTTGACCTTGTGAGATCGAAAATACGCATCTGGCATCATATCCATGAAGAAGACACCAGAAGATATATCGAAGCACAAATATCATATTTGTTTCATGGGTTCTTCCATTCCTAATAAAGGCAAGCCCCTATTATTAATTCCCGCAGACAGTGTTTTGGGAACCTCCTATTAAGGGCAAAAGTACAAATAAAAAGGCAATGAAAAAATAATACATTTATTGCCAAAACATGATGATCCATTACATATGAATATTGTCATATATATATAAGCATACATATTTTATTTATTTATTGTTATTATTATTATTTTGTTTTTTATGACGCCGTCGTCCGCCTTGGAGAACATGCTTCGTCGCTATTTCATCAGCCACCTCAAATACAGGCCTCATTGACACTTTGAGATTTTGTGTCACTTTTAGTTTATATTGACTATCTCGAGACGAGTATTTCGCCACCATTCCGAGATTCGTGTCAGTTTTTATATTTTTGTTAGCCCCCTCAAGATGCGTGCTCCAATGTTGCATTGCCTCATTGCTGCCTTAAGAGGCACATCCTATTTTGTCTTGGAATCTATATTTTTTTTTTTTTAGAAATTGCCGCTGCCTCGAGATGAGCTTTCTTCCCATTGCTTCGGAAATGAGTAGTTTTTCTTATTGCTTTGGAATGGATATTTCTTTTTTATCATTGACTCTGCACAAGAGTGTTCACTTATCTTATCTTAAAATGAGAAAACCGGCATGAAGTATTTCTCTGATGAATTCATCGTAGCACCAAAATTCCCCATGCATGCCTATCCACTCAACAGCTTGTGAGCATTTAACTTGTCACTGTGGCCAAAATCCTCTGTGCATAACTCTCAATAAAATATTGATTTTAATGATTAACACCAGTATTACAGGAGATGTCGTTTTCATGACAATAACGTCATTTTTCCACTATCACCCTTGATCCATGATAACAAACTCCATCCAAAGGTGTCACACGTCAACTAATGCCATTATCTCTAATTTCATCATCCCGTTGCTTTTTTTTGGGCATTAACATGCATTTCATTTTATTACATTGACGGGGACTCGTTCTTTTGAATTATTATTATTATTATTATTATTATTATTATGCATGTATGCATACCTCTCATTCATCATTTTTATATTTTTATGCACATAGGCATGCCCCGCGAACATGTGAGCATGCATAATTCTTTCTCTCATTATTTTATTATATTATTTTATTTTTTTTTAAATATCATGCACATATGCATGCATGATTGCATGCTTTTTCTCATTTTTATTTTATTATTTTTCTTTTCTTTTTTGTTAAATCATATGCGTGTGCATGCTTTTTTTTTTCCTTTTTTTATTTTTTATTTTAATCATGCAGTATGCATGTTTCTCATTTTTCTCTCATTTTCTTTTTTTTAAACACTCAAAATTTTATTTGCTGCTTCAGAAACACACAGCCCATTATTTTCCAAACACTAACCCCATAATAATTAAAGTGAGGATATTCTCTTTAATTGTCCACACTCTTGTAAAGCTGATGATATCCTCCAAGTAATGAAAAGATCAAGAGTGCAGGAACAGTGAACAAACTTCAGACTTTAACCCTTTAAAATGTGCAGATTATATCCATATCAACCTTTCTCTTTAGGAAAACCTTGAGGATCAATAGTGCCTGCTTCAAGATGATGGCAATCCTATTGTTGGCACAACCACTATAATATGGCAATGAGCTTTGGTTTATCTGGCAAACTTCTCTTTTATTATTATTATTATTATTGTATTATTATTATTATTATTTTTTGCTTGAAAGATTGATTTGTTTATTTTGCTTTGAGAATGGTGAAATATGATTGGTTTAATACAAAGCTGCCCCAAGGTTCTATTAGCTCAATCTGGCAAAACTAAGAGCCATTGATAGACTCATCAATACAGCCAGGGGCGGAACCAAGGGGGGCTAGCAGGGGCTTCAGCCCCCCTACCAGCTCAGGTGAAGTTGCTTTCTGGCACCGATGAAGTTAGGTTATATATATATATATATTAACGGTAGATAATATTTTATTTGTGCTTAGTTATTGTGTAATGTTAAGGTGCCTTAGTTTAGTGGTTGATGGGAAATAGATTGTTAGAGCTCACCTTGGTTCAAATCCCATAGGCTACAATCTTGGGTCTTTTTTATACTTTTACTAATTAAAAGTAAGTTTTTTTAATTTTTTAAAAAGTTTCTGAAATTTTAAATTTAAAATAATTTAAGGAAAAAATTAAGTTGATAATGGGTTGTAATGTTAAGTTTTTTATACTTTTATTAATTAAAACAAGTTTTCTTATTTTAAAAAATTGCTGAAATTTTAAATTTTAAAAAATTTAAGGAAAATATTAATTTGATAATGAGGCATTGAAATTTGAAACTTTCAATAAAAATTTATGAATTATATTAATAAAATTTATAAAAATAATTTAATAATTTAAAAAATTAAGTTGATAATGGGTTGTAGTGTTAAGTTTCAATACTTTTACTAATTAACAAGTTTTCTTATTTTCAAAAAGTTGCCGAAATTTTAAAGTTTGTAAAAATTTAAGAAAAAAATTAATTTGATAATGTGGCATTTAAATTTTTAATAAAAGTTTATGAATAATATTAATAAAATTTATAAAAACAAATTAATAATTAAAAAAATTAAGTTGATAATGTGGCATAGCAAATATAAATTAGTTGTTATAGTATAATAATATATATGTTAGAGTGAATGAATGATTGTTTAGTTGTCTAGTTGAACATAGTTGTCTTTTTTTAGTCAGATATATCATGACAACGATAGTAGTTTAAATTATAGTTAATGTTCTTTTTTTTATTATATGTATATTCAGTTATATTATTGACCTATTTTTACTGTAGATAATTATTTTATTTGATATTTTTTTACACTTTGACTTTACCCCCTCCCCCCCACCGGTAAGTTATGTTACCGTCACTGAGTACAACATATATATATGAATTATATTTGAACTAATAACTGAAAGTATAAGAAGAATTATACAATCTGAGGCTCCATGCTTCCATACTTATCTCCATTTTATGCCCTGGATTTGCTTTCCTGCGTCTTTGACTTTCTATATTGCCCACACAACAATAAATAACTGGTCTTTTGTGATCGTAAATGAGCTGCTTGCCTTACCTTCATATTGCGAGGTTTTAGATCATCTTGAACTTCATTTTTTTAATTCAAGTTGGCTAATACCCTCCTACTCTTGAGATGTTAGAAATCAATAAGATCATCAGCTTGTGCATATAATATTTGTGCCTTCGCCTTAATCTTCTCTGTTTCTCCAAACTGATTTTTCTGCAAGCATTTTTGCAAAACTCTGAAGGTATGAATGTAACCAAATCTTCCGAACATTATCTCCAGTGTTGCATAACAGTCTAACACAGTGTACAATCCTATCAAGAGGATCATTGTTAATAGGATGGGGCATATAAGAAGACTGTCATAGTTGCAACATAACAACCATGATTAGCAAGGCATCAGTGCAGGCCTTGTTGGCTTTCACCTTTGAAGGTTGGACCTCTTCCAATCTTGGAACCAGTTTGGTGAGAGTACGAATAACAACTGCACCCAAGAAGAAATCTCTTGCAAGAATTAATGATCTTAAATTGCCAGGTGAAATCAGGGTGCCTTTATAATTTCCCTTAAGAATTTATTTATTTAATTATTTTTTTAGTTTTTATATATATTTTTATATTTCTGTATATATATATTTGTTGAGGGGATAAATCAGGCGCAAATAGTTCACGCTTTCACATTTCAGTGTATCTTTAAACAAATATTGACATGCCAATTTCAATTATACAGAGAAAAAGCTTTCCGCTTGGCTCTATTGGTACTACTCCTTGCAAGCTATGTTAATGGTATAAACGTACATAACCTCCAAACACAAGCAAGGTTCTCCCAATCCTTCTTGCAGAGGACAAGTAATATAGCTGCGGCATTCTCCTTCCTGTGTGGCTACCCGGTCCTTGTCAAAAGCGGGATAATGCAAGCTTTAGCAAAAGCCACCTTACTTTCTCGGTGACTCACAAGAACTGATAATATAGTGAGCACCTCATCTACCATGCAATAGCTAGAAGAATCTTTAAGCATCTTCAGCAAAGGGGTCAAACGCCCACTTGGATGGCACGGGCTTTGTTCCCCTAGTAAACGCACAAGGCTGTTGCAGTGTTTTTTTTTTTCTCTTGAGCTACCGAAATTCAGCAACTCCACCAATGCTTCTATAGCACCTGGTATGCTTCCAATGGCTATCTTGTTTTCATCAATCATAGATAAGCTAAAACAAGGGCTACTGCAGCATTCTCTCTTGCCTCCATTGCTACCAGTTTGAAGAACTTGAATAATTGGGCCAATGGCTCCTGCAAACATTATTATTTCCTTGCCATTATCATATATAGAAAAAATCGAGGATTGACGTTACTGCATGTTCTTGGATCTTCGGATCACTGTTTGAGAGGAGATTAACAAAATTTGAAATAGCTCCAGCTACTGCAATAAGAATTTGGTTGTCTAAATTTTTTTTTGCCAGTGATCTTATATCAACAACAGCTGACCTCTTCTCCTCATTTGAACTACTTGAGAGCTTATGGACCAAAGCATCAATGGCAGTTCGATAATCACAAACTTCCATAAAGTTTATGATCCATTGCATTCTCTTAGCTTCCCACTTATCTAATCTTCTGCATTCCACAGCCATTCCCATCTAGGATCCACCATAGCTTCATCATCACTAGACTTGACAGACTTTGATTTTAGGCTTGCATGTTCATCTATTGCTTTGGCAAGGAGAGTGTGAGCATAATCTTAATCTTCAGATACATCAAACAAGGGGCCAACACCAAGTGCATATGACAATGAGTCATTAAGTTCACCAAGGTAGTAGAAGACCTTTGAAACGACTAAAGCAGCTAGTTGCCTCTGATCAAACTCCTCATCTTCGTAAAAACTTTCAATGGTAGGCACACTGGTAGAGATCTCAGGCCAGAAGAGATGCACGAGAGAATTAAGCTGGTGAAGGGCGTGGAGCTAGAGCGCAGGGTGCTATTCCCCAAGCTTGGCCAGTAAGCCCTTTCTTATGCTTCTTCTTCTTAATTTGGCTTCAGTAACAACCCTTTCCCATGCTTCAGCGGTCACTTTCTCAACTGCAGCTCTTTTCGTTCTAATCCTTGCTTCTGGTGCAGCCCGCTCTCTAACTTTTGTAGCAGCCTTGTCAGTTTTTTTTTTTTGTCTCGCCTCAGCTGCAGCCCTTTCACGTGCTTCATTTACCGTTCTCTGAACTACAACTCACTCTGCACGCTAACAAGCTTCAGCATCGGCCTTCTCAAGCAGTAGCAACAATAACGACAAAGCAACAACAATAACAATGACAAAACAGCAGTAAACGGATAGCGAGCAGCAACGAGTAACTTTAGTATTTTCTCGTACGACAGCAGTGGCGGTGACAGGAGATAAGTTGGCTTTGGTTTTGGCTTCATCCTCATCTTCGGCTTCAACTTCACTAGGGCAGCAGCATTGATAAACAGCAGCGGCATCGGGCAACGGCAGCAATAATAACGACAGCGTCAGTAGCAACATCGGGTAACAACAGTGGATTTTTTTTTTTTTTTTTTTTTTTTTGTAGACATATATGTAAACATGGAGAAGAAAGATGTCAAAACCTTTTCTTCTTGCCCTTTTCTTTTTTTTTATCTCTAAATGCGTTTTTTTCTCTTTTTTTTTTTCCTTCTCTTCCTCCCTTCTTTTCCTTTTCTTCTTTCCTTCTTTTGAAGACCTGTCCGTTCTTATCCTCAAAATCCATACCGTCTCCCGGAGAATCACAACCTCATAACCTCTCCGGAGGATAAAATCAAATTTTAAATTTTAAATTTTCAAAAATCAAACTTGAAATTTAATTTTTTTTTTAAATTTAAAATCTAATTTGCTCGGGATATATACTTAGGCGCCTCGAGACTTGCACTTTCTCAGGTTGCCTCGAGATTTGCACTTTCTCAGGCTATATGAAATTTAAGATCGCCTCGGGATGTGTATTCGGGCTATCCTAAGATTTAAGATTGCCTTGAGATATGTGTTCTCAAGGGCAATCTTATAATTTGCATTTTGCCTCAAGATGTGTGTTCTCGGGGACAATTTTGTAATTTGCCATTTCGCCGGATAATTTTGTAATTTGCCATTTTGTCTCGATATATATTCTCAGGGGTAATTTTGTAATTGGTCATTTCACCTCGAGATATGTTCTCAGGGGCAATTTTGATATTTGAATATTTTCGATCGCCTTGAAATCGGTGCATCCAAAGATTTGAATATTTTTAGATCGTCTTGAGATCAGTGCTCTCGGCTGATCTTGGGATTTAGATCGCCTCGAGATCTATGCTCTTAGCTAATCTTGAGATTTATGTATTTAGATCGCCTTGAGATCTGTGCTCTCGACTGATCTTGAGATTTGAATATTTTAGATTGCCTCGACATTTGTGCTCTAAGCTGATCTTGTGATTTAAATATTTTAGATCACCTCGAGATATGTGCTCTCGGCCAATATTTAGAGTTTAATTAATTTTTTTTAAATTATCTCAAAAATGTCTTCTGGACTTATCTTGAATATATTCAAACGTTGTCATAATTCGATTAGGATCTAGCTATATGTGATTTTAAAATTTTATTCAATTTGAATTAGAACATGCAATTTTTTATATAAACAGACCCATCGGTTCACATTTTGGTGGCAACAACTATTCGATGAATATCTAGTCAGGACTCTACACTCCCACCTGAACTGGCCCTCGTAGTAATCACCCGGTCAACCACACCACCTCAACAGGCTGGCCGTGGGGACCGCCTACTACAGTAGGATATCACCATACAACTCAACAATAAGCACAACTCCCCACACGGAGTACAATAGCCAACAATATCCATCAATTAACAATACCTCATCCATTTCCACGAGGAAATGATAAAATCACAACATAGCTCATGCTTTTTAACACAAAACGATTTATAAGTCCTAGTACAAGAAACATCATGGAAATCCTTCCATTTTGATAACCCAAAAAGAGTTTAATCTCAAATTACTCAAGATCAAAGAATTCCATGACAAAAACCAAAGCTCCACAAAACAAAGATTTCACAAACTCCTTAAAAAACATCAATCACAAACCAACATTTTCATTCAACACCAAATAAGAAATTCAAGATCTTTAACAATAATTACTATTATTCTAAAGTTACCAAACAAGTATTAAGCAACAAAGATTTAGATAAGCCATAAACTCATTTCCAAAGCAACCAACAACTCAAAATCAATCATGAATCCAACAAAAGCTCATTAAGAAAAATAGAGCATATATGTATCATATAAATAATGGTAATCTTCTATTATTGTCATGCTTAATAATCCCACTCACAGAATTGACGATTTGCCTTCTTCGCAAGCTAATCCTCGGCTACTTCTTTGTCTCGAGCCAATACTTCTTCTCCTTGCCAAAGCACAACAAACAATAAAGATTAGCACAAGCTACACAAAGAAACCCTAGGTTCCCTAACAACAACCCTAACTAGCTCTAGGGTATCTCAACTAACCCTAGAAACTACCAAGGAAGGTCTTAAGCTTCTTCCTAACCCAAGGAAACCAAGGAAACAAGGAGAACTCGCTGGTGCTACAGTAACTCTAAGACCTAGGAAGTAGAAGATCCCAAAATTCTCTAGATTGAAGACAAACAAACCAAGGCAAACACTCCTCATCAAGATTCACCAACAAAGAGGAAGAAAAGGATAACAATCAAGCTCTCACTTGAATTCACAACAAAACCCTAGCTATACTCATCCAAAGAACAAGGAAGAACAAGCAAAGAAGAGGGCTTACCTTGAGTCAAGAGATGATCACTCTTTAGGATGCAAGAATAAGCCCACAAATCTCTCCAAAATCAGCCCTTAAACCCTAAGAATGGCGGAGGAAGAGAGGAGGAGAGAATGGGAAGATTTTGAGGGAAGATAGGTGAAAAGACAAGCTCAAAAGAGGTTTTAAATAAACGAACGCATGATATTTCGGGTGGAAACACAGTCTGAACACGACCATGTTCTTCCTGCTGATTTTTCCAGATGATTTTGGCATCATGCAGAACATGGGCATGTCAGAGATGACACGGCATTGTAGCAGGATTACTGCAGCAAAGATGTTGTAGCAAAAATACTGTAGCACTGACCTGAAAAAAGAACACAGTCGGAGTGCTCTTGACACGGGCGTGTCAGACCTGACATGGCACACAACACACCCGCGTCCTTGCCACTACAAATCTCAGGAAAATCTCCTAAGAAAATCATCGGCACCAACACGGGTTAAGCACGACCGTGCTCACCCTAAAAACCACTTTTTAACCGAAAAAGCATCGCCAAACACTCAGCAAGATGCCCCTAACCAATGAAAATTGAGAAAACGACTAAAACAACTAAGATAACAAACTAACAACCAAGGGAAAAGATCAAATTACCACACATGGCATTTAGGGCATCTAGTTCTTTCACAAATGCAGGAATGTAAGAAGCCCTAGCACATCTCCAAAGTTGGTCTTTTAGAGTCTTACCACTTTTTTTTTTATAAAATTAGTATGTATGTGCCAAACACAGAATCCGTGTTCTGAACAAAATAAAAAATCATGAATATAAAACAAGTAAACAGAATAATAAGTTAGCAATACAGATTTAGGTTATGATATTAAGTAAATGACACTTAACTATGCATACCTTTTTTTACTGTCACTCATGAAAGCCCAATGATAACTATTGTTGATTCCTAAATCATCAGCTAACAATACCAAGAACTAGAACCAGTTGTCATGATTTTCTTTATCTACCCTGGACCATACTATGGGATAGATGCAATCGTTTGCAACTACTCCCACAACTGTAAGGTGATGACGCCCAAACAAGCCCTTAAGGAAACACTTGTCTAGTGATATTATTAGCCTGCAACCTACCAGAAACCCTACCTTCAATGCCTGTAAACATACATACATACACTAAAATTTTCCCTTAATGCATTTGAACATGACAGTTGAACTTGGATGTGCTCACAGGAGCTTAAGCCTATAATCAAATAGTCTGGAGACCTATTCATGCTCATCACCATCATGCAAACTTGAAAAAAAATGATAAAAGGATTAGGAAAAAATGATTTATAAACTAATGACTCAAGCATTAATATAAACTATATAATTTACCTTTTTGCAATACTCTTGGCGCTCCAAGCTTTGAGTCTACTAATGTCAACTTCTTAGTTGGCCTAATTGCCTGAATTATGCCACTAATTGACCAAGATGGATCTGCTCTGAATTGTTCTAGATAGTGGATGGAAATCCATTTTACATTCACATGCCTTATATTGTGGTCCCTCGAACACTCATGTTTCAAAATTCCTAACTTTGTGTTCTTGTTTTTGACCATTAGAGAAACCCACAAATAGCATGGGCAACCCTTTTTGCAGATCATCTTACATTTCTAGCTGTTGCTTGGCCTAAACTTCATGACACCTCTATTTTTTATGCCATAGTTTCTAATAGCCTCTAAATTGTTTGAAGCTTATAAACTTCATTCCTGATAAGTGTCTAAATGTACTTATTTTAGTATATATATATATATATTTCATACACTTAGCATGTATTTTTATAGGAATGGATGCCCGTTTTGTACTTAATCGAGTATTATTTGCTTTGTACGGCATGGAGGAGCCACAGAGAACACGAGGACATGATTAGGGTGAAAAAAGAAGAAAACCAGGTGTCCTAGCACTGCAGCATATGTACTGTAACTGGGGTACTATAGCAGATTTACTGTAGCATAGGTACCGTAGTAGATTTACTGTAGCAATCACTATAGCACATGTGGAATTTTCGGGGCAGAAAGTTGGTTCGAGTCATATGGCCTTAACAGTGGTCGTCATTGAGGCCGTCTGCCCCATCCAGGGAAGTTAGCTTATTTCATACTACCTCAGTGATGCCCATCATTGACCCCGGTATGCCTCATGTTTTGAAGGTTTTAAGCTCCTTTTCCTTCTTATACGGCCCCCATACGGCCCGTATACTTGGGGGGTATAAAAACAAACTTCTATGGCTTGTTTTGGGGACCTTTGGCCAGTACTTGAAAAGGAGAAGAAGGAGAACAAAGACATCTTGAAGAGACAACATTCTTGGGCTAGAAGAGGAGGCAAGGGCTTGATCTTCAAGGGAAGAGCATTATCATCACCAAGGAGGAAGGATCTTGGATTGGGAAGCAACCTTCGGCTAGGGGAAGCATCATTCGGCACTTCTTGCACTAGGGAAGCGTCTCCCTCATCATTTCACCTAGGGAGTGTCATCTATGAACTTTTTTCTTGTTTTTCTTTACTTTGTTGTTCTTGTTTGTATGATGGCACACTAGACCCCCAAGGCCACCGGATGTTGGTGAACCTTGGAGGGCTCATCATGTATTTTGGATGACTTTTATTTAATTGCAAATGCTTAGTTTGATTTATGATTTAGTTCATTGTGTTTTATGCCTACAACTACTCAATGGAGAGATCCGTAGTTCTTTCTTGAGTTATACACGTAGATGTGACCTACTTGCGTGTATTAGATCATTAATGAACTAAAAAGGGTTGCTTTTATCGGCATGCCGAGAAATTGGATGTTAGTAGCCCTCCGACATATAAGAATAGACTAAGGTTTAGTGTATCCTTATTTTGGGATCTCCTTGTACTTAATGCAATCATAGGGATGTTGGTTAGGAAGAAATTCCAACCAGCACTCGTATGGGATTAGGGTTTAATCACCGAGAAATTGGGGTTGATCTAATCTTGAGATTCTTCGGTCTGAACCAGCCTTGCTATCTTTTGTCATTCATCCTTGTATCATGATGACCGCTCAAGGGGATCCACATTCATTGGCATGTACACTTTACTGTAGCTCTTGCAATCATCTTGCTTGTTCTTAAATTTGCATAACCATATTTTGTTTATTATCTTGCATCCATTAGAGTAGTTCTCCACGCTTAAGATGCTAGGTTAGATAGTAGGCGATGAAGGAGTAATAGTAGATCCTTAGCCCCGAGGAATACCATTCTCATGTCTTTACACGAGGTATTACTTGGTGACCCTGTACACTTGCGGGTAGCACAACCAATTCCAATCTTAAAATGTGGATCTTTCATGTCAATTTCCTCTCTAAATTCTGCATAATTAGGCCTAAGTGGACCAACCATCTCACCATCAGTTGAAGAGCAAGACTGCAGTTCTTCAGATGTAGCATACTCACTTTCAATTTCATCCTCACAATGTTCTGTAGGTCTACCATCTATAGCTTCTACATTTATCCCTTCCTTATGTCTACCAACATTAGCCTCATCAGGTTCATCCCCTTCACTGTTGAAATTGTATTTTGAATCAGACAAACCACTATCTTCATTTTCTTCATCAGGTGCATCAAGATTGGCCTTATTGGGGTTCTATACAACCACCATCATCACCCTCTAATCCACAAGATATTTGTCTTTCTAGGTTCTGTATATCCTCTTCTTCTATGGCATCATTAGCATTTAGTCCACCATCTGTCCTACTATATTGTCCTGTATTTGTCCTCCTAATTCATCACCACTATCTAAATTAATGTTAAATCCAGCTCTAATTACCCTTTCATCTGCAGTTTTCCACTCCTACCAAATTTCATGCTTGGTTCAACCACTCCAATCACCTTGGCAAAAAAATGTTCACCTCTCTACAAAAGTTTATACTTCAGGCCATTGTCAAAACATCTCCATCAGTTTTAATCTCTTTCATACCCATTGAATCACTCATAAGATCTAGCCAGGAGAAAGAACAGCTTCCCACCTCTAAATTTAACTCCTTTCCCATGCTTACAAGCTCTAACAGAGACATCTTATTAGGGTAGCAGTAGTCAACAAACCCAACTAGTTTATGGTCAGCCCATCTTTTCACATCACCTATTGTGTAGTGGATCACTATAGTAAAGTATTCTGAATTGGGTTATGAGATTTAAAAGCTTAAGGATTAGAGACTATACAACTAGACAACAACAACACTATAGCCCTATAAATCCCAAAGCTACACAGACAACCATACAGATAATCCTATATAATGAAATTTTGCCAAATTTAACTATACACAAACACTATCTAATTAACAACAACCATACAGCTAATCCCAACACATATATATCTTAATTTGCCAAATTTAACATTAGATAAGAGAAAAAAGACATACAAGATATACATAACACCATATAATGAAATTTGGTCAAATTTAACTATATACTAGGGCAAGGTTCCTCTCCTCTATTCCGTGGGAGATGGTGGCCCAATACCCCAATGCAAGAGAATTGCTCACGATATCGATGACACAGTCTTCTCTGTGGTCTAAAGCACAACAGGTGACCAACACTTAAAGTAGGGTTTCCTTGTTGAGAGAGAAAGAGGGAAAAGAAAGGGGTGATAAGGAGTTGCTTATGTGTGCATCCTACGTGGAAATAGGGATGGCAACGGGTCGGGTCGGGTGCGGGTTTTACCATACCCGTACCCGTACCCGCTACCCAGCCCCCATACCCGAACCCGAACCCGAACCCGAACCCGAACCCGACGGGTTTTTAAAACCTTAACCCATACCCACACCCGACTGGTAATCGGGTACCCGCGGGTATACCCGCCCCGCCATAACCCTATTTACAAATATTTAAAATAAAATTTGCATATTAAGTCATTTGTGAGTTGACCAAGAATGAAATTGAAATTAGACATTAAAAAAAATAGACATTCAAAATCACAAAAAAATAGAACAAGAATGAAATTCATACATGTCTTCATGATCCTAATGTCGCACCCTAAATCATAGAACATTCATAATAGGAAATGAAAATAGACATTCAAAGTCACAAAAAAATAGAACAAGAATGAAATTCATACATGTCTTCATGGTCTCAATGTCACACCCTAAATCATTGAACATTCATAATAGGAAATAAAAATAGTCATGCAAACTTCAAAGTCACAAGAAACTTCAAAATCACAAGAAAATAGACATTCAAAGTAAATAGACATTCAAAGTCACAAAATTGATGTTAAAGTAGGAATTGAAAATTTCAATCCAAAAGCATAGTTTTTTTTTGTTTAGATGACCATCATTCATCATCATCATGTCTTCATAGAAATCAATATCTTCTAATCCATGAGTAGCTCCACTTGCTAATAATTCATCTACATAAAACAAAATAAATATTAAGATTCCAAATATGAAACTATATATTTTATACCAAATATCTTTAAATTTGTAAAATTTTGTTTTTACCTTCACCTTGAAAATCTTTCCCATTAAGTAAATTGAAGTCTTTCATTGCTTTAGAACTTATTCCTATATAACCCATATTAAATTTAATGAGTTAGTGATAATGAAACTATAAGTACTACACTATCAAAATAAGAGCATTTATTTGTTTAGGTGATCACCGTTCTTCACCAATAATCAATCATCTTCCAATCCATGAGTAGCTCCACTTGGTAATTGTTCATCTACATTAAACAAAAGGAATTTTGGATTTGAAAAATAAAATTTATATATTTAGCATCAAATATCATTTAATTTGTAAAACCTTCTTTTTACCTTCATCTTCGGAGCCTATCTCATCAAGTAAATTGCCATAGTCTTCCATTCCTTTAGAACTCATTCCTAAATAAGCCACATGAAATTTAATAAGTTATTGATAATAAAACATAACAAATTAAATATTAATACATCAAACATGTATTAAAACTACTTTACCTTTATTTTCTTCACTCCATAACCAACTTTTAGCACACATCAAAGCCTCTAAAGTATGCCAATGAAGTCGATTACGATGCGGACTTAGTATTCGACCACCAGTACTGAATGCAGATTCAGAAGCCACCAAAGATATTGGAATGGCTAATACATCTTTTGCAATTTTTTGTAGTGTTGGATACTTAACTCCATTTAACTTCCACCACATCAAAATATCAAAATCGGATGATCTTGGTAAAATATCTTCCTCCAAATAAAGATCAAGCTCTGACTCAAGATGTGTTGTTTTTGCCCTTTTTTGACTCTTCACAAATGCATCAAAGTCATTCAAGGAATCATCAACCACAGAATTGTTAATATCTTCAAATGGAGAGCTAGTTGATTCTTTACTCTTCAACTCATAATCAGAAAACAAATCATAGCAAAGCTTTTGAATTCTTCTAGTTTCATGGTAGGCATCAGTAGGATACAATTTGTGATAATAATACTCAAGTAAACTCATCTTGTATCTTGGATCTAATATTGTAGCAATTCCCATAATATCATGAATCACACTCCAATAACACTTAAACTTATCCATCATCTTTGTTGCCATTCTCTGAATCACCACATTGGAAGAAGTAAGCCAACTTGATATTGCCAAATTAATTTCACACACCTTGGGAAAATAAAGATTAGCAGTAGGATAATTAGTGCCAGAAAACAATTCTATAACACTATTAAAAATCTTCAACTTCTCACAAACTTCACTTGCAAATTCCCATTGTGTTGAATTTGGCAAACAAGTGTATTTATCATCACGATGTTTTAGCCTACAAAATACTTCTTTATATGAAATTGCAATATCAAGCATTTTATAAGTCGAATTCCATCTAGTTGGACAATCCAAACACAAGCTTTTTGTGCACGTCATGCGTAGTTGTTTAGCAGTTTCTTTGAATTTTTCCACTCTTTTAGGAGTTGCAGTTCAATAAGCTACACTGTCACGAATATTTTCTACCCCATCTTTCACTACTTCCGACCCATCCTTCACAATTAGATTTAATATGTGTGCACAACAACGCATATGAAGCAAAGAACCATCCTTTAGCAAAGACCCAAGATGCAACTTATTTTTTATCTTTTCAATCATGGAATCATTTGTGCTACAATTATCCAAAGTTATGGTGGATAATTTGCCATCAATATTCCAATCCAATAAACACTCAACCAATACAGTACTAAGTCTTTCACTTGTGTGAGGAGTAGGGACATAGATGAACCTAATACAAAAGAAGACTATTAATCATTCTAATATAGAAAAAAATAAAGAACAATTATTACTATTGTGAAAAAAGAATGTATAATCATAAAATGAATTTATATGTACCTTAAAATGCGGCTTTGCAAATTCCAAGAGTGATCAATATAGTGTGCAGTAATTGCCATGTACCCCTTTTTTTTATTGCTTGCTGTCCACATATCTGTTGTAATTGCCACTCTTCCTTCATTAGTGTCCATCAATTTTAATGCCACCATCTTTTCAATATCATAAATTTTAAAAATTTCTTTCTTCATGGTGTTTCGAGAAGGAACTTTGAATAGTGGTTGAAGTGCGAATGAATATTTTTTGAAACCAAGATGATCCACTATAGAAAGTGGATATTCATGCATAATGATCGCTTGAGCTAGCTCCTTCTTTGCAAATTCTGGATCATAAATTGTAGTTGTCATTTCTTGTTTGCCTTTCACCATCTTAGATGTGATAAGTTTCTGCCCTCTTAAGGTAATCTTTCGTTGGATACATGATTCCATATGTAGATGCAAGTGCCTCGTTCCATTCTTTGATTTCCCACCGAGTAATTTCTTACAATAATTACATTGAGCTTTGTCATCTCCATTAACTTGAGTCTTTTTGAAATGATTCCACACAACACTTTTTAGCCTTCCACTTTGTGTAGTACACTCTGTATGATCTCCTGCGCCCTCTTCAATGGCATTTTCATTTGGAAAAGAACCTTCGGGATTAGGACTTTCAATTTCATTTGATTGGGTTGAATTCCCAATTGGATATGATCTTGATTGATGAGAACCAATATCGTCACCCATCTACAAAAAAAAAACAATAATTAAAATCTGATAAATTTGAAGATTCAAAAATCATGTGAGAAATAGGAATTCAAAAGATTGGTTAAATGGCAGATCCAACTGCTATTAATATTAATATATGCGAAGACCATGTGAGAAATAGGAATAAAGGTTTTATGGAAAATGGCTTTTATAAAAACACTTCTGTCATGCAATGTCAAATGAATAATAACAAATTATTGGGTCGAGAAGTAAAGTTACAACTTATTTGGGAAAGCTAAAAACTTTGTAAAGTCACAACTTCTGTCATGCAAACTGAGTACTGTCTAGCTAACCTATTGATCAAAGTAATAAAACCTTACATGCATGAATGTGTGTTAATCATCTAGGGTTTCCATTATATATATATAAAGCTTTACATGCATGCAAGACCCTTTACATTAATTACCATGCAACAATCCCCATTTATATAAGAACATGTTTATCTTTCTAAACAAACAGAAAACACTATATTTTTTTTTTTCAAACTTCTTCTTTTCCACCTCTTGAGCAACAAATGATTCATTGAATAAAAGAAGTGAACTTAGTTTATATTAATTCCCTGTCAAATTGTTTCTCTTTAATTAATATATAAAATTATAATACGAGTTAAATAATTCCCTATTTAATTAGCTTGCACATATCCATTGCTCCCCACAAAACTAATTAGTCTGTCTATGGGCAGTACATGTTAAGATATTAATTTCATGTTAAACGCTCTTAACATTTCGAAAAAAAAAATTCAGAAAAAAAAATTTGATGTAGAATCCGGGGCCTCTTGATACAGAATGGTACAAGCTTCATTATTGGCCCAAAAGGCAATTAGGCAAAACTTATCACAATATTCAGAACACCCACTTGACTACAATACAGAGTATGCCAAGTGGCCCCAAATTAAGACACCAACAAAAACAAGATATAATGATATTGGCCAACCTTGAAACAAATCAAACAATTAATTAATGTTTCTCTTTCATTGTCCATGCTCAATGTCTTTCAATCACTTTCTTTCTTTCTTTTCTTTTTGTTTTTGTTTCCTTGAAAATGAATCATAATTTTATTTTATTTTTAATAAAAGAAAATACAACATCAAAGTTACTCACTTACTCAGAAGAATTCACAAATATAGGAATCCACTCCACTCAGCATGAAAACAGAAAAGAGAAACAACAAACTCAAACTATCTCAAATAACATAAACTCTCATATATAATTAATTTCCCCTCACCAACAAAAATAAAAACTCCCGTCTGCTATCTACTAGCCAAAAGCATGGAGGGATATTAATTCAATATCATATATATATATATATATATATATATATATATATATATATATATATATATTTTTTAAGAGAAGATGAGATGATTTAACTTCTTGATTTACAGAGGACATTGTACAGAGGGGAGTACCGGAGTAGGCTGTGGACTTGATCAAGTGATCAGCAATGCCAACGTTTGGGAGGGAAGTTAGCCAATAGAATGGGGAACGACGTTCGGAGAAGAGGCTGCGGCGTTCGGAGTCTTCGGGCTGAGATAGCATATAGGGTTTGCTCTTTGCTGGTAAGTTGGTAACTTTGGTTTTAATTTTTAAAAAACCAATATATATATATATATATATATATATAAGATTGTAAATATTTATTATTTACATTTCGGGTCGGGTTCGGGTTCGGGTTCGGGTCGGGTATCAGGATTCCCATACCCGCACCTGCACCCGTTTTACATTAATCGGGTTTTACCCGAACCCGACCCGAAACCCGGTCAAACCGAGTTTTACCCGTCAAACTCGGGTCGGGTCGGGTCGGGTCGGGTTTGGGTATTATTGCCATCACTACGTGGAAACATTCCCCCACTGTTGTTAAGTTTCTGAGATGGCAACTCGGTGACATGGACCCAAGGCATCCAAGTAAGCTTTCCGACGTCCAAGTCATAAAAAATTCACTAAAAATCCAGAATTTCCCCACCAATGAAACCAAATCAAAACTAAATGCTCAATTTTATATAAATTGAAATTTAGTGCACAAATTGAGATAACGCTAAATGTTACTACTCACTCACAAAATTTACTCATGACTTGTAAACTTTTATTTAAAAAATAAAACAAAATAATAATAATAATAATAATCATCATCATGATGATGATCATCATCATCATAACAACAACAGGTAATTGCCAACCCCCCTCCCAAAAAGTTTGCAATATCCACAAAAACACCGCCTAAATTTGAATATCCATAAAAAACCCCCTCCTTTTAAATACAATGATTTTCAAACCCTCCTAGCATGTAACGGTGATTGACAGAGTTAAATTTAAATTTTTTGGACGAAATTGCACTTTGTGTGGGAAGTTGTGGCAAGTGCGCTTGGTTTGACCATAATGCCCTTGGGTGCATTATGTTCTTTCCGCTTTTATAGAAAGCGGTTTTATTTTCATTGTGTAATCCCGAGAGAACACCATTACTGGCGCCGATTATTTTCTATCATCACCTCTTTACCTTTTCCCTTTTTGAAGTTGTCATTACCTGGGCATCTTGCTATCATCGCCTCTTCACCACTATCTCAAAGGAGAACTCCCACTCAAGTCTTCGACATTTCATCAGTTTCCTCACCAAGGTAATGAGGTGAGGTAGACACCTGACACGACCCCTTGCGTGTATCCCGCAAGTGCACGAGCTTGTTGAAGTAATAAATTTTACCCTGGTGAGTGGGTAGTCGTATCCATAGGGAATAGGGATTTAAGACACAAGAACTCACTATTTAGCTATGCGGTGTACGAAAAGTGAGAGTAGGATTAATGAGTGAGTATGAAGGCAATTAAAAAGATACAAGAAATAAAATAGAAGATGGAAGGTAAGAGAGTGCAAGTAGGAGTAAATAGAGAAGGATAAGCAATGAGAAAAGATGGATACCCGGACAAGCTACCCCAAGGACTTATGCTTCTAGTGCAAGAAAATGCTATTATACTTTCCTATTGATGTTAATTGAGTCGAGGATATCCTTAAACACACTGTCCCAAACCTAAGGTCAACCGTGACTAACCCCAACACTATGCCCCGGCATTAGGTTTTCACTACGACCCTTGACTCTCGTTAACCTGTCAATTAAGCCCTAGGGGAGTCCGTCCTCCTAAGCCTCACACTACGTGGGATTGCTTTAAGTTCTAGGGATTCCTAGTGATAAACCTTGTTCCTATGTATAGTTCTAACCCTTTGGTCCAGGTGGAAGAATCCTAGTCTGAATTAAGCCGCAGCACTAGGATTCACTTCAACCCTTCACTTTGTTGCTTGCGCAACTAAGCCCCAGGGAAGTTCCTCTCCTAACACTTCACTCTATCTCAACCACTAAGAAATCATGGAACACGGAGGTAGGAAGAATTACACCGGAGGGGAAAGGGATGTTCCGCTATCTCACGACTCACCCTCTCAACCCTCTTCAATCTTAAGTAGTCTAACCCTATAGGAGTTGTCACACCTCCAAAGGATAACCTAGATTGTTCTCAACCCTAGTGTCATGGCTAAGGGAAAAAATTACAAGAAGCAATTAAGATTGAAACTCGAATTTATTCATCAATAATGGAAAAGCATAATAACAATGTCAAAGAAATATAATAATCCTAGTGTTTACAAGTCCGAATACCCACAAGGGGTTTAGCTCCTCATGGAGCTATACAAATCCATCAAAATATGAAAGTAAACACAAATTGAAAGCATCGATGAAAACCTCCTTGCGTATGATGTGACCGTGGTCTTGTGCGGCCGCCAGGCGTCGATGACGATGCTGATGACGCGCTCTGAACCTCCACAAAGTCCTCTCCGAAACCCTAACCGCGCTCTCTAGAAGTTGGGGAGAAAGATTAGGAAAAAGATGTGTCAAAAGTCTCCAAATCGGGCTTTTATAATGTTGAGTCGCGGCTTTAAAATCGGCCTTATCGGGATTTCACACGGCCGTGTGGAATTTCCACACGCCCGTGTGAAGTTGCTGAAATGCTGATTTTCGGCCGACAGTGAACAATAACTTGCTACAGTATTTTTGCTACAGCAACTTGCTACAGTACTTGCTGCAGTGCTGCTTTGTTTTGTTGTCTCTGTACTTTTAATTGTTTATTTTGTGACCATGAGCAACTAAACCCCAAGGTCACCGGATGTAGGTGAACCTTGGGGGTGAACTTGTGATCTTTAGATGATTTTGTTCTAATTAATGCATGTTGGCTTGTTTGTGATCCATGTTTGGTGTTTTTACATGCTTGATATGTATGAGAACTCTATGTATTGATGACTTAGGAAATGCTAGGTTGCATGATCATTGCCCTAGTGTTAGACTCACCAAACTTGGAAGGGAAATATGTATAAATACGCCATGACCATCGGGTATTTGCACCCCTCCAATCCTAGGGTCAAGTGCTCACTAGTATTTCAACCCTAGTTTGAGGAAACCAATTCACCCATTACAATCGTAGGAGAATTTTGCGTGGTAGAAATACCGTATCCAATACTCATATCGGATTAGGGGTCAATTGCCGTGATCATCGGGTTGGCCAAATCTAGGGTTTTCTCAGTCCAACTAGCCACTTGCTTATTAATTCAAATATCCTGCTCACTTTAGTAGTCCCTGAGGGGGTCCTCACCCGTGACCACTCTTAGCCTTGATTTTTCCCTCCGTATTTACCTTCACTATTTGCATGTTATTTGTATTAATAGATTACTTGTATTTTTCTCTATCAATTGAATGTGTAGGTTAAACAACGTTGTGATAAGGAAGTAAGAGTAGATTCTCGAGCCCTTGGGAATACGACCCTCTCATGCTTGCGCAAGGGGTATTACTTGACGACCCATATACTTGCGGACCATCGCTATCACGCGTCTTTGGAAATAGGGCCAACAATGGATGTGTCTTCGGTTGATGATGTCACTGTCGATGTTGACAGGATCATTAAAGCCATTGCCAGTGAAATCCCTGTATCGGAGGAACCGGAACCGGCAGACGATAGTGGTGCATCGAAGGAAGACACATTCCAACAACAACAAGAAGTAGCAAATACCGATGGTGAACCATTGTTGGAGCAACAGGGGATGTCAACGAATAAAGACGCTGTGGCGATACCCGAGTCGAATAAAGATGCTGTAGCAACTACCGAAATTGAAGATGTGTCTGCTATTCTAGGTGATGAACCCTGTGTCGATAACGAACAAAATATAGACACTACTAACGAAGGACAAGGAAACGTTAATGAACAAACAGCGATTACTCACGTTGACAGTACAATCCTTACAAATCAACAATTCAAGGATGTGCGGAAGAATTTTCTTTCGAAGAAGAAAAGATATGTTGGATACACGCGCCTCAACAAATTTGAGCAGAAGATATTAAGAATCTTCCTGAACTGCTGGATGGACTCGTAAGTATGAAGTATTTATGTTATCATTTAAGTATATGTAGTTTCCATTTAAATATTCATGTTATCATATAAATGTATGTAGTTTTCTTTTAAATATTCATGTTATCATTTAAATATTTGAAGTTTCCACTTAAATATTTATGTTATTGTTTAACAAATATAGTTTTCATTTAAGTTTTTATGTTATTATTTAAATTTATATTGGTTCAGCTTAACTACTTATGTTATCATTTAAATATGTGTGTTACTATTTAACATTAGGACTGTCGTTTGGAAGAATGACTTTCTTTACACGACACGAGTAAGCGTGTTCACATTACTGAACGGGAAGGAAATGGTCACAAATGATGTCATGGATGTTTTCATATACATCAATTAGAAGTCGCTCAAGAGAATGCTGTATCCATATAAGAAGCGCGTTTCCATCATGCGTCCACTGGTACTATTCATATCGAAACATGAAGACGCATGGAGAAGGCTCTCACTATGATCGACGATGCTGCGCGGAGCTTGTATGATGTCGACATCGTGATTATGTTAATAATTCTTAATGGCCATTTCCATATCATTATTCTGGATAACGAGAAACAAGAGTACAGGCATTACTCTTCATGCCAGAGTGAAGAATACGATAGAGATGCCATCGATATGGTAAGTTACATGTTAAATAGAGCAAATACATCATAGATCCTATTTGATAATTTTAACTTTAAATTGTATTTCTTGACAACGGAAACTATTCGAGTATTGCATCGAGATGGAATTTGGCGAGTGATAAGTGTTTAAATGTATATACTTTATTGTACACATTTCATATACTTAGCATATATTTTGTCATGATTGATGCCCATTTTATGCTTAATCAAGTGCTATTTACTTTACATGGCATGTAGGAGCCATAGATAACACGAGAACATAATTTGGATAGAAAACAGAAGAAAACCAGGTCGCAGTACTGTACTGCATTTAATGTAGCCGGAGTACTGTAGTGCATTTAATGTGGCAGATTTACTGTAGCACATGGGGATTTTTCGTGGCTGGAATACAATTCGAGGCATACGGCCTCAAGGAGGCTGTATGGAAGGCTGTCTGCCCCAAGAAAGATAGAATACTTTGCCTAAGCCATACCACCCCCCATACCACCCTCACTGACCCCATTTTGGGGGTGGTATGGCTCGGGATTTGGGGGTTTTGAACTCTTTTTCACATCCATACAGCCCCCATACATCCTGTATGCCTTGGGGGTATAAAAGAGCATCTCTAGGGCTTCTCAAAGGACTTTTGGCCGGTATTGGGAAGAAGAGAAGAAGGAGAACAAAGATATCATTCAAAGACGAGGATCTTGAGCCAAGGAAGAAGGCAAGAGCTTTATCATCAAAGGGGGAAAGCTTCACCATCAAGGGATCAAGGTTTAAAGCCAAGGGAAGCATCATTCGGCCTCTCTTGGATGGGGGAAAGCATCATTCGATCGGACCTCCACCTTCCTCTTCATCATTCCACCTAGGGAGTGTCATTTATGAACTTTGAGCTTGATTTCTCTTACTTTGTTGTGATTGTTTGTATGATGGCACACTAGACCCCCAAGGCCACCGGATGTTGGTGAACCTTGGGGGATTCATCATGTATCTTGGATGATTTACACTTAATTATATGTTTTGGGTTGATTTATGATTTAGTTCATTGTGCTTCATGTCTAGAACTACTCAAAGGAGAAATCTGTAGTTCTTTCTTGAGTTGTACACGCAGATGTGACATACTTGCGTGTATTAGATCTTTAATGAACTAAAAGGGATTTCTTGTATTGATATCCCGAGAAATTGGGTATCAATAGGTCTCCGATCTTTAAGGGTAAACTAGGGTTTAGTGTACCCTTATTTTGGGATCTCCTTGTACTTAATGCAATCGTAGGAATGTTGGTTAGGAGGAAATTCCAATCGACATTCGTATGGGATTAGGGTTTAATCGCCGAGAAATTGGGGTTGATCTAATCTTGAGATCCCTCTGTCTAAATCACCCATGTTATTTTATTTACTGTTCATCCGTGTATCATGATGACCCCTCAAGGGGATTCACATCCATAGACCTTCGCACATTAATGTAGAACTTGCAACCATCTCACTTGCTCTTAAATTTGTATATCCATCTCATATTTGTCTTATTGCATTTAATTTAGTAGCCTTCCATGATTAAGATGTTGGGTTAGAAAGTAAGCGATGGAGGAGTAATAGTAGATCCTTAGCCCCGTGGAATACGATTCTCGTGCTTTTGCATGAGGTATTACTTGGCGACCTCGTACACTTGCCGGCAAGCAACCAAGTTTTTGGTGCCGTTGCCAGGGACATCTAAGGAATTCTAAGAAACTTCTAGCTTATTGCTCTAGCCATTTATTTAGTTACTATTTTCTTTTCTTTTATTTCCTTTTTTTTTAGCTTAACTTTTTATCATCTTTCTTGATTGTGTATGGTGACACGTGGAAATCCATCAAATTTGATTGAAGTAGATAGTGAAATCGAGAGGACCTTGCACCGTAGACAAAGAGAAATTGGTGAAAACTCAAGTGAGCAAAACATCGAAGTTGAGGATTTGGCATCATCTATCATGGCTGAGGTAAGACGAACTTTGTCCGAATATGAAATACCACAGTTCACGGGCGAAGAATTTAGTGTTCAAGCACCAACCATCACCACCAATAATTTTGAAATCAAGGCAAGCACAATCGGCATGATCCAAAATTCGGTTCAATTCAATGGCCTTGCTAATGAAGATGCACATGATCATCTTACCCATTTTCTCCAAATTTGCTCCACGTTCAAGATAAATGGAGTAACAGATGACGCAATCCATTTGCGTTTGTTCCCATTCAGTCTAAGAGATGGGGCATACCGATGGCTTACTTCTCTACCACCAGGGTCCATCAAGACATGGAAAGACATGGTCGAGAAATTTCTTGGGAGATACTTTCCTCCAAGCAACGCGGCGAAATTGAGGCAAGAAATTTCAGCTTTTAAGCAAGGGGAGTCCAAGACTTTATTTGAGGCTTATGAGAGATTTAAGGACCTCCTTCGAAGATGCCCTCATCATGGTTTTGCTTCATGGATGCGGGTACAAATCATCTACAATGGGCTGAATTATTCTACCCGCCAACTCATTGATGCCGCGGCGGGTGGATCACTTAGCAACAAGTACCCCGACGAGGCCAAGCAACTACTAGAGTCCATGGCAAGCAATGAATCTCATTGGGCCTCAAGAGGAACACTACAAAAGGAGCCGGAATCTATGAAGTTAATGCCAATGATGCTCTCACCGAGAAGATGGATATGTTGTCTAGGAAGCTAGACATGCTCATGGGTAGCAGTTCAAAGTCTGAAACAGTGATGAGTTATAGCACCTGTGGTGGTGGACATGGGGCTGCACAATGTCCCATTGCTAGCTCCTCCGTCGCGCCCATTGAGACTGTTGATTACATTGGGGGTCCAAGGTTGTAAGGTAACCCTTATAGCTCAACCTACAATCCGGGGTGGAAATACCACCCAAACTTCTCATGGAATCAAGGGCAACAACAACAAAAAGTTGGCCCCTCTTAGAACACTCAAGTGCAGCAACCTTTGTAAGAGAAGAGATTCACTACTGAAGATGTGCTTGCTAAGTTCATGATTAACACTGAAGCAAGATTCACTAGCATAACTAGCAGCATGGAAACATAGTTTGGGAAAGTGAATACTCAGCTTGCTCAACATTCTAGACAGTTCAATGAGTTTGGATCTATTCTAAGAAACCTTCAAGCTTCTATGCTCACTCAAGCATCAAATGGGGCAACTCGCTAAGGCAAATTCTGAGTGACCTTTAGGCAGTCTTCCAAGTAATACTGAAGAAAATCCAAGGAAGCACTTGAAGGCCATTGCCCTCAGAAGTGAAAACAAGTGGAGACAGGGTGGAAGTCGACCCAAGTGTCAAGGAAACTGGGATAACCCATGAGGAAGATCCCAAATTTGCTAAAGAAGTTGTTGAGAAAGATGATTGGGAAAGAAACAATGAATCTCATCCTTAGGGACAATCAAAACTACCCAAGTACAAGCCTCCAATTCCCTATCCGGCTAGGCTAAAGCAAGACAAGGAGGATGTTCAATTCAGAAAGTTCATCAACATTTTCAAACAACTCCACATCAACATCCCAATAGTGGAAGCATTGACTCAAATGCCCAAATATGCCAAGTTTCTAAAGGAGCTCCTTACTAATAAAAGAAAATTAGAAGAAGGCACTGTGGCACTCACGGGAAATTGCTCGGCTATTTTAGAAAAGAAACTCCCACAAAAGTTGAAAGATCCGGGGAGTTTCATAATTCCTTGCATGCTTGAAGGAGGAGTTCAAGAGAATGCCTTAGCGGATTCGGGGGGCTAGCATCAATGTTATGCCCTACACCATGTATTTGAAGCTTGGCTTGGATGAACTTAGACCCACGAGGATGACTTTGCAATTGGCGGATCGATTAACAAGAAAGCCTTGTGGGATTGTGGAGGATGTGATTGTTAGAGTAGACAAATTTGTCTTTCCCGTGGATTTTGTCATCATGGACATTGATGAAGATGTGGAGACACCGTTAATTCTTGGTTGGCCATTCTTAAGTACCTCTGGTTCCCTAATTGACCTCAAAGGAGGAAAATTGACATTGAGGGTCGGAGAGGAAGAAGCAGTATACACGTTGTCGGCGGCCATGAAACACTCACTTGACCATGATGACACGCTTTATTTTATTGATGAAACTAACCTCTTGATTTCTGATTGTGTGCAGGAGGTATTGTCATTGAACCCCTTGGACGAGTACTTGGAGGAGCTAGGGGATGAAGAATAAGAAGAACCCCACTTTTCCCCTCCAAATAACAACCTAAAGCAACCAAAGGAGAAGGCAATATGCACTAATGCCAAAGAAAGGGAGAAAAAGGGATCAATGTTGAAGACAATTTGGAGGGAAGTCCATGGAAAGAAGAAGAAAGGTACCCACCCTCATCATCCAACACCTCAAGGAAGGAAGGTAAAATTTTGGCCCCTCTTTAATCATGAAGAATGTGAAATTCATTCATTGATGTCTTTGAATTTACCGGGACACAACAAGAGTATTCCAAGGATGACTGAGGGTAACTTCAAGATTTTTGAACCCCGGTGAGGTAAGTGAAAAGGTACGTCAGGCTCGTGATGTTAACCAAGCACTTCTTGGGAGGTAACCCAAGCATTCGGGGGTGTTTAATTCAATTTTCATATTCTAGGTGTTCATTTCACTATTCTTGTCGTTATTTTCTTTACTAGTTTTGCATTTGAGTAAGTTCATGTTCACAATTTTCATGTCGTCTTGAGTGCAGTTTAATCGTTTTCTTTGTTGAGTTTGGCTTGTTTTTGTTGTCATTTCATGCATTAGATCGAGTTTTTTTTTTCCGTATTTCTTTCAAGTTGGAGGTGTTCTAGAACGTTTCAATGCCTTACTTAGCCATTTGGAGAAGCATTTTTTGAGCCCTCATAAATTTCCAGGTCCAAATGGCCTTTACTAGGCCGTTTGGGAGGCCATTTTGCCCATCAAGAACACTTTGCCTAGGGTAAACAGCCTACACAAGGCTGTTTGGGAGGCCTATTTGCCTATTCTAGCAAGGTTTTCCTAGGGAAAATGACCCCACAAACAGCCCATGTAGGGTGGTATGCCGCGGGCCCTCTCTTGTCCTCTTCACTCCCGTTCTCTTTCTCTTCATTTCTTTTCCACTCTACCCGATTTCTCTCTTCTTTCTTCCTCATTTCTTGAGCAAATCCCTTCATTTCTTCTCCTAGATCACCTCCTAAACACTTTGAGAAGTCGATCTAGTGTTTTTCCCAAGCTTTACTCAAGTTTTAGCAAGCTTTCGTCAATAAGCTCTTGGGTGCCCTAACTCTATCTTTTTCATTTCTCTTGCATTCTTGGACCTTCTTTGTGGATAAATTCAAATATTTTGCTTGCATTTGATGTTTTGAATGTTGTATGACCATTTTCTATTGAATTTATGTACAAATTTTTGGATTTTCAAAAATGTGGGAAAATGCTTCATGTTGAACAGTGTAGCAACAATGTAGCATCCTGAAGCACGAACATTCGAAGAATTTTCTAAGGCTGGAAACCCTCACGAGCAAGCTCACGGCTGTGAGGCCATCCGCAAGAGATTCAGAGGCAGACAGTATTGTAGTAGTTTTACTATAGCAGTACTATAGCAATTTTACAACTTTGCGGAGTCTTTCGACCCGTATTACAAGCAACCTCACGGACCATATTTGGACCGTGAGGTCACCCGTGAAGGGCTACGAGATCATCTTCTTAAAGGGTTTTCTAAAGTTTTCTTGGGACTTTTGGGGCCTTCTTCTTGGAGCTTCACATACCCATTTTCGGATATAAAAGAGAAGAAGCACTTTGAGGGCAATTTTGTGGAAGATTTGGTAAGGAGGGCAAGCTCTTGGGAAGGATCTTCAAGCTAGGGCTTTAAATTGGAAGGTTGAAGACAAGGGAAGCCACCCCTACGAGTGGCGTTCTTGGAACTTCTCCGGGCTTCATCTTTGAGAGAGTCATTCTCATGTCTTTCTTGGTTGTTTCTATGTATTTCTTGTTGTATTTTTTGGACATGAACAACTAAACCCTAAGGTCACCGGATGTAGGTGAACCTTGGGGGTGAACTTGTGATGTTCTGGATGATTTTGTTCCAATTAATGCTTGTGGCTTGTTTGTGATTCATTGTTTGGTGTTTTGCATGCTTGATATGTATGAGAACTCTATGTATCAAAGGACTTAGGAAATGCTAGGTTGCATGATCATTGCCCTAGTGTTAGACTCACCAAACATGGAAGGGAAATAGGTATAAATATGCCATGACCATCAGGTATTTGTACCCCTCCACTCCTAGGGTTAAGTACTCATTTGTATCTTAACCCTAGTTTGAGGAAACCACTTTACCCAAAGCAATCGTAGGGGGATTTTTTGGGTGGTAGAAATACCGTATCCAATACCCATACCGGATTAGGGATCAATTGCCGTGACCATCGGGTTGGCCTAATTTAGGGTTTTCTCTGTCCAATCTATCCACTTGCATGTTAGTTCAAGTATCCAGCTCACTTTAGTAGCCCCTGAGAGGACCCTCATCCGTGACCACTCCTAGCCCTGATTTTCCCCGTATCTTGCCTTCATCAATTTGCATTTATTAATTACTTGTTTAGTTTCTTTGAATTTAATTCAATCATTTAAGTCTTGTCGGTTGAACAACATTGCAAAAAAGAAGTAAGGGTAGCTTCTCGGGCCTCAGGGAATACAACCCTCTCGTGCTCGCACGAGAGGTATTACTTGGTGACCCGTGCACTTGCGGGTTGGCACTCATCAAACATCAAGATACTCACCTCGAAAGGTCCAAGGATCGTGATGCCAACCCCGTTGAACCCTACTTTAAGCATGATCATCACGAGGCGAAGCATAAAGTTTTGAAGCCAAACATTTGGGCACATTTCATCACATTGAATGGGGCATCTTGGAAATAATTGGGATGGATGAATGAATGAAGGAGTTACTCTCACATGGTTGTTTGGCGAATTTGTTCATGATTGATGATCCTACCCATTGCCAACTAACCTTGGGGTTTTGAGCATTTTCGAGGCACACCAAGACCACCTACAACACCGGACGATGACTAGTTCCTCACTTGAGCATGGACACTTGTTTTATTGCTTTAGCGTGCTTTATTTCCTTTTTAGTTTGTATGTTTGTCTAGTATTAATAAGTTGGGAAGGGTTATGCCATAAACAACCTTTTGTAGAACTTTATGTATTTTGTTTATTTAGCATGAGTGTTTGACTACTCCCTAGTGTTTTATCTTTGCATTTAATTTTTTTATGTGGAATGATGATTTGCCCTTGTGCCTTACAGGGCATTGAGGGAAGTTTGGTGAGCCTCTCCACATTTTGTGGAAGTCGGACCCGACATATAGAGCTCGCCTTACATTTGTTCGGGTCACATCTCACCATTTATAAAAGATGAACTGGGGAAGTTCGTTTTCACCCTCCTCCATTGTTTTTATTGAATATATTTCCTTGTTATTCATGATTAGTGTACATTGAGGGCAATGCACAACACTAGGTTTGGGGATAGTTGTATTACATGTATTAGGGTCATTTTTTTTACATGCTAGTGTTATCAATGATGCCTTTATATATTCTTATGAGATTCTTCAAGCATGAACTAATGATTGATGTGAGTTACATATTTTTTGTGCTCTATTGAATCCTATTTCAACTCTAGTATTGTATTGTGCACTGAATTTTTTGTTGATGCCCTAGGAATAGCCAACTTAACTACTTTAGCTCTCTTGTATGCTTAACACACAACCTTGAGTACTTGGCCTTAGAAGACTAAGTTCTATCCTTCAATGAACTCTTAAGAACTTCTAAACCTTGTTGTGCTAGTCCTAGTTTTGTGACTTGTAGTGCAGTCTAAAGACATGATCTAGGGTGAATATGAAAAAAAAGAGTCTATGCCAGTATTCCTCTGCTAATGAAGCATGAATGCATCTATGTGGACTGTAATCAAGTAGTTCAGTGGCTCTTGTGCCTAACCAGTATGTGCACCCTCCTGAAAGATTTTTGTGCAGTCTATGCTAGTCTGACTTGAGAAAAAAAATGTATATACGTGTAAATAAAAACCCTAGTGATCTTTTAACTACCTAGTTGATGTTTTAAGGAGGAAATGGACTCAGTTTAAAATTCAAGAGTTAGAAGGATCCGACTTGTTCGTTGAGGTAGCACTTAGCATTTTAAGACCCAGTACTCTTTGCATGTGGGGTGATTAGCATCTAGAGATGTACTGATTGAAGTCAGTAAGCTAGACCAAGTAAAGGCAAATGAGGCAAAAAATTTACTTATACGGCACAGACATATAGGGGTGAGACAGGATCTTTATGTTGTACTTATTGGCTGTAACTCATCATCTATGTATCATTTGTCCATTGCTTGTAGATTTTTATATTTACTTGAGCCGGAGATAGTACATTTAGCCACTTATCTGTCTCCTTGTTTTTCATGGTTTGTTTGCTTGGGGACAAGCAAACGCTTAGGTGTGGGGATGCTTGATAAGTGTCTAAATGTATATACTTTATTGTACACATTTTATATACTTAGCATGTATTTTATCATGTTTGATGCCCGTTTTATGCTTAATCGAGTGATATTTGCTTTATAGGGCATGTAGGACCCACAAAGAACACGAGAATATAATTTGGACAGAAAAGAGAAGAAAACCAGGGCGCAGTACTGCAGCGCATTAACTGTAGCGGAGTACTATAGTGTATTTACTGTAGAATAGTTACTACAACTGGGGTGTACTGTAGCAGTCACTATAGTACCTGGGGATTTTTCGTGGCTGGAATCCAATTCGAGGCATACGGCCTCAAGAAGGCCGTGTGGAAGGCCGTCTGCCCCAAGAAAGATAGAATACTTTGCCTAAGCCATACCACCCCCCATACCACCATCACTGACCCCGTTTTGGGGGTGGTATGGCTAAGGATTTGGGGGTTTTGAACTCTTTTTCACATCCATACGGCCCGTATGCCTTGGGGGTATAAAAGAGCATCTCTAGGGCTTCTCAAAGGACTCTTGGCCGGTATTAGGAAGAAGAGAAGAAGGAGAATGAAGATATCATTCAAAGACGACGATCTTGAGCCAAGGAAGAAGGCAAGGGCTTTATCATCAAAGGGGGAAAGCTTCACCATCAAGGAATCAAGGTTTCAAGCCAAGAGAAGCATCATTCTGCCTCTCTTGGAAGGGGGAAAGTGTCATTCGACCGGACCTCTACCTTCCTCTTCATCATTCCACCTAGTTAGTGTCATTTATGAACTTTGAGCTTGATTTATCTTACTTTGTTGTGATTGTTTGTATGATGGCACACTAGACCCCCAAGGCCACCAGATGTTGGTGAACCTTGGGGGATTCATCATGTATCTTGGATGATTTACACTTAATTATATGTTTTGGGTTGATTTATGATTTAGTTCATTATGCTTCATGTCTAGAACTACTCAAAGGAGAAATCTGTAGTTCTTTCTTGAGTTGTACACGCAGATGTGACATACTTGCGTGTATTAGATCTTTAATGAACTAAAAGGGATTTCTTGTATTGATATCCCGAGAAATTGGATATCAATAGGTCTCCGATCTTTAAGGGTAAACTAGGGTTTAGTGTACCCTTATTTTGGGATCTCCTTGTACTTAATACAATCGTAAGAATGTTGGTTAGGAGGAAATTCCAATCGATATTCGTATGGGATTAGGGTTTAATCGCTGAGAAATTGGGGTTGATCTAATCTTAAGATCCCTCTGTCTAAATCACCCATGTTATTTTATTTACTATTCATCTATGTATCATGATGACCCCTCAAGGGGATCCACATCCATAGGCCTTCGCACATTAATGTAGCACTTGCAACCATCTCACTTGCTCTTAAATTTGTATATCCATCTCATATTTGTCTTATTGCTTTTAATTTAGTAGCCTTTCATGATTAAGACGTTAGGTTAGAAAGTAAATGATGGAGGAGTAATTGTAGATCCTTAGCCCCATGGAATACGATCCTCGTGCTTTTGCACGAAGTATTACTTGGCGACCCCATACACTTGCGGGCAAGCAACTAGTGAGATGACGACGACTTCACATCCCCTGATTCACGATAAGGACACTCTAAGACGGAAACGAGGAAGTGTCGACTGTGTAGTATATGTGATGCAGTTCATTAAGCAAATTCTTGACTATGAAAAACTACGGTTACCACATACGGGCGTCCCTTATTTAAGACTGAAGTATGCCGCACACAAACTTTTATATGGGAGTGCAGCCGGCATTAGTGATGAAGCCGATGCAACGCACACATCATAAAAACTATAAGTTTGTTTGTTAATTATAATGTACACTTGCTAACTTAAATTTTTTTCCAATAACTTATTCAATTTGTTCATGTAAATATCATTATCTCCATATAATAAAGAACGACTTTCTGTATGCTTGGTAGTCTTTGTTTAACCAGCAATGTCTCGGTTTAACTTGTAAAATTACTGTTTAACTTCATTGTTTCTGTTTAAAGAAACAAAGTCCATGGTTAAAATATATGGAATGACACGTACATAAGATTTTTCCTTTTCAAATTTGTGTTTGTTTACAATACATGCGACAATTTGTAATGAATATCAATGTTACTATTTAACTATCAATGTTAACTATGAATGTTACTATTTATTAATGTTACTTTTAACTATCAATGTTTCAGTTTAACTCGTATTATTTCTGTTTAACTCACCATGTTTCTGTTTAACTTTCATTGTTACTGTTTAAATATCAATGCCTCTATTTAAATAACAAAAGTCTCTGTTTAAAGATCAACGATTGACACGTAAATAAGTTTTGCCTTTTAAAATTTGTGTTTATTTACAATACATGCGACAGTTTATACCGAATATCAAAGTTACTATTTAACTATCAATGTTAACTATGAATGTCACTATTTATTAATATTACTTTTAACTATCAATGTCTCTGTTTAAATTTCATTGTTACTATTTAAATAACAAAAGTCTCTATTTAAAGATCAACGATTGACACGTAAATAAGTTTTTCCTTTTCAAATTTGTGTTTATTTACAATATATGGGACAGTTTGTAATGAACAATTAGTTGCATTTAATGCCTAGTTGGCGATAGTTTCATTGCAAGATCTAACTCACGGATGCGTGGCAGCAACTGCAACCTAACTCATGGACCTCAGACGCTTGCGACTCGATCCTCTTCCTTCTCGGATGCCGAGGTTGCCTTCTCGTGACAGGAAGACGCAAATGCAGTTCTCGATTGTCATCCGTAGGTTTGTTATGGTCGGGTATAGGGGAAAATAGCTTCTTATACACCAATTTTTACTTTTCCACAGTGAAGTAGGTGCTAATAAATCGATGAACGTTAGTGTCTGTCTGCATTATTGCAGCGCAAGCATGTGTGCACAGGATACCATAAACTTTCCACCTGCGACATAAGCATGTTCTACCTGATAGATCTACGGAGTTGCTGCATTTGTCAATCACTTCGTAAGGCTCATCAACACAACGACCAACATAAAGATTTTGGCTTTCCGCAACAAGTTCCTCTACCTTCTTATGTATATCGGGGCATAAGTAGGTCTCCCATTTGTTCGCTTGCTCACGATTGGTGCATAACATGCACATTAGCTTGAACCTGTATAGTTAAACATTATAAGTGATTGTTAAGCCAAGATACTCAAATTTAAACAGAAATAAATATTTTTAAATGATAACAAAATATATTAAATGAACTGCTTGATATTTAAACATAAATAAAGAAATTTAGACAGAAACAAACATATTTATAAAGAAATAAAGATATTTCAACAAAAACAAAGTAAACATTCAAATACTGTATGGAGTCAACCATTTTCGTCACCGGTAAATGGCGAGCTTTTTTTATGCACGCATTGAAGAACTCTGCGACATTTGAATACATCTCGCCCCAACGTTCACCCTGAACAAATAATTAGACCAATGTGACATATTTGGTTTATGAAGCAACCAGTGATAAGCTTTTGGTGATGTGTCCTGCAGTTCATTCACCGAATCATCAAATTCTTTAGCTGTGGATGCCCACGCAATACAAAAATATATGGACCAACACTCCTCCAATGCCTTCCCAAGTCTAACATTGGCTTTCATAAAATTGGCCTCCAAGTGTCGAAGGCAGTATACATATGGGGAAGAAGGGAAGACCCTTGCAATGGCGTTTATAAGGCCCTTAGACCTGTCTGACACAAATGTAATAATATCTTCATAATCTCCATCATCGTATAACGCATCACCTAACTTTGAAATAAACCACATCCAATTGGCATCTGTCTCGTTATCGACAATACTAAAGGCCACGTGGAAAAAACCATTGTTTCCATCTTTGCCTGTGGTACCCAGTAGAGTACCCCCGATATTTTCTAAGAAGGTGGGTACCATCAAGAAACAGCAGCGGCCTACAACCCCTCTTGAATCCCATGATACATGCACGGAACGAAAAGAATGCATGTTTAAAATGCTCACCGTATCTTTCCATAATCGCAATGCTGCTGGAGTTTGTCTTAGCCACCTTATTCACGTACCAAAGCAACAAATCGTAGCTGGAGACATCGTTGCCATCGAGGATCACCCGGGCACACTCTTTATCCAACCAAGCTTGCTTGTATGGAATGTGGACACCATGTTCCCGTAATATGTCATTCTAAATATCGATGGCCTTGTACAAGGGCTGGTCATTAAGCTTCTAAATTACTTGTGCACTTACCCATTTTTTCGATGCTTTCAGATGTGACACCGAGCCAATTCCACCACCGCAAGTGTGTGATGGGTGCATTGTCTTGATTTTGAAAGTATTTTTATTGTATTCCTTTGATACATGAAGGTGCTATTTACAACCAACGACAGCTCATTCTACATTTACCCTATGTTTTTCATTCTTTATGAATTTGAAGTTAACATTCCGCTTGATTGCAAATTTCGAAGTGTGTCTCAGAAATGTTCAACGCCTACAAAACGTTGTCCAATATCCAACTACAACACTTCGGATTAATCTGATGAGGAAGGAAGATCTGCCATACTATCAGGGTCGCCATGAGGTTGAACAGGTGCGCTTGTAGAATTAGAATACCTGCCAACACTTTAGTTTATGCAAAAAAATCATTACGTTAAGTGGAAACATAAAAGTTTAAACGAAAACTGAAAACTTTAACAAAGCAGAAACATAAAATATTAAACGGAAACTCAAAAAGTTAAGCGGAAACATAAACTTTTAAACAGAAACTGGGATGGAACAGGGATAACAAAGCAGAACTTATGGTTTGCTTTGCTTTAAACGGAAACTTATTTTTTAAGCCAAAAATGGAATAATTAAGTGAAAACTATAATAGTTTAGCGGAAACATATAATTTTAAAAGTAAACATAAAGGAGAAGAACTTTACAACGAGAAGAAATCTATTTGAGTAGGATGCGGCAATGGCACATCATCTGTCTCAACTACAAGGTCGACTGCAGCGCATTTGAAGAGGGAGTTGCCATGCGCTGGAAGTTAAACTCATTTTCTATTGGACAAATAGTTTTATGCCCATCGGGTGTGATGAACTTCACCTTGACAAGGGAAACATCTAGACTCCATTGCTCATATATCTCCACTAACACTAAATCCTAAGAAGTTTGTGTCGTGAACACTGGTAATCATCCCTCCCTATTGTATCTAACAATAGCACAAAAACTCTTTATAATAAAGCTGCATATAAATATAAATTGTTACTCTCTCTTGCAGGATGATCAAAGTGAAGACAAATAAGAGATTCTCATCTTATCGGGAAACTGACAAAACTCTAACGAATGCAGTTCAAACTTTGTTAATCTCTCGCAGGATGAGTCTTCCAAACTTTGTTTGAGAAAAATCAAAACAAAAAGGAATAAAAAAAAGAATGCCAAAAGACACACAAAAAAGGTTTAACATTATGTGATTGAGCAGTTTTTTCCCCACCATTTATAATGGTAAAGAAGGAAATTCACAATATGGACTCAGTCCGAATGACCCACGGGGAAAAAAGGAAGTTAAACAATAACGGAAGGGTTGTCTAAGGTATTCAAAATTTACAGGGGCTGATTGGGAAGTTTTGAAATTCCCAAGTGTTAAACAATAATTTTCCATAATAATAATAATAATCTTAGGAACTTTCTCTGCATTCTCGATTATCTCTGTTCTACTTCTTTCTTGCACCTCCATCCATGGCCTACATCCCTCCCCATAAGCGCCATTCCCTCGACTCCGGTGACCGCCCGCCTTCTCCAGCACCTCCCCCCTCCTCTGTCCTCCCCCGCTTCTCCAAAGCCCTCTCTCTGAGCAGCCACAAGTCCAACAAGGACCCCCGTGATGGCGCTAAGATCGTCTACTCCCCCAGCTCCATCTCCCGCTGGTTCCCCTCCGGAGATCCTGCTAACCCTTCCCTGCGCCTCGAACCCGTTGATCGGAAATTTGGCGGAAAGTCTTTCGTCCTCACTGGCTGTGGTGTTGATCCCCAGGAAGAGAGCCCGTGGATTTCGATTGCTGAGAGGGTAGAACTGGATTTGGTGGCTGCCGCCATGAGTGCGAGGGTTGGATTGGAGTCGGAGACGGAGAGGGTGAGGTTTTCGTTCCTGGCTCGGATTGGCAAAGTCTTTTTTCATGGGTATTCTTTCTAGTTCTCATTTATCACTCGTTTCACTATGATTGAGATTAGATAGAAGAATAGATAAGAAAATTAGTTATAAAATTCTTAAAATCAATCTTTCTGTAGCCATTTAAAGGCTCCAATGGTAGCAGTATTTGTCATTTTGGAAGGCTTATTCATAGCCTAGGCTGCAAGTTTTGAAATAGACATTTTCCAACTAAGTGTTGTGTGACATGCCATGCTTCTTTGTATATTGGGCATCTTTGATCTTTACTTCACTCTTCTAATACTTGTTAATGAATTTATGATTCATCGAAAAATTGCTTGCTTGTGGGTCTAGCTAGGCCTACCTTGCTTCAGTCACCATCTTTGCATCTGATGAAAATAATTATTGTTTTCCCATATAATAGACTGCTGTTTTGTGTGTGTGTGTGTCCTTTTGTTTTTCCTTTCTTCTTCTGAGTTTTTTGAGTTCTAGGCATCATATTATTGTTCTTGGTAATTTAGAAGTATTAACCCAAATCTGAAGCCATGATGACAATTTACTTTCTTATTCAGTCTTTGACTTCTTCCGGTTCATTGAATAGCTATATTTTGTTTCTATATGTCTATAGCTCATATGCAGTTTGAATCAGATTCCCATGTTTTATTATTTGAATGGCCATTTTATCTATTGATGCATTATTATCTTTATTTATGTAACTTTGGTTGAAACATTGTCCATGAAACTTGAATAGAACTTCACACAACATTATTAATTCAGATTGGCTATTCAACTTTATTAAAGGGTTAGGTCTATCAAAACTGAAAATGTTGGTATGATAAACTCAATCTTGTATATGCCAGCTCTTCAGTTTCACTAGAGTCTGTCAGGAAAGCTGCAGCTACTGAATCAGATTCCAGGAACCAAGTGCATAAGTCCTTTAACACAAGTGTTCCCATTGAATACATGGAAACAATCCAGCAGATCGTTGTTCCAAAAATTGGGCTTGAATTTGATT